>CP115865.1:15835235-17131238 GCA_027920645.1 Caenorhabditis nigoni | reverse complement strand
TTGATTCGATGCAGTCACTCGAAGATGGCTCTGGGAGAGAAAAGGGTCGTGAAAAAACATACCTTCTGGGGAAAGGTCACGAGATGTGGAAACCGGACTCTGTCGGGGTGTGGTCCCCTATCTGACGTACAGTGGGAAGGAGGACCCAGTAGAAGAAGGCATTGTCTGACCCCACCTTTATTCTGTGACGGCCAAACGGACCATCCTTTGTCTGCCCTTATACAGACGAATCTCACAAATCTCTCTATTCATTACCCCTTCTTTTCTGTTTTCGACCCATTCCTTTTTTGCTCTTCCACTCAACATGCATCTCTCCCAAACTACAGTAACATTCTGATAATTCCTTTTTCCAGAATCTTCCATAAAATGGCAACCAATGAAGACGGCAGCATTGGAAACAGAACAGAACCGGAGGATACCACCGAGACTTCTATGTTAGGGGTAGCACAAAAACCCCGCTCCGAATTAATTGCGGTAACGGAAGATAGCAAGAAAAATCAGGAGGAGATGCTCCAAAACATTGAATCTATGATTGACAACAAAATTGATAAAATAAAGAAAGTTTACGATGAAAAGTTTGATGAACAATCCAATAAGCTTCAATTACTTGAAGAATCGATTTCAAAACTTTCGAAATCAATTGAAAACGCTCAGAACTCACAGAATGCCTCTACGAAAGAGACAATCAGCGAACCCACGGCTTGCATTACTGTAAGTGTAGTCTGAGTCGCTCCCTCTAACTATTTACTTTTTCAGAATACAACCAAAGTGGATTCGAAAACTATGAAGCGATTCAAGTTGAAGCATGTTTTTAAGAATGTCTCAAATTTTAAGGAGAACGTGGAACATCTTAGTGAAAAGGAAGATTATCACAATACGAACTGGTATACTCAAAAACTATTGCAAAGTGAAAAAACGCTGTTTTACAGGTCAATCGCAGTGCAGCGCCACAAAAATGATCTAGGTTTCTACGTCCATTGTGAACCCATTACTCCAGCAGATAAATGGTCGATTCGAACAAAATTAGAGTTCAAAGTTGTGGGTCCAAATGAGAACGATGTTATCAAGACGTGGGATTACTGTTACAAAAGCAAAGGAGCGGGATTTTGTAAGTTCCTAGACTGGGAAGAAATGAAGAAATGGTACCTTGTGGATGGGAATTTGACATTGGAAGTTAATGGTGAAATCATTGAAACAACTGGATTTTCAAAAGAGAAGATTCGAAAGTTTGATGAATCTCAGAAAAATTTTTCTGATGTTATTCTGGTTGTCGAAGATACCAAGTTTTATGTCTCAAAAATGGTTAGTGCTCTCTTCTGATTTTCTTAAATTATCAACTATTATTCAGTTCCTCGCCGCTCAATCATCTGTCTTCAACGCTCTTCTTCTCGGTAACTTCTCAGAATCCAAACAATCTGAAGTCAAACTAAATGGAATCGATCCAGATGTTTTTCACTATTTCCTGGAGGTTTTATACGGAGAATCAGCTATTGATGGTAATGAAATTCGCCGAATTTATTGCTTTTTAAATAATTTCCTCTTGCAGATACTACTGTAGAAGGTGTTGCTCTTCTGGCTGACATGTACGATGCTCCAACAGCAATCAGGAAATGTGAGGAGTTTCTTCTGAAAGAATCCAAAAAGACATCCTATAAGAAACTGAAAATTGCAACTCGATATAATCTGGAGAAGCTGAAGGATATGTATTTATAGTGAAATTAGAAATATACCTTGCAAAAAGTTGATATGTGTTCCTGATTATTCTTAAATGTCTTTTTTGAGATTTCTTGAATGTTATAAACAATAAATGATTTCTCTAGAAAAATGTGTTATTAATAAAGATAGACTTTTTGTTAGCACGTTACTCGAGTAGAGGAGATGGCTATGGGATAGAAGATGGTCGCAAGAAAGGATTTGGTTTAGGATTAGTTCCCTCGTCTCACGAACAATGAGAGGACCCGTACATGAATTGGACAGTATTCTCTGTCTTTTTTTCGTTTCTTTACTTCATTCACATTTTTACAAAGTCAATCTCTCCCAGAAAACGGTGACGTGATGATATTATAAATTCTGGCAAAGGTCGTGATCTGACTCTGTAGGGGGATCTGCTTAAAACGGATTCATAAACTTGGCGCCGTCAAATGTAATATCTTTATTTTTGAAAAACAGAAATAAACAAATGAAGAACAAGAGGAAACAGTTAAACTTCTTTCTTATCAATAAAAAATAGAGAATATTCATGAAATTTCAAAAACAGGAATTTAAAAATTTCAAAAACAAAACAATTTTCGGAGAGGATTCTTTTTTGTGACTTTTCTTTTCTTCTGAACTACTGTAGTTGTGATTTCACTCCTACACTTTTCCTTCAAATTCTCCATATTATATTGTGTAGCAATTTCCAATTTCATTTCTACCGTCTTTTTGGATTCTTTCAATAGGAACTCCTCACACCTTCTGAGTGCCGTTGGAGTATCATACATGTCAGCCAGGAGAGCGATGTCTTCTACATTCAAATCTGGAAGAAAAATCGAAGAAAATTCAGTAAACCGATAAATTTCATTACCATTAATCACAAATTCTCCGTATAAGACCTCTAGGAAGTAGTGAAAATCATCTGGATCGATTCCATTCAGTGTTACTTCTGATTGCTTTGATTCTTTGAAATTTCCAAAGAGAAGAGCTTTGAAGACGGATGATTGGGCGGCGAGATACTGAAAAAAACGTTGATATTAAAAGTGAATCGGAGAGGGTGCTAACCATTTTTGATACATAAAATTTGGTATCCCAGACCACTAGAATAACGTCGGAAATATCTTTCTGGGATTCATCAAACTTTCGAATCTTTGGTTTTGCCAATCCAGTTGTTTCAATTATTGTAACCTTGGCTTCCACTGTCAAATTCCCATCCACAAGGTACCATTTTTTCATTTCTTCCCATTCTTGAAACTCAATGAAGCCCCAACTGCCAGCTTTTTCGTAACAGTAATCGAACGTTCTAATAATTTCATTTTGGACTCTTCCCACAACTTTATACTCTAATTTTGTTTGAATCGACCATTTGTCTGCTGGAGCGTCAGGATTACAATATATGAAAAATCCGAGATGGTTTCCGCGACGTATCATCGCAATGCTCCTGTAAATCAAGTTTTGTGTACATCAAATGAAAGTTTTCGATGCAATAATTAATTACCATTTCACATTGTAGTGTTCTTCAAAATTACTGTAATGATATATATATTGGATAAAGTTAGCGACATCTTTGAAGACATGCTTCAACTGGAATTTCTTTTCAGGTTTTGAAGACATGTTTTTTGTATTCTGAAAAATGTCGAGATATCGAAAAAAAAATCGAATTGAACTAAACTAACATTAGTGAGAACTGTGGATTCATCAATTAGGTCTTTTTCTGAGACGTTATTTGATTTCTGAATGGATGCTTCAATCGATTGAAGCCTGTCCGATAGTGCATTGAATTGTTGCTCATGAATATTTCTAATTTTTTCATTTTCAGCGGAAACTGCTAGCATCAATTTTTCAAGATCTCGCATTTTCTCTAGCACTACGGTATCTGCCACTTTTCCAACGTTGCCTTCTTCGCTGGTCGCCATTTTACGGTATGTTCTGAAAAAATAATTATCAGCATATCACTGTAGCCAGTTTGGTGGAAAAAAAAAGGAAAAAAAAAACGAGACAGAGAAGATGCGTGAGAGTCGTTTGTATGAGGAACAGAAAAATGTAGATTTTGTGGGGATGCATGCAGAACTCTCTGACTACCTCTATATGCCAGAGGAGAGTACCAGTCTCAGACCACACCCCCAATAGAGTCAGACGACCTTTCCCAGAAGGTATGTTTTCTCGCGACCCACTTCTCTCCCAGAACCATAACATGCCCGCGAGTAACGTGCTTATCGAGGGACCCTACATCTTATAGCATCTAGGGACAACCTTTTCATGAAGAATCCATATTTCTCTGAAACTCTTCCTTTTGCTGGCAGGTCGTTAACAATTTTTATCTTTACGATGGTTCACTGATCTGCCAGCTGGGAAGTCCAAAGGGTTTGTACATTTTTCTCTATCCAGATTTTAGCTGATGGATTGTTACAGATAGTACTACTAACTAATGATCTTTGAAAACAGAAACTCTTTGAGTTTGGATAGTATGACCATCGCATTTCTAATATTGTAGGGTTCTTCGATTGGCACGTTACTTGAGGGGCTGCTATGGTCCTGGGAGAGAAACGGGTCGCAAGAAAACATGCCTCCTGGAAAAGGTCGTGATCTGACGCCGTTGGGGGTGTGTGGTTTGAGACTGTTGCGCGCATCTAACATGGAGTGGGAAGGAGAACCCAGAAGAAGAAGGCATTGTCTGATCCAATCTTCATTTTGTGACGGTCTACCGGGCCATCTGCTCTTTGTCTATCTCTTATACAGACGGCCCTCACACATATCTTCATTCTCAGCCTCGTTTCTCGACCCATTTCTTTTTTTATAGTTTCTACAGTCCAACTACAGCAATATGCTGATAATTATTTTTCCAGGACCTTCCGTAAAATGGCAACCAGCAAAAACGGCTACATAGGTAGCGGACCAGAGTCTGACAAAGTGATAGAAAATATGCATGCTATAGAACAATTAAGAATAGCAGTTTCGGCTGAAACTGAAGAAATCAAAAAAGATAATAAACAAAAATTCGATGAGGTATCGGAGAGGCTTCAATCGATTGAATCGGTGATTTCAAAGATTTCGAAGTCGATTGATGATTCCAAGAAAGAGCCAACCGATGAATCAACAGTTCCCACTAATGTGAGTTTAGTCTGGGTTGCCTTTTTTTTCGAAATCTTGATTTTTTTCCCAGAATAAAACCAATATGGCTTCAGAATCTGAGAAAAGGTTTACGTTGAAACATGTGTTCGAAAACGTCAAGAAATTCAAGAAAGGCTTACAGAATTTCAGTGAGATGGAAGAACATTTCAATGTGAATAGGTAATTTTTTATTGTATGAAATAGTTCAATTCAAAATCCAAAAACCTTGATTTACAGTCGCATGTGTTTGGTGCGTCGTAATAATCATCTTGGTTTCTACCTTCAGTGTAAGCCTATTATCCCAGCAGACAAATGGTCGATCCAAACGAAAATGGAGTTGAAGATTGTGCATAAAAATCGAGATGATGTCGTTGAAACAACGGATTATTGCTACAAAACAATAACAGGACATGGATTTCCAGAGTTCCTAGAATGGGAGAAAATGGAAAAAGAGTACCTTGTCAAGGGAAAGTTGACAGTGGAAGCTCATGTATCCATCATTCAAACAACTGGATTGGCAAAAGAGAAGATTCGGGAGTTTGATGAATCACAAAAAGATATTTCCGATGTTATCCTAGTCGTCAGGGATACCAAGTTCTATGTATCAAAAATGGTAAGCACCCTCACCGATTTACCGTATCTATCAACTATTTTTCAGTTTCTCGCGGCTCAATAATCTGTCTTCAGAGCTATCTTCAGAGCTAATGGTATCGATCCAGATGACTTTCATTATTTCCTGGAGGTTTTATACGGAGAACCAGCAGTTGATGGTAGTGAAATTAATCGATTCATTGATTTTTAAATAACTTACTTTTCCAGACACAACTGTAGAAGGCGTGGCTCTTCTGGCTGATATGTATGATGCTCCAACAGCAATCAGAAGATGTGAGGAGTTTCTTGTGAAAGAATCAAAGAAGAAATTAGCAAAGAAACTGGAAACAGCGACGCGATACCATCTGGAGAAGTTACAGAAAAAGTGTATGAGTGACATCACGAGTTTGGAAGTTTTCGGAAGAGTTCCGAAGAATTCTAACTACTAATTTGAATTTTGTATTCTTCGAATGTTGATGTGTTTCTTTTTTTCATTTTTCTGTTTACTTTCTGGTCCTTGTGGTTATTTCGAAATGTTGTACTAATATTTTCCATAAAGAGTAAACCGTTTTGGTGCAATTGGTAACAATGAAGTCTTCTGATCTCCTTCTAATTATTAATATTAGACCCACCTAGAACACTGTGCAGCGGTTATTGTGTAGCGGCCAACTTTCCCACAGTGTCAGATCACCACCTTTCCCAGAAGGTTTTTTTTCGCAACCTTATCGGATCGCCCATTTTTCTGGCTCGTCGTTTTATCGTTATTCTCTTATGATGGTCTCCTGATCTACCAGATGTCCAGAGGCTTCTTACATTTTCACATCGCGGAAGGGAACCTAGATTTGAAAATTGGAAAGCGCGCCAAGTTTGGACGCGTAGCGCGGTCGCGTCGCGGTTTTTCGGTGAGTAGCGACTCAACAACGCTTAACTTCACGTGTTTTTCAAAAAAAAAAAACGAGAATTTTGAATCTGGCACGCAGCCAACTTTTGTGTGCGACGAAGCGCGCGCTTTTTAGGTTCCCAACCGCAATGACGTGATTTTGTTCCCCAGATTCCAGCTAATGGGATTTCCTCTTCGATAAGACTGATTTCTCATTACTTCGACAATACTCCAAATCCCTAAAATATGGATCTTCACTGAACTGGTGCATTCTTAGCCAGAGTCCCTCGATAGCACGTTAATTGAGGGTGTTCTACGACCCTGGGAGAGAAACGGATCGCGAGAAAACATACCTTCAGGGAAAGGTCGTGATCTGACTCTGTGGGGGTGTAGTTTGAGACTCGTACGCTCATCTAATGTGCAGTGGGAAGGAGGATCCAATAGAAAACGCATTGTGGGACCTCGTCTTCGACCCACTGGACCATCTACCATTTCCCTGGTTCTTAAACGGTGATTACCTCCCTTTCCCCCGTCTTGTCGTCTTTTTTCTTCTCATTCCTTCTTTCCCAGGCTACAGTAACTTGCTGACAATTCTTTTGTTTTAGAATCTTCCGAAAATGGCTACTAATGAAGAAGACAACATAGGTAAGGGAATAGAAACAGAGTCAACCGAAACTCTAGAAAATATGCAAACTCTAGAAAACCTGAAAATAGAATTGGCTGAAATATCGGACAGGCTTCAGTATATTGAAGCATCAATTTCCAAGCTTTCGAAATCGAATGAAGATGCTCAGAAATCAGAAGAAGATTCCGAGAAAGAACCAATTGATGAATCAGAAGTTCCTACCAATGTGCGTTTAGTCTAATCAGCTTCTTTCGAGGTATTGACTTTTTCAGACTACAACCAACCTGGCTTCTGAATCTGCGAAGAGATTCAAGTTGAAGCATGTCTTCAAAAACGTCAATAAATTCAAGGAAAACATAAATAATGACGGTGAATGGGAAGAGAATTTCAATGTGAAATGGTAACTCATAGTTTCAGTTCAACCCGAACTGCAAAAATCTTGATTTATAGGCGCTTAAGTGTGTTACGTCTCAATAATCATTTCGCCTTAGGTGTGGAATGTGAACCTATTGCTCAAGCAGATAAATGGTCGATTCGAATAAAAACAGAGTTAACACTAGTCGGTAAAGATCAGATCAATTTTTCCAAATTAGGATTTTGTTGTTACGAAACAAAACGTGGATGCAAGGGACTTTCTGATTTCATAGAATGGGAAAAATTGGAAAAAGAGTTCCTTGTAAAGGGTAATGTGACAGCGGAAGTTCATATGGCCATCATTGAAACAACTGGATTGGGAAAGGAGAAGATTCGGAAGTTTGATGAATCCCAAAAAGACGTTTCTGATGTTATTCTAGCTGTCAGGGATACCAAATTCCATGTATTAAAAATGGCAAGAACTCCTTCCAGTTAACTTTAGCTATCAATTATTTTTCAGTACCTCGCCTCTCAATCATCCTTTTTCAAAGCTATTCTTCTTGGTAATTTCTCAGAATCACAGCAATCCGAAGTGAAACTGACTGGAATTGATCCAGATGACTTTCACTACTTCCTAGAGGTTTTACACGGAGAATCTGCCATTGATGGTAATGAATGCTATCGTTTTATTGATTTTCCAACTATTTATTTTTTAGAAACTACTGTAGAAGGTGTGGCTCTTCTAGCTGATATGTACGATGCTCCAACAGCCATGAGAAGATGTGAGGAGTTTCTTCTGAAAGAATCGAAGCAGTCGTTGAAGAAGAAACTGAAAATTGCGGCTCGATACAATTTGGAGAAATTGGAGGAAAAGTGTATGAGTGAAATTGCTTCATTGGAAGGTAAACGATACGTAGCTCCGAAGGACACAAAAGTCTCGAAGAAGCAACCGAAGAAAAAGTGGTTTACGTTCCGAAAACCTTTCTAATTTGTTATTTTGAACTTTCTTCGTGATGCATATTTTCCTTTTTTCCCAATTTCCTATTAATTTTCTGCCCCTTGTGGAAGTTTCAAAATGTTGTATGAATATTTTCCATGAATCGAAAAAAGATTGTATTGCCAAGGGTGTTGAATTTGGGCTACTTCCGAAATAGGTAGGATTCGGCGGCCTAGCGGGCCTAATAGTTTTTGGCTGGCTGAGCTTATTATCAAAAGAACGGACTGATTGGCCCACGGTAACATACCGACGGCCTCAATCACGGCCGGCCGCGGCCGGCAGCGGCCCTGTTTCCGAGAGTCTTGCTCACGGAGAGTAGGCTTCTTTTGTTCAAGTGGTTACCTATAAGTCCTCAGGTATGATCATAATTATTTACGTTTTTCGACCAATGTAGAAGCCGGTGAATCGGTCACACACCCCAGAGATTCAGATCTCGACCTTTCCCAGAAGGTATGATTTCTTCCAACCCCTTCTTTCGCAGAGCCATAGCATACCTCGAATGACATGCCAATCGAGAGATCCTATGTCTCATTGAATCTAGGAGCCACCTGTTTCATGAAGGAGTCGTAATTAGTTGTTTCTGTGCTCTTTCTTTATCTAATTTCCTCTAAAACTTAGTCTTATTGAGACAGTGATTCTGTGTTACATATTTGCTCTCCTTCGCTAGCAAGTTAAGATACTTCACTGATCTACCAGCTCGGATGGCCTGAGGGTTCGTAAATCGAGATTTCAGCTGATACTTTGTTTCAGATGGGATTGCTAATTGATGTTCTTTGAGAATAGATAATGTTTGATTTGGGATAGTATGACCATCGCATTTATTCGATTAGCATGTTACTCGAGGGGGTTCAATGTTCTGGGAAAGGTAAGGGATCGCAAGAAAACCTATCTTCTGGGAAAGGTCGTACCTCCTTCTGAGAAAAGACTCTGGGGGCGTGGTTTGAGACTGGTGCGCTCATCTGACGGACATTGGGAGGGAGGACTCAGTAGAAGAAGGTCTGATGACACATTCATTCTGTGACCGGACCATGCACCCTTTCCTTGACTCTTATACAGACGACCAACAGACAACCCTCCATTCTCTGGACCCATTAGGGACATCCCACATGGACTGGACAGTATTCTCTGCCTTGTCTTTTCTGTTTTCTGTCCTTTCCTTCTTGGTCATTCACATTTTTGCAACGTGCATCTACAGTAACATGCTGATAATTCTCTTTTCCAGAATCTTCTATAAAATGACCTCTATAACAGAACCGGAGTCTACCGTTGACCTACTAGTGGAATTCCAAAAAATGCGGACGGAACTAACCGAAAAATTTGAAAAGAATCAGAAAGAGACCGCTGACAAGCTTCAATCGATTGAAGCATCGATTTCAAAGCTACTGGAATCGAGTGACGAGAAGAAAATCAATAAATCTAAAGTTCCCTCTTATGTGAGTTTAGTCCGGGTCGCTTCATTCGAGGTCTTGACTTTCTTTCAGAATACATCCAACGTGACTTCAAAAACTATGAAGACGTTCCAGTTGAAGCATGTTTTCAAAGGGTTTGTCAACTTTAAGGAAAACGAAGATAGTTACAGTGAATGGGAAGATCACTTCAATGTGAAATGGTAATTATTGATTGTATCCAAAAATTTGAAACCAGGTAACATTGACTTACAGGCGAATGCGTGTGGCCCGTCGCTACGATCACCTTGTTTTCTCCGTTCACTGTGAACCTCATGCTCCGGCAGACAATTGGTCGATTCGAACGAAATTAGACTATAAATTTGTGGGTAGATATCAGAAAGATGTTATCAAATCAGGGGCTTACTGTTACGAAAAGAGGTGTGGGACGGGATTTTATGACTTTGTAAAATGGGAAGAAATGAAAAAACGGTATCTTGTGAATGGAAATTTGACAGTGGAGGCCAAGGTGACAATTTTGGAGACAACTAGATTGGGAATAAAGAAGATTCGAGAATTCGATGAGTCCCAAAAAGATGTTTCCGATGTTATTCTGGTTGTCATGGATACCAAGTTTTATGTATTGAAAATGGTGAGCACCCTCTTCGATTTCCTTAGATTTTCCACTATTTTTCAGTACCTCGCTGCTCAATCCACCGTATTCAAAGCTCTTCTTTTCGGAAATTTCGCAGAATCCAACCAATCAGAAGTGGCACTAAATGGCATCCATCCAGATGACTTTCACCGTTTCTTGGAAGTCTTATACGGAGAATCTGCTATTGATGGTAATGAATTTTATCGATTTATTGATTTTCAATCGATTTTTCTTGCAGACTTCAATGTAGAAGAAATCGCTCGGCTTGCTGACATGTACGATGCTCCAACTGCAATCAGAAAATGTGAGGAGTTTCTTCTGAAAGAATCCAAGAAGCCGTTCCATATGAAACTGGAAATTGCAACTCGATATAATCTGGAGAATTTGAAGGAGAAATGTAGGAGTCAAGTCACAATTACCGTAGTTCCGAAGAATAATAAAGTCTCAAAAAGGAATCCTCTCCGAAAGTTGATTGGCCTTTGATAATTTTTTATTTTTATTGATTCCTGGTTTTGAATAATTTTGAATATTTTTTTTTCTGTTGTGTCGACATAAAAGAAAATCAACTGTTTTCTCTTATTCTTGTTCGTTTTTATTTTAAAAAGATGAAAAAATTAAATTTGAAGACGGCGAATTTGTAAACCCATTTCGAGCAGAAAAAAAGATGTCAAAAAAAACTCAACTGATAAAATGTCATGCATTTTATAACGAACACTTTATCAGTTGAATACTTTTCGAAATCTTTCACAGCAACCGAGATAATTGAGTTCGAAGTATTCAACTAATTTTTTCTTCTTTGAAAAGGATTTTCAAAAAATAAAGGAGAATTCATGGAAATTGAACGTGAAACAAAAAAAGAAATACGGTAATTAGTTGATCAGTTTCAAAGATCTGAAAAAAATAGGTCACAACCCAATTTTTCTAGGTCATGACCTAATTTTTCTAGGTCATGACCTGATTTTTCTGGGTCATGACCCAATTTTTCTAGGTCATGACCCAATTTTTCTAGGTCATGACCCAATTTTTCTAGGTCATGACCTGGATTTTTTCTAGGTCATGACCCAATATTTCTAGGTCATGACCCAATTTTTTCTAGGTCATGACCCAATTTTTTCTTGGTCATGACCCAATTTTTCTAGGTCATGACCCAATTGTTCTAGGTCATGACCCAATTTTTTCTAGGTCGTGACCCAATTTTTTCTAGGTCATGACCCAATTTTTCTAGGTCACGACCCAATTTTTTCTAGGTCATGACCCAATTTTTTTAGGTCATGACCCAATTTTTTTAGGTCATGACCCAATTTTTTCTAGGTCATGACCCAATTTTTCTAGGTCATGAACCAATTTAAGTCATGACCCAATTTAGGTCATGACCCAATTTTTCTAGGTCACGACCCAATTTTTCTAGGTCATGACCCAACTTTTCCTAGGTCATGACCCAATTTTTCTAGGTCATGACCTTATTTTTCTCTATGTCATCACCTAAGTTTTCTAGGTTATGATCCAGTTTTTTCTAGATCGTAACCCAATTTTTTCTAGGTCATGACCCAATTTCTCTAGGTCATGAGCGAATTTTTCTAGGTCATGACCCAATTTTTCTAGGTCATGACCCAATTTTTTCTAGGTCATGACCCAATTTTTCTAGGTCACGACCCAATTTTTTCTAGGTCATGACCCAATTTTTCTAGGTCATGACCCAATTTTTCTAGGTCATGACCCAATTTTTCTAGGTCATGACCCAATTTTTTCTAGGTTATGACCCAATTTTTCTAGGTCATGACCCAATTTTTTCTAGGTTATGACCTAAATTTTTTCTAGATCATGACCTAGATTTTTTCTAGGTCACCAAGTTCAAAAATGTCAATTACTGTAAATTTATTGAAACCTCCCCGAAGAACAGAAAATAGGAAAAAAATGAAAAGAAAAACAAGCCAAAACTTTGAGAAAACAATGTTTAGTTTAGCGGTTATCGGTTCTTGGAACTGCAGCTTGATCCTCCAAAATCGTGATTTCACTCATACACTTTTCCTTCAGATTTTCCAGATTATATTGAGTCGCAATTCCCAATTTCTTTCCCAATTTCTTTTTTGATTTTTCCATGAGAAACTCCTCACATCTTCTGATTGCTGTTGGAGCATCGTACATGTCAGCCAGAAGAGCCACGCCCTCTACAGTAGTATCTGGAAGAGGAAGATATTTTCAAAGCAATGAATCTATACATTTCTTTACCATCAATTGCAGATTCTCCGTACAGAACCTCCAAGAAATAATGAAAGTCTTCTGGATCGATTCCATTCAGTGTCACCTCTGATTGCTTTGATTCTGAGAAACCACCTACCAGAAGAGCTTTGAAGACCGACGATTGAGAGGCGAGAAACTAAAAAATAGTTGATAGTTAAAGAATATGAGAGAGGGTGCTAACCATTTTCAATACATAAAACTTGGTATCTCTGACAACCAGAATAACATCAGAAACATCTCTCTGGGATTCATCAAACTTTCGAACCTTTGGTTTTGCTAATCCAGCTGCTTCGACAATTGTCACTTTGGCTTCCACTTGCAAATTTCCATTCACAAGATACCATTTTTCCATATCTTCCCATTCTAGAAAATTTAAAAATCCCCATCCTCTCTTTTCTCCGTAACAGGTCTCCCATTTTCTGATAACACCATTTTGATTCGGACCCACAATTTTAAACTCTAATTTGGTTTGAATCGACCAATTGTCTGCTAGAGCAATCGGTACACCATATACAGTGCGTTCAATAAGGATAGGACCCCCCTCGATTTTGAGGGTTCCGGAAAAAGTAAAAATGAAATGAAAAATCTGTAAATGCCATTTGATTTAGAATACAAAATAACCCCCGGGTACAAATTTTCATGTCACTTGCACTTTCTGTACTCGAGCTATACCCAAATGTAACTTTTGCAACCGTTCAATAAGGATAGGACCACCCTGGAAAATGAAAAATCTCATGCATTTTAGGGTACAAATTTGAACTTTTTTTCGTTGGAAATTGTTAAAATAGTCTCAAAAGAGCCTATTTTGAAAGTTTAGACAAAAATTGATTCCTCTTATCAAGTATTAGAAAAAATTATTTTTGGACATTTTCGGCATTTTTTGGGTTTTTGGAATAAATCGCGGATAACTTTGCTCCTGGATGAAATTTTGAGCTGAAGTTAGTTGAAAATATGCCGCGAATAGTCATGATCATGTTGCGAGTGATCAAGGAACGTTTGAGCTTGAGTAGCTCAAAATTGAGCTCGAGTTTTGTACTGAAAAAAATCCACCCATTTGGAAAATTTTCAAATCTGTCTAAAATGTTCGGAAGGTCTTCTAAGTAATTAAAAGCGCTATAAAAATTGTTATGTTGTAAAGAAAAATAAATTAAGACAGTAAAATCTGGGGTTTCGACAAAAATCAGAAACACCGGATTTCAAAGTCAATTTTGGAAATTTCAATCCGTCTTAAATTACAAACAACGGCTCAAAACAGCATAACAACCATCATTAGACAATTCAAACCACTGCAGCATTATTTTCTATAAGTTTCAGCTCAAAATTTCATCCAGGAGCAAAGTTATCCGCGATTTATTCCAAAAACCCAAAAAATGCCGAAAATGTCCAAAAATAATTTTTTCTAATACTTGATAAGAGGAATCAATTTTTGTCTAAACTTTCAAAATAGGCTCTTTTGAGACTATTTTAACAATTTCCAACGAAAAAAAGTTCAAATTTGTACCCTAAAATGCATGAGATTTTTCATTTTCCAGGGTGGTCCTATCCTTATTGAACGGTTGCAAAAGTTACATTTGGGTATAGCTCGAGTACAGAAAGTGCAAGTGACATGAAAATTTGTACCCGGGGGTTATTTTGTATTCTAAATCAAATGGCATTTACAGATTTTTCATTTCATTTTTACTTTTTCCGGAACCCTCAAAATCGAGGGGGGTCCTATCCTTATTGAACGCACTGTATTAAAAAAACAGAGATGTTTATTGTGACGCTTCACACTCATTTTCCTGTAAGTCAAGATTTTTGGAATTCGAATTTTACAAAAAAAATTACCATTTCATATTGTAGTGTTCTTCCCATTCACTGTAATGATACTCATATTGCATGAAGTTAGCGACATTGTTAAAAACGTGCTTCAACTGGAACCTCTTCATAGTTTTTGAAGTCATGTTGGTTGTATTCTGAAAAAATCAAGATCTCAAAAACAACGAATTGAACTAAACTCACATTAGTGGAAACTATGGATTCATTGATTGGCTCTTTTTCTGAGACGTTATTTGATTTCTGAATCGATGCTTCAATCGACTGAAGCCTGTCCGATAGTGCATTAAATTTTTGCTCATGATGATTTCTAAGTTTTTCATTTTCAGCGGACACTGTTAGCATCAATTTCTCAAGAGATTGCATTTTCTCTAGCAGTAAGGTAGAATCTGGTACTTTCCCAACGTTGCCTTCCCCATTAGTAGACATTTTACGGAAGTTTCTGAAAAAAGATTATCAGCCTGTTACTGTAGCTTGGGAGAGTAAAACGTAGTAAAACAAGACGATAAGATGGAGGAGAGAGCGATGTTGTCGTGTACTAGAGGGAACGAGGTAGTTGGGCCGGTGTGTCGTCTCAGAATGAAGGTGGGATCAGACAATGCCTTCGTCCACTGAGTCCTCCTTCCCAATGTACGTTAGATGAGGGTACCAGGCTCCAAATCCCCCACAAAGTCAGGTCGAGCCTTTCCCAGGAGGTGTGTTTTTTCGCGACCCGTTTCTCCCCCAGGGTCATACAAGTAATGTGCTAATCGAGGGATCGAAACAATGAGGACTCCTTCATGAATCAGATGGACCCTTGATTCGATACCATATATAGTCTCTCGGAGATGGCCCTGGGTTAGAAAGGGGTCGCGAGAAAACATACCTCCTGGGAAAGGTCGTCTGGCTCGTGTGGTTTGAGATTGGAACCGTCGTCTGGCGTACAATGGGAGGGATGATCCAGTAGACGAAGGCATTGTCCGATCCCACCTACATTCTGTAACAGCTGGGGTGTGGCTTAAGACTGGTACCCTGATTTAACGGGGAGAGGGAAGGAGGGCCATGTAGAAGAAGGCACTGCCTAATCTCACCTTCAGTGTGTCGACTCACCTGACCATCTATCCTTTCTCTGTCTGACATACAGACGTTCTCCACATTCTCTGCATTGTCTTTTTTCTCCCATTGCTTCTTTGCCCTAACTCATTTTTCATAACGTGACTCCTGTCAGACTACAGTAACATGCTCATAAATCTTTTTTCCAGAATCTCCCGCAAAATGGCTTCCAATGAAAAAGGCTGCGTTGGAAAAGAACAAGAGTCTACCGTAGTGCTAGGGAACTTGCAAGTCATCGAGCTAGTAAAAAAAGCGGTCGCTGAGGAAATCCAAAAAGCTAATAAGCATAATGTCGATGAACTATCGGACAGGCTCCAAGCGATTGAAGCATTGATTCAGAATTCAAAACTTGATTCCAAGGAAGAACCGATTGATCAATCCACAGTCTCCCATAATGTGAGTTTGGTTTAAGTTCCTTTTTTCAATTTCTTGACTTTTTTAGGTTACAACCAATTTGGCTTTAAAAACTGTCAAGAGGTTCCAATTGAAGCATGTTTTCAAAGATGTCGCTAACTTCAAAATAAACACATATGGTTACAGTAAATGGGAGGAACACTACAATGTGAAATGGTAATTATTATTGAAAACTTGAATTCCAGAAAACTCTATTTACAGGATAATGAGTGTGATAGATCACAATAAGCATCTATGTTTTTACATAAATTGTGAACCTGTTGCTCCAGCAGATAATTGGTCAATTCAAACAAAATTAGAGTGGAAAGTTGTGGGTCCGAATCAAAATGACATTATCAGAACATTTGAGTGCTGTTACGAAGAAAAATCGAAAGGATGGGGATTTGGGGATTTCCTAGACTGGGAAGAAATGAAGAAGTGGTATCTTGTGGATGGAAATTTGCAAGTAGAAGCCAAGGTGACAATCATTGAAACAACTGGATTGGAAAAACCGAAGGTTCGAAAGTTTGATGAATCTCAAAAAGATATTTCTGATGTTATTCTGGTTGTCAGGGATACCAAGTTTTATGTCTCAAAAATGGTTAGCGCCCTCTCCGATTTAATTTAATAATCAACTATTTTTCAGTATCTCGCCTCTCAATCAGACGTCTTCAAAGCACTTCTATTCGGGAATTTCAAAGAATCAAAGCAATCGGAAGTGACACTGAATGGAATCGATCCAGACGACTTTCACTACTTCTTGGAAGTTCTTTATGGAGAATTTGTAATTAATGGTAACGAAAATTATTTGTTCATTGAGTTGTCAACGAATTTCTCTTCCAGATTCTAATGTAGAAGATATCGCCCTCCTTGCTGACATGTACGACGCTCCAACAGTACTCAGAAGGTGTGAGGAGAATGCAAAAAGTATGCAAAAAGAGATTAGAACAACATGATGAAGATTTGGTCTTCTTTTTTTAAAAAGAAAACTGTGAATTCAGCAAAGTTATTATAACAAATCAGATTACCTGCCTTGCTTCAAGCCGTTAGATGAGGGTACCGGACTCAAACCACACCCCCACAGAGTCAGATCACGACCCTTCCTAGAAGGTATGTTTTCTCGCGACCCGTTTCTCTCCCAGGGCCATTGAACCCCCTCTAGTAACGTTCTCATAGAGGGACCCAATATCATATCGAATCTAGGATGCACCTGCTCCATGAAGGTGACCTTATTGTTTTGATAGACTAGGGTCCCTCGATTAGCACGTTACTCGAGGGGTCGCTACGGCCCTGGGATAAAAGGGGGTCGCGAGAAACCATACCTTCTGGGAAAGGTCGTCTGGCTCTGCGGGGGTGTGGTTTGAGACTGATGCGCTCATCTGACGTAGACTGAGAAGGACGCCCCAGTAGAAGAAGGGACAGTCTGATCCACATTCATTCTGTGACGACCCAACGGACCATCTACCCTTCTCTGTCTTTTGTACAGACGACCCCCAGAATTTCTGTTTTGTATTTTTGTTGTTCCGTACTCATTCATTCTCTTTATATTTTCAGATCTTCCAACTTCACACTTCCGCTGTTTTCAAGCAACTTACTTATATTTCTTCCAGAATCTTCTGTAAAAATGGCGACTAGCGAAGAAGGCAACGTTGGGAAAGTACCAGATTCTACCTTACTGCTAGAGAAAATGCAAGCTCTTGAGAAATTGATGCTAGCAGTTTCTACTGAGACTGGAGAAATTAAAAAAGATAATAAGCAAAAATTCGATGATATATCGAACAAGTTCCAGACTATTGAAGCATCGATTCAGTAATCGAAGAATGTGTCAGAAAAAGATCCAATCGATGAATCCGTAGTCCCCACTAATGTGAGTTTAGTTTCAGTCTGTTTTTCGAGATCTTGACTTTTTTCAGACTGCATCCAACGTGGCTTCAAAAACTGTAAAGAATTTCCAGTTAAGGCATGTTTTTAAGAATGTTTCAAACTTTATGCACTTTGAGGATCATTACAGTAAATGGGAAGAACACTACAATGTGAAATGGTAACTGCTTATTGGTAGACTTGAATTGTGAACCAAAAACCTTGCAGGCGAATGAGTGTGCTACATTCCAATGATCATCTTTTATTTTTAGTCTACTGTGATCCTATTGCTCAGTGTGCTGCATTATAATGGTCATCTCACATTTTTAGTAAACTGGGATCCTATTGCTCCAGCAGACAAATGGTCGATTCGAACAAAATTAGAGTTTAAAGTTGTGGGTAGAAATCAGAATGATGTTATTAGAACATATGATCACTGTTGCGAAAACACTAGAGTGACGAGTCGACACGATAGTCGAACAAATTTGAGTCGACTGTCAAATCGCCTTAATCGACTTGACTCGACTCGATAATCGACTCAAGTCGACTCGAGTCGACTTGAAGTCGACTTGAGGCGATAATCGTGTCGAGTCGATTATCGATGAAAGTCGACTTGAAGTCGACTCAATCGACTTCAAGTCGACTTGACTGGAAAATGCAAATGTGCTCTAGCGAACTCGTTTTTTTGCGAGGGAAATTAAAAATTTCAAAATTATTTGAAATTTTAAAGTTGTGGCCTAACTTTTCCGAGTTTATTTTTCTAGGCCACCGCCTTTTTCGGCATAGAAATGACCAAATGTGCCTCTGGTGTGTTTAGGTCATTTTGAGGCGGTGGCCTAACTTTTAAATGTTGATTTTTCTAGGCCACCGCTTTTTTGGGACTAGAAATGACAAAAAGGCCTCTGGTGTGATTTTAGGTCATTTTGACGTGGTGGCCTAACTTTTGCAAATTTGGTTTTCTAGGCCACCACCTCAAAATGACCTAAAATCACACCAGGGGGGTGTCAGGACGTTTTTAGGCCATTTTGAAGTGGTGGCCTAGAAAACCAAATTTGAAAAAGTTAGGCCACCACCTCAAAATGACCTAAAATCACACCAGGGGGGTGTCAAGACGTTTTTAGGCCATTTTGAAGTGGTGGCCTAGAAAACCAAATTTGAAAAAGTTAGGCCACCACCTCAAAATGACCTAAAATCATACCAGGGGGGTGTCAGGCCATTTCTAGGCAAAAAAGGGCGGTGGCCTAGAAAAATCAATATGTGAAAGTTAGGCCACAACTTTAAATTTCAAATTATTTTGAAATTTTGAATTTCCCTCGCAAAAAAACGAGTTTGCTAGAGCACATTTGCATTTTCCAGTCAAGTCGACTTGAAGTCGATTGAGTCGACTTCAAGTCGACTTTCATCGATAATCGACTCGACACGATTATCGCCTCAAGTCGACTTCAAGTCGACTCGAGTCGACTTGAGTCGATTATCGAGTCGAGTCAAGTCGACTCGAGTCGATGCGAATATCGTCGACTTTATCGACTTAATCGACTGAGCGTCAAGTCGACGCGTTACTCTAGAAAACACCGAAGGGTTCGGATTTCAAAAATTCCTAGAGTGGGGAGAAATGCAAAGATGGTATCTTGTGGATGGAAACTTGACAGTTGAAGCTAAAACTACAATTGTTGAAACAACTGGATTGGGAAAAATGAGAAATCGGAAGTTCGATGAATCACAGAAAGATTTTTCTGATGTTATTCTGGTTGTCGGGGATACCAAGTTTTATGTCTCAAAAATGGTTAGTACCCTCTTTGATTTGCTTTGGTTATCCACTATTCTTCAGTTCCTCGCCTCTCAATCTTCAGTTTTCAAAGCTCTTCTTCTCGGAAGTTTCAAAGAATCAAAAGAATCAGAAGTGAAACTGACTGGAATTGATCCAGAAGACTTTCACTATTTCCTGGAAATTTTATACGGAGAATCTGCTATCGATGGTAATGAATTTGAAATGAATTTTCAACGAATTCTTTTTCAGAAATCAATGTTGAAGATATCGCTCGCCTGGCTGACATGTACGATGCTCCAACTGCCATCAGAAAATGTGAGGAGTTTCTTCTGGATAAATCCAAGAAGTCGTTGGGGAAGAAACTGGAAATTGCTACACAATATAATCTGGAGAATTTGAAAGAAAAGTGTATGAGTGAAATGACTAAAGTTTCGAAGAATACCGCTGAATTTTATTTTCGCGGAATGTTGATTTGTCTTTCCGTTTTCCTGTTTATTATCTGGTCCTTGACAAGACCAGATAATAAAACACTCCTTGTGGATGTTTCAATAAATGTCTCGAAATCCTCGAGAGTTGGTTCCTTGTGGGAAACGATGATAAATAAAAAAGATGATCTTTAAATCTGTTTTTTTTATTAATTTTCAGCTAAATTTTTGATTTTTCGATGTTCTAATAAAGTTTTATGAACATTTCTTCGAGTCTCTCTTCTTCGAGTTTCTCTGTCGTTGAGAATTTTTATAATTTCTGATTTTGGATTGTTTTGAGTGTTTTTTTTCTGTTGTGTCGATACCACCTACTTTTTTTTCCAAAAAATAAAACTATCAAATTTGAAGACCCTGAATTTATAAACCAATTTCAAGCAGATGAAGTTTTTGTAATTCAAAAAGTGAGTAGAAAGAGATTAAAACATCAGGATAAAGATTCAGGCGTCTTTTTTATTAGGTTGAGCGAAAAGTCTTTGTAATTTTTTTTTGGACCGTCATATCTCAGCGTTGATTTAACTTTTTATCATTCTGTTTTTTTTTAAATTGTAGTACTGGTTGTGCATGCTTAAAGGACTTGTTAAAGTAACCGACGGCGTTCATAAAGACCGAGAATTTGACCAGAGACCACCATGCTCTCAGGGGTGCTTTTTTGTTCGGTTTTCTCCAAGATCACAAATGCAGCGTAGCTTGTCGTAAATTGTGTACAGAGTTACGCCAGATTCATATGTCCTACACTACAATAAAGTTTTGGTTCAAAAGTTTCTGCGAAGGGAACTACGATCTTGAACTTCTGGCCTACCACGTGTGGATCTCAACGAGGATATCCCTAAAGCGCTAGAAGAAGAACAAAGAGTAACGTCACGAGAACTTGTAGCAAGTCTCCACCATCTCCAAAGAACCATAATTGATCATCGTCACGAATCTGGGAGGGTACCAAAGTTTGGTCAATTCGCTCCTCCCCTTTTGACGGATTTACTAAAACCATTGCGTTGCGACTTGGCACATTATTGGCTCACTATGAAACGCAGCATCAATTAGGTTGATAATATTATCACTGGGGACGAGTAGAAAAGGACAATGGGTCTCAGCCGAGAAAACCGCAAAAACGGGCATCACAGGAGAACTTCACGAGAAAAAGTTATATTTTCCATTTGGTGGGACAGTTAAGGCGTCATCTCCAGAAAACTTCTTCTAGGCGGTGTCATTATTAATGCGGGCCTCAACAGCACTCAAATGGAAAAAGCGATCGAGACTTATCGATTTAATTCCCGAAAATTTTCAGATTATTGATGATTCATGAGAACGCAAGACCACCCACTACTTTGAATACCCGTCAGAAGCTCCAGATGCTCCGAATGAAGATCTCATCTCATTTATCGTATTCACCAGACCTTGCCCTAACAGAATAGCAATTAATCCGTCCCATGAAAAATCTCCTTGTTAGGCAAAAGTTCCATGATAGATAAGATGTCAAAAAGTGGTTGAACGACGTTTTTGCTTCCCATTCTCCCGAGTTCTATGGTAATGGAATCGCTCAACTTTCATCGCGTTGGCAAGTAGCCATGTACACTATTGGTGAATATATCACACATTGAATACCGTGTTCTTTGAATAAATTTGGTTCCGAAAAAAACTCAAAAAATTACAAAGACTTTTCGCTCAACCTAATATGAATTCAGCAAAATAATTATAACAACATAGATTAACAAGTCAGACAGTTTCTTCTTCTATTCTTCTTTTCACTAGCCAAAGAATAACAGTTCCCAATCACACTCCCCACAGAGTAAGATCACGACCTTTCCCAGAAGGTGTGTTTTCTCGCGACTCGTTTCTCTCCCAGGGTCATTGAACCCCCTCAAGTAACGGACTAATAGAGGGACCCAATATCATATCGAATCTAGGGTCCATCTGATTCATGAAGAAGTCCTCATTGTTTTGATAGAATAGGGTCCCTCGATTAGCACGTTACTCGAGGGGTCGTAATGGCCCTGGGATAGAAGGGGTTGCGAGAAAACATACCTTCTGGGAAAGATCGTCTGGCTCTGTGGGGGTGTGGTTTGAGACTGGTGCGCTCATCTGACGTAGATTGAGAAGGACGCCCCAGTAGAAGAAGGCAGTGTCGGACCCACACCTTCATTTTGTGACGGCCTACCGGACCATCTACCCGTTCTCTGTCTCGTATACGACTACATTCACACGTCTCTCCATTTTCTGCCTAGTTGTTACCTTTCCGTTCATTCCTTCTCGGCTCTTATTCACAATTTCATAACGCACATCTCTGCTAGACTACGGTAACACGCTGATAATTATTTTTTCAGAACATTCCGTAAAATGGCGACTAGCGAAGAAGGTAACATGGCTAGTGGAAAAGAGACAGAGTCTATCATAGTTTTAGAAAATATACGAGCTCTCGAAAACCTAAAAATAACAGTGGCTGAAGAAAGCAACAAGAATAAGCAAAATTTCGATGAACTATCGGATAGGCTTCAATCGATTGAAGCATCTATTTCGAAGATATCAAAATCGAACGACGCTGAAAAGGCGAAAAATGATTCCCAAAAAGAATCAAACGATGAATCAACAGTTTCTATCAATGACAGGCTTCAATCGATTGAAGCATCAATTTCAAAGATACTACTGTTCAATGAAACTGCCCATAAATCAAAGGATAATAAAAAAGCCAACTGATGAACCCCCAGTTCAGACTAATGTGAGCTTAGTCTGAGTCGCTTTTTTTCGAGATCTTGATTTTTTCCAGAACACAACCAACGTGCCTTCGAAAACTGTAAAGAGTTTCCAGTTGAAGCATGTTTTTAAAGATGTCGCTAACTTTAAGGGAAACGAAGAAAATTACAGTGAATGGGAAGAGCACTACAATGTGAAATGGTAACTACTTGTTGTATAGGCTTGAATTGTGAACCAGAAACATTGCAGGCGAATGAGTGTGGAACATTATGATGACCATCTCCGATTCTTGGTTTACTGTGATCCTATTGCTCCGAAAGGCCAATGGTCGAGTCAAACAGATTTAGAGTTTAAAGTTGTAGGTGGAAATCGGAAAGTTATTACCAGAACATGGGATTTCTGTTACGGAACCCACGGATATTTTGGATTTAGGAAATTTCAAGATTGGAAAGAAATGAAAAAATTTTATCTTGTGGATGGGAACTTGACAGTGGAAGCCAAGGTTACAATCGTTGAAACAACTGGATTGGGAGAAGAAAAGCTTCGAAAGTTTGATGAATCCCAGAAAGATTTTTCCGATGTTATTCTGGTTGTCAAGGATACCAAGTTTTATGTCTCAAAAATGGTTAGCACCCTCTTTCACTTTCTTTGATTATACACTATTTTTCAGTTCCTCGCTTCTCAGTCTTCCGTTTTCAAAGCCCTTCTTCTAGGTAACTTCTCAGAATCAAAGCAATCAGAAGTGAAATTGAATGGAATCGATCCAGATGACTTTCACTATTTCTTGGAGGTTTTATACGGAGAATCTGCAATCGATGGTAATGCAATTTATCGACTCAATGCTTTTTCAACAATTTCCTTTTTTCAGATTTTAATGTAGAAGATGTGGCCCTTCTGGCTGACATGTACGATGCTCCAATTGTCATCAGAAAATGTGAGGAGTTCCTTCTGAAGGAATCCAAGAAGACGGCAGAAACAAAATTCGAAATCGCTACTCGTTATCATTTAGAGAAGTTGAAGGAAAATTATATGAGTGGAATAACAACTAAAGTTTCGACGAATACTGCTGAATTCGATTTTCGCGGAATGTTGATTTGTGTTTCCGTTTTCCTGTTTATTATCTGGTCCTTGTTGATGTTTCAATAAAATAAAGGTTTCGAAATCCTCGAGACTTGGTTCATTCTGGGACACGATGCAAAAGTCCAAAAAAGGCTTTTAAAATCAGTTTTTTAAATAGTTTTTAGACGGATTTTTGATTTTTCGATATTGCAATCAAGTTTGATAAACATTTTTTGATTTTCAAACAGCTGAACCGTACCAATGTCTCGAGTAACGTGCTAATCGAGGGACCACTTCATCGAACCGGTGGACCCTAGATTTTAAAAGATATGGGATTCTCTCGGAGGTGGTTTTGGGAGATAATGGATCGCGAAAAAACATACCTTCTGGGAAAGGTCGTGGGGGTGTGGCTTGAGACTGGTGCCGCTCATGTGTCGTACGGTAGGGGAGGAGGACCCAGTAAAAGAAGGCATTGTTTGGCCCCACACTGGGCCATCTACTCTTTCTTTGTCTCTTGTAGAAACGACTCCAAGACATCTTTCCAATCTCTGCCCCGTCATTTCTTTTTTTCCATCATTTCTTTCTTCGCTCTTATTCACATTGTGCATCTCTGCGAGTCTACAGTAATATGCTGATAACTTTTTTTTCAGGATAAATGGCGACCAATGAAGAAGTTGACAAGGGAAGCAAAATAGAACCGGAGCATACCGTAATAATAGGGAACAACCAAATTCTTGAAACAGTACAAAAAGCAGTGGCTGCAGGGAACGCCGATTTAATAGCGGAAATTGACAAGGGAAATCAGCGAAAGTTTGATGAACTATCGCATAGGCTTCAATCGATTGAAAAGTCGATTTCAGAACTTTCAAAATCCAATGAAGACCCTCAGAAATCGGATGTGTTTCCGTTTTACTGTTTATATTTTGGTCCTTTTGGTACTTTCAATAAAATTAATGTTCCAACATCTTCTACATTTGGCATTTTTGAAATCGATAATAAATCATACAGAGGGTATCTTAATTGATTTTCAAGTAGTTTTTAGCTGGATTTTCGATTTTTTTGATGTTTCAGTGAAGTTTGGTGAACATTGTCTTTGATCTTCCAAAATCTGGAAAATCTCAAATACGATATAGCCTGGCGAAAAATTCCAAGTGTCTTTCTTTCATTTTTACAAAACTTCGGTTTCAAAAAGGTGCATAGTAAGTATGTATCATCGTATGGGGTTAGTATGCGTTTCCGATGTTCAATAACACAAATTTATCATTGTTTCGATAGTATAAGGTCCTTCGATTAACGAGGGACTGTTATGGCCCTGGGAAAGAAAGGGGTCGCGAGAAAACATACCTTCTGGGAAAGGCTAAATCTCTCTTGGGGGCGTGGTTTGGGACTGGTGCGCTCATCTGACGTACAATGAGAGGACCCACTGGGAGAATCCGACAGGGATTGGACACTCCGTGTATTCTCTGCCTCCTCTTTTCTTTTTCCACTCATTCCTTCCTGACTCTCATTCACATTTTTGCAACGCGCAAACCTGCAAAACTACAGTAACATATTGAATGGTTTTTTTCTCAGAATCAATGGCGACCAATATAGAAAGTGGAAAAGGATCAGAGTCTGCCTTAGTGTTAGACAATATTCAAGCTATTGAGAAATTGAAGCTGGAAACGGAACAAATTAGAATTCATCACGAACAAAGATTCAATGCACTATCGGATAAGCTTCAATCGATTGAAGCATTGATTCAGAAATCAAATGATTCTTCAGAAAAAGATCCAATTGATCAACCCACAGTTCCCATTAATGTGAGTTTAGTTCAAGTCGGTCTTTTAAAGATCTTGCCTTTTTCAGAATACAATCAACGTGGCTTCGAAATCTGAGCAGAGGTTCCAGTTGAAGCATGTTTTTAAAGATGTCGCTAACTTTAAGGAAGACGAAAAATATTACAGTGAATGGGAAGAGCACTACAATGTGAAATGGTAACTGCTTATTGTATAGACTTGAATAGTGAACCAAAAACCTTGCAGGCGAATGAGTGTACTACATTCCAATGACCATCTTTTATTTTTAGTCTACTGTGATCCTATTGCTCCGAGGGACAAATGGTCGATTGGAACGAAACTAGAGTTTAAAGTTGTAGGTGGAAATCGGAAAGTTATTACCAGAACATGGGATTTCTGTTACGGAACCCACAGATATTTTGGATTTAAAAAATTTCAAGATTGGAAAGAAATGAAAAAATTTTATCTTGTGGATGGGAACTTGACAGTGGAAGCCAGCGTTACAATTGTTGAAACAACTGGATTGGGAAAAGAGAAGATTCGAGTCTTTGATGAATCCCAAAAAGATGTTTCTGATGTTATTCTGGTAGTCCGGGATACCAAATTTTATGTCTCAAAGATGGTTAGTCCCCTCTCCGATGTTTTTCTATTTCCAACTATTTTCCAGTTCCTCGCTTCTCAATCTTCCGTTTTCAAAGCTCTTCTTCTCGGGAATTTCTCAGAATCAAAGCAATCGGAAGTGACACTGAATGGGATCGATCCAGACGACTTTCACTATTTCTTGGAGGTCTTATACGGAGAATCTGCAATTGATGGTATTGAATGTTATCGATTTATTGCTTTTCCAACGTTTTTTCTTCCAGATTCTAATGTGGACGATATTGCTCTCCTGGCTGACATGTATGATACTCCAACAGCACTCAGAAGGTGTGAGGAGTTCCTATTGAAAGAATCCAAGGAGACAGTAGAAGTGAAACTGGAAATTGCTACACAATACAATCTAGAGAACTTGAGAGAAAAGTGTAGAAGTCAAATCAGAGCTACAGTAGTTCCGAAGAATATCAGTGGTCCCAAAAATAGAAAAGTCACAAAAAAGAATCCTCTCCGAAAGTTGCTGTGTTTTTGAGAATTTTTTGAAACTGCTGATTTTGGATTGTTTTGAATGTTTTTTTCTGTTGTGTTGATATCGAAGAAAATTAACTGTTTTCTCTTGTTCTTCACTTGTCTGTTTCTGTTTTTTTTTTGAATAAAAATAACAAATTTGAAGGAGCCGAATTTATCAACTCATTTCAAGCAGATTGCCCTACAGAGTCAGATCACGACCCTTCCTAGAAGGTATGTTTTCTCGCGACCCGTTTCTCTCCCAGGGTCATTGAACCACCTCTAGTAACGTTCTCATAGAGGGACCCAATATCATATCGAATCTAGGATGCACCTGTTCCATGGATGAATCCTCATTGTTTTGATAGAGTAGGGTCCCTCGATTAGCACGTTACTCGAGGGGTCGTAATGGCCCTGGGATAAAAGGGGTCGCGAGAAAACATACCTTCTGGGAAAGGTCGTTATCTGAGCCTCTGGGGGTGTGGTTTGAGACTGACCCCGTAATTTGACGGTGAGAGAGAAAGATGCCCTACTAGAAGAAGGCAGTGTCGGACACCTACCTTCATTCTGCGACGGCCCATCGGACCATCTAGCCTTTTTCTGTGACGAACCCCACATACTCTGCCTCGTCTTTTCCTTTCTCCGCTCAAACCTTTTCTGCTCTTATTCACAATTTCACAACGCACATCTCTGCTAGACTACGGTAACACATTGATAGTTATTTTTTCAGAACCTTCCGTAAAATGGCGACTAGCGAAGAAGCCAACATGACTAGTGGAAAAGAGACAGAGTCTGCCATAGTGTTTGAAAATAAACGAGCTCTCGAAAACCTTAAAATAACAGTGGCTGAGGAAATCAATAAGAACAAGCAAAATTTCGATGAACTATCGGATAGGCTTCAATCGATTGAAGCATCGATTTCAAAGATATCAAAATCGAATGACTCTGAAAAGACGAAAAATGATTCCCAGAAAGAATCCAACGACGAATCAGCAGTTTCTATCAATGACAGGCTTCAATCGATTGAAGCGGCAATTTCAAAGATTTCGAAGTCGATGGAAGACCCTCCGAAATCGAAGGATGTTTCTGAGAAAGATCCAACTGAAGAATCCATAGTTCCCTCTAATGTGAGTTTCAGATCAAGTAGCTTTCTTCGAGAGCTTGACTTCTTTTCAGAATACAAATAAAGTGCCTTCGAAAACTGTAAAGAGGTTCCAGTTGAAACACGTTTTTAAAGATGTCGCTAACTTCAGGGAGAACAAATATAATTACAGTGAATGGGAGGAGCACTACAATGTGAAATGGTAATTATCGAAAACTTGAATCTCAAAAACCTTGATTTACAGGAAAATGTGTGTGAAGCGTATCAATGGTCATCTCGGTTTCTACGTTCATTGTGAACCGATGGCTCCGGCAGACAAATGGTCGATTCGAACGAAATTAGAACATAAAATTGTTGGTAGAGAACAAGAAGTTGTTATCAGAACATGTGAGTACTGTTACCAGAAAAGAACAGGATGGGGATATCCGAAATTCCTCGAATGGGGAGAAATGAAAAGATGGTACCTTGTGGATGGGAACTTGACGATGGAAGCTAAGGTTACAATTGTTGAAACAGCTGGATTGGAAAAACCAAAGATTCGAAAGTTTGATGAATCCCAGAAAGATCTTTCTGATGTTATTCTGGTTGTCAGGGATACCAAATTTCATGTCTCAAAAATGGTTAGCACCCTCTCCGATTTCTTCTAATTATCAACTATTTTCAGTTCTTTGCTTCTCAATCTCCAGTCTTCAAAGCTCTGCTATTCGGGAATTTCAAAGAATCAAAGCAATCAGAAGTGAAATTAAGTGGAATTGATCCAGATGGTTTTCACTATTTTTTGGAAGTTCTTTATGGAGAATTTGTAATTAATGGTAATGAATATTACTTGTTTATTGATTTGTCAACAAACTTCTCTTCCAGATTCTAATGTAGAAGATATCCTCGGTAAAAAGTCGCAGCAGATGTTTGTAGACTGCACATCTGCTGCGTAAATGCTGCACATCTTCTGCGGGATTAAGCCAAAAATGCTACGCGGTTGATGCATTGATGCTGCAGAGTTGATGCGAAAATCAAAAGCTACACAACTGTAGTGTAGCTGCTGCACATCTGTTGGTATCGCCTAAGTTGATGTACATCTGCTGCGACTTTTTACCGAATGGCTTGAACCCGCAGAAGATGTGCAGCATTTACGCAGCAGATGTGCAGTCTACGAACATCTGCTGCGACTTTTTACCGAGTCGCTCTCCTGGCAGACATGTACGATGCTCCAACTGTCATCAGGAAATGTGAGGAGTTTCTTATGTGTTTTTCGTCGACCAAGTTTCGTAAAAATTGACTTTTTAGGCCCACCGACTGATTTTACTATGGAGATGGCGTTCAAGCCAGGGAATAAGGATGTTCCGGCAATAAAATGACAGGTAAATGATACGGACTATATTCAGTTACTCTTTAAGTTACTTTTCAGGCTCATGATTCGGTTTTACGAACGGTCATGGTCGTCGCTCGGCTTGACGGCCAGTCAATGAAGCATCGCTGACCGAGGAACTTCGAAAGGTTGGTGATTTTGAGCCATCAATAATCAACAAAATTGTTAATATTGTGCTTTCACCAGGACTAGTTCTAATGAGCAACCAACACTCTGAACTTAATGGCTGCAGTTCTTCAGTAGTTTCTTGCTTCTTTTGAACAAAAAACGGGTGTTGTATGATATTTTCGTTGTAGTAAACTGTCATCTCGTGATGCAGACTTCGTGAAAAATGCCATAATTTTGGCAGTGAGTCTATCAACACGGACGACAGAATAAAAATTCCGACGATGATAGAGACATTAACTCACACAGAACACAGTGTTCAAAAGCTACTGTAGACCTCTATTCGAAAAATTAGTCTGATTTTCTAGCACTTGACTAGGCAAATTTTCTTTGGGAAAACGTTAACTGAACCGAGTTTTCTAATTCATACAACATTTCAGAGAAAAGCAACAACTTCAATCAGCTCTCCGACCGGACAACTCCATTGGGAAAGTAAAGAGAGGATTGAAAAAATCAAGAGAAAAACAAGCCAGGAGGCGAAACTCTAATTTTCATTTTCTCGATGTTTTTTTTTTCTTTCATGCCATTTTTTTACTTCATTTTGATGTAATTTTTGTTAGTTTATAATAAAATTGTGTTGAGAAACCACTGTTTTCAGTTTTCAGAGAATAAAAGAACCTGGGAACGAGCGGAGCTGCTGCCCGATTTTTCACCGCAAAGGGCTGAACGGCGGCCCGCCGGCGTGCCGCACTCTCGACCGCGACTTGTTCGCCGCTTAGACTCCGCTCGCCCGCTAGTGGGACTCGCCGCTTTACCTGTGAGGCTACCGAGGCATGTTTTACTATTGCGCGTAACGCTGTGAAGAAAGGGGAGGAAAAGGGAGGCGATGAGAGACGCGGAAATGCTATAATTTCAGATCGATTTTTCTCGAGTTTTTGCGAGTGTTGCAGGTGGAGACTATTATTACGTAAAAGCCCATACTCGATTCTATAAATGAGCCAATTTAGAGAAAATTCTGAAGAGCTTTCTGAACGACACTCCCTTGTCAGTGTCATAGAACCCCCTCAAGAAACGTGCTAATCGAGTCAGAAGGACCCTTGATTCGATACGATATATAGTCCCTCGGAGACCTCGAGTAACGCGCTAATCGGAGGACATCTTCATGGAACCGGTGGACCCTAGATTATAAAAGATATAGAAGTCTCTCGGAGATGGTTCTGGGAGAGAAAAGGGTCGCGAGAAAACATATCCCCTGGGAAAGGTCCTGAAATGACTCTCGGTGGTGTGGTTTGAGACATCTGACGTAGATTGAGAGGGACGCCTCAATAGAAGAAGGCAGTGTCGGACCCCCACCTTCATTCTGTGACGACCCACTGGACCATCTACCCGTTCTCTTTCTCTTATACAGACGGCCCTCACAAATTTCTCCATTCTCTGTCTCGTTGTTTCCTTTCCACCCATTCCTACTCTGATTTTATTAATATTTCTACGACGACTCTCTCGGACTACCATTGTCTGAGAAGGTTCAGATAAGATTAGCTGCGTATTATTCCGCTTCTCCGCTTCGAAATATTTTTTTTAACTTTGCATACACCTCTTTCTAACCTTCTTTTCTCAGCCGAGAATAATAACACGCTGATATTCCTTCCGAAAAATGGCTTCTAATGAAGAAGGCAACATGGGGAGTGGAAAAGCACCAGAGTCTGCCATAGTGTTAGAAAGTATTCAAGCTATCGAGAAATTGAAGCTAACAAAAGTTTTCGTAAAAGTTTTCGCTGAAACGGAACAAATTAGAAATAATCATGAGCAAAGATTAAATGAACTGTCGGACAGACTTCAATCGATTGAAACGTCGATTTCAAAACTTTCAAAATTCAATGAAGACCCTCAGAAATCGAATGATGATTCCATGAGAAAAACAATTGATGGATCCACAGTTCAGACTAATGTGAGTTTAGTTTAAGTCACCTTATTTCGGATGATGACTGTTTTTTTCAGAATACAACCAACGTGGCATCTGAGAAGCGATTCAAGTTGAAACATGTGTTCAAAAACGTCAAGAAATTCAAGGAAGACATACAGAATTTCAGTATAGAGGAAGATCATTACAATGCTAAATGGTATGTACAACTTGTGTCGGAAAGTTCGACCTCAAACAAAAAATTTTTCCAGGTGTATATATGTCATACGTAATAATGACCACCTCGGTTTCTACATTCTTTGTATACCTATTGATCCATCTAACAAATGGTCGATTAGAACAAAATTAGAGTGGAGAGTTGTGGGTAGAAATCAGAATGATGTTGTAAAATCAGGATCTAATTGTTATCAAAAAAGGTGTGGAAATGGATTTCAAAAATTCCTTGAATGGGAAGAAATGGAAAAATGGTATCTCGTGGATGGAAATTTGACAGTGGAAGCCAAGGTGACAGTCCTTGAAACAGCTGGATTGGGAAAAAAGAAGATTCGAAAGTTTGATGAATCCCAGAAAGATATTTCTGATGTGATACTGGTTGTCAGGGGTACCGAGTTTTATGTCTCAAAAATGGTTAGCTCCCCTCTCCGATTTTCTGTAATCATCACCTACTTTTCAGTTCCTCGCCTCTCAATCTTCCGTTTTCAAAGCACTACTTTTCGGAAAATTCACAGAATCACAGCAATCGGAAGTTACCCTGAATGGCATCGATCCGAACGACTTTCACTATTTCCTGGAGATTTTATACGGGGAATCTGCTATCGATGGTAGTGAAAATTATCAATTCCTTGATTTTCAACGATCTTTTTTCCACACTGTAATGTAGAAGGTGTTGCACTTCTGGCTGACATGTACGATGCTCCAACTGCAATCAGAAAATGTGAAGAATTTCTTCTGGAAAAATCTAAGAAGACCATAGGAATGAAATTGGCAATTGCAACTCGTTATCACTTGGAGAATATGGAGGAGAACTGTATGAGTGACATCAAGAATATCGTTTCGAAAAATAGCAAAATCTCAAAAAGGAATCCTTTTCGAAAACTGCTCCGTCTTTAATCATTTATAAATTCCCGTATTCGATTTTCTAGGAATGGTTTCTGTGCTGTATTGATATTGAAAAAATAGACCTTTTTCTCTTGTTTTTCATTCCTTTTTCTGATTTTTTTTTCTAAGTTTTCGGGAATAAAATTTCATAGCTATGTCATTCGACAAATTCAGCCCACGTTTCGTTTCCAGAGGGAGCTGAAAGATTCGTTCTTGATTCATTGAAACTGAAGAATACACAAAGAGAGGAGTTGTCAATTTTAGAGCAATCAATAGAGCCAAAAACGTCTACTGATTGGATAAATAACGAATGTATTTTTAGACCACTTCTAAACCTCTGTAAAAAATGTAAGATTTCTGTTTAATTATTTCAAACAAATTTTATTGAAACGCCAAATAGAAAAAGAAGACATACGTCAGACGAGCGTACCATTCCCAAACCAAGCCCCCAAACCAAGCCCCCCCCCAGGTCAACACCTCTCCCAGAAGGAATATTTTCTCGCGACCTCCTTCTCTCCCGTGTTGCGGGAAAAAAGTCTACTGGGAAGACCGTGACTGATCTTAGGCGGATTTTCTGTACTGTCTGTGTTGGGCTGTGGGGAAGGACGAGCCAATGAGAATCCCACCTTGTGTCATTGTGTACCATCTTCTTTCTTTTCTTATTTTCTTCGCATGAATTCCTTATTTCCATTTTTCTACGTCTCTTCCAAACTACAGGCAAAAGTAATTTTTTCAGAATCTTCCGTTAAATGACAACTAATGAAGAAGGCAGCATTGGTAAAAAAACAGAAACGGAGGATCCCACCGAGACTTCGAATGTCGATATATTACTGGTAGCACAAAAAAGCCGCTCTGAGTTAATTGAATTTGAAGGAAAAATTTATGAATGAAATCAAGGCTAGAGTTTCGAAAAATACTGACTACGAATTGTTGATTTGTGTTCGCATTTTCCTCTTTATTTTCTGGTCCTTTTGGCACTACCAATAAACTAAATGTTTCAAAATCATCCAGAATTGCCGTTCTATACACCCCCAACAGAGACTGTGCTAGAAATCCACCGATAGTTATCAAAAGTTCTGTCATAATTAAATCCAGTGAAAATCAATATTTATTGAGAACTTGTTTTTCCAGATAAATCGTTTATTGTGTATGAAGAATTTCGGTAGATAAATAACAACATTTCTTTTTATGAAACTTTTACAACACAGAAAAAATTCATAAAAACTCAAAAAAGAATGAATTATCACTAATTTCATTCGAGCGCTTTCAATCTCTCCAGATTATATCGAGTTGCAATTTCGAGTTTCTTTTCCAGAGTCATCTTAGATTTTTCGAGAAGGAACTCCTCACATTTTCTGATTGCAGTTGGAGCATCGTACATGTCAGCCAGAAGAGCAACATCTTCTACATTAGTATCTGGAAAAGAAAGTTGCTAGAAAAGCATTAAATCGAAAGATTTTGTTACCATCAATTGCAGATTCACCATACAAAACCTCCAAAAAGTAGTGAAAGTCATCTGGATCGATTTCATTCAGTGTTACTTCTGATTGCTTTGATTCTGAAAAGTTTCCGAGAAGAAGAGTCTTGAAGACGGAGGACTGAGAGGCAAGGAACTGAAAAAATAGTTGATAATGAAAGTAAATCGGAGAGGGTGCTAACCATTTTTGATACATAAAATTTGGTGTCCCCGACGATCAGAATAACATCGGAAACATCTTTTTGGGATTCATCAAACTTTCGAGTTTTCTTTTTTCCCAATCCAGTTGTTCCAACGATTGTCACCTTGGCTTCCACTGTCAAATTTCCATCCACAAGATACCCTTTTTTAATTTCTTCCCATTCTTGAAACTTTGAAAATCCCCATCCTTCATCTTTTTGGTAACAAGTTCCGCTTGTTCTGATAACACCATCATAATTTGGACCCACAACTTTCAACTCTATTATCGCTCGAATCGACCATTTGTCTACCGGAGCAATGAGTGCACAATAAACGTGTAAACCGAGGTGATTCCCGCGACGCTCCACACCAATGTACCTGTAATCAAGTTTTTTGGACTTGAACTTTCCCAGACAAGTAGTAATTACCATTTAACATTGTCATGATTTTCCTTTCCACTGTAGTAATTCACGTTCTCTGCAAAATTTGTAGCATTCGTAAAAACATACTTCAGCTTGAGTTGCTTCACAGATTTTGAAGATGCCACGTCAGTTGTATTCTGAACAAAAACTAATAGTCGAATGAAACAACATTAACTGAACTCACATTGGATTTTTCGGAATTATTATCCGATTTCACCATCTTCGAAGTTTTTACTTCAGTCGGTTGAAGTCTTTCCGATAATTCATCGAGGTTTTTCTTATTATCCTTTTTTATCTCCTCGACCTTAGATTCAAGCTCTTGGTGAGCGTCTTTCTGATTCTTCTCGATTTTGTCTGTGATCGCAATCAATTCCGAACGCAGTTTTTGAATTTCCATCAGTAAAGCAGCATTCGAAGTGGTCTCAATACGCACTGTATCTCCAGTTTCAACAGTCACTTGATTATTCTCTAGACATACAGTAGACTCCGACTCTTTTCTGTATATCATGCTGCTTTCTTCGTTGGGAGCCATTCTACAGACAATACTGAAAAATACAAATTATCAGTATTTTACTTTAGTATAGCAGAGATGCACGTTGAGAGAATGTGAAGAATGTCAAAGAGGGAATGGGTCGGGAAGAAAAGACGAGGCAGAAAATGGAGTGATGAGTATAAGAGACAGGGGATGGTAAATGGTCTTTGCGAAGAAAGGGTGGGTGGAAGTCATAGTGGGGGTTAACGTACGTAGTTCTCGCTCTCCATCACATGACCGTACCAGTCTCAAACCACGCCCCTAACTGTCGTTCCTCCTCTCCTAGGACCCACGTAGCTCGAGCAGAGAAGATGAGTCATCTCTGGGGAGGCAACGGTATTGAGGGAAAATCTGCCTCCTGGGAAGGCTGTGGCATTTCATGTGCGGGGTTTCTGCATTATGTCAGTTGGGGTGTGGTGTGGGAAGGACGAACCAGTGGGGAAACCCTCATTGTCTCATTGTGTACAAATCCTACCGTCTTTATTCAACTCATTATTTTCTCCCATTCTGAAACGTTCACTACAGTAACATGCTGACCACTTTTTTCTCATGCTTCCGATTCCGAAAACCATGGAACAGTGAGGAAAAAAAACATTTGGAAAGAACCGGCGTCCGAACTTATGCTAGAAAGTATAAAAGCACTCGAAAATAGGACTGATAAAATCAATGAAGAAAATCAGAAAAAGTTCGATCAACTATCGGACAAGCTTCAATCCATTGAATCGGCGATTTCAAAGCGGACCCAGTTGAATGAATCAACGGTTCAGACTAATGTGAGTTTAGTTCAAGTCGCTTTTTTCATGATCTCAACTTTTTTCCAGAATACAACCAACGTGGCTTCAAAAACTGTGAAGAGATTCCATTTGAAGCACGTTTTCAAAGATGCGTCAAACATTATGGTAAACCAATGTAGTTACAGTGAATGGGAAAATCACTATAATGTGAAATGGTAATTATTAATTGCATCGAGTTTTCAAATAGAAGTCCGAAAAACTTTACTTACAGGTGCGTGAGTCTGCAGCGCATCAATGGTCGTCTTGGTTTCTACGTTCATTGTCATCCTATTGCTCCATCAGATAAATGGTCGATTCGAACGAAATTGAAGTTCAAAGTTGAGAGAAAGAATCATGATGTTGTTATCAGATCATCTGAGCAATGTTACCGAAAAAGTACAGCTTGGGGGTATGCTGACTGTATAGAATGGGAAGAAATGAAGAACTGGTGCCTTGTGGATGGAAATTTGACAGTGGAAGCCATTGTGACAATCATCGAAACAACTGGATTGGGAAAAAAGAAGATTCGAACGTTTGATGAATCCGAAAAAGATGTTTCCGATGTCATTTTGGTAGTCGGGGATACCAAATTTTATGTCTCCAAAATGGTTAGCACGCTCTCCGATTTACTTTAAATAATCTTTTTTCCAGTTCCTTGCCTCTCAATCATCTGTTTTCAAAGCTCTTCTCCTCGGAAATTTCTCAGAATCCCAGCAATCAGAAGTGACGTTGAATGGAATTGATCCTGGTGACTTTCACTACTTTTTGGAGGTTTTATACGGGGAATCGGCTGTTGATGGTAATGAGATTCACCGATTTATCAATTTTTCAATAACTTTTTCTTCCAGATTTTAATGTAGAAGGTGTTACACTTCTGGCTGACATGTACGATGCACCTACAGCAATCAGAAGATGTGAGGAGTTCTTGCTGAAGGAGTCCAAGATGACTCTGGAAGAGAAACTGGAAATTGCAATTCGATATACTCTTTAGAGATTGAAAGCGCTCGAATGAAATCATTGGTTGATCTTCCATTGTATTCGTTATTTTAAATTTTCGTAAATGTTTTTCGTGTTTCAAAACTTCATAAAACAAATGTTTGTTATTTTCCGGAACAGATTCTATATAAAATTAATAAAACGCTAGAGGCGTCTGTCCGTCCTCTTGAGGATCTGTCTACTTTTGAAAAAAAATTTAAAAAAAAATAGATTTACGTGACCTTTAAAAAAAGTGAGTCGCGAAGCGACGAACAGTACAAGGAAAGGATTAATTTCAGCTGTTTGAATCGCCGGAGGCGAGGCAAACAGGCTGGTTCTATATAAACAATGAACGATTTCTCTAGACAAATGAGTTTTATATAAAGATAGACTTACCCTGAATGCTCTATTTATCTCCGGCAATAAACGGGTCACTGATTTAACACTTGTTTTTATTGTTCCTCATCGCTTATCTGCCCGCATCCGCTCACTTCATCGCGTACAGACACCACTGGAATCCTTGCCATTCTACCCCTTTAGAACCTTTTTAACCGCTAAATTACACTGGAAAAGTAGCATGTTTTTCGGAGCATCGACGGGTCTCCAACACGCCCATTTATGTCGACGCCTCCACCAGCATGTTACTGCAGTCTGGCAGAGATGGACTCCTAGAATGGGCACAGAAAGAATGAGTAGAACAAAGATGGTCCGATGTGTCACAAGGACAGAAGGCGAGGTTCCTCATTGGTTCGTTTATCAGACACCACACCCCAACCCGTCCATGAAATGCCACAGCCTTCCCAGGAGGCAAATTTTCCCTCAACACCGTTGCCTCCCCAGAGTCATCTTCTCTGCTCGATTTACGTGAGTCCTAGGAGAGAAGGTGCGGCGGTTGGGGCGTGGTTTGAGACTGGTACGCTTATGGGATGGAGTGCGAGGACACCGTAGGGGAACCCCACTATGACTCCCATCCACCATTTCTTCGCAAAGACCATTTACCCTCCCCTGACTCTGATACTCTTCTTTCTGTTCCCTGCCTCGTCTTTTCTTTATTCCACCCGTTCTTTGCTTTTATTCACATTCTCACTGCGTGCATCTCTGCCAGACTAAAGTAATATTCTGATAATTTATATTTTTCAGTTTCGTCTGTGAAATGGCTCCCAACAAAAAAAACAGCATGATATACTGTCAATACAATAAAATCTGGGCGAGGGGTGGGACTAAAGCGACACGCCCTTTTATGAAACGTATCAATAAAGGAAAATGTGAACGCGTTGCAAAAAGGGGCATGTCACTTCGAAGCCTGCGGCGCCCTCAGTTTTTTTTGTACAGACGGTATAACACAGAGTCGAAGTCCACCGTACCGCTTAAAAATAATCGAGTAACTGCTGAAACTGGGGATATAACAGGTACCGGTGAAACCTCGAATGCTGATTTACTAGCGGAAATTCAAAAAATTCGCACCGAATTGATTGCGAAAAATGAAGAAAACAAGAGGAATCAGAAAGACCTTGAGTCTAAAATTGAGGATAGTAAGAAAAATCTAAACGAGATCTCGGACAAGCTTCAATCGGTTGGAGCATTGATGTCAAAGTTATTGAAATCAAATGTTACTGAAAAATCAGATGTGAGTTTAGTTAAAGTTTTTTCATCTGAATATTATTTATTGTTCAGATTACAACCGACGTAGCATCTTCAAAATCTGTGAAGCAATTCAAATTGAAGCATGTTTTTACAAATGCCACGAATTTCGCGGAAAACGTGAATTACTACAGTGGAAGGGAAAATCATGACAATGTTAACTGGTAATTGCTATTTGTGTCGGAAAGTTCGATTCAAATTCCAACAAACTTGATTTGCAGGTACATGTGCGCGAAACGCACTGAGAATCATCTTGGTTTCTACGTTTATTGTGAACCTATTGCTCCAACAGGCGAATGGTCTATTGAAACAAAATTAGAGTATAAAGTTGTGAGTAGAAATCAGGATGTCATTATCAGATCATTTGAGCAATGTTACCAAAAAAGTACGGGATGGGGATATCCGAAATTCCTTGAATGGGATGAAATGAAGAACTGGTGTCTGATGGATGGGAATTTGACACTGGAAGCCAAGGTGACAATAACTGAAACAATTGGATTGGGAAAAAAGAAGACTCGAAAGTTTGATGAATCCCAAAAAGATTTTGCCGATGCTATTCTGGTAGTCGGTGACACCAAGTTTTACGTCTCAAAAATGGTTAGCAACCTCTCCGATTTACTGTAGCTATCTAGTGTTTTTCAGTTCCTCGCCGTTCAATCATCGGTCTTCAAAACTCTTCTTTTTGGAAATTTCTCAGAATCCAAACAACCAGAAATAAAACTCAATGCAATCAACCCAGATGACTTTCACTACTTTTTGGAGATTTTATACGGAGAATCTGCTATTGATGGTAATGAAACTTCTCAATTCATTGATTATTCAACATTTTATATTACAGATACCAATGTAGAAGATATTGCTAGCCTGGCTGACATGTACGATGCTCCAACAGCGATAAGAAAATGTGAGGAGTTCCTTCTGAAAGAATCCAAGAAGACATCAGAGAAGAAACTGGACATTGCAAATCGATATAATCTGGAGAGATTGAAAACGCTTTAGTAAAACCAGAAATATATTTATAACAGTTTCAATTAACCTTTTCTGTGATTTTATAATCTTGGCAAGAAATTTCCGTTATTTTTCAAACAAAAATATTTATACATAATAAAAGCCTTCTCTTGAAAAATGAATCGTGAAGATTCTTCTGACGAACAAGCTTATCCGAAATGTTTCCGATCAGTCTCGGATAAGCCTGCCCGTCGCAAAGCACACCTCCACAGAAGCGGAAAATCCAACTAGTGGAATAATTTCCCTATTCCACTTTTTCCCAAAGCAATACCATATTCTCGACTAACGGTCCAATCAAGGGAGCTTATCTGGAAAGACGTTTCTGTCATTTCAAGAACATATCTAGGAAATAAATGACTCCTTCATTGAACAGGGTGATCCTATTATAGATTGACAGGTCCGACAAGGTATTGGGTCGCTCTTTTAGCACGTTACTCCAGCAGAGAAGATGGCTCTGGGAGGCCAACGGTATTAGGGAAAACTGCCCTCCTGGGAAGGCTGTGGCATTTCATGGGTGGGTTTCCTGCATTTTTATGTCAGTTGGGGTGTGGTGTGGGAAGGACGAACCAATTAAGAATCTCGCCTTCTGTCATTGTGACACATCGGATCATCTTCATTCTACTCATCCTTTGCCCTTTCTTAAACGTGCATCTCTGCCAGACTGCAATAACATGCTGACCACTTTTTTCTCATGCTTTCAATTCCAAAAAACCAGGAACAATGAAGAAAAAAAGATTGGGAAAGAACCGGCGTCCGAAATTAAGCTAGAAGACGCTCCAGTTCTTCAAAAAGTGGCTGAAAAAATCAATGAAGAAAATCAGCAAAAGTTCGATCAACTATCGGACAAGCTTCAATCCATTGAATCGGCGATTTCAAAGATTTCGAAGTCGATTGATGATGCTCAGAAATCAAAGGATGATTCCAAGAAAGAGCCAATTGATGAATCCACAGTTCAGACTAATGTGAGTTTAGTTCAAATCGCTTTTTTCAAGACCATAGTTTTTTTCAGAATACAACCAACGTGGCTTCAAAAACTGTGAAGAGGTTCCAATTGAAGCATGTGTTCAAAGATGCCGCAAACTTTATGGTAAACCAGCGTAATTTCAGTGAATGGGAAAATCACTACGATGTGAAATGGTAATTATTAATTGCATCGAAGATTCGATTTGAAGTCCGAAACATTCGATTTACAGGCGCATAAGTGTGCGACGTAGAAATGGTCGCCTCGGTTTCCACGTTTTTTGTCATCCTATTGCTCCATCAGATGAATGGTCGATTCGAACAAAATTAGAGTATAAAGTTGTTGGTCCGAATCAGAATGATGTTATCAGAACATATGATTACTGTTACGAAAGAAACGAGGGATGGGGTTTCCCTGATTTCCAAGAATGGGAAGAAATGAAAAGTATGTATCTCGTCGATGGGAATTTGACAGTGGAAGCCATCGTGACAATCATCGAGACAACTGGATTGGGGAAAAAGAAGATTCGAACGTTTGATGAATCCCAAAAAGATGTTTCCGATGTTATTTTGGTAGTCAGGGATACCAAATTTTATGTATTGAAAATGGTTAGCACCCTCTCTAATTTTTTCTAACTATCATCTATTTTTCAGTTTCTCGCCTCTCAATCATCTGTTTTCAAAGTTCTTCTTCTTGGAAATTTCCCAGAGTCAAAACAATCTGAAGTGAAACTTAATGGAATTGATCCAGATGACTTTCATTACTTCTTAGAAGTTCTTTATGGAGAATCTTCAATCGATGGTAATGAAATGCATCACCTTATTGATTTTTAAACTATCTTTTTCTCCAGACTTTAATGTAGAAGGTGTGGCTCTTCTTGCTGACATGTACGATGCTCCAACAGCAATCAGAAAATGTGAAGAGTTCATTCTGAAGGAATCCAAGATGACACTGGAAAAGAAACTAAAAATTGCGACTCGATATAATCTGGAGAGATTGAAGGCACTCGAATCGTTAGTTGATCATTAAATGTATTAGTTATTTTGAGCTTTCATGAATGTTTTCTGTGTTGTGAAAGATTCACATAATAAAATGTTGTTATTTATCTACCGAAATTATTCATATACAATGAACGTTCCTCTAGAAAAAAAGTTCTCAATGAAGATCGATTTTCACTGAATTCAATTAAGACAGATCTTTTGACATTGATCAGCCTCCGATAAGCCTACCCGTCGCAAATCACACCTCAGCAGGAACAGGAAATCCAACTAGTGGTCTCCAAAATGGAATAATTTCCCCATTTCAAAGCAATAAAATCCTCTAGACTGACGTGCTGATCGAGAGAGCCTATCTATAAAGAATTTAGTGCCATTTTATGACAACTTCTGTGTCATACAGGACTTCTTCATTAAAGAAGGAGACTATTATAGGTTGAAGGTCCGACAAGATATTGGGTCGCTCTTTTAGCACGTTACTCTAACAGAGAAGAAAACTCTGCGGGGTCAACGGTGTTGCGGGGAAACAGGTCTCCTGGGAAGGCCTTAGCAAATCATAGGTGGATTGTTCGTACTGTATTTGTTGAGGGTGTATGGAAAAGACAAACCAGTGGTGGGAACGTCATTGTGGACCATCTTTATTTTAATCGCTCTTTCTCTGCCCTTTCTACGACATAACTCTTCACCAGACTACAGTAACATGCTGACCGTTTGTTTCTCAATTTTCCAAATGCTCCGAGAAATGGCTTCCAACGGAGTAGACAGCATTGAAAAGGAACTGGAGTCCGAACTAATGCCAGAAAATGAGCAAGTTCTCCAAAAAGTGGATAGCAAAATCAATCAGCAGATGTTCGATGAACTATCGGACAGACTTAAATCGATTGAAGAATCTATTTCAAAACTTTCGAAATCAAACGACGATCCTGAAAAAGGAGATACTGCTAAATCCACAACTCCCACTACTGTTAGTTTAGTTCCAGACTCGCTTTCTTTTATTTTTCAATTTTTTCAGAATCTAACCATCCCTGAATTCAAGAAGAAATCAAAATTGCAGCATGTCTTCAGAAATGTCAGCAATTTTGAGCAGGGAGTGCACTATTTCAGTGAATGGGAAGACTATTTCAATGTGAAATGGCGAATGAGTGTACTACATCACAATGGTCACCTCGGATTTTTCGTTTTCTGTCAACCTATTGCTCCAACAGACCAATGGTCGATTCGAATGAAATTGGAGTTCAAAGTCATTGGTCCGACAGAGAATGTTGTTAGCAGAACATGGGAGAGATGTTACCGAAGTAATGACGGATGGGGATTTTCAAAATTTCTAGAATGGGAGGATATGGAAGAATGGCATCTAGTAAATGGAAATTTGATAGTGGAAGTTCATGGTGAAATCATTGAAACAAGAGGATTGATAAAACAGAAGCTTCGGATGTTTGATGAATCCCAAAAAGATGTTTCTGATGTTATCCTAGTGGTCCGGGATTCAAAGTTTTATGTGTCAAAAATGGTTAGAACCCGCTATACTTTTCTTTAATTTCCAATTACTCATTTAGTTCCTCGCCTCTCAATCTTCCGTTCTCAAAGTCCTTCTTCTCGGAAGTTTCTCAGAATCCAAACAATCAGAAGTGACACTGAATGGAGTTGATCCAGACGACTTTCAATATTTCTTGGAGGTCTTATACGGAGAACCTGCTATTGATGGTAATGAAATTTATCGATTTACTCACTTCTGATTCCACTTCCAGATACTACTGTAGAAGGTGTTGCACTCCTTGCTGACATGTACGATGCTCCAACTGTAATCAGGAAATGTGAGGAGTTTCTTTTGGGAAAATCGGAGAAGGATTTGGAAAAGAAACTGGAAATCGCGACTAGATGTAATCTGAAGAAATTGAAGGAAATGTGTGAAAGTGAACTCAGTTTTATACGTTTGATGGATGATTGAAAACTTTCCAGAAAGTTGTCTTGGCTTTGATAATTCTCGAATTTGTTATTTTGAGCTCTCATAAATGTTTTCTGTGTTTTCTGTGTTTAAAATGTTGATTTAATGAATTTTCTCTAGTTTTGTAACTAGCCTTTATATGTACAATCAACGATTTCTCTATAGACTTTCCCTGGTGCTCTTATGATTTAGCTTTTACTGTCCAATCCGTGTGTAACACAGCCAGTACGAAAAATCCGTATATAATCCGCCTATGACCTTTCCCAGGAGGCTAATTTTCCCTCAATACCGTTGTCTCCCCAGAGTCATCTTCCCTGCTCGAGTTACGTGAGTCATAGGAGAGGAGGTACGACGGTTGGGGGCGTGGTTTGAGAATGGTACGGTCATGTGACGGAGAGCGAGGACTCCGTACGGGAATCCCACTATGACTCTCACCCACTCTTTCTTTGCCCAGACCATTTACCCTCCCCTGACTCTTATATTCATCTCTCCATCCTCTCCTTTTCTTTCCCGACCCATTCCCTCTTGGTTTTTATTCGCATTCTCACTGCGTGCATCTCTGCCTGACTAAATTTTACAGTCTGATAATTTGTATTTTTCAGTGTCGTCTGTAAAATAGCTCCCAACAAAAAAAGCAGCATGATATACTGTCGATACAATAAAATCTGGGCAAGGGGTGGGGCTAAAGCGACACGCCTCTTTATGAAACGTGTGAATAAAAGGGGCATGTCACTTCGCAACCTACGGCGCCCCCACATTTTATTGTGCAGGCAGCATAACACAGACTCGAAGTCTACCGTAATGCTTGAAAATAATCGAGTAACTGCTGAAACTAGGGAAATAATAGGTACCGGTGGAATCTCGAATGCCGATTTACTAGCGGAAATTCAAAAAATGCGCTTGGAATTGATTGCGGCAACTACAGAAACTAGGAAAAAGCAGGAGGAGATGCTTCAAAAGTTTGAATCGAAAACTGAAAACAAAATCGAAGGAAATGAGAGGAATAATATTGTGAAGTTCGATGAACTGTCGAGCAGGCTTCAATCGATTGAAGAAGGGGCTGAGAAATTTTATGGGAACACTATGTCTCTCATAGCTAGAGTTAGTTTGATTCAAATGGCTTTTTGAAATGTTTACAGTGTTTTCAGGATACAAATAACGCAGCATCTTCAAAAACTATGAAGCAATTCAAGTTGCGAAATGTGTTTGAAAACGTCAATACATTTTACGAGCATGCTTCTAAATTCAGTGAAAAGAAAGATCATCACAATATAAACTGGTAAATCATGACTGTTATTAGAACTTAAGATCTAACAAACTTGATTTACAGGATAGTGGGAATACATCGTCTGAATAATAATCTCCGTTTATACCTCTTCTGTGAACCTAAGGCTGCGTCAGATGAATGGTCAATTCGAACTGTATTAGAGTTTAAAGTTGTGGGTCCAAACCAAAGCGTTCTCATCAGAAAACGGGAAAACTGTTACCAAAATAGTCTAGGAGCGGGATTTCGTCATTTTTTGGCATGGGAAGATATGGAAAAATGGTTTCTTGTGGATGGGAATTTGTCAGTGGAAGTCAAAGTCACAATCATTGAAACAACTGGATTGGGAAAAGAGAAGATTCGAGTCTTTGATGAATCTCAAAAAGATGTTTCCGACGTTATTCTGGTTGTCGGAGATACCAAATTTTATGTCTTAAAAATGGTTAGCAGCCTTTCCCATTTTCTCTCATTATTTACTAATTTTCAGTACCTTGCCGCCCATTCTTCGGTCTTCAGAGCTCTTCTTCTCGGAAATTTCCCAGAATCAAAGCAATCCGAAGTGAAACTTAATGGAATTGATCCAGACGATTTTCACTACTTCTTGGAGGTTTTATACGGAGAACCTGCTATCGATGGTAATGAAATGTATCGATTTATTGATTATTCAACGATTTCTATTGCAGATAGTAATGTAGAAGATGTGCTTCTTCTCGCTGACATGTACGACGCTCCAACAGCCATCAGAAAATGTGAGGACTTTCTTCTCAAAGAATCCGAGAAGGATTTGGAAAAGAAACTGGAAATTGCGACTAGATGTAATCTGGAGAAATTGAAGAATAATTGCGGAAGTGGACTCAGTTATATACGTTCGACGGATTTCTTTGATTGACAACTTTCAAAAAAGTGGATTTCTCCTTGATAATTTTTAATTTAGCTACTTTGAGCTTCATGAATGTTCTATGTGTCGTAAAAGTTTCTTAAAATAAATATCCCTTATTTTCCAAAGAAATTCTTCGTGCACAATGAACCGTTTCCAACGAAAAACGAGTTACCAATGAAGGTGTTTCATAAGTCAGCTTATCTGAAACATACGAGAGAGTCACGTCTTATGGACCTACCATTTTCAGGATTCCGGATTCCGGATTCCGGATTAAAGGTTCCGGATTCCGAGTTTCAGATTCTGGATTCCGGATTCTGGATTCCGGAAGAAAGAGTGACGATTCCGGATTTCGGATTTCAGATTAAGAATTGCAATTCCGGATTTTGGATTCCGGATTCTGGATTCCGTATTGAAGATTCAGGATTCCGGATTCCGAGTTTCAGATTCTGGATTCCGGATTCTAGATTCCGGAAGAAGGAGTGACGATTCCGGATTTCGGATTTCAGATTAAGAATTGCAATTCCGGATTTTGGATTCCGGATTCTGGATTCCGGATTCCGGATTCCGGATTCCGGATTCCGGATTCCGGTTTCCGGATTCCGGATTCCGGATTCTGGATTCCGGATGAAAGAGTGACAATTCCGGATTCCGGATTCTGCATTCTGCCTTTCGGAGAATAATAATATAATTGTAATCAGCCTGTTTGAAAGTGCTACATATTATTTTTTTTCGTAACTTTTGAAGTTGTCCGACACTTCCGACTCTTTTTGAAGCATCTGACACTTTTGACAAAATTCAATTTCTACTATTTTTCATTTGCCACGTTTGACTATTTTGACGATTCACTTTTTTTAAAATTTGAAACGTTTGACTATTTTGAGGAGTATTTTCCTTGAAAAAAAAGTATTTTTGAGCAATTTGATTAATCAAAAGTGTCAATATTCACGTGATTTCGTAAATGAAAAATTTGAAACGGAACCTTACTACCAGTCTTTCTCTCCCAGGGATTATGATCCATGTGACGTGCTAATCGAAGGACTCAATATCTTATCGAATCTGACAACTTAGATTGCATCTGCTCTCAATCTCTATTAGCACATCACTTGATAAGAAGAGACGGCTCTGCTAGAGAAGAGGGTCGCAAGAAAACATACCTTCTGGGAGAGGTCGTGATCTGCCTCTGTGAGGGTGTGGTGACTCGTACCCAGAACGAGGACACCCAAACGAATCTACCCTCTTTTTTCCGTCCATCGATCATTGCGATGGACGGTCGAGCATAGCTGACTCTGCCTCCCACCATCCTCCTTCACAGTGCGAAGACACTGTCTCGAACTATCTCTCTCCTATATCTTCTCCTTTACAGTGAGACTCTACGTCATCTGACATAGTAGAAGACACTGCCTGATCCCACATTCATTGTTGGACGACACACCAGACCATATACCTTCCCCGGACACTTAAACTCGTTTCTCCATTCTCTACCTCGTCTTTTCTTGTTCGACCCATTTCTTCGCTGTATATCATTCTTATCATCCAACTTTTACAACTTGCTTCTCTGCCAGACTAAAATAACATGCGGATAATTATTTTTTCCAGATCATCCTGCAAAATGGCGACAAATGAAGAAAGCAGCATGATAATCAGTACAGAGCCAGAGTCTACCGTACCTCTTGACAATAATCGAGTGACGGCTGAAACTGTAACAGGTACCGGTGGCATTCCGAATGTCGCTTTACTAGTGGAAATTCAAAAGTTACGCGCGGAATTGATTGTGACAACTGAAGAAAGCAGGAAAAAACAGGAGGAGATGCTTCAAAAATTTGAATTGAAAACTGAAAACAAAATTGAGGATATGAAGAAGGAAATGGCGGAAAAGCTTGAAGCATTAACTTCAAAGGTGTTAAAATCGAATGACGATTCGGAGAAATCCGATATGAACGTTTGTCAGAATACAGCAAATGTAACTAAAAAATCAGAAAAGAGTTTCAAGTTGGAGCATGTCTTCGAAAACGTCGAGGAATTGGAGGAGAACGAGAATAAGTTCGGTGGAAAAGAAAATAATTACAATGCAAAATGGTAGTTATAATCTGTATTGCGAACATGAGATCCAACATTTACAGGTGCCGAAGCGTGAATGTGGTCATCTCGGTTTATACGTTCGTTGTGATCCAAATGCTCCGGCTCAAACTTGTTCGATTCGAACAAAAATAGAGTTTAAAGTTCTGAATCGAAATCAGGATGTTGTTATCAGAACATGGGAGTGCTGTTACCGAATGAATGAAGGATGGGGATTTCCTAGCTTTCTGGAATGGGAAGACATGAAGAAATGGTACCTCTTAGATGGAAATTTGAGAGTGGAAGCTAAGGTGACAATCATTGAAACAACTGGGTTGGGAAAAATGAAGATTCGAAAGTTTGACGAATCTCAAAAAGATGTGTCCGATGTTATTCTGGTTGTCAGGGATACCAAGTTTTATGTCTTAAAAATGGTTAGCAGCCTCTCCGATTTTCTTTAATTATCAACTATTTTTTCAGTTCCTCGCCTCTCAATCATCCGTCTTCAAAGCTCTCCTTCTAGGTAGCTTTTCAGAATCCCAACAATCAGAAGTCACACTGAACGGCATCGATCCAGATGACTTTCACTATTTCTTGGAGGTCTTATACGGAGAATCTGCTATCGATGGTAAAGAAATTTATTGACTTTCCAACAAGTTCCTTTTCCAGATACTACTGTAGAAGGTGTAGCTCTTCTAGCTGACATGTACAATGCTCCAACAGCCATCCAAAGATGTGAAGAGTTCCTTCTGAAAGAATCGAAGAAGACATCGGAAAAGAAACTGAAAATTGCAACTCGATATAATCTGGAGGAGCTGAAGGAAAATTGTTTATAAAGGAATCAGAAATCTAGAAGATTGTTGTTTTTCTTTTTCGTGAAAAATCGTTTTGTTTCTGATTTATACTTCCTAAACTTGTTACATCGAGATTTCATTAATTTTTCATGTGTTGTAAAAGTTTCTTAATGTTTATGTTTTTATTTTTTCTGACTTTTTCTATCAATGAACCATTTATCTATAGATAAAGAAGTTATCAATGAAAACGTTAAGCTTATATGAAGCATGAGAAGGAGTCTCGTCATATGAGCTTATCAGTCCTTCTCCTACAGAGATTGTGATCCATGTGACGGGATAATGGAAGGACTCAATATCTTATCGAATCTGTAAATCTAGATTGCACCTGCGCTCAATCTCTATTAGCTCATTATTTGACAAAAAAGGCTCTGCTAGAGAAGAGGGTCGCGAGAAAACATACCTTCTGGAAAGGACGTGGTCTGCCTCTGTGAGGGTGTGGTTCGGGACTCATACCCAGAACGAGGACGCCGTAGGGGGTCCCAAACGAATCTACCCCTTTTTCCGTCCATCTTTGCGATGGATCCTCCAGCGGACTCTGCCTCTCCCACCGTCCTCCGTTACAGTGCGAAGATATTTAGTGTCTAATCCCACCTTCATTCTGTGGCCATCCGATAGATCCATCTACCGTTCACCTGTCCCTTATACAGACCACTCTCACACATACTCCATTCTCTGCCTCATCCTATCTTTTTCGACCCATTTCTTCTTTGCAGAATATCTTCCTCAATATCCATTTCGTACAACGCGTATCTCTGTCAGACTAAAGTAACATTTTGATAATTCTCTTTTTAGATAATTCTGTAAAATGGCGACAAATGAAGAAAGCAGCATGAGAGTCAGACCAGAGCCCGAGTCTACCGTACCGCTAGAATATAACCAAGTGGCTGTTGAAACGGGGGAAACAACACCTACCAATGAAATCTCGAACGCCGATTTACTAGCGGAAATTCAAAAAATGCGTTCGGAATTGATTGCGGTCACAGAAAAAATCGAGAAGAATCAGAAAGACGAATTTCAAGAGCTTGAATCTAAAATTGAGGATAATAAGAAAAATCTCGACGGATTATCGGAAAAACTGCAGTCGATTGAAGAATTGACTTCGAAGGTATTAAATACCGATGATAATCCTAAAACATCTGAAGTGAGTTTAGTTTGAGTCACTTTTTTCACGAGGACTTTTTTCAGAATACAAAAGATGTAACTCAAAAATCAGAAAAGAGTTTCAAGTTAAAGCATGTGTTTAAAAACGCCCATGAATTCGAAAAGTATATGTCCTATTACAGTGAAAAGGAAGAACATTACAATGTGAAATGGTAATTCATATTTGTTTCAGTACTTGAGATTCTATAAACTTCAATCACAGGTACATGTGCCTTAATCGTCACTTTGATCATCTCGGTTTCTTTGTTTATTGCGAGCCTATTGCTCCATCAGATGAATGGTCGATTCGGACAAAATTAGAGTATAAAATTGTTGGTTTAAATCAAGATGTTGTCAGAACATGTGATAACTGTTACCAAAAATGTAAAGATTGGGGATTTCCGAAATTCGTTGATTATGAGGAAATGAAAAAATGGTATCTCGTGGATGGAAATTTAACAGTGGAAGCCAAGGTTACAATCGTTGAAACAACTGGATTGGAAAAAAAGAAGATTCGAAAGTTTGATGAATCCCAAAAGGATGTTTCTGATGTTATCCTTGTCGTCGGAAACGCCAAGTTTTATATCTCCAAAATGGTTAGCAGCCTCTCCCATTTCCTATAATTATCAACTATTTTTCAGTATCTCGCTTCTCAATCATCCGTCTTCAAAGCTCTTCTGCTGGGAAATTTTTCAGAATCGAAGCAATCAAAAGTGAAATTGAATGGCATCGATCCAGATAACTTTCAATATTTCTTGGAGGTCTTGTACGGAGAATCTGCAATTGACGGTAACGAAATGTATCAATTCATTGCTTTTTCAACGTTAGTTTTTTTTCAGAAGCCAATGTTGAAGATATTGCTCTTCTGGCTGACATGTACGATGCACCAACTGTAATCAGAAGATGTGAGGAGTTTCTCCTGAAAGAATCCAAGAAGACGTTGGAGAAGAAACTGGAAATCGCAACTCGATTCAATCTGGAGGATTTGAAGGAAAATTGTATGAGTGGAAACGCAACTACAGTAGTTCCGAAGGATAGCAAAGTTTCAAAAAAGAATCCCCTGCGAAAGTTTCTTTGTCTTTAATAATTCTTATTTATGTTTTTTTGAGTTTCCATTAAAGTCTTATTTGTTTTAAAAGTTTGTTAATCTTTCAATGAATGAATGTACAATTTCTGAAAATCTTGAACATTTAATAAAGATTGAAGTGACGCCAAATAAGCTGAAAACATGCTGGTTGGTATTACCAAAGATATAAAAATATATACTTGTAAAAAGTATATTTTAAAGGTAAAGGAAAGATATCTTGAATTTTTCAACCTATCGAACTGAAGATTGTTAAAAACTGAAACATTAAGGTTTTGCAACTTTGAGTTTATTGAAAGATCTACAAGAACCAAAAAAAAACAAGCAAAGAAAAAGAAAAATATGAAACATTAACAATTTAACAAAACCATATTTAGATTAATGTCAGTCTATTCACTCATACACTTTTCCTCCAATTTTTTCAGATGATAACGAGTCGCGATTTCCAGTTTCTTCTCCGACGTTTTCTTGGATTCCTTCAGAAGATACTCCTCGCATTTCCTGATTGCATTTGGTGCATCGTACATGTCAGCCAGTAGTGCAACACCTTCTACAATAGTATCTGAAAGCGAAATAATTGAAAAATCAACAAATCGATACATTTCATTACCATCAATAGCAGATTCTCCATATAAAACCTCCAGGAAATAGTGAAAGTCATCTGGATCGCTTACATTCAGTTTTACTTCCTGTTGCTTTGATTCTGAGAAACTACCTAGAAGAAGAGCTTTGAAAACGGGAGATTGAGAAGCGAGGAACTGAAATAAAGTTGACAATGAAAGTAAATCGGAGAGGGGGCTCACCATTTTTGAGACATAGAACTTGGTATCACTGACGACTAGGATAACATCGGAAACATCTTTTTGGGACTCATCGAACTCTCGAATCTTCTCTTTTGGGAATCCAGTTGTTTCAAGAATTTCACCACGGACTTCCACAACCAAGTTTCCATCAACAAGATACCATTGCTTCATTTCTTCCCAATCAAGGAATTTTTCAAATCCCCATGCATCATTTTTCTGGTAACAGCACTCCCATGTTCTGATAACATCATTCTGATTTCTACTGACAACTTTATACTCTAATTTTGTTCGAATCGACCAGTTGTCTACTCGAGCGATAGGTTCACACTGAACGTAGAAACCAAGAGTATTATTGTGCCGTTCCACACGGATTCGCCTGTAAATCAAGGTTTTGAATTCAAAATTCAAGTTTTCCATAGGAACAGTGTCAAATTACCAATTCACATTGAAGTGATCTTCCCATTCACTGTAATTTAGTTCTTCTTTCTCGAAATCATTGACGTTTTTGAACACATTCTTCAGCTTGAAACTTTTGGTAACTGTTGATGTATCATCCTTTGATTCCGAGGGCTTTGAAATCGATGCCTCAATCGATTGAAGCCTGTCCGATAGTTGATCGAATTTTTGCTGATTTTCTTTGTTGATTCTGTCGGCCACTTTTTCAAGAGCTTGCTCATGATGATTTTTGATTTCTTCTACAAATTTCTTGAGGGCTAGCATATGTTCTGACATTATTTCAGACACCGGTTCTTTCCCAACGTTGCTTTCTTCATTGGAAACCATTTTGGAGAAGATTCTGAAAAGAGAAGAAATTATGATCAGGTTACTGTAGTTTATCGGGTATGCTGAATTGGAAGATGTGAATAAGTGCAGAGGAGGAATAGGCAAATAAGAAAGACAAGGCAGAGAACAGAGAGACTGAAAGTAGATGGTCCGACATGAGACAGTACCTTCTATTACCTGACCCTCCTGTATGCCAGATGAGCGTACCAGCCGCAAACCACACCCACCAGAGACAGTGGTCAAAATATAATGTCGCTCATCGCGACCTTTCCCAGAAGGTACGTCTTCTCGCGACCCCCTTCTCTCTCAGAACCATCTGCTCTTCTTCAGTAAGATTCCACCGAAGGCATTTCATCGAATCTGTCAATCTAGGGTGCACTAGCTCAACCTCTGTGTGTGCGCACGTATTTCTAGCAGTAGGGATGGCTCTGGACGAGAAGAGGTGACGAGAGAACATAGCTTCTAGGAAAGGTCGTGACAGACTGTAGATGGTTCATCTGTACTTCCCTGGAGTTGGTGCGTTCGTCTAACGTAGAGGACCCAGGGAAAGAATTCAGTATTACACAATGTGCGGTACCGGGTTCTCTTTATTGTCTGCTCTATTTTATCTGTTCCTTTCTTTTTATTTACATCTTACAATTCTACACTTCCGTCAAACTGAAGTAACATGATGATATTAATTTTTCAGAATCTTCCGTAAAACGGCTCCCAACGAAGAGAGTAGCATGATGATCAGCACAGAGCCGGAGTCTAACGTATCATTAGAAAATAATAAAGTGACTCTTGAAACTGAGGACATAGCGGGTAACGGTGGCACTTCAAACGCCGCTTTACTCGTGGAAATTCAAAAGTTACGCTCTGAATTGCTTGTGGTCACTGAAGAAAACAAGAAAAATCGGAAAATTGATCTCAAAGATATTGAATCTAAAATTGAAGACGAAATTGAGAATATGAAAAAGGAAATGTCGGAAAAGCTTCAATCGATTGAAGCATTAACTTCAAAGGTGTCAAAATCGAATGAAAATACAGAGAACTCTAATGTAAGTTTAGCCTGAGTTGCTTCTTTTGAAATTTTGACTTCTGTTTCAGAACACAGCCAATTCAGTTAGAAAATCAGAGAAAAGGTTCAACTTAAATCATGTGTTTAAAAACGTAAAGGACTTCAAGGAGGGCTTATCTAATGTCAGTGAATGGGAAGAACATTACAACGTGAAATGGTAAATACCGTTTGTAGCAAAAAGTTCAGAATCAATTTCAAAAAAAATTTGATTTACAGGTCTATAAGTGTGATGCGTAACTTTGATCATCTCGGTTTCTACGTTCGTTGTGAACCAATTGCTCCGACAAGCAAATGGTCGATTCGAACGAGATTACAGTTTAAAGTTGTGGGTCCAAATCAGAAAGATGTTATCAGAACATGGGAGTGCTATTACGAAAAAAGTCAGGGATGCGGATTTCATAAGTTCACAGATTGGGAAAAAATGGAAAAATGGCATCTTGTGGATGGCAATTTAACCGTGGAAGTTCATGGTGAAATTGTTGAAACAACTGGATTTGCAAAAGAGAAGATTCGAAAGTTTGATGAATCCCGAAAGGATTTTTCTGACGTTATTCTGGTCGTCGGGGATACGAAGTTTTATGTATTGAAAATGGTTAGAAGGCTCTCTAATTTTCTTCAACTATCAACTATTTTTCAGTATCTCGCCTCTCAATCATCCGTCTTCGAGACTCTTCTTCTCGGAAACTTCTCAGAATCGAAGCAATCCGAAGTGAAGCTGCATGGAATCGACCCAGACAATTTTATTTATTGATTACGACCTTCCGTCGTGGAAAAGAAAAAAAAGAGAACAGCAATACAATACAATCAGACACAAATACATAAATAACACAAATACATAAATAATCATCAACACACACATACATACAGAAAAGAAAAAATTATACCTGCAATGAATGATTAACAGTGAAAATAAATTATCTTACAAATCAGAGAGAGGGGGGCTTAGGTTTCTCAATTAAACTCAGAGTGCGGTTGACAAAAAAGTTTCTCCTTAGTTTTGTTTTAGGAATAGGCCAGAGAAACCGTGTTTTTCTTCTAGTACGTGTTTCAGTTGACGCGAAAAATTCAGTTACGTTAAGACCTATTTTTTCCGATATCATTTTTGATACCATTTTCCTGTCTATTTCTAGGCGTCTAGAGTGTAGTGAATTAAGACCAAAGAGTAGGTTGCGCTCGCTCGCAGATTTATATTTCCGATCGTTTGGGTTAACATATCTTCCTAGTTGGCGACTATAAAGTCTTCTTGTAAAAGAGTTTTGCACTGATTCTATTAATTTAATATCTGACATTTTGAAAGGACTACTGATTACCGTACCATATTCGAGAACAGGCCTAATAAAAACTTTGTATAAAAGAACCATTAATCGGGTGTTTTTACTGTTAAATTGTTGAAATACTTGTGACAAGAGATATTTAGATTTGTTGGTTGCTAGTCTCCAGTGCTCAGAAAAATCTAATTTATCAGATACTATGAATCCCAAGTCCCGGGTGATTTTCTCTTTTTTGATAGATTGGCCTTCAATGAAGTAGTCCACTGATTTGTTGGATTTGCCTAGTGTAAGAGCAACGGTTTTGTTCACGTTTAAGGGGAGTTTGGATTTTTTTGACCAATTTTGTATTATATCTATGCTTGTTTGCAGCGGGTTGGCAGAATCATTTTTGTAAATCGGGGCGTAAAGTTTAGTATCGTCAGCAAACTGTTTACAGCGAACTTCAGAAGGGAGAATAGATGAAATTTCATTGACGTAAATCCCAAAAAGCACAGGGGATAGAACTGCTCCTTGCGGGACTCCGCAAGTTGCTGGTTTTGAACATGAAAGTGTCGTCCCTACCTTTACTCTATAATTTCGATCAGAAAGAAAATTGTCAATCCACATTAACAAGTGAGCATTCAGCTTAAGTTGTAGTAGTTTGTTAAGGAGCCTATCGTGCGGAATCTTATCAAAAGCTTTAGAAAAATCCAGGTAAATAACGTCAACTTGTCCCTTATTTTCAATTATATTGGTCCAATCATTTAAAGTCTCCATCATATTAGTAACAGTTGATTTTTTTGCTCTAAAGCCGTGCTGATTCATACTCCAGAACTGTCTCTCATCTAGATAGGAAGCTAGTCTACTTAAGATACATCGTTCATACAGCCTACATAAGTGCGATGTGAGAGAAATTGGACGATAGTCCACTGGATTCGTTGGTTTACTTTTTTTAGGTAACGGAATGATTATGGAGGATTTCCATCTACTGGGGACACAACCCTTCATCATTGTTAGATTAAAAAATTGCGCTAATGCACTAGAAATCAGTGGTGCTATGAGTTTGATGAATTTAAAAGGCACTTCATCGCTGGTATCGGAACAAGAACTTTTAGCTGCACATATTCTTTTGTACACTTCATCATCAGTCACATAAATGAATGGCTGGTGGGAGACGTAGTTAGGAGGTAAATTGAATTGCTCTGTTCTAGGGTTAGTGTACTGCTTCTCATATGAATCCGCTAAAAGATTAGATTTGTCTTCATCTGATTTTAGACTAGTTCCGGTTGCATCAGTCAGTGTCACAGAAGCGGCTGTTTTAGGTTTCAGAAGGCTTTTTGAAAATCTAGAGAATTTACTGGTTCCATATTTTTCAAGCTTTTTTAACTCTTCATTGCCCTTGAATTTGGCTAAATTTTTTCTAAACTTTCTGGCTAATACTACATATATTTTAAAATCATCAATGTTTCTAGTGATTTGGGCTATATCATATTTTACGGCTACTTCTTTTTCCAGCAAAACCAAATGAGTGGGTAGTGATGTTGATCCTAGTGGTGTAATTATTTGCTGAACTGAAATTTTTAAGGCCTGTTTTAAGTGAGCTATAAGATTTTCATAGATCTCATTAATAGTTAGATTCATATCAAACACTGAAGCCCAATCTACGGCATCAAAGTATTTTACGCATGCTCCTAAATCAATGTTTCTAAAGTCATATATCAGCTGTTCAGAACGATTGATTTTACCTAGAAGATCACATTGGAATTTTATACTGTTGTGGTCGCTAGACCCAACTGGATTCAAAATTCTAATATCTGAAAGGGGAAAATTAGAAAATACTACATCAAGGATATTAAGATTTCTGGTGGGACTTTTAATATTTTGTTTGAAATTGTGGGTAACGCAGAAATCAATAAGGATTTGACCCAATTTGGATGAGGTGACGGGAAGGTCAAGATTCCAATCAATACCGCTAATATTCATATCGCCTAATACAATTACTTTACCCGCGTGATTTACTATGTCTGCTACTTTATTAAGTAGACGGATGGTGTTCTTATGAGAGCAAGAGGGAGTACGATAAATGTTCACTATTCTCAATGGTTCGACATCTACTTTTATATCAATAACTAATATTTCAAAGGATTTGGGAAAGGATTCTGAAGTAACAATATTAACCGGAAATTTTTTGTTTATAAGTGAGCACACACCGCCTCCTCTTTGGTCATTTTCACGATCACATCTGTACACTATATAATTATTGTTAGCGCCTGTTAAAATATTATCTTGAATTTTAGAAGAAAACCAGGATTCTTGGATACATATAATATCAACTTCGTTTTTATCAACCACACTCTGAATTTCTAATCTGTTACATATAGCCGACCTTACATTCGCTGTTAGCACGGTTAAATACAAACTTTGTGGTGGGGAACAATTAGGGACTTTACAATCAATTTTTTTGGGTGTTCTAAAATTACAATAATCAAAACGTGGTCCTACGTGGCTAATTAGTTTTTTGAAGAAGAGATTGCGGAGGATATGGGAGACATGTTTACTAGGTTAACAGATAAAGGGGGATTCTCAGTACGGCGTTGTGTTAGCTCTTTGCGACGGATTTCTAGCTCGGCGGGAGATAATGACTTTCTAATAAATACAGAAGGAAGAGATGCAGTATAAAAAGATCTAAGTCTTGGGGCTTTGGATAAAATTTCTTTCTGGTTAGCCGAGGAGGGTAGCACAACTTTGATTAATCTAGGTTTCCCGTCTGATCGTGGTCGCCCCAGTCTGTAGATCGAGACCGGAAGAGCACTAGCGTCTAGGTGTCGAAAAACCAAATTCACTTTTGCCACGTCCTCCACGTTTCTTTCATGAGCAAATTTTGACTCACATTCGGGAATGTTCGACACAACTATAGATCGGTTACGTTCTTTAATTTCAGCAGAATCCTCAGTATTTATATCCAGTCCGGTTGAATCTTTCCGACCCTTTTCCAATTCTTCCACTTTCTTTTTCTGATCCTCAAGCTCTTTTTGTAATGTAATAATCGTTTCTTTCATTGACTTCATCTCGGCCAGAATGTCCGGTAATTGCAAAAAGTTACGAAACTCGTCCGTAAATAAAGCTCTCTTGGTAAGATACATTTGATGCTCATCATGCTCATCCGTCAGGTTGGAATCAGATCCAAATTTCAGTTTCTTCTTTCTTGTCATATTTCCAGGAGAATTTCAGGAGAGACCTTATCGCGTGAAAATAAAACGCGGGAATGAAAATAAAACGCGGGAATGAAAATAAAACGCGGGAATGAAAATAAAACGCGGGAATGAAAATAAAACGCGGGAATGAAAATAAAACGCGGGAATGAAAATAAAACGCGGGAACGCGGGAATTCACTATTTCTTGGAGGTTCTATATGGAGAATCAGCTATTGATGGTAATGAAAGTTTTCGATTTATTATTTTTTAACGATATTTCTTCCAGATATGAATGTAGAAGATATTGCTCTTCTTGCTGACATGTACGATGCACCAACTGCGATCAGAAGATGTGAGGAGTTTCTTCTGAAAGAATCCAAGAAGACGTTGGAAAAGAAACTGGAAATTGCAACTCGATTCAACCTGGAGGAGTTGAAGGAAAATTGTATGGGTGGAAACACAACTACAGTAGTTCCGAAGGATAGCAAAGTTTCAAGGAAGCATCCTCTTCGAAAGTTGCTTTGTCTTTAATAATTCTTGTGCGTGTTATTTTGAATTTCCATGACACATCTTTGCTTTAAAAGTTATAAAACATTTCTTTATGCAAAATCACCCAAATCAATTACTTCGACTGTATTAATGATAAATCTTTTCAAAAATAAATATGTTTTCTGCACTTGCCGAAAATTTCTGAGTGATTGCCTACTTCTTATTTTGACCATTTGACCGTCATCGAGATCAGATTAAAGACAATGTTCATTAAACTTGATAGAAAACTTGAAGAAAATCAAGAACCCAGCTGAAAACTATAGCGAAATACCATTTCATAACTTCTGTTTGATTTACCATTTGATTCCCAAGATGAACAAATTTTACAGGTTTTATAAACTTTGAATTTGTTGAAACTATCCTTGCCATGTTTTGTATTATAATATAAAGACCAGAAAGTAAACATGAAAATGGAAAAATAAATCAACATCAAAATGAAATCAAATAATCAAATTTATATAGAGCGATATCTTCAACATTGATTTCTGGAAAAGAATTCGTGGAAAAGTCATTATAAATTCATTACCATCAATAGCAGATTCTCCGTACAAAACCTCCAGGAAATAGTGAAAGTCGCCAGGATCGATACCATTCAATATCACTTCTGATTGCTCTGATTCTTTGAAATTTCCAAGAAGGAGAGCTTTGAAAACGGAAGATTGGGAGGCGAGGAACTGAAAAATAGTTGATAATTAGAGAAAATCGAAGAGGGGAGCTAACCATTTTTGAGACATAAAACTTGGTATTTCTTACTACCAGAATAACATCAGAAACATCTTTCTGGGATTCATCAAACTCTCGAATCTTCTTTTTTCTCAGTCCTGTTGTCTCAACAATTGTAACCATAGCTTCCACCGTCAAGTTCCCATCCACAAGATACCATTTTTTCATTTCTTCCCACCCTAGGAATTTTTGACGTCCAACTCCACACTCTATTTGGTAACAATGAGACCCTGTTTCGACAACATCATTCTGATTTTTACGCACAATCTTCAACTCTAGGTCTGTTTGTATCGACCATTCTTTAGATGGATCAATAGGTTCACAATGAACGTAGAAACCGAGGTGATCATTTTTACGCATGACATACATGGACCTGGAAAAAGTTTTTTGTTTGAGGTCGAGCATTCCGACACAGGTACTAAATACCATTTGACATTGTAATGATTTTCCTTTACACTGTAATTATTCTTGTTCTCCTTGAATTTCTTGACGTTTTTGAACACATGCTTCAACTTGAATCTTTTCTCATATGTCATGTTAGCTCTATTCTGAAAAAAAGTCAAGATCTTGAAAAAAAGTGGCTCAGATTAAACTGACATTATTGGTAACTGTGGAAAGATGGATAGGCTCTTTCTCGGATTGCCTCACTGGTTTCTCAGCGTCCTCCTTGCATTTTGAAAGCTTTGAAATCGAGTTTTCGATCGATTGAAGTCTGTTCGATAGTTCATCGAACTTTTGCTGATTATCCTTTTTAATTTCCACTAATAAATCGGACTTCATAGTGGCCTCCCCAGTCTCAGCGGTCACTGATCCGAGAATTTGGTTGTTCTCTAGAACTACTGTATGCTCCGGTTCTGTCCTGGGTCCCATATCAACTTCTTCATGGGTTGTCATTGGTTCTGAAGAAATAATTATTAGCAGGTTACTGTAGACTCTGAGGAATGGATGAAAACAAAAAGGAAAGGCGAGGCAGAGGAAAATGAGAGACGTCTGTATGGGGAACAGAAGAAAGGGTAGATTTGTTGGGGAATGGGATGGGAGACACCGAGTGTCCAATGCATGTAGGACTCTCCGACTACCCGTCAGATGAGGGTACCAATATGAAACCACGCCCCCACAGAGACTCAGATCACGACCTTTCCCAGGAGATATGTATTCTCGTGACCCCCTTCGCGCTCAAAGCCACCTCTAAAAGACCCAAATCTTACCGAATCTAAGGTTCACCTGTTCCATGAAGAAGTCTCTCGATTAGCACATTACTCGAGGAACTGTTATACTTCTGGAAGAGAGGGAGGTCAAACCGAAAGAGGGAAACAAACCTTCTTGGGAAAGTCATCATTATATATTCACAAAATTCTGTATGTGCGTATGTATTTAGCGCGCTTTTACATCCATTCAAAGTTAACTGATTGAGCTGAAACCTGACAGATAGGTCAGAAATGTGTCTTAGTTGATGCCCGAACTTTTCTTTTTTCGAAAATTTGATTTTGTAGTCTTATGGAGATGTTTCTTGATTTCACCACAGTAAAGCGTGGTGGGCAGCGAGGGCGAGGAAATCCCACATACGTAGGTCAGGAGGTTAAGCCCCGGAGGGGACAAAACCGGAAGGAGGAAAAAGGATCTTGCATTTTTTCAGGCTGTCGTCTTCAAGATTGTTCAGGTTTTCTAAGATTAAAGACAATGATCATAAAACTTTATTGAAATATAGAAATATCGCGAGTCTAGCTAAAATCTATGAAAAAATAGGTTGCATAGACTTTGTTTAATTAATCAGCTTAAAAAAGAAGCAAGTTTTAAAGGGTTTTGAACTATTTATCTTATCCAAACTTCCACCAGATGATCAACATGACAACGACAATGATCATCAACTTTTCGGAAAACGTGGGTTCAGGAAGGTCAGCATGATTCCGAATATGAGTCGTGGTTCCACTCTTGCCCGTTTTCTCCACTTTCCCTAGATGATATTGATTCGCAATTTCCCGTTTCTTCTCAACTGTCTTCTTGGATTTTTCCAGAAGAAACTCCTGACATCTTCTGATGACAGTTGGAGCATCATACATGTCTGCCAGGAGAGCCACACCTTCCACATTAGTGTCTGAAAGAAAAATCGTTGAGGAACCGATAAATGAATATAATGGGTACCATCAATAGCAGGTTCTCCGTATAAGACCTCCAAAAAGGAGTGAAAGTCATCTGGATCGCTTACATCCAATTTCACTTCTGATTGCTTTGATTCTGAAAAACTTCCGAGCAGAAGAGCTTTGAAGACGGAAGACTGAGAGCTGAGGAACTGAAAAATAGTTGTTAATTAAAGAAAATCAAAGATAGTGCTAACCATTTTTGAGACATAGAACTTGGTATCGCTGGCCACTAGAATAACATCAGAAACGTCTTTTTGGGACTCATCAAATACTCGAATCTTTGGTTTTGCCCATCCAGTTGTTTCAACAATTGTCACCGTGGTCTCCACTGTCAACTTTCCATCCACAAGGTACTTTTTTCTCATATCTTCCCATGTCAGAAAATCAATCCCGAGTCCCCCACTTTTTTCGTAGTAGTTCTCCCAAGATCTGCTAACATCATTCTCATATCTACCAAAAAGTTTACACTCGGTTCTTGTTCGAATCGACCATTGGTCTGGTGGAGCGATCGGATCACAATAAACGTAGAATTCAAGACGATTATTGCGACGTTCTACACACATTCGCCTGTAAATCGAAGGTATATGATTTTGAACTTAAGTTTCTGGTGATAGCGGTTACCATTTCACATTGAAGTGATCTTCAGATTCACTGAAGCTATGCATGCCATTCATGAACCTATTGACGTTGAAGACATGTTTCAACTTGAATGACTTTTCGGTTATTGGCTCTTTCCTAGCATCATCCTTTGATTTCCGAGCATCTACATTAAATTTCGAAAGCTTTGAAATCGATGCTTCAATCGATTGAAGCCTGTCCGATAGTTGCTCAAAATTTTGCCCATTTTCTTTATTGACTTTTTCAGCACTCTTTTTGAGAGCTCGTATAGTTTCTAGCATCATTTCAGGAGTTGGTTCTTCTCCATGATTGTCTTCCTTATCCATTTTACACATGATCCTGAAAAAAACAGTTATCGGCAGGTTACTGTAGTTCGGCGGGTAAGCAGGATTGGAAAATGTAAATACGTGCAGAGGAGAAATAGGTAAAATAGAAAAGACAAGACAGAGAATGGAGAGACTCAAGACAGATGGACCGATATGAGACTGTGCCTCCTTCTACCCGGGTTCTCCTTCCCACTGTACGCAAGATGAGCGTACCAGCCGCAAACCACGCCCACCAGAGACAGTAGACAAAATCCGACTGTCGCTCATCCCGACCTTTCCCAGAAGGTACGTCTTCTCGCGACCCCCCATAGAGTCATCTCCTTAATCGATGTGCTAATGGAGACATCATAGAGACAATCTGTCAATCTAAATTCCACCTAGTCCGTCTGTATTAGCACACTAACCAAGGGGTGGGCTTAATCTGTGATAGACGGGGGATCGCGAGAAAACATACAAGGTCGTGATGACCGTAGTCGGATTTTCGGATTCTCTCCCAGAACAAGTGCTAAGAAAGGCATTCTATTGAATATGTCAATCTAGATTCCACCTTCTCAGTCTGTATTAGCACACTAACCGAGGAGTGGGATGGGCAATGGAAAGGAAAAATGCACTGTCTCATATGGGACCGTCCCCTACAGTCGGGACCATTATCTTCAGTCTCTCTATAGGACGGCCCTCCAACGTCTCTCCGTTCTCTGCTCTTATTGGCTAATTATAACGTGCATCTCTCCCAGACTACTAGATTTGTCCTTTGTACATTTTCACATCTTTCAATTCTACCCCAGACTACAGTAACCTGTCGATAATTTTTGTTTTCCAGAACCTACCGAATAATGGCTTCCAATCAAGAAGGCAACAATCATCTTATCAAAATAGTGAGAGAAATAGTCGCTGACGAAATCGAAAAAGCTAATAAGCCAAAATTCGATCAACTATCCGACAGGCTTCAATCGATTGAAACATCGATTTCAACTCTTTCGAAAAATGATTCTAAAAAAATGCCCATCACGGAAAAGACATTCAAGTTGAAGCATGTGTTCAAAGACGTCAATGAATTGGGGGAGAACATTAGTGAATGGGAAGATCATTTCAATGCTAGTTGGTAAATATTATTTGCGTTGGGTACTTATTCAAAATCTTGACTTACAGGCGTATGACAGTGCTTCGTCGCAATAATCGTCTTCAATTCTTTGTTCATTGTGATCCGATCGCTCCAGCAGATGAATGGTCAATTCGAACAAGAATCGAGTATAAATTTGTGGGTCCTTATAACCAAGATGTCATAAAAACAGGAGAGGTCTGTTACGAGAAAAGTATGGGACTCGGGCTCGATTTTCTAGAGTGGAAGGAAATGAAACAGAGGTACCTTGTGGATGGAAGTTTGACAGTGGAAGCCCAGGTGACAATTCTTGAAACAACTGGATTGGGTAAAGAGAAGATCCGGAAGTTTGATGAGTCCCAAAAAGATGTTTCCGATGTTATTCTGGCTGTCGGGGACGCCAATTTTTATGTATCCAAAATGGTATGTACTCCTTACAAACTACTGTAACTACTCATACATTTTTAGTACCTCGCCGCTCAATCATCTGTCTTCAAGACTCTTCTTCTCGGAAACTTCTCAGAATCCACACAATCAGAAGTGCCCCTGAATGGAATCAATCCAGACGACTTTCACAGTTTTTTGGAGGTCTTATACGGAGAATCTGCTATTGATGGTAATGAAATTTATCGATTTATTGATTTTCGAGCAAGGTATTTTCAGATTCAAATGTAGAAGGCGTTGCTCTTCTTGCTGACATGTACGATGCTCCAACAACAATCAGAAAGTGTGAGGAGTTTCTTCTGAAGGAATCCAAGAAGACGTTGGAGAAGAAACTGGGAATCGCGACTCGTTATCATCTGAAGAAGTTAGAGGAGAAGTGCATGAGAGAATTGCCAACTACAGTAGTCCCGAAGGATAACAAAACCATGACGACTGAAAATGAACAGATTCCAAAAGAAGATGGTCATCAAATCAAATGGGATCTTTTCAAAAACTTTATCTATGTTTTCATTTGTTTCTGCTTGCTTCAGGTTTTTCTGGAAATCGTGAAGCGTTTGATCGGAGGGAAACAAGGATAACTTATCCACACCCTATTTTTTTGATAATGAATAAATTGGATATAAACTGGTTTGGTTGTTTCAGAATGATTGAAAGTATTAAAAAAGGATAGCGGGAGTTTCCGGAAAGTAAAGAAGTTCAGAGTCGATTTTCAAAATATAATATGGTTTCTCGCAACACCTTTCTCGCTCAGACCCATCTCTTCTTCTTCTGTAACGTGCTAATGGGCAGTTGGACCCTAGATTGGCAGATTCGATAAGATTTGCACGTTTCTTGAAGAGAAGGCTCTGAGAGCGAGAAGGGGGTGACGATAAAACATGTATTTTGGGAAAGGTCGGGACGGATTTGCTGTACTGTCCTCTGTTGGGGGCGTCGAATGAGACTGGTGCGCTCAACTGACGGGGGAATCCCACATAGATTCCACACGCAGTGTTTCCCAACACACCGAACCATCTGCCCTTTCTCTGTCCCTTAAACAAACGACCCTACCACGCCTTTCCGTTCTCTGCCTGTCTTTTCTGTTTCACCTATTCCTCCTCATTTTTACGTCTTTCAATTCTGCATTTCCGTCGAACTACAATAACATACCAGTGTGCCTTATCGACAAAGATTTTCCGGTTTTGTCGACAAATTTACCTGACAAATTATCGATAAATTTATCGATAAAAACGATAAAATTTTGTCGATAAATTGTCGACAAATTATCGGTAAACTTGTCAAATTTTTTTTATCGACAAATTGTCGATAAATTTGTCGAAGGGGGCATTTGTCGACAAATTATCGACAAAAATTGGTATTAACCGCCGGAATTACTTGTAAAAAATCATATCTCAACTGTTTTTTCTAGGCCATCAGACCTGGTGGCCTAATTTTCCCAACATGAATTTTCTTGGCCAGCAAACTTTCGACCGGAAAATGATCTCATGTTAACATGGTGTGTTTTTAAGCCATTTTAACATGGGGGCAATAAACTTTTGCAGTAAGGCTTTTCTAGGCCACTAACCTTTTTGGCCTAGAAATGGTTAGATATTCATCTGGTATGTTTCCAGGCCGTTTTTACATGGTGGCCTAGAAAACTCAACACGCGAAAGTTAGGCCACCATGTCAAAATAACCTTAAAAACACACCAGCTTAACATCAGATAATTTCTAGTCTAAAAAGAATTGTGGCCTAGAAAATTCATGTTGTGAAAGTTGGGCCACCAAGCCAGATGTCCTATAAAGTTTGCCCCAGGTAATTTCGGCTGTCATTCTAGACGTCCTAGGAAAAAATGGTAACGATACAATTTTTTTTCATTAATTCCGGCGGTTAATAGCAATTTTTGTCGACAATTAATCGACAATTTGTCGGTAATGTTTCGATAAATTTACCGGTACATTTACCGGTAAATTTGTCGGTGAATTTGTCGAAAAGGGCGTTTGTCGACAAATCATTTGTCGATAAGGCACACTGTAACATACTGATAATTTTAATGTTCACTCTAGTTTATTCTATTATCTTAAATTTCCTCTCACTAGAATTCATGATTTATTCATTTAGACTCTGCTTATCATGTATTTTAATGTATTTCTTTTTTTCTTTCACGATTCTTGCAATCGTAAATAAATAAATATATAAATAAATAATTCTCAGTTCCAGAATCTTCCGAGAAATGATTCCTAATGAAGAAGGCAACCTGGGAATCCGAACAGAACCGGAGTCTACCATAGATAATAATCAAGTGACCGTTGAAACTGGGGAAGTCGCGGCTGCCTACAGCACTTTGAACGCCGATTTGTTAGTGGAAATTCAAAATATGCGCTCGGAATTGATTGCAGCAACAGCAGAAACCAGCAAGGATCAGGAGGAAATGTTTCGAACACTTGAATCGAAAACTGAAGACAAAATTGACAAATCGAACAGGCTTCAATCGATTTCAAAGCTCTCGAAATCTAATGATTCTGAGAAAATGCCCATTAAGGAAAAGACATTCAAGTTGAAGCATGTGTTCAAATACGACAATGAATTCGGGGAGAACATCAATGAATGGGAAGATCATTTTAATGCGAGCTGGTAAATATTATTTGCATTAGGTACTTATTCAAAAACTTGATTTACAGGCGCATCACAGTGCTTCGTCGCAATAATCGTCTTCAATTCTTTGTTCATTGTGATCCGATCGCTCCAGCAGATGAATGGTCAATTCGAACAAGAATCGAGTATAAATTTGTGGGTCCTTATCACCAGGATATTATAAAAACAGGAGAGGTCTGTTACGAAAAAGGAATGGGACTCGGGCTCGATTTTCTAGAGTGGAAAGGAATGAAACAAAGGTACCTTATGGATGGAAGTTTGACAGTGGAAGCTACAGTAACCATCATTGAAACAACTGGATTGGGAAAAGAGAAGATTCGGAAGTTTGACGAATCCCAAAAAGATGTTTCTGATGTTATTCTGGCTGTCGGGGACACCAAGTTTTATGTATCCAAATTGGTTAGTACTCTTTACAAACTACTGTAGCTACCGATACATTTTCAGTACCTCGCTGCTCAATCGCCCGTTTTCAAGACTCTTCTGCTCGGAAGTTTCTCGAAATCAAAGAAATCCGAAGTGCCCCTGAATGGAATCAATCCAGATGACTTTCACAGTTTCTTGGAGGTCTTATACGGAGAATCTGCTATTCATGGTAATGAAATGTATTGATTTATTGATTTTCGAGCAATGTATTTTCAGATTCAAATGTAGAAGGCGTGGCTCTTCTCGCTGACATGTATGATGCTCCAACAGCAATCAGAAAATGTGAGGAGTTCCTTCTGAAGGAATCCAAGAAGACGTCAGATAAAAAACTGGAAATCGCGACTCGTTATCATCTGAAAAAGTTGGAGGAGAAGTGCTTGAGAGAAGTGCCAATTACAGTAGTCTCGAAGGAAAACAAAATCACGATGACTGAAAATGTACGAGTTCCAAAGGAAGATGACCATCAAACTAAATATGTTCTTCTCAAAAATTTCATTTATGTTTTCATTTGTTTCTGCTTGCTTCAGGTTTTTCTAGAAATCTTAAAGCGTTTGATCGAATGGAAACAAGGTTATTTTAACAAATAAATTCAATTTGAAATCGTTTTAATTTTGGTTGTTTTTAGTGATTGAAAGTAGCAAAAAAGATACCGAGAGTTTCTGGAAAGTTCAGAAGTTCAGAGACGATTTTTAAAATGAGGAATGTTTTTTCGTGACCCCAATCTTGCCCCATAGTCATCACTTCTTCTTCTGGTGTAACGTGCTAATACAGATCGAGCAGATGGACCATAGATCGACAGATTCGATAAGATTAGAATGTTACTTTAAGAGATGGCTCTAGGCGAGAAGAGGGTCGCGAGAAAACATAGCTCATGGGAAAGGTCGTGATGGGCAGCAGTCGGATTTGCTGTTCTGCCCTCTGTTGGGGGCGTCGTATGGGGCTGGTGCGCTCATCTGACCAGTGAGATCTGACCCATCGGGGAATCCTACATGGATTGAACACTCGGTGTCTCCCATACAGGGACAATCTTCCCCTCCTTTCTCATCTGATTCTGCTCCTTTATAGTGCGACCCAACATCGTCTGGCAGGAATTCGATGTGTCCACTGCCAGTCGATACACCGGCCCATCTGCTCTGTCTGCCTCTTTTCATGTATCTCTCTTTTGTCTGCATCTCCTTCTTTTTCTTCTTCCAGCCTAGTGGACCATCTACTTTTTCTCTGTCCCATTCACAGACGATCCACCCACGTCTCTCTTTTCTCTGTTTTGTATTCTTCATTTCACCTATCCCTCCTCTTATTTATTAGGTTGGCTAATAAGTTTCTTCCGATTTTGAATGGTCAACTTTGAAAATTCGTATCTGGTCAGTGGGATAGTTTTTCTTGGCCGGTGTTTTTTTGTTGGATAGAGTATCTCACGGACTTCTTACACACCCCTTGGCTCATTTCTCCGTACTGTCGTTCGCGAGCATGGCGCCTGCTTTCGTCCCTTATCGTCCTAACTTTCGAAATGACATTCTATTTTTATTCTTTTCTGGTTTGAAAAACTACGATATTCACAAGAAGTTGAAAGAATTAGGTAAAGAAGGATCTCCTACTGTCTATACCATAAGGCATTGGACCGATAAATCTCAAGCTAAAAATTTAGAATCGGAAGACGTAGATAGGTCCGAAAGTTGGACTTGGACCTATTGAAGAATACTATTGAAACTTATCCGTTTCAAACCACTTGTGAAATGTTGTAGACATTGCCCGTTAGTCAACCGAATACTGTGAACGAACTGAAGTCCATTGACAATGTCAAAAAATGTGATGGTTCGTACCCCATTTTTTGAAGGGCTACGATAAAGATCGCTGTTCAGGCATGAGCATGTTTCTCCTATAATTTCTCCTCACGTTCAGTTCGGTGGGGGATCTAATTACCGTAGATAGAAAGTGGGTAAGTTACTCTAACAATGTGCGGAAGAGGCAGTTGATTGACAAAGAATAGCTAGCTCTGTACATCCCGAAACCGAAATTTTTCGTGAAAAAGGGTATGCTATGGCTTTCGCGGTCTGTCGAAAGAGGCGAGACTGGGAACTTTCAGATGAAGGTCCCACTACAACTGCCACCTTGTACGCTGCACAATAAGAAAAATTAAATCCGGTAGTCAAACCAAAACGGGGAGCAAAGACTACGGATTACTTCCAGCGCGACAATGCGAGATCGCCCCAGACTAGAGCAACCAGCCAAAAATTAACGTCGTTTGGCTGAATTATTCTTTTGAACTTATCGTATTCTCCGGACCTTGCCCTTTCCGAAAAATGGTTGTTTGAGGCTCTTAAACGTCATCTTCATAGAAAAGACTTCAATTGAAAAGATGACACCAAATAGGACTTGACCCATCTTTTCAATCGCAGCACTCGTCGTTCTGGGCCGATGGAATCAAGGAATTACCGGAACGTTGGCAGAGACCTATTAACGCTCATGGGCATTACTTCCATTAGTCTAGCCCCATCTGATCTGAGAAAACAATGATCAAAAATTTTACCAAAATCGGAAGAAACTTATTAGCCAACCTAATAGATCTTTTAATTCCACATACCCGCCAGGCTACAGTAACATTCTGACCGTAAATTTTTCAGAACCTCCCGTAAAATGGCTTCCAATGAAGAAGACGACCTGGGAAACCGAACAGAACCGGAGTCTACCGTACCACTAGAAAATAACCAAGTGATTGCGGAAATTGGGGCAGTAGCGAATACCGGGGACACTTCGAACGCCGATTTATCACTGGAAATTCAAAATATGCGCTCTGAATTGATTGCTGTCACTGAAAAAATCGATAAGAATCAGAAAGATACTGCTGACAAGCTTCAATCGATTGAAGCATCAATTTCCAAGCTTTCGAATCAGAAAGAGCCAGATGATGAATCCACTAATGTGAGTTTAGTCTGAGCCGCTTTCTGCAAGATCTTGACTTTTTCAGAATACAACCAACGTGACACATGAGAAAAAATTCAAGTTGAAGCATGTGTTCATAGACGTCAATGAGTTCAAGGAAAAAGTGACAAATTTCAGTCAAAAGAAAGATCATTTTAATGTTAACTGGTAATCAGAAAAATCATATCGAACCGAAAATGCTGAATTTCAGGTCAATTGGAGTGAAACGTCACTTCAATCCATGGCTCGGTTTCTACGTCTATTGTGAACCAATTGCTCCACCATCAGACAAATGGTCGATTCGGACCAGATTAGAGTTGAAAGTTGTGGGTCCTCACCAAGACGGCGTTAGCAAAACATGTGAGAGATTCTACGAAAAAAGTGGAGGACTTGGGATTTTTAAGTTCCTAAATTGGGAAGAAATGAAACTATGGTACCTTGTGGATGGAAATTTGACAGTGGAAGCTACAGTAACCGTAATTGAAATGACTGGATTTGAAAAGAAGAAGATTAGAATGTTTGATGAATCCCAAAAGGATGTTTCTGATGTCATCCTAGTAGTCAAAGACACCAAATTTTATGTGTCAAAAATGGTTGATACTTCCTCCGATTATCTTTATCTATCAACTATTTTTCAGTTCCTCGCCGCTCAATCCTCCGTCTTCAAAGCTCTTCTGCTAGGAAGTTTCTCAGAATCAAATCAATCCGAAGTGGCACTGAATGGAAGCAACCCAAATGACTTTCAGGGTTTCTTGGAGGTTCTATACGGAGAAAAGGGAATTGATGGTAACGGCATCTATCGATTTATTGATTTTTCAACGTTGGTCTCTTCCAGATACAAATGTGGAAGCCGTTGCTCTTCTTGCTGACATGTACAATGCTCCAACTGTAATGAGAAAATGTGATGAGTTCCTTCTGAGAGAATCCAAGAAGCCATTTCTACAGAAACGAGACATTGCCACTCGATATCATCTGAAGAAATCGGAGAAACAGTGTAATGATGGGATGCAGACTTTGGAAAATCTATTCTTCTATTTCCCCATTGATATCATCTCTTCTGATCATCAAACGAAATTTGGGCTTTTCAAAATGTTGTTTTGTGTTTTTATTTGTTTCTGTAGGATTTTGATCGAATTCGTGAAGCTCTTGATTGGATGGAGATAAGGATAACAAGATCAGTTGCCCGATTTTTTGAATAATAAATGAATTTACTTTGATGTCGTTTGAATCTATGACATTATGAAGTGATTGTCAGTCATGACCTTACCCAGAAGGTATGTTTTCTTGCGACTGGTTTTTTTCCTTAGAACCATCTCTTCCTTTCGAATAACGTTCCAATACAGACTGAGCAGGTAGGCCCTAGATTGTCAGATTTGATTAGATTAGCATGTTGCCTGAAGGGCTCTGGGCAAGACGAAGAAGGAGTAGAACATGGCCCACAATCTGGGAGAGAAGGGACCGCGACCAAACGTACCTTTCGGGAAAGTTCCTCACGATGACGGCCCACCGGACCGGCACATACTCCAGGGGTACATCGAAATAGGGTACATCATGCTCAAGGGGTACATTGACTGAAGGGGTACATAGTCTGAAAAATATATCTAGGTAGTAGCTAAGCCTGGAAATTGGTACATTTAGGCTTAGATTGGCCTAGATGTATCCCCTGATAGTGAGACAATTAGCTAGATGTACGCCTTTAAGCTATGTACCCCCTCAGTCGATGTACCCCCTGAGCATTATGTACCCTCGATGTACCCTCTTTTGATGTACCCCTGGAGTATGGGCCCATCGGACCATCCTGCGACCCCCTCCCAGATGATAGAATCCCCTCAAATGACGTGCTAATTGAAGGACGCAATATCTTATCGAATCTAAAGACCACCTGTTCCATGAAGACGTTGTGAGTCTTCGTTAGCAAGCTATTCATTGAAGATGATCTACTGATCTACCAACTGGGATGGTCGAAGTATTCGTTCCCCAGACTCAAGCTGACACCTTCTTCCAGACAGTATTGCTAACTTATGTCCTTTGAAAACAGATACTGTTTGAGATAGTATGACCATGTCGCATTTTCAATACTATAGGGTGCCTCGATTGGAACGTTACCCGAGGGAATGCTATGGTCCTGGGAGAGGAAGGGGAAAGGAACTATGTGGGGGCGTGGTTTGAGACAGGTGCTCTCATCGGGAAGGAGGACCCAATAGAAGAAGGCATTGTCTGATCCCATCTTTATTCTGTGACGGTCTCATCTACCTCTCCCCCTCTAATACACATCGCTCTCTTGACGCCTTTTTTCTACTCATTCCTTTCTCTGCCTTTTCTAGAACGTGCATCTGCTTGAGTACAGTAAAATGCTGACCACTTTTTTCTCAATCTTCCGATTCCGAGAAAAAGCTTTCAACGAAATAGACAACATTGGAAATGAACCGGGGTCCCATCTAGAGCTAGAAAATGCTCCCGTTCTTCAAAAAATGACTCACAAAAGCAATGAAGAAAATCAGCAACTATCGGACAGGCTTCAATCAATTGAAGCATCGATTTCGAAGATTTTGAAACTGAACGAAGTCGCTGAGAAATCGGAAAAGGATTCGAATGCCAATTATGTGAGTTTAGTTTGAGTTGCTATCTTCAACTGATAACTTTTTTAAGAATACATCCAACACGGCACCTGAAAAAATAATCAAGTTGAATCGTGTGTTTAAAAATGCCAATGAATTCGAGAAGGGAGTGTATCATCACAGCGGCAAGGCAGATAATTTCAATGTGAATTGGTAATTTTCATTTGTATCGAAAAATTGAGTTTAGAATACAAAAAACTTGTTTTTAGCTGCCTGAAGGTAAGACGTCACGATGATCATCTTGGTTTCTTTATTCACTGTGAACCCATTGCTCCAGCAGACAAATGGTCCATTCGAACAAAATTAGAATATAAAGTTTGGGGTCCGAATCAGAATTATATTATCAAAACGACGGATCACTGTTACGACCATGATGAAGGATGGGGATGGCATAAGTTTGTAGACTGGGAAGAAATAAAAGACTGGTACATTGTGGATGGAAATTTGACAGTGGACGCCAAGGTAACAATCATTGAAACAACGGGATTGTCAAAAGAGAAGCTTCGGATGTTTGATGAGTCACAGAAAGACGTTTCCGATGTTGTTTTGGTTGTCAGGGATACCAAGTTTTATGTATCAAAAATGGTTAGCACCCTCTTCAATTCACTTCAATTATCAATCAATTTTCAGTTCCTCGCTGCTCAATCTTCTGTCTTCAAGACTCTACTTTTTGGTAGGTTCTCAGAATCAAAAGAATCAGAAATCAAACTGAATGGAATCGATCCAGATGACTTTCACTACTTCTTGGAAGTTCTTTATGGAGAATCTGCAATTGATGGTAAAGAAATGTTTTGAATTATTGATTTTTAATTTTCTATTCCAGATTCTAATGTAGAAGGTGTGTCACTTCTGGCTGATATGTACGATGCTCCAACTGCGATCAGAAAGTGTGAGGAGTTCCTTCTGAAGGAATCCAAGAAGTCGCTGGAAAAGAAACTAGAAATCGCAACTCGATATAATTTGAAGAAGGTGGAAGAAAGTGTATGAGTAATAACGGCAGAAGCTCCAGAGAATGCGGACCATTAAAATACATTTGGTTTTCTTTTTCTTTGTTTTTAAGGAAGTTTAAAAATGTCGTATAAATATTTTCAAGAAATCAAAAACACATTGTATTAGGTTGATAAGAAAGTTTCTTTCTTTTTGGCAGTGGTGTTTTTGAGACTCGATATCTGGTCCTCCAAGTGGTTTAGCGGGCCAAATTATTTTTTGTTGGAGAGCTGTGTTCAGTGTCTATTAGGTCGTACATTTGTTAGTTTATATCTCTCTTCGTGTTAGTGAAATGACGATTCTTTTGGACCTTATCCGACTGTATATTCGCATCATGATTATATTTTTATTTCTTTTTGGTCTCCAAATATCTGATACTTGCAAACAAATTGTGGATATATATAAGGGACATGATCCGTCATCGCCTACAGTTTGCGTTTGATTCCAAAATATCCGCCCAAGGGAGTTCAGTTTGAAAGATTCCAACGGACCAGTTAGTTGAATCTCGATTAATTGCTAAAAGTCGTGAAGGCGGACCTATTTCAAACCACTCGTAAAATGTCAAGGGCAATGTCTGTTAGTCAACCAAGTTTTGTGATTGGATTGAGTTCTCTTGGTGGTGTCAAAAATTTGATCTATTCGTACCATATGCTTCAAAGGACAAAGATATAAATCGCCGTGTAGACATGAGCATGTTTCTCCTATCATTTCTCTGCGTGTTCAGCTGGGTGGATGATCTAATTACTGTAGATAAATAGTGGGTAAGTTACTCTAACAATGGGTGGAAGGGTCAGTCGATTGGCAAGGAACCAGCTCTGGACGTCCCGGGACCTGAATTTCCAGTGAAAATGGGTATGCTATGTGTTCGATGATCTGCCAAAGGAATGGAAACTGGGAACTTTTTGATGAAGGTACCACTATAACTATCGCTTTGCATAGTTTCTAATTAGAGAAATTGGATCTGGCAGTCGACTCAAAACAAGGAGAAAAAACAAAAGTTCAATTCCAGGGCGACAATGCGAGATCGCCCATGACTAGAGGGATAAGCCAAAAATTCATGTCGCTTGGCTGAACTATTCTTTTACACCCGCCGTATTTTCCAGATCATGCTCTTTCTGATGAATGGTTGTTTGAGGCTCTTAAACGTCATTTTGATAGAAAAGACTTCAAGTGAAAAGATCACATGAAAAAGGAGTCGGCTCACTTTTTCAACCGCAGCTCTCGTCGTTCAGGGCCGATGGAATCGAGTAATTACCGGAGCGTTGTCAGACAAGTACTAATGCTAATGGATATTAGTTTCATTGATCTAGCCCCCTCCGGATTGAGGAACTTTTGATCGAAAATTTTGCCAAAAAAGAAAGAAACTTTCTTATCAACCTAATATGTTTTTAGCTGGATTTTGAGCTTTTTGATGTTTCAAAAGTTTCCTCTCATCCTCAAAAATCTAAATAATCTTCAAAAACCTTATCATTATTCATGACAACGCCAACAAGCTGGTGCGCCTTCGGCGCGATTTAAAGGAGGCCAGACATAAAAAAAAAGTTTTCCTGATATTTTGCATAGAGAACCCCCATGAGGGGTTGAACTCATGACAGGCAGCTCAGGGGTACAGCGCCGCTACCGGCTGAGCTACGGGGGCGCAAACGCGGCTGACCACCAATGGCCTACATAAGCGCGGCGCGATGATCTCGCCCCGAGAAAACCCCGTAGACTTTCGTGTCTGGCCTCCTTTAACCTGGTGCGTCGCTTGCTCCTCATTTTTCTTAAAGGGTCACGTAATCATTTTTTTAAGCTTTTCAAAAGTCCACAGCCTGACACCGGGACAGACAAACACGTCTAGCGTTTTATATATAAGGAAGATTTATTTTTGAAAACAAACAATTTCATGAAAACTCAAAAAAAAAAAACACACACACATAAGATTTATCAAAGACAAAACAACTTTCGAAGAGGATTCTTTTTTGAGACTTTTCTATCCTTCGGAGCTACTGTAGTTGTGTTTGCACTCATACACTTCTCCTTCAAATTCTCCAGATCATAACGAGTCGCAATTTCCAGTTTCTCCTCCAACGACTTCTTGGATTCCTTCAGAAGGAACTCCTCACATCTTCTGATTGCTGTTGGAGCATCGTACATGTCAGCCAGAAGAGCGATATCTTCCACGTTGGATTCCGAAAGATGCATCGTTTGAACAACAATTAAATTAATTGAATTAATCGATCAGTTTCATTACCATCAATAACAGATTCTCCGTATAGAACCTCCAAGAAATAGTGAAAGTTATCAGGATCAATTCCATTCAGCTTCACTTCAGATTACTTCGATTCTGAAAAGTTTCCAAAAAGGAGAGCTTTGAAAACGGATGATTGAGAAGCGAGGAACTGAAAAATTGTTGATAACTAAAGAAAATCGGAGAGGGTTCTGACCATCTTTGACACATAAAATTTGGTATTCATGACGACCAGAACAACATCAGAAACATCTTTTTGGGATTCATCAAACTTTCGGATCTTCTGTTTGGCTAATCCATTTGTTTCGACGATTTCAGCATGAACTTCTACTTTCAATTTCCCATTCACAAGATAAAAAAGTTTCATATCTTCCCACTCTAGGAAATTGAGGAATCCCCATCCGTCATGTTTTCCGTAACAGCACTCCCATGTTCTGGTAACAACATCTTGATTTCTATTCACTACTTTACACTCTAACTTCGTTCGAATCGACCAGTGATCTGCCGGAACTATAGGTTTACATTGAACGTAAAAACCAAGATGACAATTACGACGCTGCACCGCTATGCGCCTTTAATCACAGTTTTTGAGTTTCAAATTGAAAATTTCAATACAAGCAATAATTACCATTTCACATTGTAGTGATTCTCCCATTCACTGAAAATATATTCATTTTGCTGAAAGTTTGAGATATTTTTGAAAACATGCTTCAACTTGAACGTCTTCTCAGATGCCACTTTGGTTGCATTCTGTAAAAACGGTGGTACCTTGAAAAAAGCGACTCGAACCAAACTAACATTTGATTTCTCTGGATTGTCATCCGATTTTGGAATCAATGCTTCAATCGATTCGAGCTTTTCCGATAATTCCTTTTTTAAGTCTTCAATTTTACATTCAAAGACTTGAATACTGTCTTTCTGATATTTCTTAATTTCTGCAGTAGCCACAAGCAACTCCGAGCGCATTTTTTGAATTTCCACTAAAAAATCGATATTTGAAATGCCACCAGTACCATCTATTTCCACAGTGTCAAGGTTCATTTGATTGTTTTCCACGACGGTAGTTTCTGTCTCTGGTCTGATTCTCATTTCATTGTCTTCGTTCTTAGCCATTTTACAAACGAATCTGAAAAAGAATTATCAGCATGTTCCTTCAGTATCGAAGAAGAAATAGTACAAAAAAGGAAAGCAGAGGCAGAGAATGGAGAGATGTGTACGGGTCGTCGTATAAGAAACAAGGAATGGTACATGGTCCGATGGGTCCACACACAATGAAGGTGGGATTAGACAGTGTCATCTGTTATGCCAGATGATGTAGATTCGCACTGTAAAGGAGGAGGGTGGGAGTCATAGTATGTTACGCTGGAGAACCTATCATGAAAACATCTCTCAGATGAGCGTACCACCTACCACCAGAGACAGAAACGAGAAGATGTCGGGTCGTGCACACTCGTCGGATGAATGCACCAGTCTCAAACCACATCCACCAGAGACAGATCATGACCTTTCCCAGAAGGTATGCTTTCTCGCGACTCCCTTCTCTACCACAATTATCCTACGCCTTCGGTAGTGTGCTAATGGGAGAGAGTCTCTGGCGGGTGTGGTTTGAGACTGGTGCGCGCATCTGACGAATCAATCGAGTAGAAGAATGCACTGTCTGAAACCAGGTCACCTACCTTCAGTCTCTCCCTGTAACGATCCTCAGACGATTCTCTATGAGGACCAAGGAAACAGAATATTTACTACAACACATTGGACCATCTACCCTTTCTCTGTCCCTTATACAGGCGACCCTCAAACCTCTCTCCGTTCTCTGCCTTGTCTTTTTTCTCTACTATTTCATTTTCGACTCATTCCCAATTTTACAAGGCATCTCTCCCAGACTACGGTAACATACTGAACATTAATTTTCAGAATCTTCCGTAAAATGGCTACTAACGAAGAGGATAACATGAGAACTCGAACAGAACTAGGGTTAGTACTGGAAATCCAAAATATATTGATTGCTGCCACGAACAAAATGAAAAAGAATCAGGAGGATATGCTTCAAAAGCTTGAATCTAAAATTGAGGATAATAGGCAAAATCTCAATGAAATATCGAACAGGCTTAAATCGATTGAGACATTGATTCCAGATACAGTAATACAGAATAAAAATCTTGAAAAAGATGATGTGAGTTTAGTTTGAGTAGCCTTTTTCAAGATCTTTGCTTTTTTCAGAATACAGCCAATATATCTAAAAAATCTGAAAAGACATTCACGCTGAAGCATGTGTTTAAAATTGTAAACGAATTCGAGAAGGACGTTTATCATTTCAGTGAGGATGAAGAACATTTCAATGCGATTTGGTAATTTTTATTTGCATCGAAAACTTGACTTTGACGTTTAAAAGAAACTTGATTTATAGGTACATGTGTGTGCAACGCCAAAACAATCATCTTGGTATATTTATTCGCGGTGAACCTATTGCCCCATCGGATGAATGGTCGATTCGAACAAAATTAGAGTTGAAAGTTGTTGGAAGGAATCAGAGGGGTATTATCAGAACATTGGATTGCTGTTACGACAATGATGAAGCATGGGGACGTCGTAATTTTTTAGAATGGGAAGATCTGAAAGAGTGGTTTCTTCTGGATGGAAATTTGCAAGTGGAAGCCAAGGTTACAATCATTGAAACAGTTGGATTGGAAAAAGAGAGAATTCGAAAGTTTGATGAATCCCAAAAAGACATTTCTGATGTTGTCCTAGTGGTCAGCGATACCAAGTTTTATGTCTCAAAGATGGTTAGCACCCTCTTCGATTCACTTTGATTATCAATCATTTTTCAGTTCCTCGCCTCTCAATCAGATGTCTTCAGAGCTCTTCTTTTCGGAAATTTCAAAGAATCAAAACAATCAGAAGTGACACTGAATGGAATCGACCCAGACGACTTTCATTTTTTCTTGGAAGTCTTATACGGAGAATTTGCAATCGATGGTAATGGAATATATAAACTTATTGGTTTTTCAACAAGTTTCTCTTTCAGATACTACTGTAGAAGGTGTGGCTTCACTGGCTGACATGTACGATGTTCCAACAGCAGTGAGAAAATGTGAGGAGTTTCTTCTCAAAGAATCCAAAAGGACGTGGAAGAAGAAACTGGAAATCGCAACTTGTTATCATTTGAAGAACTTGGAAGAACAGTGTATCAGTGAAATCGAGGCAGTTCAAAATGTACGGTCTGAAGTTCCGAAGGATGACGACCATCAAACTAAATTTGGTTTTATTAAAGTGTTGATTGATTTTGTTTTCATTTGTCTCTTTGTTATTGTTGTTGCTATTGGCTTAAGCATAATTCTTATTGTTTTATAATTCTAGGTTTCCTCCTAAAAATGATAATATATAGATCGAATTCCCCTTTTCCACCCATTCTACCTAATTGTCCTCTGTGTATTATCAAATGTAATCAAAGTTCGCATGTCAGTGTTTAACTTTTTGATTGAGTAAATAAATTTAATGTGATATCGCGTAAATCTATATTGTTATAGGGTTATTCGAAATGTTCCCAGATTTCAGCTCAGAAACTTTTCTGTGTCTCCCGAGATCCCATTATCATTTCCGTGAAGATTTATCATGTCGACTTCAACTTCAACTATTGACTTGGACGGTACCCCTCAGACAGTACAGAAAATTCGACGATTGTTCATCATGATTTTTTCCTAGAAGATATATTTTCCCGCAACCTTTTTTCTCATTTACAGCCATCGATGTCCTAATAGAGGCATCTTATCGAATCTAGGATCCATCTACCCATTCCCCAGTAGCTCGTTATTCGAGTAGATGAGATAACTCTGGGTTAGAAGAGGATCGCGAGAAAAAATGCCTCCTGGATAAGATCATAATGGACAATAAGGGTGGTATTTCTGTCTCTGGTGGCCGGTAGAAGAAGCACTGTCCGATACAGGGTCATCTATCTTCAGTCTGTCTCTCTAGGACGGCCCCATAGGAAAGATCCTAAACCGATAAAGCACTCATTGTCTCCCGACACACCGGACCATCTAACCTTGCTCTGTGTCATATACGGACCCTCCCCGGCCTTTCTGTTTTCGGTCTTGTCTTTTTTATATTCCTCCTCTGCACATATCCAAACTTTTCAATTCTACACTACCATCCTGACAATTGCTTTTTTCAGAATCTTCCGAAAAATGACCGTAACGTTAGTAGATAATCAAGTGACCGAAGCCACTATGAAAGCCGATTTATTAGTGGTTTATCAAAAAATGCGCTCGGAGTTGATTGAGGAAATGAAGAAGAATCAGGAGGAGATGCTTCAGAAACTTGAATCCAAAATTGACGATATACATAAGGATAATAAGAAAAGTCTCGAAGAATTGACTTCAACGCTTTCGATATCGTATGAAAATCCGGAAAAATCTGATGTAAGTTTAGTTCAAATTGTTCCCGTCGGATAATACTCAATTTTCAGAGTTCTGTGAAAAGATTCAAGTTGAAGCATATCTTTTACAACGTTAATGCATTCAGGAAGAACATAAAGTACTTCAGTGAATGGGAAAATCATTTTAATGTGAAATGGTAATCAAAAAATTCAATTTAAAATTCAAGAAACTTAATTTACAGGCGCTTAATGACGGCACGTTTTGGTGATCATCTCGGCTTCTATATTTTTTGTGAGCCTATTGCTCCAGCAGATAAATGGTCGATTCGAACAAAAAACGAATATAAAGTTGTTGGTAGAAATCAGGAATTTGTTATTAGATCCTCGGAGAACTGTCATCGAGGAAATCGAGGTTGGGGCTTTCCTCGGTTTCAAGAATGGGGAGATATGAGAGAGTGGTTTCTTGTGAATGGAAATTTGAAAGTGGAAGTCGAGATTTCAATCATTGAAATCGTTGGATTGGAAAAAAAGAGAATTCGAAAGTTTGATGAATCCCAAAAAGACGTTTCCGATGTTATCCTAGTGGTCGGCGATACCAAATTTTACGTCTCAAGAACGGTTTGTATCCTCTCTAGTGTGCTGTGTCGATTGTTGACAATCGACAAAAATCTACGAAAATCGTCAAAATCGGTGTCGATTTTGTCGACTCGATCAAAAATCGACATTCAAAAAGTCGACAAAAAATCGACTTTTCAAAAGTCGATGAAAGTGAAAATCGACAAAAGTCGATTTTTAATCGACTTTAATGTCCGTGAGCAAGGCTGTGCGAAATGCGGCCGCGGCCGGCCGCGGCCGAGGCCGTGGGTACTTTGGCGTGGACCAATCCGGCCGTTCTTTCGAAAATAAGCTCAGCTACCCAGGTACTACTACTCGGTAAAAGTGGGCAACTTTGGGGCAGAAGTTGGGTGAATTGGGCTGCGGGCAGACTTGGATCCAAGGCTGGGCAGAAGAAGGACAATAGTCCAACGGCGCGCAGAGGGGCAAAGGCTGGGCAGACGCTGGGCAGAAGCTAAGAAGGCTGCGATGATGCAGCATTTTTTTACGTTTATAAGTTTCAAAAATACTTTTCATACGTTTTCTATGAATTTTCTTACGATTATCTCTAAATTTTTTCAAATACTGTCCGTTTCTTATCCTTTTTTTTAGTTTTCAGCGAAGGAATAGTAGGATGAGTGTCATCGATGAGTGGAATCGTGTCAACCGAACAAAGAAACGAGAAGCCATTGGTGAGCATATAAAAGGATTAGTTTTGTTATGTTTCATTTTTAGAGATGGAATATCAGTTGGCAAGAGGAGAATTCTACGAAATCCCAGCAGAAGAATCCCACCCAGGAGGTATGATTTTTTCTAAATTACGGCTCACATTGATTCAATTTTAGAACCTTCGACGAAACGGAACAGTCAACTGGAAAAAGAAGATATTTCTGACAACCCAGCTACGAATGATTCGAAGGACGATGTAATGGATGAAAATGAAGCGTTTGAGAGTAGTGGTGATGACGCAAACGAGCAGTACAAATCGAAGCTTGGAGTGGAAGATACCGATAACTAGGATGCAAGATTATAATTGTCGTTGATCGAATTTTTTCTAACATATTTACTTTTTCTGTTTTCCTTTTCTGTTTTTCACCCTTTTCTGTTACTACGTTTATTTCTTCAAATAAAATGAATGTTGTTTAGCAAAGCTAGAAAATCTTGAAGAATGAGAACAGCGGGAAGGGAGGGGCCAGAGCGGGCTGTCTACAAGTGGGCAGACGCTGGGCAGAAGCTCTCCCAAAGCTGGGCAGCGTTTGACCTATGAAATGGTAGAAGTTGCCTGGCGTTGGGACTAAAGCTGCCCAGCGTCGGGGAAGAAGTTGCCCACATTTACCGAGTAGGGCCGCTAGGCCGCCGTACGCTACCTATCTCAGAAGTATCATTTTTTAAAGTGCCGCGGCCGTTCTGGCACAGCCTTGTCCGTGAGGATTACACGGCCGGTGACCTAGAAACTGTCTGTTTTTTTGTTGTGCCTGTTTGAAACTGGCAGTGTGCTCCATTTTGATATGGTGGCCTAACTTCTGCAAATTTGGTTTTCTAGGCCACCACGTTCAAATGACCTAGAAATGCTTTGACATGCACCTGGTGTATTTTCTAGGTCATTTTGGAGTGGTGGCCTAACTTCTACAAATTTGGTTTTCTAGGCCACCACTTCAAAATGACCTAAAATTGTCCTAAAATGACTCTGTTGTGTTTTCAAGACCATTTTGACATGATGGCCTAGCTTTTGCATGTAGAGTTTTCTAGGCCACCACGAGTTCAACTGAAATCCGGAAAAGTCAATTATTTGTCGACCTTTGTCGACTTTTGTCGTCTTTTTTGTCGATTTTAAGTCGACGCAAAATCGACGTCGAAAAGTTCGATTTTCGTCGACAAATACCCTTGTCGAATTGTTGAATGTCGACTGTGTCGATTTCAAAGTCGACAAAAAATCGTCGATTTTCGAGTCGACTCGGCACTCTAATCATCTGTGATTTACTCTAATTATCAATTATTTTTCAGTTCCTTGCCTCTCAATCAGACGTCTTCAAAACTCTTCTTCTAGGTGGTTTCTCGGAATCAAAGCAATCAGAAGTGAAACTAAATGGAATCGATCAAGATGACTTTCACTATTTCTTGGAGGTCTTATACGGAGAATTTGCTATCGATGGTAATTAAATTTATTGATTTATTGGTTTAACAACAACATTGTGTTCCAGATAATACTGTAGAAGGTGTGGCTTCACTGGCTGACATGTACGATGTTCCAACAGCAATGAGAAAATGTGAGGAGTTTCTTCTCAAAGAATCCAAGAGGACGTTGAAGATGAAACTGGAATTAGCTACTCTTTATCATCTGAAGAACTTGGAAGAGCAGTGTATATGGGAAATCAGGGCTATAGAAAATGTGCGGTCTGGCGTTCCTAAGTATGACAACCATCAAACTGAATGTGATTTTACTATACTGTTGATTTGTATCGCTTTCTTTATTTTTTGTTTATTTGTATGGTCACTTTTCCTTTACGGGTGTCTTACGCATAATTCTCAATATTTTAAAGTTCTAGATTTGTTCCTAAAAAAATGATCACCCATTTTACCATCTTATCTTTTGTGTATTACTTATTCAAAGCTCACATGTATTAACCGTTCGATGAAGTGAAGGAATTCAATTCAATATCGCGTAAATCGTAGATCTATTCTGTTATACGGTAATGCAAGAAGTTCCCGGACATCGGTTTTGGAACTTCCAGCTCCTTCTTAGCAATCCTTGGACTGAAAATTTCTCTGCGTCTCTCAAAATGCCACAATCTTATCAGTTAAGATTTATCATCTTAACTTCAACTTCTACTATAGTCTTGGACGGTACCAACTTCACCATGAACAGAGACAATACAGAAAATCCGACGATCGTTCATCATGACCTTTCCCAGAAGGCATACTTTCCCACAACCCCATTTTTCTCCTAGAACCATCAATGTGCTAATACACAATATCTCACCGAATCTGTCAATCTAGGGTCCATCTACCCATTCTCTACTAGCTATCTCTAGTTCATCTACTATCTACTATTCTCTACTATCTCTAGTTCAGCAAGTTATTCTCGAAGAATAGATGACTCTAGTCGAGAATATGGTCGCGAGAGAACATACCTTCTGGGAAAGGTCATATTGGGCAATAAGGGTGGGATTTCTGTCTCTGTTGGAGGCGTGGCTTGCGACTGGTGCGCTAATCTGACCCATTGCGGGAATCCCACATGGAGGCCTAGGTAGTGTCTCTCATACAACTAGAATACTCACTCCGACATACCGGACCATCTACCCTCTCTCTCTGTCTCTTATACAGACGACCTTCTCACACCTCTCCATTGTGTGCCTTTCCTTTCCTTTTTGTCTACCATTCCTTCTCGGATCTGATTCCTATTTTCACAACGCTCATCTCAGGATCTCAGAATCTCAGAATCTCAGAATCTCAGAATCTCAGAACCTCAGAATCTCAAAATCTCAGAATCTCAGAATCTCAGAATCTCAGAATCTCAGAATCTCAGAACCTCAGAATCTCAAAATCTCAGAATCTCAGAATCTCAGAATCTCAGAATCTCAGAATCTCAGAATCTCAGGATCTCAGAATCTCAGAATCTCAGAATCTCAGAATCTAAGAATCTCAGAATCTCAGAATCTCAGAATCTCAGAATCTAAGAATCCCAGAATCTAAGAATCTCAGAATCTAAGAATCTCAGGATCTCAGAATTTCAGAATCTCAGAATCTCAGAATTTCAGAATCTCAGAATCTCAGAATCTCAGAATCTCAGAATCTCAGAATCTCAGAATCTCAGAATCTCAGAATCTCAGAATCTCAGAATCTCAGAATCTCAGAATCTCAGAATCTCAAAATCTCAGAATCTCAGAATCTCAGAATCTCAGAATCTCAGAATCTCAGAATCTCAGAATCTCAGAATCTCAGAATCTCAGAATCTCAGAATCTCAGAATCTCAGTATCTCAGAATCGCGGAATCTCAGTATCTCTTATTTTCAGAATCTTCTGTAAAATGGCTACTCATGGAGAAGACAACCTGGCAATTCGAACAGAATCAGATTTAGCATTGGAAATTCAAAAAATGCGCTCTGAATTGATTGCGACATCTGAAGAAATCAAGAAACATCAGACAGAAAGTATTCAAGAGCTAGAATCTAAAATTGAGAATATGAAAAAGGTAATGTCGGAGACGCTTTCGCTTTCAAAATCGAATGGAAACCCTGAAAAATCAGATGTGAGTCTAGTCTCAGTCGCTATTTTCAAGACCTCTGCTTTTTTTCAGAATACAGCCAATATATCTAAAAAAATCTGATAAGACATTCAAGTTGAAGCATGTGTTCGAAAATGTCGATGAATTCGAGGAGAAAGTGTTTCATTTCAGTGAACAGGAAGAGCATTTCAATGTGCACTGGTAATTCGGCAAACTTCAGTTTAAAAATCAAAACACTTGCTTTGTAGGCTCATCGGGATTCGACGTCTGAATGGTCATCTCGGCTTCTATTGTTTTTGTGAACCTATGGCTCCATCAGAGAACTGGTCGATTCGAACGGAAAACGAGTATAAAATTGTGGGCTCAAATAAAGATGGTTTCGTCAGAACATGGAATCATTGTTACCAAACAACTGATGGTTGGGGTTTTCCTCATTTCCTAAACTGGGAAGATATGAAGTGATTGTACCTTGTGGACGGAAATTTGACAGTGGAAGCTACCGTGACGATCGTGGAAACAACTGGATTGGAAAAAGAGAAGATTCGAAAGTTTGATGAATCCCAAAAAGACATTTCTGATGTTATCCTAGTGGTCAGGGATACAAAGTTTTATGTCTCCAAAATGGTTAGTACTCTCTTTGAGTTACTCTAAATATCGGCTCCGCGTCACTTCGAAACCGCCACACTTCGAAACCGGTCATTTCGAAACCGCGACACTTCGAAAAAGCGTGAAAATTTCGCAGTTTCGAAATGACTGGTTTCGAAGTGTCGCGGTTTTGAAATGACTGGTTTCGAAGTGTCGCGGTTTCGAAATGACTGGTTTCGAAATGACTGGTTTCGAAGTGTCGCGGTTTCGAAGTGTCGCGGTTTTGAAATGACTGGTTTCGAAGTGTCGCGGTTTCGAAATGACTGGTTTCGAAATGACTGGTTTCGAAGTGTCGCGGTTTCGAAATGACTGGTTTCGAAGTGTCGCGGTTTCGAAATGACTGGTTTCGAAGTGTCGCGGTTTCGAAATGACCGGTTTCGAAACGTCGCGGTTTCGAAATGACTGGTTTCGAAACGTCGCGGTTTCGAAGTGACGCGGAGCCTAAATATCAACTGTTTTTTCAGTTCCTCGCCTCTCAATCCGACGTATTCAAAGCTCTTCTTTTTGGAAATTTCTCTGAGGCAAATCAATATGAAGTGACACTGAATGGAATCGACCCAGATGACTTTCACTACTTCCTAGAGGTCTTATACGGAGAATCTGAAATCGATGGTAAAGAAATTTAAATTTATTTATTTTTTATTGATTTCTATTCCAGATAATACTGTAGAAGGTGTGGCTCTTCTGGCTGACATGTACAATGTTTCAACAGCAATGAGAAAATGTGAGAAGTTTCTTCTCATAGAATCCAGAAGGACGTGGAAGAAGAAACTGGAAATCGCAACTCGTTACCAGTTGAAGAAGTTGGAGGAAAAGTGTTCGAGTGAAATCAAGGATAAGGAAACTGCACGGACTACTAAAATGTTGATTTTTATCGTTTTGGTTTGTTTCGTTGGTTTCTTCGGTTGCTTTGTCATGGTGATGAACAGACCGGATCCTGTTCTTTATTTTTGCACTCGGAATAATTGCCACCTGTCCACGCCCCACTCTTCCTGATAAGACTCACTATTTAACTCCCTCCTATCATGTACTCGGGGTCAGTTCCCCGCTCCCTTATCTCTATGCATGTGTCTGCCATTCTCGCTATTCACGAATAAACGCATTAACTGAAGACATGTTTGAAGCTGAGAATAAGGTAACTGATCATCTCTTCCGACACACCGATAAATCGGGGTATCAAGGTCCAGTCACAAAAATACGAAGAAAACACGGGTTTTTATACAAAATAAAGGTTTATTATCTTCCTTATTAATAAAACGCTAGAGGCGTCTGTCCGTCCCGGTGAGGATCTGTCTACTTTTGAAAAAAAATTTAAAAAAAAAAAGATTTACGTGACCTTTAAAAAAAGTGAGTCGCGAAGCGACGAACAGTACAAGGAAAGGATTAATTCCAGCTGTTTGAATCGCCGGAGGCGAGGCAAACATGCTGGTTTCAAAATAAAACATTAAGAACAAAAACGACCAACAAGGTACTTGAGCAAAGTCTCAACAAAGCTTGAAAATTCTCTCAACCCTGAGCGGCGGAGCGTCGTTGCAAGCGCACACACGGGGTTGCAACAGGGTACATTCAAATTGCATTCTCAGTGCTTTTGGGCGCGTTGCGCCGCGCGACGCGGCTGTTTTGGTATGGGATTTGGAATTTCCAATTGAAAAATGATGACTTGGCATGGTGCCAGCCGCGTCGCGCGGCGCAACGCGCCCAAAAGCACTGAGAATGCAATTTGAATGTACCCTGTTGCAACCCCGTGCGCACAGGGAACTGTAGAAAGGGTTTTTCTCCTTCGTAGCAACCCTCGAATTGAAAACTTCTCTGCGTCTCTCAAAATGCCATAATTTTTTTTTCAGTGAAGATTTATCAGGTTAACTACAACAGTCTTGGACGGTACCAACCAGAGTTGCACGGACAGTCCGGTGTCCGTTGTCCGTTGTCCGGCCGATTTTGGCTGTCCGTTGTCCGTGTCCGCTGTCCGTAAAAAATGTCGTTGTCCAGCCGTTTACCAGAAAAATTTAAAGTCAAATTTTCAGTTTAAGAAAGCAGAAAAAAATGGTCGATGAGCTCCGTTTTTGCTTTCCACCGCTATTTCCATCGTTAAATTCTATTTTTTCAGCAAAAACTTATCGATTTTGAAAATTTTCGTCCGGTGTCAGTGGGAAAAATATTTTGTCCGTTGTCCGTTAAAAAAAATTTCTCTGTCCGTGCAACAGGTACCAACCTCCAATGATTGTTCATCGTGACCTTTAACAGAAGGCGTACTTACCCATAACACAATTTCTCTCCCAGATCCATCAATGTGCTAATAGAGACATCTTATCGAATCTAGGGTCCATCTACCCGTTTTTTTTGTAGCATGTTTTTCGAGAAGAAGATATGACTAGGAGTGCGAATAGGGTCGCGAGAGAACGTACCTTCTGGGAAAGGTCGGGATCTGCCTCTGTTAGGAGCGTCGTTTGAGACTGGTACTCTCATCTAACGTCGAGTAGGAAGGAGGACCCAGTAGAAGAAGGCACTGTCTCATATTTTGTTACGAAACAGATATGTAGAATGGGGATTTCTTAATTTCTTCGAATGGGAAGAAATGAAAAAAGGATATCTTGTGGATGGAAATTTGACAGTGGAAGCTACTGTGACGATCATTGAAGAAACAGGATTGGGAAAAACAAAGATTCGAAAGTTTGACGACTCCCAACAAGATGTTTCCGATGTTATTCTGGTTGTCAGAGATACCAAGTTTTATGTCTCGAAAATGGTTAGTACCCTCTCTGATTTACTCTAATTATCAACTATTTTCAGTTCCTCGCTTCTCAATCAGACGTCTTTAAAGCTCTTCTTCTAGGTGGTTTCTCAGAATAAAGGCAATCAGAAGTGAAGCTGAATGGAATCGATCCAGATGACTTTCACTATTTCTTGGAAGTCTTATACGGAGAGCCTGCAATTGATGGTAATGAAATCTATGGATTGATGGATTTAAAAACGATTTTTGATCCAGATACTACTGTAGAAGATGTAGCTCTTCTCGCGGACATGTACGATGCACCAAATGCATCCGGAAATGTGAGGAGTATTTTCTGGAAAAATCCAAAAAGAGGTTGGAGAAGAAGCTGGAAATCGCAACTCGTTATCAGTTGAAGAAGTTGGTAGACTTTTGATTCTGACCATCAAACTAAACATTGTTTTTTCAAGATGTTGATTTATGTTGTTTTCGTTGTTGATTCACTTCTCTGGTCATTTTTTTATTTTCTGGTTGCTCACGCAAAATTCGTAACATGTTGATAAATAAATCGGCTCCCTCTTATCACCAGCTTACCTACTTATCTGTTGTGTATCATTAAATGTAAACAAAGTTCGCATGTCACTGGTACCTCCCCAATGTAGTAAATAAAGTTAACTTGGTATCTCGTAGACTTATGTATTTTGTTATGGAGTGATTCGAAAAGTTCCCGGTTATCAGTGCTTGGATTTCCAGGGTAGTATTCACCTCATCAGAAACAGATCACGACCTTTCCTAGAAGGTACGTACCCATCCTCGCCCCAGAGCAATCTCCTCTTTTGTGTAACGTACAGGTAGAGATGTGGGACCCTAAATTGGCAGATTCGATAAGATGTTTTCCACCTGTTAGAACGTTATTAAAAAAGAACAGATGGCTCTGTACGAGAAAGGATCGACAGAAGGATTTGATGTACTGTTCTATGTTGGATATGTGGTTTGAGACTATCTGTCGCCTCATCTGTCGCAGAGTGGGAAGAATCCTGTAGAAGAAGACACTGCCTCATACCACATCATTTATCTTCAGTCTCTCTGTAGGACGAGCCTCACACGTCTCCTCGTGAGGACACATTATGGGAATCCCATAAAGACTGGACACACCGGACCATCTACCCTCTTTCTATATCCCAGACCGTCACACATCTCTCCATTGTCGTTCTTTTTTTCCATTCTCTGCTCTTATTCTCACTTTTACAATTCTCACCTCTCCCAGACTACAGTAACCTACTAAACACTGTTTTTCAGAATCTTCCGTAAAGCACCATGGAAAAGCATTTCCAGTTGAAGCATGTTTTTAAGGATGTATCAAACTTTAAGAGAAACAAATATCATTACAGTGAATTTGAAAATCACTACAACGTGAAATGGTAATTATTAATTGTATCAGGATGTAGAGTAACGTGTCGACAGAGACTCGTGTCGATTAAAAGAAAAAATGACTGAAAGATCGTATCGAGACGACACGACACCGGCCTAACTTTATGTTGGCCTAACTATTGCAAGTTGAATTTTCTAGGCCACCAAAGTTTACGACCTATAAATGGTCAATCATTATCCTGGTGTGATTTCTAGGTCATTTACCATTGTGGCCTAGGAAACTCACCTTATAAAAGTTAGGCCACCATGTGAAAATGACCTGGGAAACACATTAGATGAAAATGTATACCATTTATAGCAAAGATGTCCGGAATTGAGAATCCGTATTCCGGATCTCGAGCATTTTTTCGTTCCGGATTCTGTATTCCGGACTCCGAAATATTACTTTTTCCGGACCCCGGATTCCGTGAATATTTTTCTTTATTTTTATTCCGGAAAATTACTGTCATTCCGTATTCCGGATTCCGTGAAAATTATTGTATTCCGGATTCCGTCTCTCAAAAAAGTCATTCCGGAAATCTATGGTTTATAGGCATAAAAAGTTTCGCGTCCTAGAAAATTAATTTCGAGAAAATTAGGTCATCATATAGTTAGGCCGGTGTCGTGTCGACTCGGCTCGACATTTGTCGACTTAACCGTGTCGACACGTTACTTTATCAGGATGTCCAAAAAACTTGATTTACAGGCGCATAATGGTGGTTCGCCGCGAGAACCATATCGGTTTCTTCATTTATTATGAACCTATTGCTCCAGCAGACGAATGGTCGATTCGAACAAAATTAGATTACAAAGTGGTGGGTCCGAATCAGAATGTTGTTACCAGAACATGGGAGAACTGTAACGGAAGTGGATCATTTGGACTTCTCGATTTCTTAGAATGGGAAGAAATGAAAAAAAGGTACCTGGTGGATGGAAATTTGACAGTGGAAGCTACAGTAACCATCATTGAAACAACTGGATTGGGAAACATTAAAATTAGAATGTTTGATGAATCCCAAATGGATGTTTCTGATGTTATCCTAGTGGTCAGGGATACCAAGTTCTATGTATCCAAATTGGTTAGTACACTCTCCGGTTAACTTAAAATATCAACTATTTTTCAGTACCTCGCCTCTCAATCTAATGTTTTCAAAGCTCTTCTTCTTGGAAATTTCTCAGAATCCGAGCAATCAGAAGTCAAACTGAATGGGGTTGACCCAGATGACTTTCACTACTTCTTGGAAGTCTTATACGGAGAATCGGCTATTGATGGTAACAAAAGCACCTCAGTTTATTGATTTTACTATTTCTTCCAGATACTACTGTAGAAGATATTGCTCTCCTCGCTGATATGTACGATGCACCAACAGCAATCAGAAGATGTGAGGAGTTTCTTCTGAAGGAGTCCAAGAAGACGTGGAAGAAGAAACTGGAAATTGCTACCATTTATCAGTTGAAGAAGTTGGAGGAAAAGTGTATCAGTGAAATCAATGTTATGGAAATTGTGCAGCCTGGAGTTCCGAAAAAAGGTGAACAACAAACTAAGCTCTGTTTTTGTGAAATGTTGACGTCTATTGTCGTTATTATTTACAAGGTGGTTTTTAATTATTGATTTTAATTATCTCTTTGGTCGTTTCTTATCGGTTGGTCTCTTTTGCATTATTCTCAAGATAATTTCTAATTTTAGATTTTATGATTATTCCCCTTTTTTCACCTATTTTACTTATCCGACCCTGAATCTCTCAAAATTACATTATCGTCACCTCCAACTTGTCAGTTTTTTAAATTTCAAATTCTTCATTATTATAAAATCTTCAAAAAAGGTTCTTATAATCCAAAACAAGAGAACAAAGATTGCAAGCAGCCATTATTTGGAATTTCAAAGTCATCGGTTTCATAGCTATCGTCCTCCAGGGACTCCTCCACGGACTCCTCCAACACAGCCTCAATTGATGGAGTTTCAATCGGAATCGTCAATCCTTGAGGGATTACTGCCATTTTGATATGATAGTAATCGATCCTATAACCATAGACAATGAGTTCCGAAGAGCAAAATGGCATTGGGATGGCGATGATGGATGTGTAGCATCTGAAACATGACTGTTATTTTCTGCATAACTCTGCTCAAATTTGAAATTTCCTTTTGATTCAAAAAGCAGAAGGTAGAACTTGTCAAGATCTACAAAATGATACATAATTCGACTATGTGCGAGTATTTATTTTGAAGCCAAAAACCGTGGAACAACAAGCTAGGTAAGCGCTATCTGGCGTCGGTTAGGCGTTAACCACTGTTAGGAGCATAACTCGGTTCAAATTTGAAATTTCTTTTTGAATCAAAAAGTGAAATGTAGAACTCGTCCAGATCTAGGATATGATATATGATTTGATTATATTCAATCATCGATCTGCAGACCACCAGCCGTAAAACAATCTGCCAGGTAAGCGCTATTTGGCGTCGATCAGGGATCTAATCTTGTCAGGCCCATAACTCGGTTCAAAATTGGAATTTCTTTTTATAAAAAACAGTAAAATGCAGAACTTATCAAGAGCTACAAAATGATACAAAATTCGACAATATGCGAGTATTTATTTTGGAGCCAAAAACCGTGAAACAACAAGCTAGGTAAGCGCTATGTGACGTCGATCAAGGATCGACTACTGTCAGGCCCATAACTCGGTTCAAAATTGGAGTATTTTTTTGTATAAAATAGTGAAATGCAGCATTTATCAAGAGCTACAAAATTATATACCATTCATCTATATTTGATTAGCGACTTCAAGCTACAGAGCGGTAAATAACCAGCTAGTTAAGCGCTAACTGACGTCGATCAGGGATCGTCTACTGTCAGGCGCATAACTCGTTTCAAATTCGAAAGTTCTTTTCGAATCAAAAAGTGAAATGTAGAACTCGTCAAGATCTACAAAACAATATTTAATTCGTCTATGTTCAAACCCCCAGTTTTGAACCACAGACCGCGAAACATCTAGCTAGGTAAGCGCTATGTGTGAGGGCACTATCAGGGCAGGCTTTGTTTGACGGCTTCTGATTCAAAATTCTGCATTTCAAAACAACTAAATTTAATGTCATTTTGTAGGTCTTGACAAGTTCTACAGTTTACTTTTTGATTCAGGTGAAAATTCCAAATTTGAACCGAGTTATGCGCCGGATAGTGGTCGACACCTGATTGTCACCAAATAGCGCTTACCTGGCTCGTTGTTTAAAGACCGGTAGCTCGGAACTCATCATTGAAATATTACAAAATTATATATCAGTTTGTAGGTCTTGATGAATGCTACATTTTTACTTTTTGATTCAAATGCAACTTCCAAATTTTAACCGAGTTATGCGCCTCACAGTAGTCTACACCTGACCGACGCCTCATAGCATATATCTGGTTCGAACATTTCGCGATCTGTGGCTCAAAACTTGGTCATCAAATATAGTTAAATTATCTATCAGTTTGTAGGCCTTGGCATGTTCTACATTATACTTTTCGATTCAGAAAGAAATATTGCATTTGAACCGTGTTAGAGCACTTTGTATTAGGTTGGCTAATAAGTTTCTTCCGATTTTAGTAAAATTTTTGATCATTGTTTTCTCAGATCAGATGGGGCTAGACTAATGGTAGTAATGTCCATGAGCATTAATAGGTCTCTGCCAACGTTCCGGTAATTCCTTGATTCCATCGGCCCAGAACGACGAGGGCTGGGATTGAAAAGATGGGTCAACTCCTATTTGGTGTCATCTTTTCAATTGAAGTCTTTTCTATGAAGATGACGTTTAAGAGCCTCAAACAACCATTTTTCCGAAAGGGCAAAGACCGGAGAATACGATGATACAAAAAATAGTTCAGACAAGCGACCTGTTTTTTTGGCTGGTTGCTCTAGTCTGGGGCGATCTCGCATTGTCGCGCTGGAATTAATCCGTAGTCTTTGCTCCCCGTTTTGGTTTGACTACCGGATTTAATTTTTCTTATTGTGCAGCGTACAAGGTGGCAGTTGTAGTGGGACCTTCATCTGAAAGTTCCCAGTCTCGCCTCTTTCGACATACCGCGAAAGCCATAGCACACCCTTTTTCACAAAAAATTTCGGTTTCGGGATGTACAGAGCTAGCTATTCTTTGTCAATCAACTGACCCTTTCGCACATTGTTAGAGTAACTTACCCACTTTCCATCTACGGTAATTAGATCCCCCACCGAACTGAACGTGAGGAGAAATTATAGGAGAAACATGCTCATGCCTGTACAGCGATCTATATCGTAGCCCTTCAAAAAATGGGGTACGAACCATCAGTGTGTGTCTCTCGAACGCTTTCGAGAGATTCCTCGAGAAATTCCTCGAGAGATCCCTCGAGATCTCTCGAGAGATTTTCGAGAGAAATTCCTCGTAAATCTCTCGAGAGATCCTCGAGAGATTCCTCGAGGAATTCTCGAGGAATCCTCGAGAGAATAACGAGGAATTTCTCTCGAAAATCTCTCGAGGAATTCTCGAGATCTCTCGAGAGATTTACGAGAGATTTCGAGGAATTCTCGAGGAATTCACTCCCCGCCCCCTTTGTCTGCGCCTCTCTCTCCCTGTGTGTGTGTGCGCGCGCATCCAGAAGTGGGCGCGCTCCTCCTTCCTTCTTGGCTTCATAACTCGCTTCAGGAGTGAGATAGAGCTTTCTGATCAGCAGAATACATACTGCCCCAGGATTCTGAAGCCGTCGTGGGCCCATTAACTTCAATCCATCATAACTCGGTTCATATCGAAGCTACAAACGTCATCTTACCAGTTTTCGAACCCTCTCCGCAAGCTTAACACGCAGACAAGCCTAGCCCACTAGAGTAGGTGAAGAGTACTCTCTCTCTCTTTAAAACTCCCTACTCGTATTATTTTTCACCAATTTGTTATAGAGAATCTAAGTTTCCGCCTATAGTGCCACGAGCCGAGCTACTGAAAAAAGAGGGGTTGAGCTTACCCCCAACTGCGATTTTTTCCTAGTGTCCAAAAACGGAGAAGGCCATAAGTTATGGTCTCTCGAAAGAAAATCTCTAAAATCGTAGAAGGCTCTGGAAACATTATATGTGGCCTAGCTTTCGTAAGTTTGGTTTTCTAGGCCAATCTGCAAAAGTTACGCCACTACTTCAAAATGACCTATAAAACACACCAAGGTCATGTTACGGCATTTTTAGGTAGTTTTGAAGTGGTGGCCTAGAAAACCAAATTTGCAAAAGTTAGGCCGCCACGTTAAAATGACGTAGAAAACACACCAGGGTCATGATAGATCTATTCTGGGCTATTTTTAAGTGATGGCCTAAAAAACTTTTTTATTTACTGAAAATCCGTCATAAAATAATTTTTTTTGTCTCCAGAAGTTTGTTTCTGAAAAAACAGAATAAGAGAATGGAACGCTATTTTTCCAATTTAGCATATTTCAGGAAAAAAAAACTATAAAAATCGCTGAAACTCAACAGAAGCCTCAGATTCTGCTGTTTATAACATTTGCACACCATTTCCCCATTTCTTAACAAAAAACTGCGCTGTTTGTCCCATTTAAGTAGAAGATTCAGGTTTTTACGAATTTTACGGATTTTACGATTTTACGAGCTTTCAATTCGTAAAATTTTACGTTTTACGAAATCCGTAAAATAAAAATTTTACGCACATCCCTGCTCGAAAGCATTCGAGAGACACACACTGGTCATAACTAAAGGGTTTTAAGAGAGTTCAGGGCGGATTTGAATGGAGAGAAATGCAGACTAGCGCCGCATGGCCTTCGGCCGGCTCCGATATACCTACTCTCCATCTACTCTAGTGAGCTAGGCTTGTCTATGTGTTAAGCTTGCGGAGAGGGTTCGAACAGTGGTAAGATGACGTTTTTAGCTTCGATATGAACCGAGTTATAATGGATTAAAGTTATTGGACCCACGACGGCTTCAGAATCCTGGAGCCCTATGTATTCTGCTGATCAGAAAGCTCTATCTCGCTCCTGAAGCGAGTTATGAAGCCAAGAAGGAAGGAGGAGCGCGCCCACTTCTGGATGCGCGCGCGCGTGCACACACACACAGAGACGCAGACTTAGCGATTCCTCGTAAATCTCTCGAGAGTTACGAGAGATCTCTCGAGAGATTGTCTCGAGAGATTCCTCGAGAGTCCAATTCCTCGAGAGAGTTCCTCGAGGAGTTTTCGAGGAATTCCTCGCGAGGGAAAAATCTCTCGAGGAATCTCTCGAGGGAATTCTCGAGAAATCTCTCGAAAGTGGTAATTTCTCGAGATTTTCTTTCGAGAGGCACACACTGCGAACCATCACAATTTTTGAAGTTGTCAATGGACTTCAGTTCGTTCACAGTATTTGGTTGACTACCGGACAATGCCTATGACATCTTACAAGTGGTTTGAAACGGATCGGTTTCAATAGTATTCTTCAATAGGTCCAAGTCCAACTTTCGGACCTATCTACGTCTTCCGATTCTAAATTTTTTGCTGGAGATTTATCGGTCCAATGCCTTATGGTATAGACAGTAGGAGATCCTTCTTTACCTATTCCTTTCAACTTCTTGTGAATATCGTAGTTTTTCAAACCAGAAAAGAACAAAAATAGAATGTCATTTCGAAAGTTTGGACGATAAGGGACGAAAGCAGGCGCCATGCTCGCGAACGGCAATACGGAGAAATGAGCCAAGGTGTGTGTAAGAAGTCCGTGAAATACTCTATCCAACAAAACAACACCGGTCAAGAAAAACTATCCCACTGACCAGATATGAATTTTCAAAGTTGACCATTCAAAATCGGAAGAAACTTATTAGCCAACCTAATAGCAATCACTCACCTCTCATCCTTCTCTACCAACTCGACCTTCCTTCCTCCGAACATCTCCTCAGCTTCCTTCACAACGTCTACAGCCAAACGATACAGGGGCCCACACTCCGTAGTGAAAGTGCTTCCAACATCTTTCCCGAAATCGACCCAATTATCGATTAGCCCAATTATCGCCTCTTGTGGCATATCGTAATCTACCACCCGAATCGTTCGATTTGGTAGATTCTGAAGCTTACTGTAGTTCGAGTCACCTTCAAAATGAATTTCCAGTTCTTGAGCACTATGCACTTCTGGAAGGTCCAGAATACTTGGATCTGTTACCCAGACGCGAAGCACTTCCAGCGGAAAACTTTCCGGGTGAATGATGGGCAGAAATAGTCTCAAATCCCCGATACTTCCCGATACTGATACTTCTGTGGTCTTAAATTTCACACCTTCTGGGATTCTCATAACTTTAATAAAGAAAAAATCAATGTCCAGTTTTTGCACATGAATAGTGGGTCTGCCTCCAAGTAGTGCGCAGACCAGTCGTTTTCGAGCTTCATGAAGTTTGACGTCGTCTGGCAGTTCCTCCACATATTCCTTTCCGATTAGAAACTTCAGAATTCTTTTTTCGTATTTCAAAGGGCTTCCATAAAGGATGTCTCCTGGAGATGGAGTCTCGTTTAAGAGTCTTACAAATTCTTTAATTTCGTATCGTTTATCATTGATATGATAATCAGTTTGGTCAAACCACATGGTTTTTAAGTAAAGAGGAATCGATTTTTCGACTTTTCGAAGTGAAGGACAGCGAGAAGAGATTTGGATTCTGAAAAAAGGTCTAACTGTAACGTTTTGGAACTGTAAAGTTTTAGAACTATGATATACTAGAACTGTGGTATAGTAGAACTGTGTCTGACAACATGGAGATGTAACGTTCTAGAACTGTACCATACTATAACTGTGACATTTTAGAACTGCGACATTCTAGAACTGTAACATTTCAGAACTATGACGTTATAGAACTGCGACATACTAGAACTGTACCTCACAAAATGGAGCTGTAACGTTCTAGAACTGTGCCATATTAGAACTGCGACATACTAGAACTGTAACGTTAGAATCTGCGGCACACTGGAACTTGAACATGCTAGAACTGTGTCATCTTAGAACGGGACATACTACATAGAAGTGTGACAGAATAGAACATTGACATTTTAGAACTATGACATACTAGAACTGTGACATTTTAGAACTGTAACGTTTCAGAACTGCGACATACCAGTACAATCCTATGATATAATAAAACTCTAACGCTTCAGAATTACCTAAATAAAAAATCCTGAAAATCAAATCACGAACCTCTTATTCCCTTCCAATTTCTGGATCACACAGTTGAGAATCGGGTAGGAGAGTCCTTCAGTGGGAGGCATGTGGGTGATGGAGTATCTGAAAAAAATGGTAGGACTGTAGGAGGTGGGATACTATAGGAGGTAGGATACTATCGGAGGTTGGATACTGTAGGATGTAGGACACTGTAGAAGGCAAGATACTGTAGGATGTAGGAAACTGTATGGTGTAGGGTACTATAGGAGGTACGATGCTGTAGGATGTAGGAAAATAGAATGTAGAATACAGATTGATGTACTGTAGTCCAGTAGACTATCACAACAACGACACTCCGATGATTACGGCGTTTTGAATTTGGTAGACCAGCGGAATCAATGGAGTGTCGTTCGGGGGTTCAAATGAGCATGAGCATCACAGCAAAAATAGAATCAGGAGGAACATTAGGAGGAGAATCAATAAAAGAGAATCAGCGAAAACGGTCAATCAAATAAATGAAAATGACAAACAGAGAATACAAAGACAATAAAGACAGTGAAAATCAATGACCGCCTTCATAGAACAAGTGAACCCTTTATTGACATCCAATCAGATAGAAAGGGGTCCTTGGGAATGGGGAAATTTTGCCTTCTGGGAAAGGTCATGATGGACAATAGTTGGATTTTCTGTACTATCGAGAAGGGGCATTTCTGGAACATTCTGGGAAAGGTCAAGATAGGTACTAGTCTTTGGTGAGGTGCACTTATCTAACGTACAGAAGGACCCAGTTGGATGGGACCCTTCACTACAGTGCCCGTTTGTCGGATGTCCCGATATCCCGATATCCCGATATCCCGATATCCCGATATCCCGATATCCCGATATCCCGATATCCCGATATCCCGATATCCCGATATCCCGACGTCCCGATGTCTCGATGTCCCGATGTCCCGATATCCCGATGTCCCGATGTCCCGATGTCCGTGGTCCCAGATTCCTGGAATGCTAAAATTCCTAGATTCCTAGATTCCTAGAATCCCTAGTTTCCCTAGATTCCTAGATTCCTAGATTCCTAGATTCCTAGATTCCTAGATTCCTAGATTCCTGGATTCCCTAGATTCCGAGATTCCTAGATTCCTAGATTTATAGATTCCTTTGCCAGAAGCAAACTTTGACTCCGCCCACTTCCGCTCTTTCACCTGGCGTCTTCACATCCCACCTGGTCCTGTTTATTGCATTACGGTACCCTCATATTTAGTCATTCTCGTTTCCTCGTTTCCTTTCTCCTCCGGGTCCTTATATTCCTTACAATCCAATTTTCAGATCGCTAATGCTCAGCTACCCAAGCTCTCTGTGCATTTTCGAGCACTTTGATGTGAATAGAAGGTAAGTTATAACGGGTTCTAGATCCCTAGATCCCGTGAATATTGTTTACAGAGTTTCATTAATAATCCGAAAACCCAATTAAAAACATGCAATTCTGTCCAAAAACCAACTTCCTAGCTCATCTAGAGCTCGAGATACGGTCATTTGAATTCTGAGGTTAGAGACGCACCGTGTCTCGTCGTCTGCGTCTCTAGCCTCCTATACTTGAAGTGACTCTATCTCGGTTGCTATAAGCGTTAGAAATGTGATTTTTAGACAGAATTGTAGGAAATTTTGTCTATTTTATAACCAAGAATCCGATCCGAAGATTCCTAAATCTAAATTCCAGACTCCAACTCGCCGCCAAATGTCCCACCCTCCGAACCGCCCATAGAATCACCCCGATGAAAATCGAAGACCTTGAAATCCAAGAATCCTCAATTACCATCAACAACTGCGTCCAAGAATTCGAGATCATATCTCCTAGCGAAGTACAGTACACCTACACCAGAATGGGATGCGATTGGAAGTCTTCTGTCCAGCCCCTGCATACCAGAGCTACAGTAACCCAAATTATCGATTCCCTAGTCGCCAGTTTCTTCGGAAAGGCTTCCAAAATCCATTTGAAGAATCTAAAAACCACCAGTGGCCTTCTAGAAGCCTTCGGACCGATTTTGAACATCTCTAGACCCTTGGAAAAGCTGCGTACTAGTGTGATGGGACCATCGGATTCAATCTTCTCTCACCCGATCCTTAGATCTGCTCGCTGGTTGGTCTTAGACGACATAACCGAGACAATTGACTGGGCGGACACCCTAAAACCCCTCGAGAACCCAAGAATTCAAATGGAAGGCTCCCAAATTGATCAAGAAGTTTTGATTCGAATGGTTTGGGATTGGTTGGAGAGACCGCGTCCGATCGGGTATCGATTTACGACTCCGATCGATGTTCGAGTCATCATGAGGTCGTTCTACGTGGAATTTGGAGCGTTCTGGAAGGATATTCCAACACAATAGTGAGTTTAAAGGGAGGTGAATGGGGGGGGGGGGTCCTAGATCCTAGATCCTAGATCCTAAATCCTAAATCCTAGATCCCTAGATCCTAGATCCTAGATCCTAGATCCTAGATCCTAGATCCTAGATCCTAGATCCTAGATCCTAGATCCTAGATCCTAGATCCTAGATCCTAGATCCTAGATCCTAGATCCTAGATCCTAGATCCTAGATCCTAGATCCTTGATCCTAGATCCTAGATCCTTGATCCTAGGTCCTAGATCCTAGATCCTCGATCCTTGATCCTAGATCCTAGATCCTAGATCCTAGATCCTAGATCCTAGATCCTAGATCCTAGATCCTAGATCCTTGATCCTAGATCCTAGATCCTAGATCCCAGATCCCTAGATCCTAGATCCTAAAAGCTTCGGAGCACCGTTCACAGAAAAAATCAAATTCCCTCTTTTTTCAGCAACGGTAATAGGTACTGCCTTGTGATCCACACTACCGACACCTACGAACTTGTTGTCTACAGCCAAAGAAACCCAAATTTGGTTTTCGATCTGCGTCTTAGCGATGACGAATCGAAGCTGTGCCTATTCACTCTGGAAGTGGTCCCTCTTGGAAAGACCTTGCCGTGTTCGACACGATTTGCTTAATTTTTTTTGGAAAATTTGATAATTTTGGGGATTTTTAATAAAGAATAACAAATTCTATCAATGTTTGCGTACTTTCGGAGCTACATTAACTCTTGAATGTGCGTTTTATGCACTTTTTAACACTAAATTCGGGTTTTCCATCTTTTATTTTGTCTATGTGCCAATTTTCAGAGCAAAACCTCGTCATCGGTGTTTGCGTACTTTTCGAGCTACAGTAACCCAAAAGTAATTCGGAAGTGAAGTTTCTAGACGCGTTCGGTAGTTTTCAGTGCAAAATTACGATTTTTCACCGCATATATAGCCTGAAAGCCGATTTGAAGCCATAAATCCTCATTGGCGATATTTGCGTACTTTTGGAGCTACAGTAATCATTACAGTAATCCACAATGACAGATTTCAGTGCATTTTTCGCATTTTCCGACATCAAATTCGGATTTTCGATCTATTATTTAACCTATGTGCCAATTTTCATGGCAAAAGCTCGCTGTCGGTGTTTGCGTACTTTTGGAGCTACAGTAACCCTTGAAAACTCCGAAAGTCAAACTTCCAGAAATTTTGGGTAGTTTTCATTGCAGAAATCTCGATTTTTGTTCAATTCCATAGCTTAACAGCTCATTTTACACAAAATACCCGATTTAGCTGTGTTTGCGTACTTTTGGAGCTACAGTAATCCATAATGACAGATTTCAGTGCATTATTTGCACTTTTAGACATCAAATTCGAATTTCTCATATTTTATTTGGTTCGTGTGCAAATTTTTATCGGTGTTTGCGTAATTTTGGAGCTACAGTAACCCGGAAAATCTTGAAAGGGAGCTAGAAATGTCTAGTTTTTTGAGTTCTCGCCCAAATTTTTGTGTACGATTTTCAAATTTTATTTTTAACAATATTTATTACAACAACATCGAAAAAAATGAGAAAATCTAGATAAATTGCATAATACGATCCAAAACCATCGCTTTCGCATCATTGCTCAGCTTAGCGTATTCAGGAGTCTCTTGTAGTTCTTTCGCCGCTTCAATCGAATCGATATTCTGGACACACTTCTTCAATAAGTTGGCCATTTCGTACTCGTCAGCCAACCAAATCATTTTCTCATTCGGAATTCTTGAGTTATGAATTAAATGATATTCAACGATTCCAGTGACTGACGACACTAAGAATCGACGCGACATTTCCAGAAGCTTCTCGACGGTTTTATCTGAAAAAATCGATTTTTTAACGCTCAAATTTAAAGGCGCGTACCATTTGGAAACACTGGATTCGGATAGAAACTGCTGCAGAATACAGCAAAGTCCTTATAAGTCACTTCCTTGATTGGGATTTCTTTCAACTTGTTTCCCCTTGAATTATTCGAAAAAAGAGCTTCAAAGAATTCGGAGTGAAACGAGAGAAACTGAAATTTTTTGATAAGTATCATTTTATCGATTAAATTTGAATTACCGCTTTGCTGGCATGCAATTTCTGTTTGCCGATAACCAGAATCTCATCGTGTTGTTCTGATGGTTTGAAGATGTCATCGATAGGAATTTCTTCCTCGATTTCCGAGTTTTCAGGAGCCACTGACTCTTTCACGATTTCATTGTAGTTTGGAGTGAGAGAGAGTTCAAAAATAGCGTCGATTCTTTCAGAAATATACGTATTTTTAATGTCTTTGTTGACAACCATATTCCCATCAATCAATTCGAACTTGATTTCTTTGCGATCAAAAAATTTTCCCGGACTTGTGGCGATAATAGTGCCAGTCCAAGAGTCCGTTTTTTGAAATTATAAAATCCAATCCAACCGAATTTCCATGTCAAACTCATATAAGAGCAAAGTCGGGAAGTGCTGCCTTGGAATTGACTGAAAAAATTTTTTTTTAATCAGAGCTCGATTGCACATTTTGTTTATCGTTAAATTTACACTGAAAACCTGGTTTTGGACAAAAAATAATTTCATTTTTCATTCATTCTAAAAATATGAAAAATTAAAAATTACCATCGCAGTCCTTTTGTTGCGCCGGTGTACAAAAAATCAGTTTCTTCACCGATGTGGACTAAACTGTTACGGTACCGGAGCACCGGCAATTGCAACATTCTATTAGTTTTTACCTGAAAAAAAAACTATTGAGTTTTTTAAAAGGGTCAACAGTGTGAAATAATCAGAAAGATCGAAGATTTGATTGGGAAATAAGAAATTGAGCGGAAAAAAAAGAAATTTCAAGGGGAATCCCGGTTAAAAACTGTAAATCTTATCATATTTTTTATCAGGACTCTGAGAAAAATTGAAGAAAATTTTACGACAATTTTTACTGTACTTTAAAGGCGCAGGACGCATATTGTTACTTGACAGATGGCTGCTGCGCCTTTGATTACTGTAATTTTTTTTGCATTCAATTTTCTGCTTTTTTTTCGAAATTTTCTAGAAATTTTTCATCGTTTTTTTTTCGTTACCTGGAAAAAATATTTTTTGAGAAGCAGAGAAAATGCGTTTGCATCTTCATCACACATGTGATATTTTATTTTTGAACGCATTTCTCTCATCTTTTCAGACGAAAACAATAACGTTTTTTTCAGGTAAAAGTCGATAAAATGTCGTCAGCGGTGATCCAGTACAATAGCGGCTATAATGGAATTTCTGTGCATACAGATTTTCTTGGCACGAACACAGCAAACGGATTGAAATGGTAAGTCTTCAGTGTTTTGAGTGTAAAGTCGAACATCAGGATAAAATTGAAATTTCAGTGATTTCCATGGAAACATGGATTTATTAAACCACTCAATGAATTTGACATGGAAATTCGATTGGATTGGAACTCCGAATTCGAAAAAACCGGACTTCTGGACTGGCACTATTATCGTCAAAAGCGGAAGTCAGCATTTTACACGCAGCGAGTATGAAATCGAATTGTCAGATGAGGAGATGGTTGTCAATAAGGCAATTTCGGGTCATCCGTTAACAGGTGTCGGTGCTTATTTCGAGTATTCTCTCACTCCAAACTACCATGAAATCGAAGAGGAAATTCGCATGAACGAACTCTTCAAACCATCCGAACAACACGATGCAGTTCTTGCTATCGGACAAACAAAGTTGCATGTCAGCAAGGCGGTAATTCAAATTTTCAGCCGAAAAAATCAAAAATTTTCAAATTTTTTTCAGTTTCTCTCCTATCACTCTGAATTCTTCAAAACTCTTTTTTCGAGTAAATCAACGGTGAATCAGCTGAGAGAGATTCCGATCAAAGATGTGGCTTTCAAAAATTTCGCTTTATTGCTCAGCAGTTTCTATCCGAATCCAGTGTTTCCGAATGGTATGTGCCTTTAAAATTGAGTGATAACAATGAAAACATTTCAGATAAAACCGCCGAGAAACTTCTGGAAATGTCGCGTCGATTCTCAGTCTCATCAGTCACTGGAATCGTTGAATATCATTTGATTCATAATTCGAGAATTCCGAACTACAAATTAATTTGGCTGGCTGACGAGTACAAAATGACCGAACTTCTAGAGAAATGTGTCCAAAATATCGATTCGATTGAAGCCACGAAAGAACTTCAGAAGTCCCCAGAATACGCTAAACTGAGCAATGATGCGAAGGTCATGGTTTTGGATCGTATTATGCAATTTATCTAAGTTATCCGTCGTTATTGTTTTTTTATATGTTTTTGTTGTGTTTTTTTTTTTTGAAAATGAAACTCAGATTTTGTCACAGAGAAGCTCCTTAAAACAGCCTTGAAGTGCCATTTAATTAAAGGGACCCTTTAAGGTTTCACGGTATCAAAGAAAAAACTCTGAATTTTTGAGTTTTCGACCGATTACAGTAACATTTGCGGTAAGAACAACGAAAAAACAAAATGGAAGTTCTTACTGTAATAGGTCTTGCTCACTCTTAATTTTTCGCAGATTTTTCTTCGATTTTTCCTTTTTTTTCAGATTTTCACAATAAAATAACGAAGTTACATTAAAATTTTCGCTCTTACTGATTTTTCACACTTCTATATTTTGAGTCTATGGCAATTTTTTCAGGTAAAAATCGATAAAATGTCGTCAACAATGATCAAGTACAATAGCGGTCAAATTCAAATTAGTCAATATACCGGCTTTCTGCAGACCAACACAACAAAAGGATTGAAATGGTAATTTTTGAATATTTATCAAGAATTAAGCAATTTACATGTTTTTTCCAGTGATTTCAATGCAAAAATTATCGATTCGAATCGCAAAATCAACTTGAAGTGGAAATTCGTTTGGATTGGAGCTCGGAACTCGAAAAAACCGGACTTCTGGACTGGCGCGGTTATTGTCACAAGTCCGAATGGATATTTCGATCGCAGCGAGTTCAAAATTGAACTGTCTGATGGAAAAATGATTGTCAACAAGGAAATTTTGAGTGTTTATCAGCACGCAAACACCTCCGTTGTTTTCGAGTATTCTCTTACTCCAAACTACAATGAAATCGAGGAGGAAATTTGCTTCGACGACCTTTTCAAACCATCCGAACAACACGATGCGATTCTGGTTATCGGCAAACAGAAATTGCATGTCAGCAAAGCGGTAATTCAAATTTTCAGCAAAAAAAATCGATAATTTACGAGAATTTTTCAGTTTCTCTCCTATCACTCCGAATTCTTTCAAGCTCTTTTTTCCAAGAATTTCAAAGAAAATCAGATGAAAGAGATTCCGATCAAGGAGGTGGCTTATAAAGACTTCGCTCTATTGCTCAGCAGTTTCTATCCGAATCCAGTGTTTCCAAATGGTACGCGCCTTTAATTTTCAGCGTAAAAAATCGAAATTTTCAGATAAAACCGTCGAGAAACTTCTGGAAATGTCGCGTCGATTCTTAATCTCATCAGTCACTGGAATCGTTGAATATCATTTGATTCATAATTCGAGAATTCCGAATGAGAAAATGATTTGGCTGGCTGACGAGTACAAAATGGCTAAGTTATTGAAGAAATGTGTCCAAAATATCGATTCGATTGAAGCGGCGAAAGAACTTCAAGAGTCTCCAGAATACGCAAAGCTGAGCAATGATGCGAAGGCGATGGTTTTGGATCGTATTATGCAATTTATCTAGATTTTTCATTGTTATCGATTTTTTCATTGTTTTTGTTGTTGTATTACTTTTTTGTTGAAAATAAAACTCGGAAATTGTAACAGTAAAGCTCCTTATTACAGGTCTATGGGAATTCTCTCAAAATTTGTGTTTGAATTCAAAAAACTAGAAGTTTCTAGCTCAATTTTGAATTTTTAGGGATACTGTAGCTTGAAAAGTACACAAACACCGATAGTACGGCTTTGTGTAGAAATTTGGCACATAAATCAAAAAATCGATGAGAAATTCGAATTTGATGTTGAAAAGTGCGAAAAGTGCACCGTAACTCAGAAAAAAGTGATTGGTTGCTCAAAATCGATAGAAATTACTAAAAGTCGTGAATTTTAGATTAGAAATTTCTAGGAGAGAAACAATTCTAACCAATTTTAGTACATTTTGGCACCAAATTGAATTTGAAAACTCGCTTTTTTACAAAATATTTATTTTATTAAAAATCTTAAAATTCACAAAAACAGAAAATAGTTAAATATTCAAAATTTCAAAATCCGAAGAAATCTCCAACTTCCTCTTACACAGATCCTCCAATTCTTTGAGCATCCAAAACTTGGCTTCTTCCAAAATTTCCTCAATTTTCTCTCGATTTTTTGGAAGTTTTATATTATCTCCATCTCTCAAAAAGTTCAAAATAAAACGGAAATTTTCAGAATCTCTGTCATAGAATAAATCTTTGAGATACTCCCCTCCACCATAATAATCTTTTGGTTTGTCAGGCCAATGATCCCCTTCAACGTGCGAACGCAATTTTCGGAATCCAAAATCTCGTTTTAGGCGGGAAAAATAATTGCAAACTGTAGATTGAGTTGTGACAAATTTCGTCCCGCCAATGTTCAATTTCACTTTTGCCTCCTGAAAATTAATTTTTTTAGAATTTTGAATACACAACGCAGACAGCTGACAAGGAACTAATTTTGATTACAAAATAGTCAAAATTTCCTACAATTCTCTCAAACATCACATTTCTAGCGTTTCTTGTAACCGAGATAGAGCCAGTTCAAGCTTAGGAGACTAGAGACGCAGACGACGAGACGCTCTGCGTCTCTAGCCATTCGGAAACTTCAAATGACCGTATCTCGAGTTCTAGATGAGCTAGGAAGTTGGTTTCTGGACAGAATTGTAGGATTTGAAATGGATTTCCAGAGTTTTTTATGAAAATATTTTTTTTTATGAAAATAAACCAAGATCTCTGAAAAATAGAACAATTGAGTTTTTCGATGATTCAGGTCACCCGGATTCAGGTCTTCCGGATCAAGGTCAACCGGATCCAGGTGTACCGGATTCAGTGTCACACAGATCCAGGTCACCCGGATCCAGGTCATCCGGATCTAGGTCACCCAGATCCAGGTCACCCAAATCCAGGCCACCCGGATTCAGACCAGCCGGATCCAGGTCACCCGGATCCAGGTCACCCAGATCCTGGCTGCCCGGTCAGGGTCACCCGGATCCAGGTCACCCGGATCCAGGTCACCCGGCCAGGGTCACCCAGATCCAGGTCATTGAGATCCAGGTCACCCGGATCCAGGACACCCGGATCCAGGTCACCCGGATCCAGGTCACCCGGATCCAGGTCACCCAGATTCTGGCTGCCCGGTCAGGGTCACCCGGATCCAGTTCACCCGGATTCAGGTCACCCGGTCAGGGTCACCCGGATCCAGGTCACCCGGATCCAGGTCACCCGGCCAGGGTCACCCGGATCCAGGTACCCGATCAGGGTCATCCGGGCCCAGATCACCCGGATCCAGGTGACCTGGACCTAGGACCCAGGATCCCCGGGTCACCTTCTCTGAATGAAAAATGACCCAGAAAACACACAATATAATTTTTAGGGATTTTAGGGATTCTTAGGTCATTTTTACACTTTTTGAAGGATGACGGGCTAACTTTTGCAATTTGCAATTTTCAGTCCACCAAGAAACGCGCTAACATTCACCGGTTGTTTCTTAAGCGATTTACCTTGGTAGCTTAGAAAACTCGACTTGCAAATGTTAGGCCACCATGTAAAAATGGCCTAGAAAATACATCAGGAGCAAGTTAGGCCATTTCTAGGCCATGTACTCAGAAGGACTAAGAAATTCAATTGGCAAAACTTCCGCCACCATGTTAAAAATGTCTAAGAAACACACAACCCTTACCAATACGGAGTTGCAAAGCCATATTTAGACGGATTGGGGGAACGCCGCTAGTGACTCGTTTTCCGACTTTTTTGAGAATTCCATCGATTTTGGAATCATCAAAACAGTGAAAGCCGCTGACGAGAAACGCCGAAAGCAACACCACGAGGGAGATGTTTTTCAAAATCATAGTTTTATGATTCTGAGAACTAATCTTTTGTTCGGATCCCTCTTTGGGATTATCTATTCGTTTGAGTTGGCAAAAATACCACGCTTTGGGGTCAGAGGATATTTGGGTCCTAGGTTCAAGAAAAATGTGGGACGTGAACCTTTTTTGGGGTCAAAAAATATATTTTTTGGATTGTCTGGAATTTTTGAATTTATGAATTTTTGGAATTCAAATCGTTGAAATTTTGAATTCTTGAAATTTCGATTTTTTTGAAATCTCTGAATTTCTGAATTTTTGAATTCTCAAAATTCAAAAAATCTGTTGCAGGTGTACTGTACTTGTCAAGGAGGGGCATGTCTGGCTCGACCCAATGGCGGTCATAAACACTCATATCATTTCTTATTCCATTTTTTCTAGAAACTTCCGGATCTTTTTTTTCCGCTTTTTTAAATTTAAAAAAATTCAAATTCCCTCCAGAAATGTCCATCGAAGCCCTTACTAATCTCATGACCAATATCACCATCTCGCCACCAAAAATGAAGTCAGCAGGTTTGAAAAAATTAGGGACCAAGAAGATTCGAGGGCACTGCCGGAAGTATTTTGAGGAGAAGAAGAAGGCTACAGTAACCCGGAAAAGGAGGACAGTCACCAAGGTGTTTGATGTGCAGGTGGAGATTACGGTAGCTAAGGAAGAGAAAATCCATCTGGAGACAATCCAAAAAGAACCAGAAGAAGATTTCGAAAGTTGGGAGAAGGAGTTTGAAGAGGACGATTTTTATGCAAATTTTTGATTTTTAAAATTGATTCTTTGATATTTTTCAAAAGTTTTTATTTAATAAAACGATAATAATATCCAAAAATCTTTTTTTTTTCGATTTTAAAGCTTCAAAATGATTAAAAACGTCAGTTTTCACCGATTTTCGAGATGGAAAACTAAGTTTTCAGCAGTTTTTGATTCAAAAAACAGCTTTAAATCACCAAATTTACATTAAAAACCCCTGAAACCATCAAAAATTGTTTCTAGGTCATGACCCATTTTTTCTAGGTCATGGCCCAACTTTCTAGGTCATGACCCATTTTTTCTAGGCTATGACCCAATTTTTTCTAGGTCATGACCAAATTTTTCTAGGTCATGATCAAATTTTTCTAGGTCATGACCCATTTTTTTTCTAGGTCATGACCCAATTTTTTCTAGGTCATGACCCAATTTTCTAGGTCATGACCCAATTTTTTCTAGGTCATGACCCATTTTTTTCTAGGTCACGACCCACTTTTTCTAGGTCATGACCCAATTTTTTCTAGGTCATGACCCATTTTTTCTAGGTCATGACCCAATTTTTTCTAGGTCATGACCCAATTTTCTAGGTCATGACCCAATTTTTTCTAGGTCATGACCCATTTTTTTCTAGGTCACGACCCACTTTTTCTAGGTCATGACCCAATTTTTTCTAGGTCATGACCCATTTTTTTTCTAGGTCATGACCCAATTTTTTCTAGGTCATGACCCAATTTTCTAGGTCATGACCCAATTTTTTCTAGGTCATGACCCATTTTTTTCTAGGTCACGACCCACTTTTTCTAGGTCATGACCCAATTTTTTCTAGGTCATGACCCATTTTTTCTAGGTCATGACAATTTTTATACGAATTTTTGAGTTTTTAGATCTTTGATTTAAAAAATTTTTTTATGAAAATTTATAATTTTTTGGAACTTTTTTCTTTATAAAAATTACAAATTAGGCCAGTTTTCAAATTGACAAAAAAAGAGATCATAACCTGTTTACTGATACAACATGAAATCGATGAGATTTGTACTCGGAAGAGAGAATATGAAAGTTTCAGATGGGGAAATATTCATAGGGAAAAAATAGAGTGCCTAATTAATAATAATAATAATTTATTACGTATCTAAAATACGTGAAGTAGATGGGTAAGGCAAAAGAGTTCAATATTCCGTGTTCCTTTAAGTTGGGATCTGTGTCATCTGGCATACATTAACGAGAAAACGCTTTTTTTCTTTTCTTTTTCAATCGATATTTGGACACGTGGAGTTCAATCGAGAGAAGACCCCAATAACAAATTTGGGAAGCATTGCAAATGAGCATATTCATTGGTCGAATCCAGAAGAACAGATGGAAAATCCGCATTGGAAGCCAATTTCGTTTTTTCAACCACTGCACCTTCTTCCGACGGCTTGCTCTCACTTTCTTACGATATCTGCGATCCTTTTCCTTAGCAGCCCGAGCACGATCTTGAGCCAATTTCCATTGTTTCTTCTGTTTCCTAATATTTTCCTTAATTAATCTCCTTTCTTCTCTTCTTTTTGCTCTTCTTTCGGCTTTCCATTCCTTATGCAACTGTTCTAAGCCTTTCAAGTGCTCGATCCATATCCGATCCTCGATCCATATGCGATTCTCTTCCTTATCCATCCTAAGCCAAAATTGATTCCACGTCCGAATTCACCCCCCACGAATGAAAAATAAACGGCAGATAAATTTCGATTTTGTCGACAAATTTTCCTGACAAATTATCGATAAATTTTTCGATAAAAAACGATAAAATTTTGTCGATAAATTGTCGACAAATTATCGGTAAATTTGTCGAAAGTACTTTATCGACAAATTTATCGACAAAATTTTATTGTTTTTTATCGAAAAAATGTATCGGTAAATTTGTCGACAAATTGTCGACAAACAACATTTTTATCGACAAATTGTCGATAAATGTTGCTTTTATCGACAATTTGTCGGTAATTTTTCGATAAATTTACCGGTAAATTTGTTGATTAATTTGTCGAAAAGGGAGTTTGTCGACAAATCATTTGTCGATAAGGCACACTGGGAAAAAAAGAACGAGATGTTCCTAATACTGATTGGAATGAGCAAATAGTTCAATTTGAAACTAGGTGGTGAAATGAAATGAGTAGATATGCTGAAAAGGAGCTATGACAGAAGGGGTATGGGATGAGAAAGATCATATGGGAATCGTCACACGGGTTACTTCTACTCTTAACGTCTCATCTGGTATTGTTGCTGCTGCTGCTGTGCATGGATCATTGCCATATGCTGTTGTTCATTATACTGTTGATGTTGTCTCTTGCTGATCTCGATAATTTCATTGATTTTGATATTGATGTTTTTGTCTGAAAATTATGAAATAGATCACATTGATTCTGAGATTCTTTGGATTCTGAGATTCTGAGATTCTGAGATTCTGAGATTCTGAGATTCTGAGATTCTGAGATTCTGCGAGTCTGAGATTCTGAGATTCTGAGATTCTGAGATTCTGAGATTCTGAGATTCTGAGATTCTGAGATTCTGAAATTCTGAGATTCTGAGATTCTGAGATTCTGAGATTCTGAGATTCTGAGATTCTGAGATTCTGAGATTCTGAGAATCTGAGATTCTGAGATTCTGAGAATCTGAGAACCAGAGAATCTCAGAATCTCAGAATCTCAGAATCTCAGATTCTCAGAATCTCAGAATCTCAGAATCTCAGAATCTCAGAATTTCAGAATCTCAGATTCTCAGATTCTCAGATTCTCAGAATCTCAGATTCTCAGATTCTCAGATTCTCAGATTCTCAGATTCTGATTCCGAACATCCCTGTGAATCACTTACAGGTGTCAAAGACGGCCGGCGACATTGGAGGATGTGGATGCGGTCGATGAAGATACTGCGGCAAAGTGTGTTGTATGCTATGATCTTGCACCATGAAGTGATACATTAAGCGGTTCTGCAGAGACCACTGAGTGCAGCAGATTGCTAAAATGAAGTCAAGCCATCCTAGAAGAATTCTGTTGCTCATCTGCGGAAATAGCGAAGTGAACGGGTTAATTGAGGTCAACCTGAAAAACAATTACTTTCAACGTTTTGAAGACAGTAGCAAACAACTCACTGAAACTGTAGAATCTCGAGGAATCGTGGATTTCCCTTACGGCATAGAATCGATAGAATGCCTACAGATCCACACACAATTGCCTCATGATCTTCCATCTCCTCATCGAGCTCTTCGATTTGCATAACTTCCACAGCATTCCGCCATACACCCAAACTTTCATATGCCCTTTTTAACAAAAGAATAGGCAGCGTTTCCTGGTTCGCTCCAGTGAGATAAACAAACCGTTCAGCAAAAGCTGGAACTTTGTCAATGGCCTGGTGCATTACGGCTACAGCGAACTTTCGGCATTTTTGAGCTCCGAGGTTGATGAAATATAGCAAGACATCAGCCACATCCCGATTCTCACTAATCATTCGGCACGCCTTTAAAGCAGAGGCAATATCATCATCTTCACCCATTCTTGTGACGTTGAAGAGGATCGATAGGCTATTTTCATAAATGGACGAGATCTGCTTTTTTGCAGCTTCGGCAGTTTGATCTGAAAAATGCAAATTGGTTTAGTTCAAAATAAAAAGCATATTTGCAAGCAGGACAGTTGGCGGGGCGGCTGATAACTTGTCTCTAAAACGAGATATTCAGACAGTTTTGGTACCAAATGGTAGATCCAAGCAGGGCCCACCATACCTGACTCAGAATCTCAGAATCTCAGAATCTCAGAATCTCAGAATCTCAGAATCTCAGAATCCTCAGAATCTCAGAATCTCAGAATCTCAGAATCTCAGAATCTCAGAATCTCAGAATCTCAAAATCTCAGAATCTCAAAATCTCAGAATCTCAGAATCTCAGAATCTCAGAATCTCAGAATCTCAGAATCTCAGAATCTCAGAATCTCAGAATCTCAGAATCTCAGAATCTCAGAATCTCAGAATCTCAGAATCTCTGAATTTCAGAATTTCAGAATCTCAGAATCTCAGAATCTCAGAATCTCAGAATCTCAGAATCTCAGAATCTCAGAATCTCAGAATCTCAGAATCTCAGAATCTCAGAATCTCAGAATCTCAGAATCTCAGAATCTCAGAATCTCAGAATCTCAGAATCTCAGAATCTCAGAATCTCAGAATCTCAGAATCTCAGAATCTCAGAATCTCAGAATCTCAGAATTTCAGAATCTCAGAATCTCAGAATCTCAGAATCTCAGAATCTCAGAATCTCAGAATCTCAGAATCTCAGAATTTCAGAATCTCAGAATCTCAGAATCTCAGAATCTCAGAATCTCAGAATCTCAGAATCTCAGAATCTCAGAATCTCAGAATCTCAGAATCTCAGAATCTCAGAATCTCAGAATCTCAGAATCTCTGAATTTCAGAATTTCAGAATTTCAGAATTTCAGAATCTCAGAATCTCGGAATCTCAGAATCTCAGAATCTCAGAATCTCAGAATCTCAGAATCTCAGAATCTCAGAATCTCAGAATCTCAGAATCTCAGAATCTCAGAATCAAGCCTGATTCCATTTCGCTTACATGCCGCAAATTGGGTTGGAATGACAAAAGACCTGCGTTTTGTCAATTTGGTCGAAAATTGTCATTCAAGCCCAGGTTACGGCTTGTTACCGGAATGGAATCAGGTTTGAACGATATGGGCGTGATGGGCCCTGTCGAGATCTATCATTTGGTACCAAAACTATCTGAATATTTAGTTCTAGGGACCAGTGTGCCTTATCGACAAATGATTTGTCGACAGACGCCCTTTTCGACAAATATATCGACAAATTTACCGGTGAATTTATCGAAAAATCACCGACAAATTGTCGATAGAAAGAATATCTATCGACAGTTTTTCGACAAATTTATCGACAAATTGGCGACAAACATTTGTCGATAAATTTGTCCATAAATTACTTTCGACAAATTTACCTATAATTTGTCGACAATTTATCGACAAAATTTTATCGTTTTTCATCGACAAATTGATAGATAATTTGTCAAGTAAATTTGTCGACAAAATCGGAAAATCTTTGTCGATAAGACACACTGCTAGGGACAAGTCATCAGCCGGACCGCCATCTGCCCGGGCCGGCCCGGACCCGCCCGCTTGCAGCTTTGATAAAAAGAAGCCCTTACGCGGAAACTGGTAACGGTTCGAAGTGCGCAAAACGGCTATCGCTTCGTTGGTCACATTTCTGTTCACCATGATAACTTTATTCAACTTATTGAGATGTCCAACATTCCGAAGCACTCCTGTCGCTCGCTCAGCAACAGTCGGATCATCGGAACCAACCATCTGTATCACCCAATGAATTGAATCTTTCATATCTTGATTTTTAATCGCATCCAGCAAGGACAATCTTTGCATACAAGCCAACAGTTCATGGAGTAGTCGAGAGGATCCATGGGACAGCAGCTTACACAAGGCCTGGGCACCTCCCAACTCCACAAAGTCCTCTCCAACTTTTTTGTATGAGAAGAACATGGCTAACGCTTGCATAGTGGGCCAGAGAAGATCTTCATCGCTGAACTGATCCTTGATGATATCACAAAAGGTTGGAATGACACGCAGTTTATAAGCAATGTTGAATATATCTTCGTTTCTCAAAGATAGGTTCTTGATAATGGATACGCAAAATCCTTTGCTCTTCTTCTTTGTTTCTTGTCGTCGCAAGGTCTTTATGGCAAATTTCATGAGCACCTCATGAAGGCGTTTGTGACCAGCGGATTGTTGACCAGCGGATTGTTCTTCAGAGAACACATACTTCATGAAAAATGGTTTACAGCAGATTTGAGTCAGAAGAAGCATTGCGGCTTGATCGTAGGCCGTGTCCAACTTTGAGGCTCTCTCAATCACCAACTCGTAAATACTGTACGGCCTCGGCACTTGAAAAGTGTGCTTTGAATCCGGGTCCATGAGCTCTGAATTAAGCTTGTGGAAAATCTTTTCCGTCCTTCGCACTTGTTTTTGTACTACAGCACGATGGAGGATTTCGAATACTTTACGGATCAAGTTCTCGTTTTCTTGGGGTCTCGGAACCAACACTTCGAAGAGGGCATAGATGATTTTTTCCAAATCAGATTTGCAATAAGTCTGTTCAAGTACTACTTTTGGCTTTACCAGTGGCTCCAGTTCCCGAATAGCAGCAATTTGAACACTCATGTCGTATGATGCCAGACTTTGTTCGATTTGTGGAATACTCATTGGATCTTTTCGCTTCATCGGATCCTGATTCTCAACTGATGACTGTGATAGTTTCATAAGAGCTGATTGAGACTGCTGAATCCAATTATCAAACTGTCCGTATTTCGTGTTAACAGACAGTGCAGAAAACTTTGTCATCTTTGACATATTTGTCATGTTGGAAATTGTTGAGCTAATCTGAAAAATTAAAAAGTCTTATGCTGAAGTTCGAGCCTCCAAACTTACCACACTGGGCGGTCGTTGGAATTGTTGGGGATTTGAGGGAATGAAGTTGCCTTGCCACGCATGGACCCGTGATATCGATGCTTCCATGTTTCGGGAGTGTGCTCGGAAGGGAGAAGCTGAAAATGGAAGAGTTTCGGGAGATGCAAGAAGAACACATGATAAGAGACGGACTATATTTTTAGTACAGAAAAGGTGAATTCCAGAGATGTCCGGAATGATTTTTTTAGAAACGGAATCCGGAATACGGAATAAAATAATTTTCCCGGAATCGGGATAATTAAAAGTTTCACGGAATCTGGCATTTGGAATCCGGTATCCGGAAAGAAATAATTTTTCCGGAATCTGGACTACGGAAACCGGAATGAAAAAAAAAATCGGAATCCGGAATCCGGAATACAGAATTCGGAATTTTGAGGTCTCCGATGGGTATAAAAAATGTTAATCCGGAATCCGGAATAAAAAAAATGGAATCCGGAATCCGGAATCCGAAAAAATGAAGATTTTCCGGAATCCGGAGAAATAAAAATTTCACGGAATCCGGAATCTGGAATACTATATCCGGAAACCGGAATACGGAATACGGAATCCTGAATCCGAGATACTGAATTCGGAATTCGGAATCCGGAATCGAAAAAATGAAGATTTTCCGGAATCCGGAGAAATAAAAATTTCACGGAACTCGGAATCCGGAATCCGAAAAAATCAAATTTTCCCGGAATCCGGAATCGAAAAAATGAAGATTTTCCGGAATACGGACAAAAAAAATTCCAAGGAATCCGAAATCCGAAATACTGAATTCGGAATCCGGAATCCGGAATCCGAAAAAATGAAGATTTTCCGGAATCCGGACAAATAAAAATTTCACGGAACTCGGAATCCGGAATCCGAAAAAATGAAATTTTCCCGGAATCCGGAATCGAAAAAATGAAGATTTTCCGGAATCCGGAGAAATAAAAATTTCACGGAATCCGGAATCCGAAATACTGAATTCGGAATTCGGAATCCGAAATCCGAAATCCGAAAAAATGAAGATTTTCCGGAATCCGGACAAATGAAAATTCCACAGAATCCGGAATCCGGAATCCGGAATCCGGATTACGGAATGCGGAATCCGAAATCCGAAAAAAAGGAAATTTTTCCGGAATTCGGACAAATGAAAATTTTCCGGAATCTGTCATACGGAATCGGGACAAAAAAATTTTTCACGGAATCCGAAAAAATGGAATTTTTCCGGAATCCGGACAAATTAAAATTTTCCGGAATCTGTAATACGGAATCGGGACAAAATACTTTTCACGGAATCCGGAATCCGGACATCTCTTGTGAATTCCGAATAATTGCCAGAAAAAAAAACGTTAATGAAAACTAACCCGGAACTTGACGAGCAGATAATGTAGAAGATGGTTTCACTGGAGTCGCCACTAGTGATGTCGATGGTAGCATAGGGTCGGATGCCAGAGAAGTGCATGGTTGGGATCCGTACATTTCTGTAACCAAAACTCTAAATTTAGTGTATTTCATTTCAAAATTTACATGGCCATTTAGAGTGAATCATTACTAATAACATACACCAGATTCCGCATGTCCGGATGTATGTCGCGCGCCCTATGACCCATTGGAAGTTAACCGATTGAGCTGAAACCTGGACAGATAGGTCAGAATTGTGTCTTAGTTAATGCCGGAACTTTTGGTTTTTCAAAATTTCGATTTTGAAGTCTTCTGTAGACGTTCCTTAGTTTCACCACACTAAAGGGTGGTGGGCAGAGAGGTCGATGGTGGAGGGCGACCGGAGCCCAGGAGGTTCAGCCCCGGAGGGGCGCGAACCGACTGGTAAACGAACAACTACACATTATCAAGTTGATTTTCTCATTGGTCACACATCTTGAGTGCTAGTTCACACCCTTTCTGAAGAGTCCACTTACCTATATCTGAACCTCGCTCCTCCATTTATGACGGTCCTCTGAGTGTCGCTCTGAAATTTGAAACTTTAAAAAAGGTTCTTTCGCAGACACAAAAACAAGAAGAAAAAAGAGGGATCGACAGGGGGATTTTGTGGCCGCACACTCGGTGGGGGGGGGTGTCCGGTAGACGAACAGACTCTTGAACCAAATAGCAAAAAAAAAGGGGGACTATTCACTACGACGACAGGCATTAGCAATCAGTCAATCGACCACGTTATTAACTCATCAGGCGTGTCCTGTTGCGAAGAAAACCTGAATCTCAACGACTAGGCAGTAGAGGGGTGATAAATGGATGGTTCGTAATATTATCGCTGTCTGAGAAAAAATAAGGTTAGAGAGTATTTTTTGCAGTCTGAATACGGTAGCAAACTCGAAGCGACAAGCCTAAATAGCACATATTAGGTGGATCCGCAGAGAGAATCTGTCTGCGCCTCAACCTTTTTTTCTCAGACAACAATAATAAGGAGAAGAAAAAAGTGCTAACAGTCGCACCTGTTACGTCTTTATTAAAAATATTTTCAGGACATTTTGTTCCCGAAGTTATTATTCGGGAATTTTCGGGAAAATCGGGAAATGGGTTTCCCAATTTATGTTGAAATTTGTCGATTTCTTTACGTTTCATAAAAAATCTCCAATGAATTTGCTTGGAAACCTATTCAAAAAGCAAAAACTAGAAAATTTGGACTGAAAAATTTCCCGTTTTTCCCGGAATTTCGTGAAAAATTTTTCCGAAATAAAACTTTGAGAAAATTCCCGAAACTGTTCGGGAAAACCGGGGAAACGGGACTCCCGATTTCCCGATTTGAAAAAGTCTGCACAGAAGACATCCCACGACTAATCGGGCATAAAATCGATAGATAGAGTCAATCGTTTCTTGGGGGAAGGTTAGAAAATAAGAGAAAAAGGAGGGTGGTGGGTGTACAGGACAAACAGAACAAAAAGGGGACACCACCAACCGAGGGGTGAATGGATGATTGAAGAAAAGATTGTCCCGTATGAGAAGGACTGTGCGGAAAATAGTGTGGCAGAAGAAGAGACGCGAGGAGGTGTGACGCAATGTGGACTCTCTTCTTCTTCTTCTTCTGCACCATTCGTGTTCACCCACACAGTCACCCAACGGCTGTAGCAGCGAGGACCGGCGAAAGTTGTCATTTCCGAGGTCCACACAAAAATAAAAAAGTTTTGACGCTAGGTGGAATTGAACTTTGGTGTTGTGGACCGTAAATTTTGGTGCCAAAACCCATTGAGCCATCTGAGGCACATTTTCGAAAATGGTAATTTTTGAGCATTTTTGATGGTTTCTGGGATATTAGAGGCAATTTAAAAATGTTTTTTGCATCAAAAACTGCTTAAAACTCAGTTTTCCATATCAAAGATCGGTAAAAATCGGTGATTTTAGCTTGAAAATCAAATTTTGCTTTTCAAAATTCCAGAAAACTACTTTCTAAAACCCAAACAGTTCTGAAAACTGTATTCCCGAGGTCCACACAAAAATCAGAAAAAAGTTTTGAATCTTGGTGGAATTGAACTTAAGTGTTGTCGCCCTTAAATTTTGGTGCCAAAACCCACTGAGCCATCTCGGACACATTTGTGAAAATGTTTGGTTTTGAGCGGTTTTCATGGCTTTTTAGGTATTTGGAATAATTTTTAGCTGCTTTTTGCATTAAAAACTCCTGAAAACTCAGTTTCCATGCCAAAAATGGTAAAAATCGGTGATTTTAGCTTAAAAATAAAAATTTGCTTTTCGAATTTCACGAAAACCACTTTTCACACATCAGGAAGCTGTAAAAACTATATTTCTGAGGTCCACACAAAAATAAAAAAGTTTTGACGCTAGGCGGATTCGAACTTTGATGTTGTGGACCGTAAATTTTGGTGAGAAAACCCACTGAGCCACCTGGCACACATTTCTGAAAATGGTCATTTTTGAGCGTTTTCGATGGCTCCTGGGATAAATAGGGTGATTTAAAAGTGTTTTTTTGTATCAGAAATGTTGTTTTAGGTTGTTTAAAGGGCCTGAATACTCAATTTCCGTCGAATTCCGGCACAAAATCACGGTGAAGAAAGAAAACCATAAACGGAGAGGAGAAAATGACATAAATGGATCTTATCTAGGCATTCTCAAGGATTGAAGGGCAATTAAAAAATCAACAAGGTGCAGAAGACTCTATTGTTCTTTGGATTATGTGTAATGGGGCCTCCCTGTGCTTCTGGGAAGAAAAATAGACTTTAAAATCTGTAGCATGTGTACTGTACCTGACCAGTTGGGGCCATCTCGCCACCAAAAATGACATCAGCAGATTTGAAAAAAATTGGGGACCAAGAAGGTTCGAGAGCACTGCCAAAAGTATTTTGAGGAGCAGAAGAAGAGTACAGTAACCCGGAAGAGGGCAGTCAAGGAGGAGTTTGATATGCAGGTGGAGATTACGGTAGTCAAGGAGGAGGACAAGCAGATCAAGTCAACTAACCAAATGGACACAGTGCCAGAAGAAGCAGAAGAAGATTTCGAAAGTTGAGAGAAGGAATTCGATGAGGACAATTTTTATGAGAATTCATAATTTTTTAAATTCTTTTATTTTCAAAATTTTTTTGTTGAATGAAAATATATAAATATTAACAACACTAATAGTAAGTCCATTGAAAGTGCTAAAAAAAGCCAAAAATAGATTTTAGACACTTTTACATACCAAAAACAGCTTGAAATTACCATTTTTACCCTTAAAACTATCAAAAACGCTCAAAAAGGACAATTTTCCAAAATGTGTCCCAGGTGGCTCAGTGGGGGCCAATATTTACGGTCCACCACACCAAAGTTCGATTCCACCTAGCTTCAAAATTTTTTTGATTTTTGTGTGGACCTCAAAATTCATGTTTTCAGACCTGTTTGAGATGCAAAAAGCGTATTTAAAACAAAATTACAAAAAAATCTTCATTTTTAAAAGTTCCGGTTTACTAATTATGAAGGGGATCAAATTTCAATGACGACCAAATCGAAGCCAATTTTCTTTCCCGCCAAAGTGAACTGGGTGGAACCAGTAATATGTATAGATCTTCTTCGGACACGTCAGCTCCATCTTGTCAACGTAGTAGAATCGGTCCTTGTCGTCCTGGAAACAAAATTTACGGTTATTTTTTGAAATTTAGAAGCTTCAAACACTGATTTCAAAGTTTTTGAGTGCGAAAAACCGTTCGAAAGGCCTAGAAATACCCAAAAACCATCCAAAACGCTTGAAAACGCCCATTTTCGAAAAAGTGTCACAAATGGCTCAGTGGGTTTTGGCACCAAAATTTTAGGTCCACAACACCAAAGTTCGATTCCACCAGGGCTTAAAATTTTTTGTTTTTTGTGTGGACCTGGAATATCATGTTTTTAGAACTGTTTGAATTGTAAAAAGTGGTTTTCCCGAGATTGAGAATGCAATTTTGGTTTTTAAGCGTCAAAATGGTGAAAAATGTCAGCTTTTGCCGATGTTAGCCATGGAAAACTAGGTTTTCGGCATATTTAAACACGAACAAAACTCAAAATCGTCCCAATTGTCCCAGAAACCATCAAAAACGCTCAAAAATGACAATTTTCAAAAAAGTGTCACAAATGGCTCAGTGGGTTTAGGCACCAAAATTTACGGTCCACAACACCAAAGTTCGATTCCACCTGAGGTCAAAACTTTTTTGATTTTTGTTTGGACCTTGAAAATATGTTTTTGAGGTGTGCAATATGGTTTTTCAGGTTTTCCGGAAAAAAATCGAAATTTCAAAAAAAAACTGACCCATCGCATTTTGAAATCCCAAATTTGCTCATAAATCCAACCCCATGGTTCTTTGGCTCTTGGACTCAATGCAGTGAACATTTTGAAATTCGTCGATTCTTGAGCCGGTAGTTCATATCTCTCATTGTCGACAAAGTACAAAATCTGGAACATTTTTAAAAACATTTCGAATTTTTCGAATTTCGAAAAAAAAGAACTTACATAGGTGATATTTCTCGGTATATCCTCGCTAGGTGCCAATCTTTTTTTGAACTCTCTGTTGATCACCGTTGAGTATATTTCCTCTGAAAACAAAGAAAAAATTTTTTTTCGAAATTTTCAACTTTTTCTGAAAAAACTACTTCCTACAATTCAAACAGTTCTAAAAACTATATTTCCGAGGTCCACACAAAAATCAAAAAAATTTTACCCCGGAAGGAATTGAACTTTGGTGTTGTGGACAGTAAATTCTGGTGACAAAACCCACTGAGCCATCTGACACACTTTTTCGAAAATTGTCATTTTTGACCATTTTTCATGGTTTTTGATGGTTAGTGGGGTATTTGAGAGGATTTTGAGCTGTTTTTTTAGCATAAAAGTGATGAACATCATTTTTGAAACCAGAAATAGAACTCACTGAGGTTTGTGATATTCTTCTGATCACAAATATCGACTGCTATCGAATTCGTTTCATTTTGATGTGTGAAGGGTTTCAAAAAGTCCAATATCTGGTACCATGTGACCGGTTTGGGAAGTCTCCGGACGTACCAAAGGAAATTGGCAGTAACAACGTCTGCGATATGCATCAGGGATAAATCTCGATAATTTTCTATGGTGGGAGGACATAATACATCTATTTTGGTAATGTACCATTTTTCGTCGCCATGATCGTTCTGAAAAATTTTATACATATACCTCAAAAATAGGGTAAAAATCCACTCACATAGCGCAAAACTATCCGAAAATCCCAATCATGTACAGGTGCGGTTTCATTGATTCCCACTTGAACACTCATCGTGATTCTTGCAATCAGCATATCATCTTTGGCATCTATCATTTGCACTCGAATCCAGTCCTTAGCACCGTCCTCTTTTACATGCCACATCTCTTGGAACTTTTCGTACCAGCGGATGAATTCTTCTGGAAGAAAAAGTTGATTTTTGGTCATGTTTTCTACCATTTTAAAAAATCTGAAATTCAAAATCGGAAACCCCTGTTGAAACCCTACAATTCTGTCCAAAAACCAACTTTCTAGCTTATCTAGAACTCGAGATACGGTCATTTTAAGTTTCCGAGGTTAGAGACGCAGCGTGTCTCGTCGTCTGCGTCTCTAGCTTCCTAAACTTGAAGCGGCTGTATCTCAGCTCCTGGAAACGCTAGAAATGTGATTTTCAGACAGAATCGTAGGAAAATTTGTCAATTTTATCATAAAATTTTTATGACCAACAGGAATCATTTTTCTGTTGTCTCTGAATTGCATTCAAAAAGCCGAAATTTCCGGAAAGCCAAAAGTTTTGATTTTGTAGTAATTTTTACAGTTTTGTAGAAATTTTCGAGATTTACATTTTTCTGTCTAGATCATTCAAAATTCTTGATTTTAAAAGATGTTACGATCGAAAATCCGCAATGCGCTTTTATCACTGAAAATAATGGTGCCAAGATCCTCAGATCCTTAGATTCCGGATTTTTTTAATTGTTAAGTTTTTCATTTATTTAATAATCCATTTTAAACCCTACAATTCTGTCTAAAACCCAACTTTCTAGCTCATCTAGAACTGGAGATACGGCCTTTTGAAGTTGTCGAGGTTAGAGACGCAGCGTGTCTCGTCGTCTGCGTCTCTAGCCTCCTAAACTTGAAACGGCTGCACCTCGGCTCCTAGAAGCTCTAGAAATGTGATTTTTAGACAAAATTGTAGTAAATTTTGTCTATTTTATGATTAGAATATTGATTCACAAAAAAAAAATTGAAATGGCCTAAAATCAACTGAAAAAGGCGTCCCACTTTTTGTATAAATCTGCTGCCTTGGCTCTTTCTCATCATGGCATACTGTAGCTTGCAGAGACACTGGATCGTCATCCAAAGATTCCAACCACCCCGTCGGGATCACTTCATAGGACGGTGACTCTAACGATGTGTCATATTCTGGCACGAAAAGTTCAAAAAGAGATTCGACACTCGGGTTTTTCTCTTTTTACAGCAGTTCCAGCGTTTTGTGCGTACTAAGGAGTCCTGACAGATCGACGTGACCGTACTCCGTACAGCCGCCGTATACTACGATATGCGTAATTTTAAAATCTGCCAATCCTTCGTGGTTGCCTTGGAAATCCTAGAAAAAAAAACGGATTTCAATAAAATTCAGGTCTCAAAAATAGGGACTACCATAAGCGCATAAGTGATATTCCAGTAGTTTTGAACCTTATACAACTCCCTTGCTTGATTCTCGAAGCCAATCATAATATTGAACTCTCTTTGATCTTTGATTGGCTCAACTCTGTGAACGTTCTTAAGAAGAGGGGCTGGAAAAAAGTTCTGACGTTGGTTATGGAGGTATTTGTCGAATTGGTCTGAAATTATAGTCATTTTTTAGAGTTTTTGAGTACAGATTTCAAAAAAAAAACTGACTCACATTTATTCAATTTTGTCGGTGTTCCACAAATTTCCGCGACCATATCATCATGCTGCATATCATACAACAATTTGGCATGCTCCTGCCATCTGGGATTCTCAATGGATGATTGATGGACGATATGTTCAGAGAGTTCTTTTGCTTTGGATTCGATGTAATCAGTACGGTTCTGCTCAGGAAGTCCATCCCACCCTTTCAGACGATCCATTCTGTTTTGGGTTTCAGCTAAAAAAACGAAATTACTGGGTTTCCTAATTTTATGGCCTAGAAAGAGCCTGGAGGTTTTCTAGACCATTTTTACAAATTGTCCTAACTTTCGAAAGTCGGGTTTTCTAGGCCATCTAATTGTAAGTTCCAGAAATAACCTGACATTCGCCTGGGTGTCTTCTAGGCCGTTTCAATATGGTGGCCTAGAAAACCCAACTTGCAAAAATTAGGCCAGCTTTTTAATTGGCCAAAAAAAACCTCAGATGAACATCATTTCTAAGCTTTTTTTTTCTAAGCATCATTTCTTTCTAATCATTTCTGAGTCATTTCTAAGCCATATCCGTTGGTGGCCTAGAAAACGCATAGTTAGGCCATCATTTTGAAATGTTCTTCTAGAAAACACACCAGGGCTGAGCGAAAAATGACTCCCGAAAAAAATCGGAAAAATGTATTTTCCGGTTTTTGAGTCCGAAAAAATTCGAAAAAAGTTATTTTTTCGGAATTTTTTACCGAAAAAACCGAAAAAAAAAAACGGAAAAATGTTTGCCGATTTTGGACTGAAATTTCGGGTTGAATTAAGGATTATTTCAGACTGAAAACATATTTAAGACGTTTTTCAAGCTTTTCAAAGGCTTTTGACATTTTCTGGAAGGTTTTCGGAACATTTTTGAATTTCTCAAGTAAATTACAAACAAGAGGTGAGGTCCGAAACATTTTTCGCCTAACTTTTTTCCGGTGATCAAAAATCGAAAAAAAATTTTCGGTCCCGGAAATTTTTCGCTCAGCCCTGAAACACACCAAATAAATATCAGGCCATTTCGAAACAGTTTACCATGGTGACCTAATTTTCTCAATTTTCTAGGCCCCCAATTTTATTGCTTAGAAATGATCCCAAATTCACCTGGTATGATTTCCAGGCCCTTTTGCTTTGATGGCCTAGGAAATTCAATTGGCGCAAACTTCCGCCACCATGTTAAAAATGTCTAAGAAACACACAACCCTTACCCATACGGAGCTGCAAACTCAATTTTCGACGGAGGTGGATGGTTGGGGGAAGGTATCGTTTTCCGACTTTTTTGAGAATTCCATCGATTTTGGAATCATCAAAACAGTGAAAGCCGCAGACGAAAAACGCCGAAAGCAACACCACGAGGGAGATGTTTTTCAAAATCATAGTTTTATGATTTTGAGAACTAATCTTTTGTTCGGATCCCTCTTTGGGATTATCTATTTGTTTGAGTTGGCAAAAATACCACGTTTTGGGGTCAGAGGATATTTGGGTCTTGGGCTCAAAAAAATGTGGGACGTGAACCTTTTTTGGGGTCAAAAATAGCTTTTTGAATTTTCGTATGACGTCAGCAGATTTGAAAAAGTTAGGGACCAAGAAGATTCGAGAGCACTGCCGGAAGTATTTTGAGGAGCAGAAGAAGAGTACAGTAACCCGGAAGAAGACAGTCACCAAGGCGTTCGATGTGCAGGTGAAGATTACGGTAGCTGAGAAGGAGAAGAAAATCCATATTTTTTGGGTAGTCTGCAGAGATGTCCGGATTCCGGATTCCGTAAAAAATCATTTTGTCCGGATTCCGGATTCCGAGAACAATTTTCAAACCGAATCGTAAGCATATTTGTCAAATTGCAAGAATTATCTGACTTCTTTCTGGAGTCAATTTTTTTTTGTTTTTTGTCTGGATCTCAAAATGCATGTCTTGAGACCTGTTTGAGGTGCAAAAAGCGGTTTTTAAAAAACAAAATTACAAAAAAATCTTCATTTTTAAAAATTCCAGTTTACTAAATCAGAAGAGATTTTCCGACATAATAAATCGTGGAACTAAAGTTGGACACGAATGGGTTCTATTTTGCGGAACCAGACCATAGCTGGTTCAAATGGTCCATATTTTTCCGGACACGCCAGCTCCACTTTTTCAACATAGTAGAATCGGTCCTTGTCGTCCTGGAAACAAAATTTGCGGTTTTCTGAAAATCTGAAGCTGAAAACGAAGACTTTGGAATTTTTCGAGCACAAAAAACCGTTCTTAATGACCAAGAACACCTAAAAACCATCAAAACGCTCAAAAATGATCATTTTCAAAAAAGTGTCCTAGATGGCTCAGTGGGGTTTGTTACCAAAAATTACGGTCCACAACATCAAAGTTCGAAAAAAGTGAAAAAATCGAAAAAATCTGAAAATTTAAATTGTCTGAAAATGCTTCAAACTGAAATGAACGCTGAAATTGGTTTCAAATAACAAATAGTACCACTACCCCATAATTTTTATCCCGGATTTAACCGAAAACCAGACCAAAAAAAATTTGAAATCCATTTTTCGGAGGGTGTCCTATAGTTATGACGCGGCCAAAAAAGTGACTTTTGGGCCCTGTGAGCTCAAAAATGGCTCCATTGAGCTGAAAATTTGTACACATAGGTTTTTTTACATGCTGAATCGAACTGCGTTTACTGATTTTTTCTAGCATTTTTGGTTTTTTCAGAACACTCATTTTAGGGGGGTGTCCTATAGTTTTGACGCGCACTGTAGTAGAAACGGTCCTTGTCGTCCTGAAAACAAAATTCGCGGTTTTCTGAAAATTTGAAGCTGAAAACGAAGATTTTCGAATTTATGAGTACGAAAAACCGTTCTAAATGACCAAGAACACCTAGAAACCATCAAAAACGCTCAAAAATGATCAATTTCAAAAAGGTGTCCAAGGTGGCTTAGTGGGTTTTCGCACCAAAAATTACGGTCCACAACATCAAAGTTCGAATCCACTAGGGATCAAATTGTTTCGATTTTTGTGTGGACCTCCAAAATCAAGTTAGTAGAGCTTCCTCGTGGGTGGAAAGTGGTTTTCGCGAATTTCGAGACGCAATTCTAGTTATGGGGTCAAAAAGGACCCAATTTTTCTAGGTCATGATCCAATTTTTTTCTAGGTCATGACCCATTTTTTCTAGGTCATGACCCACTTTTTTCTAGGTCACGACCCAATTTTTCTAGGTCATGACTCTTTTTTTTCTAGGTCATGACCTATTTTTTTTCTAGGTCATGACCTATTTTTTCTAGGTCATGACCCTTTTTTTTCTAGGTCATGACCCACTTTTTTCTAGGTCACGACCCAATTTTTCTAGGTCATGACCCAATTTTTCTAGGTCATGACCCATTTTTTCTAGGTCATGACTCTTTTTTTCTAGGTCATGACCTAATTTTTCTAGGTCATGAACCAATTTTTTCGGCACTGTTCTAGAATCGTGGAACGAAAAAAAAATCACGGAACCAAAAATCACGGAACGAAAAAATCACGGAACGAAATAAAATCACGGAACGAAAAAAAAATCACGGAACGAAAATGTTGGGTTATCCATAGAGTTGCTATCTTCTCCACTTTTTCAATTAGTGTCCGTAATACCAACTTTGACATCAATTTCACTTTGTTCAATGATAAAAGTATACTCAAAAAGGGTACCTTTGGAACATCGGAAAATTTAATTCAAGGCTACTTCGAGCAGTTATTTAGCTTTCTGACATTTTTGAGTGTTCCAGATAAAAGAAACATGGCGTTCAGCCTAAGCCTGCGATTGAACAAATCTTCCTCAATCCAAAAATATCATCCAATTTTTGAAAACGAAAAATCCGAGGCAAGAAATTTAATGCCAAGATTTCTACTCATATTGACCCAAGACTATTCTTATTCCAGACCAAGATTTTGTTCCAAGAAGACTAATTTTGAATTAGAAAAGATTTCTTCAATTATAGGCTTAGGCTGAAACACCACGTTTCCTTCATGTGGGACATCCGAAAAATGGGGGCAAGTTCAATATAGCTGCTCGTTGCAGCCTCGAATCATTCACAGATGTACCCATGATCCTTAGATCATCTGGAAAAGGTCCTATGTAACTTATTAACTATGTACTCTACCAACTAGTGTATGTTACTGACTTGATATACCAATTTTCGAGTACGGGTTTGGATACTGAGCAAAAAAAGTTATGTCGAAGTTAGATTCAGGATAGTACTTGAATGAAGATTGTAGCAATTTTTGGACAACTCAAAATTTTTGTTCCGTGATTTTTTTTTTCGTTCCGTGATTATTTTTTCGTTCCGTGATTTTATTTCGTTCCGTGATTTTTTCGTTCCGTGATTTTTGGTTTCGTGATTTTTTTTGGTTCCGTGATTTTTTTTTCGTTCCACGATTCTAGAACAGTGCCATTTTTTCTAGGTCATGACCCATTTTTTTCTAGGTCTTGACTTTAGATCATGACCTAGATTTCGAATTTTAGGTCATGACCTAGATTTCGGATTTTACGTCATGACCTAGATTTCAATTTTCAGATTGTGACCTAGATTTCAATTTTTAGATCGTGACCTAGATTTCGAAATTTGTTTTGCTGAAATTCCGATTTCCAGACCATGATCGTTAAAAAAATGTCACAGATGGCTCAGTGGCTTATGACACCAAAATTCACGGTCCACAACACCAAAGTTCGATTCCACTAGGGTTCAGAATTTCTTTCATTTTTGTGTGAACCTCAAAAAGCAAGTTTTTAGAGCTCCCTGATGTGTGGAAAGTGGTTTTCCGCGAAATTGAAAAAGATACTAGGGAAAAACAACACCTCGTCGATTTGGATTTTGATGAAATTATCAGGATAGGTTAGTCTATCTATACTTTCCTGAAAATTTTCGAATCCGCTCGCCAGTTTCAGCCGAGTTATTTCAGTCCAAAGTTTTATAACTGAATTCCGTTGATTTGCATGCTTTACCACACACACTCCATCACAGAAATACCCACAAGAAAAGAAAAAAAAAAGAAAAAAAAAAGAAAAAATTTCGAAGTCCTCAATCACCCAACAAACTTCATGTTCTGGAACCTCCTGGCGCGGAATCTAAAATTTTCAGGGGTGTCCAGATAGGCTATCCTTAACATATTCTGAAAATTTCATCAAAATCCAAATTGACGGGGTGTTGTTTTTCCCTAGTATCTTTTTCAATTTCGCGGAAACCACTTTCCACACATCAGGGAACTCTAGAAACTTGTTTTTTGAGGTTCACACAAAAATGAAAGAAATTCTGAGCCCTAGTGGAATCGAACTTTGGTGTTGTGGACCGTGAATTTTGGTGTCATAAGCCACTGAGCCATCTGTGACATTTTTTTAACGATCATGGTCTGGAAATCGGGATTTCAGCAAAACAAATTCCGAAATCTAGGTCACAATCTGAAAACTGAAATCTAGGCCACAATCTGAAAATTGGAATCTAGGTCACGACCTTAAAGTTGAATTCTAGGTCACGACTTTAAAATTCGAAATCTAGGTATGACCTACAAATTCGAAATCTAGGTCACGACCTTATTTAGTTTTGTGTGGACCTCAAAATCCATGTTTTAGACCTGTTTGAGGCGCAAAAAGCGTTATTAAAAAAATTATAAGTCATGACCTAGAAAAAATCGAGAAGGTGAACTTGTGGGGCGAGGATCGAGGGTGCGGCGCCGCTACCAACTGAGCTATGCGATTGGCGGCGCGATTGCATACATAAAGGCGAGGGCGACTGCTGTACGCAGAGTGACATTAAGCGTTGTACACCGTCACGTCAGAATGCATACTCTGGCCCCAAAAATCCCCCGTAAAATCTCCTGTCCCCCCCCCCCCCCACCTTCAATAGTGTTTTCTAAAAACTTCAAAAAGATCTTTATTTGTTAAATTCCAGATTACTTACTAAATCAGAAAAGATCAAATCTCAACGACGACCAAATCGAAAACAAATTGCTTTTCCGACGTAATAAATCGGTGGAACTAATGGTAGAAACGATCTGGTTCTATTTTGCGGAACCGGTACAATTCTGGTCCATTGATTTTCTCCGGACACGCCAGCTCCACTTTTTCAACATAGTAGAAACGGTCCTTGTCGTCCTGGAAACAAAATTTGCGGTTTTCTGAAAGTTCGACGCTGAAAACATCGATTTTGAAATTTTTGAGTACGAAGAACCGTTCTAAATGAACAAGAACACCTAAAAACCATCAAAAACGCTCAAAAAGATCATTTTCAGAAAAGTGTCCTAGATGGCTCAGTGGGGTTTGTTACCAAAAATTACGGTCCACAACATCAAAGTTCTAATCCACTAGGGATTAAATTTTTTTTTGATTTTTGTGTGGACCTCAAAAATCTATATTTGAAGTCTTTTTGAAATGAGCAATATGGTTTTCAAAACACATTTTTCGGGAAAAATAGTTTTTAATTAAAAAAGCTGACCCATCGAATTTTGAAATCCCAAACATAAATCCATTCAAATGGTCTTTTGGCTCTTGCATTCAATGAAGTGAACAATTTGAAATTCTCCAATTCTTCAGCCGGCAGATCTAAACTCTCATTGTCGACGTTGTACATAATCTGGAAAATTCTTGAAATTATTTCAAAAATTAAAAAATTTTGAACCTACATATGATGGCTCATCTTTTGGTATATCCTCGCCTTTTGGAGTTTCCATATTTTCATACTCTCTGTTGATCACTTTCGAGTAGATTTCCGCTGAAAACAATCTTTTGTTTTTCAGCTTTAAAAATTGTGCTGAAATTTAATTTTTGAAATTTTCAATTTTTCCGGAAAACTACTTTCCAAGCATCAGAACGCTCTAACAACTTGATTTCCGAAGTCCACACAAAAATCAAAAAAATTTGAGCCCAAGTGGAATTGAACTTTGGTGTTGTGGACCGTAAATTCTGGTAACAAAACCCACTGAGCCATTTGTGACACTTTTTTGAAAACGGTCATTTTTGAGCGTTTTTGATGGTTTTTCATGGTTTTAGGATTATTTGGGACCAGTGTGCCTTATGGATAAATGATTTGTCGACAAACGCCCTTTTCGACAATTTTATCGACAAATTTACCGGAAAATTTATCGAAAAATTACCGACAAATTGTCGATAAAAACAGCATTTACCGACCATTTTTCGATAAATTTGTCGAATAAAATGCTGTTTGTCGACAATTTATCGACAAATTTATCGATAAATTATCGACAAAAATTGCTATTAACCACCGGAATTCACCATTTTTTTCTAGGACGTCTAGAATGATGACTGAACTTACCCAGGCAAACTTTATTAGCCATCTGGCTTGGTGGCCCAACTTTCACAACATTAATTTTCTAGGCCACGATTCTTTTTAGCCTAGAAATCATCTGACGTTTTTTCGGTCATTTTAACATGGTGGCCTAGGCCACAATGTAAAAATGGTCTAGAAAACATACCAAGTGAATATCTGATCATTTTCAAGTCAAAAAAAGTTGGTGGCCTAGAAAACACAACTTGCAAAAGTTAGGCCACCTCCGCAAAATGGCTCAGAAAACATACCAAGGGAGTTTCTGGCCATTTTCTAGGTCAAAAAAGTTGGTGGCCTAGAAAACTCATATTGCAAAAGTTAGGCCACCATGGTAAAATGGCTTAAAAACACACAATCATCATCATTCTTATATAAATAAATGAAGTTGCGTCTCTTTCTCTGTCAGTCTGTCCGCACACGTGGAAAAATGTTGAAATAAAGTAATAATTTACGTGACCTTTTTGAGTAAGACAGAGGAGCGAAACGACGAATAGTAAAAGATATAGGTTACATTGCGCCGAAGGCGCACCAGCCAGCTGTTTGAAGCGCCGGAGGCGCGGCAAACAGGCTGGTGTTAACAACAGATCATTTTTCGGTCAAAAAGTTTGGTGGCCTGGAAAATTCATGTTGGGAAAATTAGGCCACCAGGTCAGATGGCCTAGAAAAATATGAGATACGATTTTTTTACAAGTAATTCCGGCTGTTAATAGCAATTTTTTGTCGATAAATTTGTCGATAAATTACTTTCGACAAATTTACCGATAATTTGTCGACAATTTATCGACAACATTTTATCGTTTTTTATCGATAAACTTATCGATAATTTGTCAGGTAAATTTGTCGACAAAATCGGAAAATTTTTGTCGATAAGGCACACTGTTTGGGACGATTTTGAGCTGTTTTCAGCATAAATATGTTGAAAATTTGTAATATCTGACATTTTTACCCTATTTCTACTACATCAAAATGCTAAACCGTTTTTTTCGTCTGAAACCAGCTTGGAACATTTTCAAAGCCAAAGAAAACCAAACTCACTGAGAGTTGTGGTCTGATTGCAAATATCAGCCAATATTGTATTTTCATGTGTGAAAGGTTTCAAAAAGTCCAATGTCTGGTACCACTTGACCGGCTTGGGAAGTCTTTGGGAGTACGAAAGGAAATTGGCAGTGACAACGTCTCCGATATGCATTAGGGACAGATCTCGATAATTGTCTATGGTCGGAGGACATAATACGTCCAATGCGGTAATGTACCATTTTTCATCGCCATGCTGGTTCTGCAAATTTTTATATAAGTATAACTGTTTTGACTTTTTGACTTTTTTTCGGGAAAAAACTATTTTCCACTAATCAGAAAGCTCTGAAAACACGATTTCTGAGATCCACACAAAAACCAAAAAAACTTTGAGCCCTAGTGGAATCCAACTTTGGTGTTGTGGACCGTAATTTTTGGTAACAAACCCCACTGAGCTATCTAGGACACTTTTTTGAAAATGACCAATTTCTGTGGTTCTTCAAGGTGTTAGAGCATTTAAAGTGATTTTTAAGTGTTTTTACCATTGAAATAGTTTAAAAAAAGCGCAATTTGAAATTTTTTTAAAATTTTGATTTATTTCCCTGAAAACCTGTTTCCACACATCAGAAAGCTCTAGAAACTTGATTTTTAAGATCCACACAAAAATAAAAAAAAGTGACCCCGGAAAGAATCGAACTTTGGTGTTGTGGGCCGTAAATTTTAGTGCCAAACCCCATTGAGCCACTTAGGACAATATTTTTGAAATGGCTATTTTTGCGGGGTTTTTCGCGTTTTTAGGATGTTTTCATTAGTTTTCAATGAATTTTTGTGTCTTACAACCTCAAAAATAGGATTGAAATCCACTTACATAGCGCAGAACTACACGGAAATCCCAGTCATGTAATCCCGGTGCGGTTTCATTCGTTCCCACTTGGACACTCATCGTGATTCTTGCAACCAGCATATCATCTTTAGCATCTATCATTTGAACCCGGATCCAGTCCTTAGCACCGTCCTTTTTCATATGCCACATCTCTCGGAACTTTACGTACCAGCGGATGAATTCATCTGGAATCAAAAAATTAGGAATTTTCTAAATATAAAGTACGTTTCGTTGATTTTCGGTTATTTTTAACCAATTTCAGAAGTCTAGAACTCAGCTGTCAAGTTTCCGAATCTGTAAAACAGACCGAAATACAAAATTTGCATTTACAATATTTCCAAAAATTTTAAGTTCCATAAATAATTTGAAAAACCATTTCGAAACCCGCAACTCTGTTCAAAAACCAACTTTCTAGCTTATCTAGAACTCGAGATACGGTCATTTGAAGTTTCCGAGGGGTTAGAGACGCAGCGTGTCTCGTCGTCTGCGTCTCTAGTCTCCTAAACTTGCAGCAGCTCTATCTCGGTTTAAAGAAGCGCTAGAATTGTTATTTTAGACAGAATTGCAGCAAGTTTTGTCTATTTTGTAATCAGAATAAATTATTTTTTCAGTGATGTTTTGAAAACTACTGTTTGGTTGATCAGCAGCGCCAGGGTAAAAGTCACAATTTTGGAATCTAGTGGTGTTTTATATCATTTTGTAAAATACCTCAAACACTTTATTTCCCAATTTCAATTATTTGAAAATATTGATTTTAAAAGAAGGTACGACTAAAAATTTGCAATAAGCTTATTTTCATTAATAATAAAACAATGGGACCAAGATCGTCGGGTCCTTAGATTCCATATCTTTTCTACATGGTAAAAATATATAAGTTTTCAATAAAAAATTTGAAAATTCATTTCAAACCCTACAATTCTGCCTAAAAACCAACTTCCTAGCTCATCTAGAACTCAAGATACTGTCATTTGAAGTTTCTGAGGTTAGAGACGTATATAAAGTACGTTTTGTTGATTTTAGCTTATTTTTAACCAATTTCAGAAAACTAGAACTCAGCTGTTAAGTTTCCGATCACTTTGAAAGTTTCGGAATCTGTAAAACAGACCGAAATACAAAATTTGCATTTACAATATTTCCAAAAATTTTAAGTTCCTTAAATAATTTGAAAAACCATTTCAAACCCCGCAATTCTGTCTAGAAATCAACTTTCTAGCTCATCTAGAACTCGAGATACGGTCATTTGAAGTTTCTGAGGTTAGAGACGCAGCGTGTCTCGTCGTCTGCGTCTCTAGCCTCCTGAAATTTGAAGCGGCTCTATCTCGGTTCCCAGAAGCGCTAGAATTGTTATTTTAGACAGAATTGCAGCAAGTTTTGTCTATTTTGTAATCAGAATAAATTATTTTTTCAGTGATGTTTTGAAAACTACTGTTTGGTTGATCAGCAGCGCCAGGGTAAAAGTCACAATTTTGGAATCTAGTGGTGTTTTATATCATTTTGTAAAATATCTCAAACCCTTTATTTCCCAATTTCAATCATTTGAAAATATTGATTTTAAAAGAAGTTACGACCGAAAATTCGCAATAAGCTATTTTACACTTACAAAAGTGGGATCAAGATCATGAGATCTATAGATTCTACTGTTCAGATTGTTAAAATTTTTACCAACAATCTTAAAATTCATTTCAAACCCTACAATTCTGTCTAAAAACCAACTTACTAGCTCATCTAGGACTCGAGATACGGTCATTTGAAGTTTCCGAGGCTAGAGACACAGCGTGTCTCCTCGTCTGCGTCTCTGACCTCCTAAGCTTGAAGTGGCTATATCTCGGCTCCTAGAAACGCTAGAAGTGTGGTTTTTAGAGAGAATTGTGGGGAATTTTGCCTATTTTTTTTAGGAAAAGGTTTTTTGAATTTCTTAAAAGTTACAAAAATTGTCAAAGTGGCCTAAAATCAACTGAAAAATCGAAATGTGGCGTCCCACCTTTTGTATAATTCTGCTGCCTTGGCTCTTTCTCATCATGGCATACTGTAGCTTGCAAATGAGTTGGATCGTCATCCAAAGATTCCAACCATCCCGTCGGGATCGATTCATAGGTCGATGACTCCAAATATGTGATATATTCCGGCACGAAAAGTTCAAAAAGGGATTTGACATTCGGGTTTTTTTCCTTTTTCAGCAGTTCCAATGTGTCATTTTTCTTATCTGGTATAGCTGACAGATCGACGTGACCGTATTCCGTACAACCACCGTTTATTGAGATATGCGTAATTTTGAATTCTGCTTCTCTTTCGTCTTGTGTGATCAATCCTCGAAGTGTTTTGTTTGGAAGATCCTAGAAAAACAAATTTTAAGAAAATTTAGGCCTCAAAAAAGGGACTACAATAAGCTTCAAAGTGAAATTCCAATAGTTTTGAACCAAATACCCCTCTCGTGCTTGATTCTCGAAGCCAATCATAATGTTGAACTCTCTCAGATCTTTGATTGGTTCAAATTTGAAATCCCTCGGAAGATAGGACGCCACAAAATTCTGACGATGGTTATGGAGGTATTTGTCGAATTGGTCTGGAATTTATAGACCTTTTTAAAGTTTTCGAGTACGAAAAACCATTTTAAACAATTAAAATACCAAAAAGCCACCGAAAATGCTAAAAAATGACAACTTTCGAAAAAGTGTGTCAGATGGCTCAGTGGGTTTTGGTACTAAATGTTACGGTCCACAACACCAAAGTTCAATTCCTTCCGTGTTCAAAATTGTTTTATTTTTGTGTGGACCTCGAAAATGACAGTTTCAGGCACATTTTAGGTGTAGAAAACGAATTTTTGAAATTCGGAAAATAATTTTGGAACGAAAAAACTTTTTTTTTTCGAAAATACCCCTTGTTTATACTCATTTCCAAGCTCTCATTCCGCAGATTTCAAAAAACTGACTCACATTTATTCAATTTCACCGGTGTTCCACAAATTTCAGCGAGCATATCATCATCCTGCATATCATACAACCATTTGACATGCTCCTGCCATCTGGGATTCTCAATGGATGATTGTAAGAAGATATGTCCAGTGATTTCTTCAGCGTACTTTCTGATGATTTCATCACGGGTGACCTCATCAAATGCATCCCACTCTTTCAGACGATGAGCTCTGTCTGGAAATCGAGTTTTAGCAAAAAAAAGGAAATTCCAGGAAAATCGAAAAATTCCTGAGCCACCAAATTTTATGGCCTACGAATAGAGAGGGATTTTCCAGGCTATTTCAACAAAATCGCAAAAGTTAGGCAACTATGAAAAATGACCCAATAAAGCCAAGGGCATTTTTACATTTTTGAAGGATGGCAGGCTAACTTTTGCAATTTGCAATTTTTAGTTCTCCAAGAAACGCGCAAACATTTGCCGGTTGTTTCTTCACGGTGAAATTTTCGCGACCGTTTTGGAAACTTTGGATTTTTTTTTCTCGAATTTTAGTCCATAACTTTTTTTTCTGTTCCATAAATTTTTAGTAAATTTCATGAAGAATATATAGTAAAAAATGAATCAGATTTTTTTTTGTCCGTTGTACTTCAAAACGTCGCAGACTGTTTTGCATCCGGTCGCAAAAATTTCACCGTGTTTCTTAGGCGATTTACCTTGGTAGCTTAGAAAACTCGACTTGCAAAAGTTAGGCTCCTATGTTGAAATGGCCTAGAAAACACATCAGGAGCAAGTTAGGCCATTTCTAGGCCATGTACTCAGATGGACTAGGAAATTCAATTGGCAAAACTTCCGCCACCATGTTAAAAATGTCTAACAAGGGAGTTACTTGAAGAGGCGGCTTTAACTTTTTTTTGAAATTTCGGGAGCAGATAGAAGAGCTTATGAGGATTCCAAATCTGTTTAAAAAATCAGCAAAATGCTCACGTGAGCTGAGTTATGACCTAGAAAAGTTTCCCTATGATTAAGCAATTTCTCGTGAAATTTTTTTCACGGAATAGTGTATTTCTTTTAAACAATAGATTTCAATCAGCAGTGTAGTAAAGTGGTAAGATGGCAAGTTCAGAGGAGGAAGGTTGTAGGTTCGATTCCCCCTATCACACAAATTTTGCAAAATTTTTTTTGTTCTATTTTAAGCTGCATATCTGGCTCCGGAATAGAACTTACGCAATTTGAACATGTTTTTCGGGAGTTTCTCGTTATGAATAGGCGATTTCCAGAATAAAAACAGACATTTAATTTTTGAAGAAATTCACAAATATGCTCATGGGTTCATCGAAGATTTTTCAAAAAATTTTCAAAATTTTTTTTTGTTTTTTTATTGAAAAAACAATTCAGGATTCTAAACACATCGGTGGCATTCGATGACAAACTACAGATGTGCTCTCCCATCTTCCAAGAATGGAGACAGTATGCTTGGTATTCTGGCGGTTATGTGGACAGTTGCGCTCCGAAATCTTACAGACCAATCCAATATTGCTTCGACCGGAAAGTTTATGGAAAGTGCCAATTATCTGGGTGCAAAAGATTGTCAATGGTCAAATGAGCGTATTGTGCCAAAAACATATGTTTCCAGCAGTTTGTGATCGAATGCCACCGATGTGTTTAGAATCCTCAACTGTTTTTTTTTTCAATAAAAAATAAAACAAAAAAAAATTGAAATTTTTTTTTTGAAAAATCTTCGATGAACCCATGAGCATATTTGTGAATTTCTTCAAAAATTAAATGTCTGTTTTTTTCTGGAAATCGCCTATTCATAACGAGAAACTCCCGAAAAACATGTTTAAATTGTGTAAATTTTATTCCAGAGCCAGTTATGGCAGCTTAAAATAAAACAAAAAAAAATTCGCAAAATTTTTGGGATAGGGGGAATCGAACCTACGACCTTCCTCCTCTGAACTTGCCATCTTACCACTTTACCACACTGCTGATTGAAATCTATCATTCTTATAATAAATAAATGAAGTTGCGTCTCTTTGTTTCTCTCTCTGTGGCTCTGTCCGCAAATTTTGAAAAGCTGGAAAATAAAATATAAATTCACGTGACCTTTAAAAAGAGTGAGTCGCGAAGCGACGAACAGTAAAAGAAAAAGATTATTTCCAGCTGTTTGTAGCGCCGGAGGCGCGGCAAACATGCTGGTAGTTTTAAAAGAAATACACTATTCCGTGAAAAAAATTTCACGAGAAATTGCTTAATCATAGGGAAACTTTTCTAGGTTATAACTCAGCTCCCGTGAGCATTTTGCTGATTTTTTGAACAGATTTGGAATCCTCATAAGCTCTTCTATCTGCTCCCAAAATTTCAAAAAAAGTTAAAACCGTCCCTTCAAGTAACTCCCTTGTAAGAAACACACAACCCTTACCAATACGGAACTGCAAACGCCAATTTCGACGGGCGTAGAGGGCGCCGCTAGAGAATCGTCTTCCCACTTTTTTGAGAATTCCATCGATTTTGGAATCATCAAAACAGTGAAAGCCGCTGACGAGAAACGCCGAAAGCAACACCACGAGGGAGATGTTTTTCAAAATCATAGTTTTATGATTTTGAGAACTAATCTTTTGTTCGGATCCCTCTTCGGGATTATCTATTTGTTTTAGTTGGCATAAAAAAGACCACGTTTTAGGGTCAAAAATTGGGTCCTAGATTTTGAAAAAAAAATTGGGACGTGAACTTTTTTATACAAAATGAAATCGATGAGATTTGCGGGTGGAAGAAGAAATATAATATGTGAAAGTTTTAGACGGGGAAATATTCAAAGAGATGGGAATTCGAGACATGTTCCTGATACTGATTGGAATGAGCAAATACAGGGTGGCAACTAACAGGATATGGTATATAAGATGATAAGGTTATTCAGAGTAACCATCAGTTGCTCTAGTCTCTTTCCTCCCACAGAACATTTATAAACTGCAAATTCATTTTTGATCTACATGAAAAATTTTGATATGAAGCATATTTTCAGGTCTAAAGCCGTATTTTCAAGATTTTTTATCCGGTTTCGTGGAGATTCAAGATGATTCAAATGAATTTTGAAAAATTAATTAGTTGTTATAGTATCCTTTATGGTCCTTTTCCGGAAGAAAATATTCCAAAAAATAACAATTTTCAAGAGCTTTTACGGAAAAAATGTAATTAGGTCATGACCTAAAAAAATTGGGTCCTGACCTAGAAAAATTCGGGTCATGACCTAGAAAAAATTAGGTCATAACCTAGAAAATCTACTCCATGACCTAGAAAAATCTAGAAAAATCTAGGTCATGACCTAGAAAAAAATTGGGTCATGACCTAGAAAAAATATAGGTCATGACCTAGAAAATATAGGTCATGACCTAGAAAAAATTAGGTCATGACCTAGAAAAAATTGGGTCCTGACCTAGAAAAATTTGGGTCATGACCTAGAAAAAAATTGGGTCATGACCTAAAAAAATTGGGTCATAACCTAGAAAAATCTAGTTCATGACCTAGAAAAAATCTACTCCATGACCTAGAAAAATCTAGGTCATGACCTAGAAAAAATTTGGTCATGACCTAAAAAAAATTGGGTCATGACCTAGAAAAATCTAGTTCATGACCTAGAAAAAATTAGGTCATAACCTGGAAAAATCTACTCCATGACCTAGAAAAATCTAGGTCATGACCTAGAAAAAATTAGGTCATGACCTAGAAAAATCTACTCCATGACCTAGAAAAAAATTGGGTCATGACCTAGAAAAAATATTGGGTCATGACCTAGAAAATATAGGTCATGACCTAGAAAAAATTAGGTCATGACCTAGAAAAAATTGGGTCCTAACCTAGAAAAATTTGGGTCATGACCTAGAAAAAAATTGGGTCATGACCTAAAAAAATTGGGTCATAACCTAGAAAAATCTACTCCATGACCTAGAAAAAATCTACTCCATGACCTAGAAAAATCTAGGTCATGACCTAGAAAAAATTAGGTCATGACCTAGAAAAATCTACTCCATGACATAGAAAAAATTGGGTCATGACCTAGAAAAAATTTGGGTCATGACCTAGAAAAAATTGGGTCATGACCTAGAAAAATCTAGGTCATGACCTAGAAAAATCTAGGTTGTGACCTAGAAAAAATTGGGTCATGACCTAGAAAAAATATAGGTCATGACCTAGAAAAAATTAGGTCATGACCTAGAAAAAATTGGGTCATGACCTAGAAAAAATTGGGTCATAACCTAGTAAAAATTACCGAAAACCGTTCTGAACGACTATAAAACCCATAAAAAACGTCTAAAAATGGAACTTTTTGGAAAAGTGTTCCTAGTGGCTCAGTGGGGTTTGCCGCCAAAATTTATGGATCACAACACCAAAAGTTCGATCCCACCTGGCTACAAACTTCCATTTTTTTTTGTGGGGATCTCAAAATTATAGTTCTTAGAGCCATTTGAATTGTAGAAATGGTTTCATCAACTGCATAGTTTAATTTTGGTTTCGAGATCAAAAAATTCTAAGTTTGGTGCGAAAAGCGTTTTTCAAAACAAAGTTACAAAAAAATCTTAATTTTTAAAAATTCCGGTTTACTAATTATGAGGGGATCAAATTTCAACGACGACCAAATCGAAGCCAATTTTCTTTTCCGCCAAAGTGAACTGGATGGAACCAGTAATATGTATAGATTTTCTTCGGACACGTCAGCTCCATCTTTTCAACGTAGTAGAATCGGTCCTTGTCATCCTGGAAACAAAATTTGCGCGTTTTGTTTTCATTCGAAGCTTTAAACATTGATTTCAATGTTTGGGAGTGCGAAAAACCGTTCTAAAAGCCTAGAAATACCCAAAAACCATAAAAAACGCTCAAAAACGACCATGTTCGAAAAAGTGTCCCAAGTGGCTCAGTGGGGTTTGGCACCAAAATTTACGGTTCACAACACCAACGTTCGATTCCGCCGGGCATCAAATTTTTTTGATTTTTGTGTGGACCTTCGAAACAAAATTTGCAGACTCATTTGAGGTATGGAAATGGAATTTTCAAAATTTCGAAAAAAAAATTTTTAAATAAATTTTTTTTTGCAAATTGAGAACTTCATCATTTTTACATATCCAAAACACTTTGAAATCACAGAAAATTGCTTTGAAACCTCGAAAAACCGTCAAAAATGATCATTTTCGAAAAAGTGTCACAGATGGCTCAGTGGGTTTTGGAACCAGAATTTTCGGTCCACAACACCAAAGTTCGATTCCTTCCGGGGTCAAAATTTTTTGATTTTTGTGTGGACCTTGAAAATATATTTTTGAAGTGTTTCGGAGGTGTGCAATATGGTTTTTTTAGGTTTTCCGGAAAAAATCGAAATTTCAAATAAATTTCAAATAAAAACTGACCCATCGAATTTTGAAATCCCAAATCTGCTCATAAATCCATCCCCATGGTTCTTTGGCTCTTGGGCTCAATGCAGTGAACATTTTGAAATTCGTCGATTCTTGAGCCGGTAGCTCATACCTCTCATTGTCGACAAAGTACAAAATCTGGAACATTTCAAAAAAAAAAAATTTTAATTCCGAAACAAATTTTGAACTTACATAGGTGATATTTCTCGGTATATCCTCGCTAGGTGCCAATCTTTTTTTGAACTCTCTGTTGATCACCGTTGAGTAGATTTCCTCTGAAAACAACGAACATATTTTTTTTTAATTTCAAATTTTCCGAAAAACTACTTTCCACACCTCAGAAACCTCCAAAAACTTGATTTTGAGGTCCACACAAAAATCAAAAAATTTTGACCCCGGAAGGAATCGAACTTTGGTGTTGTGGATCGTAAATCCGGATGCCAAAACCCACTGAGCCATCTGTGACACTTTTTGGAAAATTGTCATTTTTAGGTGTTTTTGATGGTTATTAGGGTAACTGGGACAATTTTTAACTGTTTTTTGCGTCTAAAACCGTTAAAAGTCCCGTTTTCTAGGTCAAAAATCGGTAAAAGCTGACATTTTTAAACTAAAAATCAAAATTGCATTCTGAATATTCGGAAATCCACTTTCTACAATTCAAACAGTTCTAAAAACTATATTTCCGAGGTCCACACAAAAATCAAAAAATTTTGACACCGGAAGGAATCGAACTTTGGTGTTGTGGACAGTAAATTCTGGTGACAAAACCCACTGAGCCATCTGGGACAATTTTCGGAAAATTGTCATTTTTGAGCGTTTTTGATGGTTTTTTATGGTTTTTGGGGTATTTGATAGGATTTTAAGCTGTTTTTCAACATAAAAGTTATGAAAATCATTTTTGAAACCAGAAATAGAACTCACTGAGGTTTGTGATATTCTTCTGATCACAAATATCGACTGCTATCGAATTCGTTTCATTTTGATGTGTGAATGGTTTCAGAAAGTCCAAAGTCTGGTACCATGTGACTGGCTTAGGGAGTCTTCGGACGTACCAAAGGAAATTTGCAGTGACAACGTCTGCGATATGCATTAGGGATAAATCTCGATAGTTTTCTATGGTGGGAGGACATAATACGTCCAATTTGGTAATGTACCATTTTTCGTCGCCATGATCGTTCTGAAAATTTTTATTTATGTACCTCAAAAATTGGGTCAAAATCCACTCACATAGCGCAAAACTATCCGGAAATCCCAGTCATGTACAGGTGCGGTGTCATTTGTTCCCACTTGGACACTCATTGTGATTCTTGCAATCAGCATATCATCTTTTGCATCTATCATTTGCACACGGATCCAGTCCTTATCACCGTCCTCTTTTACATGCCACATTTCTTGGAACTTTTCGTACCAGCGGATGAATTCTTCTGGAAGAAAAAGTAGATTTTTGGTCATTTTTTTACTATTTTCAGAAATCTAGGATTCGAAATCGGAAACCCCATTTGAAAACCTACAATTCTGTCCAAAAACCAACTTCCTAGCTTATCCAGAACTCGAGATACGGTCGTTTGAAGTTTCCGAGGTTAGAGACGCAGCGTGTCTCGTCGTCTGCGTCTCTATCCTCTCAAACTTGAAGCGGCTATATCTCGGTTCCTAGAAGCGCTAGAATTGGGATTTTTAGATAGAATTGTAGGAAATTTTGTCTATTTCATGATAAGAATATTGATTCACAAGCTACAAAAATTGTCGAAATTGCCGGAAATCAACTGAAAAATCGAAATTTAGCGTCCCACTTTTTGTATAACTCTGCTGCCTTGGCTCTTTCTCCACATGGCATACTGTAGCTTGCAGAGACATTGGATCGTCATCCAAAGATTCCAACCAAACCGTCGGGATCACTTCTCGAGTGCTTGACTCTAAATATGTGGCATAAACCGGCATGAAAAGTTCAAAAAGCGATTCGACACTCGGGTTTTTTTCTCTTTTGAGCAGTTCCAATGTGTTATTTTTCTTATTTGGGATCCCTGACAGATCAACATGACCGTATTCCGTGCAACCACCGTTTATTGAGATGTTCGTGATTTTAAAATCTGCCAATTCTTTGTGCCAACCCATGAAATCCTGGAAAAAAAACGATTTCTAGAAAATTCAGGTTTCAAAAAAAGAACTACCATAAGTTTATAAGTAACATTCCAGTAGTTTTGAACGGTATACCCCTCTTTTGCTGTTGTCTCGAAGCCAATCATAATATTGAAGTCTCTGTTAGGTTTGAGTTTTTCAAGTTTGTAAGCAGTTATTGGAACCACGGCTAGCATAAAATTCTGACGTTGGTTATGGAGGTACTTGTCGAATTGGTCTGAAATTATAAACTCATTTCAAAGCCCTCATTCTGCCGATTTCGAAAAAAACTGACTCACATTTATTCAATTTTATCGGTGTTCCGCAAATTTCAGCGACCATATCATCATGCTGCATATCGTACAGTAGTTTAACATGCTCCTGCCATCTGGGATTCTCGATGAATGATTGATGGACGACGTGTTCAGAGATTATCAAAGCTTTTGTTTTGACATACCAAGCCTGGTACATCTCAGGAAGTCCATCCCAATCTTTCAGACGATGATGTTTGGCTGAAAATCGGGTTTTTGAAAAAATTTTCGAATTTCTGAATTTCTGAATTTCAGAATTTTTAATTTTCTGAATCTCAGAATTTCTAATTTTCAGAATCTCAGAATCTCAGAATCTCAGAATCTCAGAATCTCAGAATCTCAGAATCTCAGAATCTCAGAATCTCAGAATCTCAGAATCTCAGAATCTCAGAATCTCAGAATCTCAGAATTTCTGAATTTCTGAATTTCTGAATTTCTGAATTTCTGAATTTCTGAATTTCTGAATTTCTGAATTTCTGAATTTCTGAATTTCTGAATTTCTGAATTTCTGAATTTCTGAATTTCTGAATTTCTGAATTTCTGAATTTCTGAATTTCTGAATTTCTGAATTTCTGAATTTCTGAATTTCTGAATTTCTGAATTTCTGAATTTCTGAATTTCTGAATTTCTGAATTTCTGAATTTCTGAATTTCTGAATTTCTGAATTTCTGAATTTCTGAATTTCTGAATTTCTGAATTTCTGAATTTCTGAATTTCTGAATTTCTGAATTTCTGAATTTCTGAATTTCTGAATTTCTGAATTTCTGAATTTCTGAATTTCTGAATTTCTGAATTTCTGAATTTCTGAATTTCTGAATTTCTGAATTTCTGAATTTCTGAATTTCTGAATTTCTGAATTTCTGAATTTCTGAATTTCCGAATTTCTGAATTTCTGAATTTCTGAATTTCTGAATTTCTGAATTTCTGAATTTCTGAATTTCTGAATTTCTGAATTTCTGAATTTCTGAATTTCTGAATTTCTGAATTTCTGAATTTCTGAATTTCTGAATTTCTGAATTTCTGAATTTCTGAATTTCTGAATTTCTGAATTTCTGAATTTCTGAATTTCTGAATTTCTGAATTTCTGAATTTCTGAATTTCTGAATTTCTGAATTTCTGAATTTCTGAATTTCTGAATTTCTGAATTTCTGAATTTCTGAATTTCTGAATTTCTGAATTTCTGAATTTCTGAATTTCCGAATTTCTGAATTTCTGAATCTCAGAATCTCAGAATCTCAGAATCTCAGAATCTCAGAATCTCAGAATCTCAGAATCTCAGAATCTCAGAATCTCAGAATCTCAGAATCTCAGAATCTCAGAATCTCAGAATCTCAGAATCTCAGAATCTCAGAATCTCAGAATCTCAGAATCTTATTTGGTTTTCTAGGTCACCAAGGCAAAAGGGCATAGAAACGTCACCTTGTAAATGTCTGGTAGTTTCTAGGCCATTAAATTTGGTGGCCTAGAAAACCCAACTTGCAAAAGTTAGGTCACCATGTTAAAAATGCCTAAAAACGCCCCCAACCTTACCAATGAGTCCCATCAGTTTGGGATCGCGACGGATGTATCGTTTTCCGACTTTTTTGAAAATTCCATCGATTTTGGAATCTTCAAAACAGTGCAAATCGCTGATGAGGAACGCCGACAGCAGAAGGAGAGAGATGTTTTTCAAAATCATAGTTTATGATTTTCAAAACTAATCTTTTTTCGGAGTCTTTTTTGGGAGTATCTCTTTTTTGAGTTGGCATAGATAAAGACCACGTTTTAGGGTCAAAGGATATTTTTTGGTCCTGGATTTTTTGGAGAAATTTGGGACGTGAACCTTTTTTGGGGTCAAATGTCCTAAAAATTGGGTCATAACCTAGAAAAATCTATGTCATGACCTAGAAAAATTGGGTCATGACCTAGAAAAATTGGGTCGTGACCTAGAAAAAATCTAGGTCATATCCTAGAAAAAATTAGTTCATGACCTAGAAAAATTGGGTCATGACCTAGAAAAAATTGGGTCATGACCTAGAAAAAAATTGGGTCATGACCTAGAAAAAATTGGGTCGTGACCTAGAAAAAATTGGGTCATGGCCTAGTAAAAATTGGGTCATGACCTAGAAAAAATTGGGTTCTTTTTGGCCTCATAACTAAAACTGCGTCTCGAAATTCGCGAAAACCACTTTCTCCCCACCAGGAAGCTCTAAAAACTTGATTTTGGAGGTCCACACAAAAATAAAAAAATTTTGACCCTAGGTGGAATTGAACTTTGGTGTTGTGGACCATAACTTTTGGTGACAAAACCCACTGAGCCATCTGGGACACTTTTTTGAAAATGGTCATATTTGAGCGTTTTTGATAGTTTCTGGGGTATTTAAGACGATTTTAAGCTGTTTTCGTGTTAAAATGTGCTGAAAACCTAGTTTTCCATGTCAAAAATCGGTGAAAACTGACATTTTTAATCATGCTGAAGATTTAAAAATGAAAAAAAAATTATTTTGGAATATTTATACCGTTTTATTGAATAAAAACTTTTCGAAAAAAAAATCACAGAATCGATAACAAAAAAAAAACTCAAAAATTCGCATAAAAATCCTCCTCATCAAATTCCTTCTCCCAATTTTCGAAATCTTCTTCTGCTTCTTCTGGTAATGTGTTCATTTGGTTAGTTGACTTGATCTGCTTGTCTTCCTCCTTAGCTACCGTAATCTCCACCTGCACATCAAACTCCTTGGTGACTGTCCTCCTCTTCCGGGTTACTGTACTCTTCTTCTGCTCCTCAAAATACTTTTGGCAGTGCTCTCGAATCTTCTTGGTCCCTAATTTTCTCAAATCTGCTGACGTCATTTTATGGTTTCGAGATGGTGATGTTGGCCATGAGATTGGTAAGGGCTTCGATGGACATTTCTGGAATAAATTTGAATTTTTAAAAATTAAAAAAAGAAAGTTGGAAAAATCTATAAAGAACCAAAGGAAGGTTCTAGAAAACAGAAAATGGGACTATGGAAAAAAAATATATAGAAAATGAGGGTTCATGACATCCGGTCCACCTGGATCCGCCCCACCTGGACAGGTACAGTACACCTGTTATAGATTTTACAGTCAATTTTTCTTCCCAGGGGCACAGGGAGGTCCCATCACACATAATCCAATAGGAACAATAGAACCTTCTGCACCTTATTGATTTTTTAATTGCCATGTGATTCTTGAGAATGTGTAGATAAGATTCATTATATGTCATTTTCTCCTCTTTGTTTATGAGTTTCTATATTCATCATCAGATTATCTGCATCTTGAGCCGAAACAGTAAATTCGACGGAAATTGAGTATCTAGACCCTTTGAACATTCTAAAATAGCATTTCTGACTTAAAAACCGTTTTTAAACACTTTATTTACTCCAAGAATCATCAAAAACGCTCAAAAATGACCATTTTCCAAAAAGTGTCCCAGATGGCTCAGTGGGTTTTGCCACCAAAATTTACGGTCCACAACACCAGAGTTCGATTCCTTCAGAGTTCAAAACTTTTTTTATTTTTGTGTGGGCCTTGAAAATGAAATTTTTAGAGCTTTTTGATGTGTGAAAAGTAGTTTTCGCGAATTTCGCGACGCAATTTTTTTTTTAAAATCCTAAAACTTTTAATTTTTGACATGGAAAACTGCGTTTTTAGCAGTTTTAAGTGCGAAAAACAGCTTAAAATCGTCCCAAATACCCCAAAAACCATCAAAAACGCTCAAAAATGACCATTTTCAAAAAATTGACCCAGATGGCTCAGTGGGTTTTGGCACCAGAATTTACGGTCCGCAACACCAAAGTTCAATTCCACCTAGCGTCAAAATTTTTTTTTTTTTGTGTGGACCTTGAAAATCAAGTTTTTAAAGCTTTCTGATGGGTGCAAAGTGGTTTTCGCGAAATTCGAGACGCAATTTTTCAGTTTTTCACATGAAAAACTAAGTTTTCAGCAGTTTTAGATGCAAAAAACAGCTTAAAATCGTCCCAAATACCCCAAAATCCATCAAAAACGTTCAAAAGTGGCCATTTTCGAAAAAGTGTCCTAGATGGCTCAGTGGGTTTTGGCACCAAAATTTACGGTCCACAACACCAAAGTTCGATTCCACCTAGCCTCAAAACTTTTTTTATTTTTGTATGGACCTCAATAATCAAGTTTTTAGAGCACCCATTCCCTCGAAATTTGTTTTTTTTTTCAGAAATTCTCAATTTCCATCTGAAATTCCAGTTTTTTTTTCCAGAATAATGTCCATTGATCTTATCACCAAAATGATGTCAAATCTCTCTATATCAGATGACACCAATCAACAACCGTCAGAAACTCAAGAAATCTCAATTTCTGGATTCGTCGAATTGGCTTTGAAAAAACAGGAAAAAATCAGGCAAATGCGAGAATGTCCCATGAAAATCGAGCTGCTCAACATCCGACACTACCAATTTCTGCGACAAAAATTACTCCTAATTAGAGGCAATTAACTTTTAATTACTCCCCATTTTTCCAATTCACCTGTGATTTTTTCCTTTGATTTTTAAAATGTTTCTGGTGGATCCAATGAATAAATTTGAATTACTGTTTAAAAATGTTCACAATTATTCAAAAGCTTGAATTAAGCTAAATTTTGATTTGAAAAAAGTTTAAAGTAGCTAAAAATATCCAAAAAAAACCAACAAAAACCCTCAAAATCGACCATTTTTTAAAAAAATTCCCAGATGGCGCAGTGGGTTTTCGCACCAGAATTTACGGTCCACAACATCAAAGTTCAATTCCATCGGGATTCAAAACTTTTTTATTTTTGTGTGGACCTTGGAAATAGTGTTTTTAGAACCGTTCAGATTGTGAAAAGTGGGTTTTTGGATATTTGAAACCCTATTTTCTATTTTGAAGCATCAATAGGGTAAAAACTGTAAGGTTTTAGCAATTTTTGGCATGAAATACTGAATTTTCATTAATTATGAATGTGAAAACTAGTCTAAAACAACCAAAAGTATCCCAAAAACCATTAAAAACGCTAAAAAATGACAATTTTCAAAAAAGTGTCCCAGATGGCTCAGTGGGTTTTGGTGTCAAAATGTACGGGTCACAACACCAAAGTTCGATTCCACCAGGGTTCGAAATTTTTTTATTTTTGTATGGACCTTGGATATAGTGTTTTTAAAACCGTTCCGATAGTAGAAAGTGGGTTTTTCGATATTTGAAACCCAATTTTCGATTTTCAAGCTTCAATAGGGTAAAAACTGTCAGGCTTCAGCGATTTTTAGCATGAAATACTGATTTTTCATCATTTTTTCATGTCCTGGAACAGCTTAAAACCGCCCTTATCACCCCAAAAACTATCAGAAACGCTCAAAAACGACAATTTTCAAAAATGTGTCCCAGATGGCTCAGTGGGTTTTCGCCACCAAAATTTTCGGTCCATAATATCAAAGTTCGATTCCATCCTGCCTAAAATTTTTCTTTGATTTTTGTGTGGAGCTGAAAAATCAAGTTTTTAAGACAATCTTATTATTTTCCAAACTTCAAATTTCAAATTTCCCGCCAAAATCCTCTTCTCCTCATTTTTCGTACCGAACAATTAGGCTCGGCAGTCCCATATCCCTTTGTGACGTCATCACGTTATCCCCCTTTTTTCTGTGTAAAAAGGTCATCAAGATTAGGAGAGAAAAGAGGGGTCACCTAGGACCCCTTCTGCCATCTGCGTCTCTGTCTGTACAGAGGAAAATTGGCACAGTGCCAAGAAATCGAAAAACCGGGTTGTTACGGTCAAAAACGGGGCAAATTAGTCCGAAATCGCTGGAATAGTATATTTTAGACAAGTCTAAATTAAAATTTTGGTATATTTATTCATTTCTTTCAAACCAGAGAAATTTGGCACTGTGCCAACTTTTCTCAAATTTTCAAACTTTCCAAAATCTCATTTTAAGTCCATTTTTCTAGTCAAAAATGTTCGAATTTCGAATTTTCAAATTCAAAAATCTATTTTCCCACTCTGCCAACATTTCAAAATGCTCCGATTTATGGTGATAACGAACACTATCATTTTGGCTAATTGCCTCATTAATTACCCCAGTTAATTAGGTAAAATGGGTAGTAAAAGGAGGAAATTTTGAATTTCCAAGTTTTGAAATCCAATTCAGGGTACTGTAGGTCTGAAAACACCAAATTTCGGCCTAGAAAATAAAAATTTTCGACTCGAAAATCGGCAATTTTGGGTCCAGATATCGAATCAAAAAATGCGACTCGGACCAAAAAATGCGACTTTTGTTAAGCTAAAAATATGAAATTCGGGCTTGAGAACGTAAATTTTTGACTCGAAATTGCGAATTTCGGACCCGAAAAATTTGAATTTTGAACCAAAATTGTTGAATTTTGGACTTTAAAATCGACATTTTTGCCTCTTGAAATAGGTCAAAACTGAGCATCAATGCCAAATTTGAACCTTGAATTTGAAAATTTCTGACATAAAAATATGGACTTTAGGTCTGAAAAAAGTGCACTTTTAGCGACTAAAACTATGATTTCTTGTCCTAAAAATGCACTTTTCTAGCATGAAAAATGTCAGATTTAATCCTAAGAACGATGAAATTTGGACATCAAAAATTGCAAAAAAAAGTGCAAGTTGTCCAAATTTTTTTATTCTGTTTTCCAAAAATCCCATTTCTTTGCCTTCTCCTTATCTTCTTCTTCTTCTCAGAAAACAGTTCCCATGCCCCCTCCTTTTTCTTCTATTGTGATCTTTTTTCCCCATTTTTTACCTCTTCTTCTTCTTCTTCTTCTTCTTATCTCCCTTCTTCTCCAAAAAATGTATATACCGTTCTTCTTCTTTTTCCTCTTTTTCTTTTCCATTCCCCCAATGTCTCTGTGTGCACACAGAGACTGTGCATATCGATTTTGGGGAAAAAGAAGAGGACAGAAAATGTATAAACACATCCCATGTGTTCCCCTCTTTTTTACCAACCATACAGCCACATATACATATTTTCTCTCTCTCTCTCTCTCTCTCTCTCTCTCTCTCTCTCTCTCTCTCTCTCTCTCTCTCTCTCTCTCTCTCTCTCTCTTTCTGATGAGATTCCTGATCACTTGTTGGCATGATAATTAGATATCATGTTTTAGAGAATCTGACATTTTGGAATTCATTCGATTTGCAGAAATCTCAGAAATCTCAGAAATCTCAGAAATCTCAGAATCTCAGAATCTCAGAATCTCAGAAATCTCAGAATCTCAGAATCCTTAGAATCCTAAGAATCCTTAGAATCCTAAGAATCCTCAGAATCCTCAGAATCTCAGAATCTCAGAATCTCAGAATCTCAAAATCTCAAAATCTCAGAATCCTCAGAATCCTCAGAATCTCAGAATCTCAGAATCTCAGAATCTCAAAATCTCAAAATCTCAGAATCCTCAGAATCCTCAGAATCCTTAGAATCCTAAGAATCCTCAGAATCCTCAGAATCTCAGAATCTCAGAATCTCAGAATCTCAGAATCTCAGAATCTCGGAATCTCAGAATCTCAGAATCTCAGAATCTCAGAATCTCAGAATCTCAGAATCTCAGAATCTCAGAATCTCAGAATCTCAGAATCTCAGAATTTCAGAATCTCAGAATCTCAAAATTTTTGAAAATCTAAAAATTCGGATTTTTGATCTACATAAATTTTCAAAATTTTTGATCTTTCAAATTTTCGGATGCGCCAAAAATTTCAAAAATCACCATTTTCCTCATTTTTCGTCATTTTTTCTTGTTTTTCAAGGGTGGTTTTTTGGATTTTTTTCCTGTTTTTTCGGGTAGTTTTTGTCCTTTTTTTCGAAATTTTGTCAGAAAAAACCTATTTTTCAGTTTTTCAAAATTTCGAAATTTTCAAATTCCCATCAAAAATTCCCTTTTTTTTTTGCTATTTTTCAAGCCTATTATAGCTCTAAATTAAGCATATTTTTAGCCTATTTTAAGCCTATTTCAACCTTATTTTAGCTTATTTTAAGCCTATTATTTCAAAATCTATCTGTCCGTCTGTAGGTCCGGATGTCTACCCCTTCTTCTTCTAGATTTTAGGCCACGCCCGCTTCATTTTTAAATTTCTCACGAATTTTGAATTTTTCAAATTCTAGCTTTCCAGTTATTTCCGCCCCTTCATCTTCAAATTTCCCTCAAAATTCTAGTTTCCCAAAACTATAAACATATAATCATCTCGAAAAATTCTTAGATTCTCAGAATTCTCCTCTTGGGCAGACACCCACTGACACGTCTCCATCTGGCACCCCAACCATAGAGACGGCCAATTTGTGTCTCTTTATTTTTCCCGCCAAAAATTCCCTCCCCTCCCATTCTAATCGCTCTTCTCCATCTCTCTCTAGGCCTACCCCATCACAAGCCAACACACATCTGCCCCTCTGTCTGGCACTCTCTGCACTAGCCACACTATTTCTCTGTTTCTCTAACCCACCCTCCTTCTTTTCCCTACTCTCTCTTCCTTCTCCCAACACCAGCCGTCCCTTGCCTGGCACAGGGGCCTGGCAGCGTCATATGACCTCCCTGCGTCTCTCTCACTCGGCGAGAGAGAGTGGAAAAGAAGGAGACGCAGAGAAAATGCACTCTTTTTCGTAATATGTCACCCCTCTCCCCTCGTTGTCCTCCTCGTCCTCTTCTTCTTCTTTTTCTTCTTTCCCAACGTCCACCACATATACCAGCCCTTCTTCTTCTTTTCCCTCTTTTCTCTTCTCCAGAAGAGCGTTTTTTTGGGGTTTTAGATGTTTTTAGAGGTTCCCTCAACTGTTACGGTCATTTCCAGACTGTTTTCTTCTTTTTCCAATCGAAAAATTCCTTCTTTTTTCTTCTCCAGATTTTGGTTTCTGGAGAAGAAGAAGACAATTTTGGGCTTCTGGAAGATTTTTAGGGAATTTTCCAACTTTTACAGGCTTTTCCATACCTTTTCTTTCTTTTTTTGATAGAAAAAGTTCTTCTTTTTTCTTCTCCAAATTTTGATTCTGGAGAAGAAGAAGACGTTTTTGGGCTTCTGGATATTTTAAAGGGATTTTTCAACTGCTTCAGTCTTTTCTAGACCTTTTTTCTTCTTTTTTCATTCAAAAAAGTTCTTATTTTTTCTTCTTTTTCTTCTCCAGGTTTTGATACATGGAGAAGAAGAAGACATTTTTGAGCTTCTGGAGAATTTTCTGGGAATTTCCCAATTTCTAGAGTCATTTCCAGACATTTTCCTTCTTTTTCTGAGCAAAAAATCTCTTCTTTTTTCTTCTCCAGATTTTGATTTCTGGAGAAGAAGAAGACAATTTTGGGCTTCTGGAGAGTTTTTAGGGATTTTCCCAACTTTTATAGTCATTTCCAGACATTTTCCTTCTTGTTTTGAGCAAAAAATCACTTCTTTTTCTTCTCCAGATTTTGATTTCTGGAGAAGAAAAAAAAAAGAAGAGATTTTCTAAGTTTCTAGGGATTTTTAGCAATTCTCTCAATTTTTATAGTCTTCTCCAGACTTTTTTCTTCTTGTTTTGAGCCAAAAATCTCTTCTTTTTTCTTCTCCAGATTTGGGTTTCCGGAGAAGAAAAAAGAAGAAAAAGGAAAGATTTCAAGGTCAAAAGAAGACCAAATGAATGCTTATAAAAGTTGGTAAACAGCCTGGAAACTTCTGGAAAATAGATTTTTTTCCTTCTCCAGATTTCGCCTCTTCTTCTTCTTCCCCAAATTTTGGTTTTCCGACTTTCCTAGAACATTTTTCCTGAATTTTTCAACTGGAATAACCGTTTCCAAACGTTCTCATTCTTCTTTTAACCAAAAATCTCTATTTTTTTCTTCTCCAGATTCTTCTTCTTCTTCTTCTCCGAATTTTGATGTTTTTTTTTCCAAAATTTGAATTTTTTCAGCAAAAAACCACAAGTGCAACACACGTCCATTTTTGGATACGGGTAAATGGAGCAGACGACTGCCCCCATCACCACCGATTCGAAGGTAAGAAGGCCTAGAATACCCCCATGGCCTAGAAACCCAAAAAACTCGGCCACCATGAATGTTTGGCTCCAAATGGCTCCAAATTTCCTCTAAACCATTAAAACCCCATGGCCTAGAAACCCAAAATTTCAAAATTTCCTCTTCCAGGATCTCAATGACCCTCTCAACCTTCTCTCCGCCATTGGTGGACTCCGTGTCGATGATGGATCCCCATCAGAAGCTGAAGCAACCAGTCTAGAGTAAGTAGGTGGCCTAGAAAAAATTCTAGGCCACCAAAACCTGGCCGAACTTTTTTCTAAAGCCATTTTCCAGGTCCCAAGGCCGCTCGGGTGTCCAATTCCGTTGTCCACGTCGCCCGAATCATGGTGTCGACGGCCGAGCGATTCTTCTTCGTGCCAATCATTTTTCGGTCCGCATTCCGGGTGGAAACATTCAACACTATCATGTCGAAGTGATGCCCGATAAGTGTCCGAGACGTGTCAATCGGTAGGTGGTGGCCTAGAAAACCAAGAAGCGCTCTTTCATTTGGCTGGGAGGGTCATTTCCAGAAAGTCTGGAAACCCAAAAAGTCTGAAGATAAAATAGCCAAAATTTCCTACAATCCTGTCAAAAAATCACATTTCTAGCGCTTCTAGGAACCGAGATAGAGCCACTTGAAGTTTGGGAGGCTAGAGACGCAGACGACGAGACACGCTGCGTCTCTAACCTCGGAAACTTCAAATGACCGTATCTCGAGTTCTAGACGAAATAGAAAGTTGGTTTTTGGACAGAAATTTACGGTTCGGAATGAATTTTTAGAATATTTTTAAAAATATAAAGTTCTGAAGTCCAAGGATCCATAGATCAAAGGATCCTGGGGTCTTGAAATTTACGGAGTTTTGAATTACAAAAAAAAAAGAACAAATTTCCTACAATTCTGTCTAAAAACCAATTTTCTAGCTCATCTAGAACTCGAGATACGGTCATTTGAAGTTTCCGAGATTAGAGACGCAGCGTGTCTCGTCGTCTGCGTCTCTAGCCTCCTAAACTTGGAGCGGCTCTATCTCGGTTCCTAGACGAGCTAGAAAGCTGGTTTTTTCGAAGAATTGTAGGGCTTGAAATGGATTTTCAAATCCTCATTGAGAAATAAAAATCAAGATTTTCGAAAAACGGTACTGTAGCCATCAAACTAAGATGGATACAGTAGCTAACCTTGTGTGGCCCAAGAACCTTAAGTTTTTGATGATGGCTTAGAAGAGAAGGACCGCAGGGTGACCTAGAAAACCGAATAGTACTATAAAAAGTGGCCTATGGACCCAAATATCACTCTAACCCTAGACATTTTTCAGCGACATCATCTCGTGCCTCATCCAATCCTTCTCCGGCTACTTCACCAACGTCCGCCCAGTCTACGATGGCAAAAACAGCATGTACACTCGCGAGATGCTAGCCTTCGGTCGCGAACGCACCGACTTCAATGTGGTCCTTCCCGGCGAATCCGCTGTCGAGCGTCAATTCTCCGTCTCCCTCAAATGGGCCGGCGAAATCTCCCTAACCAGTCTGGAAGACGCCATGGAAGGCCGCATCCATACAGTACCATATGAGACTGTGAAGGCTGTCGACGTCATCCTCCGTCATTTGCCAAGTCTGAAGTATAGTCCAGTGGGCAGGAGCTTTTTCTCTCCACCAGCGAGATTTGAGCACGCCCAGCAGCAGAATTTCCCGGAGAGCAAGTTGGGTGGAGGACGAGAGGTCTGGTTTGGATTCCATCAATCGATCAGACCATCGCAATGGAAGATGATGCTGAATATTGATGTGTCGGCAACAGCGTTCTATCGAGAGATGCCAGTTATTGAATTCCTCGCTGAGGTTTTAGAGTTGCCGATTCAGGCACTGGCTGAGCGAAGAGTGCTTTCCGATTCTCAACGTGTCAAGTTCACCAAAGAGATTCGTGGACTCAAGGTGGAGATCAATCATTGTGGACCGATGCGTCGCAAGTATCGAGTCTGTAATGTGACGAGACGTCCCGCCCAGACCCAGACGTTCCCATTGCAACTGGAAAATGGGCAAACTATTGAGAAGACGGTGCTGAAGTACTTCCATGATAAGTACAACCTGCAATTGAAGTATCCACACTTGCCGTGTCTTCAGGTAAGGAATCCTAAAAGGGTTGAAAGTGTCGCAGCATTTGAGATTTTGTAAAAATTCAAAAACTGCTAGATAGCTCTTGAAAAGCTCTACAAAATCATATAAAACGGAAAATTAGGGCAATTTTCGAAATTTTTGAAAAACTATGAAATCAGCCAAAACAATTTATGGCCCAATTTTTTAGCTTATTCTGAATTTTGGGTCATAACTTGCCTCAACGGTTATATTTGGAAACGGTTTGAATTGGAAAATGTAGCTCTTGAAAAGCCCTTTAAAATGATATATAATCTAACGCCTACTCTATTTTTGTAATTTTTGAAAAATCCGCTCGAAATCAGACCCAAAATTTGTTATCGGATTCGAAGCCCAAATTCATATTGGTCAGAAACTATACAAAATTTCCTACAATTCTGTCTAAAAATCACATTTCTAGCGCTTCTGGGAGCTGAGATAGAGTCGTTTCAAGTGTAGGAGGCTAGAGACGCAGACGACGAGACACGCTGCGTCTCTAACCTCGGAAAATTCAATTGACCGTATCTTGAGTTCTAGATGAGCTAGGAAGTTGGTTTTTAGAGAGAATTGTGAGGTTTGAAGTGGGTTTTCAGATTATCTAAAAAATTTTGAAATTGTTACTATAAAAAAGCTACATTTTGATGTTAAGCTTGTTTTGAAAGATTAAGATTCAAACAAATTACAAGTTGTCCAACTATTGGCGCCCAAAATTGACCATAACTTTCTTCAAAATCAAGAGTTTGAAGTGGTCTTAATTGGAAAATGTAGCTCTTAAAACGCCCTACAAAATGATATAGAACTCCAAAATCCAATTTTCAATTTTCCAGGTCGGCCAAGAACAAAAGCACACCTACCTCCCAATCGAAGTGTGCAACGTGGTATCCGGTCAACGATGCATCAAGAAGCTCACCGACTCCCAAACCTCTACAATGATCAAAGCCACGGCCCGTACCGCACCAGAACGCGAGCGCGACATTGCCAATCTCGTTCGCAAAGCCGAATTCTCAGCGGACCCCTTCGCTCATGAGTTTGGAATCACTATCAATCCAGCAATGACCGAAGTCAAGGGACGCGTGCTATCAGCTCCAAAGCTGCTCTACGGAGGACGTCAGAACTCAACAGCTGTGCCAAATCAAGGAGTCTGGGATCTTCGTGGAAAACAATTCCATACCGGAATCGAAGTTCGTGTCTGGGCGATTGTATGCTTTGCCGATCAGCACCATGTCAAGGAAAACGACCTTCGTGCTTTCACATCCCACCTTCAACGGATCTCGCACGACGCTGGAATGCCGATCATCGGAAGTCCATGCTTCTGCAAGTATGCTGTTGGTGTGGAGCAAGTGGAGCCAATGTTCAAGTATTTGAAACAGAACTATCCGGAATTGCAGTTGGTGGTTATTGTGTTGCCCGGGAAGACGCCGGTTTATGGTTAGTTTCTGAATCATGGGGGAATCCCAGGAAGCGTAGCTAGCTTGGCCTAGCCTAGCCTAGCTTAGAATCCTGAAATCCTGGTATCTTGGATTTCTGAAATGTTTGAATCTGATGATTTAAGGATCCAACATCTAAAGATCCAGATATTGAAGGACCTATGGTTCTAAGGATTTGACGATCTAAGGATTCCAGAATCCGAAAATCTAAAAAAAAAATTAAATAATCTGAAAATCCCTTCAAACCCCTACAATTCTTTTCAAAAATCAACTTTCTAGCTCATCTAGAATTCGAGATACGGTCATTCGAAGTTTCCGAGGTTAGAGACGCAGCGTGTCTCGTCGTCTGCGTCTCTAGCCTCCTAAACTTGAAGCGGCTCTATCTTGGCTCCTAAAAACGCTAGGAATGTGATTTTCAGACGGAATTGTAGGAAATTTTGTCTGTTTTTTAACGAAAAAGGCTTGAAAAGAGTTTATGAGAATCCAAGGTTCTAATGATCTGAGGATTACCGGATCTTAAGAACTTCGGAACTTCGGATCTTTGAAGCTGAGGACACGAAGATAAAATAGACGAAACTGCCTACAAATCTAGCTAAAAATCACATTTCTAGTGCTTCTAGAAGCCGAGATAAAGCCCTTGTAAATTTAGGAGGCTAGAGACGCAGACGACGAGACACGCTGCGTCTCTAACCTCCGGAAACTTCAAACGACTGTATCTCGAGTTCTAGATGAGCTAGAAAGTTGGTGTTTGGACAGAATTGTAGGGTTTGATATGGGTTTTTTATATTATCTGTGAAAATTTCACAAATCTAAAATCTGCGAATCTGGAAATCGAAATTTTAAAATTCAATTTTTTCCAGCCGAAATCAAGCGCGTCGGAGACACGGTCCTCGGAATCGCCACACAATGCATTCAGTCGAAGAACGTGACTCGTACCACACCCCAAACGCTTTCCAACATTTGCATGAAGATGAACATGAAGCTCGGTGGTGTCAATTGTGTCCTGGCGCCGAACGTCCGTCCGAAGATCTTCTCCGAGTCGGTGATCTTCCTCGGATGCGACATTACACATCCACCGGCAGGGGATTCTAGGTAAGAAACTGAAGGGGTCCAAAAACGTCTAAAACGGACCTAAAATAGCTGAAAACGGACTAAAAACGGACCTAAAATTGCTGAGCTTCAGATCAATTTTTGGATGAATCAGTTTAATAGACAAAATTTGCCACAATTCTGTCTAAAAATCACGTTTCTAGCGCTTCTGGGAACCGAGATAGAGCCGCTACAAGGTTAGGAGGCTAGAGACGCAGACGACGAGACACGCTGCGTCACTAACCTCCGGAAGCTTCAAATGACCGTATCTCGAGTTCTAGATGAGCTAGAAAGTTGGTTTTTAGACAGAATTGTAGGAAATTTTCTATTTTTTCTATTTTTTTTTGAACCAAAAATTTAGGATCCCAATTCCCTTTGATCTTCGGATCGTTGAATTTTAAAATGTTTAATTTTAATGAATGTTCTGAAAATCCACTTCAAACCTTACAATCCTGTTCAAGAACCACCTTTCTAGCGCATCTAGAACTCGAGATACGGTCATTTGAAGTTTCTGAGGTCAGAGACGCAGCGTGTCTCGTCGTCTGCGTCTCTAGCTTTCTAAACTTGCAGCAGCTCTGTCTCAGTTCCTACAAGCGCTAGAAATGTGATTTTTAGACAGACTTGTAGGAAATTTTGTCTATTTTATAACCAAGCATTCTTAAATTTAGAGATCCGAAGTTTCGAGGTTCCGAAGATCCGAAAACCCTTAGATCCCTAGATCACATGTTCTGCAAAATGATACCAACTCTCAAACTCCTCTTATTCCAGAAAACCATCAGTCGCCGCCATCGTCGGATCCATGGACGCCCATCCCAGCAAGTACGCCGCGACAGTTCGTGTCCAACCGAATCGCCAGGAAATTATCACTGAAATGGCGTCAATGGTCAAAGAGCTCCTTCAACAATTCTACATCAACACTCGTTTCAAGCCAGCCAGAATTGTAGTCTACCGAGATGGAGTCTCAGAAGGACAGTTCTTCAATGTCCTTCAATACGAGCTTCGAGCAATCCGTGAAGCTTGTATGATGCTGGAGACTGGTTACCAACCTGGAATCACCTTCATCGCTGTCCAAAAACGTCATCACACCCGTTTGTTCTCGGTTGATAAGAATGATAGAGTCGGAAAGGCGTTCAACATCCCGCCAGGAACAATTGTCGATGTTGGGATCACTCATCCAACGGAATTTGATTTCTACCTATGCTCGCATGCCGGTATCCAGGGAACATCTCGGCCATCTCACTATCACGTCCTCTGGGATGATAACGATATGACTGCGGATCAACTTCAGCAACTGACCTACCAGATGTGTCACACCTACGCCCGGTGCACACGATCGGTGTCGATTCCGGCGCCGGCGTACTATGCGCATCTGGTGGCGATGCGTGCCAGATTCCACCTGGTTGATAGGGATCATGAATCCGGGGAAGGATCACAACCGTCGGGAACCTCGGAGGATAGTACGTTCTCGAGTATGGCGCGTGCTGTGCAGGTAAGAGAGATTTAAAGAGCTTTTTGTTGGTTTTTGGTCCGTTCTTGGTCCGTTTTCTGCCATTTTCAGCCGTTTCTGAACCGCTTGAAGTCCGTTCAAAATGTCTGATTTTCAGTTGTTTTTGGACTGTTTTTGGTCCGTCCTTAAGCTAGAAATCACTAAAAACGGACCAAAAACGGACCAAAAACTACTGAAAATCTGCAAATTCAAATTGTGTTGAAGAGGTCCAAAAACGGCAAAAATTGCTGAAAACGGATTTAAAACGGACCAAAAACTGCTGATAATATGAAACTTTAAACCTAGCAAAATTGGTTCAAAAAAGACTAAAAATAGTTAAAAACGGACCAAAAACGGCTGAAAATGACTGAAAACGGACCAAAAACGGACCAAAGATTTCTGAGTATTTGATCAATTTTTGGGTGTTTTTGGCCTATCTTAAGCCTATTTTAGACTATTTTAAACTAATTTAAGCATATTTAGACTTTTTGAAGCCTAATTTAAACTTGTTTCCAACAAGTTTCAGTTAGTTTTGGTCAAATTTTTTTAAAACGGCTCAAAATGGCTAAAAACTGACCGAAAACGGACCAAAAACGGACCGAAAATTGCTGTCTTTCTGATCAGTTTTGGATGATTTTAGCCTATTTTAAGCCTATTTCAGACTATTTCCAGCTTAACTTAGGCTTTCAGTCATTTTAGGTCAAATATTTAAAAAATGGCTGAAAGTGGCTGAAAACGGTCCAAAAACGGACCAAGAACTGTCCAAAGATTTCTGAGTTTCAGATCGATTTTTGGGTGTTTTTAGCCTATTTTAAGCCTACTTTAGACTATTTTTGGCCTATTTTCAAGTTTCTCGGTATTTTTGAACTCAAAATCGCATTTTAAAATTTTGGAAAAAATCTGGAATAAGCTTGAACGGATCAAAAACGGCTGAAAATGGTTGAAAACGGACCAAAAACGGATCAAAAATTGCTGAGTTCCAGATCAGTTTTTGAATGGTTTTAGCCTATTTTAAGCTTGTTTTAGACTATTTTAAGCTTAATTTAGGCGTTTTGCCAACAAGTTTCAGTCAGGTCAGATCAAATTTTTGAAAAACGGCTCAAAATGGCTAAAAACGGACCAAAAACGGACCAAAGATTGATATGGTTCCGATCAATTTTTGGGCGTTTTTAGCCTATTTTAAGCCTATTTTAGATCATTTTGAGTAAAATTTAAACCTATTTGAAGCATATTTTGAGCCTATTTGAAGCCTATTTCCCACCAGTTCCAGTCAAATCCAGCCAAAAATTCTAGACTTTTTTTTCGAAAAAAGTTTTCCAAATCCAATTTTTCAGGTCCATCCAAAAGCCAACAAGGTCATGTACTTTGCCTAAGCTCCGCCCACAATTTCAACTTTCGGACACACCATCTACACACCCGCCGTACGATGTCATTTTGTCCTGATCTCTCCCGCTTTTTGACCTTTTTTTTTGAGAAATTTTTTTTTTCTCTTTTCCCTCTCTCCATTTATCATTGTATCTCGCTTTTCCACTTTCTCCGTTGCCCTTTTTTTGATTTCTTACTGTAACCCCCATACTGTCATTTTTTACTAAACTCCGCCCACTTTTTTCGATTCAAAAACTCATATCTCCTCTCCTACCGTATACCCACCCCAACGACAAAAACCACACAATTTTTGGTGCTTTCTGACAGTATCTTGCAGTCCTGTGGTCCAAAAAGTTGATTTTGCCTTAAAAGTTTCATTTTTTATCATACAAAATGCCTTTCCCCTCTCTTTCTCTATCCTATGACCTCCCTGTCCCTCCTGGCCGTTTGTCATTGTTTCTCTGCTGCAAAAATAGTTTTAAAATTGGAATAAACTGATGATTAATGATAACAAAAGTACAACAAAAGAAGAAAAAAAGGAATGGGCCGAACCGGGGATTGAACCCGGGACCTCTCGCACCCAAAGCGAGAATCATACCACTAGACCATTCGGCCACATTTTGTTTGAGGAGGCGAGGGCAATGATAAAGGGAGCGCGTCGGGGATGTCTGCGTCTCTCTTGTCGGCGGGCGACAGGGGAAATTGAAAGTTGTAAAGAGGGAAATTGGGAGCCGGGAAGTCGAAAATAAGCATTTTAGGATGGATTTTTAAGGTTTTCACTAATTTTTTTGATGTCTGGACCTGATTTTGAGCCATATAACTATTTTTCAAAAATTAATTTTAATTATTAGATTTTCAAAAATGCGAAAAAAAAACTAGCTCGTTTTCTATAAGAAATATTTTCCACTATTTTTCTCCTTCTTCTATTTTCCCCTATAGCTATTGTTATTCTCCAGAGTCCCCAAGTCCCATCTCCTCTCCCAATTTTTACACTACACTCAGCAAGCGCGCTCCACCGCACACCACTTTTCGCGCGTATCCAAATTCCAAATTCGCCCAATTTCAGCCGATTTTCAGCCGTTTCCCATCGATTTTTCCCAAATTTTTTGCATTTTTTCGGTAGAACAAATCCCTAGCTTGCCTAGAAATCAATTTTAGCACCTAAAATTCAAGAAAACCCGGCGAAAAATCGATTTCCCCGAGGGCACCCTGGTTTTTCGAATTTTCACCTATTTCGCACCGATTTTCCTGGAATTTTTTAGATTTTTCAGCTCAAAATGCCGTCAATGGCACAGATCTACTTTGATCAGGTCGGAAATGCCGATCCCGACCAGCTGGACACACTTTTTCTGGACAATTCGACGACGAATGGGCGGATGAGTGGGCTGGCGACGAGATACGCCAATTTAGAGGTAGGAGATGCTGGAAAAGCTGAAAATCGACCTGAAAATCGTGTTCAGAGCAATAGAAATTGTGAAAAATCCATATTTTTCACCAAAAAACGGAAAAATTCCGAAAAAACTCAATTTTGGCCGATTTTCATGATTTTTAGGCTTAAATCGCCGGAAAATAGCTGAAAAAGCTGGAAATCGAGATGAAAATCGTGCTCAGCGCCTTGGAAATGCTGAAAAATCACTGAAAACCCAGATATTTTAGCCAAAAATCAAAAATTGGGTTCAAAATCGGTCTTGGCGCCAAAAAAGTCAATTTCTGGGTCAAAAAGTTGGGAAAAAGATGAAAAAGACACTGAAAATGCTAAAAAATCTATCAAAATCGATAAAAAAACCATTTTTAGAGCTCAAAATCTGAAATTTTCGCCAATTTTCGGTTTTGGTCGATTTTCATGATTTTTAGACTGAAATCACTGGAAAATAGCTGAAAATCAGCTTAAAAGTGGTCAAAATTCACAAAAAATCACAGAAAAATCTTAATTTTGGACCATCTCGGCCCATTTTTAGACCATTTAGGCCTATTTGTAGACCATCTAGGCTTATTTTAGACATTTTAGGCCTATTTTTGGACCAATTAGGCATGTTTTTAGACCATTTAGGCCTAATTTTAGACTAGATAGGTCTATTTTCAGACGATTTTGGCCTATTTTGGACCATTCAGGCCTATTTTGGACTATTTTAGGCCTATTTTTAGACCATTCAGGCATATTTTTGGACTATTTTAGGCCTATTTGTGGACCTTTTAGGCCTATTTTTAGTCCATTTAGGCCTATTTTTGGACCAGCCCAGCCTATTTTTGGACCATCTAGGCCTATTTCTGGACCATCTAGGCCTGTTTTAGGACTATTTTAGGCCTTTTTTTGAACAACTTAGGCCTATTTTTGAACAATTTAGGCCTATTTTTAGACCATTTAGACCTATTGTTAGACCATTTAGGCCTATTTTCAGGTTATCTAGGCCTATTTCTGGACCATCTAGGCTTATTTTAGCCTATTTAGAGCCTATTTAGATTAATTTCTGGCCGATTTACAGCCATTTTTTGCATATTTAGAGGCTTCTTAGGTGATTTTCAGCCAAATTCCACCCATTTTTCTTCCAATTTCCCCATTTTCCAGATGCTCTCCATGGTCCGTTGCGGTCTGAACACCCTAGCCGGCCTTCCCGACCTCCCATCGCTCTCCTACCTCGACATCAGCGAGAATGTGCTCGGCGATCGTGCGTTTTTCGACATTCTCGCCGTCAAAGCTCCGCAAATCGAGAAAATCTCAATGACCGGAAATGTGTTGGCGATGGACCATTTGAGAGCGCTGAAATCGTTGCCGAAGCTCTCTGAACTGGATTTAATCAATAATTCGAAACTGGGATTCAACTATCGAGAGCGTGTGTTTCAGATGATTCCGTCGTTGAAGGTAGGAGGCTTTTTTGGTGGAAAATGACCCAATTAGTCCAAAAATAGGCCCTAAATAGTCAAAAATAGATTAAAAATGACCCAATTAGTACCAAAATAGGGCTACATGGTCCAAGAATAGGCCAAAAAACGACCTAATTAGTCCAAAAATAGGCCTAAAATAGTATAAAATAGTCCAAAAATGACCTAATTGGTCCGAAAATAGGCCTAAAATAGACTATTTTAAATAGTCTAAAATCGACCTAATTAGTCCAAAAGTAGGCCTATCTGGTCCAAAAATAGGTCTAAAATAGGCCTGGTATAGGCCTGACATGGCCTAAATAATCCAAGATAGACCAAAAATGGTCTAAATAGTCCAAAAATAGGCCTAAAATAGTTCAAAAATAGACCAAAAATAGGCCTAATCAGTCCAAAGATATGCCTAAAATAGCCCAAAAACGACCTAATTAGTCCAAAAATAAGGCTAAAATGGCTTAAAATCGGCCTAGAATGGCGTAAAACAGGCCGAATTGTCAAAAAATAGGCCTAGATGGTCCAAAAATAGGTCTAAAATAGGCCTGGTATAGGCCTGACATGGCTTAAAATAGGTCTAAAATGGCTTAAAATAGGCCTAAAGTGGTTCAAAAATGACCTAAATCGGTCCAAAAATATTCCGAAAATAGTCCAAAAATAAGCCTAATAAAGCCAAAAATAGGCCCAAAATAGTCTAAAAATAGGCTTAAAATGACTCAATTAGCCTAAAGATAGGCCTAAAGTAGTCCAAAAATGGCTTAAAATGGTCTAGGTCATTTTGAGGGCATTTCAGGCACAAAATAGCGGAAAAATTGGCTTATAATAGGCCTAAAACAGTCCGAAATCGGCCTAAAATAACTTAAAATGGGCCTAAAATACCTTAAAATGAGCTTAAAATAGGCCTAAAATAGCTTAAAATAGGCCTAAAATAGCTTAAAATAGGCCTAAAATGACCTAATTAGTCCAAAAGTAATCCTAAAATGGTTTAAAATTGGCCCAAATTTTGCTTAAATTTGCCTAGAATAGCCTAAAATTGGCCTAAAATGCCTTAAAATTGGCCTAAAATAGCCGAAAATCGCCCTAAAAATGCTGAAAATCAGAATTTTCCAGATTCTCGACGGCTGCGACATTGACGGCGAAGAAGTCGTCGACGAGACGTTCGGAGCAGAAGACCATCCAGATGACGTCAACGGTGGAATGATGCCACACCATCATCATCATCAAGAATACGTTCATTATCAGAATGGCCATCATCATCAACAGCAACGCCTTCAGAATCATCAGAATCTTCCAGAAGACGTCGGAGGCGGAGAAGGAGCAGAAGACGAAGACGATGAAGAGGAATACGTCGACGTCGAGGAGGTCGATGATTCTGGAGCCGCGGATTCTGGACACTTTCTGGATGACACAGCGTTTACTTACAACGAAAGCGCTTATTATAATCCTGAGGTAGGCGATTTGGTTGGAAATTTGGCTGAAAATGGCTAAAAATAGGCTTTAAATGGCTTAAAATGATCCAAAATTGGCTAAAATTGGCTCAAAACAGGCCTAAAATCGGCCTAAAATGACCTAAAAGCCTGAAAATCCTCAAAAATCAATATTTCTAGAATAGCATGACTTCTGCCAACCAACAGCAGCTCCAGGAGCAAAGCTACGAAATGCCACGTGGCGTCAAACGCGCCGCCGTCCCGGAACTTCATGAGCAGCCAGAGGAGAAGAAAGTTTTCGAAGAATCTCATTAATTTTTAATTTTTCCGCCTATTTTCATGTATTTTGACCTAATTTTCCTGAAAAATCGACTCTTTTTGACCTATTTTACACTAATTTTCCATGAAATCTCGTTTTTTTGTCCCAATCGCTCAATTTTCATGTTTCTATGTATTTCTGTCGCTATTAACCCAATAACCCCTTCATTCCTGCACAATAAAATTAATTTTTAGATTTTTACACACTTTTTTCAGGTTTTTCAGCGAAAATCCGGAGAAAATTGGCTGAAAATGAGCCGAAAAACGTCGGGAAATTCGCTGAAAAAAGTGAAGTACGCAATTGCGCGTCGCGGTGTCTGCGTACGCTAGTGCCCAACAAACGACGACGACATGCCATCAGGAGTTATTGGATTTCTGCACTCGTTTCGCAGTGTTTGAAATCGGCAAATTTTGGAAAAAAGAGAAAAATCAATCAATTGGATTTTCAAAAACATTTAAATTCTGTTATTTTTATCGATTTTCACCCCAAAAATCCTTTTTTTTTCAGAAAATGGAGTATTGTAGATTTTTCAGTTTTTCTAGCTGAAAAATTGGAAAACAAGGATTTTTAGTGATAAAAATTGAGAAAATCTATTTAAAATCACTGATAATTCCTCAAAAAATATCCGATTTTTAAATTTTTTCCATGTTAAAAAAAAAAATTTTTTTTTGAAAAAAATTTTCCTTATCAGTCTTTTTTTGTCCCTATAAAAACTCTAAGATATCAGTGATAACTCATTTTCGCTCCTTTTTCTTATCAATTTTTAATTTATCAACGATTTTCAGAATTTTTAGAATTTTTTTTTCGAAATTCTCGAAAATCAACTTTTTGGAATTTTTAGTGAATTGAGAGCGTTTTTGGACTAGCTAAAACCAATTTTTGGCTATTTTAGGCTCATTTTAGACCAAATTTAGACGTTTTAAGTTTCATTTCGGACCATTTTCAGACTTCTGACCCTTATTGTTTTTGAGCTCAATTTGTCAGCTGATAAAATGTTTATCATATTATCAGACATATTTTATCAGTTGACAACTTTTTGATATCTCTAACAGGAAGTAAGATTATTGAGCTCAAAGTATTGTACTTCATGCATACCCAAACCGTCTACTTTGAGCTCAATTATCTCGCTCCTTATCATTGATATCAAAAAACTGTCAACTAATAAAATTTTTCTGATAATCTGATGAACAATTTATCAGTTGACCACTTTTTGATATCATTCACAGGAAACGAGATAACTTGACTTGAAGTTGGTTTAAGGCTTAAAGTTCATTGGAGCGCGTTTGCCAATGTTCTTGGGCTAGGGGGAACGTCTTCTTCTACTCCAAATTCTTGTCTGTCTCTCCCTCGCCTTATCTAGATGACCCCTCCCACCACCTGTCCTTTGTCCCACAGTACCGGTCAATAAGATATACACAAAAACTCATTTTTCAGTAGATTTTCGGAGATTTTGACAATTTTTGCAACTTCTGCGAAATTCGTTTTCTTATCGATAAAAAATAGACAAAATTTACTACAATTCTATTAAAAAATCACATTTCTAGCGCTTCTAAGAACCGAGATAGAGCCACTTCAGGTTTAACAGGCTAGAGACGCAGACGACGAGACACGCTGCGTCTCTAACCTCGGAAACTTCAAATGACCGTATCTCGAGTTCCAGTTGAGCTAGAAAGTTGGTTTTTGGACAGAATTGTAGGGTTTGAAATGGATTTTTAGAAGATTTATAAAAATTTTCAAATTTTGAGATTTAAGGGTCCAAAGATCGTTGCATCTTAAGATCTATCAATATTTGGATTATAATATAAACATATTGTCGGAATTAAAAAACTGCGACCTGCGGTGTATGCAGACTCAGTGCAAAACACTCAATTTTTGTACTGAGTCTGCATACACCACAGGTCGCAGTTTCATAATTCCGACAATAATTCCCTACAATTCTGTCCAAAAACCAACTTTCTAGCTCATCTAGAACTCGAGATACGGTAATTTGAAGTTTTCGAGGTTAGAGACGCAGCGTGTCTCGTCGTCTGCGTCTCTAGCCTCGGAAATTTCAAATTACCGTTTCTCAAGTTCTAGATGCGCTAGAAATGGGATTTTTAGACAGAATTCTCCGTTTTTAGCCATTCTTTCTCATTTCGAACAGTATGAAAAGCATCTGAAAATTGATTTGATATTCAGCAATTTTGGTCCACTTTTGGTGCACCTTTGGTCCGTTTTCTGCCATTTGTAGCTATTTTCAGCCGTTGTGGACTGCAAATTGTCATTTCATTGCCTCCTTAATTGCCCAATTAACTATTTAATTACCAAAATCAATTAATTAATTTCAGAAAACTGATGGATTCCGATTTTTCCGGTGATGAAGAATACGTTGGGGAGAATGATGAGGACCTGAGTGATGAAGATCAGATGGTGGCGATGAAGGTGGAAGATAATAAGGTAAGTTAACTTCTAGTCCATATATCTCATTTCTTGTGAATGATATCAACATAGTGTCAACTGATAAAGTGTTTATCATGTTATCAGCTACATTTTATCAGTTTACAGCCTTTTGATATTTCTGATAAGAACCGGGATAACTCGCATCAAAGTTGGTACTGTGTTTTCTCTTGTAGAAGCTTACCCTATTCTTTGGACTCAATTATCTTGGTTCTTATCAATGATATCAAAAAGTGGTCAACTGATAAAATATTTATCAAATTTTCAGAAATGTTTTATCAGTTGATTTCTTTTTGATATCATTCACAGAAACCGAGATAATTGAGCTCAACGCTCAAACTACAGTAACCTCAAGTTTTCAGTTCATGACCCATGGCGAATTGGAAATCGAGATGAAGAAAACGATTGCTGAGGTCCAAGCAGTTCTTCAAGTCGAAAATGGAACCTGCCGGATCCTTCTTCACAAATTCAAATGGAATAAAGAGGCATTATTCGATAAATTCTATGATTGTTTGGATATGACCGAGTTTTTGAAGAGTTGCCAGATCATCAGAAAATCAGAAGATGAAGAGAGTCAGAAAGGAGGTAAGTAGGGTTTGAACTTTTTCTAATTTAACAAAAAACCTAAAAAGTTCATTTCAAACCCTTCCTTTTTGTCCAAAAACCAACTTTCTAGCTCATCTAGAACTCGAGATACGGTAATTTGAAGTTTTCGAGGTTAGAGACGCAGCGTGTCTCGTCGTCTGCGTCTCTAGCCTCCTAAACTTGAAGCGGCTCTATCTCCGCTCCTAGAAGCGATAGAAATGTGATTTTTTGACAGAATTGTAGGGAATTTTTTCTATTTTTTAATTCAAAAAGAAACAATTATTTCTCCCAAATTTCCAGAATGCGACATCTGCGTCGACCTCACAGATCTTGTCGGCTTGTCGTGCGGTCATCTGGCTTGTTCGAAATGCTGGAAAGCATACATAACGGAGAAAATCGTGGATGGCAGACAGAGCGAAATTGAGTGCCTGGCCAGCAAATGTGATCTGTTGATCGAGGATGAAAAGGTGGGGACATTCTGAAATTCTGAAATTCTGAGGTTTTGAGATTCTGAGATTCTGAAATTCTGAAATTCTGAGATTCTGAGATTCTGAGATTCTGAGATTCTGAGATACTGAGATTCTGAGATTCTGAGATTCTGAGATTCTGAGATTCTGGGATTCTGAGATTCTGAGATTCTGAGATTCTGAGATTTTGAGATTCTGAGATTCTGAAATTCTGAAATTCTGAGATTCTGAGGTTTTGAGATTCTGAGATTCTGAAATTCTGAAATTCTGGACCCCTCAATATGCTGAAATTTTCAGATCAAGACTATTCTCTCGGATTCCCTGGTCCTGGACGCCTATGACTACCACAAGGTCAATGGATTTGTGATGACGAATCCATTCATCAAATGGTGTCCAGGAAAAAATTGTGGACGAGCTGTGAAGGTGAGCATAACTTTTTCAAAATTTTAAAATTTCCAAAAATATATTTATAATCAAAAAATAGACAAAATATCCTACAATTCTGTCAAAAAATCACATTTCTAGTGCTTCTAGGAGCCGAAATAGAGCCGCTTTAAGTTTAGGAGGCTAGAGACGCAGACGACGAGACACGCTGCGTCTCTAACCTCGGAAACTTCAAATGACTGTATCTCGAGTTCTAGATGAGCTAGAAAGTTGGTTTTTGGACAGAATTGTAGGGTTTAAAATGGATTATTAAATAAATAAATAATTTAACAATAAAAAAATCCGGAATCTAAGGACCTGAGGATCTTGGCACCAATATTTTCGGTGTGAAAAAGCTCATTGCGAATTTTTGTTTGGTTTTTGAAAGTTGGTTTTTGGACAGAGTTGGTTACTGTAGTTTTCGAGATATGCGCCTTTAAAGTAAGCTGACCTCTACCGGTAGGAGGAAGGGATGCTTTGAAATTGGTGGCAATTTTTAAACGAGTATATCTCAAAAACCAAAAAAGCTACTAAAAATTAGTCAATTATAAAGTTGCTCAGCATAAAATTTACAATATTTTCACGTGTAGAACTATTCTGCTTGCTACCGTAGTTTTTGAGTTATGCGCCTTTAAAGTAAGCTGACCGCCACCGGTGGCGGCGGCTAACAGAGATGGGGTAGGCCCATGTTAAAGGTGCATATCTCAAAAAGTACTGTAGCTAGAAAAGAGATGTCAATTAACAAAATGTGTAGAAATTCACGATTCACATTTTTATAGTGACAAAATGTTGCTAACTTTCTAGATTTTAAAGATATATACGTTTAAAAAATTTTTCTGTAAATTCTCCGTTCGAAGCCCATCCAAACTGTTAGCTTTGAGCTCGATTTTCTCGGTTACTGTAAAAGATATCAGAAAATTTTCAATTAATAAAATGTTAGTGATATTTTGACCGATATTTTATCAGTTGACACATTTTTGATACCTTTTATAGTGACCGAGATAATTGAGCTCAAAGTAGGCGTACAAGGTGAGCTCCTGTGTTTTTAGTATGCCAATTCCAATAGCTCGTAACTTGCTTTAATTACAACATTTCTGAACAAACTTAATTTTAAATTATAGCTCTCAAAAAGACTTTTTACATGATATACAATTTATCTACTTTCAGGTCTTCTCCACGGATTCCCAGCTCATCGAATGCGAATGCGGCGCTCGCTTCTGCTTCTGTTGCTATGAAAACTGGCATGAGCCAGTAACCTGTGAGCTCCAAAAACAATGGGTGATCCGTTGTAAAAGCGACAGTGAAACCGCCAATTGGATCATGGCACACACTAAAGAGTGCCCAAAATGTCATACGACCATCGAGAAGAATGGTGGATGCAACCATATGAGTTGCCAGACCAGAAGCTGTATGCACGAGTTTTGTTGGCTTTGCATGAAACCGTGGAGGGGTCATACGGCGTGCAACAGGTAGGTGTTTCCCACAAAAATGTTATTTTCAGTCATAAAATAGACAAAATTTACTACAATTCTGTCTAAAAATCACATTTCTATCGCTTCTAGGAAGCGAGATAGAGCCGCTTCAAGTTTGGGAGGCTAGAGACGCAGACGACGAGACACGCTGCGTCTCTAACATCGGAAATTTTAAATGACCGTATCTCGAGTTCTAGATGAGCTAGGAAATTGGTTTTTGGACACATTTTTAGGGTTTGAAATGAATTTTTTAAAAAGTTATTCATAAAAATGTCTTGACAGCAAGGCTGTGCGAAATGCGGCCGCGGCCGAGGCCGTGGGTACTTTACCGTGGACCAATCCGGCCGTTCTTTCGAACATAAGCTCAGCTACCCAGGTACTACTAGGGCCGCTAGGCCGCCGTATGCTACCTATCTCAGAAGTATCCTTTTTTGAAGTGCCGCGGCCGCTCTGGCACAGCCTTGCTTGACAGGGAAATTTCATTTCAAAACAATTTTTCCCATTTTTAATCTTGAAATTTTAAGAATAATCTAAAAATCTTTTTCAACCCCTACAATTATGTCTAAAAACCAACTTCCTAGCTCATCTAGAACTCGAGATACGGTCATTTGAAGTTTCCGAGGGGTTAGAGACGCAGCTTGTCTCGTCGTCTGTGTCTTTAGCCTGCTAGATTTGTAGCGGCTCTATCTCGGCTTCTAGAAGCGCTAGAAATGTGATGTTTAGACGGAATTGTAGCGAATTTTGTCTAATTTAAAATCAAAAAAATTCTAAAAATTTTATTTTTCAGCTACGTCGACAAAAATGAACAACAGCGCACAAACTCGCGACAGAGTCTCGAGCGATATTTGTTCTACTACAATAGGTACCGAACTCATGAGCAAAGTTTGCAATTGGAGATGAAGGTGGGCGGGAAATTCGGAACTTCTGAAAAGCTGATCTACAGTACCTGCCAAAAAATGGTTTTCTGGTTGGAAATTGTTAAAAAAAATAGTAAACTTTGAAGCGCTACAAAAGCGATCCAAATTTTTCCGATTTGTCTGAAAATTTCAGAATGTACTAAACAACAATAGAGCTTCAATTTTGTAGTTGACACCTTTTTTGTAATTTCTTTGGTTTTCGAGATATGCGCCTTTTTAAAAATACCGTATTTTTCAGCCTATAACTTGCTTCGTTTTTGTACCAATTAAATTACCAGTTACAGATCTCCAAAAACACTTTATAATGATATAAAATATTTTTAGCTCAAAAAGAAAGTGGCCATCAAAATGGACCAAATTGCAAATGCCAGAAAGGCCTATGTTGAAGTCAAGTGCCTGGAACAGGCTGTGGAAGTTCTCTCCCAGTGCCGTCAAACAATGATGTACTCCTATGTCTTCGCCTTCTACCTTCAGAAAGACAACAATTCGCAAATCTTCGAGGACAACCAAAAGGATCTGGAGGCAGCGACTGAGAATCTTTCCGAGCTATTGGAGAAGGATATCGACGAAGATGACTACTCGAAATTGTTCAAACTGGTTAGTTTTTGTGTTTTCTGTGGTTCTGTTTATACATAATCTAAAACTCCATTTCAATCTCTTCAATTCTGTCCAAAAACCAACTTTCTAGCTCATCTAGAACTCGAGATACGGTCATTTGAAGTTTCCGAAGGTTAGAGACGCAGCGTGTCTCGTCGTCTGCGTCTCTAGCCTCCTAAACTTGAAGCGGCTCTATCTTGGTTCCTAGAAGCTCTACAAACGTGATTTTTAGACAGAGTTGTAGGAAATTTTGTCTATTTTATAACCGAAAAAGAGACCGATTTTGGTTAGTGATAATTTTAGGATTATAGGATCTGAGGATCTATGGATCTATGAATCCAAGGATTTTCAAATCCAAATCAATTGTTTTGGGTAAAAAATATACAAACTTTCCTACAATTTTGTCAAAATACCAACTTTCTAGCTCATCTAGAACTCGAGATACGGTCATTTGAAGTTTCTGAGGTTAGAAACGCAGCGTGTCTCGTCGTCTGCGTCTCTAGCCTCCTAAACTTGAAGTGGCTCTATCTCGGTTCCTAAAAGCGCTAGAAATGTGATTTTTAGACAGAATTGCAGGAAATTTTGTCTATTTTCATAATAATTAAAATTTTTCTGAAAGTTTTAGAAATATTTTTTAGGTCCAAGACAAATCCCGCTACGTGGACGCTCGTCGGAAAGTGCTTCTAGAGCACTGTATCGAAGGATATGACAAGAATTTTTGGAAATTCACAACTGCCGCATTTCGATAAGGATTTTTTTGTGATGCTTGATTGTTTTTTATTTTCTGAAAATTTCATGTTTTATATTTTTGATTTTCTGATTACCGTAGTTCCTCTAGTAGAAGCTCATCTCAACCGTCAACATTGAGCTCAATTATCTCGGTTCCTAAGTGAGATATCAAAAATGTGTCAACTGATAAAATGTTAGTGATATCCTGATAAACAATTTACCAGTATATACATTTTTGATATCAGTGATAAGAATCGAGATAATTGAGATCAAAGTTGACTTATTGTTCATTCTATGGTATATTAATGCATCTCATGTTTCATGCCATTCCCCCTTCTTTCAAATAAATTTTGATTCAATTTTTTTCACGAAAATTTGAAATTTCTAACGGTCTGCGTCTCCGTGATTCTCATTCTTGCTCATCTCAAAAAATATGTACAGTAAGATGTACAAAAACGTATTTTTCAGTTCATTTTTGGTCATTTCGCTCGTTTTTCCAAATTTTTTTAAATAGATATTCTGAAAATCCATTTTAAACCCTACACTTCTGTCCAAAAACCAACTTTCTAGCTCATCTAGAACTCGAGATACGGTAATTTGAAGTTTTCGAGGTTAGAGACGCAGCGTGTCTCGTCGTCTGCGTCTCTAGCCTCCTAAACTTGAAGTGACTGTATCTCGGCTCCTATAAACGCTAGAAATGTGATTTACAGACAGAATTGTAGGATTTTTTGTCTATTTTCTAATTAGATAGATTTTTTGTAATTTTGTTTTTCAAAAGTTTCCAAAAGTTGTCAAAATGACCGAAAATTAACTGAAAAATATGTTTTTGTATATCTTATTAACCGGTAATGTATCTAGATTCACAGAAAAGGAATTTTGGCGTTCTCTGGAAAATGGCACAACCTAAAATTTGTTATCAAAGTGAACCGAAACTACTCACCAACACTTTCGAAGTCCTAGACGATTCTGAAAAAAATGACATTAAATGGTAAGTAAACTTTGAGCTTATTTATCTCGGTTCCTATAAGAGATAACTAAAAGTTATCAACTGATAAAATATTTATCATAACATCATCAATATTTTATCAGTTAACAAAATTTTGATATCTTTGACAGGAGCCGAGATAAGTGAGCTGCAAGCATAAGGGTCGTAAGCGCGGCTGAGCGACTCGCCAACTTTTATAGTTTGAGCTCATTTATCTCGGTTCCTATAAGAGATATCAAAAAGTGATCAACTGATAAAATTTTTATCATAATATTACCAATATTTTATCAGTTGACAAAATTTCGACATCTCTTATAGGAATCAAGATAATTAATCTTGCAGTAGATGGCTTGGAAGGCTGACACATGCTCAAGCGAGCTTTGGCTTCCATTTCAATTGGGAAGAGTTAGAAAATCAAGGAGCGGACCGTCTCACGGGATATATCATTATCAAGGAGTCCACTAACTCCTTCGCACCACAAAAAACAGCAGTCGACATTACAAATACTTCGATTACCATGATGACACCGTTTAGTATGACCCAACCTTTGAAATATGTATTCAGCTTTGAATATTCTTTGACTCCACATTTCAATCGGTCCAAAAAAGTTTCGTATGATGAGCTTTTTGCTCCATCTGACATGACTGATGCGGTTCTGGTGATCGAGGAAAAGAGGATCCATGTTAATAAAACGGCAAGTTACCAAAGTCATTTTGACATTTTTGTATTAGGGTGGGGAGAAATTATTTTCCGAAAATTTTTAAAATTTCCCCACGGAATGTCCCAGAGTTTCTAGAACTTTTCTAGTATAGACTAGTGTAGAACGTCGTGAAAGCTTCTCACTCATGCCTACATGAGGTGTTCCTGCCCACTGGTGAAACAACCATGAACGATCACTCGAGACCTCGAGTTCGGCTACTCATCTTCTACGGGTGATCTCATTGCACCTGTGCGACGGAGACTGCTAAGAATATATGCCGAGTGTTCGGAGAGAGGATCGTCACCAATTGCACCGTCAGCGATCGGCTTGCTTCTTTCGAGTCAGGAGACACGAGCCTCGAAGACAACCCACACACTGTTCAAAATATGTTGAGTTCGATGAGCTGCCGCTTGAAGCCTCGAGGGAGAAGCCTGATAGGACTACTCACGAACTGTAGAAAATGTTCCCCTGCAAATACCACATTATCAGCAATCTTCCCCACAAGCTTGGTTTCCGAAGAGTGATGGCTCAAAGAGTACCCTATGATCTCACTCCATTTCAAAAACGGACTTGAAAAAGTCTATCCTTCTTACTCCGCAGAGGAAAGAGTTTCTGGTAGACTTGTTAACATGAGATGGGAGCTGGATACTCTGCAATAATATCACCCATCATGGAATTTGGATTCCTCGCGGTGAGGACCCGCTAAGTGCAACCGAATCCAGAATTTCATGAGAAGATGTGTTTGCCCTCGTGCTTCTGGGATTAGAAGGGATTGCTGTTTTTCGAGTTGAGCCTGCAAGGAACATCCATCACCGCTTCCACCTACAGATTTTAGTTGGATTCCCTCGTCCTTGCCCTCCGAGTAAAACGCCCGAGACGCTCCACCGTTAACCTTCTACGTGATGTTATTCGCCCGCATGTGACTAGAGACACCCAGGCCAAACTGCAGGACCTGGCCGGGACTACGGTTTCTTATCTGTAATACTTGCTTCACTTTGCGCTTTCAGAATATCATCAGTTCCGCCCGCTCAAGCAGTTCCTCAGAGAGAAACAGTTCAAAACATTGAACCATACCAAAATGGTAGTGAGCGTCTTCTTTTCACTCTCACACGCCCGTATTCTGGAAGACTGGAATCGAGTAACTTCCCAATAGCTGACTCACAGTTGTAGTCGATACTGGTGAATATATTGTTGATTGATCGTTAACGAAATTGAAGATAAATAGAAAATAAAAACTTCAAAAATTTCGGAAAATAATTTCTCCCCATCCTAATAATTTCTGAGAAGTTATTTTTGGCTTTAAAATAGACAAAATTTCCTACAGATAAGTCTAGAAATCAAATTTCTAGCGCTTCTAGGAGCCGAGATACACCCGCTTCAAATTTAGGAGGCTAGAGACGCAGACGACGAGACACGCTGCGTCTCTAACTACGGAAATTTCAAATGGCCGTATCTCGAGTTCTAGATGAGCTAGAAAGTTGGTTTTTGGACAGAATTGTAGGGTTGGAAATGGATTTTCAGATTATTCAAAAAAATTTTTTTTTAATGAACTCCTTTTTTAATGAACTTAAAAATTTTTAATGATTTTTTTTTTCCAAAAAGTTGAAAAATTGGAAAATTGTGTTTTCGATGTCATCTTGCAGCCAGTTTCTGGGATTTTAGGTTCATTTTGAAAGGTTGAGGTTCAAGCGAGTTACAAGCATTTTCGTCGGTCACCACCTCGAAACCACCATAACTTTTTTCAGAATAGAGATTTTGAGATGACCTTAATTTTAAAATGTAGATTCTGAAAAGCTCTACAAAACGATATAGAACACTACTGACTGGAAATTTTGATTTTTGGAAATTTCAACATTTTTGAACAAAAGACGGAGAAGACTTAAAAATTATTGTCTTGGTCAAAAAATATTTAAAAAATTCAGTACAATTCTTTCTAAAGACTACATTTCTAGCGCTTCTGGAAACCGAGATAGAGCCTTTCCAAGTTTAGGAGGCTAGAGACGCAGACGACGAGACACACTGCGTCTCTAACCTTGGAAACTTCAAATGATCGTATCTCGAGTTCTAGATGAGCTAGAGAGTTGGTTTTTGGACGGAATTGTAGGGTTCGAATTGGGGTTTTAGATTATCAAAGAAAATTGAGAAAATGAAATATTTTAGAAAACGGGAAAATCTTGATAACTTCTTATCTATCAATTTTCAGTTCCTCTCAATCCATTCCGACTATTTCAAAGTCCTGTTCTCCAATAATTTCAAGGAGGGAAGCTTATCCGAAATCGAAATCAATGACATCTCCTACGACGACTTCGGACTCCTTTGCAGCAGTTTCTTCCCAAACACACAGTTTCCAAATGGTACGCTTCTAAGTTTTTCGGGACATGCGCCTTTAAGGGTGTAAGCCACTGCAGTGCTAGAGATGAAGATGAGATAAGGATATGTTCCTTTTAAAGGCGCATATCTCGAAAACCAAAAGAAATACAAAAAGTGGTCAACTACAAAATTGAAGCTCTAGTTCTGTTTAATACACACAGCAACTTTCAGACAAATCGAAAAATTCTGAACTACTTTCAGATGGAACCGTCGAGAAGCTTCTAGAATTGGGTCGCCGATTCTTATTGTCATCAGTCATCAGAATTGTTGAATATCATTTAATTCACGGTTCAAAAATTGGAATCCCAAAAATGATATGGTTGGCTGATGAATATAAAATGGAGGAGCTTTTGGAGAAGTGTATCCGTGAGATGGATTCGTCGGAGAAGGCTAAGCAATTGAGAGAATCCGAAGAGTTTGAGAAGCTGTCGGATGCAACTATGTCCAAACTTTGCCGACGCTTGGCTGCGCTTTTGTGAATTCATTTACATTTTTTTCCGCTTTTTTGTATTCTAGAAGTTTGAACTGCTTTGAATAAGCTACCGTTTTTTTCGTCTGAATTGTGTGTCATCTGTGTAGAAAGTACAATAAAATTTTGCTGACTATTTCAGTGTTTCCTGTCTTTTTGGGTATCTTTTTCAGGAGAAACAACCACAAAACCGAATTCTACAGATTCGATTACATACGGCCCAAAATTTTCTTATCAATCCTTATTTTCTAGTCATAGTTATAGCCAATCAAACAAATTCCTTGAATTTTCTCGATTAATTGCACAATAAAATTAATTTTCGGATTTTTAAAGCACTTTTTTTCAGGTTTTTCAGCGAAAACTGACGGAAAATGAGCCTAAAATCGCATCAATTTATTCGAAAATGTTTCAGGTTTGCAATTGCGCGTCGCGGTGTTTGCGTACGCATTTTCCCAATAAACGACGACGACATGCCATCGGAGTTATTGGGTTTCCTGCACTCTGTGACTGAACTTTGCCAAAAAGAGAGACTCTGCTATTTTTATTGATTTTACCCTCTGCTATGTTTATTGATTTTTGCCCCCGAATGTTTCAAAAAAAGGATTACTGTAGATTTTTCAGTTTCAGTTTTGGCCTATTTCAAACTGCGTATAGTCTTTTTGGAACAAATTTTCAGTCCTTTTCAGCTCTTTCTCAGTTGCACTTTGACCCCACTGTTTTTGAGCTCAATTATCTCGGTCCTTATCATTGATATCAAAAAATTGTCGACTGACCAAATGTTTATCAGGTTATCATAAGTATCTTATTAGTTGACAACTTTTTGCTATCATTCACGATAGTGAGATAACTTGACTTAAAATTATAGAGCAAAAACGGACCAACAATTTTGACAATTTTATGAAATTTAAAAAATCCTTATTTAAAAAATCGTGTTAATTATAAAACAGACAAAATTTACTACAATTCTGTTAGAAAATCACATTTCTAGCACTACTAGGAACCGAGATAGAGCAGCTTCACGTTTAGGAGGCTAGAGACGCAGACGACGAGACACGCAGCGTCTCTAACCTTAAGGTTTATTAGAGCGCGTTTGTCAATGTTCTTAGACTAGTACACACCACACCAGACCGCTCGTAGCCATCGCAGAGTCGTTGCACTCCTTCAGTACCTTCCCCCCCCCTCTCTCTCTCTCTCTCTCTCTCTTTCCCTTCCTTTTGACAAATTCGGAGGTAAAATCAATAAAAAAATCAATAGTAAAAATACTATTGATTGTTTTTTCTCTTTTTTTTGGCAAATTTCAGTCACTGCGAAAAGAGTGCAGGCAGAATTCTTCGGGGTTTTAAATCAATATTCTACAAAAAAAATATATTTTTTGCCTCCTTAGTTGCCCAGTTAACGATTAACTAGTTAATTTCAGACTAAAAAAATGAGTGTCGATTTTTCCGATGATGAAGATCAAGTGGTGGAGAAGAAGGTGGAATATAATAAAGTAAGTCAACTTCCAGTCCATATATCTCATTTCCTGTAAAAGATATCAAAAAGTGCGCAACTGATAGAATGTTTATCATGTTATCAGCTACATTTTATTAGATTACAGTTTTTTGATATCTTTGATAAGAACCGAGATAACTCGCTTCAAAGTTGATACTGTATTTTGCCTAGTAAAGCCCGCACAAGCCGTCTACTTTGATCGAATTTATCTCCGTTCTTATCAATGATATCAAAAAGTGGTTAACCAATAAAATATTTTTGATAATCTGATAGACAGTTTATCAGTTGACAACTTTTTGATATCTATCACAAAAACCGAGATAAAATGGCTCAAACTACAGTAACCTCTATTTTCAGTTCCTAACCCATGGCGAATTGGAAAGTGAAATGAAGAAAACGATTTCTGAAGTTCAAGCAGTTCTTCAAGTCCCAAATGGAGTTTGCCGAATTCTTCTCCACAAATTCAAATGGAACAAAGAGACCCTATTCGACAAATTCTATGATTGTTTGGATATGACAGAGTTTTTGAAGAGTTGCCAGATCATCAGAAAATCCGAAGATGAAGAGAGTCAGAAAGGAGGTGAGCAGATCTCAAACTTTTTTAGTAAATAGATAAATCTAAAAATCCACTCAAAACCCTACAACTCTGTCCAAAAACCAACTTCCTAGCTCATCTAGAACTCGAGATACGATCATTCGAAGTTTCCGAGGTTAGAGACGCAGTGTGTCTCGTCGTCTGCGTCTCTAGCGTCTTAAACTTGAAGTGGCTCGCTCATCTAGAACTCGAAATACGGTCTTTGAAAAAAAAAGTTATTTGTAGATTGATGTGTCTTTTATTCGAAAAAGGTGAAATTTTCAAAAATTCGAAATTTCCAGTTGATAGTGTTTTATATCGTTTTCTAGAACTTTCCGAAATCTACATTTTCCACTTGAGACAATCTTCAAATCTTAATTTTGAAGGGAAATATGGTCGTTTCTACTTGACTGCCTGTAACTGGCTTTAACCTAAACTTTTTAACACAAGCTTACAATTAGGATCAGAATTTGGCGTTCGAAAAGTTCTACAAAACAAAAGCAAAATTTGAATTTTTAAATTTCAGTCAAAAATCTGAAAATCCATTTCAAACCCTACAATACTGTCCAAAAACCAATTTTCTTGCTATTCTAGAACTCGAGATACGGTCATTTGAAGTTTCTGAGGTTAGAGATGCAGTGTGTCTCGTCGTCTGCGTCTCTAGCCTCCTAAACTTGAAGCAGCTCTATCTCGGTTCCTAGAAGCGCTAGAAATGTGATTTTCAAACAGAATTGTAGGAAATTTTGTCCATTTTCAAATCCGAAACGAATGATTTTTTAGTTGTCTAGTGTCTTATATCCAAAAAAGTCGAAGTTTCCGAAAATTCGAAAATTTGAGCTAGTTCAATTTTATATCACTTTGTAGCGCTTTTTAAGACCAACATTTTCCAATTTAAACTGTTCGAAAATCTTGCATTTGAAAAAAGTTATGGTCCTTTTTTCAAATTGCCACCAAAATGACATCAAAAACACAATTTTCCAATTTTTCCGTTTTTCAGAATTTTCCGTTTTCCATGAGTTTTTTGGAATCTTAAAAAAAATATACATAAAAAAACCATTTCAAACAGTACAATTCTGCCCAAAAACCAACTTTCTAGCTCATATAGGACTCGAGATGCGGTCATTTGTAGTTTCGGGAGGTTAGAGACGCAGAGTGTTTCGTCGTCTGCGCCTCTAGTCTCCTGAACTTGGAAAAGCTCTATCTCGGTTCCTAGAAGCGCTAGAAATGTGATTTTTAAACAAAATTGTAGAATTTTTTTTCTATTTTTTAACCCAAAAATAATTATTTCTCTTGAATTTCAGTATGCGACATCTCCGTGGAGCTAACCGATCTGGTCTATGATTGCCTGGATATGACCGAGGGTTTGAAGAGCTGTCAGATCATCAGAAGATCCAAAGATGAAAAGAGTCAAAAAGGAGGTAAATTTTTAAAATAAAATCTCAAAATCCATTCAAAACCCTACAATTATGTCCAAAAACCAATTTCCTAGCTCATCTAGAACTCGAGATACGGTCATTTGAAGTTTCCGAGGGTAGAGACGCAGCGTGTCTCGTCGTCTGCGTCTCTAGCCTCCTAAACTTGTATCGACTTTATCTCGGTTCCTAGAAGCGCTAGAAATGTGGTTTTTAAACAAAATTGTAGAAATTGTTTTCTATTTTTTTTCTATTTTATAACCCAAAAAGAATTATTTCTCTTGAATTTCAGAATGCGACGTCTGCGTGGAGGTAACCGATCTGGTCGGCTTGTCGTGCGGTCACCTGGCTTGTCCGAAATGCTGGAAAGCATACGTAACGGAGAAAATCGTGGGTTGCAGACAGAGCGAAATCGAATGCCTGGCCAGCAAATGTGATCTATTGATCGAGGATGAGAAGGTGCGTTTGGGGGAGATTCTGAGATTCTGAGATTCTGAGATTCTGAGATTCTGAGGTTCTGAAATTCTGAAATTCTGAGATTCTGAGATTCTGAGATTCTGAGATTCTGAGATTCTGAGATTCTGAGATTCTGCGATTCTGAGATTCTGCGATTCTGAGATTCTGAGATTATGAGATTATGAAATCCTAAAAACCTGGAATTCAAAAAATGTTCAGATCAAAACCATCCTCTCGGATTCTCTGGTCCTGGACGCCTATGATTACAACAAAGTCAATGGATTCGTGATGACGAATCCATTCATCAAATGGTGTCCAGGAAAGAATTGTGGACGAGCTGTGAAGGTGACAATTTTGAGCATAACTTTTTTGAAAATCTAGAAATGTTTAAATTTCTGTTGGTGTGATAAAATAGACAAAATTTCCTACGATTCTGTCCAAAAATCACCTTTCTAGCGCTTCTAGGAGCCGAGATAGAGCCGGTTCTAGTTTAGGAGGCTAGAGACACAGACGACGAAACACTCTGCGTCTCTAACCTCGGAAACTTCAAATGACCGTATCTCGAGTTCTAGATGAGCTAGAAAGTTGGTTTTTGAACAGAATTGTAGGCTTTGAAACCATTTTCTTATTATCCATGACAAGGTTTTATTGAAAATTGTGGATTTCGGAATGCTTTAAAAAATCATATAAAAAATGAACAAACCAAAAATAGAGTCTCAACTTTGTATTTGCCAACTTTTTTGTAGTTTTGCACAAGCCGCTGTTGTGCGGAAAGGAGAATACTGTATTTTTAAAAGCGCGCATCTCGAAAACCAAAAAAATACAAAAGGGCTATCAACTACAAAAATGAAGTTCTATTTTTGTTTAGTACACTCTAAAATTATTAGATAAATTGGAAAATTCTGAAATACTTTTGTAGCGTATAGAGCAAGCTCCTAGCAACTTTGCTGTGCTAATTACAAGAGCTTGTAACTCGCTTCAATTTAAAAATTTTTGAGCAAACTCAAATTCAACTTATAGATATCAAAAACGCCTTTCTAATGGTATACAACACTTTAGGTCTTTTCCACGGAGCCCCAACTCATCGAATGCGAATGCGGCGCTCGTTTTTGCTTCTGTTGCTATGAAAATTGGCACGAGCCAGTGACGTGTGAGCTTCAAAAACAGTGGATTATCAGTTGCAAGAACGACGCGGCAACTGCACATTGGATTGTGGTACACACTAAAGAATGCCCAAAATGTCATGTGACAATTGAGAAGAATGGTGGATGCAATCATATGTGTTGCCGGAACAAACACTGTTTTTATGAGTTTTGTTGGCTTTGTATGAGAGATTGGAGATTCCATGACGGGTGTAATGAGTAGGTGTTACCAATAAGATATAAAAAACGTCTTTTTTATTTGATTTCCGACCATTTTTGAAACTTCTGAAGCTTTAAAAATTGTTTGCAAAATATAGACAAAATTTTCTACAATTCTGTCTAAAAATCACATTTCTAGAGCTTCTAGGAACCGAGATAGAGCCACTTCAAGTTTAGAAGGCTAGAGAAGCAGACGGCGAGACACACTGCGTCTCCAACCTCGGAGACTTCAAATGACCGTATCTCAAGTTCTAGATGAGCTAGAAAGTTGGTTTTTAGACAGAATTGCAGGATTTGAAGTGGATTTTCTGATTATCTATGATAAACGCTCATCTAGAACTTGAAATACGGTCATTTGAAATTATCGAAATTAGAGACGCACCGTGTCTCGTCGTCTGCGTCTCTAGCCTCCTAAACTTGGAACGACTCTATTTCGGCTCTCAAAAGCTCTAGAAGTGTGGTTTTCAAACTGAATTGTAGAAAATTGTTTATATTTTATAGTTTGAAAACATTTTGAGAAATTTCTGAACTATTTTTTTTCAGCTATGTCTATGTCGACAACAATGAGACGAGTGTGCGGCAAAGTCTTGAGCGTTATCTGTTCTACTATAACAGGTACAAAACGCATGAGCAAAGTTTGCAGTTGGAGATGAAGGTAAGCGGATGATTCCTGAAATTTACAGTACCTGCCAAAAAAATATGTGAACCATTTTTAATGAATAATCGTCTTTTTTAAAGCCCCTACAAATGTATTAGGTTGGTCGGAAAGTAATGCGCGTTTTTGACGTACTTCAAAGTTATTGTAAAAACAAAGCAAGGAAGTATTAATCGAAGGGGCATTATCCATCATTAATGACTTCATACTGCCAACGTATGTAAAAAGATTCGATGCCTCTACTCAAGAACTGTACTGACTGTGGCTCAAAATAGTTCGTTACCCTAATTTTCACTTTTTCCCCATTCTTGAACTTTTTCTTGGCGAGATGATGCTTTATTGTTTGAAAAAACAAGTAGTCGGATAGCGCCGCATCTCAGCTGTAAGGCGGTTAAAAAGGCACTTCTTCGCCCAACTCGGAAAAAATTTTTGAGCCAATTTTGCGGCGTGGTGTCGAGCGTTGTTGTGAACCAGAAACTTTGCCGATGTGCCAACTCCTTGCCGTTTGAGCAACAGGTCCACGCGTTGCAGCTAACCTTTGTTGTGACCAGTAGTCACTATTTGACTATGCTTCAGAAATTCAAAATACACCAGACTTCGCGAATTCCGCCAGACACATAGCATAACCTTTTCTCTGTGCACGCTCGGTTTTAGCGTCTTTTTCCGTGCTTTGTAATGATGCAGCCACTGTCATTTTTCACCAATGCAATCCTATTGAGTTTATCTCTAATCCAACGTCAGAATTGGATTTGAGAAACCACGATTTTTTGGAAGACGCAAGAGAAAACTGGCCACTTCGACGCGCTTCATCTTGTTGTCATCGGAAAGTTCGTTTGACACTCTTTTTCGGCAATTGTTCGTTCATCCAGAATAATGATTAGGGTGAAATTAAACTGTCCTTATACAGGGTGGGGATTAATTATTGCGCCGCAACTTTGAGCATGCTCTGGCGCCTGCAGAACAGTCTACATTGCACACATTACTATTTTTCCGAATCACTATCTCGTTTGAAACTATTTCTGAAAGTTTCAGTCAATTATCTCAACTTTGAAGGTAATGGTGGCTGCTTTTCTATCCCGCACTCCTAGAATGGAAGGAGCGAAAAATGGGATCCGAACTTTGGGGGTTGCTAAAAACTTGGTTTCGTGAAATCAGTAGTCAATCAAGCACTCGTTCGGTTCAGAATGTTGAGAACTTTAAAGGATATAAGAAGAAGCGACCATCCGGTGACTGTGACGACTCCTGAAGTCGTCAAAGCCGTAAGAGAGAGAATCAGGTGGAATCCCGAAAGGAGCATCAGAAAGATGACGTCGTCGTTCAGAATCTGTTTCAAACAGATGAGAAATATTCTCCAGAACAAGCTCCATATGATTTCGTAATGAATCCAAAATGACGCCTTCCTAACGGACCGTAACAAAGGGTTACAACTGAAAAAATCCAAAGATCTCTTTCGAGGCACGCGCACGGCACGCACTTGAGGGCCAGTGTCGAAGATGAAAAGTTGTTCACTGTTGAGGAGAACAAAAACGGTCAGAACACCCGAATCATGTTTATCGATTATTATAGTGCATGTTGGAGGTGGAAAATCCAAAATAAGACATTTCACTGGGCCGTGGTGGTCGTATTTGGTGAGATATGATCAGAATGTGAAGTTTCGTTGATTTTGGAGACAAAAACAACAAAGAATACTACATCAAGCGGGTTTTGAAGTCGGAGGTTCTGCTCTGGTCCCAATCACGTCTTGTGAACGCCAATTGGGCACTCCAACATGACAGCGTGCCTCCCCACACTACAAATCTCACTCAGCAGTGGTGCAAAGCCAATTTCAAGGTTCTTACCCCTAAGGGTCAATGGCCAGCTTCCAGCCCGGTACTCAATCCCATGAATTTTTCGTTACGGGAATATTGGACCCAATAAGTCTCCACAAAAAATTATCCTAATTTGGAAGCCCTGATTAGATCCCTGGCCGCCGCATGGGACAAGTTGGTCGTCAACTACCCCCGTGCCGTAGTAGACTCCTTCTTGAAGACACTTTGAGCTGTTATCGAAGCGAACGGAGGAGAGCTCAAAAACTGTAAATGCCATCTTTTTTGTTATTTCTTAATGAACATCTTGGCTGAATTTCATAAAAAATTCTTTCGATTTGAGGTTTTTACACCGTCTTGAAAGCGGCGCAATAATTAATCCCCACCCTGTAAGCAACGAGTTGTTTGGCACGGTTCCAGTTCGATTGCTTATCCTAAAGAATCGTAGACAACGCTTTTTAGACAAAACTGCGTGTTTTGCCTTCCAAGCATTGGACGGCGCTACTGGAACGTTGGAACTAGCGTCAGTATAGATTTCCGGATACAGCATGTTCTCGAAATACTGATGAAAAAAAGCGATCAGCTTCCGCGGCTGTTTACCTGTCTTTTGATTCACGCTAAAAGTAGGCTCAAAAGCAAAAATTTTGATTAGGTATTGTATTAAATCTTTTTCTAATGCAAACATGGATTCAAACAGTAAAGTGACTATTGGAAACAAAGCTAAAGACATGCTCTTTAGAATGAAGAAAAAATTAGGTCGAAACCATCGTTTACAGGAAAATTATGAATCACCAAACTTAGCGCGCATTACTTTTCGACCAACCTAATACTTCACAATATTCCGATTTATTTGAAAATTTCAGAGTTCACTGAACAAAAATAGAGCTTTAATTTTGTAATTAAAAACTTTTTTGTAGCTTTTCTGGTTTCTGAGATATGCGCCTTTAAAGTAAGCTGACCACTACCGGTAAGAGAAGGGGATAAGCATCCTGACCGTCAACTTTGAGCGTAATTATCTCGGTTCCTGTAAAAGATATCAAAAAAAGGTCAACTGATAAAATATTACTGATAAGATGGCAAATATTTTATTAGTTAACTGATTCCTGATATCTCTGAGGGAAACCGAGATAATTGAGCTCAAAGTTGGCAAACCAGATTTTCTTGTGACAGCTGTTTTAGGGCAGGATACTGTATTTGCCCTTTGAGCTTAATTATCTCGGTTCTTATCAGAGATATCAAAAATTTCTCAACAGGTAAAATATTTATCATAATATCACCAATATTTTATCAGTTGACCACTTTTTGATATCTTCGATGAGAACGGAGATAATTAAGCCTAAAGTGCATGGGCTGATTTTAGAGCATCGCAACTATAACAGCTTGTAACTTGCTTCGTTTTTGCAATTTTTAACAAGTTAAATTTCAAAATATAGATTTTTAGAAGCCCTTTTTAATAATATTTGAATTTTCAGCTCAAAAAGAAAGTGGCCATCAAAATGGACCAGATTGCAAACGCTACAAAAGCGTATGTTGAAGGAAAATGCCTGGAACAAGCTGTGGAAGTTCTCTCCCAGTGCCGTCAAACCTTGATGTATTCCTACGTCTTCGCCTTCTACCTTCAGAAGGATAACAATTCGCAAATCTTCGAAGACAACCAAAAGGATCTGGAGGCCGCCACCGAGAATCTTTCTGAGCTATTGGAGAAGGATCTAGAAGGAGACGACTTCTCAAAATTATTCAAACAGGTCAGTTTGTGTTTTCTGTTTATGAACAATCTGAAAATCCATTTCAAACCCTACAATTCTGTTCAAAAACCAACTTTCTAGCTCATCTGGAACTCGAGATACGGTCATTTGAAGTTTCCGAGGTTAGAGACGCAGCGTGTCTCGTTGTCTGCGTCTCCAGCCTCCTAAACTTGAAGCGTCTTTATCTAGGTTCCAAAAAGCGCTAGAAATGTGATTTTTAGACAGAATTGTAGGAAAGTTTGGATATATTTTTAGCCAAAAAGAATTTTTACTTGACTGGCATCAAAATGACATTGAAAACACAGTTATCCAAATTTCTCATGAATCAAAATTTTCCATTTTTTGACAATCTTCAGATTTTTATAAGTGATCTAAAAATTCGTTTCGAACCACACAATTCTGTCTAAAAACCAAGTTCCTAGCTCATTTAGAACTCGAGATACTGTCATTTGAAGTTTCCGATGTTAGAGACGCAGTGTGTCTCGTCGTCTGTGTCTCTAGCCTCCTAAACTTGAAGTGGCTATATCTCGGCTTCTAGAAGCGCTAGGAATGTGATTTGTAGACAGAATTGTAGAGAATTTTGTCTATTTTCAAATCAATAAGAAAACTAATTTTTCAAAAATTAACAAAATGACCATTTTTAGGTCCAATACAAATCTCGCTACGTGGACGCTCGTCGGAAAGTGCTTCTAGAACATTGCATCGAAGGATACGACAAGAATTTCTGGAACTTCACAACTGCCGCATTTTTGTGATTTAACTTATTCACCCGCCCCCCTTCTCCCTCCCGCCCATGCTTATTGCCAACTTTGAGATAAATTATCTCTGTGCCCGTGAAAGATATCAAAATTTTGTCAACTGATAAAATATTGTTGATATTATGATAAACATTTCATCAGTTAACAGTTTTTTGATACCTTTCACAGGAATCGAGATAATTGAGCTCAAATTTGACTTAATTTTCATTCTATTGTATATTAATGCATCTCATGTTTTCATGTCATTCCTCTTCTCGTCTAATAAATTTTAATTGTTTTCTCTTTTTGATAATTTTGAAAATTCTAACGGTCTGCGTCTCCGTGATTCTCATTATTGCTCATCTTGAAGAACATGTCCAGAATGGATATACAAAACGTATTTTTTCAGTTGATTTTAGGCCTTTTTTACTATTTTCAAAACTTTTCTATTTTTTATACAATTCTGTCCAAAAATCAACTGTCCAAAAATCAACTCCCTAGCTCATATAGAACTCGAGATACGGTCATTTGAAGTTTCCGAGGTTAGAGACGCAGCGTGACTCGTCGTCTCGGTCTCTAGCCTCCTAAACTAGAAGTGGCTCTATCTCGGTTCCTAAAAGCGCTAGAAATGTGCTTTTTAGACGGAATTGATCACTTCATATTCAAATTCTCCAAAATCGTTTACATAAGGTCCCAAATTGTCATATCGATCCTTCTCTGCTAGTCATAGTGTTAGGCATTCAAACACGCGACGCACCTCTGGGGAGGGAAAAATAGGCTCCGCCCCCTTTTTTCTGTATTGCTCACTGCTAATTTGTTTACGCCATTCAACTCTACTGATAACATATAAAACTGCTTGCTCCGTCATTTTTGCTCTCATTATTTTTCTCCTTTTCTCTCTTATCAGTTTTTTTTCTCTTTTTAAACAAATATTTTTGACATTTGGTTTTGAAATTTACTATAAAAATAGTCTACAAATTCTTCTGAAAACCTACAATTCTGTCTAAAAACCATCTTTCTAGCTCATCTAGAACTCGAGATACGGTAATTTGAAGTTTCCGAGGTTAGAGACGCAGCGTGTCTCGTCGTCTGCGTCTCTAGCCTATTTATCAATTGACACATTTTTGATATCTCTGATAGGAACCGAGATAATTGAGCTCAAAGTGGACCGGTTTGAGGGCTTCTATTATATCCAATTCTCATGCTTTTCCTTGATTTTTTTTCACCAAATGTTCTCTTTTTCTAGATCATTCTTCCTCAGGAACAGTCTCCAACTGTTTGGCAAATGACACAACCGGCAATTGTTTATCAAAGTAAAGGGGTATCTTCCACCCCTTCATCAAGCGTTCTGGACGTTTCTGACACAAATGGGATCAAGTGGTAAGTAAACTTTGAGCTCAATTATCTCGGCTCCTATAAAAGATATCGGAAATGTGTCAACTGATAAAATGTTGGTGATATCATGACTAACATTTTACAAGTTGACCACTTTGTGATATCTCTCATAGGAACCGAAATATTTTGCAGCACCTGGAGCATGGATGATGCAGCGACATTAACCTGGAAATTCGATTGGGGAGAACTATACCAAAAAGGGGTTGAACGTCTCACGGGGTATATAGCCGTCACAAGTAAGATGGGGGATTTTAACAACGTTTATCAGTCACTTAGAATTGAAGCCGACTTGACAGAGGCTGTCCAAACCATTACGAAAACCTTCGAGTACGTTTTTCTTGCTAATTTTTTTTTCTCGAGCTGATTGAAGTATTTTCAGGGGAAATTCGAGGGTGATAGCTCTTTTGGGAGTCAGTAAAATCAGAAGTTTCGAATATTCGTTGACTCCGTATTCCACACCACTCGATAAGGTGTCGTATGACGCATTATTCGCTCCATCTGACATGAATGATACGGTACTGGTGATCGAGGGAAAGAAGATCCATGTTAACAAAGCGGTAAGGGACATACAGCCAATAAGATATGCAAAAACGTATTTTCCAGTTGATTTCCGGCCATTTTGACAATTTTTGTAACTTTTGGAAAATTCGTTTTCTAAAAAATAACACAGACAAAAATTTCCTACAATTCTGTCTAAAAATCACATTTCTAGAGCGTCTAGGAACCGAGATACAGCCGCTTCAAGTTTAGGAGGTTAGAGACGCAGACGACAAGACACGCTGCGTCTCTAACCTCGGAAACTTCAAATGACCGTATCTCGAGTTCTAGATGAGCTAGGAAGTTGGTTTTTAGACAGAATTCTAGCGTTTGAAATGTATTTTCAGGTTATTTATGAAAATAATTTATTAGAAAACGTACAGTACCGGCCAATAAGATATATGTATTTAAAGTGTATTTTTGCTGAGCTCCAGGTCTATGAAAATGCTAAAAATTTCTGAAAATCAACGGTAAAATAGTTGTTTTGTATCTTATTGATCTCATTGATTATCAATTTTCAGTTCCTCTCCTATCAGTCCGACTTTTTCAAAGCACTTTTCTCCAAAAACTTCAAGGAAGGAAGCTTATCGGAAATCGAAATCAAGGATGTCTCATACGACGACTTCGGACTCCTTTGCAGTAGCTTCTATCCAAATCCTCAGTTTCCAAATGGTACGTTTTTAAGTTTTTCGGTCTTGCGCCTTCAAAAAAGTAATCCACTGCCGAGATTGAGATAAAGAGGATAGAAAGATATGGTATTTTTGGAGGCACATATCTCGAAAACCAAGAAAATTACAAAAAAGTGACCAACTGCAAAATTGAAGCTCTAGTTTTGTTTAACACACACTGAACTTTTCAGACAAATCTGAAGCTTCTAAACTGTTTTTGTAGGACTTCAAAGTTGAGAAATTTCAGATCAAACCGTCGAGAAGCTTCTGATCATGGCTCGCCGATTCCTTCTGCCATCGGTGATTTCAATTGTTGAATATCATCTTCTCCACAATTCAAAGATTGGAGCCGAGAGAGTGATATGGTTGGCTGATGAATATGGAATGTCGAAGCTCCTGGAAAAGTGTATCCGTGAGATGGACTCATTGGAAAAGGCTAAAAAGTGGCAGAAATCCGAAGAATTCGAGAAGCTCTCCGATAAAACCCGATCGTTGATTCTGGGACGTATTTTGAAGTTTATGTAATTTTCCCAAAGTTTCTTTGTCAGAATTCTCTGTGCTGAAAATAAAACTTTCTTTTTTAAAAATGATATCACAAAAAAAAGTTAAAAATGATATTTTTAACAGCGAAAACAATTACATAATTAAAGTCTACGGAGTTGATTACATACGGTCCCAAATTTTCATCTTTTCTAGGGATATTTACTAGCGCTTCTAGGAGCCGAGTTAGAGCCGTTTCAAGTTTAGGAGGCTAGAGACGCAGACGACGAGACACACTGCGTCTCTAACCTCGAAAACTTCAAATGACCGTTTTTTTTTTACCTCTTTTCTAGGCATATTTACAGCCATTTGAACAGCTGAAATACCCCCGAGTAGAAGAAAAATAGGCTCCGCCCCTTTTTAGAATGATAATTTTGAATTTATCATTTTTGTTTACGCTTTTCAAGTCTACTGATAACCGGTTCCTTGCAGTACCATTCTGCCTGTCCTGCTTCTCTCTCTCTCTCTCTCTCTCTCTCTCTCTCTCTCTCTCTCTCTCTCTCTCTCTCTCTCTCTCTCTCTCTCTCTCTTCCTTATCAGTTTTACTTCTCTTCAAGTCATTTATTTGCTTCAAACTAGTTCTCCAAACTCCATATACCACTTTCTTCTGAAATTCCCATTTTCTGGTTTTGATTTTATTTAAACTATTTTTTTGTGGAGTAGTTCTCGGCTATTCGGCAAATGGCGCAAACTCCAATTGTTTATAAAAGTGAATTTGCAATTCTCAATGGATATAATTCACAATTCGACGTCTCAGACACAAATGGGATCAAATGGTGGGTGGATTCTCCTACTGATGACAATAAGGAAACAAATTTTGCAGTTTTTGGAGTCTCGGCTGCGGCTGTCGTCTTTTGGGCGGTGGTTGGCCAGATTCCGCTAGGGATTTTCCCAGAAGGTGCCCAAACAGCGCCCAAAGGTGGCAAAAGAAAGCGCAAAAGCTGGCTGGCTTCGCCTCGGGTTCGCCTGAGATGTTCTACCTTCGCCTTGAGTTTGCCTAAAAATTTATTTCTCGCCCAAAAGGTGCCGAAGCTCGCTTAAAAGGCGGCGGCGCTCTAACCTCGCCCAAAAGACGACTGTCAAGGAGAGGAATGGCTACTTTCAACCAAAACATATAGAAATCGACTTGACAAAGACGAAACAAACCATTATGAATAAAATTAACGGGTACCATTCAGAATATACAGTCAGTTTCGAATATTCGCTGACTCCGCATTACGCTCCAACTGAAAACGTTTCGTATGATGTTTGCTCCATCCTACATGCATGATACAATTCTTGTGATCGAGGGAAAGAAGGTTCATGTTAGCAAAGGGGTAAGTTACCAAAGCCACTTTTGATAATTTTTGTAACTTCTGAAAAATTCTTTTTGGTTTTAAAATAGACAAAATTTCCTACAATTATGTCTAAAAACCACATTTCTAGTGCTTCTAGGAGCCGAGATAGAGCCGTTTTAAATTTAGGAAGCTAGAGACGCAGACGACGAGACACGCTGCGTCTCTAACCTCGGAAACTTCAAATGACCGTATCTCGAGTTCTAAATGAGCTAGAAATATGGTTTTTGGACAGAATTATAGGGTTTGAAATGGATTTTCAGATTATCAGCAAAAACAGTAAAGATTTTCAAAAAACTGAAAATTTCTGAAAAGTGGAAAAACTGGGAAATTGTGTTTTCAGTGTCATTTTGGTTCCAGTTTCTAAAAATTAGCATAACTTTCTTCAACCGCAAGATTTTGACATGGTCTTTATTGGAGAGTGTTGATTTTAAGAAGTTCAACAAAATGGTATAAAACATTTTTTTGCCAAGCTCGAGACTTCTGAAAATGGTGAAAATGACCCATCAATTTTCAGTTCCTATCTTATCAGTCCGAGTATTTCGAAGCCCTTTTCTCCAAGAATTTCAAGGAAGGAAGCTTATCAGAAATTGAAATCAAAGAAGTCTCCTACGACGACTTCGGACTCCTCTGCAGCATTTTCTATCCGAATCCTCAGTTTCCGAATGGTAAATATCTCGCAAATGTATTTTTTCACTTGAAATTTTCAGACCGAACCGCCGAGAAACTTCTGATAATGGCTCGCCGATTCTTATTGCCATCTGTAACTGCAATTGTTGAATATCATTTGATTCACAACTCAAAAATCAAAAAGAAGAAAATGAAAAGGTTGGCTGATGAGTTTGGGATGCCGAAGCTTCGGGAAAAGTTTATTCGTCAGATGAGTCCATTGGATAATCCTCGAAAATTCAAAAGAATTCGAGAAGAGTTTTGATTCCTGTCTTGTAATGGAACTTTGCCAATCTTTAACTTGTTCAATTGTTTTTCGAAATCTTAAACTTGCTTGTGTTGGTTTCTAATCTTATAAATGATTTTGAAGTTTATTTTTTCAGTATTAAAATTTCAGTTCACATGGGATGGAAAATAAGTCCCAGAGATCACTTGAAACTGTGAAAAGAACAAAGCAGGCATTCTATTCTCTAGATTTTTTCTTCACAAACTGTTTCATTTTTTCATCATCCCATTTTCCTGGTTTTCCACTGAACCATCCATTATGTATTTCCAATTTTCTCATTCATCAAAACTTATTTTTTTTTCTATTTTTTAACCCAAAAAATAATTATTTCTCTTGGATTTCAGTATGCGACATCTCCGTGGAGCTAACCGATCTGGTCTATGATTGCCTGGATATGACCGAGGGTTTGAAGAGCTGTCAGATCATCAGAAGATCCAAAGATGAAAAGAGTCAAAAAGGAGGTAAAAATAAAATCTCAAAATCCATTTCAAACCCTACAATTCCGTTCGGAAACCAACTTTCTAGCTCATCTAGAACGAGGTACGGTCATTTGAAGTTTCCGAGGTCAGAGACGCAGCGTGTCTCGTCGTCTGCGTCTCTAGCTTCCTGAACTTATAGTGGCCCTATCTCGGCTCCTAAAAGCGCTAGAAATGTGATTTTTAGACCGAATTGTAGGAAATGTTTTCCATTTTCAAATCAATAATCAATAAAGAAACAAAATTTTACACAAGTTACAAAAATTGTTAAAAGAACCATTTTTAGGTTCAAGAAAAATCTCGTTACATGGACGCTCGTCAAAAAGTGCTTCTAGAAAACTGCATCGAAGGATACGACAATAATTTTTAAAAATTCACAACTGCCGCGATTTACCGTATTCCCTGTTCCCCCTCCCTCTAATAGAAGTGCACCCGAAAGGTCAACTTTGAGCTCAATTATCTCAATTTTTGTGAAAGATATTAAACATTTGTAAACCAATGTTTTCATATTATCAACTACATTTTATCAATTGACAACTTTTTGATATCTTTCACAGAAATCGAGGTAATTGGAGTCGAAGTTGACGGATGAAGAAAAAGAGAAAAGCGCTTTGAAAAACTCAGACTGACAAGAGATGAACTGAAAACTGAGTGGTAAAACTAAAAAAACAAGAATTTTGAATTTTTAATTTTATTTTATACAAATGAATAATTAAAAATAAAGTTACTACAAAAATGAATTAGGGCGTTTGGCAATTCGTGTTCAAGAATGGTCTCTGTTCACTGTCGTCGATTTCGTCCCAATTGAGTGGATGGATGTTGAGCTTTGATAATACAGATCCATGTTTTCTGAAAAAAAATAATGATTTTTAAAATATTACAAATGAAATTCACTCACTCTTTGAACAACGTTTTGATGACAAAATCAGAGTTAGGCTCATTTGAAGTGAAATCTAAACGACGTCCGTTTTTGCACACTGATTCGATTGACCATTGCAACACTTTAGCGGCAATTTTTGAGCTGGTTCTTAGAGAGAAGAACAGAATAGAATAGGCAGAATAATAGCAGGAAAATCAGAAAAGAATATAAATCCGACGTTCATACAGAAGGTCGTCCGGATAAATATAATCGGGGGAATGGAATGAATACTAATGGGCTTCCCGGGTATTTATAGGAATCATTCTAGGGGGCGGAGTCAACTAATTGTCATCATATCATTATCATTATCATCGTTCTCATTGTCATGGTTCCATTCCCATTTTGATGACATTCCATTGTTTTATGACAGTGATCAGCCCGTCGGGCCTTCATTTTGTCATCATTGAAGTCTGATGAATCATTAGTTGCGAAATTGACTGAAAAGTATACAAACTTTGAAACAGTGACTTTTAAAATTTACTGTTTCAAGAAAATATAATTCCGACATTCCGATAAAATCGAGAAAACATAGATAAAGCGCTCATTGATAGTGTGATAAGCGGTCATGAATAAAAAATATATGTTAAAGTTTTGAAAAGAATCTGTATTTCCAGATGTCCAGTTGTCCAGAATTCTGAAAGTCTATAAATTGATTTTTACAGTATACACACCTGAAATTGTCATGATTTCCGGACTCAGGAATCCGGAATCTAGAACCTGGAATCCGGAATCCAGAATGCGGACCCAGGAATCCAGGTGCCGGACCCAAGAATCCGGAATCCGGACCCAGGAATCCGGAATCCGGACCCAGGAATCCGGAATCCGGACCCAGGAATCCGGAATCCGGACACAGGAATCCGGAATTCGGACACAGGAATCCGGAATCCGTACCCAGGAATCCGGAATCCGTACCCAGGAATCCGGAATCCGGACACAGGAATCCGGACCCAGGAATCCGGATCCAGGAATCCGGAATCCGTACCCAGGAATCCGGAATCCGGACACAGGAATCCGGACCCAGGAATCCGGATCCAGGAATCCGGAATCCGGTAACCGGACCCAAGAATCCGGAATCCGGTAACCGGACCCAAGAATCCGGAATCCGGTAACCGGACCCAAGAATCCGGAATCCGGAATCCGGTAACCGGACCCAAGAATCCGGAATCCGGAATCCGGTAACCGGACCCAAGAATCCGGAATCCGGTAACCGGACCCAAGAATCCGGAATCCGGTAACCGGACCCAAGAATCCGGAATCCGGAATCCGGTAACCGGACCCAAGAATCCAGAGACCGGACCCAGGAATTCGGAATCCGGAATCCGGATCCAGGAATTCGGGATCCGGAATCCGGACCCAGGAATTCGGGATCCGGACACAGGAATCCAGAATTCGGACCCAGGAATCCGGAATCCAGAATTCGGACCCAGGAATCCGGAATCCTGAATCCGGACCCAGGAATTCGGAATCCGGACACAGGAATCCAGAATTCGGACTCAGGAATCCGGAATTCGGCCCCACGAACTCTGATCCCTTCCCCGGGCTCCCTTTCTCTGGAGCCCAGAGAAGGGAGAACTGATTTGTCCCTCTATTTCTTTCTTCCTTTATAGTGATTTTATCTCCCAGAGGTCATCTTGAGTCGTGGGTTCCTGAACCAATTCACGTAGTTCTTTTCGTCTAGAATTAAATTTTTTTTGTTTTATCACGTTTTCTTGAATGTTCACTTTTTGAATCTGTGAAACTCCTTAAAATGATCTTTATTTTGAACCAAAAAACAGAAAACGATCTCTGTTTTGATCTTGCAATGGAACTATCTGCCGGCAATGATAAAAACAAAAACAATAAAATTTATTGTACAAAATTCAGACTAAAAAAAACTTCACAAAAAAGCTATCAAACGTCCAAAATGTTTGGATTTAGTTTGTTCGGAGAGCTTTTCGAACTCCGCTGATTCATTCAACTGTTTAGCCTTCTCCAATGAATCCACCCGACGGATACATTTCTTCAAAAGCTCCTCCATTCCATATTCATCAGCCAACCATATCATTTTCTGATTGTGAGCTCCAATTTTCGAAATGTGCAGGAGATGATGTTCAACTATTTTGATTACAGATGACAATAAAAATCGGCGTGCCATCATCAGAAGTTTCTCGACGGTCTCATCTGAAAAAAAGAAATGTATAGCTTCAAAATGTGTAAACTACCATTTGGGAATTGAGGATTTGGATAGAAACTGCTACATAGGAGTCCAAAATCTTTGTAAGAGACCTCCTTGATTATGATTTCAGATCCTTGTTCCTCCTTGAAGTTTTTGGAGAAAAGCGCTTTGAAATACTCGGAGTGATAGGAGAGAAACTGGAAATTGATGAGACATTCATAACTTATATCGTTTTTACCACTTTGTTGACATGTACTTTCCTTCCTTCGATCACAAGAACCGTATCATTCATGTCGGATGGTGCGAATAGTGCATCATAAGAAACTTTTTTAGGTGAAGTGTAATGTGGGGTCAAATAATAATCGAAACTGACTTTATATTGTGAGGAACGGCGCTCATCGAAGATTTTCGTAATGGTTTGGTAAGTCTCTGTCAACTCGACTTCTATTTTCTGTGGTTGAAAGAAGTTATCTCTATTTTTGATGTCAATATATCCCGTGAGACGGTCAACTTCTTGGATGTATAACTTTTCCCAATCAAATTTCCAGATGAAAATCGTTTGAACATTTGTTCGTATAATACTCCAGGTACTGTAACACTTGTTTCAGTTCTGACAACCTTACAGATCAAAATTCACTTACCACTTTATGCCATTTGTTTCCGATTTGTCTAAAATATTAGAGGAACCATAGACAGTTGCTTGTTTACTTTGATAACAAATTGGAATTGGGTTTGACATTTGCCATATATCTGATGAGAAGTCCCTCAAAATAATAATTCTGAATCAGATGAAGATTAATGAACTAAAGAGAAAGCAATATAAAAAAGAACAAGTTAAATGTGGTTTGGAAGAAATACATTTGAAAGCACTACTTTGAAGAAGGCAAACTGATAAGAAAGAGAGAGAGAGAGAGAGAGAGAGAGAGAGAGAGAGAGAGAGAGAGAGAGAGAGAGAGAGAGAGAGAGAGAGAAAAGTAAGAATGACCGCAAAAATGGCCTTGCGAGCAACTGGTTATCAGTAGAATTGAATTGCGTAAACAAACAAAATTTATTAATCAAACGAGTTGGTGAAAAGTTATGAATCATGTCTTTATGTTATATCGGATTCAAAAAAGTTGAATTTCTAAAAATCGGATGATTTTTCTTGGCTCCTTTGCAAGCTATCAAAACATTTTCAATTATTACGATATTGGTGACATTATGATGAACAGTTTATCAATTGACCAGTTTTTATATCTTTGACAGAAACCGGGATAAATTGACCAAAGTCGAAGGCTAAGGGCCCTTCTATAATAAAAATCGGAAATTGATTTTAAAAACTGTATCTTTTCTCGTTTTTCACTCTGCGGAGAGGACCAAAATAAGCAAAGGAAACGGGAATGAAAGAGAAATAATTGGGTGAAGGAAATATGAGTGAGCAAAAGAAAAGAGAAAAAAATCGACAACCTTCATTTTACCTGTTTAACAAACAACACAAAATTCAACACAAAATTCAGAAGAGGGGAAAGGCTTATTTGAAGTTGCAAAAAAATAAATTTTTTAAAGAAACACCAAGACAAATAAAGGCCAAAAACATCAACAAAAAGGAAAACACAAGATTAAATCAATTCACATTAAACTTGGAAATTCAGAAATTCGTCCCAGGATCACCATTCTAGTATTATCGGAGAGCTTCTCGAATTCTTCGGAGTTTTCCAATTTCTTAGCCTTTTCCAAAGAATCCATCCGACGGATACACTTCTCCAGAAGCTTCGGAAGTCTAAACTCATCAGCCAACCAGATCATTTTCTCCTCTCTGATTTTTGAAATGTGAAGCAGATGATGTTCAACGATTGCAGTTACAGATGATACTAAGAATCGGCGAGCCATCATCAGAAGCTTCTCGACTGTGCGATCTGAAAGTTTCTAGATTTTTTTTGCAAATGAATTGCAAGATATTCACCATTTGGAAACTCAGGATTCGGATAGAAACTGCTACAAAGAAGTCCGAAGTCGTCGTAGGAGATGTCATTGATTTTGATTTCTGATAAGCTTCCTTCTTTGAAATTGTTGGAGAACAGGACTTTGAAGTATTCGGAGTGGATTGAGAGGAACTGAAAATCGATAGACAAGAAGTTATTTAAAAATATTATAGTTCTTACCGCTTTGTTCACAGGAATTCTCTTTCCCTCGATCACCAGAACCATATCATTCATGTCAGATGAAGCAAATAGCTCATCATACAATACTTTTTTTGTTGGAGCGCAATGTGGAGTGAAAGAATATTCGAAACTCATGCGATTTTCCCAGGCATCGCCCCCGATGTGTTCCGAAATGTTTTGATCCGCCTCTGTCCAGTCGACTTCTATTTTTATTGGTGGAGGTGGAGGAATCCACATACTCCTGACCTTGATAGTGATGTATCCCGTGAGGCGGTCAACCCCTTGGCCCCATAACTCTCCCCAATCGAATTTCCAGATGAGATTTGCTTCAGCATTTGTATTACATCCCCTCCAGCTACTGCAATTTTTTCCATTTTTCAGGCGAAAAATTCGGAAAGAACAACAATGCGTACAAACGGATCCAAAATTCGTATAAAGGAGCACAGACAACGTAATATAGGGGTACAAATTTAACTATTCGGGGATGCAAAACTGAACGTTTTTCAGGTGTTTTGTGCTCACGAATCGAGGATTTTGTACCACTAAATTGTTTTGTTGCCCAATGACCCAAAAATTTTTGTACCCTCCGAAATTTTCGCCCATTTTTCGCAATCTAACTATCGTATTTCCTCTAATAGAAGCCCACCTCTATTTGAAGCCCACCTCTAATAGAAGCCCAATCTCTATTAGCAGCTCATGGCCAAATGTTAAAACTTTTTTCTGGAATTTCAGAATTCCCAAATATTGAATTTTGAGATCCTGGATTCTCAGAATTTTATTAATTAGGAATTTTAGGAATTCAGAACCGCAGAATGGAAATTTGGAATGTTTGCAAACACCAAATCTCAGAATTCTTAACTTAAATGCTTGATTTTTTGAATGAAAAATTGTTTGGAAATAAATTGTTGAAAATAGAAGCCCATGAGCTTCTATTAGTGGAAATACGGTAATCAGTAAAATAATTCACTCACCACTTTATGCCATTTATGTTAGATTCGTCTAATGGTGAAGCGGATGGAATATAGACCTGTACTTGTTTACTTTGATAGCAAATTGGAGATTGTATCATTTGCCAAGTAGTTGAGGACTATTCCTAAAAACGGAACATTTTGAATGAGGTATTAATCGGTAAAAAAGGAATTATTTTAAAAATAACTGTTTCTTTTCCTTCTTTTCAGTCTGTGAATAGAACTAAAACGAAGCAAGGAAGAAGGACGAATAAAAAAGATAGCATCGGGAAAAGAGACGCAGAATAAGTGTGAGCAATGTGATTTTTCGGTCTGAAAAATACAAGAGAATAAAATTCTTTTTGTTTTGCTAGAATAAACATTGAAAAATGAATCTTCCCTTGATTCTTATCACATTGAAAAAGAACACAAGATATCGTCATTTCAAAATTGAGCTGAATAGCGTTAAGATAATTTATATGGTAAAAATCTACATAAACTTCATGGTAAAATAGGAACTTTTGATTTCATTTTAAAACCAAAATTTTCCTCTTCCGAAGACTGAAACAAAGCAAAGAAGACAGGCGAATGGAAGAGATCGAATCGGGAGAAAAGACGCAGAATAAGAGTGAGCAATGCGATTTTTTGTATGTCTGTACATTGTGAATCACCATCGGCCTTGGTTTTTGATGGAAAAAATGAAATAGCATGTGAAGAACAATACAAGAAAGTAGGAGGCTCTAACGGTCAAATCAACAAGTTTATTTCACATTTCAAACACGAACAATGGGCAACTACGAATGGAGAAGTGACGTATTTTTAGTAAAAAATAAATAAATAAAAGACACACAAAAAACGACAAAAAAGTCGAAAAGAACATCTACTGAAATTTCGAAATTTGTCCAAGAATCAGCGATCTAGTCTTTTTTGATAGCTTCCCGAATTCTTTCGATTTTTGGACTTTCTTAGCCTTCTCCAATGCATTTATATGACGGAGGCACTTTTCCAGAAGCTTTGATAATCCATATTCATCAGCCAACCAGATCATTTTTGGAAGTCCAATTTCCGAAATGTGGAGGAGATGAAGTTCAACGATTGCAGTTACCGATGGCTAAAGAAATCGGCGAGCCATCATTAGAAGCGTCTCAACGGTGCGTTCTGAAAATATGAAGTAATTTCTGGTTTTAATGATTTTTATATACCATTTGGAATCTGAGGAGTTGGATAGAAACTGCTGCAAAGGAGTCCGAAGTCGTCGTAAGAGACATCCTTGATTTCGATTTCGGATAAGCGCCCTTTCTTGAAATTTTTGGAGAACAGTGCTTTGAAATACTCGGACTGATAGGAGAGAAACTGAATTTTTTTAGGTTAGAAGTTATTTAAAACTATTATATTTATTACCGTTTTGTTGACATGAATCTTCTTTCCTTCGATCACAAGAACCGTATCATTCATGTCCGATGGAGCAAATAGCGCATCATACGAAACTTTTTCAGGTGGATCGTAATGCGGAGTCAACGAATATTCGAAACTAACTGTGAATTGAGTAGAGAAGCCCGCCCCGAGGGTTTTTGTAATAGTTTGGTCAATGTTTTTCAAGTCGACTTCAAATTTTTGTGGCTGAAAGAAGTTGTTTGGCTCCTTGATTTCAATGTATCCCGTGAGACGGTCAACTCCTTGACTGTATAAGTCTCTCCAATCAAATTTCCAGGTGAGCTCCTTTCCATAACGTTCGACATTTCCACTCCAGATACTGAAAAAATTGTTTCAATTTCAAAAATCTGAGTGATCAGTATAATAATTCACTTACCACTTGATCCCATTTGTGTCGGAGACGTCTAACTGTGATGTGGATCCCTCGACATTTATCTGTTCACTCTGATAACAAATCGGAGCTTCTCTCATTTGCCAAACATCTGTAGACTAATCCTGAAAAAACACATAATTTGGGTTCAAAAAAGGGATGGGGGGAACTAAAACGAAGCAAAGGAAACATAAGAAAAAGCAGAGAAGGCAAGAAAATGGTGGTCAGAGGAATGTGTTAAGGAGGAAAAACTGTGTGAAGAAGAAAGCATGAGGATGGAAGGCACACACGCACAAGATTATGATGATAAAATATGCTTTGTAATTTGTAATTTTTTGTAGTTTTGTTTATTTACAGAAAGAGTGCAGATAATAGGGCAGGACATTTAAAAAATGCCCCCCCCCCCCCCACGAGGCCGATCTAAGTAAAATCAACGCTTCGGTGAGTTTCTTGAATTATTTGGGCTTTCGAATTGTTAACTTCCAAGGGTAGAATTGTAGGTGAATATGTATAAAAAAATCGGAAAAATCTTTCAAAAAATTCACGTAAATTTAAAATTTTCACGAAAATATTTTTTTCTGAAAGTTTGGAAAAAAGAAATCCGGTCACTCAAAACCTTTAAAAAGTAGAAAAGTGTCACGCAAAAATAAAAAATTCGCGTAAAAATCAAAAATTTTAGTGGCACCTTTCAACTCCCATAGCGCCCCTCCTATAATCTTTTTTTTTTTCATCCCTTCTGTTCTCATTTATTTCTTCTGTCGATGAAGGTTTACAACGTTGAAAAATTGCTTTTCCCCCTCTTAACCTGCGTCGGTTTCCCCGATTCTATCTCTCTCATTCATCTTTCTTTTGTTGCTCCACAGAGTGAAGAAAAGTGAAAAGATACACTTTGAAAATGAAACCAGCCGGTTGGTCTTGCATCTGGTCCTTCAAAAAGCTGGCTGGTGCGCTTTCGACGCATTTTTTCTATTTTTTCATCGTTCCCTTATTCACTTTTTGATTCCCCTTTCTTGAACGGCAATCTAGAGAAAGATACACACTTACATATTTTTATTATAAAAATTATAAAAATGATTTACACCTTTTATAGTCTATCGATTCCCGTCAAAGTTAAAATATGTGTTTTTCAGGAATAGTCCCACGCTATCTGGCATGACACAACCTCTACTGAAATATCAAAGTAAGACGGCAACGTTCACCGGCTCGGCTTTAAAACTAGACATCTCAGACTTAAATGGCATAAAATGGCAAGTGAATCCTTCTACTAATTAGTCAAATTGTCCCAAAAAATTTTACAGCACCTGGAGTGCATATGTGAGATTTGGCGCAGAACATCTCAACTGGAAATTTGATTGGGGAGAGTTATACAATCAAGGAGTTGACCGTCTGACTGGATATATTACAATCAAGGAGAGAAACAACTTCTTTCCTCCACAAAAAATATATGTCGATTTGAAAAAAACAGTTCACACTGTTGCAAAAGCCATCAGTGATAGCGAGCAGCAACTTGTGATCAGTTTCAAATATTCGTTGACTCCGCATCACGCTCCACCAGAAACAGATTTCTATGATATTCTATTTGCTCCATCCCACATGAATGATACGGTTCTGGTTATCGAGGGAAAGAAGATCCATGTTAGTAAAGCGGTAAGGACTATACATATAAGTTTTGAATGACTCCTCATCTATCAATTTCCAGTTTCTCTCTTATCACTCCGAGTATTTCGAGGCCCTTTTCTCCAAAAAATTCAAGGAAGGAAGCTTATCAGAAATCGAAATCAAGGAGGTTTCCTACGACGACTTCGGGCTCCTTTGCAGCAGTTTTTATCCATATCCTCAGTTTCCAAATGGTAGGTTTTTAAGATATTGGGTCATGCGCCTTTAAAGATGTAAGCCACTGCCGTGATTGAGATAAAGAGGAGAGAAGGATAAGGTACTTTTAAAGGCGCATATCTCGAAAACCAAAAAAATTACGAAAAAATTGTCCACTACAAAATTGAAGCTCTAGTTTTGCTCAATACACTCTGAAATTTTCAGAAAACCGAGCAAATTCTGAACTACTTTCGTAAGACTACAAAGTTGATTAATTTCAGATCGAACTGTCGAGAAGCTTCTAGAACTGGGACGTCGTTTCTTATTACGCACAGTCATCAGAATTGTTGAACATCATCTTCTTCATATTTCAAAAATTGGAGCTCAAAGGATGATATGGTTGGCTGATGAATATGGAATGGAGGTGCTTCTGGAAAAGTGTATTCGTGAGCTCGACTCATTGGAGAAGGCTAAGCAATTGAAAACGTTGCCAGAATTCGAGAAGCTTACCGATAAAACCAAAGTGTTGATCCTTGGACGTATTATGGAATTCATGTAGATTTTTGTTCCTGTTCTCGTCTGGTTTCTAAGTATCCAATAAAACCATTTTAACCTTAATCTGTTTTTTTTTAAACCATTAGCTTTATTTAGTTATTTTTTAATCTGATAGAGTATCACCACAGGGTGATTCTTATCCTCAATTATTCTATCCTTTTAGGTTCGATTCTTTAAGAGCCGAACTTCATGGAGTACCTTTCTTCAATCTCAAGGACATTGAGAGCCTTTTTATTTCTTTTGTATTCGTAACACAGAAAAATCGCATTGCTCACTCTTACTCCGCGTCACCTCTCCCAATTTCATCTCTTACATTTGTCTGTCTTCTCTGCTCTGTTGTACTTTTGTCCACAAATTATAAAAATTACTTTTTTAAATATAAACTTCTCGTTGATCAGTTTATCAATGTTCATCACATTGGAAATATGTTTTTTCCAGGAATAATCCACAGCGATTAGTCAAATGGCACAACATCCCATTGTTTATAGAAGTAAACCGGCAAATACCGGTGAATCTTCAAACATGTTACGATTCGACGTGTCAGACACAAATGGTATCAAATGGTGAATGAATTCGATCATTCAGATTGACACAAATAAAAAAATTCCCAGTACCTGGAGTGCAGGTGTGACAGATTTTCTAACGAACTTCACCTGGGAGTTTGATTGGGAAGAATTATCCAAACAAGGAGTTGACCGTCTCACCGGATATATTGATATCAAGGAAAAGGATGACAAATTTCAATCAGAAAAAATAGAAGTCGACTTCGGAAAGACTTACCAATTCATTTCGAAGCTCGTCAAGAACACCGATTCCCCGCAACAGTATACAGTCAATTTCGAATATTCGTTGACTCCGCATTACACTCCACCAAAAGAAGGTTTATATGATGCACTATTTGCTCCATCCCACATGAATGATACGATTCTGGTTATCGAGGGAAAGAAGCTTCATGTCAACAAAGTGGTAAGGAATAATTTATTTTTAGCTAACTTACCTACGAAAATTTTCAGTTTCTCTCCTATCAGTCCGAGTATTTCGAAGCTCTTTTCTCAAAAAATTTCAAGGAAGCAACTTTATCCGAAATCGAAATCAAAGAGATCTCATACGACGACTTCGGACTCCTTTGCAGCAGTTTTTACCCAAATCCTCAATTTCCAAATGGTAGCTTATACATTTTTAATTAGAAATTTCTCAATGATTTCAGATGGAACCGTTGAGAAACTTCTGGAAATGGGACGCCGGTTTTTATTGCCAACTGTGAAAGCAATTGTTGAATATCATCTTCTTCACAATTCAGTAATTGTAGCCGAGAGAATGATTCGGTTGGCTGATGAGTATGGAATGGAGAAGCTTCTGGAAAAGTTTATTGGTCAGATTGATTCATTGGAGTAGGCTAAAAAGTTGAAAAAGCTATCAGAATTCGAGAAGCTCACCCCCAGGATTCGAGAAGCTCAAACCCAGTTTGCTCATTCTTGGACGTATCATGAAACTCATGTAGATTTTTTTTAAATCTTTTCAGTTACTTTTTTCATTCGTCTTGTTGTGCCTTTTTGTCTTTTTGAACCATTTTTTAGAACTATATTAAACTCTAAAACCATTTTTCTTAATTTAAGAATGTTAAAGTTTCCGTTATACATATATCAGAAGGTTTTTCAGACAATATCGATAATTTCAATATTAAATCCCATTTTCCAATATTTCAAAGCGCGCTGAAGACCCGCCGCCATGTCACTTGGCACCTTGCCAACAGTTCACTCCCTTTCCGTCTGCCGTCTCTTCAAAAAATGACCGATGGATGAAACATACATACAAAAAAAAGGGTGACCACGACTGTCCTTCTGCGAGGGACGGTTTGGTGGTAGCAGGCGAGAGAGTGTTGAAAAAGGAGAGAGTGGGCAGAGAAAAAAGGCGGGAAGGGAGGACTGGGGTTATGTTACAAATAATATACGGAGATTCGTTACTGATTTTTTTTTCTTCTCTTTTTCCGATAAATGGGTTTGAAGGGAAATTTTTTGAAACATTTCTTGATAGCAAAAATTTGAAATATCAGAAAATAAGGATATTTTAAGGTAAAAATAGATCATTTGCTTAAATTCGAAGTTTTGAAAAAAAAAAGTTGTTTCGCTCATTTAACTTTCGAAATCTTGGAATCTTGGAATTTCAGAATTTTAGAAGCGCTTTTCAAATTTTTAGTTTTTCTAAATTTTCAGAATTTCAGAATTTTTCAGAATTTTAGAACTTAATTCTGGAATTCTTGGATTTTTTGAACTTTGAGAATATTCTCAATTTTCTCAAAATTCGAAATTTCCCACATTTTTTGAAATTTGGATTCAGAATCTCAGAATCTCTGAATCTCGGAAACTCTGAATTTCAGAATTTCAGAATCTCAGAATCTCAGAATCTCAGAATCTCAGAATCTCAGAATCTCAGAATCTCAGAATCTCAGAATCTCAGAATCTCAGAATCTCAGAATCTCAGAATCTCAGAATTTTAGAATTTTAGAATTTTAGAATCTCAGGAATCTCAGGAATCTCAGAATCTCAGAATCTCAGAATCTCAGAATCTCAGAATCTCAAAATCTCAGAATCTCAAAATTTCAGAATCTCAGAATCTCAGAATCTCAGAATCTCAGAATCTCAGCTTTCCATTTTCCCACGATTTTGTTCTTATCACCTATTCTAGTCTAATCTCTTTTCGTTCTTTTTTCTCTTTCTTTTCCTCATTAAACCCTTATACCCTCCATCTATCTCTTGAATCTTTTTCTATCTTTCGCGCGATTTGTCCTTTTCTTCTTCTTCCCCCTCTTCCTCCTCTTCTTCTTCTTCCCCTCATCATTCACGTAACCCCCGTTCCTCCTAACACCTGTCATCAAGCTAGCTAGACTAACACATGTCCCTTCTCTTCTCCTCTCATTAGCAACACTTTTGACCGCTCGTAGCCGTCGCAGAGCCGTTGCACTCCTTCAGTACCTTCTCCCCTCCCTCCTCTGTCTGTCTGTCTGTCTCTCTCTCCCTCATCACATACACATGCTGAGGAAGAGGACAACAAAATAATCCCAGGTACATACATATGTACCTCAGACTAGTATCCGGTCGATAAGATTCCTTTAATGTTATTTCTCAGTTCATTTTCGGTAATTTTGACCATTTTCGTAAGATACGTTGCGCCTCAAACCTCGGAAACTTCAAATGACCGTATCTCGAGTTCTAGATGAGCTAGGAAGTTGGTTTTTAGACAGAATTGTAGGGTTTGAAATAGATTTGTTTTAATTTTTGAATAATCTAAAAATCCATTTCTAACCCTTCAATTCTGTGTAAAAATCAACTTTCTAGCTCATCTAGAACTCGAGATACGGTCATTTGAAGTTTCCGGAGGTTAGAGACGCAGCGTGTCTCGTCGTCTGCGTCTCTTACCTCCTAAACTTGGAGTGGTTTTATCTCGGCTCCTAGAAGCGCTAGAAATGTGATTTTAAGACAGAATTGTAGGAAATTTTGTCTATTTTATGTCATTTTGCTTTTTCAAAATCCAAATCTATAATTATTTCGGCTCTTTATGACAAGCCCATGAGAAAAGGGGGGGGGGCCCATGAGAAAAGGGGGGGGGGGGGGCCCAAGTGAAAAGGGGGGGCCATGAGAATAGGGGGGGCCCAAGACAGAAGGGGTGGGGCCCATGGATAAAAAGGTGGATTAAGTTAAAATTTACCAATTTTATCGAGTTTTTCGGATGTTTCTATGAAAATTTCTTACTTTGCGGTTGTTTCCACAAAAATTCATCACTATGAAAATTTTCTGTTTAGGTCAGTTTTTTGCATGAACAACACTATTTTTGCCATTGTAACTGTGTAATTTTAATTTATTCAGCTAATATTAAATTAATTTGAAGCTTAGTAACAAAAAAATAAACAAAAATGTACAAAAAATGACATAAACTGAAAATTTCAAAAAATTTTGAAAAATGTTCCAAACACGAAATTTTGATGGAAACTACCGTCAAATTTTGAGAAATCGGTATTTTTCAGCTTTGTCTACATTTCTCCACTTGGCCCCCCCCCCCTATTCTCATGGGCCCCCCCTTTTGACTTGGGCCCCCCTTTTCCCATGGGCCCCCCCTTTTCTCATGGGCCCCCCCTTGTCATAAAGAGCCATTATTTCAATTCCAGATTCAAAAAATGTCATCAGATAGCCAAGGAACGTCAACTATGGATGTCACGATGACGGAAGAAACACATGAAAAAGGGTGAGTCGTTTTTTTTTTGGATTTTTAGAATCAGAGGATTATCCAGATCCTCGAGATTAGAAATAAAAGAGAAAAATGTTATTTTTATTTCAGAAAAATGATCAAAAACGGTGAGATGGCCGAATCGGACGACCCTACAGTACAGCCAAAGATTCAGAACTTTGAGGTGAGATTTTCAAATTCTGAGATTCTGAGATTTCGAGATTCTGAGATTCTGAGATTCTGGGATTCTGAGATTCTGAGATTCTGAGATTCTGAGATTCTGATATTCTGATATTCTGATATTCTGATATCCTGATATCCTGATATTCTGAGATTCTGAGATTCTGAGATTCTGAGATTCTGAGATTCTGAGATTCTGAGATTCTGAGATTCTGAGATTCTGAGATTCTGAGATTCTGAAATTCCTAATTTTCAGATGTCTGCCTTCGTCGCTGCAAATATGGTTTTTTATGAACCAATTCCATCTGTGAGGTAAGTGAAATTTTGAATTTCTGAATTTCTTAAAGATTACTGTACCTCTCCGATTTTCAGAATATTCAAAAAACCTGCGAAACGAGGGGTCGGACGTCCGCCAGTATCGGATTTTCAAAATCCTGAAGATCAGGAAATCAAGGAATCAGAAGTGTTGCATCGGATGTTTACTGGAAAGCTTATAGAACTTTCTGAGCCATCCACGTCATCAGCCACGTCATCTAAAAGGATTCGGAAGCGACCGAAAAACGTGGAAGAGACTTCTGAATGCTCAACATCTTCTAAAAAAATTCTGAAGCGTCCAGGAGGCAGTTCTCACGATTATGAAGCTCCAAACTCCTACAGAAAGATATTCGTGAGCTCAGAAGACCTTCCAGCTCCTTCCACGTTATCTGGAAGGATTTCAAAGGCTCCAGAAGTCAAGATGACGTCTTCAAATTCATTTTCAACGGCGTCAAAGGATCCAGAAGACACCAAAAAGGTCCAGATGGCTCCTGAAGGCAAGATAACGCCTTCAAAAGCTCCAGAAGTCAAGATGACGCCTTCAAAAGCTTCAGAAGTCAAAATGACGTCTTCAAAGCCTCCAAAACCGATCAGTTACGATTCTGATCCACTTCCAACGTCGTCAGATGATCCAAAAATCGCGGAGAGGATTCTGAAGGCTCCAGAAGTCACTACGCTGCCTTCAAATTCATCTCCTCCAATTCCAGTGGATCCAGAAGCCACGGAAAGGATTCGGAACCTTATCGACGAAGTCGTCGAGAGTCTAAAACCTCCTGAAGCTAACATCGAAGAAAACATTGAGGCGACAATTGATGAAGTGGTCCGACGGATGATGTTCCATGACGAGATGTCTGATGGATCGGAAGACGAGCCAATGGATTCTGAAAAAGAGAAACGGATTCTGGAGACGATAGATGACGTCATCATGGGAGAAACACGTCCAGAACCGAGATCGGAGAACCTTATTAGAGCGCTAGACGACAATAAAACGAATTTGACGGTCGCAAACGAAGATTCTGAAGGTCCAACGTCTTCTCAAGAGATTCAAGAAGGTCCAACGTCTCCTAGAAAGGTCCTAAAAAGTCCACCGCCTCCCAGAAGGAGGCTCAGGTCTCCTCCACCTCCGGTTTTTGCCGATTCTGACGATGAATATGACGCCATGTCTACGGATTCAGAATCCGAAGGCCTTCAGAAAGATTCTGGATTTTTCGGGAAGATTTTGAAAAATTCTGAAGGCACTTCTAGAAACGACAACGATGAAGAAATGCCTTCTCAAGATTCCGACCCAGAATTTGACGAAATGTTCGAAAAATCAGAAGCCCAACGTCTTCAAAATTCAGAAGACGTTCATAAGAAGCAGATGATTCTCGAGGAGGATGGAGGGCTGGAACGTCTTATGGAGGTTTCAGAAGCTCCAGAAGCTCCGAAGGGTCCACTGAAGTCGATTTTGAAGAATTCAGAAGTTCAGAATTTGAATAGACCGCGAATCCTCACTTTTGACCAGGATATACAAGAGGTAAGGAAAATTTTAGAAGTTTAGTAATTCGGAAATTCGGAAATTTCAGAATCCAAGCGGAAATCAGGCTCCCAAATATAAGGATCGTCATCAATATCGACACTTCGCCACCAATTACGATGGTGATAACGAATCCGAAAACAAGAATCAAAAAATTTCGATATACACAGAAAGTAAAATAAGGAGAAAAAATCCAGAATCATTGAAATTTGAAGAGGTACGTTTTTTTTTCCGAATTTGAAAATTTCAAACATTCTGAGATTCTGAGATTCTGAGATTCTGAGATTCTGAGATTCTGAGATTCTGAGATTCTGAGATTCTGAGATTCTGAGATTCTGAGATTCTGAGATTCTGAGATTCTGAGATTCTGAGATTCTGATATTCTAAGTTTCAGAGATTCTGAGATTCTGAAATTCTGAAATCTGAAATTGTAAAATTCCGAGATTCTGAAATTCCGGGATTCTGAGATTTTGAGATTCTGAGATTCTGAGATTCTGAGATTCTGAGATTCTGAGATTCTGAGATTCTGAGATTCTGATATTCTAAGTTTCAGAGATTCTGAGATTCTGAAATTCTGAAATCTGAAATTGTAAAATTCCGAGATTCTGAAATTCCGGGATTCCGAGATTTTGAGGTTCTGAGAATCTGAGATTCTGAGATTCTGAGATTCTGAGATTCTGTGATTCTGAGATTCTGAGATTCTGAGATTCTGTGATTCTGAGATTCTGAGATTCTGAGATTCTGAGATTCTCAGATTCTAGGATTCTGAGATTCTGATATTTTGAGATTCTAAGATTCTGAGATTCTGAAATTCTGAGATTCTGTGATTCTGAGATTCTGAGATTCTGAGATTCTCAGATTCTAGGATTCTGAGATTCTGATATTTTGAGATTCTAAGATTCTGAGATTCTGAGATTCTGAGATTCTGAGATTCTGAGATTCTGAGATTCTGAGATTCTGAGATTCTGAGATTCTGAGATTCTGAGATTCTCAGATTCTAGGATTCTGAGATTCTGATATTTTGAGATTCTAAGATTCTGAGATTCTGAAATTCTGAGATTCTGAGATTCTGAAATTCTGAAATTCTGAAATTCTGAGATTCTGGAATTCTGAGATTCTGAGATTCTGAGATTCTGAGATTTTGAGATTCTGAGGTTCTGAGATTCGGAAATTCAGAATTTCAGTAATTCCCAAAAATCCCAAAAATTCTTAAAATTCTTAAAAATTCCTAAAAACTTCAAAATTTTCAATAATCCCAAATATTCCAAAAATCCAAAAATCCCAAAATCCCAAAAATCCTAAAAATCCCTAAAATTCTTTAAATTCCTTATGTTCCTGAAATCTCAAAATCCCAAAATCCCAAAATCCAAATAAAAATTCCAAAAATTCGGAAATCCGGAAATTTTGATATTATGAGACTCAGATGTTTAAATTCTGAGACTCTAAAATCTTAAAATCCCTAAAATTCTAAAATTTCGAAATTTTCAGACCCCCCACGGCTTCAAGATTCTTAAGTGGCCAAAAGAGGCCGCAAAGCACCTGAGGAGAAAATACAGAGGATTTATGCAGAAGCATGGGAAACAAGATTCTCGAGATCCACGTCATCAAGAAGATTCATCAGGAAGTGATCAGGATGCTATGGAAGTTGACGATCCGGATTCAGAAGCTTCACATCATCAGAAAACTGCTCTAGAAGCTTCAAAGAAGGATTCTGAAGTTCCACATCATCTGATTCCTAAATTTTCGGATCCAGAAGTCCCTGAAGTAGATCAAGAAGACGTTCTTGACTGGACCGACGTCTTCAACTCCAAAACTGAGAATCCACCAAGCGACGATGACCTAGAACCGCCTCCAACGTCTCCAGAGCGTCTTCCAGAAACCCGAATCCAAGAAAGCAGGCGTCTACAATCAGAATACATGGAACAGAAGAAGAAAACGTTAGAAGACCATCGTCAGAATTCAGAACAACTCAAACGGCTTCAGAATCCTATTGTGGATGATGTGGTTCAGTCTAGATGGACGTTGATTGCTCACGCTTATCGAGAGACCAGAGATGAGGAAGTGGAAATGGGGATTCGGAGCAAAAAGAGCAAGAGAGAAAATCAAAAGTTGCTGAAATTTGAAAAAGAGGAAAATGAAACATGGAGTAAGGAACGGCAGGAATGTTTGGCGGCCGGGCAAAAATTACTGGAAAAGATGGCGAAAAAATTGGATGAGCTGAAAATTCTAAGAAAAACAGAATTTCGATCCGCTGAAGAGAACGAGGACAAGGCAAAGAGATGTCAAGAAATCCGGAAAAATATCAAGGGGTTAAAAAATTCCCATAAGTATTACATGTATCAACTTCAACGTATGCCTAAAAGTAAGGTACCGTACCCCCCAAGATATTCATATTGGGAGCGCGATTTTCATAAATATTTGGACAAATATTGGGAGAATAAGAAGGCTGGAAATGTGGAGGAGATGGAGAGAATGAAGAGGAAAATGGAGAGAATGAAGCCGGAGGAATGGGAGAAGGAATTGGAGATTTTCGAGGTGGAAAAGGAGATTGAGCAGATGGAGGAGGAGAGACCGTGGTGGTGAGTTTTTTGAGATTCTGAGATTTTGAGATTCTGAGATTCTGAGATTCTGAGATTCTGAGATTCTGAGATTCTGAGATTCTGAGATTCTGAGATTCTGAGATTCTGAGATTCTGAGATTCTGAGATTTTGAGATTCTGAGATTCTGAGATTCTAAGATTCTAAGATTCTGAGATTCTGAGATTCTGAGATTCTGAGATTCTGAGATTCTGAGATTTTGAGATTCTGAGATTCTGAGATTCTGAGATTCTGAGATTCTGAGATTCTGAGATTTTGAGATTTTAAGATTCCGAGATTCTGAGATTTTGAGATTCTGAGATTTTAAGATTCTGAGGTTCTGAGATTCTGAGATTCTGAGATTCTGAGATTCTGAGATTCTGAGATTCTGAGATTCTGAGATTCTGAGATTCTGAGATTCTGAGATTCTGAGATTCTGAGATTCTGAGATTCTGAGATTCTGAGATTCTGAGATTCTGAGATTCTGAGATTCTGAGATTCTGAGATTCTGGTTCTGAGATTATGAGATTCCAAGATTCTGAAATTCTGAAGTTCTGAGATTCTGAGAATCAGAATTCTTGAGATTCTGAGATCCTCAGATTCTGGGATCCTCAGATTCTGAGATTCTGAGATTCTTCTAATTTTTTTTTCGAAATTCTGAATTTTAGGACTTTGTTGGTTGTTGATTTTTGAAGTTATTGAAGTTTTGAGCTTCTTAGATTTCGATTTTTCGGAATTTCTTCAATTATCTGATGTCTGAGAAATTTCTGAAATACAGGAAAATCGAAAAATTTCGAATTTCAAAAAATCAAGGTTCCAGGAAACTTAAAAGATTGATTTTGAAATTGAGAAATTCTGAACTTTTGAAATTTTCACGATTTTCAAAGTTTCCTGGAACTTTCAGATATTTCTTAAAATTTTCTGAAATTATAGAATCTCTAGGAAATTTCAAATTTTCTAAATTCTAATGCTCAGATATTCTGAATTCTTGAATTTCAAAAATTTTGAAATTCCGAGACAGAATTTCCAACGTTTAACACTTTCATTTCAGATTTCCCTCCACTTGACTTCAAAATATCCTGGACATCTTTTTATTCGTATTCAACTTCGGATTTTCCAATTTTCACTTTTTCTCACTTTTTCTCCATTTTTAAGTTTCTTCTTCATTGTTTGGTTTTTCTTTTAATTAAGTTCAATGGTATGTAGGATTCATTGAAATTCTTAGCATTTTGAATGATTTTTTGTTGATTTTTCTATTTTCAAAAATTTCCTTCTTACCTTTTATTTTTTATGTATTTTTCCATATTTTCTAGTTCCAGCATTCCCATAATTTCTTTCTCGGTTTTTTTTTTCATTTTTTTTTTCAATTTTCTGATCATTCCAAAAAAAACCTCCCGAATTCCAAAACAAATTCCAAAAATCTCAAATCAGTTTTCATAAAATTATCATAGATTTTTTCAGGAAATCTCCCTCCAAACACATTTTACGGTTCCCAAAGTTTTTTACTTGAAATTCAAATGAAATAAATGTTCAATTGAAAATCAGCAAAGTTGAGGCGGAATAAATATGTGTCTGCGTCTCTTCCATATATACATCGTATCGGTAAAATTCTATTTGTAAATGTTTTAGTACATAGAGTGACCTAGTCTTTTAAGATTAAAATAATTCTATAGAGCTTTTTGCACTTGGAAGTTCAATTGGGAGAACTTGAGAGACCGAGGTGTCCATCGGCCCGGACAGCTGGTCGTTAACTCGGAGCCGTATGAAAACGCGATGTACGAGGCGATGAGAGGAACGAAAGTGTGAAAAAGTCAGCAGGCGTCTTGCTTTGTGTGTCCCTCTTGCGTCTTTCTCGTCACCTCGTTCCTTGAGTTTTCGTAATACGAGCTCCAAATTTTTCGAGTTACCCTATTGATTCTTAGGTTCCCTTTGAATTTCTGCGAATTTTTCTAGAATTTTTCTAAATTTTCTGCTGTCATTAAACGAATTTCATCGAGAAAAGAAATTCGATTTTTTGCAAATTTCATTCATTTCGGCAATTTTTCAGATCAACAACAAAGTCGAACTATGACAACCAGAGAGATCACTCACACAAGCCATCAGAAGATAGTCTCCGATGGTTATGCTGCGAAAATGTTGGAAAGAGCCGACAAAAATGGTATCAAACAGTGAGTAAAAGGGTTCTGAAATTCTGAGATTCTGAAATTCTGAGATTCTGAGATTCTGAGATTCTGAGATTCTGAGATTCGGAGATTCTAAGATTCTGAGATTCTGAGGTTCTGAGATTCTGAGATTCTGAGATTCTGAGATTCTGAGATTCTGAGATTCTGAAATTCTGAGATTCCGAGATTCCGAGATTTTGAAATTCCGAGATTCTGAAATTCTGAGATTCTGAGAATCTGAAATTCTGAGATTCTGAGATTCTGAGATGCTGAGATTCTGAGATTCTGAGATCCTGGATTCTGAAATTCTGAGATTCTGAGATTCTAAGATTCTGAGATTCTGAAATCCTGGATTCTGAAATTCTGAGATCCTGGATTCTGAGATTCTGAGATTCTGAGATTCTGAGATTCTGAGATTCTGAGATTCTGAGATTCTGAGATTCTGAGATTCTGAGATTCTGAGATTCTGAGATTCTGCGATTCTGAGATTCTGAGATTCTGAGATTCTGAGATTCAGAGATTCTGAGATTCTGAGATTCTGAGATTCTGAAATTCTGAGATCCTGGATTCTGAAATTCTGAGATCCTGGATTCTGAAATTCTGAGATTCTGAGATTCTGAGATTCTGAGATTCTGAAATTCTGAGATTCTGAGATTCTGAGATTCTGAGATTCTGAGATTTCGAAAATCTGAGATTCTGAGATTCTGAGATTCTGAGATTCTGAGATTTCGAAAATCTGAGATTCTGAGATTCTGAGATTCTGAGATTTTGAGATTCTGAGATTCAAATTATTTTTGCATGTCCCCCCGCCTTCAAAACACATTCTATTCATAACTTTTCAGTACATGGAGCGGCTATGCCGATGATTCTCCTAGAGTCAATTTCACCTGGAATTTTAATTGGGAAGACTTGAAAAGCCAAGGAGTCTATCGTATTGTTGGAGAGCTGACTATCATATTTCCCGCTGAAAAAGATTGGCATCCAGTTAGAGTAGATATTGATTGGACTGACACGAATCAAACAGTCTCGATGACGGTTGGAGCGTCAGGTTGCTTGGCTAATTTTGAATACTTTCTCACTGCTCACTCTATCAAATTGCCTCCACCAAAAAATATTTGTTTTGACGAAATTTTTGCGGCTTCCGATAAAACAGATGTTGTTCTTGTTGTTGAAGGAAAGAAGCTGAATGTCAACAAAGCGGTAAGTTTTAGATTGTTCTAGAAAACTCTTAAATTCCAATATTTGCAGTTCCTCACCTTCCACTCCGACTATTTCTCGACTCTTTTCTCTTCGAATTTCAAAGAAGGACAAATGGAAGAAATCGAAATCAAGGAAGTCTCTTATAAAGATTTCGCACTGTTTCTCTCCATTTTCTCTCCAAATCCGCAGTTTCCAAATGGTACGTACTCTTTTCGATTTCTGGGCAACAAAAATTCCAGAAAATTCCAGATGATACTGTCGAGAAGCTTCTTGAGTTGGCAGGGCAGTTCCAGGTTCCAGCTGTCATTAGAATCGTTGAACATCATCTTCTAACCATCTCAAAAATAGAACATGGAAGAATGATTTGGTTGGCAGATGAATACGGGATGACAAAGCTATTGGAGAAGTGTATTCGCCAAATTACTTCGTCAGAAATGGCTAAACAATTGAGAAATACTCTTGAATTCAAGGAGTTGTCGGATAAAACTAACACGTCGATTCTTAGGCATCTTCTGGAAATTATTTGAATGCTTCTAAACGTTTGATTGTTTTTTTCTGTTTTTATCTGTCTTATTTTATCAATGAAATTGTCCATGTTTCAAGTTTTGAATCAGGTCTATCTTCTTGTTGGACATTCGGCCATCTCGGTCAATTCAAGAGCGTAGTAACGAGACGGCGAAAGAAACGAAAGCGGAAGAAATAGCGCAGGCGTCTGCTTTGTGGTTTTCTCTTCCATTTCTTTCGCCACCTCGTTTCTCTCGTATTCCTACGATCTCCAAACTTTACAGTTTCTCCTATTTATCTTTCTCCTTTCCTTCGATTTCTCCAATTTTACACTAACTTCTCGAATTTTAAAATATTTATCCTAATTCATCTCAATGATCAACAAGTTTCTTTAAAAAATAGTCTTATACTTCGAGGCTCAAATTTTTGAAAAAGTAGTCAACAAAACTACAATTCTTTCAGATTAACAAAAACCTCAAACTATGACAATAAAACCGATCTCCTACAAGAGTGGACAGAGGACAGTGCAACGTGTTAGTTCCGCGACAGTGTTGGAAACCGGCGAAAAGGATGGTATCAAACAGTGAGTTGAATTCTATAATTCCCTCAAAACTCTTTTCATAACTTTTCAGTGTATGGAGTGGACATGTCGATACTTCTAATAAAGCTAATTTTACCTGGAACATTGATTGGGAAGACTTGAAAAACCAAGGAGTCTATCGTCTTGTTGGAGGCTTGAGGGTCAATTCTGTTCTTAGTTATTGGGATTCAGCTAAAGTAAAAATTGATTGCATGGACACGAATTACTCAGTCTTCACAGCGATTGGAAGTAATTACTCATCCTATGCAGTTACTTTCGAATACTGGTTCAATGCCTACTACGCTGAATTGCCTCCACCCGAAAAGATTTTTTATGACAAAATGTTTTTGGCTTCCGAAAAAACAGATGGCGTTCTTAATGTGGGCGGAAAGAAGCTAAATGTTAATAAATCGGTAGGGCTCTGGATCTTCAAGAAAATTTTCGATATCCAATTTTTACAGTTTCTCTCCTTTCACTCCGACTATTTCTCATCTCTTTTCTCAGCGAATTTCAAAGAAGGACAAATGGAAGAAATCGAAATCAAGGAAATTTCTTATGAAGATTTCGCACTTCTTCTCTCCAGTTTTCATCCAAATCCACAGTTTCCAAATGGTAAATTTATCGATTTCTTAGCAAAAAATTTCTAGAAAATTTCCAGATGAAACTGTCGAGAAGCTTCTCGAAATGGCTAACCGTTTCCAGGTCACTTCTGTTGTTGGAATCGTCGAATATCATCTTCTCAACAATTCAAAAATTGAATATGAGAAAATGATATGGCTGGCAGATGAATACGTCATGACAAAGCTTTTGGCGAAGTGTATCAGTCAGATGGACTCATCGGAGAAAGCGAAAATGTTGAAAAAGTCGCCTGAATTCGAGAAGTTATCGCATAAAACCAGATCGTTGGTTTTTGAACGCCTTCTGGAATTTATCTGAATGTTTCGAAACGTGTTCTTATATTTTTTCTGTTGTTGTTTTTCTTATTTTGCCAATGAAACTGCCAACGATTTTTGTTTAAATTTTCAAAGAATCTGACTTTATTGGTGTCAATAATTGTTGTCGATTATTGAGAACTTGTTTTCGATCGACTCCAGTTTAGTGGATTTTTGTCAACTTTCCACTAGTGCGCTGATTACTTTAACGATAACCTTCTGTAAAAATCAAAATCTCAAAAAAAATCTACAGTACTTTCTATTCATAGATTTTAGAATTTTTTTTAGTTGAATTTTCAATTCTCACACGTTTATGTTTTCTCTTATTTTTCTACTTTCCCAATTCTACAAATTTCAAATTCCCGGATTTTCTGTGTGTTTTTCCGGAATGTTCCATTTTCTAATCATTTCAAAACCTCCCAAATTCCAAAAGTCCAGCTAAATCCTCAATTTTTACTCCAAATTTTCTAATACCGTATCAAAACAACTTTCAAATGTTTTTACAGTCTCTCCCAGGAATTTGAAATCTGAATTTTAAAATATACTCGACTCGCATGAGATTTTTGCAAGGGATGAGATGGATAATGTATTATTTCGAAGAATACCGACAGAAAATACAAAAATTTTTTGAAGAGTTTAAATAGCTTCCAGAAGACGTCTAAATAACAACGAGGTGGTCCTATCTGACAACTTCACAAATTCCGGAGACATCTTCAATTGTTTTGCCTTTTCCAACGAAGTCATTTGGCTAATACACTTCTTTAAAAGTTGCGGCATTCCATATTCATCGGCCAACCATAGCGTTTTCTCATATCCGATTCTTGAGATATGCATAAGATGATATTCAACAATTCCAATGACCGATAAAACCTGGAAACGTCTAGCCATCTCAAGAAGCTTCTCGACAGTATGATCTGCAAATTTCAAGATTTTTTTTGCTTGAAAATCGATAATCTTACCATTTGGAAACTGTGGATTTGGATAGAAAGTAGCAAGAAGAAGTCCAAAATCTTCATAGGAAACTTCTTTAATTTCGATTTCTTTCATTTGCCCTTCTTTGAAATTCGAAGAGAAAAGAGTCGAGAAAAAGTCGGAGTGGAGGGAGAGGAACTGTAAACGAGGAAATTTAACCGGTTTTCAAAAGAATCTGAAACTTACTGATTTGTTAACATTCAGCTTCTTTCCCTCAACAACAAGAATCGCATCTGTATTATCGGAAGCCGCAAACATTTTCTCATAAGAAGCCTTTTTGGGCTGAGGCAATTCACCATAGTAAACATTGATCTTATATTCGAAAGTGGGTGAGTAAGAACTGTAGCCATTATTTCCAATCGTTGCAAAGACTGTTTGATTTGTTTCAGTCCAATCAATATCTACTTTAACTGTACTAAAATGGTTAGTAGAAGAACTGACAACCAACTGCCCAACGAGACGATATACACCTTGCTTTCTTAAATTCTGCCAATCAAACTTCCAAGTTAAATTGGCTCTAGAATTTTCGAAGCGTCCAATCCATGTACTGAAAAATTATGATTAGAATTGTCTCGTAAAATCACTCACTGTTTGATTCCATCATTTTCAGATGTGTCCAACATGATCGCTGCACTAGCACTGCTTACTATCTTCTGACCACTTGTGTAAGTGATCACTTTGGTTGTCATAGTTGGGCAAAGAATTTAGTTCAGTGTTGACAAATTATTTCCCTTGATTTGATGTCAAAAAATCATTCAGTTTTATGGTAAGCGTCCTAAAATATGACCGGGATATTCTCTCCGTCAGAAGTTGTCAACAAAAGTTTTACGCAGAAAAAATGATATAATAAAGAGAAAATCAATGGGAGAAACTAAAAAAGTTTCGAGGTCATACGAATAAGCGAGAAACAAATCACCAAAAAAAATGATAGTGGACGAAACAAAACAAGACGATTGTTGATATTCTCCCGCTATCATTTCTTTTGCTGCCTCGTTTCTCTCGTCTTCTAAGTGGACCAGTGCAAAATCTATTAGGTTGTTCGGAAAGTTCGCGTCATTTTCGATAAGCTGTTTCCAAACTTGGTTTTTTCGGACGGGATAAAAACGAGAGAGCTGTCATTTTATGAGTATATTGGTGGGGTTTAATAGTGTCTACATCCCAATGGAGATCATTCTCCTCTTCTTGTGAATTGAGATATGCTATACGTTTTCGCCCCTAATAATTTCCATTTTTGAACTACCATTCTATTTGTATTTCGATCTCACCGGAAAACTGCTGAAATCTATCACCGATTAGTCGAGGTGAACAATGAAGATGTACTCTTTCGAGAACCGTTACGGCGTTGCTTCATCTACTCGAAAGAAGAGAATTCGGGTTAGACGAAAATACCCCTTCAAAAAGGCAAAGGGTCTTAGGTTTGGTTGCATTAATCACCGGGATTGAAAGGGACCCATCTCAAACCGTGCGGGATATATCAAGTACATTAGTGGCAAGCCTTTTACTAAAAAGCCATGAATTGGAAACTCTCGGCAAATTCATAAAAGTGGGAAGATGTTGATCACATCTTCTGGCTCAACATAACTTTGTTTCATGTGTTGGCACCTGTTTGAATCTTCTCATCCTGCGTTGCAAACATGAATGGTGGAATCAAACTATTACTAGTGATGATAGATGGATAATGTATGATTACAATAAACGACAAACCAAGTGGGTTGACAAAGGCGCCGAACCACCAGATGTCCCGAATCATGAAATTCGTCATAAAAAAGAGGTGTTGTGGATATGGTGGTCTACCAAGAAGTGGAGTATTGAGAGCTGCTAGATAATGGTGTCACAATTACGAATATTCTTGTCATATCACAAAACTCAGACACTGTTTGCATCTTCATCAGAGAATAACAAAAAGGTTTATTTTCAAAATTTCAATTTGCGACCTTATGTGGGAAGGAAGTCCCAGGCCGATCTCGCTAAACATGGTTGTACAATTCCGTCTTATTCATCGAACAGCCCAAGCGTTGCACTTCCTGATTATTACCTATTCAGCCCTTTCCAGCGTCATCTTGCTTGAAAAAAATTCACTACAAAACATTATATCAAAAATGGGTTGACTTGGTTTTCAATTCGCTGTCAACAGGGTCCTAGATAGGAGGCACCCATAATTTGATGGGGCGTTGACAGTAAGTCAATGATAACAATGGTCAGTACCTCCAACTTATTTGACATCGTTTTGATCTTTTTTGGATTGAATGTTTCTCATACCAAAAATGACGCGAACTTTCCGAACAACCTATTACTAAATCATTTTTTCATTTCCAGAGATTCTTGAATTTCTATATTTTTTTTCATAACCAGGTATTTTTGAAATTTTAATTTTGAAAACTTTTATTTCAGGTTCCTCACTACTAGGCTTCGATGTCTTCTTGTCATCTTCTCTGTCATTTTTGATTTCGCATTCTCCAATTTTCGACGGCTTTCATTTTTCGAATTCCCACTTTTTTCTCAATTTTTAACTCTCTTATCAATTTTTGAGTTGCCTTCCAGTTAATTGTAAAAATAAGATTTTTGAGTTAATCTTTTTTCATAAATTTCTGATGGTTATTTCCAAGTATTTAAAGCATATTTCCCCTGAAGTCTCCTCCAAAGACAAACTTTCTTCAGGACCTACAGATATGGAATGGGCGTCTCAATACTTCTCAAAGAGCCGGTTGCCATGGCGTCTAACACGTCATAAAGAGCCGGTTTCCATGGCGTTTATCACCTTCTTGGACATTTGGTCGGCTCGAACAACTCGAGAGCGTGGGAAAACGGGAGAAACAAAGCAGTGAAAGAAAAGAGAGCTGCTCCTGCTTCTGTTTCTTTCGCCACCTCGTTTCTCGCGTTTTTGTGATACGGCCTCGAAAATTTTTAGTTTCTCGTATTGGTATTTCTCGATTTCTTTCGATTTTTCTACATTATGAGCTGAAAATACCGTATTTTCTCTGATAAAAGCCCACCCTCCGGCGTGCTTGAAAATATAAAAGCGTACCCTTCACAGAAGTTCATGCAGTTCAGTGAGGGCAGTTCGATTTATTGCAAGCATTTTCGGTGTAATAGTATCATCGAAATTCGACGCTGATGTAGGAAAAATTCAGATGAACGCCACTTCGTTTGAACGATGACAACCGAAGTGTTCACTCCCAAAAGTGGTCAGAAGAAAGTGGAAAATGATAGTTACGCGAACGTTTTGGAAAGAGTCGAAAACGATGGTATCAAGCAGTGAGTGAAAAAAAACATAGCTACAATACCATTTGACTCATAATTGTTCAGTACACGCAGTGTTCATCAATAGTAGAACTGGATGGTAATTCTACCACCACCAAAATTTTTGTCTTGGCATACTGACTCTACTACAGCTGATGGCACCCTACTCTTTTGGAGCCGCCGTTTGCAAATTCGAAAAATAAGAAAAACCCGAGGGATAGTATCGAAACAATGAGGACTCCTTCGTGAATCAGATGTACACCCCGTTCGCGACGCGGTAAACAATCAACGTATCTTCTTATTATTCTGTTTACACTCACATTTGCATAAATGATTTTGATACCAGCTGGCACCCGCGGGCGAATGCGGTATACAACCCCGGAAAGATAGATAACGCCCACAGAATACAATGGCAGTAAACAAAGAATAGTTTCGATTTCTAATTCATTCATTCAAGGGATTCATAAATTCTCGACGTTCACTTCTTTTTCATTGCTCTTTTGTTGTTTGCTTCTTTCCATCTTTGAAACATTACTTTCGAGGACTTGGATTAGCTGAGAAAAAACCCTCCAAACTGCATTGTTTCTAAAAAATAACTCATGACCTAGAAAAAATAGGTCTTGATCTAGAAAATTTTGGCCATGGCCTAGAAAAAAAAAGATCATGACCTAGAGAAATTGGGTCATGACCTAGAAAAAAAATGTCTTGACCTACGCAGGTTCGTTTTCCCCGAAGACAGAACGTGACGTTTTAGATCATAGAGATGACGTCTTCCCAGGGGTCTGACAGCCCCTCCCACATAAAAAATATGGCTGGCATTTCACCTTCCCAAAGGGACAGAGGGACCGTTTGCACGCGGCTCCGCCCTCTCCCACATAACCAGCACATCTCTCCAACTATCCTCCATTCAGTCTACAAAACCTTTCTTCTCCATCGCTATCGATTTTCCCACTTATTTTTCCCAATATCTTTTTTTTCTGAAATTTAAAACCATGAAAAATCAACCTGTACTATACGACAGTCTAAAAACAATACTCCACCACATGGATGCAAATTTGAGGTATTTTTTCAAATGAATATCGAATTCAACAAATATATTTTTTCAGAATAAACATGTCTCAACGAATGCCATCCATCTGTGCTACCGAAAGAGCAGTACCCCTGAAAATACAATTTTTGTCGTTTTCGGATAACACAGTAGAAATTAATGATGTACACTACAAACTGGGCATCTATCGGAATTCTCCTATTGGAGATGTCCCCCAGTTCGTCCAAATTAAAAATGCTCACGGAGGAGATTCATATGATTTCGATCGATTTGGTTTCGAAATTCCAATTGGTTCAAATCCAATTCTTCCGGGAGATGTATCGATTCGAAACGAGGATGAACAAGTTGTGCGAACTGATACAGATCAATGGGAAGAGCATTATCAAACCTTGCTGACAAGATCTGAGAATCTCCTGCGAATAATTGCCAAAAAGGAATCTGGAAATAAAGCCTGGACGTCGGAATATCGGGAAGATAACAAAGAGTATCATCAATATAATGCAATTTATGCTCGAGAGAAATTGAAACCATTCCACTGCAAACGTCACAACCTTCCGCGGCCATTCAACTGCTATATTCAATTGTCGGTTATGAAATATGGAAAAGCCAAGCCACTTCAAAGACTGGCATACACCAGAAAACTATACGAAGCTGTCAAACAATTTAATCATATTTTGTTTGCAAATCGTCCAGCAATTCGAGCCAGCAAGCTAGTTTGTCTCCATAATCATGTCTACCGTACACCAGTTGGATTTAAGATCAGTGCAAATCAGTTGGCAGTAGAACAGTCACACATTGCATCGATAGCCACAATGATAGAAGGTGATGTGAACATACTTCAAGTGTCCGAGTCGGGAAATGCCGCAAATTGGTGGCAACATAATCTTGTGCAGAATGCAAATGAATTGATTACTGAAGATGCTCCACTAGTCGAGCAATCCGCTTTGATGCTCCGAACTTTAAGAAATAAGATCATTAGATTTAAAAGTAACAGACAGATGACAGCTGGACAATACTGCGAACTGGTTGAGAGTTGGATGTCGGTGAAACGAGAGGTTGGGTCACAGCTCTTAGTCAGATTTTTCTTGGAAAATGACAGAAGCATTTTTCTAGAAACGATTGAGTCCAGAACGGAAGTTATCAAAAAAGAGAAGAGGTAGTTTCAATTGATTTCAAAAAACAAAATTAGAGGAACCATACAAAATTATTTGTTTCCAGATGTACCAGAATACGCAGCAAACATGGAGCACATATTGAAGCATTTTTGGACAAATCAATATTTCACGCTTGGAAGGCTAAATTCGAAATTATTGAAAACTGATGCTGCTCGAGGTCTCTTATAATCGAAACAAAATTTTTAATTTGTTTTTCTCCATTCTTTCATAAAAATGTAATATCCACATATTCATTTTTTAGATTGTTGTCAATATTTTAATCGAACTTCATGATTTGAAAAGTACAAAGAAAAATGAAGAAACATAGATAATTTCAGATAGACTTTCAAAGACGTCTTAAAATCAGCGAGCTAGATATATCAGACAACTTCTCAAATCCCGGAGACTTTCGCAATTCTTTATCCATCTTCAATGAATTCATTTGACTGATGTACGATCCTACGTCCTGAGATTTTATGGAGGGAGCGGAACCATGTGAGCCATTTTGCCCTTTTGGAAGATGAGATGCCCCTCTAACGGTTACACGTGTATATAAACCTCGAACGTTGCACATCGTAGAGATGGCATCACACCTTCCCAGGGGGTAGCCGGACCGTCTGCACATGGCTCCGCCCCTCTCCCCCAAAGTCAATACATCTCTCTACCATTCTCCTCCGTTAAAAAAAAATCAGCCTGTTCTGTACGACAGTCTAAAAACGATACTGCACCACACCGATGCTAATGTTAGGTAATTTTTCGCAAGAAAATTCAAATTCAACCAATATATTTTTGCAGAATAAATATGTCTCAACGAATTCCATCCATTCGGGCTGTCGAAAAGTCAGTTCCTTTGAAAATAAGATATTTGTCGATTAAGGATACCACAGTTGACATCAATGATGTGCACTACAAACTGGGCATCTATCGGAATTCTCCTAATGGATATGTCCCCCAGTTCGTCCAAAGGGAAAATGCTCACGGTGGAGATTCATATGATTTCGATCGATTTGGTTTCGAAATTCCAAATGGTTCAAATCCAATTCTTCCAATTCTTCATTATCAACTTCGGGTTTTCCAATTTTCAATTTTTCTCATTTTTTTCTTCATTTTTAAATTTCTTGTTCATTGTTTGGTTTTTCTTTTAATTAGGTTCAATTGTATGTAGGATTCTTGGAAATTCCTAGCTTTTTGAGTAATTTTTTTTTGATTTTTCCATTATCGCACTTTTTCTCATTACTTTTTAAAGTATTTTTAAAATCACATATGTTTTCTAGTTCCAGCATTCCCAGGATTTCTTTCTCGGTTTTCTTGTTATTTTTTTTTCATTTCCCAATCATTCCCAAAAAACCACCCAAATTCCAAAAATCTCAAATCAGTTTTCATGAAATTATCACAGATTTTTTTTAAATTCCAATATTTGCAGTTCCTCACCTTCCACTCCGACTATTTCTCGACTCTTTTCTCTGCGAATTTCAAAGAAGGACAAATGAATGAAATCGAACTCAAGGAAGTCTCATATAAAGATTTCGCACTCTTTCTCTCCATTTTCTCTCCAAATCCACAGTTTCCCAATGGTAAGATTACCGATTTTTAGGCAAAAAATTCTAGAATTTTTGCCAGATGACACAGTCGAGAAGCTTCTTGAGTTGGCAAGGCAATTCCAGGTTCCAGCTGTCATCAGAATTGTTGAGCATCATCTTCTTATCACTTCAAAAATTGAACATGGAAATATGATTTGGTTGGCAGATGAATACGCAATGACAAAGCTATTGGAGAAGTGTATCCGTCAAATAACTTCTGCAGAAATGGCGAAACAATTGAAAAGATCTCCTGAATTCAAGGAGTTGTCAGATAAAACTAACACGTTGATTCTTAGACATCTTCTGGAAATTATCTGAAGGTTTCGAAACGTTTGCTTGTTTTTTCTGTTTTTATTTATCTTATTTAACTAATGATCATCCATTTTTGCATTTCAAGGATTTGAAATGTAAGAAAAATTGAATAAAAATATTTTTTTTTCGTAGAAAATTCTAGAATTTTGAAGTAAAACACTCAAGGACATCTTCAAAAACGGATGGACGTCTCAATACTTCATATTGAGCCACTTGGACTTGTATGCTTCATTGTGCTTCACTATCTATCTACTTGTTGGCCATTTGGCCAGCTCGGTCAATTCAAGAGCGTAGGAAAACGGGAGTAACGAGGCGGCGAAAGAAACGAATGCGGGAGAAATAGTGCAGGCGTCTGCTTTGTGGTTTTCTCTTCCATTTCCTTTCGCCACCTCGTTTCTCTCGTATTACTACGGTCTCCAAACTTTACAGTTTCTCCTATTTATCTTTCTCCTTTCCTTCGATTTTTCCAATTTTACACTAACTTCTCGAATTTTAAAATATTTATCCTAATTCATCTCAATGATCAACAAGTTTCTTTAAAAAATAGTCTTATACTTCGAGGCTCAAATTTTTGAAAAAGTAGTCAACAAAACTACAATTCTTTCAGATTAACAAAAACCTCAAACTATGACAATAAAACCGATCTCCTACAAGAGTGGACAGAGGACAGTGCAACGTGTTAGTTCCGCGACAGTGTTGGAAACCGGCGAAAAGGATGGTATCAAACAGTGAGTTGAATTCTATAATTCCCTCAAAACTCTTTTCACAACTTTCCAGTGTATGGAGTGGACATGTCGATACTTCTAATAGAGTTAATTTTACCTGGAACATTGATTGGGAAGACTTGAAAAACCAAGGAGTTTATCGTCTTGTTGGAGGCTTGAGGGTTAATTCTGTTCTTAGTTATTGGGATTCAGCTAAAGTAAAAATTGATTGCATGGACACGAATTACTCAGTCTTCACAGCGATTGGAAGTAATTACTCATCCTATGCAGTCACTTTCGAATACTGGTTCAATGCCTACTACGCTGAATTGCTTCCACCCGAAAAGATTTCTTATGACAAAATGTTTTTGGCTTCCGAAAAAACAGATGGCGTTCTTAATGTGGGCGGAAAGAAGCTAAATGTTAATAAATCGGTAGGGCTCTGGATCTTCAAGAAAATTTTCGATATCCAATTTTTACAGTTTCTCTCCTTTCACTCCGACTATTTCTCATCTCTTTTCTCAGCGAATTTCAAAGAAGGACAAATGGAAGAAATCGAAATCAAGGAAATTTCTTATGAAGATTTCGCACTTCTTCTCTCCAGTTTTCATCCAAATCCACAGTTTCCAAATGGTAAATTTATCGATTTCTTAGCAAAAAATTTCTAGAAAATTTCCAGATGAAACTGTCGAGAAGCTTCTCGAAATGGCTAACCGTTTCCAGGTCACTTCTGTTGTTGGAATCGTCGAATATCATCTTCTCAACAATTCAAAAATTGAATATGAGAAAATGATATGGCTGGCAGATGAATACGTCATGACAAAGCTTCTGGCGAAGTGTATCAGTCAGATGGACTCATCGGAGAAAGCGAAAATGTTGAAAAAGTCGCCGGAATTCGAGAAGTTATCGCATAAAACAAGATCGTTGGTTTTTGAACGCCTTCTGGAATTTATCTGAATGCTTCGAAACGTGTTCTTATATTTTTTTTTCTGTTGTTGTTTTTCTTATTTTGCCAATGAAACTGCCAACGATTTTTTTTTAAATTTTTAAAGAATCTGACTTTATTAATGCTAATCATTGTTGTCGATTGTTGAGAACTTGTTTTCGATCGACTCCAGTTTAGTGGATTTTTGTCAACTTTCCACTAGTGCGCTGATTACTTTAACGATAACCTTCTGTAAAAATCAAAATCTCAAAAAAAATCTACAGTACTTTCTATTCATAGATTTTAGAATTTTTTTTAGTTGAATTTTCAATTCTCACACGTTTATGTTTTCTCTTATTTTTCTACTTTCCCAATTCTACAAATTTCAAATTCCCGGATTTTCTGTGTGTTTTTCCGGAATGTTCCATTTTCTAATCATTTCAAAACCTCCCAAATTCCAAAACTCCAGCTAATTCCTCAATTTTTACTCCAAATTTTCTAATACCGTATCAAAAAACTTTTAAATGTTTTTACAGTCTCTCCCAGGAATTTGAAATCTGAAACTTTAAAATATACTCGACTCGCATGAGATTTTTTGCAAGGGATGAGATGGATAATGTATTATTTCGAAGAATACCAACAGAAAATACGAAAATTTTATGAAACGTTTAAATAGCTTCCAGAAGACGTCTAAAAAGCAGTGAGGTGGTTCTATCCGACAACTTCACAAATTCCGGAGACATTTTCAATTGTTTGGCCTTTTCCAGAGAAGTCATTTGACTGATACACTTCTTCAAAAGTTGTGGCATTCCATATTCATCTGCCAACCACAGCATTTTTTCATATCCAATTCTTGAGATGTGAAGGAGATGATATTCCACGATTCCAATAACCGATAAAACCTGGAAACGTCTAGCCATCTCAAGAAGCTTCTCGACAGTATGATCTTCAAATTTCCAGATTTTTTTTGCTTGAAAATCGATAATCTTACCATTTGGAAACTGTGGATTTGGATAGAAACTGGAGAGAAGTAGTCCAAAATCTTCATAGGAAACTTCTTTAATTTCGATTTCTTTCATTTGCCCTTCTTTGAAATTCGAAGAGAAAAGAGTCGAGAAAAAGTCGGAGTGGAGGGAGAGGAACTGTAAACGAGGAAATTTCACCGTTTTTCAAAAGAATCTGAAACTTACTGATTTGTTAACATTCAGCTTCTTTCCCTCAACAACAAGAATCGCATCTGTTTTATCGGAAGCCGCAAACATTTTCTCATAAGAAGCCGTTTTGGGCTGAGGCAATTCACCATAGTAAACAGTGATCTTATATTCGAAAGTGGGTGAGTAAGAACTGTAGCCATTATTTCCAATCGTTGCAAAGACTGTTTGATTTGTTTCAGTCCAATCAATATCTACTTTAACTGTACTAAAATGGTTAGTAGAAGAACTGACAACCAACTGCCCAACGAGACGATATACACCTTGCTTTCTTAAATTCTGCCAATCAAACTTCCAAGTTAAATTGGCTCTAGAATTTTCGAAACGTCCAATCCATGTACTGAAAAATTATGATTAGAATTGTCTCGTAAAATCACTCACTGTTTGATTCCATTATTTTCAGATGTGTCCAACATGATCGCTGCGCTAGCACTGCTTACTATCTTCTGACCACTTGTGTAAGTGATCACTTTGGTTGTCATAGTTGGGCAAAGAATTTCCTTTGCTTTTTGGCTAAATTAGGCAGAAAATAAGAAAGATATCAAGAAACGATAAATAAGAGAAAATAAAACAGTTTGGAGGTCGTACGGAAACACGAAAACCAAGGCGCCGAGAGAAACAAGAGATAATGAAAGATAACAAGGCGCCTGCAGTCTTTTCCTCCCTTTCCTTCGGCCTCCCTTTGAGATGGGAGATGATTTTGAGACAGTACAAATATCCCAATAAAGTTGACAAAAAAATTAAAGATCTGATTTTTAAGCATATCTTGAAATGTTCAGGTATTTTCGACAAATTCCAATATAATTTTCAGGATCTCAGAAGTCGACTAGTGCGAAATCGACTGAATAATTGTTTGTAATTTGCATAGTGATGGTTTCTTGAATTTTCTGAATTTCTGTATTTTTGATTTCAAGATTTTTCGAATTTTAATTTTTTTCAGATTCCTCTCTCTACATGGCTTCAAAATCTTCTTATTTGATTTTTCTTCAAAATTTGTCATCTGACTTTTCAGTTTTTGGATTTTTTTTCTTTCATTCTCGAATAGAGTTTTTGTAGAGATCTTTCTAGATTCCCCGATTTTTAAATTATTTGTTGTCGATTTTTCAGTTCTCAAACTTTCATATTTTCACTTGTTTTTATTCCTTCCATTTTCGAATGCCTTTTTAGATACTTATTTTTCGAAACTTTCAAAACCACCCTCGAAAATTATTTACGATCCCACCAGACATTTTAAATTTGAATGTTGAATAAAATTAATTTTTTAACTACAGCTCCTTCAAAATACCCATCTATTTTAGATTTTTCAGGATTCTAAATTTCAGAACAAATTGAATAAAACTCAATTGTTTTAATCTGGAATTTTAAACACAGCTAGAAAAATGACAAAGGCTGCGAAAAATTCATTTTTATTATTTCCTTCATTTTCATAAAATGGACGTCTCAATACTTCCTATATGTAGAGCCGGTTACCATGGCGTCTATCACCTTCTCGGACGTTTGGTCGGCTCGGACAATTGGAGAGCGTGGGAAAACGAGAGAAACGGAAAAGAGTGAGAAAGAAAAGCTGCTCTTGCTTCTGTTTCTTTCACCGCCTTGTTTATCGCGTTTTCGTTACTCGGCCTCAAAAATTTTCAATTTCTCGTATTGTTTTTTCTCGATTTCTTTTGATCTTTCTACATTATGAGCGGAAAATACCGTATTTTCTCTGATAAAAGCCCACCCTCCAGCGTGCTTGAAAACATAAAAGCGTACCCTTTTACAGAAGTGCAGTTCCGTTAGGGCAGTTCGTTTTATTGCAGACATTGTCGGTGTGAAAATAGCCTCGAAATTCAAGGCTGATGTATGAAAAATTCAGATAAACAATCACCCAGCGTGAACGATGACAACCAAAGTTATCTCGAACACAAGTGGTCAGAAGACCGTCAGCAATCTTAAATCCACGACAGTGTTGGAAACAGCTGAAAATGATGGTATTAAGCAGTGAGTAAAATATCAAAGCTACAATACCATTCTACTCATATCTTTTCAGTACATTGACTGGACATGTCGATACTTCTAATAGAACCGATACATATCTTTTTGTTGGATATTTGATCGTCACTTTAGTAGGCTTTTATTTGACTGGCACAAGTTCATCAATCTCGACAGCGGTTGGAGGTGAAGACTGTTCCTGCGATGCCACTTTCCAGCACAATCTCACTGCCCATTACGCTGAAGTGCCTCCACCTGAAAAGATTTCGTTTGACGAAATGTTTGCGGCTTCCGATAAAACTGATGGCATCCTTGTTGTCGAGGGGAAGAAGCTAAATGTTAACAAAGCGGTAACTCCAGAAACTACTAGAACATTTTTTTATTTTAATTTTTCCAGTTCCTTTCCTTCCACTCCGACTATTTCTCGACTCTTTTCTCTTCAAATTTCCAAGAAGGACAGATGAAAGAAATCGAAATTAAAGAAGTTTCTTATGAGGATTTTGGACTTCTCCTCTCCAGTTTCTATCCAAATCCACAGTTTCCAAATGGTAAGATTATTGAGTTTTGGGCGAAAAAAGGCAATAAATTTGCAGATCATACAGTCGAGAAGCTTCTGGAGATGGCTAGGCGTTTCCAAGTGTCATCTGTCATTGGAATCGTTGAATATCATCTTCTCTACAATTCAAAAATTGGATATGAGAAAATGCTATGGTTTGCTGATGAATACAAAATGCCGAAGCTTCTGGAAAAATGTATCAGTCAGTTGGACTCATCGGAGAAGGCTAAAAAGTTGAAGAACTCTCCCGAGTTCGAGAAGCTGTCGGTGAACACCAGATCGCTGATTTTGGGACGTCTCATGGAATTTATCTAAACGTTTCGAAACGTTTTTTGTGTTTTCTGTTGTTCGCCATTCTATCATTTTATCACCCAAATGAATATATAAACTGTTATCTGTAAAAAATGTATTTTCTTTTGAAATTTTGGAATTTGTGATTCTGGTTCCTGTCGGACGTTTTCAGATTGCAATAAACTTTTGGAATTCAAAACAAGAAGACTGGCAGACGCAATCTAACGCAATCAGGACAGTTGGAGTGCAATGGAGCGCGTTTGCATGTCTCCTGTTTTTTTTGTGTATTTCGACTCAAAGTGACCCTTGCCAACTGCCCCAAACTGGCCGTCGAGGAGGAAAATGTGCTCCATGGAAACAAGGAGAGGGTCTATGATACAAGACACAGAGAATGACGAGGCCTTTTTTTGTTGGCAATTTCTTTGGCTGTGTAGCTCAGCTCTTCTTATTTGACCCTTTATCCACATTTTTGTTTCAATTTCAATTTTCAGGTAATTTTCAATCATGAGAACCCGAGAAAAGGAGAATCAGGATTCGATAAACCAGCAAGCCAAAATCCAGAAATTTGGGAAAAGGGAGCAATTGAACAATGGACCTTTGATGCTTCGAAGTTCAAATATTGGACGAAAATCTAACATGCAATTTCCATATCATCATGAGAAAATCTGGAAGAGAGTCTGCAAGAATAGTGAGTTTTTGAATCTTTTTTTTACCCAACTTTGACCCAATTTATCTCAGTTCCTGTGAAAGATATCTAAAAGTTGTTCACTGATAAAATAGTTGTGATATTATGATAAACATTTTGTTTGTTTGTCACTTTTTTATATCTTGTACAGGAAATGAGATATACGGGCTCTAACTTTAGAGCCTATTGAAGTGGTTACGGTATTTTTCTGTCAAAGTATAGCATCTTTCTGTTTGGGTTTTATAGATTTTCTAAAATATAAATTTGTGATTTTTTTGTTCTCAGGCAATCATCCAACTATCCACGACCTAAAAACCATCAGCCTTTATCCCAAGCCAGATGGGGACCCTCTGGATTTGTGGAACATTCTAGAGGAATGGAAGAAAGAAGAATCAGTCGGTGAGTTGATTTTCAAGCACAATTATCTCGGTTCCTATAGAAGATATTGCAAATTTGTCAACTGATAAAATGTTTATCACAAAATCAGCAACATTTTGGTAGTTTACAAAACTTTGACACCTTTTATAGGAACCGAGATAATTGAGCTCAAATACGCTGAGAACGATGATCCGCCCTTGACATTTGAGCTCAATTATCTCGATCCCCATAAGATATATCAAATTTTTGTCAACTAATAAAATGTTAGTCATAATATCACTAACTATTCTGTAGTTTGCAAAATTTCGATATATTTTATAGGATCCGAGATAATTAAGCTTCAAGGTATATCATTTTTTGTGTTCAGAGAAGATCGATTCGTCGAAAAATGTCTGGAGCGTTCTGAACGATATTGATGAGTCCGATGGTCCACCGAACAACAACGAAACTGACATGATGAATGAGAAGGAGCAATTGGATCCGAAGAATCAGAATATCCATTTGCTTCAACAACCTGACCTCAATAGCGTGATCCGGAACCTTGGACTTCCTGATGCTTGTTCTGAAGACCGAACTACTCCAGCCAGACAATAATCCACCAGAGAAACAGCATTTTCATTAAACTTTAATGATTAAAAAGACTAAAAGTACAAATAAGTTCCCTCGATTTTCTACCACAATCATTTGTCTAATCATTTTTGTCACTTTCCCACCAATTTAACAATACGAACCATATTTCACCCATTTCTAGTCAACTTTGAAGGTCTGAAAATCATATTTAAATTGGCCACTTTTGAGCGGCATATCTCTTTTGGATGAGATTGTATTCAAAAGTGGTCAACTACAAAATTAAAGCTCTGGTTGTGTTGTTTGTATTCCAAACTTTTCAATAATTCTCCGAAATACGGAAAGGGTATTTTTGGGTGTCCATGTTTAGCGACACAATTTTTGTATATTTTACAGAATCCTCCTTGATATCTCCCATATTTTCAGCAATTTATCTCGTTTGTTTTCTAGACATTTTTCCTTAAAAATATTTTCTTTCTAGAAAATTGCTCCCCCAAAATGTATTGTTTTCCTTCAAAATTTTTCCTCAAGATTATTATTTTTCTAGAAATTCCCCCAGTGTTATTAAAATTGTGTCCCGATTTTCATATCGCCTTATCCCCGATTTTTTTTTACTTTTCTGTTAAATGATGTTAAATGAAATGATTTCAAAAAATTTCCGTTTTTTTTTGTATTCCAATTTGTGACTCATCACTCTAGACCTTGCTATTTTTTATCAAATTTGCAGTGATATACTCTTGTCCGAAATCAATGCACGTTGCGGCCGAGAAAACAACGGTGGGTGGAGCTTAGCTCCCACAGAGAGAACACTACTGTATTTTTAAAGTTATTGCACGCGCCTTTAATACAGTACCTCAACATTTATCGAATTTTTGCTTTTTTCTCTTATTTTTTCGCTTGTTTCTGTCTAATTTTGTGTAATTCTTATAAATCTTTAATTTATTTCCCTTATAAAATAGAAAAAACAGCCAAATAGGGCCCAAAATGAAAAACGCCCGAGGTACGGTATTTAAAGGCGCATACATCAATTGTTGTTTTCGCTGCCTGACCGGCGATGCGATTTTGAGTAAATTTTCGGCCGCAACATGCATTGATTTCGAATAAGAGTAATATTTCAGGCCAAGTCAGTTTAACGATAACCAAAATATCTCGAAATATCGAAATATCAAAAAATCTACAGTGTTTTAAAGGAACATTCGCAAATTTTATTCTCTGGTTCTCACCGCGCATTACAGTAGAGTTAGCGATGTTGAAAAAATTGTCGTTTGCTCTGTTCCTTTTTCTCGATTTTCTTCGAACTTTCGCCCGTTTTCCGGAATTTTTTTCAATCTATTCTCTGAAATTTATTAATTCGGCCAATAATCGATGGAAAAAATTTAATTTTTTGCTAATATCACAAGTTTTTCAGGTAAAAATCGTTCGAACGATGACAACTAAAGTGATCTCGTACAAAAGTCCGCAGAAGACAGTGAGCACTGTTAGTGTCGCGGCCGTTTTGGAAACATCTGAGAAGGATGGAATCAAACAGTGAGTGAAATTAATATTTTGTAAAAAAAGGTTAGAAAAAAGTGTATGCCGAAGTGTGTATCTCAGGCGCTTCAAAAATAACGCAGAAATATTTTCCTAAGAAAACGATAATACACAGTTTAGATAAAATTCTATTCATAACTTTTCAGTACATGGAGCGGACGTGTCGATAATACTTATAAAGCAAATTTCACTTGGAAATTTGATTGGGAAGACTTGAAAAACCAAGGAGTTAACCGCCTCGCTGGACATTTGATCGTCAGTACTGCTAGTAATTATTGGAGTCCAGTTAGAGTGGATGTTGATTGGTACGATACGAATCATACAGTTTTGGCAGCAGTTGGACAGAACACAACTTCCTACGCGGTCACTTTCGAATACAATCTCACCGCTCACTATGCTGGGTCGCCTCCGCCAGAGAAGATTTCTTACGACAAAATGTTTGCGGCTTCCGATAAAACAGATGTCGTTCTAATTGTCGAAGGAAAGAAGCTTCATGTTAACAAAACTGTAAGTCTCAGAAACTTCTAGAAAATGTCTCAATCCTGTTTTTCCAGTTCCTTTCCATCCACTCCGACTATTTCTCGACTCTTTTCTCTGCGAATTTCAAAGAAGGACAAATGAAAGAAATCGAACTCAAGGAAGTTTCTTATAACGATTTCGGACTTCTTTGCAGCAGTTTCTATCCGAATCCGCAGTTTCCAAATGGTAAGATTATCTATTACTCTCGTCCGAAATCAATGCACGTTGCGGCCGAAAATTCACTCAAAATCGCATCGTCGGTCCCATAGCGAAAACAACAAATGATGCATGCGCCTTTAATACCGTACCCCGAGCGATTTTTTATTTAGGGCCCATTTTTGGCTGTTTTTCTGTTTTTTAAGGGAAATAAATTAAAGATTTATAAGAATTAGACAAAAATTAGACAGAAACAAGCGAAAAAATAAGAGAAAAAGGCAAAAATTCGATAATTTTTGAGGTACTGTATTAAAGGCGCGTACAATAATTTGAAAAATACAGTAGTGGTTTCTCTGCGGGAGCTAAGCTCCGCCCACCGCTATTTTCTCGGCCGCAGCGTGCATTGATTTCGGACAAGAGTAATAGTTTTTTGCGAAAAAAATTAATATATTTTCAGATCAAACTGTCGAAAAGCTTCTTGAGATGGCTAGCCGCTCCCAAGTATCATCGGTTATCGGAATCGTTGAATATCACCTTCTCAACAATTCAAGAATCGGCTATGAGAAAATGCTATGGTTGGCCGATGAATACGTGATGCCGAATCTTTTGAAGAAGTGTATCAGCCAGATGGACTCATCAGAGAAGGCTAGAAAGTTGAAGAAGTCTCCGGAATTCGAAAAGTTGTCGGTTAACACCAGATCGCTGATTTTGGGACGTCTTCTGGAATTTATCTAAATTTTTTGTAATGTTTTTCGCTATTTTTCCATATTTTCCGCCGAAAAAAAATACATTTTGCAGCTCATTCCTTGTTATCTCTCCCATTTTACGAATAAAATCGTCAATGTTTTCAGGTTTTCATTAAGTTTTCAATGAAAAATCTGAATTAAAAGCGTCGCTAATCATTTTGGCGGTCGTTAGCGACCGCGACGCAGGCACGCGACGCGCACGAACGTAACTACCCAATTTTTTCCCGATTATTCTATCGCCGCCGATAAATTTCCTCGAAGAAAACTTCAAATTCTGAAGTGTGCCGATTCGCTCTATTGAGAAAAATTGATTAAAATCGACTGAATTTACGGGATTTTTGACTTGAAAATTCGGAAAAAATCGCTCAAAAATTCGGTTTTTCAAACGGATTTTGCAGTTTTTTTTTGGCACGAAAATTCGAAATTTTAGTCAATTTTCAGCATTTTCAAAACTGAAAAGCAGTGTATTTTCAGCCGAAAAACTTCATTTTTGAGCTACAACTTATCGATTTGAAATCAAAATCTCAAATATTACTCTTGTCCGAAACCAATGCACGTTGCGGCCGAGAAAATAGCGGTGGGCGGAGCTTAGGTCCCGCAGAGAAAACACTACTGTTTTTTTCAAATTATTGCACGCGCCTTTAATACAGTACCTCAAAAATTATTGAATTTTGTCCTTTTTCTCTTATTTTTTCGCTTGTTTCTGTCTAATTTTGTCTAATTCTTATAAATCTTTAATTTATTTCCCTTAAAAAACAGAAAAACAGCCAAAAATAGGCCCTAAATAAAAAATCGCTCGGGGTACGGTATTAAAGGCGCATGCATCATTTGTTGTTTTCGCTATGGGACCGACGATGCGATTTTGAGTGAATTTTCGGCCGCAACGTGCATTGATTTCGGACGTGAGTAATAATCTACCGTACTTCAAAGGAACGTTCGCCAATTTTGTTCTCTGATTCTCACCACAATTTACAGTATCTTTTTATCGACTTTTTTCAAAATTTTCATCAATCTTCCCGCTGAAAAGGTACCAATTTCAATCTTTGCTGTATATTCGTTAATAAAAGACATATAACAAGTAATGTGAGAAACTTTATGATTCAGCGTTAAATATGATAAAATGACAAATTAGAAACATTCAGATAACCTCCAGAAGACGTTCCAAAATCAGCGATTTGGTATTAACCGACAGTTTCTGGAATTCCGGGGTCTTTCTCAACTTTTTCGCCTTTTCTGCCGAATTCATCTCACTAATACACTTCGTCAGAAGCTTTGTCATGGCGTATTCATCAGCCAACCACAGCATTTTCTCATATCCCATTCTTGAGATGTGAAGAAGATGATATTCCACGATTCCAATAACCGATAAAACTTGAAAACGTCTAGCCATCTCAAGAAGCTTCTCGGCAGTGTGATCTGCATATTTATTGATTTTTTCGCCTAAAAATCGATAATCTTACCATTTGGAAACACTGGATTTGGATAGAAGCTGGCGAGTAGAAGTCCGAAATCTTCATAAGAAACTTTTTTAATTTCGATTTCTTTCATTTGTCCTTCTTTGAAATTCGCAGAGAAAAGAGTGGAGAAATAGTCGGAGTGGATGGAAAGGAACTGGAAAATTTTGGAATTTGAAGGTTTTCTAGAAGAATCTGAGACTTATTACCGATTTGTTAACGTTTAGCTTCTTTCCTTCAACAATAAGAACCACATCTGTTTTATCGGACGCCACAAACATTTCACCAAAATCAATATTTTCGGCTGGAGGTGGTTCAGCGTAGTGAGCAGTCAGATTGTACTCAAAAGTGACCGCGTAGGAATTCGGGCTATTTCCAATCGCTGCCAAAACTGAATGATTCGTGTCAATCCAATCGATATCTACTCTATGTGGTTGCCAATGGTCGTAAACAGCACTGACAATCAAATGTCCAACAAGACGATTGACTCCTTGGCTTTTCAAGTTCTCCCAATCAATGTTCCAGGTGAAATTGGCTCTGGAAGAAGTGTCGATACGTCCACTCCATGTGCTGAAAATTTGAATAGAATATTATCGAAACTATGTAAGTTTACTTACTGTTTGATACCATCCTTTTCGCCTGTTTCCAACATAATCGCGGCACCAGTATTGCTCACTGTCTTCTGTCCACTTTTGTACGAGATCACTTTTGTTGTCATCGTTCGAACGGTTTTTACCTGAAGAATTGCAGTTTTGTTGACAAAAACTCCAAGTTTTTCGCTCGATTATTGGCGGAATCGTGTTAAAAACATAAAGCTTTGCTCATTAGCAGCCGAAAATGCCTAAAAATTTCAAAAAACTAGCGAAAATTCGAGAAGAAAAAGCCGAAAAAAAAGAAAAATTTGTCCACATCGCCAACTCCACAGTAATGAGAACCGGAGAACAAAATTTGCGCATGTTCCTTGAAGGTATTGTAGATTGTTTAGAGGTTCTGATTTTCAGCAAATCGATTTTTTCGGAAAAAACAAAGTTCCAAAAATCTGATTTTATTGCAATTTTTCTAACTTTTCCCATTTAAGTATTACTCTCGTCCGAAATCAATGCACGTTGCGGCCGAAAATTCACTCAAAATCGCATCGTCGGTCCCATAGCGAAAACAACAAATGATGCATGCGCCTTTAATACCGTACCCCGAGCGATTTTTTATTTAGGGCCTATTTTTGGCTGTTTTTCTGTTTTTTAAGGGAAATAAATTAAAGATTTATAAGAATTAGACAAAATTAGACAGAAACAAGCGAAAAAATAAGAGAAAAAGGACAAAATTCAATAATTTTTGAGGTACTGTATTAAAGGCGCGTGCAATAATTTGAAAAAAACAGTAGTGTTTTCTCTGCGGGACCTAAGCTCCGCCCACCGCTATTTTCTCGGCCGCAACGTGCATTGGTTTCGGACAAGAGTAATACTTGATTTCCAAATCCGGCAATTTTAGTGAATAGAATAATCAATGACCATCCGAAATTTCGCCAGAAAATAAAAATCTTTGAAAAATCTACAGTACCTTAAAGGAACAAACGCAAGTTTTATTCTTTGGTTCTCACCACGAATTACAATAGAGTTATTCTGTTCAGAATATTCTGTTTCTTTTTCTCGATTTTGCTTGGTTTTTCGCTAATTTTCCGGGGTTTTCATCAACAGTTTCGCTAAAAATGACTAAATTTCAATGTTTTTTGCTTAATTCCGCTAATTTACAAACAAAACGTACCGAATTTTCGCAATTAACATTCATTTCGGCCATTTTTTTTCAGATAAACTGCGTCCTTGCCCGAATGATGACACCCAAAGTAATCGAGTACACTAGTGGATCAAGGCTAGTGAATACCAGTGCCGCGATGGTATTGGAAACATTCGAAAAGGGTGGAATCAAGCAGTGAGTGCAATAACAAAGCTAAATGTAATTCTACTCTTACTTATTCAGTACTTGGAGTGGATATGTCGACCCTCATTCTTATAGAGCCAATTTGACCTGGAAGTGTGATTGCGAAGAATTGAAAAAAGAAGGAGCCATTCGCCTTGTTGGACATTTCATCGTCAATTCTGGTGAAGGCTGTTGGACTCCACAGAGTAGAAATTGATTGGACTGAAGCAAATCAATCAATTTCGGCAGCACTTGGAAGTGGTTACTCATCCTACTGGGTCACTTTCAAATACCATCTCACTGTCCACTTCGCTGAAATGCCCCCACCCGAGAAGATTTCTTACGACGAAATGTTTGCGGCTTCGGATATGACGGATATGGTTCTTATTGTCCAGGGAAAGAAGCTAAACGTTAATAAAACGGTAAATCTCGGAAACTTCTAGAACTTTGAAGAATCCCACTTTTTTGCAGTTCCTTTCCATCCACTCTGACTACTTCAAGACTCTTTTTTCTTCGAATTTCAAAGAAGGACAAATGAAAGAAATCGAAATCAAGGAAGTTTCTTATAACGATTTCGGACTTCTTTGCAGCAGTTTCTACCCAAATCAACAGTTTCCAAATAGTAATTTTATCGATTTTCAGTCGAAAAAAAAAATCAATAAATTTCCAGATCACACAGTCGAGAAGCTTCTGGAGATGGCTAGCCGCTTCCAGGTTTCATCGGTTATCGGAATCGTTGAATATCATCTTCTGAACAATTCAAAAATCGGATATGAAAAGATGATTTGGATAACGGATGAGTACGTAATGCCAAAGCTTCTAGCTAAGTGTATCGGTCAAATGAGTTCATTGAAGATGGCAAAGAAATTGAAAAAGTCGCCGGAATTCGAGAAATTGTCGGATAAAACTAGTTCGTTGATTCTCAGACGCCTTTTGGAAGCTGTCTGAATGTTTCGAAACGTTTTTATCTTTTTTTCTATTGTTGTTATTTGTCTTATTTACCGATAAAATTGTCGACAATTTTGATTTTCGTTCAATTTCGATGTAGAATTGTCATCCTGGTGATTATATTTTTCAGACATCTTTCCCTTCTTTCATTTCCATTTCCTGAATTTTGTAGAGGTTATAATAATCTGGTTATTTCTCAAAAATTCGTTTTTTTTTCTAAAAATGTCCCCCAAGAAACTGGAAATTCTAAAGTATGAAAATGTTCTCTATAAAGAAAACATTGATAAAAAACGACCGAATAAAGGATTTTTGGCTTTAAAATTCGACCAAAAATTCGATTTTTGAAACGGATTTTGCAGTTTTTTGGCACGAAATTTCGAATTTTTTGTCGATTTTCAGTATTTTTAAAACTGGAAAGCAGTGTATTTTCAGTCGAAAAACTTTATTTTTTGAGCTGCAACTTACTTATCGATTTCAAATCAAAGTTTCAAAAAATCTACAGTACTTTAAAGGAACATTCGTCAATTTTGTTCTTTGGTTCTCACAACGAACTACAGTTGACGACTTTTTTCTCGATTTTGCTCGGTTTTTTCGCTAATTTTTCGGAGTTTTCTTCAAAAATTTCGCCGGAAATGAACAAATTTCAATTTTTTAGCATAATTCCACCATTTTTTCGCAATTATCACTTTTCAGGTAAACAACTACCAACGATGACAAGCAAAGTGATCACCCACAAAAGTGGTCAAAAGACAGTGAGCAATACTGGTGGGGCGACCGTGTTGGAAATAGGTGAAAAGGATGGTATCAAATAGTGAGTGAAATCACACAGCTTCAGCAAAATTCTAATCATAACTCTTCAGTTCTTGGAGTGGACATGTCGACACTTCTTACAGAGCCATTTTAACCTGGAAAATTGATTGGGAGGACTTGAAAAACGAGGAGGTCGATCGTCTTGTTGGCCAATTGGTTATCAACTCGATTGATGGTGATTGGGTACCGCATACGCATACAGTGAATATTGATTGGACTGAACCAAATCAATCTACTTCGATAACACTTGGAGGTGGCTACAGTTCCTACAATGTCAGTTTTGAATACAGTCTGACTGCACATTACGCTGAAGTGCAGGAGAATTCTTACGACGAAATGTTTGCGGCTTCCGATATGACGGATATGATTCTTATTGTCGAGGGAAAGAAGCTAAATGTTAACAAAACGGTAGATCTCAGAAACTTCTAGAATTTTTAGGAATTCCAATTTTTGCAGTTCCTTTCCCTTCATTCTGACTATTTCTCCACTCTTTTCTCTGCGAATTTCAAAGAAGGACAAATGAAAGAAATCGAAATTAAAGAAGTTTTTTATGAAGATTTCGGACTTCTTTGCAGCAGTTTTTACCCAAATCAACAGTTTCCGAATGGTAAGATTATCGATTTTTAGGCGAAAAAAAACCTAGAAAATTTGCAGATCAAACTGTCGAGAAGCTTCTGGAGATGGCTAGTCGTTTCCAAGTGTCATCGGTCGTTAGAATTGTCGAATATCATCTTCTCAACAATTCGAAAATCGGATATGAGCAAATGCTGTGGTTGGCCGATGAATACGTGATGCCGAAGCTTCTGAAGAAGTGTATCGGCCAGATGAATTCGGCGGAGAAGGCTAAAAACTTGAAGAAGTCGCCGGAATTCGAGAAGCTCACCGATAAAACCAAAGCGATGATTCTGGCCCGTATTCTGAGATTCATCTAAACGTTTCGTAACGTTTCCTTGATATTTTTCGTTTTGTAATTTGTCATTTTATCACAATTCCTGTCAAATGAATACATTTCCCATCTTATTTGTTTAAAACATTTTTTAGGGGCTAAAGCAGGGATGTTCGGAATGGCCTTTTTCGGAATTTTCGGAATTTCGGAATATTCCGGTTTTCACCATTTCGGAATTTCGGAATTTCGGAATATTCCGATTTTCAAATGTTCGGAATTTCGGAACTTCGGAATATTCCGATTTTCAAAATTTCGAAATTTCGGAATTTTCGGAATTTTTAAAAATTTAAATTTTAAAGTAAAAATTACATTTTTTTCATCACAAAACGCCGAAATCAGGAGAAAATTGACAAAAACATTCTGAAAAGTCAGTGAAAACGCAAAAAAATTGAAAGTAATTCTCCCCGCAAGCAGTTTTTCCGCGACACACCGTAGTTCAAAAAGTTCTCATTCCGAAAAAAAGATTCGGAAAAATTCCGACCGGAATTTGATTCCGAAAAAATCGTTCGGAATTATTCCGACCGGAATTTTATTCCGAATTTTTTCTTCGGAATTATTCCGGTCGGAATTTCATTCCGAAAATGGTCGGAATTTTCGGAATTTTCGGAATTCCGAATTCCGTTCCGAACATCCCTGGGCTAAAGTAGTTGGGGGGGGGGGGCCATCCAAGTTTTTTGAATTTGGCGCCATTTTTCGGAGGTCCCAGTGGAAAGGAAACGAGTCGTTTTTGCCTAAGCCTATTATTTAAAACGAAAACCGGAAAAAAACTTGAAAAAAAATTTCACCTAAAAAGTTCGATTTTCACTAATTTTCGCCATTTTCAGTTCTTTTTCGGCTGAAATTTTTTTCAAATTTTTTTGTTTTTTTTTGTTTTAAATTATAGGCTTAGGCAAAAACGCCTCGTTTCCTTTCCACTGGGACCTCCGAAAAATGGCGCCAAATTCAAAAAATTTGGGTGCCCCCCCCCCCCCCCCCAACTACTTTAGCCCTTTTTTTAAATAAAAATTTTCAGCATTTTCTGATTGAAAAAGCACCAAATTTCCGCTGAAAATTGTCGATTTTCATAGAAATCTTGAGCGAAAAAAATATGAAAATTCGAAATCTTCAGCTAGAAATCCACAATAGAGTATAATTTCAGAATCTATTCTTCTTTCAGTTTGAACCTTTTTTCCGATCATTGTTTTTCTAGAACTTTTTTTTATTTCTAGAAAATTCCCGATTTTTAATTTTTCCAAATAGCAAATTTCATTCTTTTTCTCATTTTCCAGAGATTTTCCAGCTGAAAATCGCCGAAAAATCGTTTTTAGGCGATTTTTAGCGCAAAAAACCAGGTGGCCGAGTTTTTCCAATTCCTAGGCCACCATCCTCAAAACTCGGCCAGTGTCCTATTTCGCCTCGTTAAGGTCCGTTTTCAGCCACTTTTTCGCTGAAAAAGTCATTATTTCCAGAAAAATCGATTAAAAATCAGTGAAAATTTAAATATTTGACAAGACGTTCATCATTCGGTAAAGATCAGGGCATATCGGAGATCGGGAGAGAGAGAGAGAATTAGAGATAAGAGGGAGCAGAGAAAAAAAGATAACGATAAAATATGGTGAACATATATCAAATATATGGGGAGCGGGAGAGAAGGAGAAGGAAGGAAATGCGCTCTATTGAGAATATTTTTAATGTTCAAAAATCGGTGAAAAATCGCATTTTTCGGGTTACAAATCCTCAAAATCGGTGAATTTAAGGGTCAAAATAGATGAAAAATGGGTGAAAATGGGTCAAAAATCGATGAAAAAAAGGCATTTTTTTGGCTTAAAAACCCTCAAAAATCAGCGTTTTTCGATGAAAAATTAGACATTTTGAATGGCAGCATCGTCATTGGCACCTTGCTGATTTCCAGCGGCCTCCGCGGCCTCCTTCTCCTCCTTTTTGATTTGTTTCCACTCGCGAAGGAAGCAGAAGAAGCACGAAACGGTGAATAGGACCAGGATGATCACCGTGAAATAGGCGCCGTCTTTCTTCGAGAACAACGGTTCCGTGGTGGTGACGATTGTGGTCGTCGCGAGATTCTTGATGGTGCTGGTGACGTTGGTGGTGTTCATTTTTGGCTGAAAATGGGGAAAAATATAGAAATTTCGGGAAAAATTGATTGATTTTGACCGATTTTCAAGCGAAAAATCGATTTTCATGGCCTTTTTTAGGTGAAAATTAGCAGATTTCGGAAAATTTTGAGCTAAAAAATCGATTTTTTAGGCTAAAAATGATTCTGAACATCTGAAAATTCCAGAAAAAAATGACTCGAAAAACTAGAAATATCGTTATTTTAAACGAAAAATCTCATTTTTTCCGGATAGAAATTCGGCGAAAAATCCGTTTTTTTTGGGCCATTTTTTCTGGAATTTCCCCATTTTCAGCTCTAAAAATCGACTTTTTAGATGAAAAATGGCACGAAAATTCGTTTTTTGGCATTTTTTTCCGTAAAATTTTTTACCTTGTAGCAAAACACAAGGAATTAATAGAGCCGGTTGAGTGGTTAGAGTGAGACCCGATTTCTGGAAAAATTGGAATTTTAGATGAAAATTGATAAGAATACAAATATTGGAATCGTTTTGAAAAATCGAAAAATCAAGAAAAATGGAGAAAAAAGATTAAAAATTACAATTTTTACATTCAAAAACTTGATTTTCGGGTCAAAAAATGCGGAAATTTTGGGGTTTTTCCACAAAAAATCGAGAAAAAAAGAGATTTTTCGGGCCAAAAATCGAGGAAAATCGGAATTTTTCACATATAATGAACAAAAATCAAGCATTTTCTGGGGTCAAAAATCGAGGAAATTGAGAAGAAAATGAACATTTTCGGGACAAAAATGCAGTTAAATCGGGATTTTTACACAAAAATTCAACGAAAATGCGAAAAAAATCGATTATTACACATAAAATTGACAAAAAATGACCACTTCTTGGGTTAAAAATCAACAAAAATCGATAAATTTACATAAAATTAGCTTAAAACGCATGATGAGACAGCGTTTTCTGGAACAATGCGGCCATTACAGAATGATCTAAATCTTTAAGGTTTCCAGGAAGAACTGCTCGAATCTCGGCGATCGTGTGGGTCCGCGAGAGGCATTGATTCTGAAAAATTTGAATTTTTCAGTTAAAAATCGCTAAAAATCAGCCAAAAAGCTTTTAAAATCATTAAAATTGACTGAAAAATTTATGAAAAGTGACGAAAAAATTCAAAAAAACAGTTTTAGCCGTGGAGCGCGTTTGCTCTCTCCCATGTCTGCGTCTCTCATTTTAGCACACTCCCTCATCGTTTTCGAGTGCAGCGCTGCGTCTCTCAGTTTCCGACACTCTCTCGTCGCATAATTATTGAATTTTTTGAGGAAAATAGCTGAAAATAGGCTTTAAAAATCGTTTTTTGTCTGAAATTATTAGAAAAACCGTTTTTTTTTGGCCCAGAAAACTTTATTTTCATCGAAAATTCCAGAAAAATCGATGAAAAACGGCGAAAATTGTCATGCAAAAAATGAATTTTCGAAGCGACTACGGTGTGCGTACACCGTTGCGTACAATTGCAGACTTTGAGATCTACCATAACCCGGCAATAAAAAGAAGAAACGAACAGCTGAAAATCGCTGAAAATCATTAAATTCGATGAATTTTAGATTGGCCGAAAAAAGGAAAAAAAAATCTTGCAAACCTTTTTTTTTCATTTTTACACTGATTTTGACCGGAAATAGAAAAAACAAGTAAAAAAAAATTTTAATAACAAAAAAAAATTTCCAAAAATAAGAGAGAAAGCAAGGAATGTATTCATTTGGCGGATAAAATGATAGAATAGAGTATGACGGAAGAAAAAATGAGTCGAAACATTCAGATAACCTCTAGAAGACGTCCCAAAATCAGCGATCTTGTATTAATCGACAATTTCTCGAATTCAGAAGACTTCTTCACCTTTTTAGCCTTCTCAGATGAGTCCATCTGACTGATACACTTCTTCAGAAGCTTCGACATTGCGTATTCATCAACAAGCCATATCATTTTCTCATACCCGATTCTCAAATTGTTGAGAAGGTGATATTCGACCAGTCCAATGACCGATGGCAATCTCTGGAAATGGCTAGCCATTTCCAGAAGCTTCTTAACTGTGCTATCTGGAAATTGTTTCCGGTTTCCGGAATGCGGATCCCGGATCCTGCAGCGCGGATTACGGATTCAGGATTCCGGATTCCGGATTCTGAATTCCGGATCCCGAAATCCGGATTCCGGATTCCGGATTCTGGATTCCGGATTCTGGATTCCAGATCCCAGATCCCAGATCCCAGATCCCAGATCCCAGATCCCAGATCCCAGATCCCAGATCCCAGATCCCAGATCCCAGATCCCAGATCCCAGATCCCAGATCCCAGATCCCAGATCCCAGATCCCAGATCCCAGATCCCAGATCCCAGATCCCAGATCCCAGATCCCAGATCCCAGATCCCAGATCCCAGATCCCAGATCCCAGATCCCAGATCCCAGATCCCAGATCCCAGATCCCAGATCCCAGATCCCAGATCCCAGATCCCAGATCCCAGATCCCAGATCCCAGATCCCAGATCCCAGATCCCAGATCCCAGATCCCAGATCCCAGATCCCAGATCCCAGATCCCAGATCCCAGATCCCAGATCCCAGATCCCAGATCCCAGATCCCAGATCCCAGATCCCAGATCCCAGATCCCAGATCCCAGATCCCAGATCCCAGATCCCAGATCCCAGATCCCAGATCCCAGATCCCAGATCCCAGATCCCAGATCCCAGATCCCAGATCCCAGATCCCAGATCCCAGATCCCAAATCCCAGATCCCGGAACCCGGAGCCCGGAGCCCGGAGCCCGGAGCCCGGAGCCCGGAGCCCGGAGCCCGGAGCCCGGAGCCCGGAGCCCGGAGCCCGGAGCCCGGAGCCCGGAGCCCGGAGCCCGGAGCCCGGAGCCCGGAGCCCGGAGCCCGGAGCCCGGAGCCCGGAGCCCGGAGCCCGGATCCCGGATTCCGGATTCCGTATTCCGGAGCCCGGAGCCCGGAGCCCCCGGATTCCTCCCCCTCTCTGGAGCCCAGAGAAGGGGAGAACTGATCCTTTCCTCCACTTTCCTCTTCCTTTATAGTATTCCCTCTGAGGTCAATGGGTCATTTAGGGTCGTGAGTTTTTAAAATATATGTTTTTTCATCACGTCTAAAAATCAATTAAATTTTTTCCTTGCGGAAATCTGCGAAACTCTAAAATAGAGCTTTCCTTTAAACCTGATTATCTCGTTTCCTGTTTGAGATATCAAAAATGTGTAAGCTAATAAAATGTTTCTCGTAATATCAGTAACATTTTGTCAGTTGACCATTTTTTGATATCTCACACAGGAACCGAGATAAATTGGCTCGAATATAAAATTCAATAAATTAAAAACCCAAATTTAAATTTTTTTGTCATTTTATTCATCTCACTGGCAAATGATAAGATACAGTAGATGACATTGTTGGTTCTGTCCAACATACATTTGACATACATGATTTGCGAATAGGGCTTATCGCCTCAAGCGACTGTCCTTGTTTGTTCTCCTGTCTTCTCCCACAGTATTCTGATTTCTCCCCTTTTGGTCTTCCTTCGTAATACACACGTCTAATATCGTATACATAATTTCCCATTTTTTCACTCAGAAATGTCTGAACTTCGAAGTATATTCACCCATAAAAAACTAGCTGAACATCCAGATGGCCCAGTAAAATTTGAGTTTGAAACTTGCCATTGTTTCAAGTGGTGGGTTATTTTTTTGATTTTGAAAGACAGCCAACTTTGAATCCATATATCTCATTTCCTGTGAAAGATATCAAAAAGTGGTCAACTGATAAAATATTTTTGAAATCATAATAAATGTTTTATCAGTTGACAAGTTTTTGATACAGTACCGGACAAAAAGCTATCAACTTTTGCTTTTTCGACTATAACTTTCTTCAAAATAGGGGTGAAAAGTCAAACTTTTCTGTGAAATGTAGCAAATCATTGGAGAAATATTATGCAAAATGATTTCATCTTAAAAGCTTTCCAAAAAAATTTTAGGAAAAAAATCACTTTTTGGAAATTTTTGGATTTTTGGATCATTTTTTCAAAAATCTGAGAAAAATCGAAACGGTGATGAATGTGAAATATGACATTATCAGCATGATTAGAGAGACTTTAGCCAACTAATAAGCCAATAATACCTTATTGAAATACAATTTGTGTGTGTGGTATGGTTGCTCAAAGTGTCAACCAGAGATTTTCGGTTTCTGGGCTTTTTAAATTACTGTTCCACAAGTCCAAGTTGTCAATATTTGACTCATTTTATGATTTTATTGATTCTCAGGTGTTTTCTACAATTTCTAATTATTTTCCACTCGAAAAGGCGTTCTTCTCAGCTCCGAACACTGACTTTATGAATTGGGAGATCGGCTAAACCCAGCGTCAGATTCACTTCTAGCCATTCTGGTAGAGTCGGTCGAGGGATTTTCGTTTATTTTTCAATAGATATCGATACTACAGATTAGTGGCATCCTAAAAAACATGATTTCGTGTTGCGGAATGCTCCTTCCTGACTCTCGTGATTAGTTTTCTTTTGGAGTGCAAGTTATAACATTCCTGTGTTGAATCAGATTGATAATTTGTTCTCAAAAGTTATGGAATCTTGGGATAATTGTCTTTGAACAATCACAACAACTCTCTTTTCACAAATGTACCGTCAAAATTGATCAATGACGCACTCAGTAACACAAATATAATCAGAAGCCTGTTCGATCATTATTTGACTCGATAAAATCTGTTTCGAAACGTTTTTTAGCGTTTCCATGGGCATTCCGCAACACGAAATCATGTTTTTTATTATTGGCTTATTAGTTGGCTAAAGTCTCTCTAATCATGCTGATAATGTCATATTTCACATTCATCACCGTTTCGATTTTTCTCAGATTTTTGAAAAAATGATCCAAAAATCCAAAAATTTCCAAAAAGTGAATTTTTTTTCCTAAAATTTTTTTGGAAAGCTTTCAAGATGAAATCATTTTGCATAATATTTCTCCAATGATTTGCTACATTTCACAGAAAAGTTTGACTTTTCACCCCTATTTTGAAGAAAGTTATAGTCGAAAAAGCAAAAGTTGATAGCTTTTTGTCCGGTACTGTATCTCTAACGGAAGCCGAGATAAATCGGCAGAAATTCAGAAATTCAGAAATTCAGAAATTCAGAAATTCAGGAATTCAGAAATTCAGAAATTCAGAAATTCAGAAATTCAGAAATTCAGAAATTCAGAAATTCAGAAATTCAGAAATTCAGAAATTCAGAAATTCAGAAATTCAGAAATTCAGAAATTCAGAAATCATAAAATTCAAGCTATTTTTCAGGGCAAACCTGTGAAATTGGATATTGGTGGAACAATATTTCACACAACTCCAACGACAATTTACAAATATTTTTCTCGTCTAAAAAGAGATTTTGAGTTTCATAGAGAATTTCATATCAAATCGGATTCAATCGAACATTATTCGTTGATGTACAGAGATCACTTGTTCTATGACAGAGATTCTGAAAATTTCCGATATATTTTGAATTTTTTGAGAGATGGAGATAATATGAAACTTCCGAAAAATCGGGATAAAATTGAGGAAATTTTGGATGAAGCTAAATTTTGGATGCTGAAAGAATTGGAGGAGTTGTGTAGCCGGAAGTTGGAGATTTCTTCGGATTTTTGAATATTTGAATTGTTGTATCATTTGCTCTGTTATATATTGTGAAATAAAATTTTAGAACTTTTTTTTTTAATTCCTGGATTTTTTCGAATTTAAAGTTTCCGAATTGTTTCAAAACAAGTTGGTTTCCGGCCCTTCGGTCATGACCTAGAAAAATTAGGTCGTGACCTAGAAAAAAATGAGGTTGTGACCTAGAAAAAAAATTAGGTCATGACCTAGAAAAAATGAGGTCGTGACCTAGAAAAATTAGGTCGTGACCTAGAAAAACTAGCTCGTGACCTAGAAAAATCAGGGCGTGACCTAGAAAATTTTGGTCGTGACCTAGAAAAATTAAGCCATGACCTAGAAAAATTAGGCCATGACCTAGGAAAATCAGGTCATGAGAAATTTTCAGAGTCTCTGTCATAAAATAACTGATCACTTGGACCATGTTCCATTCGAAACTGAGCTTGAAAGTTTGTTTTCCAATCACTATCACTCTTTTTATAAAGTTCAAAATCTCGTTTTAGGCGGGAAAAATATTCGCAAATCGTTGATCGAGTTGTGATAAATTTCGTTCCGCCAATCACCAATTTCACATGTGGATCCTGGAAAAAAAGCCTCTTACACTTTGAGCTCAATTATCTCAATTTCTATGAGAGAAATGGAAAATGTGTCAACTGATAAAATGCCGCTGATATTATGATAAGCGTTTTATCAGTTGATCAATTTTTGTTATCTCTCATCGAAATTGAAATAATTGAGCTGGCGCAAAGGCGCGCCAGCGAGATTGAGGTATTGTAATGATGAACACTCACCGGTTTCCTCTCATCCGATCTTAAAGCGCGGTCCACGTGCACAATCATCCGTATTACTGTATTTTTGTCTCCCAAAACACTCTTTGGTACTTCTCGGGTTACTGTAGTCGATCCCGAAACGAGTTTTCCAGAATATTCGGAAATCATCTTTTTAGCTGAACTGTCAGTTTCCCATTCTATCAATTGAATTTGATATTTTCCTTCCAAATGATTTTTCAAATGTTCTGGTGCATCGGTTACATTACACTCAGCATTCAGACAGAGTTCATAACAGTTTCCGAGTACTGGATTAGCAGTTATGCTCCTGGAAATCCGAAACTACTGTAACTTTGAACCGATTTATCTCGGCTCCGGTAAAAGATATCAGAAAGTTGTCAACCAAGAAAATGTTTTTGACAATATGATGCACATTTTATCAGTTGGCTGCTTTTTGATATCTTTCAAAGAAAATGAGATAATTGAGCTCAAAGTTGACGGTCCCCTGAAACTCAAGAAAAAGAAGACTCACCACTTGAAACAATGACAAGTTTCGAAATCGATTGTAATTGGAGCATCGGGCTGTTCAGCTACTTTTCTATAGGTGTACATACTTCGAAGCTGCGACATTCCGACGTTTTCGGCTTGGTGTAGGCAGTTTGCTCAAGTGTTGGCTAATAGCCAATGGTTAATGACCAATACAACGCGCAAAAAGTGTTCCCAAGGGTCCATGGGGTTATCTTATCATTTGGGCAATGATAAGATTAAAATGACCGGACCATGAACAGATAAGGTTCAATCTTGCAGATTGTTACCTTGCAAATTTGACTTCAACTTGAAGAAAATTAATATACCTAGCAGAGATGTCCGGAATGACTTTTTTGAGAAACGGAATCCGGAATCCGGAATCCGGAATATAATAATTTTCCCGGAAACCGGAATCCGGAATCCGGACAAATAAAAATTTCACGGAATCCGGAATCCGGAATCCGGAATGAAAAAAATTTTTCCGGAATCCGGAATACGGAATCCGGAATACGGAATTCGGAATTTTGAGGTCTCCGATGGGCATAAAAACACATTTTGTGCTAATTTTTCGCATTCTATATTGCTGAAGTTCAAAAAAGGCAGAGCATTCATGCAGATTAAAACATTTTCTGAGAAATCCGGAATAAAAAATTTTCTCGGAATCCGGACAACTGAAAATTTTCCGGAATCCGGAATACGGAATCCGGACAAAAATATTTTTCACGGAATCCGGAATGAAAAAAAACACGAAATCCGGAATCAGGAATACGGAATCCGGAATCCGGACATTACTGATACCTAGACACTCTAATAGAACGGCACCCGAATAGTCTAATTTGAGCCCATGTATCTCATTTTCTGTGAGAGATATCAAAAAGTGGTTAACTGATAAAATGTTGCTGATATTATGATAAACATTTTATTAGTTGACAACTTTTTGATATCTTTCAAAAGAGGTGAGATATATAGGCTCAAAGTAAAAACATACCGGGAGTTCCATAATTTCATAGAAATTTGTTGAAAATATATTTTGTAATCGAAGGGCCCTAAGGTATCTTGGAACAATAGAAGGTCCGTCCCTTCTAATACAGGTTTTACGGTATATACAACGAAAAACAAATTCCGCAATTTATTTTCAAAAAAAAGAAAAAATCCCAAAAATAGAAAACAAAACAAAATTAGAGGCTCAAAAGTTCAAATTCCGATGTAATCTCCAACTTCCTCTGACACAGATCCTCCAATTCTTTGAGCATCCAAAATTTGGCTTCTTTCAAAATTTCCTCAATTTTTTCCCTATTCTTCGGAAGTGTTATATCCTCTCCATCTCTCAAAAAATTCAAAATATACCGGAAATATTTGGAATCTCTGTCATAGTATAATTCATCTCTTAAGCGGTCTCGCACCCGAAAATCAATTTTTAAGTCGTCAGACTTCAAAATAGATGTCCAAATATGATCAGGCTCTCTATAAAATTTGAAATCTCGTTTTAGGCGGGAAAAATATTTGCAGATCGTTGTTGGAGTGGTGACAAATTTCGTTCCGCCAATGTCCAATTTCACATGTGGCTCCTGGAAATTTTTTTTTGAAATTTTTGAATTAAAATAAAAATTTAAACATTCCTACCCCTTGCTCCTGATCCAATCCCAAAGCCCTTTCGACCTCCACAATCAACACTATCTCCGTATTTTTGTTTTCCAAAACACTTTTCGGTACTTCTCGGGTTACTGTAGTCGATCCAGCGGCTAGCTTTTCAGAATAATAGAGAAGCGTCTTGTGAGTTTTCTCATCTGTCAAACGAATATGATAGTTTCCTTCCAAATGACTTTTAGATTGTTCTGGTGCATCGGTTACATCGCAATCAGCATTCAGATAGAGTTCATAACAGTCTCCGGGTACTGGATTGGCAGTTATGCTCCTGAAAAATTGGAAATCCGAAACTACTGTAACTTTCAACCGCTTTATCTCACTTCCTGTGAAAGATATCGAAAAGTTGTAAACTGATAAAATGTTTATTATGATTTAAGAAATATTTTGTCAGTTAACCACTTTTTGATCTCTCACAGGAAGCGAAATAAATTGTTTATTCTAAAACTCAAGGAAAAGACTCACCACTTGAAACAATGGCAAGGTTCAAACTCGAATGTTACTGGAGAATCCGGATGTTCAGCTAGTTTTTTATGGGTCAATATTCCTCGAAGTTCAGACATTTTGATGAGATGGGCAGTGGTGACCAATAGACAACCGTCACCGACCAATACAACGCAATAGGATGCTTGTGATTCCAAGATTCCATGGGGTTATCTTATCATTCGGGAAATGATAAGATTAGAAGGCCGGACCAAAAATGGCAATAAATACAGTCAATATGTCAATAAGGTATAATAAAAACGTATTTTTTCAGTTGATTTTCGGCTGTTTTGACAATTTCTGTATTTTTTGGGAAATTCGTTTTTTAAAAATTGTTTCAATTATAAAATAGAAAAAATTTCCTGCAATTCTGTCAAAAAATCACGTTTCTTGCGCTTCCAAAAACCGAGATAGAGCCGTTTCTAGTTTAGGAGGCTAGAGACCCAGACGACGAGACACGCTGCGTCTCTAACCTCGAAAACTTAAAATGACCGTATCTCGAGTTCTAATTAAGCTAGAAAGTTAATTTTTGAACAGAATTGTAGGATTTGAAATGGATTTTCAGATTATTTTTGAAAAGTTGAAAAATGTACGAAAATTCGAAAAAGAAAACCAAAAAATTGGCAACCCAAATATTGAAATTCTCAACTAAACATAATTTTTCGAAAAAACGTTTTCTTAAAAATTTTATGTATACAACAAAAAAAATTCCACAATTTATAACCAAAATGAAGAAAAATCCCACGAAACAAACCAAAAAGCATGATTATAGGCTCAAAGGTTCGAATCCCGACGAAACCTCTAACTTCCTCTGACACAATTCCTAGAATTCTTTGAGCGTCCAAAATTTGGTTTCTTTCAGAGTTTGCTCAATTTTCTCCCGATTTTTTGGAAGTGTTATATTCTCTCCATCTCTTAAAAAATTCAAATAATTTTTATCAGTTTATCAATTTTTAATCTCTTATAGAAATTGAGATAATTGAGCTATAAGAACTCGTACAAAACGAGAACTGGATCTGACTTTTTTGGAAAACTAGTTTCGAAACGATCTCGTTCTTCACACTACTTTAAGATCATTCTTATCTTTTTTTATATATAAAACGCTACACGCGTCTGTCCGTTCTGGCGTCAGGCTGTGGACTTTTGAAAAGCTTGAAAATTAGATATAGATTCACGTGTTCCTTTAAGAATAACGGAGGATTTTTTACGAGTTCTCATTTGTGCGGTTATTATTTGTAGCAGTTCTCACGCGAAAATTTCTCACCAGAGATGTCCGGAATGACTTTTTTGAAAAACGGAATCCGGAATCCGGAATCCGGAATCCAGAATGAAATTATTTTCCCGGAATCCGGAATCCGGAATCCGGATAAATCAAAATTTCACGGAATCCGGAATGAAAGAATTTTTCCGGAATCCGGAATACGGAATCCGGAATGAAAAAATCATCGAATCCGGAATCCGGAATACAGAATTCGGAATTTCAAGGTCTCCGATTGGCATAAAAAAATTTTTAAAAACACATTTTCTGCTTTATTTTTGCGTTTCAAATCGCGGAATTTCAAAAACGGCAGAGAATTCATGCAGATGAAAACATTCTCTGAAAAATCCGGAATAAAAAATTTCCTCGGAATCCGGAATCCGGAATCCGGACAAATGAAAATTTTCCGGAATCCGGAATACGGAATCCGGACAGAAATATTTTTCACGGAATCCGGAATCCGGAATCCGGAATGAAAAAAAGCACGGAATCCGGAATACGGAATACGGAATCCGGAATCCGGACATCTCTGGTTCTCACTCTTTGTACCACCAAATGAACTGTAAATTACCTCATTGTACAGTGGCGAACGTTAGTGAGTGTCACTCTATACTTTTGTTCATAACTTTGCTCAAACTTGTCCAATCATCGAAAACTTTTTTGTTGAATGTAGCTAGGTTTCCAACAAAACGTAGAATAAGTTTTTTGAAATTCAATCATTTCTTGTGTATTCTGAATATTCAAGGACGTGACGATGAATCCAGATGAAAAAAATAATTTTCCGTCAGAAATTTTTTAAAGATTGGCTTTGTAATGAAAAATGTTTGATGAAGATCAAATATGTACCAAAAAAGTTTTGGAGCGGTTTGGAACACTTGCTCTTGAGATGTGCTCACTGGAGCATAAAAGGTATGACTCAGGAGATTGGCTATAACTCGGCTCACAATGATCCAAATTTGCTCAAATTTTGAGACAATGTGTGTCTTCAATTGTTCTACAATATGCATACAAAACTTTGTATTTTGGAAACAAAAATTTTTTTCATAATACATTGCTTGTCTTCAGTACGTGAAAATGAAAAAAATATGAAAATTTTTTGTTTCCAAAATACAAAGTTTTGTATGCATCTTGTAGAGCAATTAAAGACACACATTGTCTCAATATTTGAACAAATTTGGATGATTTTCAGCCGAGTTACATCCAAATTCCAAAACCATACCTTTTATGCTCCAGTGAGCACACCTCAGGAGCAAGTGTTCTAAACCGCTTCAAATTTTTTTCTGTACATATTTGATCTACATCAAACATTTTTCATCACAAAGCCAACCTTTAAAAAAATTCTGACGGAAAATTATTTTTTTCAATTGGAGTCATCGTCACGTTTGTGAATATTCAGAAGACACAAAAAATGATTGAATTTCAAAAAACTTATGCAACGTTTTGTTGGAAACCCAGCTACATTTAACAAAAAAGTTTTCGATGATTGGACAAGTTTGAGCAAAGTTATGAACAAAAGTATAGAGTGACACTCACTAACGTTCGCCACTGTATATCTTATTGACCGGTACTGTATCATGGTTTTACTCTTGCCTTCGGGATCGTGTCCTTGTCCTCTTAATCGGTCGTTGTATTCAATTCAATGCCAAAGCATTCTTTCTCTTTTTCTCTCTTTCTCTTTCTCTCATGGCTTATCTCCTCAAATGTCCTTGTTTGTTCTCCTGTCTTCTCCCGCAGTATTCTGATTTCCCACTTTTGGTCTTCCTTACGCCTCCCCTCTTATGCCGTATATGTACATAATTTCCCAAATTTGCAGGCAGAAATGTCTGAGCTTCGGGAAATAATGACTCATGAAAAGATAGCTGAACAGCCTGCCGCTCCAGTAACATTCGAGTTTGAACCTTGTCATTGTTTCAAGTGGTGGGTCATTTCTTTTGTTTTAGAATAAACAATTTATCTCGCTTTCTGTGAAAGATATCAAAAAGTTGTCAACTGATAAAATGTTAGTGATTTTATGATAAACGTTTTATCAGTTGACAACATTTTGATATCTTTCAAAGAAGCCGAGATAAATCAGTTCAAAGTTACAGTAGTTTCGGATTTCCAATTTTCCAGGAGCATAATTGCTAATCCAATACCCGGGGACTGCTATGAACTCTGTCTAAATGCAGAGTGCAATGTAACCGATGCACCAGAACATTTGAAAAATCGTTTGGAAGGAAAATATGAAATTGACCTGTCAGATGGAAAAACTTATAACACTATTCTCGAATATTCTGGAAAGCTAGTTCCTGGATCGACTACAGTAACCCGAGAAGTTCCCAAAAGTGTTTTGGAAAACAAAAATACAAGGATACGGTTGATTGTGGATGTCGAGAGTGCTTTGGGATTGGATGAGAAACAAGGGGTAAACTTAAAAATTCAAAATTTTGAAAAAAAAAACAATTTTTCAGGAGCCACAAGTGAAATTGGACATTGGTGGAACGATATTTCATACAACTCCAACAACGATCTGCAAATATTTTTCCCGCCTAAAACGAGATTTCAAATTTTATAGAGAGTCTCGTGATCTTTGGAGATCGGAGATTAAAATTGATTTTCGAGTGAGGCACTGCAAAAAAGATCAGTTGTTCTATGACAGAGATTCTGAGAATTTCCGTTATATTTTGAATTTTTTGAGAGATGGAGAAAATATGAAACTTCCGAAAAATCGGGAGAAAATTGAGGAAATTTTGGAAGAAGCCAAATTTTGGATGCTCAAGGAATTGGAGGAGCTGTGTAGCCGCAAGTTGGAGATTCTCTCGGATTTTGAACTTTTGAATATCTAATTTTGTTTTTTTTGTGCTGAAAATAAATTCTGGAATTTGTTTTTTGTTGTATAAGGTTTTTTTGAAAAATTATTTCAAAAAACATTTTTAGATCAGAATTTCAATTTTTGGATTCTCGATTTTCTGAAGTTTTGAATTTTAGAGTTTTTTCATAAACCAGCATTTTTTAAAGCAATTTTCAGAACTTATAAAACTGGGTCCTCGAAAAAGCCCGTGAAAAAAATCCACGTTTTGACACAAATCGAAATTTTGACTCAGAAAAAAAAGTCTGAAAATATCAGTCAGTTTCAGATCCACTTTTTTCCAGAAAAGATGAATTTTCTGGTTTTATTGATTCTTTCATTTTGCATCTCCTTCACAAAATGTGTCAATTACGAGCAGCCACAAGTCCCGCCCCATTTGCGGGTCCCGGATGAAAAGTGAGCAGTGACCTAGAAAACCGAAATTTTGGCAAAATTAGATCATGACCTAGAAAATTTGAGATTCAGAAAACTAGGCCACGTTCAGAGGATTTCTAGGTCATGGCCTAGAAACCCAATTTTTAAAATTTCTAGGTCACGACCTAGTTTTTTTTTTCAAATCTCAAATTACTAGACCAAAATTTCAGAAGTGAACCAATCAACGCCTCCTTCCCGATCACTTTCTACAAAGACGCGTATATGGATTTTAGGTTAAAATTCAAATTTCTGGCTTGGCGGGAAATTTGAAATTTTCAGAACCTCACCGCCACGTCTTCGCATTTTTGCCCTTGCTGGATGTCTCCTGGAAAATCAATATTTAGAAGTTGACGTCTTCTGGAAAGGATTCAGAAGTCCAAAAGTTCTGAAAATCTTTGGGGACGCACATAAAGCAAGTTGTCGGGATTCATCTGGAATTTTAGCAACTCCGTGTTTTTATGTGGCCAACACTTTTGTTGCGAATTTGACGTCTACTGGAGAGGTGGAAAAGGTACGGTGGCCTATTTCGGAAAACTAGACCATGACCTAGAAAACCCAAATTTGTGTCCTAGATTTCACAAATTGAGTTTCTAGACCGTGACCTAAAAACCACAATCCGTGGCTCAGAATTTCCAAATTTGTAAAACCAGGTCATGACCTAAATAAACAACCACGTGGCCTAGAATTTCCCAAATTTGGAAAATTAGGCCATGGCCTAGGAAACTTCAAAACGTGGCCTAGAATTTTCAAAATTTGGATAACGAGATCATGAACTAAAAAACTCAAAAACATGGTCTAGATTTTCCCAAATTTGGAAAACTAGGTCATGGCCTAAATAATCAACAACGTGGGCTAGACTTTCCCAAATTTGGAAAACTAGGTCATGACCTAGAAAACCTCAATTCGTGGCCTAGAATTGTCAAAATTTGGGTTTCTAGGCCATGGCCTAAAAACCCAAATTTTAGTTATCCAGGCCACTGATTTTTTTCCAGATTGTCATCCATATGGACCGTCGAAGAGTGAGCCTTGGAGTCAAAAAAATCGAAAAACGATTTTCGGAAAAAGGGATTACTGTATGCCTCCAACCGATTTATTATTACACCCAATGGCAAAATATCCTACTGTATTTGGAAGCATGGAGAGCTCAGGGAGCTACTCGGTTCATCGTTTATTTCCATTCTGGGACAAGAGAAGTGAAAAGAGTGCTGGATTATTTTAGGGATATGGTGAGCTAGCTTTTTTGAGTTATTGAGTTTATGAAAACTTCCAGGGTCTAATGGAAGTACGTCCCTGGCCGAGTTTTGGAGCTCTTCCACCAGAAATTTCTGGAAAACTTCCAGATTTCGATTCGAATACATACAGTTTTTCGTATTTTCTAGCCATGAATCTGTGTATTCTAGACATTAAAACGTCTATCGGTACAGTATCCGATTTAGATGAAATAATTGTTCCGAAAAATGGAAATTTATTGGATTATGCAAAAAAAGAAATGGAAAAAACGAATGTTGGAGCATTATCTTTTGAAAATGTCTATGTGAAACTAGAGCCAAATTTATACGAATCCAATGATTTTTCTGGATTGGAAAAGCCGATTTTTCTGGAAAAATGGGGAGCTAGGAAGGTAAGAATTCTGAAATTCTGAAACTTTGAAATTCGAAAAACTGGCAATTTTAAAGTTCTGAGATTCTAAGATTCTAAGATTCTAAGATTCTGAGATTCTAAGATTCTGAGATTTTGTGATTTTAAGATTCTGAGATTCTGAGATTCTGAGATTCTAAGATTCTAAGATTCTGAGATTCTAAGATTCTGAGATTTTGAGATTCTGAGATTCTGAGATTCTGAGATTCTGAGATTCTGAGATTCTGAGATTCTGAGATTCTCTGAGATTCTGAGATTCCGAGATTCTGAGATTCTGAGATTCTGAGATTCTGAGATTCTGAGATTCTGAGATTCTCTGAGATTCTGAGATTCTGAGATTCTGAGTTCTGAGATTCTGAGATTCTGAGATTCTGAGTTTCTGAGATTCTGAGATTCTGAGATTCTGAGATTCTGAGATTCTGAGATTCTGAGATTCTGAGATTCTGAGATTCTGAGATTCTGAGATTCTGAGATTCTGATTTTTTGAAATTCTGAGATTCTGAGATTCTGAGATTCTGAGATTCTGAGATTCTGAGATTCTGAGATTCTGAAAATCCAAAATTCCAGTTCATTTTCAACGCCTCCACCATTGACATTGCTCAAGTTCATTTCGCCAGAAGTTTTTTGGATTTTTCGAAAATCGAAAAAAATTCGTCCGATGGAGCGCTTTTGCATTATCGGTTTGATGTGCAGGTGGCAGATTTAAGCAATGCTACAGTAATCCAAAAATCGTTTAATTTCTTCCCGAATCAAACAAAACATCATATCGAGAATTTGAAGGATACGGTAGGAAATTTGTTCAAGTTTCAAAAAAATTCGAATTCAAAAATTTTTTGTAGGCAATCAAAATTTTTGGGACCCCAAATCTTCCAAAAGTGAATTTCAATTTGATGAATGTGCTGAATAAATGCATTCAAACAATTAAGTAAGTCCTCTACAGTAATCCATAAAGTTTAATTTTTCGAAATTTTCAGAAACTCCGGAAAATGCAAAGCTACTGGCGGCCTGTGCAAAGCTGAAATGGATCGAGTGTATAATTGGATTTATGAGAAAACTGAAAATATATTTTTGGCGGGAAAATTTGAATAAATGATTTTTTTTTCTTAAAGTTTTTTCTCAAAATCGAAGCAACTCAGAATTTTAGTTTCTTTTTCGAATTTTCGAATTCTCTTGTTTTTCTGATCTCCCAAAAAGTTTATTTTTCTGACATTCACCCAATTTCATCTGATTTCACTCTGACATTTTTTACCCAAAACTGAAGTTTATTTTCATAAAAAAGTGTCAGAAAATTATATGTTTTACATAGAAAATCATTATAAAAACCACCTCACAATAGTTTTTAAATCACTCATTTTGAATTTTGTCTGAAATTCAGAAATTCAAATATTCTGAAATCCTGAAAATCCGATTTCTGGTTTTTCAAATCATTTTTTTCTAGAAAAAACATTCTTAAATGTTGTCTTGCGTCATGAAAATGTATGAATCCGCTTTAATCTAGAAAATATAGGCCAGATTAGGGAAAAAAATGGAAGGATTTGGGAGATTAGGGAAACTGAAATAAGCCCTGATTTAGGGAGCTAACAAATTACGTATAATTCTATACGGATAAGCTTTTTTTGTGATCAAAAATGTTCCAGAATTTGAAATTTTGGAATTTCTGAATTTCTGAACTTCTCAATATGTCAATTTTCAAATTCCCTCTTTTTTGTTCATTGAAATTCTCGGAAAGAACGAAACATTTCTTTTTTTGTGGAAAATTGCGCACTTCTTCTTCTTCTTCTCCTTTTTCTTCTTTTTCGTTCTCTATTCGAAAATTGAGCACTAGAGCGGAAGAGAAAAAAGAAGAAGAAGAAAAAAGGGAGAGACCCTTTGGGAACTACAAAAAGTATCTGACAAATTTTTGGAACACACGCAAGAGTCCAATTTTCTGAATTTCTGAATTTTTGGATTTCTGAATTTCTGAATTTCTGAATTTCTGAATTTCTGAATTTCTGAATTTCTGAATTTCTGAATTTCTGAATTTCTGAATTTCTGAATTTCTGAATTTCTGAATTTCTGAATTTCTGAATTTCTGAATTTCTGAATTTCTGAATTTCTGAATTTCTGAATTTCTGAATTTCTGAATTTCTGAATTTCTGAATCTCTGAATCTCTGAATTTCTGAATTTCTGAATTTTTGAATTTCTGAATTTCTGAATTTCTGAATTTCTGAATTTCTGAATTTCTGAATTTCTGAATTTCTGAGATTCTGAGGTTCTGAGATTCTGAGATTCTGAGATTCTGAATTTCTGAATTTCTGAATTTCTGAATTTCTGAATTTCTGAATTTCTGAATTTCTGAATTTCCGAATTTCTGAATTTCCGAATTTCTGAATTCCCGAATTTCTGAATTTCACAGCTTCAGAATTTCAGAAAAATTGAATTAGAGAAGTAAATTCCGATTGTTTCACTTATGCTCTAATGATGCCCAGAAGCTCCATTCATATGTCCACTTTGAGCTCAATTATCTCGGTTCCTAGAAGAGATATCAAAAAGCTGTCAACTGATAAAATGTTTATCATAATATCAGTAATATTTTATCAGTTGACAAATTGTTGATACCTTTCATAGAAATCGAGATAATTGAGCTCAAATGGCACATCAGGGATGGGCTTGTATTTTAGGTGAATTATTTTCCTCCAACATTTTTTTCATGTTTTTTCTGGAACTTTCCGAGAATTCAATGTTTAATATGACTTTAAAAAACCATGCAAAAAGAAACTCTTTCAATTTAATATTCATGAAAAGTGTCATTCCTATAGATCATCATCATTCTTTTAATGAATTAATGGAGTTGAGCCTCTTTTTCTTTCTTTTCTCTGTCTTTCTCTTTCTGTTTCTCTATCATGTGTCATTTTGTCCGTCGTAATTCTCTATAAAAGATATCTTCACAAGAAACAGAAAAGTTCATTTGTCCTTCAATTTCTGAAAAAAGGACAATTTTTCAATATTCAAATTTTCATAATCTTTTTCAAAGTCTGTAATTATTTTTCAAATAAAAATTTTACATCTGTCTTTTTCCAAGAAGAAAAATAAAGTTATGAGCACAGAAAACTTATAAAAAGGAGTTTTGTGGGCTCTAAAATTTTTCAGTACTTTTAGAGCAAAGATTGTTTTTTGTGTTTAAAATTTCTTTCACAAGCTTCTTCTTTTAGTCTAACAAGGGAACCACAACACCTCGTCAATTCAGATTTTGATGAAAATTTCAGGATATGTCGGGGATAGTCTATCTAGACACCCCTGAAAATTTTAGAACACGCTTGCCAGTTTCAGCCGAGATATTTCAGTTTCAGTGCCAAAAATCACATTTTTAGTGAAAAAACAACTATTTTCAATGTCGATTTTCTCAGCTTCTAGGAGGTTCTAGAACGTAAAATTTGTTGTGTTATACTTAGAATTCGATAAAATTTCATATTTCAGACTTTTTCTCAAAAAAAAATTTTTGAAAAAATTTGAGAATTTTGTCCACCACTTGTGTGGGAGATTTTCATCGAGTTTTTTGTTTTGGAAATTTTTCTTTCAAAAAGTAGTGACAATCGTTTGAAAATATTATGAAACAACTGATAGATAATTTGTTTCTTGGTTGTGTAATTTGAATTTTTCAATCATGGACCGTATAGGCCCCAAAACAGCGCTTCAAAAATACTACATTCCAGTGATTGAGGACTTCAAAAAATTTTCGAAAATTTTTTCAAAATTTTTTTAAAATTTTGTTTCTACTCTCAAGGATCGATGAAAACTTGAAAAATATTCCAGAAAGACCCTATAACGTCGTAAAGTCAGGAAAAAAAGAAAAAAAAAAGAAAAACCACGAGGGGGTGCGAACCCACAACCATGTGATCAGTGGCGCACACCACATTCCCAACACCACGCCGCCGACATTATCCACAGTTTGGAAAGGCGGTTAGATGTTAGGCGCTCTCTAAACTTCTCTCGTAGGGATTTCCGTGATGGAATTAGTGGTAAAGCATGCAAATTAACTGAATTCAGTACTAAAACTTTGGACTGAAATATCTCGGCTGAAACTGGTGAGCGTGTTCTGAAATTTTCAGGGATGTCTAGATAGGCTATCTTTGACCTATCTTGAAATTTTCATCAAGATCTGAATTGACGAGGTGTTGTGGTTCCCTTGTAAACATTTTTTGTGGGATTTTGAACTTCCTGATTTTCCAAAAATTTAGTTTACTTTTTTGGATTCCTGCACTTTTTTGAGCAACAGTTCAAGGTTTTTAATATTATTCAGTTTCTCAGTTTCCGAATTTCTGAATTTCTGAATTTCTGAGTTTCTGAATTTCTGAAGTTCTGAATTTCAGATTTTCTGAATTTCTGAATTTCTGAATTTCTGAATTTCTGAATTTCTGAATTTCTGAATTTCTGAATTTCTGAATTTCGGAATTTCTGAATTTCTGAATTTCTGAATTTCTGAATTTCTGAATTTCTTAATTTCTGAATTCCTGAATTTCTGTGTAGTTTGATTCAGATTTTCAAAAAATCAGAAGGCATGACTTCTCTAGAATTTCTCAGAAAAACAGAAAATTGTTCACGGATTCTGATTTTTCAGAAGACGTCACTAGGAAATCGGAATCTTGTGATGAAAACTACAAAAAGTACAAAAATTTGTATACGGATCAGATGATTTTGGCAAATATTTTTCTGAAGACAAAGTTTGATCTTTTGAATTCCGAAATTTGGAAATTTGGAAAATCTGAGATTCTGAGATTTTGAGATTCTGAGACTCTGAGATTCTGAGATTCTGAGATTCTGAGATTCTGAGATTCTGAGATTCTGAGATTCTGAGATTCTGAGATTCTGAGATTCTGAGATTCTGAGATTCTGATATTCTGAGATTCTGAGATTCTGAGATTCTGAGATTCTGAGATTCTGAGATTCTGAGATTCTGAGATTCTGAGATTCTGAGATTCTGATATTCTGAGATTCTGAGATTCTGAGATTCTAGGATTCTGAGATTCTGATATTCTGAGATTCTGAGATTCTGAGATTCTAGGATTCTGAGATTCTGAGATTATGATATTCTAAGATTCTGAGATTCTGAAATTCTGAGATTCTGATATTCTGAGATTCTGAGATTCTGAGATTCTGAGATTCTGAGATTTTGAGATTCTGAGACTCTGAGATTCTGAGATTCTGAGATTCTGAGATTCTGAGATTCTGAGATTCTGAGATTCTGAGATTCTGAGATTCTGAGATTCTGAGATTCTGAGATTCTGATATTCTGAGATTCTGAGATTCTGAGATTCTGAGATTCTGAGATTCTGAGATTCTGAGATTCTGAGATTCTGATATTCTGAGATTCTGAGATTCTGAGATTCTGAGATTCTGAGATTCTGATATTCTGAGATTCTGAGATTCTGAGATTCTGAGATTCTGAGATTCTGAGATTCTGAGATTTTAAGATTCTGATATTCTGATATTCTGAGATTCTGAGATTCTGAGATTCTGAGATTCTGAGATTTTGAGATTCTGAGATTCTGAGATTCTGAGATTCTGAGATTCTGAGATTCTGAGATTCAGAGATTCTGATATTCTGAGATTCTGAGATTCTGAGATTCTGAGATTCTGAGATTCTGAGATTCTGAGATTCTGAGATTCTGATATTCTGAGATTCTGAGATTCTGAGATTCTGAGATTCTGAGATTCTGAGATTCTGAGATTCTGATATTCTGAGATTCTGAGATTCTGAGATTCTGAGATTCTGAGATTCTGAGATTCTGAGATTCTGAGATTCTGATATTCTGAGATTCTGAGATTCTGAGATTCTGAGATTCTGATATTCTGAGATTGTGAGATTCTGAGATTCTGAGATTCTGAGATTCTGAGATTCTGAGATTCTGAGATTCTGAGATTCTGAGATTCTGAGATTCTGAGATTCTGAGATTCTGAGATTCTGAGATTCTGAGATTCTGAAAACCGGAAATTCTGAGATTCTGGAATTCTGAAATTCTGAAATTCTAAAATTCTGAGATTCTAGGATTCTGAGATTCTGAGATTCTGATATTCTGAGATTCTGAGATTCTGAGATTCTGAGATTCTGAGATTCTGAGATTCTGAGATTCTGATATTCTGAGATTCTGAGATTCTGAGATTCTGAGATTCTGAGATTCTGAGATTCTGATATTCTGAGATTCTGAGATTCTGAGATTCTGAGATTTTGAGATTCTGAGATTCTGAGATTCTGAGATTCTGATATTCTGAGATTCTGAGATTCTGAGATTCTGAGATTCTGAGATTCTGAGATTCTGAGATTCTGAGATTCTGAGATTCTGAGATTCTGAGATTCTGAGATTCTGAGATTCTGAGATTCAGAGATTCTGATATTCTGAGATTCTGAGATTCTGAGATTCTGAGATTCTGAGATTCTGAGATTCTGAGATTCTGAGATTCTGAGATTCTGAGATTCTGAGATTCTGAGATTCTGAGATTCTGAGATTCTGAGATTCTGAGATTCTGAAAATCGGAAATTCTGAGATTCTGGAATTCTGAAATTCTGAAATTCTAAAATTCTGAGATTCTAGGATTCTGAGATTCTGAGATTATGATATTCTAAGATTCTGAGATTCTGAAATTCCGAGATTCTGTAATTCTGAAATTCTGAAATTCGTTTTTCGAAAACTTCCTTTTTTCGGCTCCAAAAAGTCGAAAATTGGTCCCTTCTTCACCCTGAAACCTATAATTTCCTCTTTTCTTCGTCACGCGATTTTCAAAAATAGGCCCCGCCCACTTTTTTTTTCGGCTCGTGGGAGGATTATATACGTTTTGTTATCCCCGTTTTTTGTGATAAAATCCAAAAATAAATAGAATATTTTTTTGTTTTTTTGAATGGGAATCACGAGTTTCAGAATGTCGTCAGAGTCCTTATGGATTATCTGAAAAAGTCCGAAAACAATTTTTCAAAAAAAAATTGAATTTCCGGCGGGAAATTGAGTTTTTCGGAACATATTTTTGGTGATTGTAAAGTTCGAAAATTTGGAAAATCAAGATTTTCAGAATTCCAGAATATCGAAATTTCAGAAATCTTACAGTTTTGGAATTTCTGAATTTTCAAAAATTCGAAAATCCAAAACTTCCAAAAAATCAAAATTTATATTCAAAAATATTTTTCAAATCATCTGATCCGAATCCAAGTTTTTGTAGTTTTTGTAGTTTTCATCACAAGATTCCAATTCCCTACTGACGTCTTCAAAACCAGAATCCGTGAACAATTTTTTGTTTTTCTGAAAAATTCTTCAGAGTCACGTCTTCTGATTTTTATGACTTCTGAACCAAACAATCTCAGAAATCCAGTAATTCAGAATCTCAGAATCTCAGAATTTCAGAATTTCAGAATTTCAGAATTTCAGAATCTCAGAATCTCAGAATCTCAGAATCTCAGAATCTCAGAATCTCAGAATCTCAGAATCTCAGAATCTCAGAATCTCAGAATCTCAGAATCTCAGAATCTCAGAATCTCAGAATCTCAGAATCTCAGAATCTCAGAATCTCAGAGCTCAGAATCTCAGAATCTCAGAATCTCAGAATCTCAGAATCTCAGAATCTCAGAATCTCAGAATCTCAGAATCTAAAAATCTCAGAATCTCGGAATCTCGGAATCTCAGAATCTCAGAATCTCAGAATCTCAGAGCTCAGAATCTCAGAATCTCAGAATCTCAGAATCTCAGAATCTCAGAATATCAGAATCTCAGAATCTCGGAATCTCAGAATCTCAGAATCTCAGAATCTCAGAGCTCAGAATCTCAGAATCTCAGAATCTCAGAATATCAGAATCTCAGAGCTCAGAATCTCAGAATCTCAGAATCTCAGAATCTCAGAATCTCAGAATCTCAGAATCTAAGAATCTCAGAATCTCGGAATCTCAGAATCTCAGAATCTCAGAATCTCAGAGCTCAGAATCTCAGAATCTCAGAATCTCAGAATCTCAGAATCTCAGAATATCAGAATCTCAGAATCTCAGAATCTCAGAATCTCAGAATATCAGAATCTCAGAATATCAGAATCTCAGAATCTCGGAATCTCAGAATCTCAGAATCTCAGAATCTCAGAATCTCAGAATCTCAGAATCTCAGAATCTCAGAATCTCAGAATCTCAGAATCTCAGAATCTCAGAATCTCAGAATATCAGAATCTCAGAATCTCGGAATCTCGGAATCTCAGAATCTCAGAATCTCAGAGCTCAGAATCTCAGAATCTCAGAATCTCAGAATCTCAGAATCTAAGAATCTCAGAATCTAAGAATCTCAGAATCTAAGAATCTCAGAATCTCTGATTCTCAGAATCTCAGAATCTCAGAATCTCAGAATCTCAGAATCTCAGAATCTCAGAATCACAGAATCTCAGAATCTCAGAATCTCTGCTTCTCGGAATTTCAAAAACTCATAAATTCACGAAATTAATTAAAAAGAGCGTACACTCTTTGGTAAGCTTTCCATTTCGGGCGAATTTTACACGCCCCACCCGCCCGGGTGTGGCGCCCGCCCGTCGCCCTATATTTTAAAACGCCCGAATCAAATTTTATTTATTGTTTTGCGTCAAAAAAGATTTCAAAAAGTACGGTGCGCGTTTAATCAGCGTGACATATATTTGTTGGACCACGAAACCGGGCGTGTCGGGCGGGTGTAGGGCGGCCCGTTACCCTGTCGGGTGACGGGCGTTTTCGGACGGCCCGCCCGAGGTGGAAAGCTTACTCTTTGGTCTTTTTTCTATTTCTGTTTCCTCCAAAATGATTTATATTTCATGAGATAAATAAGAAAGGGAGAGAAAGAGAGCGGAAATTAAGAAAGCCAGAAACATTTTCAGTTTGATTAAATTTTACGTTTCTCCCTCTCTCTTTTTTCCTCCTTTTTGCTCTTTTTTGCTCTTTCCTATTCCTTCTTCTTATTCCATTATCCCAATAAGATAGAAATGAAATTTTTAAGATTCTGAGAATCCGAAATTCTGGAATTGTGGGATGCTGGGATTCAGAAATTCAGAGTCTTAGATTCTCAGGGGGTTCCGGAATTCGCAAATTCAAATGATCAAATTTTGATCTTCAAATTTATCAAAATCAAAACCACAAATTTTGTAGTTTTTGTCACATGATTCTGATTCGTAATAACGTCTTCAGAATAAGAATCCGTGAATAATTTCGAGATTCTGAGATTCTGAGATTCTGAGATTCTGGGATTCTGAGATTCTGAGATTCTGAGATTCTGAGATTCTGAGATTTCGAGATTCTGAGATTCTGAGATTCTGAGATTCTGAGATTCTGAGATTCTGAGATTCTGAGATTCTGAGATTCTGAGATTCTGAGATTCTGAGATTCTGAGATTCTGAGATTCTGAAAATCTTAGATTCTGAGATTCTTAGATTCCGAGATTCTGAGATACTGAGATACTGAGATTCTGAGATTCTGAGATTCTGAGATTCTGAGATTCTGAGATTCTGAGATTCTGAGATTCTGAATTTCTGAATTTCTTAGATTCTGAGATTCTGAGATTCTGAGATTCTGAGATTCTAAGATTCTGAAATTCTGAGATTCTGAGATTCTGAGATTCTGAGATTCTGAGATTTTGAGATTCTGAGATTCTGAGATTCTGAGAATCTGAGATTCTGAGATTCTAAGATTCTGAGAAACTGAGATTCTGAGATTCTGAGATTTTGAGATTCTGAGTTTCTGAGATTCTGAGATTCTGAGATTCTGAGATTCTGAGATTCTGAGATTCTGAGATTCTGAGATTCTGAGATTCTGAGATTCTGAGATTCTGAGATTCTGAGATTCTGAGATTCTGAGATTCTGAGATTCTGAAATTCTGAAAATCGAAAATTTCAGATTTCCAGTTTTATTTTTTGGTCTCCCAAACATCAAAAATTCTGATGATTCAGAGTCATGCAGAAATCAATTTTTTCACCTGTTTTAAGAATTTTCAGTTTAAGAAAAAAATATTTTCAAATTATTTTTTCTTTTTTTTTCAGCTGAATTCAATTTTTAGCCATTTTCAAAGACTTTCAGCTATTTTCCCGTCAATTTTCAGCCTCTTCCAGCCCATATTTTCGAATTTTTAAACTCAAAATCTTGACTTTTTTTCAGTTCATTGCATTTTTTCAATAATTTTCAGCTCTCGTGACTTTTCTGAAAATTCCGAATTCTCTTCTACATCATCAGATTCTCTATTCTCACATGATAATAGTAGGCGTGGGAAAATAGGCTCCGCCCCTTTATGCATGGGATTAGTGGAGCATAATGTATACACATGGATAACCTTTACTTGAATAATGATGATGACATAAAAGTGGGCGGAGCCTATTTTCTCATTTTCTTAAAAGTATAAAAAGAGTCTTTCAGTAATCCTTCTTCACATTTTTTGATCTGGACTTTTCTATTTCTTTCCTCTAATCCTTCGGAATTACGTAAATTCAGAAACTAATCTAAATGTTTTTGGGAATTACTGTAGCTTCAAAAATAATTTTTTTCAGAATGATGACTTCTGAGGTTCCAGAAGATCCCAAGACAATTTTGAAGGGACAATATGAGGATGAGGAGAAGTTGAACAATTTTCGGGACCGAACTTATTACAAGTTGAGCCAGAAACGGCATACGGTAGGTATTGGATTTTTGGGTTACTTTAGTTTTTGAACTTTGAATTTTTGAATTTCCGAATCTCAGAATCTCAGAAGCTCAGAATCTCAGAATCTCAGAATCTCAGAATCTCGGAAACTCAGAATCTCAGAATCTCAGAATCTCGGAATCTCAGAATCTCAGAATCTCAGAATTTCAGAATCTCAGAAACTCAGAATCTCAGATTCTCAGAATTTCAGAATCTCAGAATCTCAGAATCTCAGAATCTCAGAATCTCAGAATCTCAGAATCTCAGAATCTCAGAATCTCAGAATCTCGGAATCTCAGAATCTCAGAATCTCAGAATCTCAGAATCTCAGAATCTCAGAATCTTAGAATCTCAGAATCTCAGAATCTCAGAATCTCAGAATATCAGAATCTCAGAATCTCAGAATCTCAGAATCTCAGAATATCAGAATCTCAGAATTTCAGAATCTCAGAATCTCAGAATCTCAGAATTTGAAAATGTGAATTTTGGGTTACTGTAGTTTTTGAAGTTTTGAAAAAAATCTTCGAATTTTGAAAAATTTTGAACTATTTCTTGATGACTGTACTAAAATCATAAAATCCCAAAACCCCAAAGATTCTGAGATTCTAAGATTCTGAGATTCTGAAATTCTGAAACTGAAATACTCAAAAAATTCAAAAATCTCAAAAATCCCAAAAATTTCCAAAAACCCAAAAATTCGCAACGTTTCCAAAAACTCCCATAAATTCCATGAAACCACAAGAATCCCAAAAGACACCGGAAACCTCGAAAATCCCGAAAATTCAAAAGTTCAGAAATTCTGTTATTCTGAAACTCTGAAATTTTGAAATCTCAAATCCTAAACTTCCAGATCATGATCGACATGCTCCCCCTCAAAAAGCCTGTCCCCAAAAAACCATCTCCGAAATCTCCAACCATGAAATCGCCAGTGGCCAAGTCGCCAATCGAACTCAAATCTCCAACGCAAATTCAAATCCCAAAAATCGTCAAGGCGAAGAAAGAAATCAAAAAGTACGCTCCAATGATGGCTCAGTGCTTGAAGATCTACAAATCCGCCAGTTTGGGATGAGCGGAAATTTTTTTGGATTTTTTTAAATTCCAATTTTTAATATGTATACCCTTACTGATCTCTTGTTAATATTTGCTGATCTTTCTGGCTGATCTTATCTTGCATTATCTTTTTCTTAAAATTCCTAAAAGAGGGCTGACTGGAATATTTTTATTTTTATTTTCATTTTTATTCAATTCAATAATTAATAAATCGAGGAATCGGGAAATATTATGTGATTAACCGAGAAATCTGAACTTTGGGAGGTCCAAAAAGACTCTAACAAGACGAAAAAATCTAAAAACCACAGGAGGAATCGAACCCGCGAGTGTTCGCTCCAAAACCTAGGCGCAACCGGGTTCACCACGGACCACACACCCTGCATAAGGGAATTTCACGGGGAATAGATTTGAAAAAGAGAGTTTTGGGCAATTTGACAATGGGAAAAAATAATAAATCAAAAATCCATATTTTCAGTGGAAAATAGGTAAAGGCTACTAGAAAGATGGAATAGAAAAGTTCCTAAAAATGATATGGAAAGGTGGGTCATGGAGATTCAAAGAACAAAACTATAAAGTAGGCAATTAGGCAAATCTATAGTCAATTAAGTTATTATAGGGAAAATTAGGATTAAATATTGAAAATCTACCAAAAAATCTAGAATAAGATATAAAAAACCGGATTTTTCAGGTCATTTTCGGCCATTGAGACAATTAAATGTCGGTTACGATGGGTCAAAAATAGATCTTCAAAGAAAAACTATGAAATAGACAAAATTTCCTACAATTCTGTCAAAAAATTGCATTTCTAGCGCTTCTAGGAACCGAGATAGAGCCGCTTTAAGTTTACGAGGCTAGAGACGCAGACGACGAGACACGCTGCGTCTCTAACCTCGGAAACTTTAAATGCTCGTATCTCAAGTTCTAGATGAGCTAGGAAGTTGGTTTTTGGACAGAATTGTAGGGTTTGGAATGGGTTTTCAGAGCATATATAAATTTTTTGAAAAATCCTTTTCTAAACCAATAATTCTGTCCGAAAACCAACTTTCCAACTTATCTAGAACTCGAGATACGGTAATTTGAAATTTCCGGTGGGTTAGAGACACAGAGTGTCTAGTCGTCTGCGTCTCTAGCCTCCTGAACTTGCAGTGGCTTTATCTCGGTTCCTAGACGCGCTAGAAATATGATTTTTAGACAGTGTTGTAGAAAATTTTTGTTTAGAAAAGCTACTGAAAAAATTGAGATAATAATGATGGGGAAAATAGGAGATTCTGTGCAGGTAGGGCAGGATTGCGATGAGTGTGGCGGGCTTGGAATTTTGAAATTCAATTTTTCAGAAATCAAAACTTAGCGAATCTCAATCTTCTTTAAGGATCTCGTCCAAACCAAGTGGATCAGTCTTCGGGACAGGGTACATTCTTAGGAACATCTTGTCGTCGCAGGAAAGTCCAGATTCTAAAATTTCAAAAATTAATAATTACTTCACATTTCTTGGTACTGTTTTACTCACCATCCTCCTGAAATCTGCGGATTTGGCGATGTTGCTTCTCTCCAAGATGTCCAAAATGGGCCCGAAGCTCCTTGATCTTCTTGGATGTTCTGTAGGAGGTCTGGATTTTCTTACTATGGCTTCTAGAACTTCCAATCGCTCCTTTGAAACCAGTAGATAGCATGCCGGTGTTCTTGGTCATACTGGTCTGGGACCCATTGAAACCTTCCACAGATTTCTTTGGCAATACATTGAGTGGGACATCATGGAGCGACGAGGCCAAGGTGGTGGAATCGGACATCTGAATGTGCTGGGATGACTCCGTTGGACGACTGGAGGACTTCTTGGAATCCTTGAACGCGTTTACATGTTTCTTCTGGAAGGTACTCGGTGAGTTGGTGTAGATCGGATGAGACGAGATGAGACGACAGTGTGTAGATTGGGTGTTAGACCTAGTGACGCTGCCCAGAGGCTTTCTTCCTGGGTCACAACCCTGTGTAGCCAGTGAATGAGAAGCTGGAGAAGAAGACGAATCTGTAATTCAGTGATTTAATATTCCTGGAATGGTTTAACTGGCTCACCTCTTTTCTTCATGCCCTCAAATGTTCCGTTCTCAAGATATCGAGGTTCGACGGGCCCATCCTGATTGGATCCACGCTGAAGATGGAAAGACTCATTTCCAGAAGTTTCATCGGGATTCAGATGACGTTCATAGGCTTTTTCCTCTTGTTGGACGAAGAGAGATTCCATTTTTGATTTTCTTCTTTTGGTGACAAGTTTTCTGAAAAAAATTCTGTGAGACATGGTTCATCGACCCTAAAACGATGGAAAGTAAACGAAATAGCGTGGAGTTTGAGCTCATGTATCTCATTTCCTGTGAAAGATATTTAAATGTTGTTAACAGATAAAATATTTATCAGATTATCACAAATAGTTTATCAGTTGACATTTTTTCAATACCTTTTACAGGTGCCGAGATAAATGCGCTCAAAGTTGATGAAAAAACTGAAAAATTCATCAAAGGCTCTTCAACTTTAATCCAATTTATCTCCGTACTTTTGAAGGGTAGCAAAAAGTTGTTAACTGATAAATTATACATGATATTATGATACAAATTTTATCAGTTAACAATTTTTTGCTATCTTTTATAGGGACCGAGAAAAATGAGTTCAAAATTAATTGGGTATTTGAGGGAAAACGTAGTAGCGGCCGAAAAATGAAATTAAAGGCGCATTGTTAGTTAAGCAAGAGAGTAGCGGCTGTCTACCGTCCGCAACGCGCATCTAGGATAATAAGGGACCAAATGTGTCGCAAAAAAAATAATAAGAAATGAATAGCACAGTCAGAACGCTCTAAAAGAACTGACTAGAGTGCGCTTGTTCTCAATAGAGCTAGCAACTGACCCGAGCGGGAAAAATGACGCCAAATGAGAGGAAGTGCGCTCTAATGAGAACCGGCGGCCCTCGCAACGCCTGTCCTCTCCCCGGCCAACGTGCCCAATGAAGGCAAAATAACACAGCCCCTCTCCCTCGTACAGGGAGAGAGACTGTGTACCTTCGAGAGGGGCGAGGCGGTGATGGGGCAAATTGCTCATGATAATACTAACTATTACCAGGTTGACCTCTATTTACCCTTTGAGATGTTTTGAACGTGAGATCCGTTTAGATCTTTTCGGTTTTGGTTCAAATTTGCGGTTTCTAGAATGGTCGATGCACCATATATCGTACGAGCTGATTTGCCTTCTGCCTTCTTTTCCTTCTTTCAGTACTTCCTTCAGTATTCATTAATGCCTTCTCTCTTCCTATTTGCGCTTTCTAGAATGGTTGATGCACCATATATCGGTCGATGCACCATATGTATATCGTTTGGCCTTACGCTTAGCTTTGCCTTCTTTCAGTATTGTTCTAGATTTGAATTACTGTCCTCCTAGATTTGATCCTATTGTATTCTTATTTGCGTAGAATAGTCGATGCATGTCGTATGACCTAATTTTTAGTTTATTCGTTCTTTGAAGCCTTCTTTTAGATTCTAAAGCTGTTTGGATTTTCAAGAACTTTTTTTTTCAGGAACGAAGTTTCTATAGACGAGGGATCACAAACTCTGAAGAACCAAGAATCCAAAGAATCCAGAGAATTGAAACGATGGAAAGTCTGAAACCAGTCCAAGTAGCTAAAGTCAGCTCGAGTACTGATAGCTGGAGGAGCGGTAAGTTGTTTAGACTTAAAAAATCTACAATTATCATTTTCAGACTTGAGGTACGAGACTGCCAAAATCCGTAGCTTTTATCCCAGACCACATTCAGACCCTCTGAGTCTCCAGGATATTTTAGATGGCAATGAGGTCCATGAAAACAAGGAGAACGAGGGAATGAAACTTCGGAAGGCGATCACGGCTGGAAACGATTCAACACGGAAAAGAAAAACAGTTGAAGGGGATCACCAACCAAATAAGGCAAGAAAAACCCATGAAAAGGATAATGAAAGTGAGTGAGGTTACAACAATTTGGGAGTAAACTGACTTACAAATTTATCGAATTTTGAGCGCTCTCGGTTTCTATATGAGATATTAAAAAACTGTCATCTGATTAAAATTGTTCATTTTACAATGAACAAGTTATCAGTTTTCTGCTTTTTGATATCTCTTATAGGTATCGATAATTCAGTTAAAAGTTGAAAATAGGATCTCATAGAATGTCGTCAAGTCAAGCTCAATTATCTTGGTTCTCATAAAAGTTATCGAAAACTTGTCAATTGATAAAATGTTCATCATAATATCATTAACATTTTATCAGTTGTTAGATTTTCGATATCTCTAATAAAAACTGAGATATTTGAGCTTGAAGGTTTCATTACTGAATTGTTATCCGTAACCATATAAACTTTTTTCAGGTTCTACCAATGAAACGCCAATCCCTGCAAGAAAGCTTCATAGCTTGAACCCGAAGCCTTATGGTGACCCACTTGAATTGAGCAAGATTTTGAACAAGAAACCTTGGTTTTAATTTCATGTGAGTTTCAAGGAAAAAAATGATTTTTTTTCTTCAATTTTTTTCTGTTTTAGGCACATCACAATGAATACAAAGTGATCGTCACCAACTTGAAGCTTCCATTATAATTGCTTCGAATTCACGTCATTCATACTTCTCTGCATCTTCCCTACCTGCTCCAGTTCATTATCAGAAGCTCATCCATTGTCAGAAACTCATGCTTTTTTGCCAACTTTTGCTTTTTCCCACCAGTGTTTTATTCTCCCGATAATCTTTGTTGGTTCCCCCTTATCCACCCAAACCGCCGATGTTTTACGGCTCCGAAATCACAATTTACCTGAAAACCTTGTCAAAAATTCTTTTTCCCGGTAATTTTCTGTTTTTTCGCCCCGTTTTCTACCCCCAATTATTGCACCAATCAGTTTTCTCTCCATAGCTTTACCTTTAAATTATATCATTTTAATCCCCCACACTTTTTTCACTCAGAATTTCTCTTGAATCGAGATTATCCCTATCAAAAAGAGTTCTGGACTTGCCTAGACCCTTCGCCCCTCATATTTTATCGCATTTTATTTTTAATAGCACCCGATATAATGATTTTTATGATTTTTAATTGTCCCGATCATTTTGATCATTGCCCGGTATCTTCCAATATCCAGAAAGTTATATATTAGATCCCACCGTCAAAACTATATCCCAATTTTAATAATTCCACTTTCTCTCAAAATTTTTGCTTTTTCAAAGTGTCCCAATTAGGCCCCATTTTTCGATAGATCACATCTAGAAATTGTTTGAAAATTCTCTAGATTTTTGAGATTTTACCCATTTCTATATTCCCCCCATTGTAGATTTTCAATTGCATTCAATTACCCTGAACATATCAATCTTTAGATTTTTTCAACTGTCCGAAGTCCCCAATCTATATTGCTCCGCGGTTGTTATGTCTTACCGGTCTCCCAGCATTTTCAGAATTTTAAAATTTTAAGAACTCTGAAAATTTAAATTTCCGGTTTTCCTGTTTTCCTCCAAGATTGCCATTAATTAAACTTCCTAATTATATTTAAATAAAATCATTGTGCCATGAGAACTCCTTCGAATAGTTTAATCCATTTCAGAAGACAATGGAGGTTGGAAAACAGAAAAAAAACCACGTGGCTTTTTTTTCATCAGGACTGACCTGCTCCCCCTAAAGAAGCCGGTCCCCAAGAAACCACCTCCATAATCTCCAACCATGAAATCGCCAGTTGCAAAGTCTCCAATCGAGCTCACATCTCCAACAATTCAAATTCCAAAAATCGTCAAAGCGAAGAAAGAAATCAAAAAGTACGCTCCGATGATGGCGCAGTGCTTGAAGATCTACAAATCCGCGAGCTTGGGATGAGCCCATTTTTTTTGGATTTTCTAAATTTCAATTTTTAATATGCGTACTCTTATTGATCTCTTGTTAATATTTGCTGATCTTTCTGGCTGATCTTATTTTGCGTTATTTTTTCTAAAAATTCTAAAAAATGGACTGACTGGAATATTTTTATTTTTATTCAATTCAATACTTAATAAATCGAGGAATCGGGAAATGTTAAATGATTAACCGATAATAGTTGATACAAAGGGTACATAAATACCGTTCAAATATGAATTTTAGAAGGTCTGAGAGGATCGAAAAGAAGTAAAAAACCTAAAAAACGGAGGAGGGATCGAACCCGAGAGTGTCCGCTCCAAAAGCAGCGCGCAACCGGGTACACCACGGCCTGCACACCTTGTATAAGGCGCGCGGGGGGGGGGCGTATATAAACGGGGGCTGGGTGGTGGGATTTTTCAAGGCGGTGATTTCCACAGGGAATAATTTAGGAATAGAGCATTTTTGGGAAAGTTTGACAATGGGAAAAATTATTTAAAAAATCAATATTTCTAGGGTATAGAATAAATTAATAGGCAAGGTAGTAAAGCTTAATTCAATCTAAGAATAGAATCTAGGGAGAGTTCCTAATAATCTTGAGGAAAGTAAAAATGTTGAGAGATAATGAACAAAAGAAACTGAGAGGCAATTGGACAGGTATCTAGACTATTAAGTCATTATAGGGCCAAACATACAAAAACATCTATCAAAAAGATATACAAAAAAAAAAATTTAATTATGAAATATACAAATTTTCCTGCATTTCTGTCGAAAAATAAAATTTCTAGAGTTTCTAGGAACTGAGATAGAGCCGCTCCAAGTTTACGAGGCTAGAGACGCAGGCGACGAGACACACTGCGTCTCTAACCTCGAAAACATCAAATGACAGTATCTCGAGTCTAGTTAAGCTAGAAAGTTGGTCTTTGGACAGAATTGCACGATTTCGACTGGATTTTCAGATGATTCTCACAACATCTCAATTTAAAAATGTATTAAATATAAAACCGCATTTCAAACTGTGCATTTCTGTTCAAAGATGAACTTTCTAGCTCATCTAGAACTTAAGATACTGACGTTTGAAGTTAGCGAAATTAGAGACGCAGCGTGTCTCGTCGTCTGCGTCTCTAGCCTCCTAAACTTGAAGCGGCTCTATCTCGGTTCCTCGAAACGCTAGAAATGGAATTTTCAGGCAGAATAGTGGGAATGTTGGTCTAGAAAAATTACTGCTAAAACGGGGATAATAATAGGGGATATAAGAGATTATTATGAGCAATTTGGGCAAAACTGGGAGGAAACTGACATTGAGTGAGCAGCTTGGAATTTAGAAATTTGGTTTTTCAGAAAAAAAACCTAGCGAATCCTAATCTTCCTCCAAGAGCTTGTTCAAACCAAGGGGATCAGCCTGAGGGACAGGATACCGGCGCAGGAACTTCTTTTCTTCGCAGGAGAGACCAGATTCTGTAATTTCAAAAAAAAACCGTGAATTAAAACTTCTAGATTCTATTTTACTCACGATTTTCTTGCATTGTACGAACTTCCGAAATTTGCTTCTCTCCAAGAGGTCCAAAATAGGTTCGAAGCTTCTTGATTTTCTTGGATGCTCCATAGAAATCATGGGTTCCTTTTTTGGGATTGTTCTGGCTTCTTGAAATTCGAATGGTATCTTTGAATCCATTTGGCTGCATGTTCTTAGGCAACGTGGTCTGGGACCCATCAAACAACTTCAAGTTATCCTTGAGCGATCTTTTTGGAGAGGTTTTGTAGAACGGATGGACTAGGATAGAGGAATTTGAACCCTCACTGAGCTGGAAGGAATTGGATGAACAGCTGGATGGGTTCTTGGCGTCCTTGAAGACGTTGACCGATTTTTTTGAGGAGCTGTTCGGAGAGAACGGATGGGTCGGGAGCATACGACGACCGGGTCCGGATTGGTTTTTGTACCGAATGTTCATGCCCAGGGTTTTTCTGGACGATCCACTTCGTCCATCAAGAATGGAAGACTCGAGAATTGATGAATCTGCAAATTAGATGTTTTTGAAACCCTAGAATTTCTTAACTCGCCTACCTTCTTTCATTTTCCTGTCGTCATAAAGCATTGCGTTCTCGTAACGTTGGTTCTCAATAGATACAGCTTGTGTGATTCGGCTGGGAAGACGGAGATTCAGGTTTTCAGAAGAATCCTTGGGGTCCAGACAACGTTCAGACTCTTCATCCTTTTGTTCGATGGGGCGAGACTGCATTTTTTGATGTTCTTCTTCTGGTGACAAGTTTTCTGAAAAAATATATATTAGGATATGGTGCCTAGACCCCCAAAAACGATAGAAAGCTAACAAAAAATTGTAAATTTTAAGTAAATTTATTTCCGTTCCTGTAACAGATAACAAAAAATAGTCAAACTAATAAAATATTTATTAGATTATCACAAACATTTTATCAATTGATCATTTTTTCGATATCTTTAATAGGAGCCGAGATAAATGAGGCCAAAGTTGATGGGAAAAGCTATGATAAAAAATGCAAGTAAAGGCTTCTCAACTTTGACACAATTTATCTCCGTTCTATTGAAAGATACCAAAAAATTGTCAACTGATAAAATGTTTATGATATTATGATAAACGTTTTATCAGTTAACGAATTTTTGCTATCTTTTATAGGGACCGAGAAAAATGAGCTCGAAATAGATGGGGTATTTGGGAAAAAAACGTAGTTGCGGCCGAAAATAAATTTAAAGGCGCGTCGTTAGTCAAGCAGGAAGAAAGCAAAACTGTATTCTAGGCAGCAACGCGCATCGAGGATAATAAGGGACCAAATGTGTCGCAAAAAAATTAATAAGAAATGAATAGCACAGTCAGAACTGTCTAGAAGAACCGACTAGAGTGCGCTTGTTCTCAATAGAGCCTTCTATCGTTAGCAACCGACCCGAGCGGGAAGAAAGTGAGGCCAAATGAGAGAAAGTGCGCTCTAATGAGAACCGGCGGCCCTCGCAACGCCTGTCCTCTCTCCGGCCAACGTGCCCAATGAAGGCAAAACAACACAGCCCCTCTCCCTCGTAGGGGGGAGAGACTGTGTGCCCTCGAGAGGGGCGAGGCGGTGATGGGGCAAATTGCTCATGATAACCTTAACTATTACTAGGTTGACCTCTCTAGATCTACCCATTCAGCCCTTTGAGATGTTTTGAACGTTAGATCCGTTCAGATCTTATCTATCTCGGTTCAAATTTGCGTTTTCTAGAATGGTCGATGCACCATATATCGGGCGACCTCATTTGCCTTCTTGCCTTATTTGCCTTCTTTCAGTACTTCCTTCAGTGTTCAGTAATGATTTCTCTCTTCTTATTTGCGCTTTCTAGAATGTTCGATGCACCATATATCAGTCGATGCACCATATGTATATCGTTTGGCCCCACGGTTAGCTTTGCCTTCTTTCAGTATTGTTCTATATTTGGGTTACTGTCCTTCTAGATTTTATCTATTTATATTCTAACGTGCGTTTTCTAGAATAGTCGATGCACCACATGTCGTATGACCTCATTTTTTAGTTTCACCATTATTTTGAAGCCTTCTTTTAGATTATTCAAACTGCCGTTTATTGAAGTTCATTTTTTCAGAAACAAAGTATCTGCAGACAAGGGATCCAAAATATTCAACGAATCCAAAGAATCCAAATAATCGAAGAAATGCAGAATCCGAAAAACGCAGGAATCCCAATTCAAGTCTATGAAATTAGCTCTAGTGAGGATAGTTGGAGAATGGGTATGTTTTCAAAAACGAGTAGTTTGGAAAATCTATAATTAACACTTTCAGCCTTGAAGAATGAGACAGCAAAGGTCAGGAGTCTGTACCCCGAGCCTTACTCTGACCCATTAAATCTTCAGGAGATCCTGGATGGCAATGACGTCGAAGAAGACAAGGAAAATGAAGGAACCGACACCCGAAACATGCACATGGCTCGAATTGGTTCGACACGGAAAAGAAGATCATCTGATGAGAAAGAAGACAAAAAGAAGCTGAAAAGCAGTCATGAAAACGGCCATGGAAGTGAGTAAAAGGAAGCAAAAGTTTGGGTGTATTTTTGAGGAATAGAATCTGAGTATTTCGAGCGCTTATATCTCGGTTATTAAATAAGATATCAAAAATCTGTTAACTGATAAACTGTTCATAACTTATGAGTAAAATTTTATCAGTTGACACATTCTTCATATTTCTAACAAGGAATCGTGATAATTGATCAAAGTTGAAAGTGAGTTAGGCCAGCCTCTTAGAGTGCTTACGACAAGCTCGCCTATCTTGATTCCTATCAGAGCTATCAAAAACATGTCAACTAATAAAATACTTACCATAATATCATCAACATTTCATCAGTGGACAACGTTTTGATATTTCTCATAGAAACCGAGATAAGTAAGCTCAAAAGGAGCATTATTGAGTTGTTATCCGAAACCAAAAAAAATTTTTGTCAGGCTCTACCAATGAAACGCCAATCCCTGCAAGAAAGCTTCGTAGCTTGAACCCAAAGCCTTATAGCGATCCGCTTGGGTTGAGCAAAATTTTGAATCAACCCCCATGGTTTTGAGATTCCGTGAGTTTTCTACATATTATATTTTTCTTCTAACTTATCCTATTTTAAGGTCATCACTGTCAACACAAAATGGTCGTCACCAACTTGAAGCTTCCCGTTCCAATTGCTTCGAATTCACGTCATTCGTACTTTCCTGCATCTTCCCTACCTGCTTCAGTTCATTATCAAAAGCTCATCCATTATCAGAAACTCATGCTTTTTTGCCAAAATTCGTTTTTCCTACCAGTGTTTTATTCTCCCGATAATTCTTGTTGGTTCCCCCTTATCCACCTAAACCGTCGATGTTTGACGGCTCCTAAATCCCAATTTTCGTAATAACCTTGTCAAAAATTCTTTTTCCCGGTAATTTTCTGTTTTTTCGCCCCGTTTTCTACCCCCAATTGTTGCACCAATCAGTTTTCTCTCCATAGCTTTACTTTTAAATTATATCATTTTAATCCCCCACACTTTTTTCACTCAGAATTTCTCTTGAATCGAGATTATCCCTATCAAAAAGAGTTCTGGACTTGCCTAGACCCTTCGCCCCTTATATTTTATCGCATTTTGTTTTTAATAGCACCCGATATAATGATTTTTAGGATTTTTAATTGTCCCGATCATTTTGATCATTGCCCGGTATCTTCTAATATCCAGAAAGTTATATATTAGATCCACCGTCAAAACTATATCCCAATTTTAATAATTCCACTTTCTCTCAAAATTTTTGCTTTTATTGTTTTTCAAAGTGTCCCAATTAGGCCCCATTTTTCGATAGATCACATTATCTAGATATTGTCTGTATAATTGTCTAGATTTCCGAGATTTTACCCATTTCTATATTCCCTCATTTGTAGATTTTCAATTGCACTCAGTTATTTTGAATATATCAATTTTTAGGTTTTTTTCAACTTTCCGAAGTTCCCAATTTATATTGCTCCCCGGTTGTTATGTTTTACCGGTCTCCCAGCATGTTCAGAATTTTAAAATTTTTTTAGAACTCTGAAAATTCAAATTTCCGGTTTTCCTGTTTTCCTCCAAGATTGCCATTAATTAAACTTCCTAATTATATTTAAATAAAATCATTGTGCCATGGGAGCTCATTCGAATAGTTTAATCCATTTCAGAAGACAATGGAGGTTGGAAAACAGAAAAAACCACGTGGCTTTTTTTCATCAGGATTGACATGCTCCCCCTAAAGAAGCCGGTCCCCAAAAAACCATCTCCAAAATCTCCAACCATGAAATCGCCAGTGGCGAAGTCGCCAATCGAAATCAAATCTCCAACAATTCAAATCCCAAAAATCGTTAAAGCGAAGAAAGAAATCAAAAAGTACGCTCCAATGATGGCTCAGTGCTTGAAGATCTACAAATCCGCGAGCTTGGGATGATTTTTGGATTTTTTAAATTCCAATTTTTAATATGTATACTCTTACTGATTTCTTGTTAATATTTGCTGATCTTTCTGGCTGATCTTATTTTGTATTATCTTTTTTTTATTCCTAAAAGAGGGCTGACTGGAATATTTTTATTTTTATTCAATTCAATAATTAATAAATCGAGGAATCGGGAAATGTTATATGATTAACCGAGAATAGTTGATGCAATGGATACAAAAAACCGTAAAATATAAACTTTGGGTCGGTGGAAATCCAATTTTTCAAAGGGAAAACAATTGAAAAAGAGAATTCGGACAAAAAAAAATGGTAAAACTAAAATAATAATAAAAAAGAAAAAATTTTTAGGTAGGGGAACAGAATCTACTAGGATGACTAGGATGATTTAAATAGGGATTGAAAAAAAACCTAAAAATGAATTGGAAAGGAGGAGATCATGGAGATTCAATGAACAAAACAATAGAATGGGCAATTAGGCAAATCTAAAGGCAATTAAGTTATTAAAGGGGCAATTAGGCTTGAATCTTGAACATCTACCAAAAAAATCTAGAACAAGACGATTGAGACAATTAAATGTCGGTTACGATGGGTCAAAAAAAGATCATTGAACAAAAATTATGAAATAGATAAAATTTTCTACAATTCTGTCGAAAAATCACATTTCTAGCGTTTCTAGGAGCCGAGATAGAGCCGCTTCAAGTTTATGAGGCTAGAGACACAGACGACGAGACACGTGTCTCTACTCTCGGAAACTTCAAACGACCGTATCTCGAGTTCTAAATGTGCTAGGAAGTTGGTTTTTAGACAGCGTTGCCCGATTTTGAATGGATTTTTAGATTATTTATAAAAATCCTTTTCAATACCCACAATTTTGTTCAAAAACCAACTTCCTTGCTCATCTAGAACTCGAGATACGGCCATTTAAAGTTTTCAAAGTTAGAGACGCAGCGTCTCTCGTCGTCTGCGTCTCTAGCCACATGAACTTGTAGCGGCTCTATTTCGGTTCCTAGACGCGCTAGAAGTATGATTTTTAGGCAGTGTTGTAGAAAATTTTGGTTTAGGGAAAATCCTGATAAAAGTGAAATGATAATGATAGGGGAAGTTAAAGGTTTTGGGCAAAGAGAACAGGAGTGGGAAGATTAGACCAGACTAGCTTTGAATTTCGAATTTCAATTCTTCAGAAAATAAACTTAGCGAATCTCAATCTTCCATCAGGATCTCGTTCAAACCAAGTGGATCAGCCTTCGGGACAGGGTACATTCTTAGGAACATCTTGTCGTCGCAGGAAAGTCCAGATTCTGAAATTTCAAAAATTAATAATTACTTCACATTTCTAGGTACTGTTTTACTCACCATCCTCCTGAAATCTGCGGATTTAGCGATGTTGCTTCTTCCCAAGATGTCCAAAATGGGCCCGAAGTTTCTTGATCTTCTTGGATTTTCTGTAGGAGGTCTGGATTCTCTCACTATGGCTTCTAGAACTTCCAATCGCTCCTTTGAAACCAGTAGATAGCATGACGGTGTCCTTGGTCATACTGGTCTGGGACCCATTGAAACCTTCCACAGATTTTTTTGGCAATACATTGAGTGGGACATCATGGAGCGACGAGGCCAAGGTGGTGGAATCGGACATCTGAATGTGCTGGGATGACTCCGTTGGACGGCAGAAATTTAATACTCCTGAAATGGTCCAACTGGCTCACCTCTTTTCTTCATGTCCTCAAATGTTCCGTTCTCAAAATGTTGGTTTTCGATGGTTCCATCTCGATGGATTCGGCTGGGAAGACGGAGATGTTGGTTTTGAGAAAGATGATTGGGATCCAGAAGACGTTGAGCATCAGAAGTTTCATCGGGATTCAGACGACGTTCGGACGCCGCTTCTTTCTCTTGTTGGACGAAGAGAGATTCCATTTTTGATGTTCTTCTTTTGGTGACAAGTTTTCTGAAAAAAATTCTGTGAGACATGTTGCATCGACCCTAAAACGTTGGAAAGTAAACGAAATAGCGTGGAGTTTGAGCTCATGTATCTCATTTCCTGTGAAAGATATTTAAATGTTGTTAACAGATAAAATATTAATCAGATTATCACAAATAGTTTATCAGTTGACATTTTTTGATACCTTTTACAGGACCCGAGATAAATAAGCTCAAAGATTATGAAAATAACTAAAAAATGTATGTGAAACTTTGATCAAATTTATCTCCGTTCCTATGAGAGATGCTGAAAAGTTGTCAACTGATAAAATGTTTATGATAATATGATAAACGTTTTATCAGTTAACATGTTTTTGCTATCTCTTATAGGGACCGATATAAATGAGCTCAAAATTGACGGGGTATTTAGGAAAAACGTAGCTGCGGGCAGAAAAATAAAATTCAAGCCGCATTGTTAGTCAAGCAGGAAAGTAGCGACTGTCTTTCCGAACGCAACGCGCATCTAGAATAATAAGGGTTCAAATGTGTCGCAAAAAAAATAATAAAAAAAGAACAGCACAGTCAGAACTGTCTAGAAGAACCAACTAGAGTCTTCTTGTTCTCAATAGAGCCCTTCATCGCTAGCAACTGACCCGAGCGGGAAAAACTGATGCCAAATGAGAGGAAGTGCGCTCTAATGAGAACCGGCGGCCCTCGCAACGCCTGTCCTCTCCCCGGCCAACGTGCCCAATGAAGGCAAGACAACACAGCCCCTCTCCCTCGTACAAGGAGAGAGACTGTGTACCTTCGAGAGGGGCGAGGCGGTGATGGGGCAAATTGCTCATGATAACTCTAACTATTACTAGGTTGACCTAAATATACCCATTCAACCCTTTGAGATGTTTTGAACGTTAGATCCGTTTAGATCTTATCTGTTTTGGTTCAAATTTGCGTTTTCTAGAATGGTCGATGCACCATATATCGTGTGATCTCATTTGCCTTCTGCCTTCTTTGCCTTGTTTTAGTCTTCTTTCAGTATTCAGTAATGCTTACCTTTAGTATTGTTCTCGGATTACTGTCCTTCTACATTCCATCGTATTATCGTTTGCGTTTTCTAGAATAGTCGATGCACCACATGTCGTATGACCTCATTTTTTAGTTTCACCATTATTTTGAAGCCTTCTTTTAGATTATTCAAACTGCCGTTTATTGAAGCTCATTTTTTCAGAAACAAAGTATCTGCAGACGAGGGATCACAAACTCTGAGGAACCAAGAATCCAAAAATAAAAGCGATGGAAAATCTGAAACCAGTCCAACTCTCCGAAGTTAGTTTGAGTACTGATAGCTGGAGGCGCGGTAGGTTTTCGAGTCCGCGAAATCAGAAACATCAATGACAACATTTTCAGACTTGAGGTACGAGACTGCAAAAATCCGCAGTCTCTATCCAACGCCATTTTCAGATCCATTGGGTCTTCAGGCGATCCTTGACGGCAATGAAGTCAGCAATGAAGTCAATAACAATAACAAGGAAAATGTAGGAAACGAACTCCGAAACCTGAATATGGCTACAATCGATTCAAAACGAAAAAGAAGATCTTCTGATGAGAAAGAAGTCAATAAGAAGCCAAAAACCAGTCATGGAGAGGGTCATGAAAGTGAGTTTGAGAGCCAATAAGTTAAGGGTACAAATCCGTAAATTTTGAGCTTATATATCTCAGTTACTATCAGAAATATCAAAAATTTGTCAACTGGAAAAATGTTTTTAATATTACGATAAACAATTTATCAGTTGACAAATTCTTGATATCTCTCATAAAAACCGAGATAATTGAGCTCAGTTAAAAGAGGTCATTCTAATGGTGAAGATTGATTATTTCGGTTCGTATGAGAGATAGCAAAGTGTGATTAACTAATAAAATACGTATCATAATACATATCGCCAGCATTTTATCAGTTGATACATTTTTGCTATCTCTTATAGGAACCGATATATTTGGGCTTAAAGGGAGCGCTGCTGAGCTTTTACCTAAAATCGTATTTTTTAAATTCAGATTCCAAGACCGAGACAACAATTCCGGAAAGGAAACAAATCAGTTTGTACCCGAAGCCCTATGGGGACCCACTAGAATTGAGCAAGATTTTGAACCAGGAACCATGGTTTTAATGTTATGTGAGTTTTAACGAAACAATGATCTTTCTTTAATTTTTTTTTGTTTTAGGGTCATCACAATCAACACAAAGTGATCGTCGCCAACTTGACGCTTCTATTTCAATTGCTTCGAATTCATGTCATTCGTGCTTCCCTGCATTTTCCCTACCTGATCCAGTTTCCGTAACCAGGATCCAGTATCAGAAGCTCATGCATGGATTTCTCCAAATGTTTGCTATCCATCTTTCCACCACCCATTCGCCCAAATTTTTTCCGTATTTTCCTGTTTGAATTTCAAAAAACTCTACAATTAGGAGTACTTGATTTCCCAGCTCGTCCGACAGAACCTTTATTTACCAGGGCTTGTGAAAATAGGTTTCGCGGTCCCTTGTCCCAATGCTCACATTTCCATTTCATTTCCTAAAAACCTTGTGAAGCCCCTCCTTTCTTCCCCGGTAGTACCATTTTTGTACCCAATTTCCTCTCCCCAAATATTGTAGATTCCCCAAATTATGGCGTCAGTTGACTTCCAATATGTTGATCTTTCTTGAAATCCTATAATATTAATAGTTCCCACCTTTTGTAGTTTTCTAGAATCCAGATTACCTTTTTAAAAAAGTTTCCCATTTTTTATATACATAGTTTTTATAGCCCTTTTCTTACCCAGATTTTTTTCTAGAATTGAGATTATTCCTATCAAAAAAGGGTTCTAGTCTATTCTAGACCCATTTCTTCCCCCATTCCTTATCCACTTTTATTCAATGGCACATTTCATTTCAGAAGTTGTGATTTTTAGGATTTTTAATTGTCCCTGATTGTTTTAATTATTGCCCGGTGTCTTCCAATTTATTCCCGTTCTTCATATTATGCTCCTATTTTGTTAATTACCCCTAATTTGCCCTCTTAATCACGTCACATACCCATTGTTTGTTTCATCCCATTCTCTAGATTCCTGAGATTTTACTCATTTCTATACATACATATACTCCATTTGTAGATTTTCAATTGCATTCAATTACCCTAAATATATCAATTTTTAGGTTATTCAATTTTCCCAAGTTCCCAGTTTATATTGTTCCCGATTTGTATTTTTTTTACCGGTCTTTCACAACTTTCGGAATTCTGAAAATTCTGAAAACTTAAATTCCGTCTTTTCTTGTCAAATCGCCCCCAAAATTGCATTTAATTAAGCTCGCTAATCATATCTTAATAAAATAATTGTCTCATGAAAACCGTCTTTGAAAGTTTTCAGGAAATTTCAGCTACATTTTCAAAGTTTTTAGGAGACATTGGAGGCTAGAAATCAGAATTCCATCATCTGAAAAAAAAGCGCGTGCTGCCTAAGCCAAAATAAATTAATGTAGGGATACGGTATCAAAGGCGCATGCACTGTTTTTAAGAAAATTAGCGATGTTTCTCTCCTGGACTGACGATGCGCCTTTAAATAGACTCTACTAATAATGGTTCGAATATTTCCGAGAAAACATTGAGAAACGATGACTACTCTTCCTTTTCATAGCCAACTGAACAGGAACTAACTTGTTTTTGTTCTCAATAGAGCGCGTTTCCCTCTACCACTGAAAACAGCGCGGGAGAACACTCCCGCACAGGGGCCCCGCAGAGGGAATCGGCCCCCGTAGTGGGAGAAAGACTGTGTGCCCTTGAGAGGGGCGAGGCAGCATGAGGGGTAGCTCATGATAACCAGTCTGTATCCTTCTAGAACAATTTGGATCCAGATCTGCATTAGATCCATTCATTTTGTCTAGTTTTCCTACTCACCGTTAAACCTATGACCCTCTAACTATTAACTTTAAGCCTTTATATCTCATTTTCCGTGAAAGGTATCAAAAACTTGTCAACTGATAAATTGCTTATCATTATACCAGTACCATTTTATCAGTTGACATATTTTTGATATCTTGCATAGGAATCGAGATAATTGAGCTTAAACTTAACAGTGTGAGCGCCCTTGTTAAACGGTCGATGCACCATATGTCGTGCGCTCTCATTTTTAGTTTCGCCCTTTTTTTGAAGTTTCTTTTAAATTTTAAGACTGTTTGGACTTTTAAGAACTATTTTTTCAGAGACTGACTTTCCGCAGAAAAGCTCCTGAAGGATCCAAGCGATGGAAAGTCAGAAAAAACGCGAAGCACCAATTCAAGTTGCTGAAGTTAGCTCTAGTGAGGACAGCTGGAGGAGCGGTAGGTTTTGATCACTAGAAATTTGAAAAATCTATAACTAACGTTTCCAGATTTGAAGAATGAAACGGCAAAGGTTCGGAGCCTCTACCCCAAGCCCGTTGCTGATCCATTGAACCTTCAGGTTATTTTGGAGGGGAATGAGGCCAACGAAAACAAGGAGACTGAGAGAATGATGCTTCGGAACGCGAATATGGTTAGAACTGATTCAAAACGGAAAAGAAGATCAACTGATGAGAAAGAAGACAAAAAGAAGCCAAAAACCAGTCATGAAAAGAGCCATGAAAGTAAGTTGAATGTAGAACCTGTAATAAATGGGCACCCACACTACCAACTTTAAGCGCATAAACCTCATTTCCTGTAGAAGATATCAAAAAGTAGTAAACTGATAGCATGTTTATCATAATATAAGCATTATTTCACCAGTTGATTAAATTTTGATACCTTTCACAGGAACCAAGATATAGAGCTCAAAGTTGAAAGTTACGCATGTGGGGAATCATATTTGGTTGAGCTCAATTTTCTCGGTTGCTTTGAGAGATATCTAAAAACTGTCAACTGACAAATTGTTTATTATAATATCAGCAACATATTATTAATTGACAGATTTTTGATATCTCTTGAAGGAACCGAGATAATCGAGTTCAAAAGAAGCATAGTTCAGCCTTTGACCCAAACTAGATAAACTTTTTTTCAGATTCAAGAATCGAAACAACGATCCCGGAAAACAAGCTATGCAGCCTGTACCCGAAACCGTACGGCGACCCGCTTGGCTTGAGAATGATTCTAGGCCAAGAGAAATGGTTTTGAGATTCCGTGAGTTTTTAAAAATAGTGTTCTTCTAATTGATTTTCTTTTAAAGTCATCGTCATCAGCACCAAATAGTCGTCACCATTCAGTAGCTCCAACAATCAGTATCATCGCCACCGATCAGAATCAGAAGCGTCTATTCCGATTTCCGTTTTTCCGGTTCTCCATTCTTCTTCATTTTCTCCCCATTGCTTCGTCATTAGTTTTATCATATCCTAGTGAGATTACCCTTCAAATTCCGGTTATTCATAGTGAAAAATCTCTGTAAGCACCTAGAAATCTCTAAAAACCTGTAATAAAAAATCCGGTGTAGGGGCTCCTTTTTCCCATTCCCTTCTCCAAGTGCCCTTTTATTAGAGAGTGTCGTTTTAACACAGGTTTTACGGTCCTGCTCCTCATCCCTTGTGAAACCCTTTTTTCTCCCGGTAGTATAGTTTTTGGTTCCCTTTTCTCCCCTCGACTTCTCAAAATTTTCCCAATAATTGCACTAGTTTTCCTAATAGTTTTAATAACAGTCCTATCTTTCTAATAGTCCCCAACAATTGTAGATTTTCAGATTTTAGATTATCCCTGTCGAAAAGTCCTTAATTTTATCTATAGTAATTCTTAAAAGCCCTCTTCTTGCCCATGACTAGTTATCCCAATACCTATAGAATCCCCTATTCCTATCAAAGAGGGTTCTGGATTTTTTCCAGGCCCATTTCTTCGGCATTTCTTATCAAATTGTGTTTTTAGTAGCACATTTCTCACCCAGAAATAGTGAACTTTAAGGTTTTCAATTGTCCCTGATTGTTTTAATTGTGTACGAGTGTCGTCCAGTTTCCAGACAGCTAGGAATTCCATTTTTCAGATGGCTAGAATTCCCAATCTTCATACTATACTCCTTTTTTTATTGATTACCCCTAATTTAATTCCCCCTCATTTACCTAAATCACTTCATATACTCAATTATGTTCCATATTGTTTTCCCCCGGTTAGAAATATCCCAGAACATCCCAATTTTCTAATTTTTATCCATAGATTACCACTTTTCGATTACCACTTTTCCCCCCAGAAATATCGGTTATTAGGTTTTTCAATTTTCCAATGTACCCAGTTTATATTGCTCACCGATGATTATTTTTTTACCGGTCTCCCAGAACTTTGAGAATTCTGAAATTCCAGAATTTTGAAAATTTATATTCCCGATTTTCTTGTCAAATCATCTTTTATTGCTCCCTAATTATATCTAAATGAAATCATTGTGCCATGAAAATCGTTTTTAAAAATTTCAACTACATTTTCAGAATTTCCAGCACACTGGAAGATAGAAAACAGAAATCCGTCATCTGAATAATTGAAAAAACCAGAAATTGGATTTTTCACCTGTTAATGAAACATGATTTTTTGAGGAACTTTTGAAAACATCATAGTTTCCAGATATTCAGAATTTCAAAATTTCAAAATCTCAAAATTCCAAACTTTCAGTGACAATGAGCACCAAAAATCCCTACGTTCAATTTATGCACAACGACTATTTCACCCATCATTTTTATCACAAGAAAAACGTTGAAGAGCCAGTGATAAACGAAATCGTCGATGTTTATGGACCAGCTCTAAAACCAGCTGGAGTGGTTTTAGGGAAAATTGGATTTGTCGTCTTTTTCAACTTGATTCAGAAATTTTTCTTTGGAATTTTTGCTTTATTTTCAATTTTCATCTTCCCATTTTATTACAGAGTTTTCAAGAAGAATAGAGGAAATGATAAAAATGTGAGTCTTTATTATGAAATAAACAAAATTTTCTACAATTATGCTTAAAAATTACTATTCTGGCGTTTCTAGGAACCGAAATAGAGCCGTTTCAAATTCAGGAGGCTAGAGACGCAGACGACGAGACACGCTGTGTCTCTAACCTCGGAAACTTCAAATGACCGTATCTCGAGTTCTAGATGAGCTGGAAAGTTGGTTTTTAGACAGAACTGTAGGGTTTGAAATGAATTTTTAGATTATTTATGGAAAATAAAAAAGAATTGTCATTAGGTTGATAAGATATACAAAACGTATTTTTTCAGTGGATATTCTGTCATCTTGACCATTTTCAGAAGTCTGTAGCTCGGCTGTCAAGTTTCCGATGACTTTGAAAATGTCGGAGGATGTAAATATGCACAAAATTAGAAACTTACACAGAATTTTTGAAAATCCCTATTTTTTCCAGTTATTTGCCGTTTTCTGAAGGACACCTATTTTTGGCCTGTTTTAAAGTTTTCAGTTCAAAAAACCAAGATCGAGGCTTTTGAAAATGATGAAAATGACAGAAAATCGGTACTGTAGATGAAACAGACGTTATTTAAATCATGGATGATAATAGCTCGCTGATATCTGCAATATCTCCCACCGTTTTGATATCAGACAGGCATTTTTTCTGAAAATTTTTTTTGAGCAATTTCAAATCAAATATTATTGCCCACCTTCAAATTTTCCAAGTTGTATTCCACTGAAAATTCCAACTTTTTTTTGTTGCTCTTTTTTGACGAATCCAACAGAAAATCTTCACATTCTTCGACTACCATAGGTGCGGTATACTTATCAGCAATCATTAGAATTCCTTCGATTGTCGAATCTGAAAAAATCAATTTTCTAAATTCAAAAGGTTATCTGATACCAACCATCAATAGCAGATTCTCCGTAGAGGACTTCCAAGAAATAATGAAAATCATATGGATCAACTCCTGTTAATGTAACTTCGGGTTTCTTTGAGCCCACGTTCTCACAATTAGAAAACAAAGCTTTGAAAAATGTAGATTGATTGGCGAGGCGCTGAAAAAAATAGTCTACAAACAACGCCCACCAAAGCCATCAATTTTAGGACCAATTATGTCAGTTCCTTTAGATGATATCAAAAGTTTGTCAATTGATGAAGTATTAGTGTTATTATGAAAAATAATTTATCAGTTGACCATATTTTGACATCTTTCGAATTTTTGTGTGGATTACGCAAAATCAGTTTTGAGAGCTTCAAAAAAGAGATTTTTGAAAAAAAACCGTTTTTTGAACAGTTTTCAAAATTCCGGTTCTCGCTATTAGGTCGGCCATGAAAAACTGTTTCAAACCACTAAACCCTTTTCAAAATCCCTTAAAGATGGAATTTTTCAAAAAAAAAGTACCTCTTTCAACACGTAAAACTCGGTATCCCTGACTTCTAGAATAACACCAAAATCATCATTATCAAATTCTCCAAACTCTAAAATTTTATCTTTTCCCAGTCCAGTGGTTTCAATGATTGTCACTTTGGCTTCCACTGTCAACTTTCCATTCATAAGATATTCGTTCCCCAATTTTTCCCATTCTTGAAACTGGATTCCCCGCTCAGCAGAAGTTGTTCCGTAACGCCAATCTATGGTTCTGATAACATCATCCCCATTTTTTCCAACAACTGTCAAATCTATTCTTGCTTGAATTTTGTTTGATTCAGCAATTGGTTCGCAATGAACGTAGACATCCATATGTTTATTGTGACGCTTCACTCTCATGCGCCTTTAAACCCAAAATTTTTTTTAAAGTTTTCGATGCAAAAATCAGTTACCAGTTCGCATTGAAATGCTCTTCCAATTCACTGTAATCATCCGCTCCATCTTTAAAACTAGAGACATTTTCAAAAGTATGTTTCATTGTAAACTGCTTGACTTTGGAATTGGCATTTGCAAGTGCACATGTGTAGTTCTAAAATTTTTTAAAGGGAATTTTTTTAAAATCACGTTCACTTACCCAGTCATTGAGATGATAACGCTCTGCCAGTCGTTGCTTTGTCCCAAAAGACTTTTTGGATGTTGCTAGAAGAAACTCCTCACACCTTCTTCTTACTGTTGGCACATCAAAGTTATCGGCCAGAAGTAACAATCCCTCAATGTTACATTCTGAAACTAGTTTCAAATAGGAAGTTTTGCTCAAGTAGGGTATTTTGGTTGTTAGACTTTTTCTGTCCTTGGAAAATTCTAGGAATAGTCCGAAATTCCATAAAAATTGCCAAAAAAAATCATAGTATGTTTGCCAGAAAGGTTGCTAAAATTCAAAATTTTCGAAATTATACAAAAAATACAGAAAAACATTTAGAAATTCGAAAAAATTCACTACAAATTACGATAAGTGGAATTAAAAGTATACCAGGGAAAAATTGTTTTTCACTCAATTTTTCCCTGGAAATTCTGAATTTAATAAATCCTTTGAATTTCTCAAAGTTATTGGATTTTATGGGATATCTGATATTTCAAGAATTTCCAAAGAACTAATTGTAAATACTTACCATCAACAGCAGACTCTCCATATAAGACCTCCAAAAAAGAGTGAAAATCATTTGGATCAACTCCTGTTAATTTCATTTGTGATTCATCGGGGTTTTTAATAAAGTGAGATTTGAAAAAAGTTGACTGAGAGTTGAGGAACTGAAAAATAGATAACTCTCTGAAAAATTTAAAAAAAAATCACTAACCAATTTGGAAACATAAAACTTGGTATTTCTGACAACCAGAATAACATCAGAAACATCTTTTTGGGATTCATCAAACTTTCGAATCTTCTTTTTTCCCAATCCAGTTGTTTCAACAATTGTCACCTTGGCTTCTACAGTCAATTTCCCATCCACAAAATATTCGTTTTCCTTATTTCGACAGTCTAGGACCTGATGTTTCCCCCATGTGTTGTCATTTCCGTACGTTAAAGAATCTGTTCCGATAACATGATTCTGACTTTTTCCAACAATTTCAAACTTGATATTCGTTCGAATCGACCATTCGTATTTCAAAGAAATTGGTTTACAAAAAACGTTGAATACGAGATGATTGTTGCGACGCTTCACATTCATGTACCTGTTGGTGTAATAGATGTACTTCGAAATCAAGTTTTGAATTCATTACCAGTTGACATCGAAATGGTCTTCCCATTCACTGAAGTTAAATGAGTCCTCCTCAAAATTGGCGACGTCTTTGAAAACATGTTTCAGAATAAATTTTTTCTCACATTCAAGGGCCACAGGTATGAAATCCTGAAAAATATATTTTCCGAGATTTCTTTCGGAGTAACGATACGATATTTTTCACATAAAGTACTGATCAATAAGATATACAAAGGCGGACTTTGATTTGGACATTGTCAAGAGTCTCGGCTGTCAAGTTTCCGATAGGCTTGAAAATTTTGGAGGGGGTAAAACAGACTTGAATTGAACACTTTGCATTCACAGAATTTTCCGAAAATTCCTCGTGTTTCAGTTTTATTCCGATTTCTGAAGGACACTTTTTTGGCCCGTTGTTGAACAAAAAACATGAAAAATAGGGGTCCTTCAGAAATCAACAAATAACTGATTGGCTGGTGTTGTTTATTTTTCCTACCCAACCTTACCTCTAGTTCTTCTTTCTTCGCTGGATTGCCAAGAGATTTGATTTCTCTTAAGCATTCCGACAGTGACTCTGTGATTAAATCGATTTTGTTTGAAATCTCCGGAATTGTTGCATTCTGATCGACATTGGTTACTGTAGAATCCTTTTCCTTGATTCTAGCCTCGGCCATTTTTTGCGCTGAAAATTCTTTTTTTTTTGACTTACGAACTGAAAAACAAAGTGTTCAAACAAAAAATGAAGAAGAAGACGAAGACGATAAAGTGGAACAAACAATTTTAGAGCTAGCAAGTTTCACTGATAAGAGATGATAAGAGAACATATTAGCTATCATAAAAAACACATTTCGAAACTGAACTGTCAAAAACACAAAAGAAACTGAACAATAATTTTATGTTGAAGACGAAAAAAATTGTTAAACGGAATAGGGAAGTTTTCTAGGCTCATAAAAATTCCTAGCTTTCAGATGTTTGCTGATTTTTAAAACACATCCCTTTTTCTACACTTACAGTAAAGAAATGGGCCAAAAAGAGTGACACTCAGAAATCGGCAAAGAGTTGAGAAGCTAAGAATTTTAATGTTTCACCCCTTCTGAAGTTTTTATTCATAAATAATCTAAAAATCCATTTCAAACCCTACAATTCTGCCCAAAAACCAACTTTCTAGCTCATCTAGAACTCGAGATACGGTCATTTGAAGTTTCCGAGGTTAGAGACGCAGCGTGTCTCGTCGTCTCCTCCTAATCTTCAAGCGGCTCTATCTCGGTTCTTAGAAGCGCTAGAAATGTGATTTTTAGACCGAATTGTGAGAAATTTTATCTATTTTATAAATTCTCAAATTTCCATTATGTAATTTCAGCTACCAATATTTCCAATCCTCTCCCATTTTTATCGAATCGTCTGTTTCCAATTATTCTGCTGGTTTAACGGTTTTGTGGCCACACAAATTCTAATGTTTTTCCAAATTCCATGTGAATCGTTTGCTCAAGTTCTGGTCCTATTACCTGGATATGTAGCTCCAGTATTCAATATTCTGATTACTGTACTTGCCCTTCAAAGATTTCTTATCTACTTCTTTCCGGAATCTGAAAATTATGTGAATTTCAAAAAAAAGACCTGGAATTTTATAATTATTATTCTTTACGTTTTAATTTTCGCCTGGAATTTTGGATTTAGCTTTGCCAAATATAATCTGAATCGGGACAATTTTGAGGTTTTGGAGATTTTTATGCCTAACAACACCAGTGAAAGTATTGATGCGTTTGATACAATCAATATGGTGAGTTCCAATTTTTTTCTGAGATTCTGAAATTCTGAGATTCTGAGATTCTGAGATTCTGAGATTCTGAGATTCTGAGATTCTGAGATTTTGAGATTCTGAGATTCTGAGATTCTGAGATTCTGAAATTCTGAGACTCTGAGATTCTGAGATTCTGAGATTTTGAGATTCTGAGATTCTGAGATTCTGAGATTCTGAGATTCTGAGATTCTGAGATTCTGAGATTCTGAGATTCTGAGATTCTGAGATTCTGAGATTCTGAGATTCCAAGATTCTGAGATTCTGAGATTCTGAGATTCTGAGATTCTGAGATTCTGAGATTTTGAGATTCTGAAATTCTGAGATTCTGGAATTCTGAGATTCCGTAAATTTCAAAAATTGGAAAATTCCAGAAATTCTACATCTACCTCGAATCCATCTCCATCCTCTCCACTTTTCTCTACATTCCAATTTTCATAAGTGTCACCAATAAAACCCATATTTCTGTCATCAAATCAAAGCCCGAACGTTATATTTGTTATCAGGCCTTATTTTTGTGTTTATCAAAAATTACAACAATCATCTTACTGATTTATATAGCCTTTGTTGGATATGAACAAATTGGTGAATTGCGTTTGGTGAGTTTACTGGGGTACTGTAAGAGATATCAAAAAGTGATCAACTGAGAAAATACTTGTTATTTTGTGATAAACGTTCTATCAATTGATAACTTTTTAATATCTTTCAGAGGAACAAAGATAAATGGGCTCTAAGTTGACAGGGCGATGTTCCTTCTGGTAAAAGGCCCTACGTCAACTTTGAGCTCAACTACCTCAGTTATTTTGAGAGATTTTAAAAAGTGACCAACTGATAAAATATTTTTGATGTTGTGATAAATATTTTATCAGTTGACAATTTTTCTATATCACTGATAGGAAGTGAGATAAATTTGCGTAAAGTTAACAGCTGAGGTATGTTCCGAAGGTGGTAATGCTTACTTTGACCCGATTTATCTCAGTTCCTATAAGAGATATCAAAAAGTGATAAACTGACAAAGGACTTCTCACTTTATGATGAACGCTTTATCAGTTTTCATCTTTTTAATATCTTTCATAGAAACCCAGATAAATTAGCTTGAAGTTAACAATATAACTTTTTCTGTTAAAAAGACCTATATCAACTTTGACTTAGTTTATCTCAGTTCTTATCAAAGATAACAAAAATAGATCAACTGATAAAGCATTTTTTACTTTATGATTAACATTTTATCAGTTGATAACTTTTCGATATCTCTTACAGAAAATTAGATAAATCGTCTCAAACTTTATATTCCAGGGATTCATGTTAATCTGTAACACCTATTTTGCAACCATCCCCTTCTCCATCCAGCTTACTTATCTTTTTTGTAATCGCCGAAATGTGAATTTCATTTACTCAACTATGGTACCAAAAACGTTATTTTTCAAAATTTTTCGAAAACCTATGGCTGTTGGACCGGTGGAGATGGAGACTACGCTGAATGGGAATCAATCTTGAAATTTTTTTTTCTTTTTTTTATTGGAAAAGATTCAATGAAACAAGTTTTTAAATTCCAAAAATTTATTAGGATGTTCAAAAAAAAATCATATAAAATAAATAAATTAAAAGAAGCAGCAGTCGCTTACCACCCTCATGGGAACGCTCTGGTTACAAATCGATAAATCCTGGAATAAAAAAATCAGAATTTGAAAAATCTTAGAAATTTCGAAACTTCTCAGAATCTCAGAATCTCAGAATCTCAGAATCTCAGAATCTCAGAATCTCAGAATCTCAGAATCTCAGAATTTCAGAATCTTACAATCTCAGAATCTCAGAATCTCAGAATCTCAGAATCTCAGAATCTCAGAATCTCAGAATCTCAGAATCTCAGAACTTCAGAATCTTACAATCACAAACTTCAAATCGACTCACCAGAAAACATTAATAATATTTATAATTATTAGATAATCAACCAATAATTAGTGAATAATTAATTTCAGGAAAAATCAAGAAAATATAGAGACATCTAAACACAGGACGTCGTTTTCAAATAGAAAGAAAGAAGTAAAATGGGAAAGAGAGGCAAAATTTCCGGCCGAAAAATGTAGTAAACAAAGTGAGAGAGTGAGAGATATAGAGAAAAAGAAGATTTATTGCCGTGGCAGAAGATAGACGGGCGGTTTGGTCGGGGGCCATTTTAAGCTCCGCCCCTTTTTCGCACATCTCTTTTTTCTCTTTTTTTCATTTCCATTCTTCTATTCTTCCCCCTGAAGACGTCGTGTGTTTAGATGTCTCTGTCTTCTGATTTTTCTGAATTTTGTCATAAATTTATTTTCTAAATTAATATTTTCTGAAACAATTTCCGTATCTTTTCAATAATTAAAAAAATTAGGTAAGCCCACATTTATTATTTATTTGAATTTCAAATAATTTGTTTTTTAGGAATTTCGAAATTTTGGATTTCAAAACACAACAGCAATGTGCAATTGAGATTTTTGGAGGATGAATGGAATGAGGAGATGGAAAACATATCATTTTTTTGATTAAAGAAAAAAAATAAATTTTTATTTGAAAAACATATTCACTGTTTTTTTTTTCAAATTTTCAGGTTTCCAGATTCAAGATTTCAAGACTATGAAAATGTTGAATTTTGGAAAAAAAATCTCGTTGTCTGTCCAAAATTTGAGAAATTGAACGAGATCAAGAGAAAATTTGAGATTCTGAGATTCTGAGATTTTGAGCTTCTGAGATTCTGAGATTCTGAGATTCTGAGATTCTGAAATTCTGAGATTCTGAGATTCTGAGATTCTGAGGTTCTGAGATTATGAGATTCTGAGGTTGTGTGATTCTGTGATTCTTTGATTCTTTGATTCTGAGATTCTGAGATTCTGAGATTCTGAGATTCTGAGATTCTGTGATTCTTTGATTCTTTGATTCTTTGATTCTGAGATTCTGAGATTCTGAGATTCTGAGATTCCGAGATTCCGAGATTCTGAGATTCTGAGATTCTGACATTCTGAGATTCTGAAAGAGAGAGAGAGAGAGAGAGAGAGAGAGAGAGAGAGAGAGAGAGAGAGAGAGAGAGAAGGAGGAAAAAATTCAGGGGATAGTAAACAAGTCATGTGTGTCGCCTCCGTACTAATCGGATGAAAAACCGGTAACCTCAAACTCTATTCAACGGAAAAACCAGATAATCCGTCTCTCAATTTCGAGGGTCATTCAAAGCTCCGCCCCTTTTTTCCCGCTCGCCCTCTTCTATACTTTTTCATTTCATTCCTATACTACCTCCCGATGACGTCGTGTGTTTAGATGTCTCTATTATTATTACTGTATTTTTCTGAAATTTCTACATATATTACTAATTATCTCTCATTATCCAATTAAATATATTATTCTTTTTTGCAAAAGAGTTTAAGGTAAGAAAATTTTTGGGAATTTTCAAATGATTTTAGGGATTTTTTTTTGAAAAATTTTGCACTTCACGATTTTGAAAGATAAGGCCATTTTGATCATTTTCAAAAGCTCAGAGCTCGGCTGTCAAGTGTCCAATCATTTTGAAAATTTCAAAGGATGTAAAACAGACATAAATTGGAAGTTTTCAACAGTACCTGAGAATGAATAGCTTTAACCCTATGTCTGTCTTACGCCTTCTAAAATTTTCAAATTGAAACTAGACAACCAAGCTCCAGACTCTTTTTTCAAACAGAGTTTTTCCTATAAATAATCTGAAGATCCATTTCAAACCGTGCAATTCTGTCCATAACCCAGTTTTCTAGCTTATCTATTAGAACTCGAGATACGGTCATTTGAAGTTTCCGAGGTTAGAGACGCAGTGTGTCTCGTCGTCTGTGTCTCTAGCCTCCTGGATTTGAAGCGGTTCTATCTCGGTTCTTAGAACGTTAGAAATTGGATTTTTGGACAGAATTGTAGGAAATTTTGTCTATTTTTAAAAAGACCCATTAGCAAACGAATTTTCCAAAAGTTTTAAAAATTGTCAAAATTATCTAAACTCGACTGAAAAATACGTCTTTTTGGCTGGTACTGTAAATAGATTCTCTTCCAAATACTGAATTTTCCAGGATGCCCAAACGAACAACAGGAAGCCAAGAGACTAGCAATCGCCCACCAGACCCAAAAACTGATCACCGATGCCAACAAAATAGCCAGGCAAGCAGAGTACACCAAGATATGCAAATTATGCCAGGCCGACCACGAATTTTTCCAATGCCCGAAGTACACATCCGTCGAAGCAAAACTTGGAAGAATCATGGAACTGAACCTATGCATGATCTGTCTCAACAAAAGATCCCATTTGTTTGCAGAATGCCGCAAGCTTAGATTTCACCAAGATCTATGCACGACTGAACCATCTGAGCCCTAATCATAATTAGTCTTATATAAATTTCTTTCAACTTTCTTTGAAAATAAACAATTGGAACTTAATTAAATCCATAATATTATTTAAAAAGGGGAACGTCTCTTCAATCAATTTTATCAGTTTACCACTTTCAGATATCTTTGACAGAAAATGAGATACATGGACTCAAATTTGACGATTCGAGTGGCGTTCTATTAAAGTGTTTACAGTATATATCGTAAAACCTGTATTAGAAGGGCCCTACTAAAAGAAGAGCGTGTAAAGAAGAAGAAGATGATGATTAATCCATTTTATTCAATTTTCATACACCATACCAAAAAAAGACTAAAATATAAAACATATCAGATATGATTTGAAAAAGGTTGATCATAAAGTTCATCATCCCAGCATTTTGTGTCACTCCCTGGTGTCAGTGCTTTCTTTACTTCCATGAATAACACATAAAAACCGTGATTCATTTCATCTATAGTTTTTGGCTCAATCTTTTTTCCACATGACTCAAAAATCTCATCAAACTTGCGACTAAACATTTTGCGGATCGATGGAAAGCGACTATCCAGATACGGTACCGCCGCAATTAAATTGTTCTCATGTTTTTTGTCCTTATCAAAAGAGCTTATGAAAAAGGAGCGCGGTTCTACAATGTCGTAATAGTCCTCAATGGTTGGCTTTGGCTTAGAGGCATTGAAGAAGTTTTCATAATTTGGAGGTTGCCATGGACGAAGTGGCGGGAAATTTAGTGTCCTTCGTAGCTCTGTCAGACCTATGACTTGCAAAGTCTCGCTCAGCAAAGTAGGACCGAGACTTATTGCGAAGATACGCCGGCCAATGTCTTTTTCGTCTGCTAGCTGTCCGAAATCTCTGTAGTGGAAGCAGGAAGCACGGATTTTTGCAATATCAGCGTCTTCGTTAAATGGTTCAGGTGTTGTCGTAGCCAAGCCAGCTGCCGTAGATGCAGAAATACGAGTAGGAATAATAGCTGAAAGGTCAATTATTAAGTTCATTTGTCGAATCATCTTCCTTTTTTCTATAGTACCGGTCAATAAAATTGACAAAAACGTGTTTTTCACTCGATTTTGAGGCCATTTTGACCATTTTCAGGAGTCTTGAGCTCGCCTGTCAAGTTATGTGTAACTTCAACTAATTTGTAAATGAAACTTTTGAGAAATTCGTTTGCGAAAAAACTTTTTAAATCATAAAATAGATAACATTTCCTACAATTCTGTCTAGCAATCACATTTCTAGCGCTTCTAGGAACCGGGATAGAGCTGCTCCAATTTCAAGAGGCCAGAGACGCAAACGACGAGACACGCTGCGTCTCTAACTTCGGAAACTTTAAATGACCGTATCTCGAGTTCTAGATGAGCTAGAAAGTTGGTTTTTAGACGGAATTGTAGGGTTTGAAGTGGGGTTTTCAGATTATTTTGAGAAAAATTCTGTCAATAAGATATAAATTTCAGTTGATTTTCGATCATTTTTATCATTTTCAGAAGTCTAGAGCTCAGCTTTTAAATGTTTGATCGCTTTGAAAACTTTGGAGGGTGTAAAACAGACCTAGTTAGAAAACTTTGCATTCACAGCATTTTTTGAAAATCCCTAGTTTTTTAGCTTTTTGCGGGATTTCGAGAGGTACCATTTTGACCCTAGGAATTTGGAAAATGTTTGGTTTTTTTGGGTTTTCTGATTTTTCGAAAATTTTGGATTTTGGAGTTTCAAAGTTTTCTGGAATTGACAGCCGAACCCAGACTCCTGAAAATGGTCAAAATGCCCAAGAATCAACTGAAAAACGTTTTTCTATATCTTATTTACTGATACAGTAATTACAAAGTCGGTCAAGTTGACATACCTGCATGTACATTGGTCCAAAGACAGACGAATATCAGGAATTCGGTAAACATAGATGTGTCAGGAAATATAGTGTTTGAAAAATATGTGTAAGCAGCGCAACGAGAACAGTACCAACCAAAATATAGAACAAGGACGTATGAATGTCTGTGTATAAGACTCTATATGGGAATATAATATGTGGGGTTATTATGCGGCCCCTTCGGACGACCTTGTTCAGTGAGATAAGAACTTAATGATCCGTCTTCTGATTGTGGAGGTCATTCTAAGCTCCACCCCCTTTTTGCGGGACCTTTTCTTTCTTTTTTCAGTTGTTCAATTTTTCAGACAGTTTCAGACATTTTTTGAATGGTCGATTTTCCGGGAGTTTTAATCTTTCAGTGCCTGTAAAAGTTCAAAAACTTTCAAATTCTCAAAAAATGTAAGTTTATTTCATTATAATGTCTTCCATGTGATTAAATTATAAGAAATTTATTGAAACTAAATTCTTTTCAATTAATTATTTAATACAATTTTTCGCAGAGTTTAAAGCAGGCGTAGTTTTAGAAGCCGGCTTCCTGGTTGTTTTCAATGGTGGTGTCTTTTTTCATCTCGTTTGAGTGGTTTTGGTAGATCTGATTCTGATCAGAAATCGTTTTTCAGTTCTACTCGTATTTTTGCCGTGAAAACTCATCAACTGATAAAATGTAGCTTATTTTTTGAAAAATATTTCAGAAATTGACCACTTTTCGAAATATTTCATGGGAATCGAGATAACTGAGCGCAAAGTTAGAAACCCATTAGTCCAAACATAGAGAGATGCAGACATGGTGCATCGACCAGTCGTATTGCATACACTTTTGAGCTCAATTATCTCAGTTTCTATAAAAGATATCGTGAAGCGGTCAACTGATAAAATGTAGCTGATAACATGATAAATATTTTATTAGTTGATTACTTTTTGATATCTTTCACAGAATGTGAGATAAATTGTGTTGAAGTTAGGGTTCAACTCACTTTGCTATATTTTCTTTGGCATAAGTTTCATTTCCACAGTTGAGAATTACTTTCAAAGATCATAAACTTGACAGCCGTTATCTCGAAAATCAAAAAACGGACAAAAAGCAACTAAAAATATTTTGTTATACATCTTATTGACCGGCACTGTAGAAGGCATGTTTCGAATGCTTTAGAGCCTCTAAATATCGTAAGAATTCTGAATTCTGAATATTTTAAATGTTAAAATTCCAAATATTAATCCTTTATTCAATTTTCATACAATATACTGACATAAAAATATATAATAAATTAGATATGATTTGAAAATGTTATATCAGGTTCGTTCATCATCCCAGCATACGGTGTCTCTCCCTGGTGTCAGTGCTTCGTTTAATTTAAAATACAACACAAAATAGCCGCCAATCATTTGATCTATTGTTTTAGTGTCCATCTTTTGTCCCCACGACTGAAAAATTGTGTGAAACTTGCACCTAAACATTTCGCGAATCGACGGAAAACGACTATCCACATATGGCACCGCCGCAATATAATTGTTCTCATGCCTTTTATCATTAGTGAAGCATCTCAGACAAAAGCGCGGTTCTTCAATATTGTAATAGGCCTCAATGGTAGGTTCAGAGACATTGAGATAGCTGGTATAGTTCGGACGTTGCCATGGATAATCCAGTGGCGGGAAATTCAGTGTCCGACGTAGCTCGGTGAGACCAATGACTTCCAAACTCTCATGTATCAAAAGACCACTGAATGCTCTCGCAAGGAAACGCTCATCCCAGTCGTTTGATATCTGTTCGAAATCTCTGGGCTTGAAGCAGGATGCACGGATTTTCGCAATCTCAGCGTCCTCGTCGAATGGTTCAGGTGTTGTTGTAACCAAGCCAGCTGTTGTAGGTGTAGAAGTTGGAGTAGGGATAACAGCTGCAAGTTATATTGATAAATGTGTTTTTCAGTTGACTTTCAGCCATTTTTGTAACTTGTGAAAATGTTTTATTGAATCTTTATTGAGTACTACACTTCGGTATAAAAATTACGTTTCTAGCGCCTCAAGGGACCGAGATAAAGCCACTTCAAGTTTAGGAGGCTAGAGACTCAGACGACGAGACGCGTCTCTAACCTCTGAAACTTCAAATGACCATAATTCGAGTTCTAGATGAGCTTGGAAGTTGGTTTTTGGACAGAATTGTAGGGTTCAAGATGGATTATCAGATTGTTTATGAAAAGTTTTGATTGTACATATATATCTTTCAGAAATTGGATAAAACTGGAAAACTAGACATTTTCAAAAGTTCTGTGAACGAATGATCAAATTGACATACCTGGATGTACATTGGTCCAAAGACAGAAGCATAACAAGAATTCGGTAAACATGGATTTATCAGAAAATGCAGTGTTTAAAGATAAATGGAAGTAGCGCAGAAGAACAGTACCGACCAAAATGCAAGGAATCTAATATGAGAATGCACTATGTGTGGCTATTAAGGAGGCCGTGGGAGGGCGACCTCTTATCGCTCACATCTCTCTCTCTCTCTCTCTTATCCCGATAAGGACCTGATCCTAATAATAGATAATGGTCCGTAAAGGTCATTCTGAGCTCCGTCCCCTTTCCCTTCTTCTGACCGTATTAACTTCTCTATCCGGATTATTGTGTTCTCAGATGTCCTGTGGAAATGCCAAAGCTTCAAAATTCCCCAAAAAAAACATCGTTCTTTCAAATCGTTTCTTTGTTTTATTGTATTGGATAATGATCGGGGCATCTTTTAAGATTTGATTTTTAATACCTGAAATACAGAACAGAACATATCTTCTAGATAGTTACTAATTGATTATGGTAGAAAAATGAAAATGCGAGTAAATACAAATATAGATAAAGATATTAGAAATAAAGTAAAGATAACAGGAAAGTTTAACATGGTAAGATATTTTGTCTATATCTTGTGCTAAAGTAGGTGAAAATCCAAGTCTTTAGATGCATCACATATTTATTGAGGAAAAAGAGGTCCTGATGGACATGACAAAAGAATGAAAAAGGGGAGAATAAAGGATAGACTAGACGGGGTTAACTTAGGTTTTTGGGACTTAGGAGTGATGCCATGATCCAGCCACCTCTTACTCCTTCTTCCCCCAGGCAGAGAATCCGTGGAAGCCTCTCTACTGTCCTCGCCCTCGGGTTCCATGACAATTGAACCCGTGTTCTGGTCAGAATATTTTTTCTTAGCTTTCTGAAGTCGATAGAAATTTGGACGGCGTTGAATTCCAGGCAACAACCTTCACATCTAAAAAAATACATTTCTGTTAGTGAGTAGCGAGCAGTTATTTGAAGGGCACCCCTAACTGTGACTCAACATATCTCACTTCCTGTAAGAGATAACAAAAAGGTGTTAACTAATAAAACATTGTTTATTTTAAAAGCTACATTTTATCAGTGGACCACTTTTTGATATATTTTAGAAGAAACGAGATAAATTAGCTAAAATTTAAGAGTAGTCGATCTCTTCTATTACAGGTGCTTATCTTAACTTTGACCAAACATATCTCACTTCATATGCAAGATATCAAAAAAGAGTTGACTAATAAAATATAGTTGGTATTATGATACAAATTTTATCAGTTAGCCACTTTTTGATATTTTTGACAGGAAGCGAGATAAATTGGGTCAAAGTTGCAGGATAAATTTCACTCACTTCGCGCTTCTTTTGCAAAATACTTCATTTCCACTATTGAGAAGTTTTTGTTTTCCTCCGTGTTCGAAATCAAGTGTGTTACAGTTTCTCAACATTGTCATGGTCCACAAAATCGACTTTTTTAATCAAAAATTGTCGAGAAAGATATCTGAAAATGGACTTCAAAATTTAAAAAAATTGGGATGAATGTTCAAAATTAACTTACACCAATGGAACAAAAGTAGTCACTTTTTCAGGAAGTATTCAGAAAAATCAAAAATAGATAGACATCTACACACGATGTCTTGGAGTAAGGAAGATACATAAATGAATGAATGGAGAAGGAAAAGGGCGGTCAGCTGTCCCAACGGGTGGTCCAAGGGTCAAGGACACAAAAGAGGGACCATTAAACAAAAGAAATGAACAGATGGAGGTATTTTTTATTTGTTCTGCTTGAGGAGACGGCATTGTTGTGTAGATAAGCTATGGGAAAGTGAGAATCTTAGAATCTTAGAATGTCAGAATCTCAGAATCTCAGAATCTCAGAATCTCAGAATCTCAGAATCTCAGAATCTCAGAATCTCAGATTTTCAGAATCTCAGAATCTCAGAATCTCAGAATCTCAGAATCTCAGAATCTCAGAATCTCAGAATCTCAGAATCTCAGAATCTCAGGATCTCAGAATCTCATAATCTCAGAATCTCACATGGAATGACTCCCAAGTGTTGCCCTCGAAAAAAATCGAGACGTATATGGTTGGAAAGAACGTAAAAAGTTATTCAAGAATCCAAGAGGAATAGTTGATAAAAAATTTTTATAAGGAGTTATGGACCAAAACGTACCAAAAAATGGCACAATTTTCAAAAATTTGTAACTTTGTCAGTTTATGTCCTTTCGCTTAAATTCAAAAAACAGTAGATAGACAATTAACGGAGCTTTTGGAAAATAATTTTTTGATTTTTTTCCTATCGATTGGATTATTGATTTTTTGACTGTTAACTTTTTTTCTTATTAGTTAACTTTTTTTCTTATTATGACCATTGGATTCAGCACAGTTGATTTACTATAAAAACATGTTAATACCCCGGGGGAAATCATGCTCACACAAGTTATGCCGAAAAATATTGATTTTTGGCACTTGGCTGATTTGAATTCTTTGTCCTCAGCGGCCGGTATGGTGACGGGCATATAAGTTTTTGTGGTTTTTACATGCGTATCATTTGCCTGGAACGTATGAAACAAAATTCTGCGACATATAACACCAATTATTCAAATGTCGAACCATTTCTTGAAATCATCACTTTAAAAAAACCAAATTTTTGACATGTCATCGATCATATCTTTAGTTAGACTTGATGGAATCAGCCAAACTCTTTTTTCAACGTAATCAGCATGACAAAATCTTGTGTTTGGCTTGAACAGAATTTTGAATCACGCCCTAGAAACAAAAATATTTACGATTATTACAGCCTGACCCATATTTTTGATGAGGTGTGACATGTAAACAAGCGTATCTATTGTTAAACTTGATGGAAACCGCGAAACTTTTTTTTAACATAATTAAAATGACCAAATCTTGTGTTTGGCCTGAACAGAATTTTGAATTAGGCCCTAGAAATAAAAATATTGATGGATGATGGAACACATCTTGTTTTGGACCATAACTCGAGAACGAAACAAAATTTTGCAAAACTGTTAACGCCATTCAATTCGAAATCAAAAACTACTATTGGTAAAGTAATATTAGTTTGTTTCGTCTGATGGAATTAGGTGTAACAGATAATGATCGAATTCGATAATCCAAAACTGAGAGGATAACTTCCGAAATTCGTTCATTTCACCCACTTTAACCATATGTAACAAACCGGTAACAATCGTCGAACGGTAGTTTTTAATTTCAAATCGAATGGCGTTAACAGTTTTTCAAAATTTTGTTTCGTTCTCGAGTTATGGTCCAAAACAAGATGTGTTCCATCATCTATCAATATTTTTATTTCTAGGGCCTAATTCAAAATTCTGTTCAGGCCAAACACAAGATTTGGTCATTTTAATTATGTTGAAACTAAAGTTTCGCGGTTTCCATCAAGTTTAACAATAGATACGCTTGTTTACATGTCACACCTCATCAAAAATATGGGTCAGGCTGTAATAATCGTAAATATTTTTGTTTCTACGGCCTGATTCAAAATTCTGTTCAAGCCAAACACAAGATTTTGTCATGTTGATTACGTTGAAAAAAAAGTTCGGCTGATTCCATCAAGTCTAACTAAAGATATGATCGATGACATGTCAAAAATTTGATTTTTTCAAAGTGATTATTTCAAGAAATGGTTCGACATTTGAATAATTGGTGTTATATGTCGCAGAATTTTGTTTCATACGTTCCAGGCAAATGATACGCATGTAAAAACCACAAAAACTTATATGCCCGTCACCATACCGGCCGCTGAGGACAACGAATCCAAATCAGCCAAGTGCCAAAAATCAATATTATTCGGCATAACTTGTGTGAGCATGATTTCCCCCGGGGTATTGACATGTTTTTATAGTAAATCAACTGTGCTGAATCCAATGGTCATAATAAGAAAAAAAGTTAACTCAGGATTTTTGAGATATTGAAAATTCTTTGATTTTTTCAAAAAATCAATAATCCAATCGATAGGAAAAAAATCAAAAAATTATTTTCCAAAAGCTCCGTTAATTGTCTATCTACTGTTTTTTGAATTTAAACGAAAGGACATAAACTGACAAAGTTACAAATTTTTGAAAATTGTGCCATTTTTTGGTACGTTTTGGTCCATAACTCCTTATAAAAATTTTTTATCAACTATTCCTCTTGGATTCTTGAATAACTTTTTACGCTCTTTCCAACCATATACGTCTCGATTTTTTTCGAGGGCAACACTTGGGAGTCATTCCATGTCAGAAACTTTGAAAGCCTTCATCAATCAAGTCTCGGAATTTCAGAATTTCTTTTTTCGGGAAAATTCAAATTTACAGATAAACTTTTCAGAATTTATTCAAGATGAAATAATAATGCAATTATCCAAATTAAAATAAAATAACAATCAAATTGTTTAATTTCGGTGTTTCCCATAACGCCTTAGAATATTTCATAATATTATTATTGTATGGAAAGTCGGTATAACGAGACGATTTTCGAGAAGACGTCAGCTTTAATTCCAGGTAGTCCCGATCTCCGTAACGGCTTTTCAACGTCGTCTGGGTCCACAAAGTTGCTTTTTTCACAAATTGCCGGTAGTCTTTTCTCAACTGGTCCCTTTTTTCTAGCAAGCTATCTTAAAAACGAAATTTCAAATTTCAAAAAATTGGGTTGGATGCTCAAAATTAACTCACATCAATAGAACATAATCTTACGGTGCCCATTCCAGGGTCTCGGAATGGAGCGGTGTAATTGTTTTTCTTGTTGTGATGGTGCAGAATTTAGATGTCAACAACTTTATTCAGTCCGGTATAATGAGAGGGTTGCCGGCAGGCGACCTCTCGCGACCAGCGCAAGCACATGAATGAGAATAGAAAAGAAACAAGCAGAAAGAAGTTTGAATATTCAGAAAAATAAAAAAAATAGATAGACATCTACACACGACGTCTTGGAGTAAGAAGGATAAATGATTGAATGGAGGGAGAATAGGGTGGTCAGCTGTCCCGATGGGTGGTCCAGGGGTAAAGGGTATTAACGAGGGACCATTGTTAAACAAAAAAATGAACAGATGGAGGTGGTTTTTTGGTTCTGATTGAAGAGGGGGCATTGTTATTTGAACAGGCTATAAGAATTTGAGAATGTGAGACTGCGAGAATCACGGAATCTCTGAACTATCAAATGTGTAAATTTTGAAAATCAATCAGAAGAATTTTTGAAACTCATAATCTTAAAATCTCAGAATTTCAAATTATGAAAATCAGAAAATCTGAGCAACTGAAAACTGAAATCTGGAAACCCTCTGGAAATTGGAAAAACGGTTTTTTTTTAATAGAAGATGAACGCGAAATTTGTATTTTCCATGGTTCTTGATAATCAGAAAATGAAAAATTCTAAATTAATATATTTATTAAACTTTTAATGTTGAAAATTTTGCAAAGTTTTGAAATTCGCAAATTCGAAGCTTCCAAAAATAACAAATTCGAAGAAACATTTTAACAGACGAAAAAATCTGATATTCTGAAATTTAGAAATTCAGAAATTCGAAAATTCAGAAATTCAGAACTTCACAAAACTTAAAAATCTAAAAAGCTCCGTGAATGAAAAAAAATTCAGGAAAATTCTCGAACTAGGTTTTGAAGAAAAAAAAACCATGAATTGTAATTCTCTAATTATCCAAATTACTCAATTATGGAAGAATAGAAACTTTTTTAAAACTAAAACTGGCAATTTTTGCAAGTACTATTTTGAGATTTGTCGGCTTTCCGTTTTCTCGAATTTCCAAACGGTTTGCCGTGTTTTTATCATCATGTTTTTAATGTTGTTGTGTAATGAAATTCCAAGAATTCCTGATTTTTAGACTTTCAGAACTTCAGCTTTTCAGGTTTTCTAATTTTCAGATTCTCAGGTTCCCAGACGTTCAGAAATTCTGATTATTATGATCCAAATGTTTTGAGTTTCTTAGTTTTCAAGTTCTCAGATTCCGAAGTTCTTAGATTCCGAAGTTCTCAGATAGCCGTTGCCTCCTCTTCCACCAGAACGTATAAATTACCCTCCTTCCTCATCTATATGTATTCATTTCTTTTGTTTAACAATACTCCTCTTCTTGTCCTGGACACCAAGACCCTCTTATCTTATCACAACTGTTCACCTCCTCTCCTTCCAGTTTCCCCCTCCTCTATTCATTTATTTATTCATTTATACACCCCTCCTCTACAAGACATCGTGTGTAGATGTCTCTATATTTTTGATTTTTCTGAATATTCCAACTGTTTAAATAGTATATATTCTATTGCTAATTGATGTAAGTTAATTTTGAACATCCATCCTATTTTTTCTGAAATTTCGTTTTTTTCAGATATACTTCTTACGATCTTTTTGTATTGACTTTCAACGCCACCTATGCAAAGTTCTGGCTGTACCGTACTTGTTTTGGAATGCCAAAAATCTCAGAACTGGAGAAAATGACAAAGGTTTATACAAAAATGATGAAAATTGTAATCAAATCATACAACTTTAGCTATCACTGGAGAAAGGAGCCCCCATAGAAGTGCCTGTCTTCCACAGTATATGGAAGACGTTCAGGAAGGCACATAATTCCTAATGGAAGGTAGGGATTAATTTCTATAATACATTTTCGTTACGATTTTACAGATTTGATATAGACTTATCATGCGGGACCGACGCTGAGTGCGCACCTCTACATATCTGCGCTCGACCAAGTGAGCAGGTATAAATTTTGGAATAGTTAACTTTGATTCAAATTATCTCGCTTCCTGTAGAAGATATCAAGAAGAAGTCAACTGATAAAATGTTGATCATAAAATAAAAAACATTTTGTCTGTTAACAAATGTTTGATATCTCATATAGGAGCCGAGATAATTGAGCTCAAAGTACAAGTACGGCCTAGCAAGAAATTTTTGATTTAAACTTTCAGACCTTCGTCTTCGACTCTAAATTAAAAAAAAAGGAATTCATGATATTGAAGAGCGAAGGTACTTCTTCTTGGAGCAGGAGACGTTCATCAGAGTCTCAATTGTGATTCAGGCCAAATACTTTGAGGTAAAACATTACGATATTCTGTTCGTTTCAAAGATTACTTTTTCCAGATCACTGTCAATGACTACTGGACCAAGATCTACGAGTTCCGGATGTCGGTTGATAAATTTGAAAAGGTTTTTTTTTTGAGAAACAATCAGATTGGATATTACATTGGTTTATATTTTTTAAATGTTTCTTTTTTCTGTTTGTTTCAACAATTTTACAATAAATATCTATGATCAGAAACACAGGCTGCACACATTGGAAATCCGATTTTTCATGAAAAATCTTGTGACTTATTCTGAATTTGAGATGAGGGAGAGAATCAGAAAATGGAATGTCGAAAATTCTGAGATTCTGAGATTCTGAGATTCTGAAATTCTGAGATTCTGAGATTCTGAGATTCTGAGATTCTGAGATTTTGAGATTCTGAGATTCTGATATTCTGATATTCTGAGATTCTGAGATTCTGAGATTCTGAGATTCTGAGATTCTGAGATTCTGAGATTCTGAGATTCTGAGATTCTGAGATTCTGAGATTCTGAGATTCTGAGATTCTGAGATTCTGAGATTCTGAGATTCTGAGATTCTGAAATTCTGAGATTCTGAGATTCTGAGATTCTGAGATTCTGAGATTCTGAGATTCTGAGATTCTGAGATTCTGAGATTCTGAGATTCTGAGATTCTGAGATTCTGAGATTCTGAGATTCTGAGATTCTGAGATTCTGAGATTCTGAGATTCTGAGATTCTGAGATTCTGAGATTCTGAGATTCTGAGATTCTGAGATTCTGAGATTCTGAGATTCTGAGATTCTGAGATTCTGAGATTCTGAGATTCTGAGATTCTGAGATTCTGAGATTCTGAGATTCTGAGATTCTGAGATTCTGAGATTCTGATATTCTGAGATTCTGAGATTCTGAGATTCTGAGATTCTGAGATTCTGAGATTCTGAGATTCTGAGATTCTGAGATTCTGAGATTCTGAGATTCTGAGATTCTGAAATTCTGAGATTCTGAGATTCTGAGATTCTGAGATTCTGAGATTCTGAGATTCTGAGATTCGGAGATTCTGAGATTCTGAGATTCTGAGATTCTGAGATTCTGAGATTCTGAGATTCTGATATTCTCAGATTCTGAGATTCTGAGATTCTGAGATTCTGAGATTCTGAGATTCTGAGATTCTGAGATTCTGAGATTCTGAGATTCTGAGATTCTGAGATTCTGAGATTCTGAGATTCTGAGATTCTGAGATTCTGAGATTCTGAGATTCTGAGATTCTGAGATTCTGAGATTCTGAGATTCTGAGATTCTGAGATTCTGAGATTCTGAGATTCTGAGATTCTGAGATTCTGAGATTCTGAGATTCTGAGATTCTGAGATTCTGAGATTCTGAGATTCTGAGATTCTGAGATTCTGAGATTCTGAGATTCTGAGATTCTGAGATTCTGAGATTCTGAGATTCTGAGATTCTGAGATTCTGAGATTCTGAGATTCTGAGATTCTGAGATTCTGATATTCTGAGATTCTGAGATTCTGAGATTCTGAGATTCTGAGATTCTGAGATTCTGAGATTCTGAGATTCTGAGATTTTGAGATTCTGAGATTCTGATATTCTGAGATTCTGAGATTCTGAGATTCTGAGATTCTGAGATTCTGAGATTCTGAGATTCTGAGATTCTGAGATTCTGAGATTCTGAGATTCTGAGATTCTGAGATTCTGAGATTCTGAGATTCTGAAATTCTGAGATTCTGAGATTCTGAGATTCTGAGATTCTGAGATTCTGAGATTCTGAGATTCTGAGATTCTGAGATTCTGAGATTCTGAGATTCTGAGATTCTGAGATTCTGAGATTCTGAGATTCTGAGATTCTGAGATTCTGAGATTCTGAGATTCTGAGATTCTGAGATTCTGAGATTCTGAGATTCTGAGATTCTGAGATTCTGAGATTCTGAGATTCTGAGATTCTGAGATTCTGAGATTCTGAGATTCTGAGATTCTGAGATTCTGAGATTCTGAGATTCTGAGATTCTGAGATTCTGAGATTCTGATATTCTGAGATTCTGAGATTCTGAGATTCTGAGATTCTGAGATTCTGAGATTCTGAGATTCTGAGATTCTGAGATTCTGAGATTCTGAGATTCTGAGATTCTGAAATTCTGAGATTCTGAGATTCTGAGATTCTGAGATTCTGAGATTCTGAGATTCTGAGATTCGGAGATTCTGAGATTCTGAGATTCTGAGATTCTGAGATTCTGAGATTCTGAGATTCTGATATTCTCAGATTCTGAGATTCTGAGATTCTGAGATTCTGAGATTCTGAGATTCTGAGATTCTGAGATTCTGAGATTCTGAGATTCTGAGATTCTGAGATTCTGAGATTCTGAGATTCTGAGATTCTGAGATTCTGAGATTCTGAGATTCTGAGATTCTGAGATTCTGAGATTCTGAGATTCTGAGATTCTGAGATTCTGAGATTCTGAGATTCTGATATTCTGAGATTCTGAGATTCTGAGATTCTGAGATTCTGAGATTCTGAGATTCTGAGATTCTGAGATTCTGAGATTCTGAGATTCTGAGATTCTGAGATTCTGAGATTCTGAGATTCTGAGATTCTGAGATTCTGAGATTCTGAGATTCTGAGATTCTGAGATTCTGAGATTCTGAGATTCTGAGATTCTGAGATTCTGAGATTCTGAGATTCTGAGATTCTGAGATTCTGAGATTCTGAGATTCTGAGATTCTGAGATTCTGAGATTCTGAGATTCTGAGATTCTGAGATTCTGAGATTCTGAGATTCTGAGATTCTGAGATTCTGAGATTCTGAGATTCTGAGATTCTGAGATTCTGAGATTCTGAGATTCTGAGATTCTGAGATTCTGAGATTCTGAGATTCTGAAATTCGGAAATTCAGAAATTTCATAATTTTTCGATTTTCATTTTTTCTTTGATAACAATTTTTTACCCCTCTCTTCTTATCTCAATTTCCCTATATTTTCCGCAATTTTATTTCTTATCACTTCTTTTTTTTCTCTAATTCTCTCACTATTTCATTTTGTTTACAACTTTTTTCTTCCGATAATTTCCCCCCATCTTTCCCATTTTCCTTTTTTTTCGCCTTCATATGACGTCGTGTGTTTAGATGTCTCTATACTGATTTTCTTTGAGACAAATTATTGACAAATTATTGTTTACCTAATAAGTATGGATTTCTATATACTTTTTGAACGAAAGAGATTCCGTTCGTTATTTCTTTAAAGTCAGAAGAAGAGGTTAGTTTCTAAGAAGACTTGACAACCTACGTACTAATCTTTAGTCAATCGTTTCCAATGCGTTGGTGCGCGAGAACTTTGAGGAGAGAATACCATCAACGTCAACCAACTAGCGTTGATAGACGTTAGAGTAGAAGACCAGGGTTTTTTCGTAAGTTTATTCATAAACTATTCATGAAGAATCTCAAAATCTCAGAATCTCAGAATCTCAAAACCTCAAAATCTCAGAATCTCAGAATCTCAGAATCTCAGAGTCTCAGAATCTCAGAGTCTCAGAATCTAAGAATCTCAGAATCTCAGAACCTCAGAATCTCAGAATCTCAGAATCTCAGGACCTTAGAATCTTAAAAATTCCGATTCTTATTATGAAATTCAGGTCACGGTAAATGATGCATGGATCAAATACCTCTAGCACCGCTGTTTCTATAGTACAATTAACGCTATAACTATCCATGGTGGCGGTATTTTCAGAAATGTCAAAATCTTTGCATCCAGAATAAGGATAATGTTACCCATACTTCTAATAAATCATTCAAAAACTGTGAAGGAATCATTTGAAATGATACACTCTGAATTTCTAAATTTTTAAAAATAATTTATGAAAGTTTAATACAAATAATCTATTGGTGGAACTTGACACAATGCACCTCTCCAGCAAATGTAACCTTCATCCTTACAACAGATAGTGAAACTACACCTGAAGAATCCGAAATATTTTAGGAACAAACTCTTTTTTCAGACTTACAAACCATGCAAAACATAGGAATCAGGGCCTGAATGATAGAGGCAGGAACCAGTTGGTGTAGATTGTGGAGTGCCTCCAGACCACGGATAATTAGTACTTCCATTGTGAGTAGGGTCTTCGAATGAGAATTCAGTGTTGGTACTCTTACCGTCAATCCAGTAGGTCAAATAGCTGTAGGACTTGGGGTTAGAGGTGTACTTCGAGGAGTTGGATATATCTGAAAACATAGAGTGTTTTTCAGTTGTTTTCAGCCATATTCAGGAGCCTTGATCTCAGCTGATTGGAGGGTTTGCAACAGACATACGCTTAAAACTTTGCATTCTCTGAATTTTTTGAAAATGAGAATTTCTTTTATTGAAATTTTATTGAGTTCTTTCTGATTATAAATAGACAAAATGTCCTACAATTCTGTCTAAAAATCACATTTCTAGCGCTTCTAGGAACCGAGGTAGAGCCGCTTCACGTTTGAGAGGCTAGAGACGCAGACGACGAGACACGCTGCGTCTCTAACCTCGGAAAACTTCAAATGACCGTAGCTCTAGTTCTAGATGATACTAAGAAGTTGGTTTTTGGACGGAACTGCACGATTTGAAACGGATTGTTAGATTATTTATTCAAAAAACTTGATGCCAAAATGTATATAATCTAAACCCTCAGTTCTAACCGTACAATTCTGTTGAATTTGAATCCGCTTTGTCTCGGTTCACAGAAAGATCCAGAAATCGTGAGAAATGGGACTAGAACTCATGAAAACTAATCAGAAAATCCGCAAAATTCGTCTAGAAAAATTATGAAAGTTGACTCAAAAATTCAGAAAAAATAGAATGACACGGAAGAAAACTTGGTTCCAGATCCTAAAATGATGAAAAACGGCTCAAAAAAAAAACAATTCTGATGGAAAAAAGAGAATATCAAGACTATTTTCATAAATTATCCAAAATTCGGTTTCTAGCCGTGCAATTCTGTTCAAAAACCAACTTTCTAGCTCATCTAGAACTCGAGATACGGTCATTTGAAGTTTCCGAAGTTAGAGACGCAGCGTGTCTCGTCGTCTGCGTCATAGCCTCCTAAATTTGAATTGGTTCTATCTCGGTTCCTAGAAGCGCTAGAAATGTGATTTTTAGACAGAACTGTAGGGAATTCTGTATCTTCCTTATAAATAAAACGCTAGAGGCGTCTGTTGGTCCTCATGTCACGCTGTCCGATTTTAAAAAGCTTGAAAATAATAGTATACATTACGTGACCCTTCAGGAAAACGTGAATGGTAGAACGATCAACAAGTATTAAACAAGATTGAGTAGCGCCGAAGGCGCACCAGCTTGCTGGTATTTTATAATTAACGTTTATCCATATCTTCTTCACCGGTACTGTAGTTTTAGATATGAATTGCTCTAAATCCTACCACGCATGTACTCATACTCATCAGAATTTGCTGGACCAGTCAGTGTACCATTATGTGCTTTACAAAGTTTAGACGCTTCCGCTTGATTATTACAAAGAGGTTTCTCAAAATAGAAGAGACCAATACAAACTACAGTAGTCTCTCCTCTCTGGAACATCTTTGTGTTATTTGGACAGAGAAACAAATTGTAGGTCAGATTGTAGCCATGGTTAGAATAAGATACTGTAGTCTTGAAAAATTTACTACTGATTATTTGAGTCAAATAATTGGTTCCAAGAGTCAAAGGATTAGAAGCTGGACATTGATTCTGTGGTAGGTTTATCTGAAACTGGACTTTAAAAATTGAACAAATCTAAGAAAATTACAGTACCTTCAAGGCTAATTCAGAATGTCCGGAATCAACTTTTTGGATGAATGGAATATTCAAAACAAGAAATAATTGGCATTGAATATCCGAAATTTTGTATACCACCTGTTAAAAAAAATTTTAAGAGAAAAAATTGGAGAAAAACTTACAGCACACATAACTTCTGCTAAACATTTCAATATACATTCCTCCCAAGAAATATCAAAAGTTTGGTAGATAAATAAGTTTCTTGGCTTCCCAGAAATTCGTACCATAGATGGTTTTTCTACAGAGACGTTTGTTAGAAAGGTCAAAAGCAAAAAATATCTTCCTTATTAATAAAACACTAGAGGCGTCTGTCCGTCCCGGTGAGGATCTGTCTACTTTTGAAAAAAAATTAAAAGAAAAATAGATTTACGTGACCTTTAAAAAAAGTGAGTCGCGAAGCGACGAACAGTACAAGGAAAGGATTAATTCCAGCTGTTTGAATCGCCGGAGGCGAGGCAAACAGGCTGGTAGAAAATAATTGCTCATTTAGTAGTTTGTTTTGAAATATGTTTCATGAGGAATGATTTTTGGGGGCCTTCACTTTTATTAGTCCAATCCTCTTGAGCTGGAAGATATACTGAGCGGTCTGATGGATAGATGATGTGACACTTGGTGAAAATATTCAGTGAAGCGGTGAATTTCAAAAAGAAAAATTAGCATTAACCTTTAAAAGATTAAAAATTGACAAAATATTTCTGAAGTTATGACAATTCGTCTGTTAGTTGACAACTTTTTGATATCTCTCATAGAAACCCCAGACAATTGAATTCAAGGTTGACGGTTTGTGGAGCACTCGATTAGAGCTAAATCTGAGCTCCATTATCTCGGTTCCTGTGAAAGATATCAAAAAAGTTTTAACTGATAAATTGTTTATCATAAAATTCCCAATATTTTATCAGTTGAACATTTTTTCATATCTCAAACAGGAAACGAGATAATTAAAGACATCCCAGATTCCAAAAATGAAAATTAAAAAAGTTTTTTAAACGTGCAAAAAAAATTAATTGTAGATTATAAGCGTGGCAAAAATATAAACTTCATAAAATGTATAAGAAAAAATCACGTGATATGGCCCATTGACCTTTGGAAAAGTGCTTAAAAGGAAGATATAAGTGGAGGGAAGAATCAGTTCTCGCTTTCTCTGGGCTCCAGAAATGGGACCCGGGAAGGAATCCGGGAATTCGGAAATCCGGGAATCCGGGAATCCGGGAAACTGGGAATCCGGGAAACCGGGAATAAAAAAAACCAGAAATCCGAGAATCCGGGAATCCGGGAATCCGGGAATCCGGGAATCTGGGAATCCAGGAATCCGGATTACCGAAATCCTGGAATTCGGAAACCCTGGAATTCGGAAATCCTGAAATCCGGTAATCCGGGAATCCGGGGATCCGGGAATCCTGGAATCCGGGATTCCTGGGTCCCTGGGTCCCTGGGTCCTGGGTTTGAAATTTGCTATTTTTTTTAAATTTCCGAATTTTCTGAAAGATCTGATTTTAGGAACAATTTTCAAACTTGAGAATCTTTGAAAGGTTAAAAAATAATACTATTTTATTTTCATAACATTTTCACATATAAGTTATGGTCGATGCACCATAAAAAGGTTTCATAAGTAACAAAACAAATAAAGTACAATTAACAATTAAACAATTACACGACCATTTAAGCTGGAATCTATTTCTAATAACTGGTCGGTCACGACACTCCCGGTGATGGTTTGAAGATTTGAAGATCTTTCTGAAAACTTTTTTTGTTAGAGTTTCAGAATTTCGGAATTTCAGAAAGTTCAAAAAATTTTAAAGTGAAAATTTTTTGAAATAATGATTTCAAAAACTCACCATTCTTTTTTTATTTCAACACTTTCTTAGTTCTGATATCATTGCAAGTTATTTGTCATCTTTTCCTCAATAAAATCATCTTTTGAATCCTAGGTGACGTCTTCTGATTCTTTGGAGAAGCGACCTGATCCGAATTGTTGGCTGGAATCATAGAATTCTTAATTTACATACACATTTTTTAAAACTTGAATTTTTAAAAATCTTTTCGGAACTTTTTTCAGTTCAAACTTTAATGTAAATCCAAAGTTTCGAAATTTCAAGAAGCTTCAATTTTCTGAAATTCGACCTTAAAACTTACTAGACTTAAAATGTTCAAATAAATTGAAATAAGATTGCTTATCGTTAAATTACTCAATTTGAAATTCGAAAGAACCACTTACCATTATTTTGTACAAGGGATTTCATAAAAATAATTATGGATTAATTAGAATAGGTAATCAGGGTAATTGATATTCAGAAAAATCAAGAAATATAGACATCTAAACACAAGACGTCAATGAGAAGTGAAGTGAAATGAGAAGAACTTCTTCGGAGAAGAAATTGAAAAAGTGAGAGAATGAGAGAATTAGAGAAAAAAAGATTGATGGGTTTCTCTCGGACTTTTTGCTCAGTAAAGTGTCAGTTGGTGCTCAGGATGAGCAATTCGAAGAGGAACATTTGGGAGAAATCGTAAAGTGGAAGAGATAGAAAGTTCGTAGGAATTCTGAGATTCTGAGATTCTGAGATTCTGAGATTCTGAGATTCTGAGATTCTGAATTTCTGAGATTCTGAGATTCTGAGATTCTGAAATTCTGAGACTCTGAGATTCTGAGTTTCTGAGATTATGAGATTCTGAGATTCTGAGATTCTGAGATTCTGAGATTCTGAGATTCTGAGATTCTGAGATTCTGAGATTCTGAGAATTCCAGATTTCTGAAAATCTGAGATTAGAAATCCAAAAATCTGAAAATCTGAAATTCTGAATGACTATTCTAAAACCTTTTATGATGGAAAATGTGCTTAAATCCAACAAAAAAAAATTTATTATGATTTTTGTAAACAGATGAAATTGAGTAGAAAAGCTTTGAAAAATCTTCTGACGTGTGATTCGAAACTGTGCAAGTGTGCATTATATTGCAATATCTGAAAAAGAAAAGTTTCAAGATTTGTTTAAAACTGTCTAAAACTCACTGAATGAATTCGAATTCGGTATCAGTCACTTCCAATCATCCAAGACCGCAGTCGTGTTCGATTAATAACTGGATTTCATAATGCCACTAAAAATTATCATTTTTTATGAAAACCTTTCTAGTAACTTACATCACCAATCCCACTCTTTGAGGTGATAATCCTGATAGGAGCTTTTGAGTTCGCAAGCGGATAAACTATCAATTATATCAATTTGCTGAAATAAAATATGAAAAGAAAAACGACTGATACAATAACTTACGAATCTAACTCAAGCAATTGGATGGTGTAGCACCACGGAAGGGCATTTTGATCATCCCGGCGATGAATATGAAGAGCACAAATGAAAGGCGCATACTAAACGAGATAAGATTTTGAAGAATTTTTAGAGATTTCAGAATTTTAGACTTTAACAGAATTTACATATTTTTGAAAGTTTTTCTTTCCTGTTTTAATTTTTAGAGATATAAAATTATTTTTTGAACAATTTTACGAAACTTTCGAATTCTAGAACTTCGGAATTCTAGAATTTCGGAATTTTGGAATTTCTGAATTTGAGATTCTGAGATTCTGAGATTCTGAGATTCTGAGATTCTGAGATCCTGAGATTCTGAGATTCTGAGATTCTGAGATTCTGAGATTCTGAGATTCTGAGATTCTGAGATTCTGAGATTCTGAGATTCTGTGATTCTGAGATTCTGAGATTCTGAGATTCTGAGATTCTGAGATTCTGAGATTCTGAGATTCTGAGATTCTGAGGCTCTGAGATTCTGAAATTCTGAGATTTTGAGATTCTGAGGTTCTGAGATTCTGAGATTCTGAGATTCTGAGATTCTGAGGTCCTGAGGTCCTGAGATTCTGAGATTTGCACATTCACAAATTCGGAATTCTGAAAACCACAAATTTAGAAATTCGCAAAATACAGAAGGTCAGAATCTCGAAAACTCTAAAAATTCCAATAAAAAAACACCTTACCATTAATCAAAATCATATCGAAAAAATATACCGAATAGCAATAATTATAGACCATTTAAAGTAGATAATTAGGGTAATTAGGATAATAAAAATTTAACAAAAATCAAACTAGACTAGAGACATCTAAACACAGGACGTCGTTGAGAAGTAAAGTAAAGTGAGAAGAAAACCGGAGGGAGCAATCAAAAAGTGAGATAGTCAGAGAATTAGAGAAAAAATTGATGTGTTTCGCTCTTTTTTTATCGTTTAGTGTCAGTTGGTGGCTCGGCAAAGAGCACTTCGAAGAGGAACATTTTAGAAAAAATTGCATAGTGGAAGAGATAGAAAATATAAAAAAAGAGGGATCCTATTTTTTCTTCGAAACTCGAAAAAATTCAATTCAGATTTGAAGAATTAGGATTTTGCAAAGTTTCAATTTTCTGAAAATTTTCAGATTCTTCTGAAAATCGAACTGCAAAAAATTTTACCAGCTATTTTCCAGTTTCTTATTCTAGAAACTTCTCAGCATCTGAGAGTTTTTGGACTCTGTAAAGCTTCAATTTCTAGAGAAAATAAGTTTTATTCAAAGAACAAATTTTATTCATTAAAACAAAAATCAAATTAAAAATATTCATGACATATGATGGTTCCGGTAATGATCTGAAAAATTTGAATTTTCTAAAAAAATTGGAATAAGACTGCTCACATTCAAATCGTTGTATGGATGGCATGAATGTATTTCAAAAACTTCATAAAATTCAGAATTCGGAAAAAAAAAACTAATTTTTTTTGGTATGCTCCGCCGCCAGTTTTTTGTTCTCATTGGTGCATTTCCCGGCTCTGAAAACGTTGATCTTTTCGAAAATTTTCAATTCTGTGTGCTCTGAAATCATGAAATTTGATAATTGTTCAAAATAGAAAAAAATCTGAATAAATAAATTCTGAAGTATAACTTTTGAAGCTTTGGAAACTCAGAATTTCAGAATTTCAAAATCTCAGAAACTCAGAATTTCAGAATCTCAGAATCTTAGAATCTCAGATCCTCAGAATCTCAGGATCTCAGAATCTCAGAATCTCAGAATCTCAGAATCTCAGAATCTCAGAATCTCAGAATCTCAGAATCTTAGAATCTTAGAATCTCAGAATCTCAGAATCTCAGAATCTCAGAATCTCAGAATATCAGAATCTAAGAATCTCAGAATCTCAGAATTTCGGAATCTCAAAATCTCAGAATCTCAGTATCTCAGAATCTCAAAATCTCAGAATCTCAGAATCTCAGAATCTCAGAATCTCAGAATCTCAGAATCTTAGAATCTTAGAATCTAAGAATCTCAGAATCTCAGAATCTTAGAATCTTAGAATCTAAGAATCTCAGAATCTCAGAATCTCAGAATCTCAGGATCTCAGAATCTCAGAATCTCAGAATCTCAGAATCTCAGAATCTCAGAATCTTAGAATCTCAGAATCTCAGAATCTCAGAATTGCAGAATCTCAGAATTACAGAATTACAGAATCTTAGAATCTCAGAATCTCAGAATCTCAGAATCTTAGAATCGCAGAATCTTAGAATTTCAGAATCTCTGATAATTCGGGATTTCAGGTTTTTAAAAGTTTCAGGACTTCAAAGTTTTAGTCCTCTGAGAATTTCTAATTTTCAGAAATTTAGTAGTTAAGAATTTTTAAATTTTTTCGAAAAAAAACTCACACTTTCCTAGAACCAGCTCACTACAAAATAGAACTTTCTGTGTTTGCCAATTGAGGTAGGAATGAATTTTTTTTTTGAAAAACCTAAAAAACGAATTTTCAAAAACAAATCTTTTTGGAATATAGCTCACCGTTCAAATTGTAGAATCACATGAATTGGAGATCTGAAAATATTTGTTTCCCAATTTTCAATTTTTTCAAAAATTTGCTTACCAATCATTCTTGCTACAGAAATAATTATAGACTAATTAGAATAGATAATTAGGGTTGATCAGAAACCTCCCCCGAATCTCAGAATCTCAGAATCTCAGAATCTCAGAATCTCAGGATCTCAGAATCTCAGAATCTCAGAATCTCAGAATCTCAGAATCTCAGAATCTCAGAATCTCAGAATCTCAGAATCTCAGAATCTCAGAATCTCAGAATCTCAGAATCTCAGAATCTCAGAATCTCAGAATCTCAGAATCTCAGAATCTCAGAATCTCAGAATCTCAGAATCTCAGAATCTCAGAATCTCAGAATCTCAGAATCTCAGAATCTCAGAATCTCAAAATCTCAGAATCTAAGAATCTCAGAATCTCAGAATCTCTGAATCTCAGAATCTCAGAATCTCAGAATCTCAGAATCTCAGAATCTCAGAATCTCAGAATCTCAGAATCTCAGAATCTCAAAATCTCAAAATCTCAGAATCTCAGAATCTCAGAATCTCAGAATCTCAGAATCTCAAAATCTCAGAATCTCAGAATCTCAGAATCTCAGAATCTCAAAATCTCAGAATCTAAGAATCTCAGAATCTCAGAATCTCAAAATCTCAGAATCTCAGAATCTCAGAATCTCAAAATCTCAGAATCTAAGAATCTCAGAATCTCAGAGTCTCAGAATCTCAGAATCTCAGAATCTCAGAATCTCAGAATCTCAGAATCTCAGAATCTCAGAATCTCAGAATCTCAGAATCTCAGAATCTCAGAATCTCAGAATCTCAAAATCTCAAAATCTCAGAATCTCAGAATCTCAGAATCTCAGAATCTCAGAATCTCAGAATCTCAGAATCTCAGAATCTCAAAATCTCAGAATCTAAGAATCTCAGAATCTCAGAATCTCAAAATCTCAGAATCTCAGAATCTCAGAATCTCAAAATCTCAGAATCTAAGAATCTCAGAATCTCAGAATCTCAGAATCTCAGAATCTCAGAATCTCAGAATCTCAGACTCAGAATCTCAAAATCTCAAAATCTCAGAATCTCAGAATCTCAGAATCTCAGAATCTCAGAATCTCAGAGTCTCAGAATCTCAGAATCTCAGAATCTCAGAATCTCAGAATCTCAGAATCTCAGAATCTCAGAATCTCAGAATCTCAGAATCTCAGAATCTCAGAATCTCAGAATCTCAAAATCTCAAAATCTCAGAATCTCAGAATCTCAGAATCTCAGAATCTCAGAATCTAAGAATCTCAGAATCTCAGAATCTCAGAATCTCAGAATCTCAGAATCTCAGAATCTCAGACTCAAAATCTCAGAATCTCAGAATCTCAGAATCTCAAAATCTCAGAATCTAAGAATCTCAGAATCTCAGAGTCTCAGAATCTCAGAATCTCAGAATCTCAGAATCTCAGAATCTCAGAATCTCAGAATCTCAGAATCTCAGAATCTCAGAATCTCAGAATCTCAGAATCTCAAAATCTCAAAATCTCAGAATCTCAGAATCTCAGAATCTCAGAATCTCAGAATCTCAGAATCTCAGAATCTCAGAATCTCAAAATCTCAGAATCTAAGAATCTCAGAATCTCAGAATCTCAAAATCTCAGAATCTCAGAATCTCAGAATCTCAAAATCTCAGAATCTAAGAATCTCAGAATCTCAGAATCTCAGAATCTCAGAATCTCAGAATCTCAGAATCTCAGACTCAGAATCTCAAAATCTCAAAATCTCAGAATCTCAGAATCTCAGAATCTCAGAATCTCAGAATCTCAGAATCTCAGAATCTCAGAATCTCAAAATCTCAAAATCGCAGAATCTTAGAATTTCAGAATCTCTGATAATTCGGGATTTCAGGTTTTTAAAAGTTTCAGCACTTCAAAGTTTTAGTCCTCTGAGAATTTCTAATTTTCAGGAATTTAGTAGTTAAGAATTTTTAAATTTTTTCGAAAAAAAAACTCACACTTTCCTAGAACCAGCTCACTACAAAATAGAACTTTCTGTGTTTGCCAATTGAGGTCGGAGTGAATTTTTTTGGAAAAAAAAACCTAAAAAACGAATTTTCAAAAACAAATCTTTTTGGAATATAGCTCACCGTTCAAATTGTAGAATCACATGAATTGGAGATCTGAAAATATTTGTTTCCCAATTTTCAATTTTTTCAAAAATTCGCTTACCAATCATTCTTGCTACAGAAATAATTATATGCCAATTAATATAGATAATTAGGGTTAATCAGAAAAATCAAAATAATAGAGACATCTAAAAACAGGACGTCATTGAAAAGTACTTAAAATGAAAAAAAAACGGAGGAAAAAAACGGGGAAAGGAGAGAGTGAGAGAATCAGAGAAAAAAGTGATGTGTTTTGCTCTTTTCTTATCGTTGAGTGTCAGTTGGTGCTGAGTGTCTCGGTGGCGAGCACTTTGATGTGGCGAGCACTTTTCGTATAGTGAAGGGAAAAAAGAACATGATTTATGAATCTTGACTTTCTGACTTTTTCTGCATGTTTTTCAGGGTTTCTCGGAAACTTGGATTTCAAAAATCATAAAGCAGAAATTGGAAACTCAGAAATTGAAGTTATTCTGAAATTCTGATATCCAAAAAACCGAAAATCACAATTTCGAAAACTCAGAAGATCAAAAATTCATATATTTAGATATCCAAAAAACAACTTTTCAGCTTAAAAGTTAATTTTGAAATTTGAAATTTTCAGAGTTTTTTTTTCAAGTTCCTTTTTTTATAAAATTGTGAAAACTCAAAACTGAAGGAAAAATTGCATTTTTAAAAATATTTTATTCAAAAAGTGAAATTGAGAAAAAAATGTAGAAAGTCGTCTCCGGCATTGGGCATTTGTTGTATTCCAAGTACTTGGTGAATCCCTTTGGCAAGTTGCACCCATCTCTTTTACAAAGGCAGCTGATCGGAAATGCCTGAAAATGAAAAATTAGATATATTTTTCAGAAGCGGATTACTGTAACTCACCTTCTACAGACAGACATTGAACACTGCGTATCCATATTGAGGACGTTGGTGTAGTCATCCGAATCCATGTCGACGCCGTTGACGTAGAACTTGTCGAATCCCTTTGGGTACGTCATGTAAGAGCAGAACTTCTAGATTGGCTTGCTCAGTCGGTGCTCATCAGAGAAGAGGTTCCCATCAATGTTCCCCTAGATTGGCTCCCAGCACCGGATCTTCTTTGTGAGCTTGTTGGAAGAGTAGCTGGTGACCCTCATCCTTTTCTCCGGAAGCTTCATTTCCGTCAAACACCTGGAATATCAAGATTTTAAGTTTTTAGATTCCAGTTTTGTTTTCAGAATTTTAGAATTCTCAGAATTTCAAAAGTTCCGAGTTCAAAAAATCAAAATTTCTCTACAAAAATATTCGAATCAGACTAAAAACCACAAAATTTTGTAGTTTTTTCACAAGATTCTGATTTGTAATAACGTCTTCAGATTCTGAATTCGTGTACAATTCTTTGTTTTTTGAAAAATTACTAAAAAAGTAAAGTCACGGCTTCTGATTTTAAATATTTAGTATGAAAATTCAGAAATTCGGAAACTCGAAGCTTCAAACTCTAGAAAAATATGAATTCCTGAATATCAGAGTTCGAAAATAACAGAAGCTCAGGTTTCCAGAAATTTCAAAAAGTTTCAAAAATAATTTTCAAGTATAAAAAGTTTCTCACCTGTATTTTATTGAATTTTGAAAGAGTTTTACAGAAATAAGTACATAGACAAATTCGAATAGATAATTAGAAGAATCAGGAAAATCAAAACTTTAAAAAAAGTAAAGAGACGCCTACACATGGCGTCATTGGGAAAAAAGTAAAGTGAATAAAAAACTGGAGGGAAATACGGGAAAGTGAGAGAGTGAGAGAATCAGAGAAAAAGATTGATGGGTGTGTCTCTCATTTTTTTTCTCGTTCAGTTTTTTAGTGTCAGCTGGTGCTCAGGATATCACATTTCCGTTCAGTAAAGCGCAAGGCGCCGACTGGCGGTCAGAATGAGCAATCGGAAGAGGGGCATTATGGGAAATCGTATAGTGGGGGAAAAAAGAGAGCTCATGATTTAATTATTAGCTTTGCAAGTTTTTTTTTCCAGTTTCTCACGAATCAGCCTTATATGCCTTATCCAAAATGTATGCTTTCTTCTTGAAAAAAAAGCAGGTGTTTCAAAAAAATTGGAGAAAAAAAATCAGCTGTCCAAAATTGAAGAAATTCAGAAGTCCAAAAATAACAAATTTGAGCATCAGAAATCTGATAGAATCTCAGAATCTCAGAATCTCAGAATCTTAGAATCTTAGAATCTCAGAATCTCAGAATCTCAGAATCTCAGAATCTCAGAATCTCAGAATCTCAGAATCTCAGGATCTCAGAATCTCAGAATCTCAGAATCTCAGATCCTAAAAATCTCAGAATCTCAGAATAACAGAATCTCAGAATCTCAGAATCTCAGAATCTCAGAATATCAGAATCAAAAAATTCACAATTTCAGAAATCTGAAAATTGTAAATTGAAAAAAATTACATTTTTATTTAAAAATATATATTTATTCAATAAGCGGAATGTGCCATTTAAATAGAATCGATTGTGAAAACGAGGTCAAATAAATTAAAGGGTACTTAAAGGTGATTAATATTAAGAGAGATCCATGAAGTTAACCTTGTGGTTGACTGAGTAGTGTTTGTAAGCTTTCCATGAGTCGCTTATTATTGTGATTTCTGAAATTCAAAAAAAATTAAAAAAAATATGTTCTGTTTTTATATTTTACTTTCTCTACCGTAAACACTAACGCCACCCCTATCTTTCAACTTTGAGGTCATGTATCTCTTTTTCTGAGAGAGATATCAAAAAGTGGTTGACTGATAAAATATTGCTGATAATATGATAAACATTTTATCAGTTGACAACTATTTGGTATCTTTCAAGAGAAGTGAGATATATAGGCTTAACGTGGACGGTCCGGGTGGCGTTCTATTAGAGTGTTTACGGTAACTGAATTTTCCCAAAATTTCATCTTCACTAACCTTTTCAAACAACGAACAATAATAGACCTTGTGAACCAATTAAGTGGTAATTAGGGAATAATTAGTAGAGCAATTCAGAAAAAATCATAGAGAAATAGACCTCTACACACAAGGTCTTGAAGAAAATAATAAAATGAATGAATGAAGAAAGTTAGGGGAGAGGCTGATTATTTGTTTGCTCCAGGTGTCAGCTGTTTGAAGGAAATAGATAAGATAAGAAAATTGAAAAATAGAGAAGAAAACTATTCTTCAAAATATTTATGTGTGAAAATTGGGAAATCTGAAAAGTGCTAAAAGTTCTGGATAATTGAGATATTTTCAATTCAGAAAAATGTCATTTTTCAAATTTTTAAAATCAATTTCTCAATTCATTTTTTTTTCTCTCTTTTCAAATTTCTTCAAATTCCCGTTTCTCTCTTTTTTTTCAAATTTCAAATTTCTATCCGTTCCTTTGTTCTCAACATTCTGTTCTTCTTTTTTGTCCAGCCGACAGCAAATATGAATCATCTTACCTCCCAATTTTTTCTTCTCCCTCATCTCTAACTTTTCCCTCTTAACCACAGATTTTTTTTTGTAGAATTCTCATTCATTCCAAAAATCATGACTTCGTGTGTTTTAGAAGTCTTCTTCTGATTTTTCTAATTATTCTTAAATATTCCTAAACAATGACTTTCTGTGTTTAAAAGTCTATATTTTCTAATTCATTTTTCTGAATATTTCTAATTTTTTTAAAGTTTATAAATTGAATTTAAAGGTGAGTGATTAAAAAAATCGAATCAAAACTTCAACAACTCAGAAATTCTATAGGAACTGTATTGGGAAAACAGATACCGTAAGCACTCCAATAGAACGCCACCCCGACTTTCAAATTGGAGCCTATATATCTCACTTCTTTTGAAAGATATCAAAAAAGTGTCCACTGATTAAATGTTTATCATGATATCAGCAACAATTTATCAGTTGACCACTTTTTGATATCTCTCACAGAAATTGAGATACACGGGCTCAAACTTGATGATTCGGATGGCGTTTTACACAAGTGTTTACGGTAGTCAAAGTTTGTGGATCAGAATCTCCGAAACCCAGTTTTTGAGAAGATAAGGGATTCAGAAAGTCAGAACTTTTAAAATTTCTAAATTTTTTCTTTCTCTCTCCTTTCAAAACTAAGACTAAAAAATTATTTCCACGAAATCAGCTTTTTTTCAGATATAATGTGGATAAGAAAAAAAATAGAGGGGTTGAAAATAGTTTTCGAAAAATTTGCTATGTTGAAATAGAAGAACGTCTCCAGGAAGCGTCAGAAACATATTTTCGAGATTAGAAAAATTCGGGCATCATCTCGCTGCTATTTCGGATCATCTGTAAAATTTGAAACTTTTTGGTCCACTGGGGACTTCGCTAAGGTCGCGGAACCGAGAACAAACGGACACACACACAGAATTTGGTGATTGTTAATAGTAAAGATATTTTGGGGAACATTAACTTTTCAAATTTGGAAAATTTGAGCACTTCAGAATTTCAAACGTTTCGAAACATTAAAAACATTTCAAAAACTAGATTTTCAGTATATTCGTCTTTTTCTCAGGGCGGTAGTTTTCAAGACTTTTTCGGTCGCCTTTCTTGTAGATTAGTGTGATTTTCGATAATTTCAAACACATTTGGGACTGCCCCGCTTCTCAGATAGTTGTTAAACCTATCTTTGATAAGAGTAATAGTTTTATGATGGCAGCATTTTAGATAATCAATCGACATTGTATAACTTAATTTTCAGAACAATCCCTCAACAATGTATGGTACAAAAAATGGAACACCTCGCCGTCTCAAGTGTGTCGGTTCGTGTCCGCAAGGAATCGCCAACTCAGCGATCCGTCGTATTGCTAGAAGAGGAGGAGCCGAATACATCTCAGGAGTTATCTACGAGGACGCTCGTAAACTTTTGAAAGCGTTTATTCAGAACGTATTTCAAGAGGCTATCACCAACTGTGTCCGCGAAGCAAGAAAGACGACGGACATTGTCGAGGCTCTGAAGAAAACAAGATTTAGATGATTTCAATAATATTCTCATCAAAAAGTAAGTTCAGACCCAACTGAAACTTAAGGACAATTTCAATAAGTTAATAAATTGTTGAAATTCGACGATTGGCTGATGAAAAGTTATAATCAGACTCTTGCAAAACGGGCCTTGTCCTAACTTCTTTCATAATCAATATTTTCTGATCATTTAGTTTTTTTTTCAGGGCGTCGAGCATGGCCAGAGATTAGTTCAACGCAATGATTCATTCTTTCCGACATAGCTCGTCTTCTTATTATGCTTGTCTGAGAAAAAAAAGGTTTAGACGCAGACAAAAAAGTGTCTGCGTCTCCACTTTAGTGTGCTATTTAGGCTCTCCGCTTCGAGACCGCTACCGTATTTAGACTGCAAAGAATACTCTCTAACCTTTTTTTTCTCAGACAAGCATAATACTGATCACATACTCATTTTCTTTTCTCGTTTTCTTAACTAGTTCCTCTCTTTTTCGATTGTTTAGTTAATTACCGGAAAACTATGTATTCCGTTTGTAACTTTCAATTCAATAGCTCTGTGTTAATTGATATTTACTTGAGACAATAAAGTCACTTGAAGTAAAATTTTAAGTTCAACATGATATGAAATCCGATACCCAAAAAAGTGTAACCCACGGCTGATCCAGGACTTCCACAAATGGTCTCCTGCAACTAACCTAGGCCTTTCTAAGAGCTGATAACGAAGGTCAACAGGAACAAGCCATAAAAATTTTACAGTCCCACTATTTTCGCTTTTTTAACTGCCAGTATGACAAATCAATCCTGCTCAATACAAATAAATCTGGTGATTCAAGTTTTAAATCTGGTGTTTCAAGAGTTTTTTCTTTCAAAATTCCTGTTTTTATAAATATTAGAATAACTTTGAACAATAGTGAAAACTCAATCTGAAAACTGAAAGAAACTAATGTTTATATAAAAAATATTTTATTCAAAAAGAGAAATTGAGAAAAAAATGTAGCAAGTCGTCTCTGGCATTGGGTATTTGTTGTATTCCAGGTACTTCGTGAATCCCTTCGGCAGATTGCACCCATCCCTTTTACACAAGCAACGGATCGAAAAAGCCTGAAAATGAATAAATTAGATATATTTTTCAGATGTGGATTACTGTAACTCACCTTCTACAGACAGACATTGAGTACTGCGTATTCACATTGAGAACGCTGGCGTAGTCATCTGATTCCATGTCGACGCCGTTGACGTAGAACTTATTGAATTCCTATGGGTACGGCATGATGGAGCAGTACTCGTAGATCGGTTCCCTCAGTCTGTGCTCTTCAGAGAAGTGGTTTCCATCATGCTCTCCTCGATTGGCTCCCAGCACCGGATCTTCTTTGTGAGCTTACTGAGAGAGTAGCTGGGGATCCATTTCCTCCAAACACCTGAAACATCAAGATTTTAATTTCTTAGATTCCAATTTGTTTTATTCTCAGAATTTCAAAATTTCAGAGTTTCAGAATTTCAAAATCTCAACAAATCGAATTGTTTCCACAAAAATATCAGAATCAGACTCAAAACCACTGATTTTGTAGTGTCTGTCACAATACTCTGATTCGTAATAACGTCTTCAGAATAAGAATCTATGAACAACTTTTTTTTTGTTTTCTTGAAAATTACTAAAAAAGTAAAGTCACGTCTTCTGATTTCGAGTTTTTCGTATAGAAAGCCAAAAATCCAGAAAATTGAAACTTCAAACTTTAGAAAAATATGAATTCCTGAATATCAGAGTTCCAGAAATTTCAAAAAATTTCAAAAAATGATTTTCAAATTTAAAAAGTTTCTCACCTGTATTTTTATTGGATTTTGAAGAGTTTTACAGAAATAACTACATAGACCAATTTGAATAGATAATTAGAATAATCAGGAAAATCAAAACTTAAAAAAAAGTATAGAGACGCCTACACACACGGCGCCATTGGGAAATAAAGTAAAGTGAATAAAAAACTGGAGGGGAAAACGGGGAAGTGATAGAGTGAGAGAATTAGAGAAAAAGATTGATGGGCGTGTCTCTCTTTTTTTTTCTCGTTTAGTTTTTTAATGTCAGTTGGTGCTAAGGATATCACATTTCCGTTTAGTAAAGTGCAAGGCACCAGCTGGCTGTCAGAATGAGCAATCGGATTAGGGACATTAGAGAAATAGTGCGGGGAGAAAAAGAGATCTTATGATTTGATTATTAGCTCTGAAAGTTTTTTCCCAGTTTCTGAGGAGTCAGCCTTCTCCAAAATGTATGATTTCTTCTCGAGATCTCATGATTTATGAGTCATGAATTTCTGATCTTTTCAGCAATTTTTCCAAAGTTTCTCAGAAACTTAAAAAAAAATCAGTTGCTCAAAACTTCAGAAATTCAGAAATCATAAATTCGAACATCAGGAATTTAGAAGGTGGAAATTGAAGTCATTCAAAAATACAGAAATTCAGAAATTCAGAAATTCAGAAATTCAGAAATTCAGAAATTCAGAAATTCAGAAATTCAGAAATTCAGAAATTCAGAAATTCAGAAATTCAGAAATTCAGAAATTCAGAAATTCAGAGATTCAGAAATTTAGAAATTCAGAAATTCAGGAATTCAGAAACTCAGAAATTCAGAAATTCAGAAATTCAGAAATTCAGAAATTCAGAAATTCAGAAATTCAGAAATTCAGAAATTCAGAAATTCAGAAATTCAGAAATTCAGAAATTCAGAAATTCAGAAATTCAGAAATTCAGAAATTCAGAAATTCAGAAATTCAGAAATTCAGAAATTCAGAAATTCAGAAATTCAGAAATTCAGAAATTCAGAAATTCAGAAATTCAGAAATTCAGAAATTCAGAAATTCAGAAATTCAGAAATTCAGAAAATAATGTTTCAGAGAATACTATAAAAATCTATAATAGGTTTCAAATAGCCATAACTTTTAAAGTTATTTTTCATTTGGAAATTGTTTTGAAAAACTTAAAGGAGGCCAGACACCAAAAAAAAGTTTTCCTGATATTTTGGCTAGAGAACCCCCATGAGGGGTTGAACTCATGACATGCAGCTCAGGGGTACAGCGCCGCTACCGACTGAGCTACGGGGCACGGTCTCCCCGCTTGTTAATTCAAGCTGCAAGCTATTTTCTCAGCGGAGCGCATTTGCATAGCCATTCAAAAATGATATTCTTTTTTTTTGTACTGAAAAATCATGTTTTTTGGGAAAATAAAATCTCTTTGATGATTTTTTAAAGATTTCTTCCATAGAAAATGTTAACAGAGTCTCAGCGGACATTTTAATCACAAAAACAACAGAAACAGACGAGAAATGGAGGAGGAGATCGATTTCGAAGATTTGGCCTGAAAACGCAATTTTTTGAGGAAGAATTGAAAATTCTCGAGATACACCGAATATTTTAGAAAATCATCCATACAATTTGTAGAATAGAATATGGCTCACATTTTAAAACAAAAATTGATCGAAAAAGTGGAAAATTGAGGGAGGAGATACAATTTTACTGTTGGACACTGGAATATCAAAAAACGCTCAAAGCTAGAATTATATCGAACATTTGATGGAAACAACACAATTCATAGGTTTTCGAGTAATATGTACTGTTTAACATTAATATTCAATCAAATTTGTCTTTTTTTTTTGCTTTTTTGTGGATCATATTGATGTTACTTACCGTATTTTATTCCTCGAAAACTTTCTATTGCAGAAAAAACGGGTACAAAAAGAGCAGAGAGAGGGCACACAAACACATTTGGCGGGTTTTTATTCGAGAAAAAACAAAACAAACAGTAGGTCAGTTGATAAGATTAGGATTCCGTGGATTTCGAAAGAAAACTGAACACTGTCAGCCAATGGTTGAGTTCTGTGATCAAGAGAAATCGGGAAAACACTTCTAGAGACATAAATCACATGCACAGTCTATTACAGAATATGCCACCCCCCAGACAAGCAGCAGCTCGTAAAAAAGCGAATGCCATGACAGCTTCTCTTGTGAAGGCTGCTCATATTCAACTTCACAAAGAGCATATTGACGAGAGAAGAGCTGCTGAGAGAATTCCAGTCGTTGACACACATATACAGTACTTGAAAGAGGAAGTGAAACAGCTGACGAAGAAGTTAGAAGATTCCCAAATGATGCTGGAAAATTCTGAAAACGAAAAAAAGGAATTGAAAGCTGAAATTGAAAAACTCCGTTCACTCATTGGAGCGATGAACATCAATAAAAATAGGCAATTGACCGAAAAGGAAGCTTCCATTGACTTTCACAAAACAAGAATCAATGCTCTTGAGGGTCATATTGACGAAATAACCCCTTTAACCCCAACAGGAGGGAAGACACTGAAACCATATGCAATGATTAAATCGAAGAGTACTGTAGAAGAACGTTATAAGAGGATCATTAAAATGATTTCGAATCTCGTTGGACCATCAAATGTTGATGCATTTCTTTACGACTTCATGCACTTGGCAAATCAAGATCCGGAAAGAGTTTTCAGCACGACTCTGTCTCCTTGGGATTCTTTCTTCATGGTTGTCCGTCATCAGCTCTCGGATGGATTTTTAAAAGATTTCAACGCTTTTACAATGGAACGGCTCAAATTTCCTGTTTTCTGCTCACGTCCGAAAATTGAAGAAATGAAAAAACAGTTTTCAACATCCCAGCACTACTCTTTCCAAATTCAACAGGTTATGAAACCTTCCAGAGTCGGAAAAGAAGTTCTCGTGGACACTGCTTTAGTTCAAATCACCGAACTGAAAAAGCTACTGTCTCTCCGACTTGAAATTTTGGCGCGTCATAACCGTCTCATCTTCGATTCGGGAACTGGTGATAACATCGTAATTGGAGTCGGCGCAGACAAAGGGGCAGACACGACCAAGCTGGCATTGGTGATCGAAAACGTCTCCAGTCCGAACAACGCTCACGGTTTACTTCTCGTTGGCCTCTACACCGGCAACGATAGCCACGAGTTGCTTCAGAAGAACTTTTCATCGATTTTCGCCCAAATCGATTCCCTGGATACAATTTCCTATTTTGATGGTGAAGAAGAAGTTGAGAAGAAGGTGGTGAAGAAGATTCTCGGAGATTGCAAATGCATTTCTTCTCTATACGGTCATCCGGGACAGAACTCCAGAGCTCCATGCTATATTTGCGACAAAGTTTGGTCCACCCATGGAAAGAATGTTGGATGTTTGGAGACTTTCGATTTTGAAGCTATGGGAACTCTTCGAACTCTAGCTCTATTCCGAGCTTCCGGAAATCCTTTGCTAGCGATTGAGCCAACTAACGCCGGTCCACCAACCCTCCACACAGCTCTTGGCATAGTCCAATACTATTGCGTCGACTGGATGATTGCGCTGGCCATCAAGATTGACACTGGATCATCATCGGACACAAATTTAAAGACACGTCGCAAGGAGCTTCGAGTTTTGACTTCTGACGTTAAGGAGATGGAGAAGCTTGTCGAATCGCTGGTTGCCTCTTTCGAATCGTTGACTTCGATTACCGAATGCATGGAAGCGAGTTTCTCAAAAAAGAAGTCGACTAGAATCGCGAATCAGTCCTGCGAAGCTTCTTTTTGTGTTGTCGCATCAGCAAAAAAATCCACTCTTCCCGATTCACTTCTTTTCCAATGCTCCGTCTGTAATGCAACATCTCACGACTTCTGTGCTCTTCTGGTTAACTTTGAAGTCCAAAACAAGACGAGTAGGTGCCACCTGAAATGTTGGGATTGTCAATATGGAATGATGTCTGATTTGGAACGCATTCGCATCGTTCAAGAAAAAACAACCAAAGTTCAAACTGAATTGAGCAACAATGAGGACATTCTCAGAGTTCTGGATCAAGATAAGACCAAATTGGAGCAGAATCTCAAAGGAATTGGCCCCACTCGCGATCTTCTGGAAGCAGCATTTCGAAGCATCGGATGTGACAATCGGATCTGGTATCAGGAATTGACCGGCAATCAGGCTCGCAAACTTCTCCGACCTGCGTCCATCTCCAAAGTTCTTTCGGTGTTCGACTCGAGCACGATGCATTTGACACCCAACGATCTCCGAGACATCGAGTTGATGAGGATTGTGATGACCGACTTGTCCTTCCTGATGACATCTGCGTCAAATTCTGTGAAATCCGATGAAGAAATTGACGTGATTGAAGCGGTGGTGAAACGATTCTCGGAGAATCTTCGAAAGGCGCAACCGAAGGCTACGGCAACTCCGAAATTGCATCTTTTGGCGTGTCATCTGGTTCCTTTTCTTCGTTTGCATCGTAGTTGGGGAAGAGTCACCGAGCAGGGAATCGAAAGTCTCCATGCTGTCATCAACAGAGTGAACGCCAGATACGCCTCGGTCCCGAACATTCTTCACAAATCCACGCTTCTTGTCGACCGGCTCGGACACTACAACCTCCTCTTCGACGTTGGCTCTTCCTGGCTCAAAGATTGTTGATTCTTCTTGCTTCTGTTTGAATAAAATTCCTTCCATTTTTCCATTGAGACCTGAAATAATTTTTGGCGGAGAAGTATGATGAGTTCTTTGTTGACTAACCGCATTTCCTAATGGTTTTAAACCAAATTATCTTATTTTCTGCTCGACTAATCCTTGACACATAACAAAAATCGCTCATTAAACGCCATTATTTCAGAATGCCTGCTCAACAACTTCTCTCGCTTCAATCAGGCGAAATGACACGATTTTCATCGAATTTCGCTACCGAATTCTTCATCTGGAATTATAATTTTTATAAAAAATAGCTTTAAAACTCTTTTATTGCTCTAAAATTAACGATAAAGAAAGAAAAATCAAGAGAAAGAGAGAGAGTCAATACATAAATTCTTAAATCAAAACTTGAACACAATTATTTGCCGCGCTTTGCAAAACTTTGTGGTGATGCAATCGCGCTCCACGGTTTGCAGTCCGCGTTTTGAAGGGGGGAGACCGTGCGGGGGCGCAAACGGGGCTGACGACCGATGGCCTACATGAGCGCGGCGCGATTTTTTCCCCCCAATTTCCCCCGAAATTTTTGCTGTCTCGCCTCCTTTAAAAGTTAATTTCAAAAAGTTGAATTGTTCAGGGTTTTTTTTTCAAAACTCCGGTTTTTCATAAAGATTGGAGTAACTTTGAACAATAATGAAAACTCAATCTGAAAACTAAATAAAAAGTTGTTTATATAAAAAATATTTTATTCAAAAAATGGAATGTCCCGTTGACCTTGAAATTGGCATTGGACGCTTGTTGTATTCCAGGAACTTGGTGAATCCCTTTGGCAAGTTGCATCCATCCCTTTTACACAAGCAACGGATCGAAAAAGCCTGAAAATGAAAAATTAGTTATAATTTTCAGAAGTGGATTACTGTAACTCACCTTCTACAGACAGACATTCAGCACTGCGTATCCGTAATCGTCTGAGTCCATATCAACTCCGTTGAGGAAGAACTTTTTGGAGTCCTTTGGGTACGGCATGTAGGAGTAGATTTCATAGACTGGCTTGACATTGAGCACGGCATAGCCGCGTTGAGAGACTTAGAAGAAGGACGTTGGTGTAGTCATCTGATTCCATGTCGACGCCGTTGACATGGAACTTGTTGAAGTCCTTTGGGTGCGGCATGATGGAGCAGTACTCGTAGATCGGTTCCCTCAGTCGCTGCTCTCCAGATAAGTGGCTTCCATCAATTCTCTCCTCGATTGGCCCCCAGCACCGGATCTTCTTTGTGAGCTTGTTGAGAGAGTAGCTGGTGATCCTTATCCTTTTTCCGGAAGCTTCATTTCCTCCAAAAGTCTGAAATTTCAAAATTTTAGGTTTTTAGATTCCAATTTTTTTCAGAAATTCAGAGTTTTCAGAAATCCCAGAATTTCAGAATTTTAGAGTTGTTTTTATGAAAAACTAATTTTCTCAAAAATCTCAAAAAAAATTGCTTACCTTTTAATACTGACACAACTTGGACCAATTCCACGGAATTAACTAGAGACTAATTGAAATAGATAATTGAATAATCAGAAAAATATTAGAAATTCGAGAAAAATAAACTCAGAGACGCCTACACATGGCGTCAGCGAAAAACTAAAATGAGGAAAAACCCGGAGGGGAAAACGGAAAAGTGAGAGAGTGAGAGAACTAGAGAAAAAGATTGATGGGCGTGTCTCTCTTTTTTTTCTCTATTCATGTTCAGTTTAGTGTCAGTTGGTGCTCGGGATCTCCAATTTCCGTTCAGTAAAGTGCAAGGCGCCAACTGGTGGTCAGAATGAGCAATCGGAAGAGGGGCGTTATGGGAAATCGTATAGTGGGGGAAAAAAGAGATCTCATGATTCAATTATGAGCTCTGCAGGTTTTTTTCTCAGTTTCTCACGAATCAGCCTTCTCCAAAATGTATGATTTCTTCTCGAGATCTCACGATTTATGAATCATGAATTTCTGCTTCTCTCTGCATGTTTTTTCCAGAGATTCTCAGAAAAATTCAGAAATTCAGAAATTCAAAAATTCAGAAATTCAGAAATTCAGAAATTCAGAAATTCAGAAATTCAGAAATTCAGAAATCATAAATTCAAACATCAGGAATATAGAAGTTGGAAATTGGAAAGAAAAATATATTTCCAGAAAATACTATAAAAATCTATAATAGATTTCAAATAGCCATAACTTTTGAAGTTTGTTGTCCCTCTGAAAATTGGTTTGAAAAAAATTCAGAAATTCAGAAATTCAGAAATTCAGAAATTCAGAAATTCAGAAATTCAGAAATTCAGAAATTCAGAAATTCAGAAATTCAGAAATTCAGAAATTCAGAAATTCAGAAATTCAGAAATTCAGAAATTCAGAAATTCAGAAATTCAGAAATTCAGAAATTTAGAAATCGAAACATCAGAAATTTAGAAATCGAAACATCAGAAATTCAGAAATTCAGAAATTCAGAAATTCAGAAATTCAGAAATTCAGAAATTCAGAAATTCAGAAATTCAGAAATTCAGAAATTCAGAAATTCAGAAATTCAGAAATTCAGAAATTCAGAAATTCAGAAATTCAGAAATTCAGAAATTCAGAAATTCAGAAATTCAGAAATTCAGAAATTCAGAAATTCAGAAATTCAGAAATTCAGAAATTCAGAAATTCGGAAATTCAATTTTCTCCCTTCTTTTCGAATATCTTCAAATTTCCTTCTCTTCTTCTTCTTTTCAAATTCAAAATTTCTATCCGTTCTTTTGTTCGCAAACGTTTTTCTTCTTTTTTTTGTAGGAAATTGCGTCACTTGTCCTTCAAACATTTTCCTTTCTTCTTTCATGTTCTCTAATCTCTCTTCATTCTCCCTTATCTCTAACTTTGTCCTCTTAACCACAGAATTTTTTTTGTAGAAGAATTCTCATTTATTCCCAAAATTTAGACTTCGTGTGTTTTAGAAGTCTCCTTCTGATTTTTCTAATTATTTTTAAATTTATTTTATTCCCTAAAAATGACTTTGTGTGTTGTAAAAGTCTATTTTCTAATTGATTTTTTCTGAATATTTCTAATTTTTCAAAAATGGATTTAAAGGTGGGTAATTTTTGAATTTTTCTTTTAAAAAGTCTCAAAACGATTAAAAATATTTTCAAACTTGTTGAATCCCGAAAATATACAAAAATTGAAATTCTAGAAAAATGAAAATTTTCGAATTACTCCAGAAACCCAAACATTACTGAGCTTTCAAAAAAATGTTCAGATTATCAAAAATTCAGAAATTCTTTAGGAAATATATAGGGAAAACAGATACCTGTAAACTCTCTAATAGAAAACCACCCGGGCCGTCCACTTTGAGGCTATATATCTCACTTCTTTTGAAAGATATCAAAAAGTTGTTAACTAATAAAATGTTTATCATTAAATCAGCAACATTTTATCAGTTGACCACATTTTGATATCTTTCACAGAAAATGAGATACAAGGGCTCAAATTTGATGATTTGGATGACGTTCTACTAGAGTGTTTACGGTATAAAAATTGAAAATGAGTCAGAAAGTTTTTGAAACTTCTGATTGCGCGGATTTTTTTCGAAGTAGATTTATAGTTTTTTAGAGATCTCATGTTGGAACAATACGACATCGTGGAAACACGATCATTGCGCCATGGTTACGAAATCTTTGGTGAATTCGCTGAGGACGGCCGAGGAAACAATTACCCGCCCCTCTTCATCGACACGGAGTCATCGACAACCCCAAGAGGATCGAAGTTGGCCTTGGTGTCCATCTTCGATGTTCAATCCGGAATCGTGTTTATGGAGGGTACACACATCGAGTCAGGAGGAAGTGGAGGCTGTCATTTTGGCGATCAATCAGAAGAGAAGAAACCTTGTCGTCTTCGGTTCGGAGCCGCTATTTGAGGCTGAGAACATCCAGGGAGCCGGAAAATGGTAGAGGATGGTTTGAAGGAATTGCCGAGTCTCTACGATTACAAAGAATTTGCGCCAACTCCTCCAAGCGTTTGGATCAGTGAAGCTAACTTCAATATAAGAGTTCGCGATACTTTTGAGGGTGGAAGGATATGTCTAGGGAACTATTTATGGAAATTTTTCATAAAATTAAATTTTTTCCGTTTTTATGTCCTTGTCCATTTCTTAAAAAATAAACATTTTCTCGTTTTTTTTTATTTTGGAAGGCCACAGTTCAAAAACTTTGAAAAATAAAAATTTTTAGGAAGTTTCAAAAACTAGACATCTCACTATCTTTTTCAGAATTTCAAAAAATGCAGAAAAAAAAATCCAAAACCTTCTTCCTATCTTCAAAAGTCATCTTTGTCTCCTCATGACTACTGTCCAAGGCCACCTTTTCTCTTCCGAACTTTTTCGATTCATTCTCTCATTTATTCCCCTCTCCATGACGTCGTGTGTAGACGTCTCTATTCTGATTTTTTTGAAATTCCTATTTTTCAAAATTTCTAAATACCAATGGCCTTGAACGTCATCTGACTATCTAAGAGCTGGAAAGTTAATCGATTAGCCATGATATGAGCCATGAAGAATGGGGAGATTCACACATTTTGGTGTCCAAGAGGCCAATTTGAGATTTTCAAACATTGTCTACGGGGCACTGACAGAAAATTTGATCTATTGTGGTAAGACTTTTATTCATTTTTTTTCATTTTCACGATATATTATTTTCACGACAGTACATGTGCTTTCATTTTTACGACAATACAAGTATTTTTGGCTTTACTATGACATCTTGGTCATTAAAAAATTTTTGTCCTTAGAAAAGTGTATGGCCCTTAGAAAAAAGGTTGGTCCTTGATAAAATAGCCTCTACAGTAGTATGAAATTCTGGTCCTTAAAAAAAAGTTGGTCCTTGAAAAATTTTGGTCCTTAAAGTGGGTCACACTTTTCATGGTTATTTTAAGACCAACAGTTTCTTTCTAACAAGATTTTCTTGAAGGACCAATTTTTCTCCTAAGGACCAAGATATCACAGGAAACCAGTATTTTTTCAGATACGGATTCAACCCAATTGGAAGGAGAGGCACTCGGGCAAATGACGAATGAGGTACCCAATGGATGAGAAAATTCCGAAATTGTGGCGATAGCTCTTGCACGAGAATGATGAAGAGAAGCACGCCTGCAAGGCCAAAGGAATCACTCTAAACTATGAAACATGCGAAAAAGTAATTTGGTTTTTGAGAATTTTTTATTAAAAAAAAAAAACGTTTTCCAGGCTGTGAAAATTCTGAGTGGTGTCCCGGAAAACAACTTTTTGGACGGTCTCGAGTCGATTAATGAGGATAAATGTGTCAAATTTTTTAATTGTAAACCATTATGATTTTATTAATAAATTATAATATAAATTTAAAAAAACCACTAGAATTTATCCAAGAATAAAATTCAGGTTCATATTTACCTCGAAAAATATTTTTTTAACCAAATCCTGAAAAAATTTCAATTTTCAGAATTTCGAAAAATTTATGAGAATTCAAAACCAGGAAAATAAATCAGTCTATCTCTTTTTCTCCTTATCTCCAAAAATCTTTTTTTGTTAGTATCCCTGACCCTAATTGCCGCCTTTTGACTATTGTCCAATGCCACCCCCTTTACTTCCGAAATTTCTTCTTTTCATTCATTCATTTATTCTTCCTTTTCCAAGACATCGTGTGTAGATGTCTCTTTTTTATTTATTTTTCTGAAATTCCTAATTTTCAAAAAATTATTCGAAAACCAATGGATTCGGAACTAGACTTGGTAAGATTTTTTAGAATTTATAACTAATTTTTTCGATTAAAAAATAGTCAATTTTGAACTCCTGAAAAAAGTGGTTCAAAATTCTTCAATTTCTTCGAAAATTTAAGAGTTTACTCAACAAAATTAAAGCTTCAATTTTGTAGTTGACAACTTTTTTGGCAAGTTTCATCCAATTGAGATATGACCGTTTGTAACCAAAACAGTGTTGATACTAGCTATTTATCTCGCTTCGTTGGATTTTTACGAAAAAGTTGTCAATTACAAAAATGAAGCTCTAGTTTTGTTTAGTCTACTTTGAAATTGTCAGGAAAATCGACAAATTCTGGCATACTTTTTCACTTTTTTCAATTTTACTATTTCTGTAGCATACACTGTATTAGAAGGGTATGTCAACTTTGAGCCAATTTATCTCAGTTCCTGTAAAAGATATCAAAAAGTGGTCAACTGCTAAAATGTTCTTCACAATTTCAAAAATATTTTGTTACTTGATAACTTTTTGATATCTCTCACAGAAATTGAGATAAATATGGTTAAAAGTGAGTAGTTCTTGGAATTTTTTAGGGGTTTCTGGAAGCTTCGATTCTCTACTACTCTCTATTTTGGAGATGTTCGTATTCACTGTGTTCTTCATCAACTAACCGTTGGCGGGATCTATCGTTGGATCTCGTCAATCTGCGGCTCCGCATGAGGGGTCCGGTGGAGGTGAGATCCCTTCGCCGGCTCGCTCACCGGTCGGTTGACCGGGATCGTGCAGGTCTCTCGAGAAACGTTTGTTTATGAGCTTATTTTCGGAAAGTTACAGTTATTTTTGCAGGGCAGAATCTTGCCGGTTTTATTGGCGGGAACAGGATACCGTCGTCAGTGTAGCCGATTATTTCTACTTGAAATATGGGTTTTTACTCCGTTACCCTTCGGAGAATTTGATTTATTTCGCTCAACCGACGGATCGCCGAGGCTTCACTGACGAGAGCAACAGTTTTCCAATGGAGATGTGTCAACTTCGATTCTAGTTCGAAAAAACCTGAAGTCCGATTTTTCAACCTAGTTTACTCAAAAATAAATTGTTTTGTAAAGTGAATGTGTTCTGTTGTTTCTTATAAAGACAATTATCACAAAGAAAGTGAAAAGTGATGTGAAAATACTTTCATGATTGGAACACACATAAAAAAAAGGGGGCGATTCTAATGTTTTTCAGACAGAAAATATAGATTTGTTCAGGAGCTCCATTGCCATTTATTTTTGTTGCTCGTCTTCAACAAATGGAATCTTGGACATGGATTGGGGATTGGTGGAATACTCCCTCTTGTCACATATTGTGTTGTGGTGATACTCGCGACTGAAAGACTCAGGTATAACTCGGTCAGAATAACCATTTTCTTAATTTTTTGTAATAATTCTTGGACGATGGAACTTAACATTCAAAAGAGCGATTATATTACCTTAAACACTCTAATAGAACGACGCCCGGACCGTCCACTTTGATTCTATATATCTCCGTTCTTCTGAAAAATATCAACTAGTTGTCAACTAATAAAGTATTTATCATGATAACAGCAACATTTTATCACTTGACCACTTTTTGATATCTTTCACAGAAAATGAGATACACCTGAGTATTTCAGTCGTCAGTACTATTTATTTAGGAATTTTTAGGAGTTTTTTGCTTGTTCATTTTTTCCCTTTTCTTCAAATCTCTTCAAATCCTTCTCTCTTTTTTCAGATACAAATTTCCTATCCGTTCGCCTGTTCTAAAAATTTTTTTTCCTCATTTTTGTGTCCAGAGTAAGACAAATATGAATCATATGTCCTCCAAATGTTTTCCTCTTCTCGTTCATTGTCTCTGGTTCTCTTCATTCTCCCTTATATCTCCCCTTTTCCTCTTAACCACAGATTTTTTGTGTAGAATTCTTATTTATTACCCAAAAAATGACTTCGTGTGTTGTAGAAGTCTCCTTCTGATCCTTCTAATTATTCTTAAATTTATTTTATTCCTAAAAATGACTTTATGTGTTTAAAAGTCTATTTTATAATTGATTCTTCTGAATATTCCTATTTTAATAAGTTTTGAAAATGGATTTAAAGGTGAGTGTTTGACAATTTTTAGAAATCACAAATTTCTGAATTTCTGAATTTCTGAATTTCTGAATTTTCGAATTTCTGAATTTCTGAGTTTCTGAATTTCTGAATTTCTGAATTTCTGAATTTCTGAATTTCTGAATTTCTTAATTTCTGAATTTCTGAATTTCTGAATTTCTGAATTTCTGAATTTCTGAATTTTTGAATTTCTGAATTTCTGAATTTCTGAATTTCTGAATTTCTGAATTTCTGAATTTCCGAATTTCTGAATTTCTGAATTTCTGAATTTTTGAATTTCTGAATTTCTGAATTTCTGAATTTCTGAATTTCTAAATTTCTTTTTTTTCTCAGATGCTGCAACTTTGATAAAATGTGGTATTCGTGCAGATTTTTCTGGAAAATGGGCACACGTCACGGAAAGTCTCGTACAACAACCACACTGACATTCAAACCAGATCTAGAAGAAGAAGGACATACAATGAAAAGATTGTGATTTTCATTTGGTAAGCTTGAAAACATATTTTTGAAAATTTACCTTTTTTGTAGGTTCTGGCACGTTTCAACTTCTGAGTTCATCAGATATTTCATCAAGAATTATTTGGAAATAGAATTCTTATCATTATCATAATCAATGATTATCTCTCATTTTTTCCAATATTTGTCATAGAATAAATATTTAAAAAAGACATACTCGAATATGTATTCGTTTATTTGATTACAAATTAAGAGTGATATCATTCAATTTCTTACATTAGTTTTCAGAAATTCGAAAAATTCGTGAAATTTCAAAACCAGGAAAATTAATCAGTCTATCTTATTTTCTCCTTATCTCCAAAAATCCTTTTTTGTTAGTGTCCCTGACCCTAATTGCCTCCTTATCACTACTGTCTAAGGCCACCCTCTTGTCTTCCGAAATTTCTTTTTTTTTATTCATTCATGTATTTCCCCTTTTCTTCAAGACGTCGTGTGTTTAGATGTCTCTATTCTGATTTTTTTTTAAATTCTCCTAGCTTTTTAAAATTATCCAAAAACCTATGGGTTCGGAACTCGAATTGGTAAGATTTTTCAAAATTGAAAGCTAATTTTTTTGATTAAAAAAAGGGAGTTCAGAATTCTTCGATTTCTTTGAATTTTACAGAGTATATTCAACAAAATTAGATCTTCAATGTGGATCTCTGCTACCAACTTTCTCAACGCGGTGGCGCCGAACCGTCGTAACTTTGATGCCGTTATTGTTAATCTCCGGTTGCGACGGTTCGGATCAAGGACAGTTTCCGGCTCAACGGTACCGTTCAGTTGTCGTCCTTGACGTGAGTTTGTTGTATTGAAATTCAGTGTTTTATTTAATTTTTTAAGGGCCCGAAGCTGTCGTTTCTATTGTGGGGAAATGCGTCGTAGCATTTCCGTCGACGAGTATTTTTATATAAAATACGGAGTGACGCTTCAACGGCCGGACGACAAGCTCGTGTTTTTCATTGGAAGTGACGATAACCGAGGCTGTACTACTGAAGCTTGTTTATTCCCCCCCCCCCCCCCCCGAGGTCGTTCAAATAATGATAAGGAACTAAATTTCTGTTTAGTTAAAATAAATTGTTGTGACATAGACTTTTGTTCTTTCATTTATATAAAAATAAAAATAAAAAAGAGAATTCTTTCATGATTGAATTGCACATAAAAAAGGAGGCGATCCTAATGTTTTTCAGACGAAAAGATAGATTTGTGTAGGAGCCCCATTGCCATTATTCTTGTTGGATGTCTTCAACAATTGGGATTTTGGACGTGGATTGGCGATTGGAACCATACTCCTTCTGTCACCTATTGACGCGTGATGGTATTCGCTTGGAATGATTTGAAGTGTGTTGATTCGGATAAAATTAAGATTTTCTTACTTTTTGCCGCACGCTTTATGTTGGCATAAGAGGTGATTCATCTTCAGTCCTCTGCAGTTCACCGGAAAGTGAAAAGCACGAGTGAGGCACGTCAGGCAGAGCCTTTGTTGGATGGCAGTTGCCATTTTCCCAGCTTGCGGGATTGTTTCGCAGTCCGAAGTGTGGTGTTCTTGAAAACACAACTTATACTTGAGTTGACGGGTTGGTCTTTTCAGCTCTCTTGCCGCCTTGTCGGTAAATTCCTTCATTTGGAACGTCACGGCCATCCTCTTGGCCTCGTCGATGATGTGGGACACGGAGTCGGATGATTGTCTCTTGGACATGCTTTTGGTTGGGAAAAGGGTGATTTGGAGGTGTTTCTGGAATTATTTCTATATTAAAGTAGTGTTGATGTGTCATTTTTAAGAGTAATTATACGATTCAATTCTGAAAAATTCTGAAATTCTAACAATAAGATTCTAAGATTCTAAGACTTTGTGGCCATAAAATCTGATTCGAATAACCATTCACAATTTCCCATAGTTTGTTCAAATAGCAATTTTTGTGTACTCAAGTGAAACGTATGAATTCCCCTCCATTTGATCATTTTATTTGTTTACTGGTACCTCTTCTCTACTAGTCCTTGACCCTCTGAGCGTCCGCCGGGACAGTTGCCTACCTTCCATCCCTTCATTCATATATTCATACTCCCCTTATAACAAGACGTCGTGTTTAGATGTCTCTTTTGATTTTTCTAAGTATTCAAGTTTCATTTTCCTGAAAATGTGTGAAAAAAAAAGAATTTCGAAGTCGCTATGGTAAGATTTTTATTTTAATAAAATAATTTTTGAAATGGAGAGTAGTCAAAATTTAACTCCAAAAAAGTGATTTCAAAAAATCGGGACATTTTGGATTCCTTTTTCAGTCTTTCAAAATAGACTACTTTTAACTAAAAAACTAAAAAAAAAGGAAAAAACATCTAGAAACTTTGAACCCAATTATCACGGTCCCTGTGATAGGTATCCAAAAGTTGTTAACTAATAATATGTAGCTGATGATATGATAAACATTTTATCAGTTGACCACTTATTGATATCTTTGACAGAAACCAAGATAATTATGGTCAAAGGTAGGTTCTTCTTTTTTACAGTTAAATTTTATTTTTTTAAAATATAGACAATAGTCAAATTTGAAGCACAAAAAGTGGTTCAGAATTCTTCAACTTATCAGAAAATTTCAGAATATACTAAGCAAAACTGGAGCTTAAATTTGATGATTCTGTTTCAGAATGCCGGTGGTTGTGGCAAGCTACGATCTCAGGATAGGAAGAAAAAATGTTGCTGTCAAATGGATCAGGATCTTGATAAGTGAGAACTACGTTGGAATGTTCAAGAGGTGGCCGGACTGATGTGTCAAACCTCTTTCCAATGGAGGTTATACCTTTTTAATTTGATGGTTGTTTGATCGGATTTTAAAAATGAATAAATGTTTTTGGATACATCTCATGATTGACTATTCTCAATAAATCCATTTATTTGAAAAAAATGCTCCAGGTAAACATTTTCTATAATTTCTCGGAGAATTTGTTTCAAATTTGCAGGTTTCTAGAGGTCAGATGACTTCAAGAGGAAGTTGCCCAATTAAAAAAAATATTTTTTCAAGTTAAAAAATTTTTATAGGGGTTTTCAAATTTTGTATTTCTGGATAGGCTGAAATGGGTAATAATCGCATTTTAAAAGCTGTTGGATATCTCAAAGCTTGCAAGTTTCTAAATATCTTAAAACTTTGATGATTCTAAATTTTTCAGGATTCATTAGAACTTCAGGAATTCCAGAAAATCGTTAATATTCTAAAAGCCATCCAATTTGAACTAATGGATTTCCCTCCATCTATTCATTTTATTTGTTTACTCGTTTCTGTCCTTGACGCTCTGGACCCCCTCTGGTCAGCTGCCCACTTCTTCTTCCCCTAAGTTCCCCTTCCATCCCTTCATTCATACATTTACTCTCCCTCACATCAAGACGTCGTGTTTAGATGTCTCTATATTTTATTTATTTTTTCTGAAATTGCTATTCTTTAAAAAATTTCCAAAGCCAAATGATTTTGAAGTCGCCATGGTAAGCTTTTTTTGATTGAAAATTCGAACTCTTTCATGAAAATTCCGAAGTACTGAAAAAAAAGTTCCTGATTTTTTGAAATTAAAATCATAAAGACTGATTCCAAGTCCCCTAGGATATTAGGGAACTTTCAAAATTCCAAAATTCGACAATTTTTGGTCCATTTTTTTTCATGGATTTCGGTCCATTTTTTTCATGAATTTTGGTCCATTTTTCAAGGATTTTGGACCATTTTTCATGAATTTTGATCTATTTTCCATGGTTTTTGGACCATTTTTCATAAATTTCGGTTCATTTTTCATTTATTTTGGACAATTTTTTCATGGATTTTGGTACATTTTTTCATGAATTTTGGTCCATTTTTCAAATTCTTATTTTCAGGTCACACGAAAAAAGAGAAAGAACCATTGGTCAGGAAAGATGTAAACAAGACTGACGCACGCAAAAAGAAGAAGTAAAAGAAGAAAATCAGAAGTGTGACCTGATAATGGAGTACGAAAAGAGGCTGAAGGAAGAGGCGTAGAAGATTGGAGACCAGAAGAGTACGGTGGGTCCTGGAGAAGGTTGAAGATCACCACGAGAAAAAGATCCACTCAGCGAGGGCCATGTACTCGAAGCTCCGTCCAGAATTATGGTAGCAAGGAAGGAGTATATAAGGAAGACTTCAGTATTCCACTGGTCATTTCATGTCCTTTTTCTTGTTGTGTCCCTTGCTCACCAATAAGTTCTTTCCTTCAGCTTGGGTCAGTTCTCGTTCTCGGGCATACAACCGTGCCAGCAATTAGCAATCAATCGTCAGCATCAGCAATCGTCAGCAATCAACAGCGATCATTCAACGCAATCAACAGCGAAGAAGAATGTGAGCCAGGAGAAAGAGGTGGATAATTAACTGATTAACTTAATTTTTTATAGTCTAAGAAAATCCGAGAAGTATCCATCAGAACTTACTTTTCTCATCTCTCTCTATAATGCTCTCTGAATCCCGGTCTGCTCTTCACAGATTGCCAGTTTGATGAAAGGATGTTTTAACTGATGTTTTGTTTTTGATGTTTTTAAAATTTGATTTGAATTACTCATGCTAATTTTGATAATTTATAAATTTATGTTTTTTTAAATGAAATAATTGAAAGCGAAACTTGTTTGTATCATCTCAAAAAAAGAAAGAAGAAGACAGAATGACCGTAAAACCGAATGACCCCTAACTTTGAGCTGATTTATCTCGGTTCCTGTGAAAGATACAAAAAAGTTGCCAACTGATAAATTGTACATCATAAAATCACAAACATTTTATGAGTTGACAAATTTTTGATATCTTTCACAGAAACCATAATTGAGCTCAAACTTGACTAATATAGAGCTTAGGGTAAAAATGGTTTACTATTCGGTTTCTTTAGCCATTAGATTCCGAGTGGTGTGGAATTCTTCAAAAACTTAGAAATTTAGATATGCCGCAATTTCCGAAATCCCAGAAAATCCGAAATTCGAAAATCCGGTAATCCGACAATCGGAAATCCAAAAATCCGAAAATTTTAATGTTCAATCCAAGATTCCAAGATTCTGTGGTCCTAAATTTTGATTCAAATAGCCAGCCACAATCTCCCCTAGTCTATTCAAAAAGCAATTACTGTCTTCTCGAGTGAAACTAATTAATTCCTCTCCCATCGGTATATTCCTCTTGTTTACTAGCCCCGTTTTCCCCCTCTTTTCTCTGAATCCTTGACCACCCGTCGGGACAGCTGTCCACTTCCCGTCTTCGGAATCCCCCCCCCCCCCTTCCATCCATTCATTCATACATTTACTCCCCCTCTACCAAGACGTCGTGTTTAGATGTCTCTATTTTATATATTTTTTCTGAAATTTTTACTTTTTTTAACTTCCAACAACAGCCAATTTATTTTGAAGTCGCCATGGTAAGCTTTCCGAATTTTGATTAAAAAATTTGTGATTAACCATGTGATCAACCCTGAAATTTTTGGAGAAATGAAACAATTCTAGGCTCCAAACCTGACTATTTCCCACTAAAAAACTCAAAATTTGATTGGGAACTTTGAGAAAATTTATCTCGGTCCCTGTAAAAAATACCAAAAAGTGATTCACTAATGAAATATTAGTCCCAATTTCAACAATATTTTGTCTAATGATGACTTTTTGGTACCTTTCACAGAAACCGAGATAAACACTGTCAAAAATATGTAGTTCTGCTATGTAGTGCTAAATTTCACAATACTCAAAATTGAAGCTCTAAACTCATAGCTTTTTTTTTTCAGAAGATGCCTGTGTCACCGGAAATCGACTAGACTACGAGGAGCTGCAAGATGCGATAGGAAAAAAAGAACAATCCTCCCTACCAAAAATCCCGAAGAGGAAACATCCTACCTCTTCTTGAAGATGCTTATCCATAAGGATATGGAAAAATGGAGAAAGGCACCGCGCAGGAAATAGGGAGAACCTTCCATAATACAGGCTCGGGGACCGACAAGTTTTAAAGGGAAGGGATGTCGCGGGTCCCGAGGCGGGTAGAGATTAATCTCTTTTTCGTGTATCTGTTCAATATTATTTGAATTTAAATTTAATTCTCTTTTTTGGTATAATAAATTTGTAACTATCTAGAAGATGTATCTCGTTTCGTTTTGTGTTTCAGGTATTCAGAAATTCAGATTTATCATTAATTCAAAACTTCAACGAGATTCAGATTTCAATAACTTCAGAAATTGTTAAAAAACCTACTAGATTCTGAGATTCTGAGATTCTGAGATTCTGAGATTCTGAGATTCTGAGAATCTGAGATTCTGAGATTCTGAGATTCTGAGATTCTGAGATTCTGAGATTCTGAGATTCTGAGATTCTGAGATTCTGAGATTCTGAGATTCTGAGATTCTGAGATTCTGAGATTCTGAGATTCTGAGATTCTGAGATTCTAAAATTCTGAAATTCTGAAATTTTGAAATTTTGAAGTTTTGAAATTGCGAAGTTCTGAATATTTTTTTCGTGATGATTTTTCTAAACTCAGAATAATTCACAAATTTAATCAAAATTTTTTTTCAATATTTTCATTAAAATTACAAAAACCAATTATCCGTTTTTTGATTTTGAATCATCGGTGAGATCAAAGTCGTCGGACGGAGTATCGAAATACACCAAATTGTCGTGAGGGTGACGTAAATGAAACCCATATTGGGCATAAAAATACTGAAATACGGTCGAATTTTCTACATATTTTGAACTTACCAATTTTGCTGAAAATTCCAATTATTTAAAGTTAAATTAGAGAATATATATTTAGAAAAATAAAATTTAGTAAATTTAGAAAAAATCAGAAGAGAGACATCTAAACACACGACGTCTTCAAGGGGGAAGAATAGGGATAGAAAAACAAAATAAAGAAGAGGTGGGCAAAAAAGGGGGCGGAGCTTAAAATTACTTCCCGACCGGAACACCCGTCTTATTTTCTCTAATTATCCCACTATCTCACTTTGTTTATAACTTTCTTTTGGCCGCAAGTTTCCCCAACTTTCCCATAGTACGATTTTCTTTCTCTTCATTTGACATCGTGTCTTTAGATGTCTCTATTTTGATTTTTCTGAAATTAATTGCCCTTAATTTTTATTTAATTATCTACTAATTATGTTTTCTATCTTTCAAGTTTGAGGTGAGTTGATTTGGGGTTTATATAAATGTTTTCAAATTACCGAATCTTTAAAATTTTTGGAATCCTTGAATTTTGGGTTTTTATCACTTTTCAAACTTCTGATTTCAAAAACAAATCAATAATCCAAAATTCGGGAGTTCCAATTTCCTAATAAAACACATTATTCAAAAAATATTATATTTCAAAATTTCAAATATCTGTTTTCTAAAAATTGAAATTGTGTAAATTTTAGAATGACCAATGTTACTCTCGCTACGTTTTCGAATACCAACTGCTCCGGGTGGGAAGGCCGCTGACCTGATTAATCTACGACTAGAGCGCCTTGGCCGCAAGGAAGTTCGATTTTGTTAACTTAGTTGTTGAATGAATTTGTTGTTGATGATTATTTTTTTATTGAGTGTGAAAAATTCAGAAGTTCAAATGTTCAGAAGTACAGAAATTCAAGAATTCAAGATCGGGATTTTTGAAAATTTACAATTTGGGAATATACTTTTTGAGAAATTCAGACTTCAATTTTTGAAAACAAGAAACTTGAAAATATGAAATGAATTGTACAGGTCTCATTACTATTTGTGTGTCTTCACTTGTTTACAGATACGATTACCGTTCCTTTTCTTTATTTTCAAGGTTGCTTCCACTCGGACCGGTCTTATCTTGCCCCATCAGCGTCCATCAATCAGTTCTGTGATTACGCCTGTGATTAATTTTCTCCTCTTTCTCTTTAGCAATGTTATCATATTTCAACAAAAATATTTTCGAAAATAACCGTAAACACTATAATAGCTGGCCTTCTAATTCGCTAACTTTGAGCCGGCATACCTCGGTTCCTGTGAGAGATATGAAAATGTGGTAAACTGACAAAATGTTTATCATAATATCAAAAATGTTTTGTCAATTGATCACTTTTTGTGTCTTTTGCAGGAACTGAGATATATGAGCTTGAAGTTGATGGCTTTAGTGGCCTTGTATTGGAGTATTTACGGTGTATAGAAATTCATATTTTCTTTCAATAAATGTGAAATTGCAATTTTTTCGAAAAAAAAATTTTCAAATTAGAGAAAATTTTGAAAATTACAAATTGTTTAATTCCTATTCTTTTTTTTCTAAATTTCTGAATATCTGAATTTCCGCATTTCTGAATTTTTAGAGTTTTAGAATATTGTCAAGACTTTTCCATCCACAAGGATTCCATCATTTTACAGGAACCGATTGATAACAGTACACAGCTTTCATGAATATGATTTATTTAAAAACGGTTAGTAAAGTTTACAATAGAAGTTTACTGTACAATTGTCCTCCGTGTGTCTAACGAAGGGTCCTATCATTTTCATATCAATGAGTCCTCTTTCTCTCTCTCTATTGATCACTCCTCTTTCTCTCTCATTCTGTCTGGTTTCTACACTATTATCATTAATTTTGAGCATCGCTTCTGAGATCTCACATAGCTCTAGTACATCTCCAGGTGGGGCTAAATAAAAAACTTCCTGAATCAACTTGTACACCTCTTCTTTTTTCTGCTGGAATGTCTTTGGTACTGGGTTAGCTGTTGGAGTACTTTGGCTTTGGTTTGGGTTAGCTGGGTTAGACTGGGGACTAACTCTCTGAGGATTTGCTCGGGGTGTATTTTGTGGAATTCCTGGTGGGTATCTTTGGTAGTTAGCTGGATAATCAATTGAATAACGGCAAGATCTCTTCCAATGAAATGGAATCAAGGGTGAATCAATTAGCTCTGGGTTCTTCTTTCATACTGCTCATACTGCTCTCCGTCTCTCCTTCTCCAGTGTCACAGCAGGATCCGACGATATGGGATCTGTCCCCGCATAGTCTACATCCGTTCATTGCTTATCGTCAACTTCCACAGAGATCTGAAAAAAGAAAGAATACTGTAAACGCTTTACTAGAACTTCTTGCAATTTGTGCTCAATTATCTCGGCTCCTTTAAAAGATACCAAAAATCTGTCAACTGATGAATTACTTATCAAAATATTACCAACATTTTACTAGTTGACACATTTTTGATAGCTCTTATAGGACCCGAGATAATTGAGGGCCAAATTTAAGAATACTCACCGTTAATTGAACTGGATGTTAGGACATTTTTTGAAAAAATAATTAGGATAATTGAAATTTCAGAAAAATAAACATAGGAAGACATCTAAACACACGACGTCATTGAATAGTAAAATGAAAAGAAAATCGGAGGGAACAATCAAAAAGTGCGAGGGATTGAGAGGATTAGAGAAAAAGATTTATGGGACTCTCTGAGATTTTACGGTTAGTGTAAAGTGTAAATTGTTGCTCCGTGTTCCGGAGATGAGCAGTCTAAAGAGAGCAATTTTCGAAAATGTAAAGTGGAAGAATTGGAAAATTTAGGGGGACTTTTTTAAGAATTTCAAATTTTTGAACGTCAGAAGTTTCAAATTGCAAAATGTACGAATTTCTGATTTTTGACATTCTGCATTTTGAAATTTCAGAATTGCTGAATCTTGTTTTTGAAATTCCAAATAACATTCCACTGGAAAAAGTTCAAAAAATTTCTGAATTATCAGTTTTGAATCTATTTTCAAAGTTTTAAGCAGAAATCAGCTCTTTTTATAAATATTCATTGCCAGAATAAGACGCATAGAAACAGATAAATCAAAAATAAGAATTTCTGTAACAAAAAAAAATTAAATTATAATGTACGGTGCCATTTCAAACTGGACGAGTGGCTTCGGCATGTTGCAACCCTATGACGTCTGCGACGGAAGTGCTGCTTTTTGGAAGGAGAATGCCTGTAAAAATGAACAAAATTGGTGACATTAAATTATATAAAACTGCTTTTACCTCTTAATTCTGAATTGGTTGGTTAATTGGGTAATTTGGTACGTAATTCTGGGGATCGTGTTCGTTTTGGTTGGTTATGTACTGTTGTGGGTTAGATTGATTCTGGAATTGGTTAGCTTGGTTCGTACTTTGATTATTCTGCTGGTAACTGGTTTGACTGATTTGAGACGTTATTTTGCTGGGGGTATTGGTTAGGTTGATGCTGCTGGTGGTTAGATTGGTTATAGTTATGTTGAAAGTTGTTCTGGGGGTTATTGTTTTGATTAAATACCTGGTTTTGTGGGAAAGGTTGGATGTTTCCTAGCATATTCTGCTGTAACTGCTGATTGTTGGGGTTGTTCCTCCAACCTTCCTCGTAATTCATCTGAAATCACTCGGGTTTTGCTTTTCCTATTTTGGTAAACAACGTCTAGTAATTCTTGGTACTATGCATAGATATACTATTCCTGCTGTTACCAGGAAAATCGTTAATACTATTAGAATTTTTACTAATCCTCCTACTATTAATTCCCAAACATTACTCAGATCGGGTAATTTGAGAGTCGGTAAACTTCCTATCTTATTATCATTGTTTCCTAAAATTTTATTGATATGTTTCATTACTCCCTCCTCGTCTACGTATATTATGTAGCTTTCCTTCAATTTTGAAAATGTTATGTTTCTTCCAGCAGCTCACTTTGCAGGTATCTACTGGGTTAGTTTCTTCAAACTTTCTGTGGATTTCATTCTCAAATCCTTTCTCATTGCATGTTAGAATATCTATAAATTCCGTGTTATTGCAACTCAATTTTGCATGAGTTTCTTTGTTAGCTTTGCATGTAATTTTCTGTACTGCTCCTTGGCTACAATTGTAACATCCTTTAAATTCTGAGTATTCACTAATTTCACAATCTACTTCCGACTTAGTTACTGCGATATCATATTTCTGGTTGAAATTAACTCGCAAATGTACTTGGTTGTGTTTCATTCTTAACCAGCCATCTGCTTGCCGCGCCTCCGGCGCTTCAATCAGCTGGCTGGTGCGCCTTCGGCGCGATGTAACCTAAGTTTTTTTTTTACTGATTGGTCACTCAGTTCTCTAATTTTTCTTGAAGGGTCACGTAAATCTTTATTTATTTTTCAAGTTTTTCAAAAGTCCACAGCCTGACACTAGGACCAACAGACGCGTGTAGCGTTTTATATATAAGGAAGATACTGGCGTTTTATCTTTTGTTACTTTCTTTCACGTTTTACCTTTTGTTGGTCGTCACGACAAGAACTACTTGCACTTTGAGCTCAATTATCTCGTCTCTCATGCAAGATATCAAAAATTTGACAACTGATAAATTATTTATTATAATATAATCAACATTCTCCTAGTTAACAGAATTTGGATACCTCTCGTAGGAACCGAGATAATTACGTCTCAAATTTATGATTACTCACCTTTTATCGAACCGGATATAATCACAATTTTGAAATCATAATTAGGGCTATTGAAATTCGAGAAAAATAAAAATAGAGAGACATCTAAAGAACCGACGTCATTGAAAAGTAAAATGAAAAGAAAATCGGGGGGAACAATCAAAGACTGAGAGATTGAGAGGATTAGAGAGAAAGATTGTTGGGGCTCTCTAGGATTTTACGGTTAGTGTAAAGTGTCAGTTGGTGTTCAGTGTTTCGGAGATGAGCAATCGGAAGAGAAATGTTCTAGAAATTGTAAAGTGGAAGAATTGGAAAATTTAGGGGGACTCTTTTTAAGAATTTCAAATTTTTGAACGTCAGAAGTTTCAAATTGCAAAATGTATGAATTTCTGATTTTTGACATTCTGCATTTTGAAATTTCAGAATTGCTGAATCTTGTTTTTGAAATTCCTAAGCACATTCCACTGGAAAAAAATTCACAATTTTTTGAATTATCAATTTTGAATATATTTTCAAAGTTTTAAACAGAAATCAGCTCTTTTTATAAATATTCATTGCCAGAATAAGACACATAGAAACAGATAAATCAAAAATAAAAATTACTGTGACAAAAAAATTATTAAATTATAATGTACGGTTCATTTGAAACTGGACGAGCGGCTTCGGGATATTGCATCCATTTCTGTTGCAAAGACAGCGGAGAGAAGTTTTTTTGGAAGGAGAATGCCTGTAAAAATGAAAAAAATTGGTGAAATTAAATTATATAAAAGACTGTTTTTACCTCTTGAGAGCACAAATTCATCAGTGTTGGGTGTTGTGCTTGGAACATTTTTACGATGTTTTCGTAGTTGTCCGAATTCTGGAAATATAAATTTTAGTATTATTAGAACTTCTGAATTTTGAGAATTCTCGAAATTTCACAAATTTTAGAACTTTATAATTTTTCAGGTTCCAGAATTCTCAAAATTTCTGAATTACAAAGATTCTGAAATTCAGAATTTCAGAATTTCAGAAATTCGGAATTACCGGATTTCTGAAATTAGAGAATTTCTGAATTTGTAAACTTGCGAATTTTCGTAATATCTGAATTTCTGAATTTCTGAATTTCTGAATTTCTGAATTTATGAATTTCTGAATTTCTGAATTTCTGAATTTCTGAATTTCTGAATTTCTGAATTTCTGAATTTCTGAATTTCTGAATTTCTGAATTTCTAAATTTCTGAATTTCTGAATTTCTGAATTTCTAAATTTCTGAATTTCTGAATTTCTGAATTTCTGAATTTCTGAATTTCTGAATCTCAGAATCTCTGAATTTCTGAATTTCTGAATTTCTGAATTTCTGAATTTCTGAATTTCTGAATTTCTGAATTTCTGAATTTCTGAATTTCTGAATTTCTGAATTTCTGAATTTCTGAATTTCTAAATTTCTGAATTTCTGAATTTCTGAATTTCTGAATTTCTGAATTTCTGAATCTCAGAATCTCTGAATTTCTGAATTTCTGAATTTCTGAATTTCTGAATTTCTGAATTTCTGAATTTCTGAATTTCTGAATTTCTGAATTTCTGAATTTCTGAATTTCTGAATTTCTGAATTTCTGAATTTCTGAATTTCTGAATTTCTGAATTTCTGAATTTCTGAATTTCTGAATTTCTGAATTTCTGAATTTCTGAATTTCTGAATTTCTGAATTTCTGAATTTCTGAATTTCTGAATTTCTGAATTTCTGAATTTCTGAATTTCTGAATTTCTGAATTTCTGAATTTCTGAATTTCTGAATTTCTGAATTTCTGAATTTCTGAATTTCTGAATTTCTGAATTTCTGAATTTCTGAATTTCTGAATTTCTGAATTTCTGAATTTCTGAATTTCTGAATTTCTGAATTTCTGAATTTCTGAATTTCTGAATTTCTGAATTTCTGAATTTCTGAATTTCTGAATTTCTGAATTTCTGAATTTCTGAATTTCTGAATTTCTGAATTTCTGAATTTCTGAATTTCTGAATTTATGAATTTCTGAATTTCTGAATTTCTGAATTTCTGAATTTCTGAATTTATGAATTTCTGAATTTATGAATTTCCGGAATATTACAAAAAAAAACTCACAAATTCTTTCTCTTACAGCTGCATTCCAACTCCTAAGAAAAACACAGTTCAACGAAGAATTTGAAAAAGAAAACAAAATAATTTTTGAAAAAAAAATTGCTTACCTTGATCTTCATATCACAGCTAATTATAGCCCAATTAAATGATTAGTTAAAATATTAGATTTTCGAGAAAAATATAAAAAAAAGAGACATCTAAACACAGGACGTCTTTGGAAAAGTAAAGTGAAATGAAAATAAAAACGGCGGGGAGAAATCGAAAAGTGAAAGAGTGAGATAATTAGAGAAAAAGATTGATGAGTGTCTCTCTCTTTTTTTTGTTTAGTATACGTGCCAAGTGGTACTCAGGACCTCAAATTTCCGTTCAGTAAAGTGCCTGGCGCCAGATGTTGGTCAGAATGGGCAATCGGAAGAGGGACATTGAAGAAAAATCGTAGTGTGAGAAAAAAAGACCTCATGATTCATGTGTCATGAACTTCTGCCTTTCTTGAGAGGTTTAGAGAAACAGATTGATGTGTCTCTCTCGGATTTTTCGTTCAGTCTCAGCGTCAGTTGGTGCTCAGGGTGAGCAATTTGAAAAGGAATATTTCTGAGAAATCCTGAGATCCTGAGATTTTGAAATTCTGAGATTCTGAGAGTCTCAGATTCTCAGATTCTAAAATTCCGAGATTCTGAGATTCTGAGATTCTGAGATTCTGAGATTCTGAGATTCTGAGATTCTGAGATTCTGAGATTCTGAGATTCTGAGATTCTGAGATTCTGAGATTCTGAGATTCTGAGATTCTGAGATTCTGAGATTCTGAGATTCTGAGATTCTGAGATTCCGAGATTCTGAGATTCTGAGATTCTGAGATTCTGAGATTCTGAGATTCTGAGATTCTGAGATTCTGAGATTCTGAGATTCTGAAATTCTGAGATTCGGAGCTGGTGCGCCTTCGGCGCTATTCAATCAAGGTTTTTTACTGGTTCGTAGCTTAGCTCTTCGCTTTTTCTTGAAGGGTCTCGCAACTTTATAATGTTTTATTTATAGCATAGTATAAGGGTACAGGAATACGATATTACAGTCAAAAATTAATCTCAAATGCAACGAATATATTTATCAAACATGGTGACAAACTGAACAAGAAGAAGAAGAACTTCGAACGGCTTTGATATTCTGGAATGTAAGAGTTAGAGTCTGTTGAGAATTAAGAGGCTTTAGCCAAATCCAATTTCTGTGAATCCTAAAAGCCTATCTGTCTTCAGAAACAAAGAATGTTTCCTTCTCTTAGAAATCATCAAATAAAAATCTCAGAAAGATGAAAGTACATTTGAGTGAATCTAAGAATAACTAACTAACTCCTTAGTTTTAGACTTACTACTTCAATCCAGGTCCAGTTCGATGTCTTCTTCTTTGATGTATTCATCCTCCTCGTCCTCAAACTCAGTCTCCTCCTCGTCGTTCTCATGGGCATCGTTCATAGGGGCGTTCTCCTGGATACGTACGGCGACCATTTCAAGAGGGTGCAACCCATTTCTTGAATTTATCACATAATTGCATTCGCTGATGGAAAACCCAAGTTCCTTTTCATATGTTGAATGTTTCTTATCAAATCCTTTGGGGCACTGAAAATGAATTTGAATTACAAATTATTACTATTTGTAAACTTACTATTCCACTATTCCATTAATGATTTTCTCATTGCTGGCCACATTCCAGGTGTTGGTAGCAGTATTGATGAAGGAGTTTAATTGCTCCAATTGAGCTAGTCCAATGTTTGATACATCAATTTTCTGCATTGAGCAGTAAAATTTCAGCATTATATCATATTCCTGAAAAATATCATCATCACTCTTGTAATAAATGAATAAAGTCAATTTTTTTCAGTCAGTTAGCTCGCACAGAACTTGAAATTTTTGAAATTTTTGAATTTCAGAAATTTGTTTTTTATTTTATTTTTCAAATTTTCAAATCTTCTGAATTCCACACTAACCTTCAAATAAAATTCAAAAATTTAGAACATTTCAGAAAAATATTCTAGAAAATAGACTTTTAAAACACACAAAGTCATTTTTATGGAATAAAATATATTCAGAAAATAATCAGAAAAATTAAAAGAAGACTTCTAAAACACACGAAGTCCATATTTTGGGAATAATGGAGACAATAAAATTTTTGAAATGAGGAAATCAGAAACAGGTGGAAAGAAAAATGGGGGAGAGGCGGCAGATGTTCAATCTGTCTTATCGGAAAGACAATACAATATTGATGAATATGTCAAAGACAAAACAATAAGAAAAGATCAGAAAATTTGAATTTGATTTTGAAAACACAAGGAAATGTGAAAATAAATCGAAAATCAAAATTTTTGTAAAATTGTGAAAAATGTAAACTGTCTATAAAACCATCCAATACTTCCGCATGGTATCAACATTTTATCCGTTGAAAGATTTTTGATAGCTCGCACAGAAACCAAGATATGGGAGTTCAAAATGGGACTTTTGGAACAGACAACAGTCCGCCCAGAGAAATTTTGAGCTGAATTTTGAAACAGACTCAGTTTCTCTGTGTGACGGAGGATGTCGCGGTAGCAGAGATTCTACTGCACGACCTCAAATACAACAACACTAGAGCACATCTAGAATGACACAAATTGTCATAAACACAATTCTCCAACTATTTACGCTACATATTTGGCGTGAAATCTTCCCTTATCACCAAATCAGATCTGGAGCATAGTGGTGGAATATGCTATAAAAGGAAGAAGAATCGCCAGTATGAGGAGACATCTGAACATCGGAGACTTCTCTCAATGGATCTCCAACATTGGACTCGCTGATAAAGGACCCGAATGCTGATGCCACGTGGACAAAGCCGAATGCCGATGCCAATTCTTCAAGCAGCAACATCCCAATGGTGGTAAACGGATCGTTGCAATCTTCTCTCTCCACAAGCAATGGAACCCTCATCTGTTGGTCATCGAAACTACGCCGACTACATCTGCAGACGCCCAGAAGTCCCAAGTCAGAGCCCTATCTCAGTCAATAAATAAGTTGTTGAATAACTAATGTGTCCTATCCTTGTACTTTAGCTCCGACACAGGCTCACCACCTAAGTGTCGGAACAGAGGACGGCCGCCTGTTCCGAAAGTTTTGAAGTCCCATATCTTGGTTTCTGTAAGAACTATCAAAAATCTGCCAACTGATAAAATGTTGATACACTTGCTGTTAACATTTTATCAGTGACGTATTTTTGCTAACTCACATGAGAACCATTAAAATTCAGCTCAAAGTTTCTCTTCGCGGACGGTCGTCTATTCCAAAAGTCCCATTTTGAACTCCCATATCTTGGTTTCTGAGGGAGTTATCAAAAATCTGCCAACTGATAAAATGTTGATACGAGTGCTGTTAACATTTTATCAGTGACGTATTTTCGCTAACTCGCATGAGAACCATCAAAATTCAGCTTAAATTTTCTCTGGGCGGACGGTCGTCTGTTCCAAAAGTCCCATTTTGAACTCCCATATCTTGGTTTCTGTAAAAGCTATCAAAAATCTGCCAACTGATAAAATGTTGATACGAGTGCTGTTAACATTTTATCAGTGACGTTTTTCCGCTAACTCGCATGAGAACCATTAAAATTCAGCTTAAAGTTTCTCTGGGCGGACGGTCGTCTGTTCTAAAAGTCCCATTTTGAAGTCCCATATCTTGGTTTCTGTAAGAGCTATCAAAAATCTGCCAACTGATAAAATGTTGATACGAGTGCTGTTAACATTTTATCAGTGACGTTTTTCCGCTAACTCGCATGAGAACCATTAAAATTCAGCTTAAAGTTTCTCTGGGCGGACGGTCGTCTGTTCTAAAAGTCCCATTTTGAACTCCCATATCTTGGTTTCTGTAAGAGCTATCAAAAATCTGCCAACTGATAAAATGTTGATACGAGTGCTGTTAACATTTTATCAGTGACGTTTTTCCGCTAACTCGCATGAGAACCATTAAAATTCAGCTCAAATTTTCTCTGGGCGGACGGTCGTCTGTTCTAAAAGTCCCATTTTGAACTCCCATATCTTGGTTTCTGTAAGAGCTATCAAAAATCTGCCAACTGATACAATGTTGATACGAGTGCTGTTAACACTTTATCAGTGACGTTTTTCCGCTAACTCGCATGAGAACCATTAAAATTCAGCTCAAATTTTCTCTGGGCGGACGGTCGTCTGTTCCAAAAGTCCCATTTTGAACTCCCATATCTTGGTTTCTGTAAGAGCTATCAAAAATCTGCCAACTGATACAATGTTGATACGAGTGCTGTTAACACTTTATCAGTGACGTTTTTCCGCTAACTCGCATGAGAACCATTAAAATTCAGCTCAAATTTTCGCTGGGCGGACGGTCGTCTGTTCTAAAAGTCCCATTTTGAACTCCCATATCTTGGTTTCTGTAAGAGCTATCAAAAATCTGCCAACTGATAAAATGTTGATACCAGTTCTGTTAACATTTTATCAGTGACGTATTTTCGCTAACTCGCATGAGAACCATTAAAATTCAGCTCAAATTTTCTCTGGGCGGACGGTCGTCTGTTCTAAAAGTCCCATTTTGAACTCCCATATCTTGGTTTCTGTAAGAGCTATCAAAAATCTGCCAACTGATAAAATGTTGATACCAGTTCTGTTAACATTTTATCAGTGACGTATTTTCGCTAACTCGCATGAGAACCATTAAAATTCAGCTCAAATTTTCTCTGGGCGGACGGTCGTCTGTTCTAAAAGTCCCATTTTGAACTCCCATATCTTGGTTTCTGTAAAAGCTATCAAAAATCTGCCAACTGATAAAATGTTGATACGAGTGCTGTTAACATTTTATCAGTGACGTTTTTCCGCTAACTCGCATGAGAACCATTAAAATTCAGCTCAAAGTTTCTCTTCGCGGACGGTCGTCTGTTCTAAAAGTCCCATTTTGAACTCCCATATCTTGGTTTCTGAGGGAGTTATCAAAAATCTGCCAACTGATAAAAGGTTGATACGAGTGCTGTTAACATTTTATCAGTGACGTTTTTCCGCTAACTCGCATGAGAACCATTAAAATTCAGCTCAAATTTTCTCTTCGCGGACGGTCGTCTGTTCTAAAAGTCCCATTTTGAACTCCCATATCTTGGTTTCTGTAAGAGCTATCAAAAATCTGCCAACTGATAAAATGTTGATACGAGTGCTGTTAACATTTTATCAGTGACGTTTTTCCGCTAACTCGCATGAGAACCATTAAAATTCAGCTCAAAGTTTCTCTTCGCGGACGGTCGTCTGTTCTAAAAGTCCCATTTTGAACTCCCATATCTTGGTTTCTGTAAGAGCTATCAAAAATCTGCCAACTGATAAAATGTTGATACGAGTGCTGTTAACATTTTATCAGTGACGTTTTTCCGCTAACTCGCATGAGAACCATTAAAATTCAGCTCAAATTTTCTCTTCGCGGACGGTCGTCTGTTCTAAAAGTCCCATTTTGAACTCCCATATCTTGGTTTCTGTAAGAGCTATCAAAAATCTGCCAACTGATAAAATGTTGATACGAGTGCTGTTAACATTTTATCAGTGACGTTTTTCCGCTAACTCGCATGAGAACCATTAAAATTCAGCTCAAAGTTTCTCTTCGCGGACGGTCGTCTGTTCTAAAAGTCCCATTTTGAACTCCCATATCTTGGTTTCTGTAAGAGCTATCAAAAATCTGCCAACTGATAAAATGTTGATACGAGTGCTGTTAACATTTTATCAGTGACGTTTTTCCGCTAACTCGCATGAGAACCATTAAAATTCAGCTCAAAGTTTCTCTTCGCGGACGGTCGTCTGTTCTAAAAGTCCCATTTTGAACTCCCATATCTTGGTTTCTGTAAGAGCTATCAAAAATCTGCCAACTGATAAAATGTTGATACGAGTGCTGTTAACATTTTATCAGTGACGTATTTTCGCTAACTCGCATGAGAACCATTAAAATTCAGCTTAAAGTTTCTCTGGGCGGACGGTCGTCTGTTCCAAAAATCCCATTTTGAACTCCAATATCTTGGTTTCTGTGGGAGCTATCAAAAATCTGCCAACTGATAAAATGTTGATACGAGTGCTGTTAACATTTTATCAGTGACGTATTTTCGCTAACTCGCATGAGAACCATTAAAATTCAGCTCAAAGTTACTCTGGGCGGACGGTCGTCTGTTCTAAAAGTCCCATTTTGAACTCCCATATCTTGGTTTCTGTAAGAGCTATCAAAAATCTGCCAACTGATAAAATGTTGATACGAGTGCTGTTAACATTTTATCAGTGACGTATTTTCGCTAACTCGCATGAGAACCATTAAAATTCAGCTTAAAGTTACTCTGGGCGGACGGTCGTCTGTTCTAAAAGTCCCATTTTGAACTCCCATATCTTGGTTTCTGTAAGAGCTATCAAAAATCTGCCAACTGATAAAAGGTTGATACGAGTGCTGTTAACATTTTATCAGTGACGTTTTTCCGCTAACTCGCATGAGAACCATTAAAATTCAGCTCAAAGTTTCTCTTCGCGGACGGTCGTCTGTTCCAAAAGTCCCATTTTGAACTCCCATATCTTGGTTTCTGTACGAGCTATCAAAAATCTGCCAACTGATAAAATGTTGATACGAGTGCTGTTAACATTTTGGTAGTTGACGAATTTTTGCTAACTCGCATGAGAACCATTAAAATTCGGCTTAAATTTTCTCTGGGCGGACGGTCGTCTGTTCCAAAAGTCCCATTTTGAACTCCCATATCTTGGTTTCTGTGGGAGCTATCAAAAATCTGCCAACTGATAAAATGTTGATACGAGTGCTGTTAACATTTTATCAGTAACGTATTTTCGCTAACTCGCATGAGAACCATTAAAATTCAGCTCAAAGTTTCTCCGGACGGACGGTCGTCTGTTCCAAAAATCCCATTTTGAACTCCAATATCTTGGTTTCTGTGGGAGCTATCAAAAATCTGCCAACTGATAAAATGTTGATACGAGTGCTGTTAACATTTTATCAGTAACGTATTTTCGCTAACTCGCATGAGAACCATTAAAATTCAGCTCAAATTTTCTCTGGGCGGACGGTCGTCTGTTCCAAAAGTCCCATTTTGAACTCCCATATCTTGGTTTCTGTAAGAGCTATCAAAAATCTGCCAACTGATAAAATGTTGATACACTTCCTGTTAACATTTTATCAGTTGACGTTTCTCCGCTAACTCGCATGAGAACCATTGAAATTCAGCTCATAGTTTCTCTGTGTGACGGAGGTTACGAAATCCTAGGGAATACTGTAGAAAATTCTGGAAAATCATTGAGAGACGTCTACACACGATACCTTTTCGTAACACAAATGCTGCTTCAAACTGTTTGCATGGAAAGGTGAAAGAGTTGGAGGTTCAGAGAAATGTATGAGAGATAAGGGAAAATTGAGAGAAGCTAGAGAAAAATAATGCAGATGCAAAGTCATAAAATATGCAAAAATCGTGGAAGAAGAGAGCGGTGACAGTTATACGAACAACACTTTTTATGACCCAAAAAAAAAAACGGAAAACCGGTTGTGTCTGGGCTCATTTTGATGCACTGTTGCTCATTTAAAAGTCGAAAACTACACAAATTAAAAATTCTCATTTTCCAAGCTTCAAAATAAGCCCAAACATGTATAGACTTGTAATTTATAATAGAACAATTTTATTCAATTCATGCTCAATAGAAGTTTTTCGAAAAAAAACCCAGAAAAATGACACATAAGACATTTTGAGTAAGAAGAACACATTTTGAAAGAAAATTTAATTAAAATTTGAAGATTTTTCAAGTAGCTCTGCAAGAACTTCGTGGTTCATTTCTCCAGAATCATCTGGAATAACTGATCGAATATCCTCTTTCGAATTGATTGGATCCAAGCAGAGTTTCTGGGAAAAAATCCATACAATTGCTCATTCCGATTAAAAAACTGATTTTCAATTCTTCCAGTCGGTAATTTTTTGTACACAGAATATGAGGAAAAAAGAACCTGGACAAACATTTTGGGACTTGAATTTTTCGAATGTCTTGGAAGAATTTTTTATATAAAAATTCATATTTCTCATTTTTTAAGTTTGCAGACTTGGAATTCAGTAGTAGCCAGTTGAAATTATGTTAATTTCGAAGTTTGCTCATTTTTGGCTTAAATTTTTTTTTTGAAAACGTTTTTTATGTCTATTTTTTCTGAATTTATTTCACCTTTTTCGAAAATTCCCAACTTTCTTTTTCCTTTTTTTTTCGAATTCAAAATTTCTATCCGTTCTTTTGTTTTCAAAATTTTGCACTTTCTTTGTGTCCAGCCGACGACAAATATTACTCATCTAACCCCTAAATTTTTTTTCTCCTCTTTCATTTTCTTTCTAATTCTCTCCATTCTCCCTTATCTCTAACTTTCTTCTCTTAACCACAGATTTTTTTTTGTGTAGAATTCTCATTTATTCCCCAAAAAATGACTTCGTGTGTTTTAGAAGTCACCTTCTGATTTTTCTTAATATATTTTATTTGAAATAAATGACTTTTTGTTGTTTAAAAGTCTATTTTCAAACTGATTTTTCTGAATATTTCTAATTCTTCGAAAGTTTCGAAATTGGATGAGAAGGTGAGTGTTTCATTTAACTTTTTAAAAATTTTCTCAGTTTTTAAAAAATTATTGTTGTTTTTTTGATTTCTCAGATTTTGAAATAGAAACTTCCTAAAAAAACGGATTTTCGAAAACAGGAATCCATCTAGAGTTTTAGATTTCCAAGTTTTTTTTAGTTTTTTAGGCCATCTTCATTTTTAAGAACATTCAGAACTTGCAGAACCTTAGATTTTTCAAGTATTCAGAGATTTCGGAATTTTAGAACTGCTGAACTTCCTGGAATTTTAAAGTTTCTGAATCTCCTGGAAATATTCCTGAAATATGTAAAATGTTGATTTCAGAAAAGAGATGATGGACAACTTCATGGAAGTGGACACCGGCGGCGCCGCTCCAGGGCTCGTCCCAAGTCACCAGGGCATGCCTAACCACGGAACAGGCCAAAAAAAGCGACGATCGAAAGATTCATCGTAAGTTTTTTCTCCTATTTTTAGAAAATTTGAATTAACGTAAGAACCATACATACCATAAACACTCTAATAGAGATTCACCCAGAATGTAACTTTGAGCTCAAATATCTCGGTTTCTGTGATAGGTATCAAAAAGTAATCAACTGACAAAAGATTTCTGATATAATGATAAACATTTTATCAGTTCACACCTTTTTGATACCATTCACAAGAACCAAGATATATGGGCTGAACGTTGACGGGCTGGGTGGCCTCCTATTAGAGTGTTTACTGTATGGAACATTATTCATCGAATCGTTATAATATTGAAAGTATTAAGTTCTAAATTTCAGATGAATGAGTCCCTATGGTCTTCCTGAGTGGATTCGCTGGAGCTGGGAAGAGCATCATGCTCTTCGCGGTCAGAGGCTTGATCGAGATGGTCTTCCCCCACCCGAATGCTGTGCTCACACTGGCACCGATTGGAACAGCAGCTGTGAAAATTGAAGGAAACACCATCCACTCAAAGTTTGGCTTCTCGGTGAGTAATTATAATTAAATCACATTGAGGAATACAAATTTTAGTTCCAAAAAATCGGCTGGTACTCAAAATTTGTCAAATCGGAGACGCTTTTCATGGAGGGGTTCATTTCAAACGTGCTGTTTGCGGAGATGGACATGATCCTGAGGATGTGCTTCGACACTAGAAATCCGTTTGGTGGAATCTCCATTATTTGTTTTGGAGATCTGCTGCAGATTCCACCCATCAATGCCTCCCCAAATGTTTAATAATTTTTTTTTGTTTTTCAATAAATCTATTTATGAAAGAAAATTGTTCCAGAAAATTCAGAATATCAAAACTTAATTGGAAATTTGGCATCAAAAAATGGCATCCACCATTTTGCGACTTTGACCAAATATATCTTGATTCCTGTAAAAGATATTAAAAAAAAAATCTAAAAGCGAAAATGTTTGTCTTGATATCAGATACATTTTTTTAGTTGGATATTTCTTGATATCCCAAACAGGAAACAAGATAATTAAGTTCAAAGGAGTCATTTTTTAAAGAGATTCACAGATTTTAAAAATAAGAATTCAAGTGTCATTTAAACGTGATGGAAGAAGCAGATTAAAAAATGTAAAATTCTAGATGAAAAGAACTACGTGAATTGGTTTAGAAACCCACGACTCAAGATGACCTCAGGGAGATAAGAACACTATAAAGGAAGAAAGAAATGGAAGGAAGAATCAGTTCTCCCTTCTCGGAGTTCCCGAGAGGGGACCGGAAAAGGGATCCGGTTTCGGGTTCCGGATTCCGGATTCCGGATTCCGGATTCCGGATTCCGGATTCCGGATTCCGGATTCTGGATTCCGGATTCCGGATTCCGGATTCTGGATTCCGGATTCCGGATTCCGGATTCTGGATTCCGGAACCCGGTTTCTGGACTTCTGGATCCGGATCAGGGATTCCGGATTCCGGATTCTGCATTCCGGATTGCTGGATCCGGATTCCGGATTCCTGGTTCCAGGTTCCGGATTTCGGATTTCGGATTCCGGATTTCGGATTCCGGATTTCTGGATCCGGATTGCTGGATCCGGATTCCAGAAATTTATAATTTTGGTAATTTGAAACTCTTTTCCAAAATTCAAAGATAATGATTCCAGTTTTCCGAGTTTAGACCTTCAAAAAATAGTCCCTGAGCGGAAGTGGAAAATAATTTTCTGTAAGATTACACGCATTGTCAGCGGAGCCCGGGAGGTTTAGCTCCGGAGGGGCGTAAACCGACTGGTTTTTCAAAAATTGTGATTCAATTCTCACGATTTCTCAAAGTTTTCGGCTAACTTTCAATTCTTTTTCCCAATTTTCAGTTCAGCCCCTCCAATTTTCCCCGCTTGATAGTCTCCTCTTCTCCTTATCAGTAGATTCTGCCAGGAGGAGCAAACAAGTAGACACACCCACCCAACTTTTTCCTTCATTCATTCATTTTATTATATTCTTCAAGACATCGTGTGTAGAGGTCTCTATTTATGATTTTTCTGAAATTCTCTACTAATTACTCTCTAATTATCTACTAACTATTTGTGACTTTGTGTGTTTGGGAGTCTATTTTTCATCTATTTTTCTAATTATTCAAAATTTTTCCAATTAACATTCTATATCAAAGGTTAGTGAAAATAATTAGGCTCTTTTTAGGCTATAAAAATTTTCAAAGGTGGGTGCAAAAAAAACTGACATCTTTGAGTCAATTTATCTCGCTTCTTGTAAAAGATATCAAAAAAGTGTCAGTTAATAAAATGTTAGTGTAATTATGATAAACAATTTATCAGTTGGCCAAATTTGGATATCTTTCATAGTAAGCGAGATAAATGGGCTCAAAATTAATCATTTATAAATTTGATGTATACTTTGTCAAAAAATCCCAGAATTTGCTGAATGTGGTTTTTTTTTTTCAAATTCCGAGTTTTCAGAAGATTCAAGATAACTGGAAAATCAATAAGGAAACAAAAATCTGGTTTCCAATATATCACTATTCGAGGAAGTCTGCTAGAATATCTTGAAGTCGCCAATCCCGACGAAAACCACGGGGATGTATCAGCTAAAGAAGAGGAATAGTAGCGATTCATCTGATCGAAAAGAGGATTATGACGATACCGCTAATGACGAAGATCAGTATGACGACACGAACAGAAAGATAACATTTTGAAGCTTTTTAAAATTGGAATTTCATACAATCGTTTATGAATAAAATACTTGTACTTGTACTGCTTATTCGGGCATGATCTCGTTAAATTTCTTTAAAATCCAAAAACTTCTTTAAAATCCAAAATTTATTTCAAACTCCAAAAATTTTTTTACATCCAAAATAATGATATTCTGAGATTCTGAGATTCTGAGATTCTGAGATTCTGAGATTCTGAGATTCTGAGATTCTGAGATTCTGAGATTCTGAGATTCTGAGATTCTGAGATTCCGAGATTCTGAGATTCTGAGATTCTGAGATTCTGAGATTCTGAGATTCTGAGATTCTGAGATTCTGAGATTCTGAGATTCTGAGATTCTGAGATTCTGAGATTCTGAGATTCTGGAGTCTTGAACGTCTGTTTTTTTTTGGAGTCTTGAAAGTTTGTTTTTTTTTTTGAAAATCGCATGTTTCGAAAATGCTAAACCAGCTTTCAAAAGGGATTTGATAAACGAAACGTTATAAATTTTTGCTTTGTCTTGCTTACCAGCAAGCTGGTGCGCCTTCGGCGCGATTCAAATCGTTTTTTTACTTGTGCGTCGTTCCACCATTCACGTTGTCTTAAATGGTCACGTAATCTATACTTATTTTTTCAAGCTTTTCAAAAGATGACAGCGTGACATGAGGACGGACAGACGCGCCTAGCGTTCTATGTATATATGAGGAAGATATATCTGTTTCGGCAGTTAAATTTTGACTAATCAACAGAAAAGAAATAGAAAAAAGAGGAACAACGGTTTATTCAAAATGAATAAGAAACGAACATGGTCCATTTTGAAAGACAAGAGAAGACACAATATGAAACAAACAACGATAAGAAACAAACATGGTCGTTGTTAGGAAGAGTTTTGAAAAAGGGAAAGAAGAAGCGGATAGAATTAAGTTTCAGAGATCAATAAATTAAGATATTTTTTAAGATTTTTGATTCCAAATAGATATCCTTCATCGCGTTGTCCGTTTGTTTCGAAAACGTGAGAGAAGTCTGAAATTAAAACGTTCCATAACGAAAAAGGTGCAAGAATTACCAATCATGACGATCCTCAAGTTGATTGAAAGCCCATTTCGAATGTTGGCCTCGTCGAATGACTTTCCCCAGTCCTTGTTCCGTATCTCGACTCCCTCATTGGATTGATGGATCTGAAAAAACAATAAACTGAATATTAAATGTTTAGTTTCATCATCGAACACTTTCGTATTCATAGAGTACGTTTACACATCTTCTAAAGACATCCGAGATTCTGAGATTCTGAGATCTGAGATTCTAAGATTCTGAGATTCTGAGATTCTGAGATTCTGAGGATTCTGAGATTCTGAGATTCTGAGATTCTGAGATTCTGAGATTCTGAGATTCTGAGATTCTGAGATTCTGAGATTCTGAGATTCTGAGATTCTGAGATTCTGAGATTCTGAAATTCTGAGATTCTGAGATTCTGAGATTCTGAGATTCTGAGATTCTGAAATTCTGAGATTCTGAGATTCTGAGATTCTGAGATTCTGAGATTCTGAGATTCTGAGATTCTGAAATTCTGAGATTCTGAGATTCTGAGATTCTGAGATTCTGAGATTCTGAGATTCTGAGATTCTGAGATTCTGAAATTCTGAGATTCTGAGATTCTGAGATTCTGAGATTCTGAGATTCTGAGATTCTGAGATTCTGAGATTCTGAGATTCTGAGATTCTGAGATTCTGAGATTCTGAGATTCTGAGATTCTGAGATTCTGAGATTCTGAGATTCTGAGATTCTGAGATTCTGAGATTCTGAGATTCTGAGATTCTGAGATTCTGAGATTCTGAGATTCTGAGATTCTGAGATTCTGAGATTCTGAAATTCTGAGATTCTGAGATTCTGAGATTCTGAGATTCTGAGATTCTGAGATTCTGAGATTCTGAGATTCTGAGATTCTGAGATTCTGAGATTCTGAGATTCTGAGATTCTGAGATTCTGAGATTCTGAGATTCTGAAATTCTGAGATTCTGAGATTCTGAGATTCTGAGATTCTGAGATTCTGAGATTCTGAGATTCTGAGATTCTGAGATTCTGAGATTCTGAGATTCTGAGATTCTGAGATTCTGAGATTCTGAGATTCTGAGATTCTGAGATTCTGAGATTCTGAGATTCTGAGATTCTAAGATACTGAGATTCTGAGATTCTAAGATTCTGAGATTCTAAGATTCTGAGATTCCGAGATTCTGAGATTCTACGATTCTGAGATTCTAAGATTCTGAGATTCTGAGATTCTAAGATTCTAAGATTCTAAGATTCTAAGATTCTGAGATTCTAAGATTCTGAGATTCTGAGATTCTAAGATTCTGAGATTCTGAGATTCTGAGATTCTAGTAATTTTTGGCTTACCTCTTTCTCTCCGCGGCTGAAATCTTGCTTTGGCTTGAGGATCTCCTGTGATCCTGGATTTTTTAGAAGATCTGAAATGAAAAATTGTATTGAACACATTTGAATGAAGAGTGTAAATTCGATAAATTTGTGGGTTTACGAAACTAGGCCAAGGCAATATCATAGGTTTAAGTTTGGTTGGGTTTTGCTAAACACAAGTAGAACTTCATTTCTGTAGTTGAGAGTTATAAGATTTCAGCCTAATAATATAATTCATAATAGTTTCAGAAGTCGCAGACTCAAGTTTTGCCGTATATATTTCAATATTTGGCATCTTAGGTCTTCAAATATTCCATGTCAACCGAACACATCTGTTCAAACTTTCTTCTTATTCAAACGTCTTCTTTCCCGTTTTCTAATATAATCATTTCTTTCCGAGGCTTATATCAGGAGAAAATTCGCATGTTTCTATATATTCGAAAACAAATCTCACCAATTTCCCGCTTTCCATTTTTGATGGATGGTGTCCCGCAATTTGGTCCGGAAGTCCTTCGTTGGACACTGATCCCATTCTCTGAAAAATATTCATTCATCATAATTCTTAAATTTCGAAATTTTAAAATTTTCATGATTAAAATAAAAAACCATTCAAACCCTACAATTCTGTCCAAAAATCAACTTCCTAGCTCATCTAGAACTCGAGATACGGTCATTTGAAGTTTCTTAGGTCAGAGACACAGCGTGTCTTTTCGTCTGCGTCTCTAGCCTCCTGAAATTGAAAAGGCTCTATCTCGGTTTCTAGAAGCGCTAGAAATGTGATTTTTAGACAGAGTTGTGTGAAATTTTCCCTATGATATTTTTTCCCTAGCGCTAAACTGATTGTGAGTGTAATTGCATCAAAATGAGCCGAAACGCAATAAGGACGACGCCATTTTTTTGTAATATAAACAAGATCAATTACTTACCAATAAATGGAAACCAAAAATAATATCTCGAAATATTCAGAAAAATACAACTAGAAGACTTCTAAAAGACAGGAAGTCATAGGGAATATACAGGAAAATCATTGAGAGACGTCTACACCCGACATCTTTTCGAAACACAAATGGTGCTTGAAACGGTTTGCATGGAGGAAATAGAATTGGAGGTTTAGAGAAAGCCGGAAAAGAGCAGGAGAAAATGATAGAGGCCAGAGAAAGATGATGCAAATGCGAGGTCATAAAATTTGCAAAGGTCGTGGAAGAAGAGAGCGGGGACAGGCACATGACGAACACTTTATGATGACCATAAAATCGGTAAACAGGTCGTGTTTGGGCTCATTTTAATGCTCTCGTGCACATTTAAACTTTGAAAACTATAAAAATTCGAAATTCTCTTCATCCAAGCTTCAAAACGAGCCTAAACATGCCTAGGCTTGAAATTTCAGAATCTCAGAATCTCAGAATCTCAGAAACTCAGAATCTCAGAATCTCAGAATCTCAGAATTTCAGAATCTCAGAATTTCAGAATTTCAGAATTTCAGAATTTCAGAATTTCAGAATCTCAGAATCTCAGAATCTCAGAATCTCAGAATCTCAGAATCTCAGAATCTCAGAATCTCAGAATCTCAGAATCTCCAAATCTCAGAATCTCAGAATTTCAGAATTTCAGAATTTTAGAATTTCAGAATTTCAGAATTTCAGAATTTTAGAATTTCGGAATTTCAGATTTTCGGAATTTTAGAATTTCAGAATCTCAGAATTTCAGAATCTCAGAATCCCAGAATTTCAGAGTTTCAGAATTTCAGAATTTCAGAATTTCGGAATTTCGGAATCTCAGAATTTCAGAATTTCAGAATTTCAGAATTTCAGAATTTCAGAATTTCAGAAATTCAGAAATTCAGAAATTCAGAAATTCAGAAATTCAGAAATTCAGAAATTTGGAAATTCAGAATCTCAGAATCTCAGAATCTCAGAATTTCAGAATTTCAGAATTTCAGAATTTCAGAATTTCAGAATTTCAGTATTTCAGAATTTCAGAATTTCAGAATTTCAGAATTTCAGAATTTCAGAATTTCGAAATTTTAGAATTTCGGAATTTCAGAATTTCAGAATCTCAGAATTTCAGAATTTCAGAATTTCAGAATTTCAGAATTTCAGAATTTCAGAATTTCAGAATTTCAGAATTTCAGAATTTCAGAGTTTCAGAATTTCAGAGTTTCAGAATTTCAGAATTTCGGAATTACGAAATTTCAGAATTTCAGAATTTCAGAATTTCAGAATTTCAGAATTTCAGAATTTCAGAATTTCAGAATTTCAGAATTTCAGTAATTCAGAATTTCAGAATTTCAGAATTTCAGAATTTCAGAATTTCAGAATTTCAGAATTTCAGAATTTCAGAATTTCAGAATTTCAGAATTTCAGAATTTCAGAATCCCAGAATCTCGGAATCTCAGAATCTCAGAATCTCAGAATCTCAGAATTTCAGAATCTCAGAATCCCAGAATCTCGGAATCTCAGAATCTCAGAATCTCGGAATCTCAGAATCTCGGAATCTCAGAATCTCAGAATCTCAGCATCTCAGAATCTCAGCATCTCAGAATCTCAGAATCTTAAAAAAAAAGGAAATTCTGTTCATTTGAAAGCTCTATTTCTGATTTTGAATTTGAAAACATTGAAATTTTTGTGTTTTCTTCTATCTTGTTTCAAGTTTTCAAACCTCTTTTTCTAACTTTTTCAAATTTCCTTCTTTTCTTTTTTCAAATTCAAAATTTCTATCCGTTCTTTTTTCAAAATTTTGCACTTTCTTTGTGTCCAGCCGGCGACAAATATTACTCATCTGTTTCCCAAAAATTGTTCTCCCCTTTTTCATATTGTCCAATTCTCTTCATTCTCCCCTATCTCTAACTTTTGTCCCGTTGACCACAGATTTTTTGTGTAGAATTCTCATTTATTCCCCAAAATATGACTTCGTGTGTTTTAGAAGTCTCCTTCTGATTTTTCTGAATATATAATTATTCCTAAAAATTGACTTTGTGTGTTTTAAAAGTCTATTTTCTATATTATTTTTCTGAATATTCTTAATTTTTATATTATGTTTGGACATTGTATTTAAAGGTGAGTAATATATTTGATTTTAAAGAATTTGTCAGTTGAAGTTAGCTGAAAATATCTGAAAAATTGCGCAGGTCTTTAGGAGAGTCCGGATTTTCAGATTTTAAAAAATTTCAGAATCTTTCGAATCTTTGGATTTCTAGTGAAATTTTTTGTAAATTTCATATTTAGTTTAATGAATTTTCAAGTAAAGAATATAAATTTTCCAGTTTTCGAATTGTTTTTTTTAATTCCCCAAAAATTCAAAATTCTGAACTTGTAAAACCGAGTTTATGCGGATCTTTTGATTTTTTCCTAGTTTTAAGAGTTTTCAGGACAACCAATTTCTGAAATTCTTAGTTTTTAGAATTATAATTTTTGCATTTTGAACACTTCCGAATCTGTTGATTTTTTTTCAGAACTACTCTGGAAAGTGTCGCTGAACGGTCACCATATGGTGCATCGACCGAGAACCAAACCGGGGACGACTATCCACGAAGTCCAGGGAGAGACTTATGATGGGCTAGTGATTCTATCCCGTGGATTATTTGGGCTCGGAATCTTCTACTCGGCTATTTCCCGAGCCAGATGTCTCAGTCTTGTGAGAATTACTCACTTCAACATCCGGGACTGGTCAACTTCCAACGATGCTCTGAGGGAATATATCCGGATGCGAGAGGTAAAAAGGTGCATTCAAAATGTCATTTCCATTTTTTTTTCCAGAATCTTCCAATCTCAATTGAGACATTCAACCTCTCAGCGGATGAACGCCTCCAGATTGCTCAGAAGAGAGTCCAGGTAAGCATATGGAAATTTGTAAAAATTGGAACCGTTTTTCAGTAGGACCACTGATTTTTTTCAAGTAAAAGACTTTGCAGAATCTCGGGAAGGTCAATAAGAAGCTGACAACATCTGTGGAGTGGCTCAAGGCGGACCACCGAACACGCTCGCACGATCAGCGGTGCGACATCTGCATACGGTTGTATAAGGATGGAAACGCTGTCCCAACCACATTAAGTAGGTTTTTTCTCTTTTTTTGCGGAATTTTTCCGAGGGAAAAAGATATGAAATACTGATATTTTCAGAATGCGGACACACACTCTGCATTGATTGAGCCCCGGAAATCCTCAGATGTTGGAATGTCCCCACTGTCGCAGCACCTTCATAACGAAAGAACGGGATTTAAAGAAGAACGTCTCCATGGTGCCAAATGGAAATGCAGGAGAGCGGCCGGATGAATTAGCAGATTTTGATATTTTAAAATCATTTCTATTTATTTTTCAATAAATATGTTCATGAAAAAAAGATTTACTGGAAATTCAGAAATTCAAGGCACTCAATAAAAAGAGATCCGAAAATTCTATGATTCCCGGATTCCGGAATTCAACCGCTCAAAATATCCAGATCCTGAAAACTGCAAAAATTCAGATATTTCGAGTTAATTTTGCCAGATTCTGGAGTAGTTTTGAAATTGGATTTCGACAGATTTTTAGTCGACTTCATGAGCTAATTCTTGTGAATTCTACAAGTTTTCGGCTAATTTTCTAACCAATTTTACAAATTTTAAGTTTTTATTGACCAAATTTCTTCTCTTGGTAGTCTCCTCTACTTCTTATCAGTGTATGCTGCCAAGAAGAGCAAACAAATAGGCACACCCAACCAAATTTTTTCTCGATTCATTTATTTTATTATATTCTTCAAGACCTCGTGTGTAGAGGTCTCTATCAATATGATTTTTCCAAAACTCTCAACTGATTACTCCTTAATTATCTACTGATTATATATGTAAGACTTCGTGTTCTAGAAGTCTTCTTTTTTCTATTTTTCTAACTATTAGATTTTTTTCCCTACTCAAGTGTTCACACGATCTCTTCAAATTATCAAAGAATTAAATTTGAGACATTGTTGGAAATGCTCGTCTTGCACTGGAGCCTAGTAAATGATAAGGTTAGTGAGAAGCAACTATGGTAAGGCTAATCAGCTATAAATCCGGCAAATTACACAATTCGTACAGTACCGGTGCATAAGGTATACCGAGCTTCAGAACTCTGGAAAATGGACAAAAATTCCAAAAATCAAGTGAAAAATATTTTTTGTATATCTTATGGACCAGTCCTGTCTATTTTCCAATCAAAATTTTTTACATTTTCATCGATATTCTGAAAATTCGTTTCAAACCCTACAATTTCGTCTAAAAACCAACTTTCTAGCTCATCTAGAACTCGAGATACGGTCATTTGAAGTTTCCGAGGGGTTAGAGACGCAGCGTGTCTCGTCGTCTGCGTCTATAGCCTCCTGAATTTGAAGCGACTCTATCTCGGTTCCTAGAAGCGCTAGAAATGTGCTTTTTTGACGGATTCGTAGAAAATGTTGTCTATTTTGAATTTAAAACGATTTTTGTCAAGAATAAATTTTCGACCCATTTACCAACGAATTTTTCAGAGACGGAACTTTCTTCAAGAGATCGAAGCTCAGAAAATCCGTTTAAAAGTGAGAACCGAGGCAGATGCGCTACGAGCTCTTCTTACCGAGCCCAGATCGACTGACACATGGAGGACCATATTGGACAAGATTAATTTTAATAAATCCATATTTGTAAGAGGTTCCAACTTTTTTCGAAATTTCACACACATTCAACGAAACATGAAAAACAATAAAGATTGATAAGAATTGATAACACACATTTTTTGCTTTTTCTGCTTTTTCAGTCAATTTTGGTGCATTCTTTAATCTTAAATTTCAGAGCAATGACTACTCCTATGGAAATTGATCCACCATGCACACTACTGCTCGCTACGCCAGGATCTGTTTGAGATGCTGCGAAACAGAGGAAAAAATCAAGAAAACTAGAAGTTGAAGGATTCTAGATCACTAGCTATTAATTCTTAATTCATGAATCTTTTGATAATTTCAATAAATCCATGTTTGCAAGAGGTTTCTTTTTCTTTCTAAGATTTTGCACACATTCAATAAAACATTAAAAAATGCGAAGGATTGATAAGAACCGATAACACAGTAATTTGATTTTTTCAAATGTTACTTTCAGGGTGATTCTGATGACTTATGATTTTTAGAAAGTGGGCCAAAAATTGCACCTGAGCGTGACTTTCTAAACTACTCTAATAAAAAAGCACCAGTTTTAAAACGTTTTCAACAATCCAGGCTCATTTCCCATCAAAATTTACAGATTTTCAGTTTTATTGTGACCAGTTTCCTCTGCTTGGCAGTATCCTCTTGTTCTTATCAGTGTACCCAGCCAGGAGCAAACAAGTAGACACACCCTTCCTAAAATTTTTCCTCCATTCATTCATCTTATTATTTTCTTCAAGACCTCGTGTGTAGAGGTCTCTATCAATTTTGTTTTTCTGAATATCTCTACTGATTAGTTCCTAATTATCCAATAATTACTTGTGACTTCGTGTGTTTAGAAGTCTCTTTTTTATTTTTCTGAACTTAAACAATTTATTAATTTGAATTTAGATTTGAAGGTGAGTGCATTAAAATGTGTTCTTCTCAAAATAAATATCCTTTCTTGGTGGGTGCAAAAAATGAAGATTCTTTAAACTGAACTATCTCGCTTCCTGTAAAAGATATCAAAGATCTGTCAACTGATAAAATATTGGTGATACTATGATAAACAATGTATCAGTTGACAACTTTTTGATATCTTTTATAGTCAGTGAGGTACATTGACTCAAAGTTATTCACCTATAAGTACATAAAACCCCTGAATTTGCGGAGTCTTTTTTTCAAATTCTAACTATAGGTGTTTAGATTCAAGATAACTGAAAAATTTCAACGAAACTACAGTGCTTATACGGTGCTATATACCGAAAAACAACCCAAACATGAAACTCGGATGACCAGGTATTACTTTGCCTAATAAAACTGTCCGAAATTATATATTGTTAAGGAAAAATCGTCGAAATTGACGAAACACACATGTTCAAAGCCAAACATAACCGAGGTCGACTGAATATTTAGAATCGTACAAGCAATCTTCCCCTACCTCTGTTTTAGTGATCACTACTCTATTAGTGACTTCTAGACACATCAATCCTGCATTTCCGTGGGAACACATCGAGTGAGTTTTCATGCAATTCCAGTTTGGTTAGACTCTTTGAATTTTTCAGACCAAATTTGATTTTGACACGCAACCCCAAGATTCTTCATTTCTTAATGAAAATTTCCGGAAGTCTATCAAATTCACGGAACGGATCCCGAACTTCCAGATTTCCAGACTAACGATTGACTTGTTCCTAGGTTCGAGGTTAGTTCCTTATTCTTTTCTCGACAACAAGTTTCAATTTCAGATCAAATGTATTCCATGAAAAATACCAAGACATGTTCTTCACAATATCAATAAGGACAGAGGATAAGCTATCTACAACTCAATCTCAATTTCAAATAATTGTCAAAATTCACGTCAATCAGTTTACAACTGTTTAGCGGAGATGACATTTTAGGACCCCCTACCGTAGCCGAAGTGCACAATAGTAAACATTTTGACTACACTCACCCACAGTTGTAAATTCCTTTTCTTCTCATAATAGTGGCTGATTAACTGATAAAGTGATTTAACTTCTTCTTATTGTCGACCAGCAACCGGACTTCCCACATTATAGTCGTGAGTCAAACTAGCTAGGCAATTCTATAACTGATTTGATAATTTAGGAAACCTTATACTGTATTGAGTGTCATCAACATAGGATCCTTAAAATCTTAACTATCTTATCAATCTAGCTTAAAGCCCCGACAAGGTGTGATAAGCCATTTCAGTTAGCACATTTCAAATTTGGATTTTATGTTTTCTTCTTTAAATAAAGCACATTCACAAATTTTCTGTATTATCATAACCAATTTCCTTTGCTTGATAGCCCTCTTCTTCTTCTTATCAGTATATTCTGGCAGAAGCAAACAAATAGGCACACCCATCCAAAATTTTCCTCCATTCATTCACTTTATTTTTTCTTCAAGACCTCGTGTGTAGAGGTCTCTATCAATATGATTTTTCTGAATTTCTCTACTAATTACTTCCTAATTATCCACTAATTATTACTGACTTCGTGTTTTAGAAGTCTTTTTTTGTTCCCTATTTTTCGGATTATTCAAAAATGTTTCATGTTTCATGATAATATAGATTTAAAGGTGAGTGCGAAAAATGGGTTTAGTCCCAAAAAAAGGTTTTTTGATTATCGAAAATATTATATTTCCTATATTAAAGGAGGGTGCAAAAAACAGTCGAATCCGAATTGAATTAGCTCGCTTCCTGTAAAAGATATCAAAAATCTGTCCACTGATGAAATGTTAGTGATGACATAATGAACAATTTATCGGTTGACCGTTTTTTGATATCATTTATAGTAAGCCAGATAAATTGACTCGAAGTTAATGTTTTCAGATTTGAGAAACCTCAAACCGACGTCAACATCTGAGAAATACAGATTTGGCTTTGAAAACCTGAAGAGAAAATCGTAGAAGGACATCGATGCACCAAAGAGATATACCGAAGGTGCACAGAGAATTTGTTCTAGGTCTTGAGTTTCAACTAATCGCTTGGGAGATTTCGAAGATATCCGATATGTTCCAATCAAAGAAAAACTACGGTACTCGATGGTTTAAAAATGCTCAATTTAATCTTTGCTTCCAGGCTCTTCCAAATGCAACAGAAAACATCTGCTCACTATAAATAGTTTTGGTAATCATCTGTTAATTACTATTTTAATTATTTTATTACGATTTTTAGTATCCAATAGTTAACCGATTTAAATGAAGTTTTTAACCGATTTAAATGAAGTTTTCACTTAGTTTACATTGCTTAATTGTAGTATAATTTGCAGGCTAACTATCCAATTGATATTTCCCAAATTTCAATTTAAATTTTAACCCATTTCTACAGATTTTAGTTGCATTTTCATCAATTTTCTTCGCTTGATAGTCTCCTCTTTTTCTTATCAGTATATTCTGCCAGGAGCAAACAAATGGTTACACCCATCCAATTTTCCATCAACTCATTCTATTTATTATATTCTTCAAGACCTCGTGTGTAGAGGTCTCTATCAATATGATTTTTCTGAAATTCTCTACTAATTATTCTCTAATTATCTACTAATTATCTTTGACTTTGTGTATTTAGAAGTCTTATTTTTTTCTATTTTTCTGATTATTCAAAAATCGTTATGTTCAATGTTGCTTTAGATGTAAAGGTGAGTGCATAAGAATTGGTTTTTCTCAAAATGATGACCTTTTTCTGCCTATTATAAAAATAATGTTTCGCGTTCCTATAATGAGAGGTGGGTGCAAAAAAAGAGGATACTCTAGATATCAAAGAAACAGTCAACTTCGAATCGATTGATCTCGTTTCTTGTAGAAGATATCAAAAATCTGTTCACTGATAAAATATTAGTGATAACATGATGAATAATTTATTAGTTGACCACTTTTCGATATCCTCAAAGGAAGCGAGATATGTTAGCTCAAAGTGTCTGATTTGAGAACCCGTTTTGAAAAATCTATTGCAAACAAACTGCAGCAAAGAAATCCAAGTAATATATGGAAAAATATATGGAAATCTGCAGAGCAAATGACCAGAGAAGTTTACGGAAAATGCACATAGAGCTTCAACTGCCTCCGCTGAAAAATGCCAAGTCATGAACAACTAAAACAGTCGAAGCTTGGCAAGTGTGGATATTTAGAATGGTACTAATATTTTTTGTTCTTTCTCGGGAATAAACTTTTATTCAGATCTGATATTTTCTTATTCGACAACAGCTGCAAGGAAATATTTTGTAAGTTCCGGAAAACCTTCAAATAGGAAACTCAAGATGAATTTCCAGATTACAAGAAACAATCATAAGTCAATTTTATACCCAACAAAAAACCCCTGGGTCGTATTTTCTGGAAATCCGGAATGATGGTTTTTGAGGAAGGATACGCAAAAGACGACGCTATCCGACGAGTATCTTGAAGCATACCGAGCCCAGATCGAGCAGACCGACACTTGAAGGACCATATTGGACAAGATTCGCGATGCCGTACTCACTCCTGCCAAATGCTCTGAATTCCAAGCCAAGCTGTCTTCACTATTCCAAGCTGGGCAATCGGTCCACGAATTTGCGAAGCAAATCAAGAAAGCTGCCAACATGGCATACCCAGCATTCCTTGAAACCAGAGATTCCGTTTCACACATGACTTTCCTGAAAGGCCTCCGGAAGGATATCCGCCAAGACGTTCGGCTTTTTTTATTTCTGGTTTTTTAATAATAATGTTTTTTTATTTCTTTTATTCTACTTCTTCTTAAAATAAATCTTATTGTTGAAACTCTTGTAGTCATAAAACCAACACCGTTTCATCCTGAGATCAAGTGAGAAAAGTCACTTGATCTCATATCAGATCAGGTCTCACGGGGATTACTTAAACCTGATACACAAGAATATACATATTACACCATTTTCACAGGTTTTCAGTTTTACATCAACCAATTTTATTTGCGTGATAGTCTATACTTCTTCTTATCAGTATATTCTGCCAGGAGCAAACAAATAGGCACACCCTACCTCAAATTCTCTTCATTTATTAATTTTAGTATTTTCTTCAAGACCTCGTGTGTAGAGGTCTCTATCAATATGATTTTTCTGAAATTCTCTACAAATTACTCCCTAATTATCTACTAATTATTTTTGACTTCGTGTGTTTTAGAAGTCTTCTTTATCTCTATTTTTCTGACTATTCAAAACTTGAAATGTTCAATGCTGCTTCAGATTTAAAGGTAAGTGCAAAGAAAATAGGTTTGTCTTAAATTAAAGATCGTATTCAGCTGTTTAATCGAACATGTGCATCAATTGCAACGCGCACCACGCCAATTGATGAAAAAGGAGTGGAAAATCTTGCAAGTGTACCATTTCCCAATTTCGGCGACGAACAATGAGCTAACAAAAGAAAAATTCATCAGAGGATTGCCAACTCGAATCAAGATCAGAATATTAGGAAGAGATACACCGGAGAAACTAGAGGAAACTCTGAATCTAGCGGAATGGATAGAAGAAATCATGAAAGAGGAGGACAAACAAACAATCAACTCGATTGATCAAGAATAAGGTTAAGATACAGAAATGAATAAAAAGAATCTTTGTAAGTTGACTTCTAAACGACTAATTGAAAAATAAAAGAATGTAATATTTCAGATCCAAAGAAACGAATTATGGTTTCTGAAAGACCAGTTCCTTTGGAATCTCTATTCATCCAGCTCTCCAAGTTTTGAGATATTCGAGCGGTGTTTGAGACCCATATCTGCCTTAATTGTGCCGTTCCTCGTTTTCAAGAGATTCGCTGTCCTTTATTTTCGTTCTAGGCAACAAAAGAAGATTAAAGAATTACGGCAATCTTGCTTGCCAGTCAGTTAAGAGATAATTCGGTTTCAGAAAACAACTCACAACGAAGACTGACCAGCGGATTTAGAATCGGATAGTGGTGGAAGTAGACAATCTCAATAATTCAACTTCTCTTCAATAATTTCAATAAACTGAATCTATATGGTTGTGCAACTTTTTTAAAACGAAAAACCGGAACAATCCATAAGAAATTTTAGTCGCTTCGCTCTTTTGGGCCAAATCCCTGACGACACTACTATTATAAATTCCTATCAATATTTACAGGTTTCAAATTCTGTTCTGACCAATGTTCTTCACTTGATAGCCTATACTTCTTCTTATCAGTATATTCTGCCAGGAGCAAACAAATAGGCACACCCTCACTAAATTCTTTCCTTCATTCCTTCATTTCATTATTATATTCAAGACCTCGTGTGTAGAGGTCTCTATTAATATGATTTTTCTAGAATTCTTTCTAATTATTCCCTAATTATCTACTTATTATCTGTGACTTTGTGTGTTTTAGAAAACTCTTTTCTATCTATTTTTCTGATTATTAAAATATATTCACGGTTAAACCTGTTAAAAAACTTGGAGGTGAGTAACAATAAGAAAACATTATATGTAGGTGAAAACTTTGAAAATGTGCCAAGAATTATAAGTTCGAAGTTTTAGGGATTTCTGACAAGAAATCTATATATATATATATATATATATATCAGTTTTCAGAAACGATTATCAAGCCAATCATGCTAGAAATATGGATGGAAGTTGAGGAAATATGATGATTTTTTGGTACGTTGACAAAAAAAAATTAAAGTATAGAACATGTTGTTTTTTAGATCGAAATGAGCAAAAATGATTTCTGAAAGATCAGTGCTTTTGGGCGCACGCCCGATACAACTGTCCACATCAAGTATATGGTGTATTTTGTTATTCCACACGTACCAAAGGGTTGCCGCGATCCGATGTTTTGTATATTTTGTTCTGGACTCCACCTACGCAGGTTCTGCTTGTCTTTTGAAGATTTAGTTTTTGATGTCCAATAATCCGGAGAATGCAGAAAACCACCAGCATGCACCAAATGCCATGGAGCACACCTCTGAATATAAAATTCTGTTGAATTGTTGAATGTCTCCAGATTTAAATAAATAGATTGTTAAAAAACTATACTTTGAGAACACAGAAAACAATAGTTTTATTATTATTTCATGGAAATTTTTGCATTTTTTTCTGAAAATATGCCTAAGCACTTGAAGTGAATTGGCTCAAAATCGTGATTATTAATATTCTAAATTACTTAATGATTCTGGAAAATCGGCCAAAAATCACTTAGAAACCTTCTAAAAGTCCGAGTTTTTCACTCAATTTGAATTCTTTTTTGGCTAACAGTTTTGGCCCGATTTACTTTTTCCCTCTTTCCTATGCATTTATTTTTCGACTTTCTAATTTTTTCTTTTATCTATCATCTTCTTTCTTATCCTTAAATTTCTATTCTTCTCTATTTTTCTCTCTTTACATTTTTCTAACTCTCACTCTCTTCAATTTCTTCTTCTTCTTCTTCTCACTTTACAACTCGAAATTTTTATCGTGTCGCGAGGAGCAAGCCAACAGCCACACCCTTCCAATTTTTCCTCCCTTTGTTCATTTTATTCTCTTCAAGACCTCGTGTGTAGAGGTCTCAATCAATATTATTTTTCTGATATTTTCTACTAATTACTCCCTAATTATCCACTAATTACTTGTGACTTCCTGTCTTTTAGAAGTCTAATTTTCATCTATTTTTCTGAATACTACAAAAATTGCGACTTAGTTTGAAATGCGATATAAAGGTGAGGAGTTTTGAAATTTTGAAAATTGGAATTCCGGAGGACATTTTTCAGTGAGCCAATTTATCGAAGCGACGCGGGGAGCCGTTAGGAAAAAAAATTATATGGTAAAAATATTATAACTGCTTTTTGATCTTGTTATAACATATTTCAGTCCACAATTGAAGAATGCAACAACGAATGTCAAGAAACCGGCTGGGTTAAAACATTTGAGCACCGCCTAAACGTTGAAACGATCCAACACATCACAATTAGAGGAGGTATCCTCAAGGATCTTCAGATCTTCCACCCCACCGACGACCACGAAGATGAACGATATGATGAACTAAACTATGATGCCGGACAAAATGAAGAGGACGATTATGAAGAAGATCCGAATGAGCAGTTCAGTGCAAATGAGCAGTTCAGTGTAGACCTTATATTTATATATACTTTCAAAATGAATAAAACAATAATAAAAAAAATAAGAATAACACTTTTTTATTCAAAAATAATTAAATCCAATCAAAAAATACGGTCATGGTATATACGGCCATGGTCCCGCTTATTCGGGCATTGTTCCCGTTCATTCGGGCATTGGTCCCGTTCATTCGGGCATTGGTCCCGTTCATTCGGGCATGGTCCCGTCCATTCGGGCATGGTCCCGTCCATTCTTCATGGTCCCGCTATAATCGAACAGAGCCGAATTTCCTTATCTTCACATTCTATCATTTGTTATCATGTGACGAGAGCAAACAAATGGTCACACCCTCCCAGTTTTTCCTCCATTCATTCATTTTATTATTCCCTTCAAGACCTCGTGTGTAGAGGTCTCTGTCAATATGATTTTTGATAAATGTTTTATTACTAATTATTCCGTAATTATCCACTGATTATCTGTGACTCAGCCCCTCAGTCGACCAGTGTGCACCTAGTGAGTTTTTAATAAATTTTTAAAATTTCAGCGAGCGAAGCGAGAAAAGGCGAATGTTTGAGAAAAACTATTAAAGGCGCAAAGAATTTTTAAAGGAGCAAAGAATTTAAAGGAACATGAGTCGATTTAGCGACGGGACTCTCGAACGTGATGGGAAAAGATCAAAAAAATTTCCAAACTGTTAAAGATTATCTCCCTTTTCCGCAATCTTTTATTTATTCAGAATCACTACACCAACTTCTTGGAAAACACAGTGCCCTCGGCTATAACCAAAGCACTTTCCGCGTCACAACAGATGACGTCACCGGCCACCGACATATGATATCAGCCCTTCTCAAGGCTCGCTCAGCCTGTGATTCTAATTTCTTCGATAGAGTCCGAGAGGAAATTGGAACCGATGAACCGACGCCTTCGTTTCGGTACCAGGCTCAACCACTGCTGTAGAAAGAAGATTCAGCACAAGGCTCCTCAATGAGCATGACCATCGAGGTCGCCGACCTCCGCTTAATGTGGGTTTTTTTTAATACAGGCAAACATTTCTTTCTTAAGGTCTTCCAATTATCCACCTGCAACCCAAGCGGATGTCCGGGAAGTCACAGTCTGTGAATGCAAGTCCAGGAGTTTCTCATCGTCGCATTTCCAGATCGAAAGAAGGGCATTATTATCAAATCGAAAAATTGAATTTTAATATAATAAATAATTTTAAAAAACAATTTTGATATAATTCCTTCCTTGTACAGTTTTGAAAACAAACAATTCATTCGAGCATTGCTAGAATGAAAATATGAAAATTTTGAATTCAAAACTTCCTATCAATATTTACAGATTTTGAGTTTTTTTTCAATCAATTCCTTCGCTTGACAGTCTCCTCTTCTTCTTATCAGTAAATTCTGCCCGGAGCAAACAAATAGGCACACCCTACCTCAAATTCCCTTCCTTTATTCATTTTAGTATTTTGTTCAAGACCTCGTGTGTAGAGGTCTCTTTCTGTATGATTTTTTTGAAAATTTCTACTGATTATTCTCTAATTATCCACTAATTATGAACAACTACTACCGACCACACCTGATTGGTTCCCTATAGTCTAACGTCATTCACTACATGTGTTTAGCCTCTTCAGACTACTAGTTATTCCTTAATTATCTACCGATTATTTCTGACTTCGTGTGTTTTAGAAGCCTATTTTTTGCTATTTTTCTGAATATTGCCCCATATTGCCCCAAAATGAGTGAAGTGGAGAACAAATCGTCTTAGTTTCGAGCCTATTGGAAATGTTCGGCGTGGAAAGGTGCTATAAAGTCAGGACTAAAATAATTGTACGGTATTTTTTGGTATGGAATGGTTGCCATAGATGGTTACTTCAACATTATGTTTGCTCAAAGATTCCAAATTCTGCAGTCCAAAGATTTCGCTGATTGCAGTAGATTGGATCGATAACCCTGGTAGTGCTTGAGGGAAAGAAATAAGTCTAATTTGAAGTTGGGTGGACCAGGTCAGTTTTTCAAAAATACATTTGAAAACAATGTATAACATTTCAGGAAAAATAGTCGAAATTGACGAAACACTCTATATTTGAAATATGAATGTGGATCAAAAGTATTTAAAATTATACGAGTTTTAATGTTTTTTTGCTCAAATTTTAATAAATATTGTATTTCATAGCTGATTTTTTTTGTTAGTTGGAAGAAACTTTTCTCAGAATTTCAGAATTTCGGATTTTTGCTTATTTACAATCACAAAGAATACGTAACAATTAGGACCCAGGACCCAGGACCCAGGACCCAGGACCCAGGACCCAGGACCCAGGACCCAGGACCCAGGACCCAGGACCCAGGACCCAGGACCCAGGACCCAGGACCCAGGACCCAGGACCCAGGACCCAGGACCCAGGACCCAGGACCCAGGACCCAGGACCCAGGACCCAGGACCCAGGACCCAGGACCCAGGACCCAGGACCCAGGACCCAGGACCCAGGACCCAGGACCCAGGACCCAGGACCCAGGACCCAGGACCCAGGACCCAGGACCCAGGACCCAGGACCCAGGACCCAGGACCCAGGACCCAGGACCCAGGACCCAGGACCCAGGACCCAGGACCCAGGACCCAGGACCCAGGACCCAGGACCCAGGACCCAGGACCCAGGACCCAGGACCCAGGACCCAGGACCCAGGACCCAGGACCCAGGACCCAGGACCCAGGACCCAGGACCCAGGACCCAGGACCCAGGACCCAGGACCCAGGACCCAGGACCCAGGACCCAGGACCCAGGACCCAGGACCCAGGACCCAGGACCCAGGACCCAGGACCCAGGACCCAGGACCCAGGACCCAGGACCCAGGACCCAGGACCCAGGACCCAGGACCCAGGACCCAGGACCCAGGACCCAGGACCCAGGACCCAGGACCCAGGACCCAGGACCCAGGACCCAGGACCCAGGACCCAGGACCCAGGACCCAGGACCCAGGACCCAGGACCCAGGACCCAGGACCCAGGACCCAGGACCCAGGACCCAGGACCCAGGACCCAGGACCCAGGACCCAGGACCCAGGACCCAGGACCCAGGACCCAGGACCCAGGACCCAGGACCCAGGACCCAGGACCCAGGACCCAGGACCCAGGACCCAGGACCCAGGACCCAGGACCCAGGACCCAGGACCCAGGACCCAGGACCCAGGACCCAGGACCCAGGACCCAGGACCCAGGACCCAGGACCCAGGACCCAGGACCCAGGACCCAGGACCCAGGACCCAGGACCCAGGACCCAGGACCCAGGACCCAGGACCCAGGACCCAGGACCCAGGACCCAGGACCCAGGACCCAGGACCCAGGACCCAGGACCCAGGACCCAGGACCCAGGACCCAGGACCCAGGACCCAGGACCCAGGACCCAGGACCCAGGACCCAGGACCCAGGACCCAGGACCCAGGACCCAGGACCCAGGACCCAGGACCCACAGAAGGAAGAACTGATTTTTCCCTTCATTTCTCTCTTCCTTTATAGTACTTTTCCAGAGGTCAATGGGCCATCAAAGTCCACGTAGAATTTTTTTTTCTGTAAATTTTTGAAATTTTTTTCTTTTTTCGCAACGCGATTTTTTTAAAACATATAAAATTTTCGTCACGTTTAAATAACGCTTGAATTTTTTTCTCAAATGTGTGAAACATTTAGAAAAGTCGTCCATTTGAACCTAGTTATTTCATTTCCTGGTAGAGATATCAAAAATGTGTTAACTGATAAAATATTGGTGATAATATGATGAACAATTTATCAGTGGACAACTTTTCTATATCTTTGACAGGAACTAAAAAAATTGGGCCAAAGTTGAATGTAATAGAATATTCTGATATTTTGAAAACAATCTGAAATCATAGCAAATTCAAATCATTCCAGATTTGTTCTAATAATAGTTCAAAAACTCAAAGCGTCAGCATTACTGAAGCGTTTTAGTCTGTGAATGGGGTTTCTGAAGAGAGAAAAGCATAGAAAACAATATTTCAGAAGGTTAAATTCGATTTATTGTGAGATCAAAATTCAAATTTACAGATAATGTTTTAACAAAAAAAAGTATTAAAAAAAAATTTCACATAAAAAAATTATCCCAATTTTTCACGATACTACCAAGGTAGTTCTACAGCAATTGTTTTTTTCTCCGTTGTACTGTTCTGAAAAGATAATGAGATTATTGGGAAAATGTTGGACGGCAACGAAGCTTACCACTATATATATTGTGAAATGCATCCTCACCCTGTTGTTGTTAGTATAGTATCCAATGCCCAGGGCATCTTCTGCACCATACCAAAATGCAGCGGCAATTTTTCCGAACTCTACTTTTGTTGTCTGAAATGTGATGATGACGAATTTCAGAATCACAGAAACTCAGAATCTCAGAATCTCAGAATCTCAGAATCTCAGAATCTCAGAATCTCAGAATCTCAGAATCTCAGAATCTCAGAATCTCAGAATCTCAGAATCTCAGAATCTCAGAATCGCAGAATCTCAGAATCTCAGAATCTCAGAATCTCAGAATCTCAGAATCTCAGAATCTTAGAATCTCAGAATCTCAGAGTCTTAGAGTCTTAGAATCCAGAATTTCAGAGTCTCAGGGTCTCAGAATCTCAGAATCTCAAAACCTCAGAATCTCAGAATCGCAGAATCGCAGAATCTCAGAATCTCAGAATCTCAGAATCTCAGAATCTCAGAATCTCAGAATCTCAGAATCTTAGAATCTCAGAATCTCAGAGTCTTAGAGTCTTAGAATCCAGAATTTCAGAGTCTCAGGGTCTCAGAATCTCAGAATCTCAGAATCTCAGAATCTCAGAGTCTTAGAGTCTTAGAATCCAGAATTTCAGAGTCTCAGGGTCTCAGAATCTCAGAATCTCAGAATCTCAGAATCTCAGAATCTCAGAATCTCAGAATCTCAGAATCTCAGAATCTCAGAATCTCAGAATCTCAGAATCTCAGAATCTTAGAATCTCAGAATCTCAGAATCTCAGAATCTCAGAATCTCAGAACCTCAGAATTTCAGAGTCTCAGGGTCTCAGAATCTCAGAATCTCAGAATCTCAGAATCTCAGAGTCTTAGAATCCAGAATTTCAGAGTCTCAGGGTCTCAGAATCTCAGAATCTCAGGGTCTCAGAATCTCAGAATCTCAGAATCTCAGAATCTCAGAATCTCAGAATCTCAGAATCTCAGAATCTCAGAATCGCAGAATCTCAGAATCTCAGAATCTCAGAATCTCAGAATCTCAGAATCTCAGAATTTCAGAAACTCAGAATTTCAGAATCTCAGAATCTCAGAATCGCAGAATCTCAGAATCTCAGAATCTCAGAATCTCAGAATCTCAGAATCGCAGAATCGCAGAATCTCAGAATCTCAGAATCTCAGAATCTCAGAATCTCAGAATCTCAGAATCTCAGAATCTCAGAATCTCAGAATCTATGAATCTCAAAATCTCAGAATCTCAGAATCTCAGAATCTCAGAATCTCAGAATCTCAGAATCTCAGAATCTCAGAATCTCAGAATCTCAGAATCTCAGAATCTCAGAATCTCAGAATCTCAGAATCTCAGAATCTTAGAATCTTAGAATCTCAGAATCTCAGAATCTCAGAATCTCAGAATCTCAGAATCTCAGAATCTCAGAATCTCAGAATCTCAGAATCTCAGAATCTCAGAATCTCAGAATCTCAGAATCTCAGAATCGCAGAATCTCAGAATCTCAGAATCTCAGAATCTCAGAATCTCAGAATCTCAGAATCTCAGAAACTCAGAATCTCAGAATCTCAGAATCTCAGAATCTCAGAATCTCAGAATCTCAGAATCTCAGAATCTCAGAATCTCAGAATCTCAGAATCTCAGAATCTTAGAATCTCAGAATCTCAGAATCTCAGAATCTCAGAATCTCAGAATCTCAGAATCTCAGAATCTCAGAATCTCAGAATCTCAGAATCTCAGAATCTCAGAATCTCAGAATCTCAGAATCTCAGAATCTCAGAATCTCAGAATCTCAGAATCTCAGAATCTCAGAATCTCAGAATCGCAGAATCTCAGAATCTCAGAATCTCAGAATCTCAGAATCTCAGAATCTCAGAATCTCAGAATCTCAGAATCTCAGAATCTCAGAATCTCAGAATCTCAGAATCTCAGAATCTCAGAATCTCAGAATCTCAGAATCTCAGAATCTCAGAATCTCAGAATCTCAGAATCTCAGAATCTCAGAATCTCAGAATCTCAGAATCTTAGAATCTCAGAATCTCAGAATCTCAGAATCTCAGAATCTCAGAATCTCAGAATCTCAGAATCTCAGAATCTCAGAATCTCAGAATCTCAGAATCTCAGAATCTCAGAATCTCAGAATCTCAGAATCTCAGAATCTCAGAATCTCAGAATCTCAGAATCTCAGAATCTCAGAATCTCAGAATCGCAGAATCTCAGAATCTCAGAATCTCAGAATCTCAGAATCTCAGAATCTCAGAATCTCAGAATCTCAGAATCTTAGAATCTCAGAATCTCAGAATCTCAGAATCTCAGAATCTCAGAATCTCAGAATCTCAGAATCTCAGAATCTCAGAATCTCAGAATCTCAGAATCTCAGAATCTCAGAATCTCAGAATCTCAGAATCTCAGAATCTCAGAATCTCAGAATCTCAGAATCTCAGAATCGCAGAATCTCAGAATCTCAGAATCTCAGAATCTCAGAATCTCAGAATCTCAGAATCTCAGAATCTCAGAATCTCAGAATCTCAGAATCTCAGAGTCTTAGAATCTCAGAATTTCAGAGTCTCAGGGTCTCAGAATCTCAGAATCTCAGAATCTCAGAATCTCAGAATCTCAGAGTCTTAGAATCTCAGAATTTCAGAGTCTCAGGGTCTCAGAATTTCAGAATCTCATAATTTCCGAGTTTCTGATCTTCTAGGTTTCAGAAGTTCTGAATTTTTCACACTCACCTTCTGTTCCAACTTTGATATTTTGAAAAATATAGAAATATTCAGAAAAATCATAAAATGGAGACTTCTCGAACACACGAAGTCAAAAAAAATTCGGAATGAATAGTTCGGAGAAAAATCGAACAAAAAGTTCAGGGAAATGAGTGATAAGAGAGGATGAAGAGAATTAGAGATAATGATGTAATCGGATAGTTGACGGGTGAATTAGGGCGCGAAGAACAGGTTGATGGATGACATTTCTTATCAGATGGAAGTTTTGTTTTAGCGGAAAAAACTATCAAAGAATTCTAAAGAAGGGAAACTGGAAGTTTAGGGATTTTTGGAAAATCCATCGTATTTCCTTTAATAGAATCCCACCCGAACCATCAACTTTGAGCTCAATTATCTCAGCTCTTTTGAGAGATATAAAACATTTGACAACTGATAAATTGTTTATCATAGTATCATAAACATTTTATTTGTTGACTACTTTTTGGTATCTCTGATAGGAGCCGAGATAATTGAGCTCGAACTTTATTGTGTGGGGAGCTCTACTATTACAGCTTTGATTTTCAGAATTTTGAAAAATTTGTGTGCTTATAACTATTTTTCCACAATTTTGAGGGCGTATTCTTTCACTTTCTTACTGATAAGAACTCTAACTTTGTATTTGCATCATTATTATGTCTGTGTTTCTCTATTTACTCTCACTTTCCTTATCTCTAACTTTCAAATTCAAACTTTTTCATTCATTTTAGTTGTTTCTATATGACCTCGTGTGTAGAGGTCTTCTTCTGATTTTTCTCAAATTTATTTCTGTATTTTCAATGACTTTAGATGGCTATTTTCAAGTTAATTTTTTTGAATCATCAATTTTTGCTATGTCAAAGGCAACTGATAAAGGTGAGCGTGTGCGATCCGAATCATCAACTTTGAGCTCAATTATCTCGGTTGCTAGTTGAGATATCAAAAACCTGTCAACTGGTAAAATAGTTATCATATAATCACCAAAATTTTATCAGTTGACAGATTTTCGATAACTTCCACAGGAACCGAGATAATTGAGCTAAACGTTGACGAGTTGGGCGGAGAGAGGGGTTGGGCTTCTATTAGAGGAAAACCTGTAATAAAAGGGCACCAGACTGTCAAGTTTGAGCTCAATTATCTCAGCTCCTTCAAGAGATATCAAAAATTTGTCAACTGATAAAATATTGATGATTTCATAATAAATATTTCATTAGTTGACTACTTTTTGATATCTTTTACAGGAATGGAGATAATTGAGCTTGAAGTTGACGGTTAGATTGGAGGAAATACAGTATACATAATTTAATGAAATTTAGACAGCGCTGAGCGACGCTGGAGCCACATATGCGAACAAAATCCTGAAACCAGCCGCCACAAAGTTGTCCATTCCCTGAGTGATATGTGGAAGGAAACCTGAACTAGGACCTCTGAAAGACAGGAGCAACCGGCTGTTAGGTTAGCTCCAAGAAGTGGATCGAATCAACAAAAGAAGAGAACAGTATGACAAAAAGGATTTGGTTGATTTTTTTACAGTATGTCTTGATTCATTTAATAAAACATGAAATAATTGCAATGAAATTGTAACTCTTATACATTAAAAAAAACACATTCAATCAGATGAATTGCATATGCTCAAACTTTCGAATTTACAAAAAAAATTTAAAATTTAGAGCATCATGGAGTCCGTACAAAACATGTACGTTGGGTATGACCAGAAGAAAATCTCTTGAAAAGTTAAAAATAAAGCTAAAAATTCTGTGAAAATAAAACTTACCGGTGGTGTAGGTTTCCACTGAGTATATCTGATTCCATCTCCTCCGGATATTTTAAAAGTTTTTTTTTTTTTGAAAATCCTAGTTTTTCAGATATGTGCTTTGAAGTTTACGTGCTCGCTGGAAGACGCAGAGAAGCTAGAACACTCTAGTTCCTCTGCACCTCTTAAACTTTAAAGGCTCATATCTCAAAAATTAAAAGTGCTAGAAAAAAGTAGTCAACTGCAAAAATGTCCAAAATAGAATTTCTAACATTTGTTGAGTTGACAACTTTTTTCTAAATTTCCTAGTTTATCATATATGCGCCTTTAAAGTTTGCGTGCCTGGAAAGGATCACTGAAGACCCAGAGACGCTAGAGCACTCTAGCTTCTTTGTGTCTCTCGGTTCTAAAAATTAAAAAAAAACAGAGATCTTTAGGAATCCAAAAAAACACTAATTCTTATCACATTTGAAATGGGAAAAGATCTGTAAATAATACAGTTTCGAAAAAAAAAAGAATATGAAATTTGCTTACCTGGATTTTGAGATCCTTGAAAATTAGACAACATTAATTTCGAAAAAAATCAGTGAAAATCAGGGGCACTTAAACACAGCGCCAGGAGAAGATAAAATGGATCTTCTGGAATAAAATGAGAAATTTTGAAATGGGGAGAGAGAGAGAGAGAAGCAGAGAAAAAAGTGTATAGTGTCAGGTGGCGCTTGATTTGCAGTTCTGAGCAATTGATGAAAGGAGCAGAACACTGCTCACTGGAGCCAGAATCTCTCTTATACTAAATTTACAGGATAAACGGAAAGATTAGGAAAAAAAATGAGGGACGTATCATGCAACATCAAAAAATTGAAAAGTTAGGGTTTTTGGGAGATCTGAAAGATCGAAAAAGCACATGAAAAAGAGCTGGAATTTGAACTGGAAATTTTAGAAGCACAGAACTGAAATTTTTAATTTTGTGAAAGTACAATTAGAGAAAATAACCCCCATTATTATATCTTTGTGCTGAAAACTCTTCTTATACAATTTTACAGGGGTTTTCGTTTCCATTTGTTACTGATAAGAACTCTAAAATGTCAGTTGCATCAATATATTCTTTCTATTTTTCTCTAATCCCTCTCACTTTCCTTATCTCTAACTTTCCAATTCAAATTGCTCCGTCCATTCATTTTAGTTTCTATACGACCTCGTGTGTAGAGGTCTTCTTCTGATTTTCCTAATTATTTCTCTATTCAAAATGACTTTGTATGTTTTAAAAGTCTATTTTCTAGCTTATTTTTCTGAAATTCGAAATCGGTTCGTATAGAAAACAAATGAAGGTGAGTGTGAAAAAATTGTGAACTACTGAATTTCTGATATTTCGAATTTTTGAACTTTTTAATCTCTGAAGTTCTGAATTGCTGGATTTCTGAATTTCTATTCTGAAACCTTCTTTATAGGAAAGCAAGTCGTGTAGATCAGAATCAAAGGAAATTCGCAGAAATGCAAAAATGTCAATTAAGGAAACACATACCGGAGTACCGATGTGAAAACGAAACATCCCATCCCTTTGGTCTGAAAGAATTCATATGGATGTAATGGGACCACTCCCGGAAACAAAGGATGGAAATAAGTACGTCTGGGTATTCGGCATGGTCGAACGTCACCAAAAAAAGTAAGAGTTTCCTAATCATTAATTCCCGAAAAGATTTTTGAAAAACTTTTTTTTCATTTGGTAAATTTTTCAGGTCTTGTGTTTCGTGTTGAAGGAGGAGTTGGTTCCAATCTATTCCAGCTTATCAAGAAGCATGTTAAAAACAAGTCTCATGTCACATTCTAGCAGCTGTGTGGTATTTGCTGATCTATAATACTCAATCGGTTTATTGACGAATTTTTCATTCACTGCGAATTTTGAAACAAATAAAGCTAGTTTCTTGAATATTGTTTCTTTTTTTAACATATTAAGTTCAGGATTTCTTGAATTTTGGAAATCTTTAAATTCAGAAAAGCAATTTTACAAATTCCTAGCTCTTCGAACCCTTGAAAAAGTTGAAACCCTTTGAAAACTTTCAAAGTTGTGAAAATTCTTAATAAATTTCATACAATTTAAGATTTTTTTTTGAAATTGTTGAAAAGCTTTTGAATTTTAAACTTTCTGAATTTTTCTATGACATTTCACAGGGCGTTTTCCGTTTTCTTTCTTACTGATAAGAGCTCTAAACTGTCATTTGCATCAATATATTCTTTCTATTCTTCTCTATTCCCTCTCACTTTTCTTATCTCTAATTTTTTTGTGCAAATTGCTCCATCCATTCATTTTAGTTGTTTCTATATGACCTCGTGTGTAGAGGTCTTTTTCTGATTTTTCTAATTAATATTTTTCTATATTTTATATGACTTTGTGTATTTTAAAAGTCCATTCTCTAATTCATTTTCCTGAATATTTTGACTTTTTTTTGTTCTTCAATAACGAAGACCATGGTGAGTGTGAAAAATTGTGATCAGATTCGATGGGAAACTTTTGAGATTGCAAAATCCAGTTTCAGACGTCAAAAAGGCATTGAGAAGCTCTTTTTCTTGGATTCAATTGACCAGATCATCAGGAAAAATGATAGGAGAGGTAAGGAAGAAGTTAATTATTACCATTCAACGTTGAAGCGAATTATCTCGGTTCCTGTAAGCAATATTGAAAAGTGGTAAACTGATAAAATGTTAATAATAATATGATAACCATTTTGTCAGTTGACAAGTTTTTGGTACCTTTCACAGGAAATGAGATATATGGGCTCAAACTAGACGGTCCAGGGGGAGTTCTAAATGTTATCTTCTCATCAGTGTCCATTCCAGGTTCATCTCTGATGGATGGAGTGCGTACGGATCCATCAGAAATCTTTGAAGGAACACAAACGGGTAAACCACAAGGTTAATTTTGTCTATGAAGCCACTTGGGGAGCTTTCAAACAAAAATTTGGAATACCGGAGGCAATATTTTTTTAATATTTATTTTTACTTTTGAAATGAAGCTTTATGCACTTATTTTTTGTATTTTATATGAAATTCAGAAGTTCCTGGAAATTCCAGAAAATTCCAGGTAATTCCAAAAAATTCCAGAAAATTCCAGGAAATTCCAGAAAATTCCGGAAAATTCCAGAAACTTCCAGGAAATTCCAGAAAATTCCAGGAAATTCCAGAAAATTCCAGGAAATTCAGAAATTCAGAAATTTAGAAATTCAGGAATTCGGGAATTCAGAAATTCAGAAATTCAGAAATTTAGAAATTCAGAAATTTAGAAATTCAGAAATTCGGAATTTCAGAAATTCAGAAATTCAGAAATTCAGAAATTCAGAAATTCAGAAATTCAGAAATTCAGAAATTCAGAAATTCAGAAATTCAGAAATTCAGAAATTCAGAAATTCAGAAATTCAGGAATTCAGGAATTCAGGAATTCAGAACTTTAGAAAACCCTCCGAATCGTTCTCTCTGTCTTCGTGAATTCATTTTTACACAAACAAAGAAATCGAGGGGCGCCGCTCCTCTGGGACATTTCCCTGCTTTCTCTAACACTCTCTCCTTTTTCCATACTTTTTTTCAAAACCAATGTTTACGCCAACGGTCATTAAACGAAACGACCCGCTCCCTATCTTTCAATTTTTCTTCTTTTTTCTCTTTTTCTCTAACACTCTCTTCTCTCTCACCAATTGCTTTTTCTCCAAGAGAGCTCTCATTCGTATACTCTATTCCATGGCCCTGTGTGTTTTAAGAGCCTAATTTTTTATTCTGATTTTTCTGAGTAGCTAAATATGTAATACTACTGTAGTCACCTGGATTTATGGTCTCTAGAAAAAGGTGAGCATTTTTAGAGCAAAAAATTTGGAGCAAAGAATTTTTTGATTCCAGAAATACTTCTCGTTCTCTCCCATGCTATGGAAATAGTGATTTTGAGAAATTCGGTTGCGGCAACGAATCGAACGAGGTGAGCAATTGCAATGAGATTCTGAGATTCTGAGATTCTGAGATTCCGAGATTCTGAGATTCTGAGATTCTGAGATTCTGAGATTCCGAGATTCTGAGATTCTGAGATTCTGTGATTCTGAGATTCTGTGATTCTGAGATTCTGAGATTCTGAGATTCTGAGATTCTGAGATTCTGAGATTCTGAGATTCTGAGATTCTGAGATTCTGAGATTCTGAGATTCTGAGATTCTGAGATTCTGAGATTCTGAGATTCTGAGATTCTGAGATTCTGAGATTCTGAGATTCTGAGATTCTGAGATTCTGAGATTCTGAGATTCTGAGATTCTGAGATTCTGAGATTCTGAGATTCTGAGATTCTGAGATTCTGAGATTCTGAGATTCTGAGATTCTGAGATTCTGAGATTCTGAGATTCTGAGATTCTGAGATTCTGAGATTTTCGAATTTCGAAATCAAATGTTATCTATTTTCAGTCAGTACAGGAGACCTCAGATCTCTGAAAAAAGACTGCCAGAGTTGGAAATCAGAAAAAAGTGAGTTTTTCAACCAAATTTATCTTGAATTCTGTAAAAGATATCAAAAATCTGTTAACTGATAAAATGTTTATCAAAATATCACAAACATTTTATCAGTTAACTACTGTTTGATATCTTTTATAGGAACCGAGATAATTTGGCTTACAAAATGTATACTCTTGTTTCAGTCGGCTTTTTTTGCAGATATTGGAATTGCACCAAAATGGCGACGCAGCAAACCGTTCAAAAATTTTTTAAACTTTTTTATCATTTGCAATAATAAATGTAATTTTTTGAAACTTTTCATGGTTTAAAATGACAAAAATTCTTGAAAATAGAAAAATGGAAAAAGAGAACAAAATCAGAAGATGAGATACTGGGAATTGTGAGTTCTTAGCTTAAAAAAAAGATATTAAAAATCTTAGAATCTCAAGCACTCATTTGGAATCCAAAGATTTTTTGAGTAGCTCGGCAAGAATATCCTTGTCCATCTCTCTGGGATCATCAGGCATAACTGAACGAATATCCTTTTTTGTTTTTATTAGGTCCAGACAGAGTTTCTGAAAAACCAAAATCTGATCCAGGCAAGTTTTCTGGAAAAATATTGCTCAGATTGAAATTCTTTATCTAAAACTCACTTTCAGTCCCTCCATTCTATAATTTCCAGCCAATTCCAGCTTTCTTTTTAGTCCCTTTTTCGACTTTTCCACCAAAAATTCCTCGCATTTCTTGACGATTACAGGAGTGTCGAACATATTGGCCACTGATAGAATTCCTTGGACAGTATCATCTGAAATTGCTCATTTTTAAGAAATACGGTAAGTACAGTAACCCACCATCAATTGCATTTTCTAGATGTAGAACTTCCAGGTAGCATTGGAAGTCTCGAGGATCCACATCTTTGAGCTCGATTTCTGATTTTTGAGATTCTTGGAAGTTTCCAAGAAATAGAGTGGAAAAGTAGGGAGAGTGAGAGGACAGGTACTGAAAAATGGAACAGATTGGAATGAGAAATAAACCAATAACTCACCAATTTCAGAACATGGAATTTTCGATCTTCGACTTTCAATACAACATCCGAAAATTGCTTCATATCCTCACAAAAACTTCGGAGGTCTTTTCTAGCGATTTCTTCCGGAAATCCCACCATTTTTGTAATCTTCACATGAATCACCACTTCCAATTTGTCATTATCCAGAACATATTCGTTTTTCAGAGTTTTCCAGTCAATGAAACTTGGGCATCCATAAAATATCTCATCATGTGTAAGTACACAACTCGTCGACATTGAGCATTTCTTTTCCTTGTTTTTTGAAACAATTTTTATAGTGTAATCAACTTCAATTTCTTTGCCTTCAGGTAATTCTGCGTTGATATAAACTCCAAGATGATCTTTTTCGTGGTTCATTACGATGTTCCTGAAATTGATTTTACATACTTAAATAATTCAAAAAAATGGGCACTTACCATTCTACACCACAATGTTCTTCATTTGCACTATAGTCAGTTTGATGAGGTCCTATTTCTCCAATACGATCGAATAGGCATTTCAGAGTGAATTTTTTTTCAGTCATCTGAAAAATCAAATTTGAAGATTCCAGAAACTTCTTTTTTCAGAAAAAAAACGAAGAAAATTGTCTATTTTTTCATTGAGATCTTCGCCTGTTCAGTTGTCCGAGGGGAGTACACGAGGGAGTGCAATAGAGCGCGTTTTTGACATTTCTCTTTTCTCTCTAGCACTCTCTTCTCACATCTTCTCTCTTCTCTTGTTTCTCCGTCCATTCATTTTAGTTTAGGAACCCCTTTTTTCAACTCCATTTATCTACTTTCCTTCAGAAGATATCAAAAAGTGGTAAACTAACAAAATGTTTACCATAACATCACTAATATTTTATCAGTTGACCACTTTTTGATATCGTTCCTAGGAACCGAGATAAATTGGCTCAAAAATGTATAATCTTGTTTCATTCGTCTTTTTTATGTATGGGAATATTAAGCTAGCGTCTAACCATTTGAAAATTTTGAAAAATTGATGTAATAAAAGTTAATTTTTTCATTTCTTTATTGATATATTTGAAAATTTTAAAAAAAAATCAAATATTGAAAAAATAGAACAAAATCAAGAGATATGAAACTGGGGTTTTGAATTATTAGCTTAAAAAAGAAGATATGATTCTCAAAACCTTAGAAAATTCAATTGAAAGTTAGAGATTTCTCGAGTAGCTCGGCATGAATTTCCTTCCCCATTTCCATGGAATCCGCTGGCATAACAGATCGAATATCCGCTTTTGACTTGATTTTATCCAGGCACCATTTCTGAAAAAAACCAATTTGCTGCTCAGATAAAAATTCTCTTTCGAAAACTCACTTTCAAATCTCCCAATCTATAATTTCCTGCCAGTTCCAACTTCTTTTTCAGTTCCATTTTTGACTCTTTAACCAAAAATTCCTCACATTTTCCGGCAATTTTCGGAGTGTCGAACATATCAGCGACTGATAGAATTCCTTGGACAGTATCATCTGAAATTGCTCATTTCAAAAAAAAGAATAAGTACAGTAACCCACCATCGATAGCGTTTTCCAGATACATAACCTCTAGATAGTACTGGAAGTCTTGAGGATCGACATCCTTCAATTCGATTTCTGACTTTTCGGATTCTTGGAACTTTCCCAGAAATAGAGTGGCAAAATAAGGAGAATGAGTAGAGAGGTACTGAAAAAATCCATAGTTGCAAGAACCCGGGCCGGGCCGTTAGACGAATTTTCTCGGCCCGGCCCGCCTACCACTGTTGAAAAATTTCCAAAGAAAAATAGGATAATTTTTAGTGAATAACTAATGAAAAAAGGTTTCATTTTTTATCAAAATTAAGAAAGTAGAAAGTAGTCAGAAATTTGTCGTTTTTGTATATATTTTTGATAAAATTTCAAAAATTTCGAAAAAAAAATCAAAAAAAATCTGCGTCTGTACAGACCCCGGGACGGCCGAGCAAAAACTTAAAAATAACTCACCAACTTCGAAACATAGAATCTCCGTTCTTTTACTTTCAATGTAACATCGGAGAACTGTTTCATATTCTCTCCAAAACTTTTCAATTCTTTTCTCGAAAAACCAAGAACTTTTGTTATTTTCACATGCGCTTCCACTTCTAGTTTGCCATTGTTCAAATATTCGTTTTCCAAATTTTTCCATTGAATGAATTCGTTCCAACCCCAAGCATAAGCATTCGGATTTTCGCGTATTTCAAACACTCTACTCGCAGATTCTGAATGAGTTTTTTCCTTGTTTTTTGAGAATATTGTCATTGTACGATCTGTGTGAATTTCTTGATTTCCAGTCACATTTGTGTATAAATACATTGCGAAATGTTCCTTACTTTTCTCGATTCTTATTTATCTGAAATTGAATTCACCTACAATTGAAATTCAAAACAATTAAGAAGCAAGACTTACCATTTCACACCAGAATGCTCTTTTTCTGGACTATAGAGAATTTGATTATTTTCTAATTTCCCAACATCACTGAATACATGTTTCAGAGTGAATTCTTTTTCAGTCATCTAAAAAACAAAATTTTCGAAAACAAAAATTTAAAACAGAGGAAAATGAATGAAAAAGAGCGAAACTAAATGTTGAAATCAATTTTAAACATAGCAAGAGGACTGTGTACACAGAAAATGGAGCACAACGAGTGATAAGAAATTTAGTGATTAGCAATGCATTATGTTTTGCTTAAAATAGCGTGGTTTCGGTTTGAAAATGTTAAAAAAAATATTTCATAATCGGGGTTGATTATTCCGGCACTGTTCTAGAATCACGGAACGAAAAAAAAATCACGGAACTAAAAATCACGGAACGAAAAAATCACGGAACAAAAGTTGCTAGGACCTTCATTCAAGTACTGTCCTGAAATCTAACATTGACATTACATTTTCTTTGCTCAGTATCCAAAATGACACCCGAAATGTGGTATATTGAGTTCTTAAGGTACACTAGTTGATAGTGTACAGGGTTAATAGGTTACATAGGACCTTTCCCAGATGTTCTGAGGATCATGGAACATATGAGAGTTAAAGCTGCAACGAGCAGAGTTATTAAACTTGCCATCGTTTTTTGGGTGTCCCACATGAAGGAAACACGATGATTCAGCCTAAGCCTATAATTGAAGAAATCTTTTCTAATTCAAAATTAGTCTTCTTGGAACAAAATCTTGGTCCGGAATAAGAATAGTCTTAGCCCAACTTAAGTAGAAATCTTGGCATGAAATTTCTCGCCTCGGATTTTTCATTTTTCAAAAATTGGATGATATTTTTTGGATTGGAAGCTATTTTCAATCACAGGCTTAGGCTGAAACACCATGCTACTTTTATCTGGAACACCCTAAAATGTCAGCAAGCTCAATAACTGCTCGATGTAGCTTTAAACTGAATTTTCAGATGTTCTACAGGTTCTATGTAACCTGCTAACTTGCGTATCTTAAGAAATTGATATTCCCTTTTTAGTATACTTTTGTGTATCGGACAAAGTAAAATTGATGCCAAAGTTAGTATTACGGACACTATTTGTCAAAGTAAAGAAGATAGACATTTTTCGGATTACCCAAAATTTTCGTTCCGTGATTTTATTTTTCGTTCCGGGATTTTGTTTTTCGTTCCGTGATTTTTTTTCGTTCCATGATTTTTTCGTTCCGTGATTTTTCGTTCCGTGATTTTTTTTCGTTCCGTGATTCTAGAAGAGTGCCATTATTCCTATACTGAATCTTGAAGTTTTCCAACCAAAAAGGCACCAGGCTACTTTTATTGCTAATCACTAAAGTTTTATTGCTAATCACTTAGCTAAATTTCTCATCATTTCTTTTTCATTTTTCCTCAGTTTCTGCTTGAAAAGTTTTCTTGCTATGTTTAAAATTGACTATAAAATCGGCTATCCTTCGCTCATTTTCATTCAGTTTTTTTCTTCATTGTATATATTTTTTGAATTTTTTTTTGTTTTAGATGACTGACAAAGAATCCACTCTGAAATATATATTCAATGATGTTGGGAAACTAGAAAATGGACAAGAATTAGATAGTCCAGATGAAGAACATTGTGGTGTAGACTGGTAAGTGCTTATTGCTCGTTTTGTTTTGGATTCCACTTGTATGTGAATTCAACTTCAGGACCATTAACATTGAGAAACGCGGAGAACATCTTGGAGTTTTTATCGGCGCAGATGTGACTGAAAACCAAGAAATTGAAGCTGACTATACTATAAAAATTGTTTCCAAAGACAAGAAGAAGAAATGTTTAATGTCGACGAGTGATGTATTTACATGGCATCAGGATTATCGGGGTTGCCCAAGTTTTATTGACTGGAAAGCTCTGGAAAATGAGTACTTGGATGATGGAAAATTGGAAGTGGTGGCTCATGTGAAGATCACAAAAATGTTGGGGTTTGTGGAAGAAATTTCAAGAAAAAATTTAAAAAGTTTTGGAGAGGATATGAAACAATTTTCGGATGTTACATTGAAAGTAAAAGAACGGAAATTCTATGTTTCAAAGTTGGTGAGTTATTTACCGAATTTTCGATTTCAATCTGCTTGGTTTTTTTCAGTACCTCTCCTATCATTCTCCATATTTTGCCACACTATTCTTGGGAAAATTCCAAGAATCGGAAAAATCAGAAATCGAACTGAAGGATGTGGATCCACAAGATTTTCAATGCTATCTAGAAGTTTTATATCTAGAAAACGGAGTTGATGGTGGGTTACTGTACTTATAGGAATTTTTTTAAATAAAAAATTTCAGAAGACAATGTTCAAGGAATCCTTTCTGTCGCTGATATGTTCGACACTCCTGTAATTGTGAAAAAATGTGAGGAGTTTTTGGTTGAAAAATCAAAAATGAACCTGAAAAAAAAGTTGGAATTGGCTGGAAATTATAGATTGAATGGATTGAAAGTGAGCTTCAAGAATTCAATTTTAATCTGATAAATATTTTTCTTCCAGAAACTGTGTATGGATCAAATCAATTCAAGAGCGGAAATTAGTTCAGTTATTCCAGAGAATATCAGTGGAATGGACAATGAAATCCTTGCAGAGCTACTTCGAAAAGCTCTTGTTTTCAATTGAATTTGTTTTTAAATTTCATTCTTCTTTTTACAAGCAAGCTTCAAAAATGATAAAATTTATGATAACTAACCTCGGATCTCTGAAAAAAAGTCTGCCAGAATTGCTAATCATTTTTTAAAAAGTGAGTTTGTCAACCCAATTTATCTCATTTTCTGTGAAAGATATCAAAAGCGGTCAACTGATAAAATGTATATTATAATATCACCAATATTTTATCAGTGTTGTATTTTTCGATATCTTTTCTGGAAAATGAGATAAATTGGCTCAAAAATGTGAACTCTTGTTTTAGTTGTCTTGAAACGAGTGTCAAATGGACAACGCTAGAGACCATTTGAAATTTTTATAATTTTTTTAAATCCTTTGCAATAATAAATGTTTTTTATTTAACTTTCTTCAATAACATATATAAAATTGAACAAAAATTAAAATTAAAAATAAAATAAAACGAAATCCAGAGATGTGATACTGAGTATTTTGAATTTTTAGCTTTAAAAAAATAAGAATCGAATTTTAGAATCTCAGATAATTCAATTGAAAACGAGAGCCTTTTGAAGCAGTTCTGCAAGAGTATCTTTGTCCATTTCTTTAAGATCGGCTGGAAGAACTGATCGAATATCCGCTCTGGACTTGATTTGATCCATACACAGTTTCTGAAAAAAAAACACTATTTGTCAGATGTAACTCTTCTTTCCAAAACCCACTTTCAGTCCCTCCATTCCGAAATTTCCTGCTAATTCCAACTTCTTTTTCAGACCCATTTTCGATTCCTTAACCAAAAATTCCTCGCATTTTTTGACAACCACAGGAGTGTCGAACATGTTAGCTACTGATAGAATTCCTTGAACAGTTTGATCTGAAATTGCTCATTCTCAATTGTATGATAAGTACAGTAACCCACCATCAATTCCATTGTCTAGATGGAGAACCTCCAGATAGCATTGGAAGTCTTGAGGATCCACATCTTTTAACTCGATTTCTGGTTTCTGAGATTCTTCAAAGTTTCCAAGAAATAGAGTGGAAAAGTAGGGAGAATGAGAGGAGAGGTACTGAAAAAAATAACAGATTAAAATCAAAAATTAGAAAAAAAACTCACCAATTTCAGAACATGGAATTTTCGATCTTTGACTTTCAATACAACATCCGAAAATTGCTTCATATCGTCTCCGAAGCTTCTTAAATCTTCTCTTGAAAATTCTTCCGGAAATCCGCACATTTTTGTAACCTTCACATGAATCTCCACTTCCAGTTTCCCATTGTCCCAATATTTGTTTTTCAGAGTTTCCCAGTCAATAAAATTCGAACTATCTTGATATTCCTCATGACGTTTAAATACACAGCTCGAAGACAATAAAAATGTCCTTCTCTTGTCTTTTGAAACAATTTTTATAGTATAATCAACGCAAATTGATTGGTCTTCTGTGACATTTGCGTGAAGAAAAACACTAAGATGGTTTTCGACTCTTTCAATGTTGATGAAACTGAAATTTGAAATTAAATTGAATTCACATACAGTAACTGTTAATAAGATATAAGGAAACACATTTTTTCAGTTGACCTTGACCATTTTAAGAAGTCCGGAGATCGACTGCCAAGTTTAATACGTTTGTTGAGTTGAGAGCTCACCACCGGCTACAAATTTTCATCTGGACACGCGACGCACGACCGCGACGCGCCAGGAAAACTGAAGTGGGGTGAGCCTAGGCAATATGGGACTCGTTTTGAAGTCCTTGATAAGCTAATTTCAATGAGGTCACTGAGATTTTCGAAATTTGAAAATCAAAGGAAGTTTGAGCAAAAACTCAACAATTTTCATACATTCTCTTTTTTAACTACCCAATACTTTTTTTTTCATCATTTCATTTAATCAAAGTAATTGGACACATGGCAGCCGAGTTTCCGACTCCTGAAAATGGTCAAAATCAACTAAAAAACCAGTACTGTACCTAATCCTAAATTAGCACTTACCAGTCTACACCACAATGTTCTTCTTCTGGACTATCTTTTTCTTCCCACCTTCTTAATTCCCCGACATCGTCGAATACATATTTCAGAGTGAATTCTTTTTCAGTCATCTGAAAAATCGAATTTCCATAAAAACATTAAATATGGAGAGAAAACTAAATGAAAAATTAATATATAATTGGATTTCAATTTGAAAAAAGAACTTCGTGAAAAAGGGGTATAGGAGGAAAGGGGTGATATAGAGGAAAATGGCCAATTGAATGAAAGTCAATAATTGAGAAAAGAAAGATTGGGAATCGAAGAAAATGGGCACTGAAAGCAAAGAAGGAAGAGAGTGAGAAAGAGAGAGGATAAACAATAATGTTATTGATTTCAACCTTATTGATTCTATCGTATCTTATTGACTTTACTAGACGTGTGAGAGGTTCAAATGAGGACTAGACTAGACTCGATAGGGGGAAGAAGAATGATTGATTTTTAAGATTCTAAGTTTCGATACTTATTTTTGACTTGATTGCTGTTGTTGGAACCTTTAAGTTATCTAGTCTCTCACTCTATTTTCCTTGGCTCGTCTTCTATCAATCATTATTCTTCTCCCTACCGAGTCTAATCTAGTCCTCATTTGAATCTCTCACACGTCTAGTAAAGTCAATAAGGTACGGTAGAATCAATAAGGTTCAAATCAATATAATTATTGATTATCCTCTCTCTCTCACTCTCGTTCTTCTTTGCTCTCAGTGTCCATTTTCTTCGATTCCCAGTTTTTCTTCCCTCAATTATTGACTTTCATTCCATTGACCATTTTCCTCTATATCACCTCTTTTTCCCTATACCCCTTTTTTCACGAAGTTCTTTTGTTTTAATCTGTGCATTCAAATCCAATTATACCGTAAAACCTGTATTAGAAGGGCCGGCACTTCTATTTTTCCAAGGTGCCTCCGGAGGGCCCTTCTATAACGGGGGCCCTTCAATTAGAGGGGGCCCTTCTATTTTTTTCAGTCATTTTTCCCGAAATTTTTCATTAAAAAATTCGACAAATTTACGTTCAAAATTAAGAAAAATCTGCCAATTTCACCAAAATTTAGCAAGATTTTCATCGAAAAAGAGAGTTTCAACAAATTTCTATTAAATTGTGGAGTTCCTGGAATGTTTACCACTGAAAAAGTACGAGAATTTTCTGATTTCAAAGCACATTTTGAAGGGGGGTTCTTTTTCACAGAGGGCCCTTCTATTACGGGGACCCTTCTATTTTTACAAGCCACTCTTGGAGGGCCCTTCTATTAGAGGGGTCCTTCTATTAAAGGGACCCTTCTAATACAGGTTTTACGGTATATTCATTTTTCATTTAGCTTTCTCTCCATTTTTAATGTTTTTATGGAAGTTCGATTTTTCAGATGACTGAAAAAGAATTCACTTTGAAATATGTATTCGAAGATGTTGGGGAATTAAGAATGTGGGAAGAAAAAGATAGTCCAGAAGAAGAACATTGTGGTGTAGACTGGTAAGTGCTAATCTTTTGAATTAGGTACAGTATACTGGTCAGTTGATTTTGACCATTTTCAGGAGTCGGAAACTCGGCTGTTAGTTGTCCAATAACTTTAATTAACTGAAATGATGAAAAAAAAACAATTTTTGAGTTATTAGAAATGAGCTAAAATCATGTATAAACTTCCTTCGAATTTCAAATTTCGAAAAATTCAGTAACATAATTGATATTAGCTTATCAAGGACTTCAAAACGAGTCCCATATTGCCTAGGCTCGCCCCACTTTAGTTTTTCTGGCGCGTCGCGGTCATGCGTCGCGTGTCCAGGTGAAAATTTGGAGCCGGTAGTGAGCTCTCCACTCAACAAACGTATTAAACTTGACCGTCGATCTCCGGACTACTGAAAATGGTTAAGATCCACAGAAGAATGCGTTTCCGTATATCTTAATGACAGATAATGTATGTGAATTCAATTTCAGGTCCATCAACATTGAAAAAGTCAAAAACCATCTTAGTATTCTTCTAAACGCAGACGTCACTAAAGACCAATCAATTTTCGCTGATTATACTATGAAAATTGTTTCAAAAGACAAGAGCAGGACATTTTTAATGTCTTCGAGTTGTGTATTTGAACATCATGAGGAATATCAAGGTTGCTCAAGTTTTATTGACTGGGAAACACTGAAAAACAAATATTTGGATAATGGGAAACTGGAAGTGGAGATTCATGTGAAGGTTACAAAAATGTGCGGATTTCCAGAAGAATTTCCAAGAGAAGATTTGAGAAGCTTCGGAAAAGATATGAAACAATTTTCGGATGTTATATTGAAAATCAACGAGCACAAGTTCTATGTGTCAAAGTTGGTGGGTTATTTTGTTTTAATTCTTCATTTCAATATGTTCCATTTTGCAGTATCTCTCCTCTCATTCTCCGTATTTTTCCACCCTATTTCTTGGAATGGTCCAAGAATCTGGAAAATCAGAAATCGAATTAAAAGGTGTTGATCCTAAAGAATTCCAATGCTATCTAGAGGTTCTTCATCTAGAAAATGCAATTGATGGTGGGTTACTGTACTTATCTAATTATTTCAAAACGAGCAATTTCAGGGAATACTGTCCAAGGAATTTTATCAGTCGCCGATAAATTCGACACTCCTAAGGTTCTCAAAAAATGTGAGGAATTTTTGATTAAGGAATCAAAAAAGAGATTAAAAGAAAATTTGGAATTAGCAGGAAGTTATAGATTGGAAGAATTGAAAGTGAGTTTTAGAAAAATGATTCAAACTGAGCAATAAATTGAATTTTTTAGAAACTGTGCCTGGATGAAATCAAATCAAAAAAGGATATTCGTTCTGTAATTCCAGAAGATCCTATGAAAATGGACCACGATGTTGCTGTGAAGCTACTTGAAAAATCTTTAGACTTTGACTGAAATTTGTTTAAATAATCCCCCTTCTTTTCTCCTAGCCGCCTCCAACACGCCGAAAGCGCGCCAGGCGTCTTTTCTTATCCCCTCTCCCCGACAACCAGCCACATACCTTCAATCTCTCCTATTTTCCTTGAATTTCAGAATGTTCACTTTCCAAATAAGTTTGTAAAAAAATACAGGAATCAATAAAAATAATAATTTATTTTTTAAAAATTCTAAACCAATCTGGCAGCAATGCACCAGAGAAGCATAGCAAATATTCAATAAATTTAAACAGCCCTCATTCTTATAGCTAATATCAGGAATACTTTAAAAAAGTTAATGCTGCAAAGCGACGACCGAAATCTGATCTCCGAACGTGGCATCCAATTCCTATCCCAAACCATCGTCCAGCATCTGCATTTGTGATCCAATAAAATAACTTTTTTGAGTGCAAGAGAAAGCCGTTTGAATGTCTATGGATTCTCAAGTTTTTGATGTCATAGACAACCATGGCCGCCTACTATCTGGCGTACATTTTGTGGATAAATTTTCTTCGATTTTTCGATAAAATTGACCTATCTTCTTTTTCCGGAATTTTTTCCGGAATTTTCAGATTATATTTTAAAACTGACAGAAACGTTACGTATTTTTCTAGAAAAGTCGAAATTTAGGTCGTGACCGGTTTTCGAGTTTTTCGAAAATTTGAGGGGTATCATTATGTGGACCACTGTATTTTGGAGAATTTAAAAACCAAGGAACCATATGCGAAGGGTTTCCAGAAAACTATTAATTATTGAAATTGTTAATTTTGCGTTAGCTTCCAAATTTTTATAAATACACCATTAGTTGTTCAACATTCCGACTGAAAAAACAAGTATTTTTTTCAAATTTTCAGCTGTAGAAATTCAAATTTCCGACAGATTTTTTTTTGCTTTTTAGTTGAAAATCTTTCTTTTTCACTTTCCTATTTTTTTCTCTTTTCATTTTTTTTCTTCTCGGGGCGCCTTGAAAATTGTCTATTTATTTTTCTCTGACCTCCCTCTTTCTTTCCCACACTGTTTCTTATCACCAAACAAACAAAAAGGGCGCCGCTCCTAGCAATCATTACTCTGCTTTCTCTAGCACTCTCTTTTCTCCGCCTCTCTCTCTCTCTCTCTCTCTCTCTCTCTCTCTCTCTCTCTCTCTCTCACACACACACACCACTTTTTTTTTCAAAACATTCTCCTTTCATTTTAGTTTCTGAATGACCTCGTGTGTAGACTTCCTCTGATTTTTCTATTTCTGTTCTTCAAATGACTTCCTGTGTTTTAGAAGTCTATTTTCTAACTGATTTTTTTGAATTTTGCTAAATTTGTTGTATTTTAATTGAATGATAAAGGTGAGCGAAATTTCCGAATTTTTAAAACTTCTTAATTTACAAATTTCAGTAAATTATACGCCGATACTACTCTTCCAATTATTGTCAGCTCACTGAAACGGAAAAGGCGTTTTATTGGATTATGGATTCAGCTGTTGGGCCATTGTTTGAGAAAGGAATTGGATGCCATGTCCGGAGATCAAATTTTTTAATGTATTATTGCTCGGAGTGATTTAGAATTTTTGAAAAATAAATTATTATTAATTTTGAAATACTTCCTGTTTTTTTTTTTCAAATTTTTGGAAAACAGAATTCCAAAATGCAGGAATTCCAGGAAAAATTCTATAGAGCGCGATTGCCACAACAGACAGACGACGGACGATGAGCGGCTGAACAGCGAGTCTAAACAAAACCTGCAGGCATTAGCTATCTTCTTCTTGTCTTATCACTCATCGACTTCCTTAGTGGTTTTCTGGACCTTCTCCTTCTCTGCGCTCTCTTCTTGGTCTGTACTATTTCTCCTTCGCAGGGGGTGGTATTTATCTTCTCGACAAGCGCTCGGCCAGCGGCTGAACAGTGGAGGAAACGATAAGGAGAAGAAAAAGAATAAGAAGAAGAGAATATAAATATGTGGCTGGTTGCCTAACTGTGTGTATGTGTCTTGCTTTTAGGTTCTCGGTAGGCGCTCGACCGAGTAGCTGGGAACGGGTGGTGCCTGCCCGGCGGACGAGTAGACGCGATAAGACAAACCACAACCACTGACCTCTATCTTATTCTTCCTCGAACTTCTCCTCCATTCATTTATTACTATTTATTTCCCCTAGACATCGTGTGTAGACGTCTCTCTCAATGATTTTCTTTGAATTTCTACTTTGACTTCCTGTTTTTTAGAAGTCTGTTTTCTAAATGATTTTTTTGAATATTCAAAGATGTTTTGTTTTGGTTTTTTGGTAAGTTCTCAACTTGAAGACAAGAATAATGAAATTATGAATTTAGAGAAAGGATATCCTACTCGATTCTGGTACTACTCGAAATGCTCAAAAACTTCAAAGTTGTGTTAAAGGACCTGGAAGATCATGTTCCAGATAGCGTGACTGGAGATTTGTATGCATGTCCTCATCCTGGATGCTCTTTTTGGGAAAAACACCTGCTTCGAGGAAAACTGATGCAGTATGGATTCGGTTTCTTACGATTGGAAGAGTGTTGGACATCTTCTGAAGAGATTTTTAAATGAAATTTTTGAATCTACTTGGGCTGTTAGAGATGAGTTTTGGAACGCTACGATTGTGAATGGACAACCTAAATTTTTTTGTATCGAGTGTTAGCTATGTAAACTAAAAATTTATTTATTTTTATTATAGTTTTTTTAAACATTAAATTCTTTGAATAAATTTGTATGAATGCCATTTTTTAACTGTTGCACTGGATTATTTTTGGTGAAGCTAAAAGAAATTCCCTCTAAATTTCGTATTTTCAGCAAAAAGTACAAAATAAATTGAATAATATATGTATAATGTCAATTCAAAGAGATTGACAGTACCTTCTGTTTGAGCTCAATTATCTCGGTTTCTATAGAAGATATTGAAAAACTCTCAACTGATAAAATGTTTGTCATAATATCAGCAACATTTTACCCGTGAGCAATTTTGTGATATCTTTCACAAGAACCGAGATAAGTCAACTCAAATATTTACAGTATTTCCACTAATCGAAACCCACCCTGACAGTAAACTTTCAGCTTATTTATTTATATCGAAATTATCAAAACGAATAAGAAACTAAATTTCAAATCGATACGACAGACCAAATTCTCTACACACGAGGAACTCCACGTGTCCAAATATCGATTGAAAAAGAAAAGAAAAAAACGTTTTCTCGTTAATGTATGCCAGATGACACAGATCCCAACTTAAAGGAACACGGAATATTGAACCCTTTTGCCTTACCCATCTACTTCACGTATTTTAGATACGTAATAAATTATTATTATTATTATAAGGATCTAAAATTGATGGAAGGAGAAAATTTTGAGAATGAGAGAGGAGAGGGGAAAAAGAGAGGTTAGAGAAAAATGGGAAAAAGATGAGCGCTGCCTTTCTTATTTGTTCCCCTCTTTTCATTTGCGCTCTATTGCACTTCCTCGTGTACTCCCCTTGGAGAACTACCCAGAAAAATGTTTTTCGATGAAATCTTCTTTGTTTTTCCTTTTTTTTTGAGATAGAAGAAATTCAATTTTTCAGATGTCAGAGAAAGAATTTACTCTGAAACATGTATTCGAAGACGTCTTGGATCTAAAAGAAGACGAAGATTCTGACGAAACGGAAGAACTTTTAGGTCCGACAGAAGAACATTGTGGTGAAGAATGGTAAGTGCTTATATTTTTGAATTATGTTTTTATATAAATCTAATTACAGGAACATCAAAATTGATAGAGAAGAAGACCATCTCGGGATTTATATCTACGCAGAAGTTCCTGCAGGCAAAGAAATCAGCCTTGATTATACTATCAAAATAGTTTCAAAAGACAAGAAAAAGACTTGTTCAGTGTCGACGAGTTGTATGTTCAAGTATGGGCTGCAATATCATGGATGCTCAAGTTTTATTGACTGGCAAGTTCTGGGAAATGACTATTTGGATGATGGGAAACTGGAAGTCGAGATACATGTGAAGATAACAAAAATGTCGGGATATGAAGAAGAAGTAATCGAGAGAAAAGACCTACGAAGTTTTGGTGAAGATATGAAGCAATTCTCGGATGTTGTATTGAAAGTAAAATGGTCGAAATTCTATGTTCTGAAACTGGTGAGTTATTTTTTATAGTTTTGATTTCAATCTGTTTGGTTATATACAGTATCTCGCTGCTCATTCCCCGTATTTTGCCTCTCTATTTCTTGGAAACTTTCAAGAAGCAGAGAAATCAGAAGTCGAACTGAAGGATGTCGACCCTGAGGACTTCCAATGGTATCTAGAGGTCCTATATGGGGAAAATGCAATTGATGGTGGGTTACTGTACTTATCTAAACTTTAAAAAATGAGAAACTTCAGAAGATACTGTCCATGGAATCCTATCAGTGGCTGATATGTTCAACACTCCTTTAATTGTCAAAAAATGCGAGGAATTTTTGATGGAAAAATCAAAGAAGGGACTGAAAAGAAAGCTCCAATTGGCTGGAAATTATAGAATGGAGGGACTGAAAGTGAGTTTTAGAGAAGAATTTCCAACTGGGCTATGAATTGGTTTATTTTCAGAAAATGTGCCTGGATGGAATCAAATCAAAAGAGGAAATTCGTTCCGTTATTCCAGAGGATCCAATGGAAATGGACAAAGGAATTCTTGCAGAGCTACTCAAAAAATCTTTGGATTCTAATTAAAATTCTCATGATTCTAAGAATCCATTCTTCATTTTTTATCTCGAAATCCAAAATTCCCATCATCACGAATCTCAAAGGTCTCCTTGTTTATAGATTCTCCTGATTCTGTTCTTTTTTTCCGATTTTCAATTTTCTGTTTGTTTTTTTTTATGTCAACAAAAAAGTTCCAATAAAACATTTATTATTGTAAACAATACAAATAGAATTTTTCGGAAATTTGGGTTTCTTAAAGAATTTTTTACTGGAATCTTTCTATTTCCGAATTTCCTGGAACATTAGTATTTTCAGAAGATCAGGGATTCTGAATTTCCCAGTTTTTCAAATCATTGGAAACCTTTCTTTTCCGAAAAAATCTATAGAAACTTGAATGTTCGGATATTTGGAATTTCAAAATTTCCGAATTTCAGGACTTCAGAACTTCAAAACTTCAGAACTTTAGATATTTTGAGTTTCTGAATATCTTAATTTCCGAAATTAGGAATTTGGGAAAATCTTTCAAAATCAATTTCTCACTGTTTTCTTCAGAATTTTTTTGCAGGATCTTCTTTTCTCTGGCTTCTTCGGAAGCCTTGCAAAAAGTTCATTTCCCTTTCTCTAACCTCTCCCTTCTTCTCCCACACTATTTCTGAGGTCACTGAAAATGAATAGAAGGACTCTGGCACCAACTGACACTGGCCCCGGAAAAAGAAGGGGCGCCGCTCCTAGAGGACATTTCTCTGTTTTCTCTTGCACTCTCTTCTCTCCGCTTCTCTCTCTCCCATTCCTCATTTTCCCCCAGAAGAGTGCTCTCATTCCTATAATCTTCTCCATGGCTCTCTGTGTTTAAGAGCCTCAATTTTTATTTCGATTTTCCTGAATTTTAATCCTATATATGTATTATGATTTTCAAATAAAGGTGAGTAATTTAAAAAGTTTGAATTTCGCGGGATCAAAAAAGTTGAATTTGTAGAATAGAATAGTCTTCATTTTGATGATAGTATAGTTATTTCCAATACTTTTCAGAATGTTCTAGATTTCTGTTTTTTTTTTCAGATTTCAAATCCACCATGACTAGCAAACATTCAATGTTTACATCCAAGAGGTAAGCCTAATTACAGTAAAACCTGTAATAGAAGGGCTCCCTTTGCCAACTTGGAAGTCATTTATCTTGGCTCCTATGAGAGATATCAAAAACGGGTCAACAGTTAAAATATTGGTGATTTTATGCTAAACAATTTATCAGTTGACCACTTTTCCATATCTCTGACAGGAATCCAGAAAAGTGGACTTAAAGTTTAAAGTTAGACCCTTTCAATCACGAGTATTACGGTAGTTGTTATATTAATTTTTTCAGGCATTCCAATTCCAAGTAGCCGGACATTCATCCCAAACATCAATCCGGTGCCTATACAAGCGATCAGGCTGTAACCTTCCGATGCCGTTTCTGCAATCCTTGGATGCAAACAAGAAAGTCATTCAATAAGCACACAATCCATTGTAGTTTTTTAAAAATACATCTTGAAAATGATCCGTCACATTCTCCAAAAATATTATTTTTAAATAAAAATCATTTTATTTGACTGTTTTTATTCACTGAAAAAAATCCATGTTGATAGATGTTCAGTATCAAGAAGACTCAAAAAGTACCAAAACTTCAAATACCCGCACTGTGAGCTTAGTTATCTCGGTTACTATAAGAGATATCAGAATATTGCCCACTGATAAAATTTTGGTGATTTCATGATAAGCATTTCATCAGTTGACAAAATTTTGATTTCTCTCATGGGAGCCGAGATAATTAAGGTTAAAGTGTATACCTCACTTCCTCCTAAAGAAGCCAACAACTTTGAGCTTAATTATCTCGGTTTCTGTGAAAGATGTCAAAAATCTGTTAACTGATAAAATGTTGCTGATAACATGTCAAACAATTTATCAGTTGACAGGTTTTTGACTTCTCTTACAGAAACCGAGATAAGTGAATTAAAAATAAATACAATATACATGTATTTCCGTTAATGGAAGCCCACGCAGACAGTCAACTTTGAGCTCAATTATCTCGGTTCCTATAGAAGATATCAAAAATGTGTCAATTGATAAATTGTTTATCATAATATCAGCAATATTTTATTAATTGACAAATGTTTAATATCTCTAACAGAAACCGAGATAATTGAGCTCAAAGTTTGAAATTTGATCTAATTTGAACGAAAGAGACCTAGGCATGTTTAGACTTTTTCAGAACCTGGAAAAACCGAGAATTTAGTGTTTTCAGTTCCGAAAAAACGCCATTTATTTTTTTCCATTTTAAATCATCAAGACCAATGCGGCCGGAAACATGGTTGCGGCCGGCCGTCATTCCCGATTGCATTGATAAGAACTGAACAAACAAAACCAGGTCAAGCATCCAAACAAGACAAAAACCTCTCCCCAGTCATTCGGTCTGTCTGGTTGTCTGTTCTCTCTTATATATTTGTATACTCGGCCGAGGAGACACCCACAACCACTGACCGCTATCTTCTTTTTCCCCGAATGCCTCTTCCCTTCATTTATTACTATTTATTTCTCCTAGACGTCGTGTGTAGTCGTCTCTCTCAATGATTTTTTCGTAATTTCTACTTTGACTTCCTGTGTTTAGAAGTCTTTTTTCTAAATGATTTTTCTGAATATTTAAAGCTATTTTTTTTGGTTTATTGGTAAGTTCTCAACTTGAAAACGAAAATAATGAAGTTGTGAATTCTAGGAAATCCAACTCGATTCTGGTACCATTCGAGATGCTCAAAAACTTCAAACTGTGTTAAAGAACCCGGAAGACCATGATCCAGATAACGCTACTGGAGATTTGTATGCATGTACTCATCCTGGATGTTCGTCTACATTCCTGAAGTTTTCAAATTTGAAAACCAGACCTAAGAACGACAGTCTGGAAGAAGAGGAAATGAGGATTGACAAAACCTGATGGTACTCCGATGTTTACAAAAGATGAATGGAAATCTGTTCCACAAATAGCAGGTTTTTTCGCACAAATGTGAAAAACGGCGGAAGAATCCTACAAAAGTTTGAAGATCTGATGATCAAGTCGAAGGTTACTTGATGAGGAAGAACATGATGATGCAGCATGGATACTGTATCTTAAAGATGTTTTTGAATTGTATTTTACTGTATTTAATCTTTTGAACCTAATAAACTTGTAACTATCTAGAAGACGTGTTTTCTTTTGTATTTCAGGTATAAAATTTGAGCTTAGAAGATTTTCATTGGAGCTATAACTTTGAACTTAATTATCCCGGTTCCTATAACAGATAACAAAAAACTGTAAACTAATAAAATGTTGATGAAATCATGATAAAAATTTCATCAGTTGACAGAATTTTGATACCTTTTACAGAAATCAAGATAATTGAGCACGAAATGTATACCATTTTTACGCCACTAGATGCTCACCCTCATGGTAAACTCTGAGCTCAATTATCTCGCTTCCTATAAGAGACATCAAAAATTTGTCAACTGATAAAATGTTGGTGGTGTTATGATGAATATTTTATCAGTTAGCAAATTTTCGATATCTCTTACAGAAATCGGGATAGTTGAGCTCAAGGTTCAGGGATGGTCGCGGATGGCCGTCGTTTCCGACAGCTTTGATCCAAAGGGAACAAACAAAAAGGGTTCAAACATTCGGAAGAGACAAGCACCCCCAGTCATTCGGTCTTTCTGGTTGATGGGTCTCTCTTTTCTGTTTGTATACTCGCCCTGAGGGGACACCCACAACAGCTGACCCATCTCTTCCTCTCCTCCGGATTCCCCTTCCATGCATTCATTCATATACTTACTCCCCACTTTAAGGCGTCGTGTGTAGACGTCTCTCTCAATTGATTTTCCTCAAATTTCTACTTCATTCTCTATGACTTCCTGTGTTTAGAAATCTACTTTTTATATTATTTTTCTGAATATTTTTTTAAAATCTATTTTTCTTGGTTGATTGGTGAGTAATTGTGCAAAAAAATTGGAAAAATGAATCTTTAAACTTGAGCTCAATTACTATGGTTCCTGTAACAGATACCAATAATCTCTCAACTGATAAAATGTAGATGACATTATGGCAGACATTTTATCAGTTGACAAATGTTTGACATCTTTCATAGGATTCGAGATAATTGAGCTCAAAAAACTGAGAAAAATTATAATTTTTGAAATAACATTTTTTGAGTATTTTGAACTTTCGAAAATCTGATTTTAAGAAGATTGAGATAAAAACTTTGAATAACATTTTTCGGTATATTTTTGAATCACATTTTTGAGTTTCAGAATTCATCGAAATATCGGGATCATTCCATTCTACCTATCGGGTCCAGCTGAAATACAACAGGCTGGATGAGTCCAAGATGGTAGATAGGAAGACAGCTGCCAAGATGCTCATAGACACACACGACTGTCCAGCGGAAAAAGAAGTTGCCCTTCAAGAGCTCACGACCATTTCCCAAGCAAAAAACAATCTTTTGGCGAGCAAATCAGAACGCTGGGAAACTATGCCTACGATGACATACCGATGGAGAACAAAGAGCAGCTTATGGCCACACACTTCTTGGCTGGAACTTCGAAGAAGATCAGAAGTCGTCTCAGAAGACCTTACAGAAATGCAAGCTGAAGTGGAGACTTTCTTTCGATCAGGCTACTGATCCTGGATAAAAAATGTTTTTTCTACGAGATCTTTTTAACCAGAATTAATTTTTTTATATCTAATAAACTACTTTTTCAAAGAATTCAAGTGTTTTTTCTCTTCCTTTCAGACAAAAAATTAGCGAGCATGATGGTCATTTTGAATCAAAAAATGCCTGAATTTGATATTTTAATGGCTTCCGAAGCGTTAAAATTAACTATTCAGAATAGACAAGTACCTCCATCCCCCAGCCATCTGGTCTTTCTATTTGACGAATCTGTCTTATCTCCGTTCTAATGACACAAGGGACCCCCCACAGCTGACCCCTCTCTTCTCCTTCTTTCAATTTCCCCCTTCCATTCATTCATTCGTATATTTACTCCCCACTCCAAGGCGTCGTGTGTAGACGTCTCTCTCAATTGATTTTCCTCAAATTTCTACTTTATTTCCTATGACTTTGTGTGTTTTAGAAGTCTATTTTCTATATGATTTTTCTGAATATTCAAACGTTTATGATTTTATGTAAAAAGGCTGTCAGGTTAGTGCTAATTCATATTTTCAATAGCTGAACATATTCTTACAGGAGCGGATCTAACTTTGAAAATAAAATGTTGACACTCCAACAAATTTTGTATCTTGCGGCGGATTGGATCGAGAATCCGGAAAGATCCATAGAAGTTTCAATTTTTGAGTTGAGTAAGAAGACCATTGACCTACAAGAGGACTTCAGACGGATGACAGAACAATGGTTCATACGAGAAGGTAAGCGGAATTTTTGAATTTCTGAATTTCTGAATTTCTGAATTTCTGAATTTCTGAATTTCTGAATTTCTGAATTTCTGAATTTCTGAATTTCTGAATTTCTGAATCTCTGAATTTCTGAATTTCTGAATTTCTGAATTTCTGAATTTCTGAATTTCTGAATTTCTGAATTTCTGAATTTCTGAATTTCTGAATTTCTGAATTTCTGAATTTCTGAATTTCTGAATTTCTGAATTTCTGAATTTCTGAATTTCTGAATTTCTGAATTTCTGAATTTCTGAATTTCTGAATTTCTGAATTTCTGAATTTCTGAATTTCTGAATTTCTGAATTTCTGAATTTCTGAATTTCTGAATTTCTGAATTTCTGAATTTCTGAATTTCTGAATTTCTGAATTTCTGAATTTCTGAATTTCTGAATTTCTGAATTTCTGAATTTCTGAATTTCTGAATTTCTGAATTTCTGAATTTCTGAATTTCTGAATTTCTGAATTTCTGAATTTCTGAATTTCTGAATTTCTGAATTTCTGAATTTTTTCAGAGACAATGTACTCACCAATACAGCTGGATTCCGATAAGGAAGAGGACATATTCATAGAAATCGACGAGGAGGCGCTGCTAGGACCGTTGAAGAAGCTAGAGATGGAAGCAAAGAAGCTTGTCATTTGAACAAATTCCTGCAGGATATTTTTTTTTGAAAATTTTAATAAATCTGTAATTTTTATGTTTTTTTTTCTGTTATGATTTATATAGTTGAAACTTTCGAAAAACTTTCAAATGAGAATACCCATGAAAAGGTTTCAGAATTCTTGGGATTATCAGAAGTTTAATAAATCAACTAGAATTTCCCTCACTCTCACCTAGTCCAAACGATTTGGAACTAATTTTTGAGCTTGGAAAATAAGAACTTTAAATTTTGCAGTTTTATACTTTAAAGGAAGCGATAGATCTTCAAAATAAGCGTAAATTCAATTAGAGCTTACTAAATTGCAAACTTAGGTATGTTTGGGCTCGTTTTGAAGCTTGGATGAAGAGAAATTTGAATTTTTATAGTTTTCGACTCTTGAATGAGCCCTATGTATTGAAAATGAGCTTGAACAAGACCAGTTTACCGATTTTGTGGTCATGATAAAGTGTTCGTCATGTGCCTGTCGCCGCTCTATTTGTCCACGATTTTTGCATTTTTATGACCTCGCATTTGCATCATTTTTCAAGCACTCTATCAATTTTCCCTTATCTCTCTCCTATTTTCTCTAAATCTCCATATTCTGTCACCTTGCACCTCAAACAGTCTAAAGCACCATTTTTGTTTCGAAAAGACGTCGGGTTTAGACGTCTCATATTGATTTTCCGGAATTTCTTGAAGTATTCCTGATGATTTCGTGTTTTTAGAAATCTTTAAATTTTATTTTTCTAAATATTCAAACCTATTAGTTTATTGGTGAGTAATTTTGTTTTTTGTTTTGCAGAAAATAGGAGACAGGCAAGTGTTTGGGCTCATTTTGATGCTCCTATACTCATTTTGAACTAAAAAACTTGTATGAATTTAAATTTCTCATTTTCCAAGCTTCAAAACGAGTCCAAACATGACAGTGCACACTGTTGATCTTGGAACAGCCCTGTTTTTGTTTTATTAACTAATGAAGCAAGGGACAGTTACTTCACTTCCAACGTAATAGAAAGAACTATCATGCCCGTGCGATAATTTCGCTCCAACTTAACAAATTATTTTTTTCAGTTTAAAAGAAGCTGTCTGGCATTTTCGAAAGCTAACCTGCTCAAAATTTACAATGAGATGCAATCAGAAAAATACGATCCACATAGAACCTGGAGAGAAGATCAGGTCAAAAGCTACAAAATCAGCTGCAGTAAACCTTCTAAGATGTTCAAAGAAAGGTATAACATTATAAGGAATTAAAGAAACAAATTGAAACACCCCATTTTTTCAGTCACCGGGAAACTGTATCAAGCTCATCAAAATATCTCAAAGACCAGGAACGAAAAGAAAAATATGGATCCTCTCAAAATGATTCCAGTGAAGCCAGGCGCAGACGGAAATATGGTCCCCACATTCTAATTTTCCGTCTCGTCCGTTATTGTCGTGATTCAAAAAGAAAGCAATAAAGTTTTTGTAGCTATCCCCCAGTTATCATATAAACACTTCCAAAAAATAATAGAAATGAAACACGGTTCCAAAAAAATTTTTGAAAAGATAGCAATACAGATTCCCAGGAAGTCAAGACGTGTTTAGGCTCATTTTGAAGCTAGGAAAATGAGAATTTTGAATTTTCAAATTTTTAAACTTTTAAATGAGCACTAGAGCATCAAAATGAGCCCAAACACGACATGACTACCGACTTTTTCAGGGTCAATAAAGTGTTCGCCACCTGCCTCTCTTTTTTACGACCTTCGCATTTGCATCATTTTTCTCTAACTCTCCCTTTCTCTCTCAATTTTCCCTTATCTCTCTCTTATTTGCTCACCTAGCTATTCAAACCGTCCTAACCACCATTTGTGTTTCGAAAAGACGTCGTGTGTAGTCGTCTCATATTGATTTTCCGGAATTTCCTACAATATTCCTTATGATTTCGTGTCTTTAGAAATCTTTTCATAATATTTTTCTTAATATTCAAAGCTATTTATTTTTTGGTTTATTGGTAAGTAATTTAACATATTTCGCAATCGCGTTTGTGCTCATTTAGATGCTAATATACTCATTTCAAAGTTAACAACTTTAGGTGTGACCAGCGCCAGAAAGAACTACAGACAATGCAGCTGAAGGAAGCCGAGGATGCTTGAAAATCGGATTCCGTTGATGTCCGTTGCAGCAATCCAAAGAAATTGACAAAATCGGAAATCGAGATCATTGAGGAATCTAAAGGAACAATAGTAGAAGATTATATAGTGAGTTTGGAAATTTGGCCAATAAATTCAGACCTAGCAAGTTTTCAGTCTGGCAAAAATACGGAACTGGAAGAGTTTGTGAACCCGTTAGTAGACATGTTCACAACAGCAATAGAGATGTACCATTTCCCTAAAAGGTTGAGAAAAATGTTGCTGCTGTCGTCAACTTTTATAAGCTATATGACTACCCGGAGGTAACAGAATATATTAAAATTTTGATTTAATTGTCTCAATTTACAGGTTCTCGATTATCTGGTTATCCGCCACTATTTCAAACAATTCGAGGCGGGAAATTGGACAAAGAAAGATTGGGCGCGAGCGGAAAGAACGAAAATTAAAATCCTCCTTTTAGGATAGTATTTAATTTTATAATTTATAAATTTCTTGATAACATTTTCTAGAGCCACTAATCCATTGGGTAGATTTTACATGCGTTCTAATTTTTGAAGCAATTGAAAATTGGGTAACTGTGCAGATCTGTTTTTGTTAAATTTTTGTTATTTTTTGTGATAAATGAAAATAGTAAGTGTCTAATCAACTTTTTGATTAGTGAATGAAACCAAAACAAGATTAATCCAATGTTGACAGCATGCACCGTCGTGATCTTCTGATTTTGATTTTCAGAATCAAATGTCTCAATTCGAATAACAATTCGCTTTCCCTTCGAATACATTGCGGTAGATCCCGATGAGAAGGCTCCGAAGATCAAGGAACCTGAAGTAGTTCTCGATGTTTTGGATCTTTCCGATGATGAAGAGCCAACAAGAGCTCCAACTCCAATGGTACTCGACTTGCAGGAAAATATGAAATCGGAGGAAGATGCTGGAGCTGCTGACCATGCCGAGGAACCGGATGCCGACATTTGAGAGGATTATCATATCTTTATATTAAAATGACTGTGTTAACTTTCCTTACGGTTCATAATAAAATATCGATTTTCAAATTATTTGTTTAAAATTAAATGGCTATTCTCTGCGTCTTTTTGGTGGAAGTAGCTGCGTTAGGGGTGACGTCCTCTTCTGTTCCTCCAAGCACTTTTCGTAGTTCGGAACGCTAAAACTTTGAATTACTGTAAATCCTGCAAAAGAAGAGCCATCTTACTTTCAACTTTGAATCAATTTATCTCGGTTTTTGTCAAAGATATGAATAAATTTTCATCTGATAAAATGTCTATCATAATGTCATAAGTATTTTATCAGTTCACGACTTTTCGATATCTCTTATAGGAGTCGAGATAATCGAGCTCAAACTTGGCAGTGTAGGGTCCCTTCAACATGACAGAAAATAAACTGAAAAATACAATTTTGTTTATCTTATTGACCGGTACTGTATGTCTTCCTTGCAGACAAGAAATGTGAGACTTTAAGCTCATTAAAAAGTTAGAAAAGTCTGAAATTCAATATTTATCCATGATGGATTCCGAATCTTCAAAATTAGCCATTCAGAATAGACAAGAACCCCCGTCCCCCAGCCATCTGCAATTATTATTTGACGGGTCCCTCTTATCTCCGTTCAAATGACACAATGGACCCTCAACAGCTGACCCCTCTCTTCTTCTTCTCCCAATTTCCCCTTCCATTCATTCATTCGTATTCTTATTCCCCCATTTCTCCAAGACGTCGTGTGTAGATGTCTCTCTCAATGATTTTCGTTAAATTTCTAATTTATTCTCCATGACTTTGTGTGTTTTAGAAGTCTATTTTCTATATTATTTTTCTGAATATTCCTTATTAAAAAATTGAAACCTTCTTAAGTTATCGGTGAGCTAATGAATTTTTCGCTCATTTTAAAATTAAGAATTTAAAATTTTCTAATTTTCAAAATTTGAAAATTTTAATTTTGGAATATTGGGCTAAATATTCGATTATACATTTTTGGTGTATTTCTAGTTCACTTTGAATTTAGAAAGAGGCAAATTTCCGGCACTATACTAGAACGAAAATAAAGATTAAAACATATACAAACGAAATTCGCTGATAAGTCTCTATCTTCTCATATTATTACAGATCTAAACGTGCTCCACGGACTTATAGCACAGCTATAATTGAACAGCAGACGATGTGAAAAATGTCAGGACCTTATAGTCCTCGGTCTAGATGCTAGCATCACTCACGACAAGCACAACTGGCGTTGTAGAACATGCAGGAAAAACACAGGTTCTGGATCGAAAAAGGCCGTCAGGTTGGTCTCAACAATTATCTAGATCTAGCCGTGGCCGGCCTCTGCCAAACCAAAGCTTTATAAAACCAAAAACAATTTTTTTCAGAAACATGTGGAGAAGAAATCAGAAGACGAACAACAGTACAGAAACGACGAGAACATCAACAACAATTGGGGTCTACTAACCCTTTCTCTAATAAACTTCATTTATATTACTTGTGCACTGTTATCAACCTGTTCATGAAAGGATTATATTTAGGAGCATCGTTCGATACACGGAGACAAAATCCCACGAAAACCGGAAGACCCAAAAATACAACAACTTTAAACAAATTATACTTGTGAAATCTGTATACTGCTATCAACCTGTTTATGGAAGTACACAGTACCAGTAAATTAGATATATAAAAACATATTTTCAGCGGAATTTCAGCCATTTTGATCCTCTTTAAAAGTCCGAAGCTCAGTTGTCAAGTCTAGGTCTGTTTACACCCTCCAAAATTTTCAAAGTGATCGGAAACTTGACAGTCTAGATCCAGATTTCTGAACAATGGTCAAAATGACCGAAAATCAACAAAAATATGTTTTTTATATCTTACTGGCTGGTACTGTAGCTACAAATTGAACTAAACCTTTTTAAAAGTCTGTTACTACTTTCTACTGAGTGAATTGAATCAGAATATACTAAACTCGAATTTCAAACAAGCCTAGGCATGTTTGGACTCATTTTGAAGCTTGGAAAAAGAGAACTTTGAATTTTCACAGTTCTCATCTTCCAAGTAAGACCAAGAGCATTAAAATGAGCCCAAACACAACAAGACTATCGATTTTCCGGGTCATGAAGAAGTGTACGCCACCTGCCTCTCTTTGTTACGACCTTCGCACTTGCATCATTTTTCTCTAGCACTCTCTCAATTTTCCCTTATCTCTCGGGTTTCTCCAAATCTCCCCCACTCTCTCACCTAGCTATTCGAACAGTCCCAACCACCATTTTTGTTTCGAAAAGACGTCGTGTGTAGACGTCTCCAATTGATTTTCCTGTATATTCCCTATGATTTCCTGTGTTTTCGAAATCTTCTAATATTATTTTTCTGAATATTCAAAGCTATTTTCAAATGGTTTATTGGTACGTAATTTAAAAAATTTCGCAATCGTATTTGGGCTCATTTTGATGCTCCTGTACTCATTTTGAAGTAGAACAATTTGAAAATTCAAATTTCTCATTTTCCAAGCTTCAAAATGAGCCCAAACATGCCTAGACGCACCTCAAGAACAAGTGTTTTGAACTAAAAAAGCTTCAAAATGAGCCCAAACATGCCTAGATTTGCTTAAATTTGATTAATGAAGTTTAATATTAGAATAGTATTCAATTTAGTAAGGTCTTGTCCAGTTTAACCAATTTCAAAGCTCTGGTACAGATTTCGAAGTTAGAAACTATGCCAATTTTTTGAAAAAAAAAGTGCTCGGGGACCATGTAAAAAAAGGTTTTCATAATCTTCAGATTCAAGAGATGGAGAAAGACAAACGTTGAGGAAGATTTTGATGAGTTACTGAAGCGATTCCAACTTGAGGATGAGAAGAACACGATTTCTGATAAAGATGCCAAAACGAAGAGTGCTCCCGAGCAAAGAAAACGAAGAACCATCAAACAGTACCGCCAAGAGAAAGCTGATGCAGAAGCAGAAGCAGCGAAAGTAGCTGAAAAAGCAATCTACGCATCCAAGAAAGCTGTAGAAACCTTTGTAAGCTATAGTAAACTCATATTTAAAAAAAACAAGTATTCTTTTTCAGACAGATTATGAGACCTTGTTCACCACAAGTTTTTCTCGATTCCAGTGACTGTTTCAAAAACTGCTCTTGCTCTCTGCTACAAAATTCGCGATGAAATTTCGAAAGAAAATCCACACTATGCACTGCTTGAAGATCTTGGTAATCAGCTTTTTGATTACAAAAGACATGTTTACGATACGATGGTAAAACAATTTTTTTTCCACACAACAGCGACAAATTGAAATTCAGGGCTCAATTGCATTCAATGAAAAATGAATGGGGATTCTCCAGAGATAATTTGATTCTCACCTTTGTAAAATGGACCAATCTGCTAGTCTCCTGTCTTTGACAAGTAGACTAACTCGTGGTCAAGAACGGAGACTACTCATACCGGACGACTTCGATCCAAATGAGGCGTTCCTCAATAGCCCAGGCGTGCCAAGATATTTGAGAGGTTACTATATAGTGCGTGAGCGGCATCGTAGAGATCTCAACCGCGAAGAACCAACTGGTGATGCGAATGATAACCTCCAAGGAGAGCAGCTTGCAAGATGAATTGATCACATTGCTCAAAGAAATGAGGAGGAAGATGATGTCGTCGAAGCTGCTGATGAAGACCAAGAACTTCAGCAAACTCCACAAGCAGTTGCTATAGGCGAAGATGAGCGAGATCATGATGTCGATTCACTGGCGATTCAAGAGGCGATGCCGGAGATTTATCCACCAATCCCAGAGAATCTTGAAGATGTGATTAATGATTTCTTTACTCTCCATTGTTTTTCCTTTTGACCTTCTCTCTGCCTTTCATTGTCAAAACTGCAAATTAGAATTCTGTAACATGCCTACTTTTTCATGTACCATTTTCCATTTTAACGTACTACTTTTTGATTATTTGAGAAACTTTCAGAATAAAGAAATTTTTATCCGGAACGTAGCTCCTGTTCAGACAAATTTTTCCATTGTTCTTCTTTGAAAAACACCGTGAAACCTCTAATAGAATGCCACCCAAGCTGAAAACTTTGAGCTCCATTATCTTGTTTCCTGTCAAAGATATCATAAAGTTTTCAACTAATGAATTGTTTATCATTATGTGATAAATATTTTATTAGTTGACCACACTTTGATATCTCTGATGCGAACCGAAATAATTGAGCTGGAACTGAACAGAGTGGTGCCCTTCTATTACAGGTGTTACAGTATTTGGAAAATAATTTATAGAGACCGAATTTTACATGAAAAATTCAAGAAATTCGAACATTTTGAAAATTCAAAAATTTTTGGATTTCTCTAAATTCACAGAAAATTGATGTTAGCCCAGGTTCTTCTCCTTTTCATCTTTCTGTAAAATAGTTTTTTAAATAAACTATTTGAAAAATCATTCCTTTTCATTCTGGTTCCTCCCTCTTTCAACTACCTCAGTAAAAATCAACAATATATGTCTTTCTTATCAGTGTTGAAATTTTCCGTTTTCATTGCAAGCTCTTAAATTGTTTGTCTTTCTTCTGTTCAATTTTCTTTTTTCAATTTCAGAAAGCCTCATTCTCAATTTTATTTTATTTTTTACAAGAATTATCGGAAAACTTGGCACAGAGAAAAAACACAATTTTCTGATAAAATTTTTTGAAAACGTTTCGTTAGAATTTTCGAAATTGTGAAACTTTTTTTTGACCGAAATCTAAAAACCAAAATTTCAAACTTGAATGATTTTTTGATAAGAAAATTACAAAACCTTACCTCAAAAAATCTAGTTTTGAAATTTTTTTAAATAGTTTCGTACAAAAACTGCTTATCACTAAATTTCTTATCGCTCATCTCTTTTCATTTTCTGTGTACACAGTCTTCTTGCTATGTTTAAAAATGAATTTAATAGTCAGTTTTACCCATTTTATTCATTTTTTAAAATTTTTCTCTATTTTCAGCTTTTCCGGAAAACCTATTTTTTGACTCAACTCAGATGACTCAAAGAGAATTCACTCTGAAACATATATTCAATAATGTTGCGAAATTCGAAAATAATCAAGAATCAGATAGTCCAGACTCGGCTGCGGCTGTCGTCTTTTGGGCGAAAATAAGGGCTTTGCCACCTTTTGGGCGATCATGGGCGCCTTTTGGGCGGATTTTGTTGGTATTCTGTGTTAACACAATTGTCAAACTGTTGATGAAAATGTTATTTGATGGAATGGATTGTATTTAAACTGGAATGAGTCGTCAATAAATGAATAGCTAATAAAATGAATCAAACATGAGATGATATTTATGATATCTTTTTTAAATTCTTCTTCCCCCAAGTTACTCTTATAGCGTTTCCTATTTGAAACGGTTTATCTTTTCAGCAAGTGTTTTAAAAAGTTGTCCGCTATGAAAATAGTTATATATTTGATTTACAATTTCTGAATCTGGATGCCCAAACGGAATGCCGTAAGCACTCTAATAGAAGGTCATCTCAAGTATTAAACTTTGAGCCAATTTAGCTCAGTTCCTGTGAAAGATAACGACAAGTAGTTAAGTGACAAAATATATTCGATATTATGATAAACATTTTGTCAGTTGATAACTTTTTGTTACCTTTTAGAGGAACTGAGATAAATTGTCCCAAAGTTGAACGTTCGGGTGGCACTCAATTAGAGTGTTTATGGTATGCAGTTTTCTAGACACCTTGATAATTTCTAACCAAAATATCATTTCCAAATGTAATTTCAGCCAGTGCTTTATATACAAAAACCATTCAGAAGAATTAGGGGTAAGTGTGGCTTCAAACATGTATATTTCTCGATTCAATTTCTGGGTATCCATTTGATTAAAAAGATCATTTCAAAAATTAGAACCTTTTTTTGAATCGACCCATTCAAATAGAAACCTATCTGTCCTAAACGGACTGGACTTATGTAGAAGCAAGAAGATTAACTCTGGAAAAAATTGGCGAACCCTGGCGAAAGGAAAGTCGGTGGTGTAGGAGAAGGGTGGACGCAGGTTTGGCGAACCATTGCGATCTCTGGGCGAACTTTGTATGCGTTGCGTACAAGCAACGCGTGCTTTTCGAATATTTTATCACCTATTTTTTCTTCCTATTTTCAGTGTTTTACCTGAATCTCTGCTCGAATTTCTACATATTATTATTCAAAAATGATAGGATTTTCAAAACCGGAAACAACGAAGTCTGATAGTATGGAGAAATACCGTAAGTGGAATGGAAAATTTCATATAAATCCTTTTTAATTCAGAGTTGAACTGGGAAAATCGTTTTGCCGAGTTCTATATCGTTGTATGCCTTCTTCGAGCACATCTAAAGGAGTTTTCTGCTGATAACATGACAGGTAATCAACAAATATGTTGTTCAGTTAATAATGACATTTTTAGACTCATGATCCGGGATTTTGCTAATGCCGCAAATCGTTACCGCTTCCGCTTGGCACATGGCAAGTCAGGGAACCCACGAATTCAAGAGACACTTCAAAAGGTTGGTATATTTTGGGTCTAAGCTTTCGAAAACGTAAAAAATATCGACAAATAATTTCAAAATTTTTGGAACGCTGGGAAGATATATTTTCACCAAGTATATCGGCAATGAAAATTCGACGGCATCCATTTCATGTAAATTTCTTTTAAGATTTCCAGAAAAATCGTGAGAAAAATTGTCGTTAGAAATGGTTTGAAAAGTATCAAAATTCAATTCTGCACTAGCCTCCTAATCTGCTAAGTGCCAGTCACAGCAAATTTTCACTGGGAAAAAACATAATGACAAAATTTTCAGAAAATCCATAAATCTTTTCAGAAATAGCAACTACAGCCAACTTCCCAATCCACAAATCTTATTGGACGCGGACAAGGATAAGGTGAAGATGGGAAGTACATCAATTTTTTTTTTTAAGTTTCGTTTTTTTTTTATTTTCTTTTTTTCATCACTTTTGTATTATTTTTATAACTTTTTGAATAAATAAAACTTTGTAATTGAACTAGTCTTCCAAGAATAAAAAAAAATTCTAGGCGAACCAGAGGCAAAGGAAGAACCTTTTAGGCGAACGCAAGGCGAAGTTTGCCAGCTTTTGAGCGCTGTTTGGGCACCTTCTGGGAAAATCCCTAGCGAAATCTGCCCAAACAGCGCCCAAAAGGTGGCCAGCCCTCGCCCAAAAGACGACAGCCGCAGCCGAGGAAGAAGAACATCTTAGTGTAAATTGGTAAGTCTTATTGCTCATTTTTTGAATTCCAATTGTAATTGAACTCGATTTCAGGAAAATAAGAATGCTAAAAAAGAACGAACACTTCGGAATGTATGCATTCACAAATGTGACAGGAAATCAAGAAATACATTTTGATGTTACGATGAAAATATTCTCAAAAAACAAGGAAAAAACATATTCAAAATCTGGGAGTAGTGTGTTTGAAAAACGCGACAATCCGAGTGCTTATGCTTGGGGTTACGGCACATTCATTGACTGGAAAACTTTGGTGGATGAATATTTGGATGATGGAAAATTGAAAGTGGAAATAGATGTGAGAATAACAAAAATGGTCGGATTTCCGGAAGAAATTTTCGAAATTCCAAGAAAAAGAAAAGAATTGAGAAGTTTTGGAGAGGACATGAAACAATTTTCGGATGTTACATTGAAAGTGAAAGATCGAAAATTCTATGTTCTTAAATTGGTGAGTTTTTTTTTTTCAAAATTTTCGATTTCAATCTATTTGTTTTTTTTTTTCAGTACCTGTCGTCTCATTCTCCTTATTTTGCCACTTTATTCCTTGGAAAATTTCAAGAATCCGAAAAATCAGAAATCGAATTGAAAGAAGTCGATCCTCAAGACTTCCAATGCTATCTGGAGGTGATCTATGCAGAAAACGGAATCGATGGTGGGTTACTGTACTTGTCGCATATTTGAGCATGAGCAATTTCAGAGGGCACTGTGCAAGGCATTTTACCCGTAGCTGATATGTTCGACACTCCACTGATTGTCAAAAAATGTGAAGAATTTTTGGTGGAGAAATCAAAGAAGGGATTGAAAAAAAGTTGGAATTGGCTGGAAGTTACAGGTTGGAAGAATTGAAAGTGAGTATTCAGAAGACAATTTTAATCTGAAAAATTGATATTTTCAGAAACTGTGTATGGATCAAATCAAGTCGAGAGCGGATATTCGTTTAGTTATTCCAGACGATCCCAGAGAAATGGACACAGATATCCTTGCAGAGTTACTTAAAAAATCTTTAGCTTTTGATTGATTTCTCATTCTTATTCGAAATTCATATATTTTTCTCTTAACAATGAAAATGTATTTGTTCTGTACCAAGGAAAGTTTGCAGGATGCTTTTATTTTACATGAAAAATTAAAAATTCAAAGAAATGCAAAAATTCTGGAAATAAATTGGAAAACTATGTCTGTTCTCAGTTTCTGAAGATATACTGATGTTAGTCCAGGTCTTCCAATTTTCACTTTTCGTAAAATAGCTTTTCAAAAAACTATCTGAAAAGTAATATATTTTTGTTTCAATTCTTCCATTTTTCATTTTAATTCCCCCAACCTCGTCACGAAAAGTCAGAAATTGTTTTTTTCTTATCAGTGATAAAATTTTTCCTTGCTAGCTCTTAAATTGTTTGTTTCATCTCTTTTCAATTTCTTTCTACAGTTCCAGAAAAAAACATTTTTTATTTTTTCCAAAGTTCGAACGATTTTGTGATTTAGAAGTTTCCATGTTTTACAAAAAGTTGTCTCAACAGTCTATTTTTCGAAAATTCTTTTGAATAAGTTGTGTACAAAAAATTGCTAATCACTAAATTTCTTATCACTTTTTTCTCTCCCATTCTATGTATACACAGTTCTCTTGCTACGTTTAAAATTGATTTTAGCAGTCAGTTGAACCCATCTTCATTCATTTTTTCTTATTTTCTCGTTTTTTTTTTTTTGAAAATTTCTCGTTTTTTGCAGATGACGGAGAAAGAATTCACTCTGAAATATGTATTCAATGACGTTGGGAAACTCGAGAATAAACAAGAGTTGTATAGTCCAGAAGAAGAACACTTTGGTGTAAAATGGTGAGTCTTGTTGCTCATTTTCTGCTTATTATCCAGTCTGTTTACGCCCCCCCCCTTTCGGGCGCTAGACCTGCCGGCTTCAGCTGACTGTATTTTGTATAGGAATTTAATTTCAGGAAAATTAACATCGAAAAAAAGAACGAACTCCTCGGAATGTATTTATACGCAAATATGGCAGCAAACCAAGAAGTTCACACTGACCGTACGATGAAAATGATTTCCAAAAACAAGAAAAATAATCATTCAATGTCTGCGAGTAGAGTATTTCAGAATCGCGTGAAACCAATCCGTATTAATTGGGGTTGGGACACATTCATGGACTGGGAAACTATGAAAAATGATTATTTGGATAATGGAAAATTGGAAGTGGAGGTTTATGTAAAAATAACCAAAATGGTTGGATTTCCGGAAGAATTGAATCGATTCCCAAGAGAACCATTGAGAAGTTTTGGAGAAGATATGAAACAATTCTCCGATGTTACATTGAAAGTAAAGGAGCGAAGATTCTATGTTTTGAAGTTGGTGAGTTTTGTTCCCATTTGATTTCAACCTTTTTTTTTCCTTTCAGTACCTCTCCTCTCATTCCCCTTATTTTGCCACTCTATTTTTGGGTAAGTTTCAAGAAGCTGAAAAATCAGAAATCGAATTGAAAGATGTCGATCCTCAAGACTTTCAATACTATCTTGAAGTTCTACACCTAGAAAATGGAATTGATGGTGGGTTTTGGGTTTTTTCACATTTTTTTTGATGAGCATTTTCAGAGAATACTGTCCAAGGGATTCTATCAGTGGCTGATATGTTCGACACTCCTAAAATTGTCAAAAAATGTGAGGAATTCCTAGTTAAGGAATCAAAAATGGGGTTGAAAGAGAAGCTGGAACTTGCTGGAAATTATAGACTGGAAGACTTGAAAGTAAGTTTCAGAAAGAGAATTCAAGCAGAGCAGTCATCTGATTTTTTCAGAAACTGTGTATGGATCGAATCAAGTCAAAAGAAGATATTCGTTCTGTCATTCCAGAAGATCCCAAAGAAATGGACCACGATGTTGTAGTAGAACTTCTCCAAAAATCTTTAGCTTTTAATTGAATTATTGTTCTTATATCGCAATTAATTAATTATTTTTTAACCATGAAAATGTTTTTTCTGTAATAATGCCCACTCTGATAATGCTGAAATAAATCTGATAATTCACACGAATTTGTTTCGAATATAAGATAAAATCAACGAAACAAAACGATTTCCTATCATCTTTTCCATTTTACAACAACTAACACTTAACATTAAGAAACTTGTATTTTTTCTCACCTCTTGCTATGATTAAAACCTAAAATGTTCTTTGAATTTCAGAAGTAGAAATTGGAAGCGGTTATTAATATTCCTCATCTTGTTTTTTTCTGCATCAATTAAAATTTTCAGAATGCTGAAATGAAGCTAATTTTTCATAATCTGAACAAATTTAAAGAAATACAAAAATTTTGAAAATGAATTTGAAAATTCTGTGTGTTCTCAGTTTTTGAAGATATACTGATATTAGCCCAGGTCTTCCTATGTTCATTTTTCGTTAAAATAAATGTTCAAAAAGCTATTTTACTAGTCATATCCATTTTTATTTAATTCTTTCCTTTCAATTCTTTCCCCTAACTACGTCATGAGAAATTGAAAAGTTATTTCTTATCAGTGTTGAAATTTTTCCTTGCTAACTCGTAAATTGTTTGTCATTTCTTTTTTCAAGCATTTTTCCTGAAACAGTTTCTTATAATTTTCGAAAATATGACTATTTTTTCTTAAACCGAAGTCTAGGAACCGAAATTTCCAAACACATGATTTTTTGATTAAAAATTTTATCTATAACTCACAAAAACTGTCTTAAACAGTCTATTTTTCAAAATATCTTTCGAATAAGTTGTGCACAAAAATTGCTAATCACAAAACTTCTTATCACTTTTTTCCTCATTTTTTTCTAAACAATCCTCTTGCTACGTCTAAAATTTATTTAAACAGGCTGTTTTGCTCTTTTTCACCCATTTTTCTCCATTTTTCTTTTGTTTTTCAATAATAAACTTTTTCAGATGACAGAGAAAGAATTCATCCTGAAGCATGTATTCGAAGATGTTGAGAAATTAGAAAATGAGGAAGAACTTGAAGGTCCAGATGAACAACATTTTGGGGTCGATTGGTAAGCCTTATTCCTCTTTTTTTAATTCCAAAAATTTGATTTCAGGAAAATTAACATGGAAAAATATGATAACCATCTCGGTATTTTCTTAAACACAGATATGACTGAATATCAAGAAATTACCGTTGATTGTAGCATGAAAATTGTTTCAAAAAACAAGGAGAAGACTTGTTCAATGTCTATTAGTTGTGCGTTTGAATATCAAGAATATCGAGGTTGTCCAGACTTCATTGACTGGAAAACTTTGGAGGATGAATATTTGGATGATGGAAAATTGGAAGTGGAGGTTCATGTGAAGATAACAAAAATGATAGAGATTCCAGAAGGATCCCTAGATGAATTAAGAAGTTTTGGAGAAGATATGAAACAGTTCTCCGATGTTATATTGAAAATCAACAAGCACAAATTTCATGTTCTGAAGTTGGTGAGTTATTTTTAAATTGTTGCTTTTAATCTATTTGTTTCTTTCAGTACCTATCTGCTCATTCTCCTTATTTTGCCACTCTATTTTTGGGTAAATTTCAAGAATCCGAAAAATCAGAAATTGAATTGAAAGATGTCGATCCTCAAAATTTCCAAGACTACCTTGAAGTTATATATCTTGAAGATGGAATAAATGGTGGGTTACTGTACTTACTGTACATTTTGAAAAGAGCAATTTCAGAAGATACTGTTCAAGGAATTTTATCAGTCGCGGATATGTTCGACACTCCTATAATTATCGAAAAATGTGAAAAGTTTTTGATTGAAAATGTGGATATGGAATTGAAAAAGAAGTTAGAATTGGCTGGAAAGTATAGACTGGAGGAATTGAAAGTGAGTGTTCAAAAGAGAACTTTAATCTTATCAATCAATTGATTTTTTTCCAGAAAAAATGCCTGGATCAAATCGAATCAAAAGAGGATATTCGTTCAGTTATTCCAGAGAATCCCAGTGAAATGGATCACGAAGTGCTTGCAGAGCTATTCAAAAAATTGTTAGATTTTAATTGAATTTTCATGGAAATTCGCAACTCTTTGATAATTTCATAAATCATAAAAACTTTATTTCTTATCAGTTGAGATTTTCCAAGTTCTAACTCCGAAATTATCAAATTTCTTCGTTTTTGAACTTAAACATTGCTTGCGATTTATTTCTTTGTAAAATTTGTATCGTTTTGAAATTTTTGAATGAATTGTAATTTTTTGAAATTCAGATTTTTAATGACCCCATTAAACCAACTGATTATTTCCCCTTTTATCTTCAAATAGTGCAATTTTGGCAGCAGAAATTTAGTCTAATAAAGATTCGCTCGCCTCAGAAATGTTCTTTGTTTAGACTCTCCTACTTTTCTATACTATTTTCTCTAGTTGGCGCCACCTGACACTATACGAAAGGCGCCACTCCTCTCTCAAATTTCGATCTTCTCGAAAATTCGTTTCCTCTTTTTCTCTAACACTCTCTTCTCTCACACCGATTGCTCCTTTCTCCTCGGCGCATTAGTATACTATTCCGTGGCTCTGTGTGTTTTAAGAGCCTTAACTTTTTTTCTGATTTTTTTGAAAATTTTGTTTCTATAATTAACTATCTAATAATGTGAGATTACTGTAGTCCCCTGGATTTGTAATATCTGAATAAAGGTGAGCATTTACAACTGGGTTATGAATTGAAAACGAAATTTAAATATTCCAGAATTCTTCCAACTAATGAATTCCTTTTTTATTGGATACTTTATTGGTGCATAGACCAAAACCGAATTGTGGAGGAGAAGGATAGGAGGTCAGTTAAATTTTTGAAATTCTTAAAATTCGAAAATTCAAAAACGCAAAAGAAATTAAAAAATTTAGAAGCTCAGAGAGATTCTGAGATTCTGAGATTCTGAGATTCTGAGATTCTGAGATTCTGAGATTCTGAGATTCTGAGATTCTGAGATTCTAAGATTCTGAGATTCTGAGATTCTGAGATTCTGAAATTCTGAAATTCTGAAATTCTGAAATTCTGAAATTCTGAAATTCTGAAATTCTGAAATTCTGAAATTCTGAAATTCTGAAATTCTGAAATTCTGAAATTCTGAAATTCTGAGATTCTGAAATCCCGAAATTCCAAAATTCCAAAAATCATTTTCAGAACATCGACGTAACTGATGACGGAACTGAAATGAAGTTTGAAAAAAAGTGAGTGATAATTCTCAAAGTTTTTAATGTTGAAAGTTATGAATTTTCATAAGTTTTTTGTGAAGTTTGAAAATAATTTCCGTTTTTATTTTCAGGTTTGAGCATGAAAATCGATATACGGTTGATAATTGTTGATTTTGTTGACTTTGTCTGTTTGAAAAATAAATAAATTTTAAATTTTGAATAATTGTGTTTTTGGATTTTTGTTTCCGAATTCGAAGGCATATCTAGTCATGTTTAGGCTTATTTTAAAGCTAAGAACTTGAAGAATCAGAAATTTTGAGAACAAAAAAATTTTTTTGAGTTTCAGAGCTTAAAAATGAGTCTGAACATGATTAGGTAAAATTACTTTCAGATGAGTTACCGCTTGAACAAAAACTACGCCTGTAGTGTCAAATTTGAGCATGATTAGGCACTTCTAGGCCCATTTTCAAGCTCATGGATTTTGAAATTTGAATTTTTATTAACCAAAGCGTTTTTCTAGCTTTGAGAGCTCTAAAATCAGCCCAAATATGACTAGACGTGGTCACTTTAAAGATCATTCGAAGGAAAAATTGAAAATTTCAAGTTTCCGCAAATGTAGGCAAGTTTGGGCTCACTTTGAAGCTTGAAAAATTAGCAATTCGAATTTATACCACTTTCTACTTCAGAATGCGCACAAGAGCTGTAAAATGAGCCTGAAAAAGTCGAGATTTCCGATTATTCCATACCAAAAAAAGCTGTTTTTGTTATATGCCTATCACCGCCCTCTTTTTCCACGACCTTCACATTTGCATCATTTTGCTCTAGTCTCTCTCAATTCGCCCTTATCTCTGTTAGATTTCTCTAAATCTCCAACTCTCTCTCCTTTCCATTCAAACCATTTTCTATTCACATTTGTGTTTGTAAAGACGACGTGTGTAGAGGTCTCTCAATGATTTTTCTGTATTATTCCCTATGACTTCGTGTCTTTTAGAAGTCTCTTAGTACTATTTTTCTGGATATTTCGAGCTAAATTTTTATGGTTGATTGAAATTTAATGGCACATCACCAACAACGGACCGAACTCCTATGAGTCACGAGAAGATACCGAGAAGATAGATAGTGTGGATGTAATCATTCCAGGAGAGCGACTTCTCGAAAACAATCGTACTTGGTAAGTTGAAGTAAACCTAATATAATACGAAAAAAGTTCTTCCACCCTTTTCTTTTAACGCAAAATTTAATTTCCAAGGAAGTCCCGATTTTTTATCAATTCGATTGAAAATGTTTCCTGAAGTTTGAGTATTTCAGAAATCGCAATGGCTTTTGACACGTTTGCATGGAACAAACGGAATATCCTCTCCAACTGAAAGCGGATTTTCGGCGGAGCAAGTGAAAACCCTGTCCCAGCTGGATTTTTCAATTTTTTTCCAGAAATTAGTTTTTTTTTTGAAATTTAAATGAACCATTTTCCTAGAATTCAACTGTTCCGTTTACTTGCAGATGCTTTCCTTACAGACAAAAATTAAAGCCAAAAATGTCGGAAATTTAAGACTTCATCAATGGAAACGCTTGAATGGGTCCCGAAACGTTAACATCAGCCCAGAAGTGATGATTTTTGGCATTCAGAAATGTTCAATTAAGGAGAGAATAATAAAAATGAGCATAAACATTACCAGTTTTGAGCAAAATTGAAATTTGGCTGAAGCTTTGTAAAAGTTTTGATTTCAAAACCAAGTTTCCTCCCAAGTCTCGGCTGACCTAGGCATGTTTGGACTCATTTTGAAGCTTGAAAAACTAGAAATTTTAATTTACACGGCTATCTATTTCAAAATGAGCACGAGAGCTGTGAAATGAGCTCAAACACAACCACATTCTCAAATTTTCCCAGCCAAAAAGTGTTGGTCATATGCCAGTCTCCGTCTCTCCTTTTATGACCTTTGCATTTGCATCATTTTTCTCTGGTCATCTCTCAAATTTCCCCTTGTCTCTCTCGGCTTTCTCTGAATCTCCACTCTCTCTCTCAACTAGCCATTCAAACAGTCTAAAGCCCCATTTGTGTTTCGAAAAGACGTCGTGTGTAGACGTCTCATATTGATTTTCGTGTATTTTCTCCAATATTTCCTACGACTTCCTGTCTTTTAGAAGTCTTCTAATATTATTTTCCTGGATTTTCAAAGCTATTTTTTGGGTTTGTTGCAATTTCGAAGTGAAAGTGCTGAAGAATTTCAATTCCGAAGTGAAAGTAATGAAAAAAAGTAAGTGTTCGATCAATACCTAGTATCGCGATAATTTATATTCTGTTACAGATGATTCAAATGTGGTCACCAAAAATTTGAATTGACAAAACTCCGCTCCACATTCGATTGCTAGTTTGCCCTTTTGCAACTAGCCAAAATGTAAGTATAAGTGGTAATCTTCTGAAATTTCATACTTTTTCTTCAGTCAGCCACGAACTCTCGGATGAGGAAATCAAAAAAAAACTGTCCTACAAGTGACAATTTTGGACGTATTTTTGGAGCATGATTGTCCAACGGAGCAAGTCAAAACTCTGTCCCAGCTTCTAAAACTAAAGGAGCTCGTGGACTTTACATAATTTGATTGTTTTTCAAATTTTTACCCGAAATAAGTTTTTTTCAAATTTGAATAAACTACTTTCTCTGATTCAATTGTTTTGTTATCTTACAGATTTCTCCCTTACAGACAAAAACTAAAGCTGAAAAAGTCGAAAATCCTAGATAAAATTGAAGTTTGGCTGAAATTTTCTAAAAATTTCGACAATCAAATTTCCTTCCAAGTCTCAGCTAGCCTAGACATGTTTGTGGTCAATTTGAAGCTCATGAACCGGGAAATTTGAATTTTCTTCTTTTTTTCTTTAAAATGGATGTTTGAGCTTATTTTGAAGCTGGAAAAAAAGTACCGTAAAACCTCTTATAGACCGTCACCTCTAATTGAACGTCACCCCTAATAGACCGACGCGAGAAATTGCATTCTAAAAATAGACCGACAGCCTCTATTTGAACGACAGCCTCTAATAGACCGACAGCCGCCTACCCCTAATAGAGCGACTCTCGAATTTTTTTCTCTTTTTTTTATTTCTAACTATTTTTCCATGTTTTATTTTTTAATTTTAATTGATTTTCGGTGCGGAAAATAAGAAAAAATAAATTTCAGATTAAAAATGAGCTCATCAGACGAATTAGACGGCGAAAAATCAGTGGAAGTACCGAAAGCAACGAAACGACGTTCAAACTATGACATCTCATTCAAATCTTCCGTTGTGAGCTTTGCCTTAAAGTTCGACATTTCAAAAGCTGCCAAGAACTTCGGAGTTTCCGGATCATTTGATTCACTGTTTTAAGACAAACTCGGAATTTTCAATTGGATTGGATTGGAGGAATTGGAACATCTGCTCGAAGAAGTCGACCTCAGTGAGGAAGAATATCAAGAAGATAGTGACTCTTCGCTCATTTTTGATTAAAAATTTTTTTTTTACTACTTGTTGATCTTGTTGTTGCTCTTTTTCTGATAAAATTTTTGTTGTGTTTGGTTTTTTTTTCATTGAAAAATAGAACGACAGCCCCTAATTGAACGTCACCTCTAATAGAGCGACAAGAAAAAAGTCGTTTGAAAAATAGAGCGACATGTCGGTCTATTTGAGGTTTTACGGTAATTCAAATCATAACACTTCTCTATTCTTATACCGTAAAACCTCTAATAGACCGACACCCGGATCGTTTACTTCAAGCCTATATATCTCACTTCTTTTGAAAGATATCAAAAAATTGGTAACTAGTAAAATGTTCATCAGGGTATTAGCAACATTTTACTACTTAGCCACTTTTTGATATCTTTCACAGAAAATGAGATATATAGGCTCAAAGTGGACGATCCGGGTGTCGGTCTATTAGAGGTTTTACGGTATCTATACAAAATCTGCGAAAAATGAGCCCAAACACGGTAAGATTTGCTGAGACTTGAAAAAAATCTTAATCTACTAGGACACCAAAAAAAATTTCAAAATAAAAATTTTCAAGTTTTAGCAAATCTAGGCATGTTTGGGCTCATTTTGAAGCTTGAAAAATTGGCATTTCGAATTTATTCCGTTTTCTACTTTAAAATGAACACGAGAGCATAAAAATGAGCCCAAACATGACATCCCTATCGACCTTTTCCCGGTGGTAAAAAAGTGTTCGCCACCTGGCTCTCTTTTTCACGACCTTCGCACTTGCATCATTTTCTCTAGCCCTCTCTTCATTTGCCCTTATTTTTCTCGGTTTTCTCGAAGTCTCCAAATCTCTCATCTTCCCATTCGAACAGTCTAAATCACCATTTGTGTTTCGAAAAGACATCGTGTGTAGACGTCTCCTTTTGATTTTCCTGGATTTTCTCCTCTATTTCCTATGACTTCGTGTCTTTTAGAAGTCTTCTAATACTATTTTTCTGAGTGTTTAAAGCTATTTTTTTTTGGTTTTTCCATTGGTAAGTAATTGATTTTGTTTTTGCTTTGAAAAATAGCGTTGTGTTTGGGCTCATTTTGATGCTCTTATACTCAGTTTGACATTTTCAAAAATGCAAAAATTCAAATTTCTCATTTTGCAAGCTTCAAGATTTTTTTTTACAGTACCGCCCAAGACCGTATAATACCTCCTCAGGTATAATGCTCCACGTGGTGGCGAGACAGGAACATCAACACACCCGGTGCTTCTTCGAAGAGGAACATTTTGGATTCTTCAGCAGGTAAGGAAGTTTGGCTTAAGATGCACAGTTTTCTAGGACATTTATCACAGAGGCCTAATTTTTTCAAGCTGGGTTTTTAGGTAACCAACTACTATGGTATATGAAAAGATTGACAATAGCCTGACAAAGATTTCTGAGATTCTGAGATTCTGAGATTCTGAGATTCTGAGATTCTGAGATTCTGAGATTCTGAGATTCTGAGATTCTGAGATTCTGAGATTCTGAGATTCTGAGATTCTGAGATTCTGAGATTCTGAGATTCTGAGATTCTGAGATTCTGAGATTCTGAGATTCTGAGATTCTGAGATTCTGAGATTCTGAGATTCTGAGATTCTGAGATTCTGAGATTCTGAGAATCTGAGATTCTGAGATTCTGAGATTCGTTTGGCCTAAGATGCACCGTTTTCTAGGACATTATCACAGAGGCCTAATTTTTCCAAATTGGGTTTTTAGGTCACCAACTTTTATGGCCTCTAAATAGCCTGACATTTACCTAATATTTCAATTTCAGTAGGTATATAATGGTGGCCTAGAAAATTCGTCATGTAAAAGTTAGTTCACAATGATAAAATGAATTAGTAAATGTACCAGGGGAATCTGGGGTCATTTTGGAGCCATGAAAATTAGTGGCCTAGAAAACTCAACTTGATAAAGTTTGGTCACAATTTAAGATTGACAGAATATTTATAAAATTTGCTTCTAGTCTATTTCAACATGGTGGCCTACCTTGAATTTTATGAGCCACAACATTGATGACTAATAAATGTCCTGAGAACTACCTGAAATTTAGCCTGGGCTATTTCAACTCTGTGACTTAACTTTCTCAACATAAATTTCCTAGGCCACCAATTTTGATGGTTTAGAAATGACATGATATTTACCTGGTGGGTTTCCTAGGCCATTTTAATTTAATGGCCTAATTTTCACAAGCTGAGTTTTTCAGGCCACCAACTTTTATGGTATTTTAGAAGCCTGACATTCACCTGATATTTTTTTCAAGACAGTTATCATGGTGGCCTATATGAAAATTGGTAATTTATAGATGAATTCGACTTCCTCCCATCAACGGAATTCCTCCCAATGGTCTTCCCGCCAAAGTCAGCAGGTGAGGAAATTCAGTAGCAATCAAAAAATGACAATTTTCTTTCAGCAATTACTGCCAGCCCGGTTGCCAGGAAGCTGACGAAGTCTGGAACATCCTCATGATCGGAGCGATCGCCGTTGAGGCGGAAAACTAATTTGCCTTCTTTTTCAATACCCCCCTTTTATTGAATGATCTGAAAAAACATAATAAACAAACTTCGCATTCCTCTGATGTATCTAAACGAATGCCACTGACTTTGAGCCAGTAGATTCTGAGATTCTAAGATTCTGAAATTCTTAGATTCCGAGATTCTGAAATTCTTAGATTCCGAGATTATGAGATTCTGAGATTCTGAGATTCTGAGATTCTGAGATTCTCAGATTCTCAGATTCTCAGATTCTCAGATTCTCAGATTCAGAAAACCAAATCGAAAGGAGAGACAGTTGCTATCTGCTCTGTCATCGCTCTCAACGAATTCGTCTCACAACAAATTGAATTGGTGCAGATCTAGTATCAGAATTCCAATTTTTCGTCATTAAAAAGATTTTTTCTGATTTTCACGGCTAAAAAATGATCCCCAACATGATTTGCTCAGAAAGTTCAAACAAAAATGTTTCAAGTCTCTGCAAGTCTAAGCATGTTGGGGCTCATTTTGAAGCTTGAAAAATCAGCAATTCGAATTCACACCGTTTTCTTCTTTAAAATGAGCACGAGAGCTGTAAAATGAGCCCAAACGCGGCATGACCTTCGATTTTCTTTTCCACCCAAAAAGTGTTTGCCTCCTGCTGGTCGTCTGTCTCTTTTCCACAGCACCTTCGCACATGCATCATTTTTCTCTAGCCTCTCTCTCGATTTCCCCTGCTCTCTCTTGGCGTTCTCTTAATCTCCTCACTCTCTCACCTTCCCATTCGGACAGTCTAAACAGCACCATTTGTATTTCGAAAAGACGTCATGTGTAGACGTCTCCTATTGATTTTCCCGGATTTTCTATATTATTTCCAATGACTTCGTGTCTTTTAGAAGTCCTCTAATACTATTTTTCTGAATATTCCATGATATTGTTTCTGGTTTTTCTATAGGTAAGTAGTTTATTTTGTTTTTGTTACAAAAAATGGCGTCGTCCTTATTGAGTTTGGGCTCATTCTGATGCACTTATACTCAGTTTTAACGTTAAAAACTGCAAAAATTAATTTTCACAATTCGCAAGTCTTCTTTTTAATTAAAAAATATACGAAAAATCCTACAATTCTGTCTAAAAATCATATTTCTAACGCTTCTAGGAACCAAGATAAAGACGTTTCAAGTCCAAGAGGCTAGAGACGCAGACGACGAGACACACTGCGTCTCTAACCTGGAGACAATCCAGTCAATGAAGGGAATCATCAATAGAAATCGAAGAGAAGCAAGGGTTCGTCCAGTTCGTCATGCTCAACGAGCAGTCGCAATTCCTCCGCAGAATCCAGTTCATCCAATTCAACCAGGAATGCATCCAGTGAACCTGGCCAACCAGTTCCCTCCAGCTCCTCAACCTTTCCCAATCGCTCCACAGTTTCTACCGGATCTGCAATTCAATCAGTTTGATTTCCAATTCCTTATGCAATTTGGACCATATCAAAATCCTCCGTAAGTATTCAATGAATTGGAAAATCATTGTGGATTCTTCAATAAAACGCCACCGTATTTCAGTTCTTTGAACATTCTCAACAAATTGATAATTTTGCAGATACATTGAAGCTGCTTATGGACTACCGATGTGGAATCAAGCAGGAAACATTGGTCAACTGCAAAAGTGAGTTTTTGACTAATAATTAAAGCTTGCTTTATGTTTTGGCTTCAACCTGAAACTAGTGTCCTGCATCAAACTGGAGTTAGGCGCGTTATCTAGTGTTCTATTAGGTTGTTCGGAAAGTTCGCGTCTTTTTTAGCTTGAGATACATTCAATGTGAAAGATGTTAAAACGATGTCGGATAAATTGGAGGTAATGACCATTGTTATCAGTGACTTACTGCCAACGCCCCACTAAATTATGGGTGTCTTTCTTATAGAACCCCGGTGACAGCAAATTGAAATTGAAGAGAACCCTTTTTTGATACTCTATTTTGAGCTAAATTTTTTTCAATCAAAATGACATTGGAAAAGGCTGAATAGGTAATTAACAGAAAGTACAAGATTTGAGCTATACGGTAGACAAGGCAAAATGGTCTAGCAATATCCAGCGAGATCGGCTTTGGACGTCCTTCTCGCATGAGGTCGGAGATTATAGTTTCGAAAAGAAACCTCCGTGTTTTTTTGCTAATTGTGATCCACATGGAATCTGAGCTTTGTGATCTGCCAAGTATAGGTATCGGCCGTGATTTTGACACTATCATCTGACAACTCCCAATACTCCGCTTCTTGGTAGACCACCATTTCCACAACATCCCATTTTTTGGACGAATTTCATTTTTCGCGGCGTCTGGTGGTTGGGCGCCTTTGTCAACTCACTTGATTCGTCGTTTATTGTAATGATACGTTACCCATTTATCACCACTAGTAATGGATTGACTCAACCATTCTTGTGGGCAACGCAGGATGAGAAGATCCCCCCCCCGTATGGTATATTCGATTTTTCAGAAAGTCAACACAAAGCAAAGGAGGATTCAACAAGTGACGAGTCATGGAGAGGGATTCAGTGGTACTCAAATGTTCCAACATTCGAAACGGAGGCTGTGAAAACTGTGAGTTTCACTTCAAGCTCACTTATCTCGATTTATGTATGGGATATTAAAATTCTGTCAACTGATAAGATGCTCGTCATCTTATCACAGACATTTGTTGTGATAAACATCTTTGATATCTTTCAATTTCGAGATAATCGAGCTTAATGTACAATGACATATAAGGATTTGTCCTATTCGAGCATTTCAGTGGACGATGAATACGAAAGACTGCAACGAGAGAGAGAGAGGAAGAAAGAGAGATTTTCAAGAATCGCTTAAGTTTGGCAATGGCAAAAGTTTTAAAGAAGAAAAGATTTTGATAATGTGTTGTTTTGATAATATGTTGTTTTTTTTTCGCATAATAATAAACTTTGAAATATTTTAATTTTTGTGTTCTTGGATTATTTTTTCAGAATTGAAAACATATCTTGTCATGTTTAGACTCATTTTGAAGCTCAACACATTCAAATTTTGGATTTTTGAAGAAATGTACAGCTTTTGCAGTTTGAGAGCTTCCAAATGAACTTAAACGTGATTAGATCCAATTAACTTCAGACGAGTTACCGCTTAAACAAAAGAACTGTAGTGTCAAATTTGAGCATAATTAGGGACCTTTAGTATCATTTTCAAGCTCAGGGGTTTTGAAATTTGCATTTTTATCAACCAAAGCGTTTTCCTGGTTTTGAGAGCTCTAAAATGAGCCTAAACATGACTAGATTTGCTCACTTTGAAGATCTTTTAATGGCAAAAACTGAAGATTTTTAAGTTTCAGCAAATCTAGGCATGTTTGGAATCATTTTAAAGCTCGGAAAATTAGCAATTTGACTTTTACACCGCCTCCTAGTTTGAAAACAGCACGAGAGCCGTAAAATGAGCCCAAACACGACATGGCTATCGACTTTTTCCGGGTCGTAAAAAAGTGCTCGCCACCTGTCTCTCTTTTTTACGACATTCGCACTTGCATCATATTTCTCTGGCCTCTCTCAATTTCCCCTTGTCTCTCTCTCAGCATTCTCCAAATTTCCTAATCTCTCATCTGGCCATTCACACCGTTTCATGTATCATTTGTGACTCGAAAGATGTCGTGTGTAGACGTCTCCTATTGATTTTCCTGGATTTTCTACTTCATTTTCTTTGACTTCATGTCTTTTAGAAGTCTTCTCATATTATTTTTCTAAATATTCAAAGCTATTTTTTGGTGTTTCTATTGGTAAGTAGTTTATTTTGTTTTGTTACAAAAAGCGGCGTCGTCTTTATTGTGGTTGGGCTCTGGTTTTTTTATTGGTAAGTAATTTATCTTGTTTTTCTAACAAAACATAGTCCGTATTGTGTTTGGGCTCATTTTGAAGCACTTATACTCAGTTTAGCGTAAAAAACAAAATTTAACAAAATTTGCTACAATTCTGTCTGAAAATCACATCTCTAGCGTTTCTAGGAACTGAGATGAAGCCACTTCAATTTCAGGAGGCTAGAGACGCAGACGACGAGACACGCTGCGTCTCTAACCTCGGAAACTTCAAATGACCGTATCTCGGGTTCTAGATGAGCTAGGAAGTTGGTTTTTGGACAGAATTGTAGGGTTTGAAATGAATGTTCAGATAATTCATACGAAAAAGCAACAAAATTATGAACAACTTGCTCTAGTACCACACATTTGGCAAGCGTTAAGATGGAGCCGAGGGGTAGCTGTTGCTCGGCAATATGTTAGTTAAAATGTGTTCTTTAAAAGATGAAAAAAGCCAAAGTTTTCAGCAATCCATCGAACAAATGATGGGCGATTGGCTCGAACTCCAGCAGAGTTTTCTGAAAAAAAATGGATGAGTCCGAGGACGGAGAAAGATCGGAACCTCCAAGTTCATCCGTTGATGTCCTGCTGGAGAGTTGGTACAAACTGACGATGGACGATTGGTATGAGTTTTTGGGAGTTACAGAGGTCGATGAGAAAGAAATCCGTGCAAGAATATTTGGATCGCTTCCAAGAATTAGCCGACAGAGACACAGCAAACCGCAACAGAGGGTAAGCCTGCAGCTCAAATTTTCGTAAATTTATTTTATTTTACAGAGAGGCCAATTTAATCAAATAGAGCTTGTCGGTGACAGTCGTTACAAATATTCCAATGAACACTGGGTAGCGTCTGCAAAAGCACATTATCATCATGGGGCGTCTAAGCAGATTTGGCACGCGGACGGGGTTAAAACTGGAACGTGAGTTGTGATAGAAAATGTAATCTAGATTAATTTCGAACTTTCAGAGAATGGATGGAGTCGCAGCTCAGCTTTGACTACTTCAAAATTACAACTGAATTGGGAACAACTGACGCAACAATGGTTGGTTTCCAGATGTTCATTCGAAAAGTGCAATTAAAATTATGTTCAGATTCCTCTTGTGACCATGCAGAAGTACGTTCCATTGCTAAGTTTTTATTATTATTGAAGTTTGATAGTTGATATTTTTGTTGTCCACAATAAAAATTATTTTTAATAAATCATTTCATTGAAATAAACTCGAAATTTCCAAGTTTCAGCAAATCTTGGCATGTTTGGACTCATTTTGAAGCTCGGAAAGATTGCTATTTGAATTTACACCGTTTTCTACATCAAAATGAGCACGAGAGCTGTAAATTGAGCCCAAACACGACATGAATATCGACTTTTTCCGGGTCGTAAAAAAGTGCTCGTCACCTGCCTCTCTTTTTTACGGCCTTCGCACTTGCATCATTCTTCTCTGGCCTCTCTCAATTTCCCCTTATCTCTCTTTCTCCAAATTTCATAATCTCTCCCCTAGCCAATCAAATGACCTCAAATAACATTTGTGTTTCGAAAAGACGTCGTGTGTAGACGTCTCTTATTGATTTTCCTGGATTTTCTACTTTATTTCCTATGACTTCATGTCTTTTAGAAGTCTTCTAATAATATTTTTCTGAATATTCGATACCATTTTTTGGTTTTTCTATAGGTAAGTAGTTTATTTTGTTTTTGTTACAATGAATGACGTCGTCATTATTGTGTTTGGGCTCATTTCAATGCACTCACAATCAGTTTAACATTAAAAAAAACTGCAAAAACTAAAATTTCTCATTTTGCCAGCTTCAAAATGAGCCCAAACATGTTTTGAAAAGTGCAAATGGGTATTCTTAATTATAAAATAGACTAAATTTCCAACAATTTCCATCATGGGACCGATCACCCCAACTTGGCATTTATATTCTGCGTGATTCAAAATGTTTTATTATTTTTCAGGATGCCTTATTCCGTGACATGGACATAATCGACCATATTTATATGATTAGTGTGCGTATATTTTTTCGGTTACTCCTAATTATTCTGCAAATTTTAGCGTCGTCCGGAGAACGACCTAGAAGTGCAAATTCGTATCCGGATCAAGTGCCAAAATCTCTATGTTTCGATCCTCGGGTTTTTCAGAGAAAATACCCAGGAGTATTGGGAGGTAAAATTTGTCATCTTCAATGGTATTATGTAACAATGACTGATTTATAGGCATAGAAACCTGGGTACAACGCTCTTCTTCAGGACCTCCAAGATGACGCCAGATTGAATCTCATCTAAATTGGGTGATTTTTCGTTGTTTATTTCGCATGATCAACGTACTTTGTTTGTCTAATAAAACCTGTTAATTCAAAATCAAAGTGCTCATTTCTGGTACTTTTCTAACGCACCAAAACTAATAATGCAGATTGTTTTCTCATGAAACAGAGAGAGATATGTGGATTTGAAGAAATATGGAAGAATTACTATAAGGTCCATGTGCATTAGTAATGACCTAGTTCCCCATATCTGACATAAACTTTCTTCATACCAAAATGTTCGTCTTCAAAAGTTACATCTATGCAGTGATCTTTGAATAAATCCGTCCGCTCTAGCCGAAGATATGTGGATTTGAAGAAATATGGAAGAATTACTATTAGGTCCATGTGCATTAGTAATGACCTAGTTCTTCATTTCTGACATACACTTTCTTTACACCAAAATGTTCGTTTTCAAAAGTTACATCTACACAGTGATCTTTGAATAAATCCATCCGCTCTGGCCGAAGTTATGTGGATTTGAAGAAGTATGGAAAAATTATCAAAAGGTCCGGGTGCAATAGTAATGACCTAGTTCCCCGTTTCTGACCTACACCGTCTAAATACCAAAATGTTCGTCTCTAAAAGTTACATCTAGACTGTGATTTTTAAAAAGATCCGTCGTCTCTGTCTGAAGATATGTGGATTTAAGAAATATTGCAAGAATTTTCATAAGGTCCGGGTGCACTAGTAATGACCTAGTTCCTCATTTCGGACATATACAGCTTATATACCAAAATGTTCGTCTCCAAAAGATAATCTATACAGTGATCTTCGAAAAAATCCGTCTGCTCTGGCCGAAGTTATGTGGATTTGAAAAAATATGGAAAAATTATCAAAGGGTCCGGGTGCACTAGTAATGACCTAGTTCCTCATTTCGGACATATACAGCTTATATACCAAAATGTTCGTCTCCAAAAGATACATCTATACAGTAATCGTTTGAAAAATCCGTCTGCTCCGGCCGAAGTTATGTGGATTTGAAGAAATATGGAAAAATTATCAAAAGGTCCGGGTGCAATAGTAATGACCTAGTTTCCAATGTCTGACATACACAGTTTATATACCGAAATGTTTGAATCCAAAAAATACATCTATACAGTGATCTTTTTAAAAATCCGTCTGCTCCGGCCGAAGTTATGTGGATTTAAGAAAAATGGGAAGAATTTCCATGAGGTCCGGGTGCATTAGTAATGACCTAGTTCCCCGTTTCTGACCTATACCGTCTATATACCAAAATGTTCTTCTCCAAAAGATACATCTATAAAATAATCTTCAAAAAAATCCGTCTGCTTTGGCCGAAGATATGTGGATTTGAAGAAATATGGAAGAATTGTCAAAGGGTCCGGGTGCATTAGTAATGACCTAGTTCCCGATTTCTGACCTACATCGTCTATATACCAAAATGTTCGTCTCAAAAAGTTACATCTATACTGTGATCTTTACAAAGATCCGTCTGCTCTGTCTGAAGATATGTGTATGTAAGGAATATGGGAAGAATTTTCATAAGGTCCGGGTGCATTAGTAATGACCTAGTTCCCGATTTCTGACCTACATCGTCTATATACCAAAATGTTCGTCTCAAAAAGTTACATCTATACTGTGATCTTTAAAAAGATCCGTCTGCTCTGTCTGAAGATATGTGTATGTAAGGAATATGGGAAGAATTTTCATAAGGTCCGGGTGCATTAGTAATGACCTAGTTCCCGATTTCTGACCTACATCGTCTATATACCAAAATGTTCGTCTCAAAAAGTTACATCTATACTGTGATATTTAAAAAGATCCGTCGGCTCTGGCCGAAGATATGTGGATTTAAGAAATATTGCAAGAATTTCCATAAGGTCCGGGTGCCTTAGTAATGACCTAGTTCCCCGTTTCTGATCTACACCGTTTATATACCAAAATGTTCGTCTCAAAAAGTTACATCTATACTGTGATATTTAAAAAGATCCGTCGGCTCTGTCTGAAGATATGTGTATGTAAGGAATATGGGAAGAATTTTCATAAGGTCCGGGTGCATTAGTAATGACCTAGTTCCCGATTTCTGACCTAAATCGTCTGTATACCAAAATGTTCGTCTCAAAAAGTTACATCTATACTGTGATATTTAAAAAGATCCGTCTGCTCTGTCTGAAGATATGTGTATGTAAGGAATATGGGGAGAATTTTCATAAGGTCCGGGTGCATTAGTAATGACCTAGTTCCCGATTTCTGACCTACATCGTCTATATACCAAAATGTTCGTCTCAAAAAGTTACATCTATACTGTGATATTTAAAAAGATCCGTCGGCTCTGGCCGAAGATATGTGGATTTAAGAAATATTGCAAGAATTTCCATAAGGTCCGGGTGCCTTAGTAATGACCTAGTTCCCCGTTTCTGATCTACACCGTTTATATACCAAAATGTTCGTCTCAAAAAGTTACATCTATACTGTGATATTTAAAAAGATCCGTCGGCTCTGTCTGAAGATATGTGGATTTAAGAAATATTGCAAGAATTTCCATAAGGTCGGGGTGCATTAGTAATGACCTAGTTCCCTATTTCTGATCTACACCGTTTATATACCAAAATGTTCGTCTCAAAAAGTTACATCTATACTGTGATATTTAAAAAGATCCGTCGGCTCTGTCTGAAGATATGTGGATTTAAGAAATATTGCAAGAATTTCCATAAGGTCGGGGTGCATTAGTAATGACCTAGTTCCCTATTTCTGACATACACATTCTATATACCAAAATGTTCGTCTCAAAAAGTTACATCTATACTGTGATATTTAAAAATATCCGTCGGCTCTGGCCGAAGATATGTGGATTTAAGGAATATTGCAAGAATTTCCATAAGGTCGGGGTGCATTAGTAATGACCTAGTTCCCTATTTCTGACATACACATTTTATATACCAAAATGTTCGTCTCAAAAAGTTACATCTATACTGTGATATTTAAAAAGATCCGTCGGCTCTGTCTGAAGATATGTGGATTTAAGAAATATTGCAAGAATTTCCATAAGGTCGGGGTGCATTAGTAATGACCTAGTTCCCTATTTCTGACATACACATTCTATATACCAAAATGTTCGTCTCAAAAAGTTACATCTATACTGTGATATTTAAAAATATCCGTCGGCTCTGGCCGAAGATATGTGGATTTAAGGAATATTGCAAGAATTTCGATAAGGTCCGGGTGTATTAGTAATGACTTAGTTCCCTATTTCTGACATACACATTCTATATACCAAAATGTTCGTCTCAAAAAGTTACATCTATACTGTGATATTTAAAAAGATCCGTCGGCTCTGTCTGAAGATATGTGGATTTAAGAAATATTGCAAGAATTTCCATAAGGTCGGGGTGCATTAGTAATGACCTAGTTCCCTATTTCTGACATACACATTCTATATACCAAAATGTTCGTCTCAAAAAGTTACATCTATACTGTGATATTTAAAAAGATCCGTCGGCTCTGGCCGAAGATATGTGGATTTAAGAAATATTGCAAGAATTTCCATAAGGTCCGGGTGCCTTAGCAATGACCTTAAGGCTTATTCCAAAGCCCAAAAACTCAAATTATCGAATTTGAGTAGTTTGCAACATTTCGAGAGGTCCAGAGCTCCAAAACAATGCTAAACACTGCTAAATTAGGCTTATCTAAAATGTGGTACATGACTGGATTTTGCTGGTACAAATATTGGGTTACTCAAAACCATACTTGCTAAATCTCGGCCCGGCCCGGGTCAGCCCTGGGCCGGGCTGGAGAAAAATTATCCCGGCCCGGGTTCTGCAAATTTCAAAAATTTTCTGAAAATTTTTGATAAATGTTTGTCAAAATAATCAATTTAAAGCACAAAGTTTATCACATAACCCTTCTTAAACCTGAAAACAAAGAACTTTCGATAAAATGTTCCCAAAAATTCAGTTTTCTCTCAAAAAATGACTCTTAAAAATTGTTGCCTCAAAAACCCGGGCCAGGGCCGGGCCGGGCCAGTGAAAATTCCTCCACCGGCCCGGCCCGGCCCGCGACAAGGTCTGGGTGCATTAGTAATGACCTAGTTCCCCATATTTGACCTACACTTTCTCCATACCAAAGTGTTCGTCTCCAAAAGTTACATCTATACTGTGATCTTTAAAAGGATCCGTCGTCTCTGGCCGGAGATATGTGGATTTAAGACATATGGCAAGAATTTCCATAAGGTCCGGGTGCATTAGTAATGACCTAGTTCCCCATATTTGACCTACACACTTTTTATACCAAAATGCTCGTCTCCAAAAGTTACATCTATACTGTGATCTTTAAAAGGATCCGTCGTCTCTGGCCGGAGATATGTGGATTTAAGACATATGGCAAGAATTTCCATAAGGTCCGGGTGCATTAGTAATGACCTAGTTCCCCATATTTAACCTACACACTTTTTATACCAAAATGCTCGTCTCCAAAAGTTACATCTATACTGTGATCCTTAAAAAGATCCGTCGTCTCTGGCCGAAGATATGTGGATTTAAGAAATATTGCAAGAATTTTCATAAGGTCCGGATGCACTAGTAATGACCTAGTTCCCCATAGTTGACCTACACTTTCTTTATACCAAAATGTTCGTCTCCAAAAGTTACATCTTCAAAGTGATCCTTAAAAAGATCCGTCGTCTCTGGCCGAAGATATGTGGATTTAAGAAATATTGCAAGATTTTTCATAAGGTCCGAATGCACTAGTAATGACCTAGTTCCCCATAGTTGACCTACACTTTCTTCATACAGTGCGGTCAATATCTTTAGGACCCCCCTCAATTTTGGGGGTTCCGGAAGAATGGGAAGAGATACCTAAATTCTGTAAACGCCATTCGATTCAGGATGTAAAATAACTCCAGGGTACAAATTTTCATGATTCTAGCACTTTCCGTACAAGAGTACCACCAAAAAGACCTATTTTTGGGCGGTCAATATCATTAGGACCCCCTGGAAATTTCGAAATCTTGGTCATTTTTTTGTGAAAATTTCGCTTTTAAACTGAAAATAACTTTCCGTTTCGTGCTTTTTTGGTAAATTTTCGTCAGTATCTCAAAGAATTTTCATAATTTGTCGACTTTTCAAATTATCAATTTTCCTAATTTTTCCCGATTTTTGGGTATTTTTGTAAAACTGACCAAAGTTACCAAAAAATTTAAATTATCCAAAGTGAACGGTAACAGAACATACAGGATTTGATGTCGAGAAGTAAATTTAGGTACTAGGAGAGCAGTCAGGGTCTTAATTGGGTACAGACACTGTGATAATCCTGCCATCCACGAGATTTTTTAAATCGAGGGGGGTCCTAAAGATATTGACCGCACTGTACCAAAATGCTCGTCTCCAAAAGTTACATCTTCAAAGTGATCCTTAAAAAGATCCGTCTGCTCTGTCTGAAGATATGTGTATGTAAGGAATATGGGAAGAATTTTCATAAGGTCCGGGTGCATTAGTAATGACCTAGTTCCCGATTTCTGACCTACATCGTCTATATACCAAAATGTTCGTCTCAAAAAGTTACATCTATACTGTGATCTTTAAAAAGATCCGTCTGCTCTGTCTGAAGATATGTGTATGTAAGGAATATGGGAAGAATTTTCATAAGGTCCGGGTGCATTAGTAATGACCTAGTTCCCGATTTCTGACCTACATCGTCTATATACCAAAATGTTCGTCTCAAAAAGTTACATCTATACTGTGATATTTAAAAAGATCCGTCGGCTCTGGCCGAAGATATGTGGATTTAAGAAATATTGCAAGAATTTCCATAAGGTCCGGGTGCCTTAGTAATGACCTAGTTCCCCGTTTCTGATCTACACCGTTTATATACCAAAATGTTCGTCTCAAAAAGTTACATCTATACTGTGATATTTAAAAAGATCCGTCGGCTCTGTCTGAAGATATGTGTATGTAAGGAATATGGGAAGAATTTTCATAAGGTCCGGGTGCATTAGTAATGACCTAGTTCCCGATTTCTGACCTACATCGTCTGTATACCAAAATGTTCGTCTCAAAAGTTACATCTATACTGTGATATTTAAAAAGATCCGTCTGCTCTGTCTGAAGATATGTGTATGTAAGGAATATGGGAAGAATTTTCATAAGGTCCGGGTGCATTAGTAATGACCTAGTTCCCGATTTCTGACCTACATCGTCTATATACCAAAATGTTCGTCTCAAAAAATTACATCTATACTGTGATATTTAAAAAGATCCGTCGGCTCTGTCTGAAGATATGTGGATTTAAGAAATATTGCAAGAATTTCCATAAGGTCGGGGTGCATTAGTAATGACCTAGTTCCCCGTTTCTGATCTACACCGTTTATATACCAAAATGTTCGTCTCAAAAAGTTACATCTATACTGTGATATTTAAAAAGATCCGTCGGCTCTGTCTGAAGATATGTGGATTTAAGAAATATTGCAAGAATTTCCATAAGGTCGGGGTGCATTAGTAATGACCTAGTTCCCTATTTCTGATCTACACCGTTTATATACCAAAATGTTCGTCTCAAAAAGTTACATCTATACTGTGATATTTAAAAAGATCCGTCGGCTCTGTCTGAAGATATGTGGATTTAAGAAATATTGCAAGAATTTCCATAAGGTCGGGGTGCATTAGTAATGACCTAGTTCCCTATTTCTGACATACACATTCTATATACCAAAATGTTCGTCTCAAAAAGTTACATCTATACTGTGATATTTAAAAATATCCGTCGGCTCTGGCCGGAGATATGTGGATTTAAGACATATGGCAAGAATTTCCATAAGGTCCAGGTGCATTAGTAATGACCTAGTTCCCCATATTTGACCTACACACTTTTTATACCAAAATGCTCGTCTCCAAAAGTTACATCTATACTGTGATCTTTAAAAGGATCCGTCGTCTCTGGCCGGAGATATGTGGATTTAAGACATATGGCAAGAATTTCCATAAGGTCCGGGTGCATTAGTAATGACCTAGTTCCCCATATTTAACCTACACACTTTTTATACCAAAATGCTCGTCTCCAAAAGTTACATCTATACTGTGATCCTTAAAAAGATCCGTCGTCTCTGGCCGAAGATATGTGGATTTAAGAAATATTGCAAGAATTTTCATAAGGTCCGGATGCACTAGTAATGACCTAGTTCCCCATAGTTGACCTACACTTTCTTTATACCAAAATGTTCGTCTCCAAAAGTTACATCTTCAAAGTGATCCTTAAAAAGATCCGTCGTCTCTGGCCGAAGATATGTGGATTTAAGAAATATTGCAAGAATTTTCATAAGGTCCGAATGCACTAGTAATGACCTAGTTCCCCATAGTTGACCTACACTTTCTTCATACAGTGCGGTCAATATCTTTAGGACCCCCCTCAATTTTGGGGGTTCCGGAAGAATGGGAAGAGATACCTAAATTCTGTAAACGCCATTCGATTCAGGATGTAAAATAACTCCGGGGTACAAATTTTCATGATTCTAGCACTTTCCGTACAAGAGTACCACCAAAAAGACCTATTTTTGGGCGGTCAATATCATTAGGACCCCCTGGAAATTTCGAAATCTTGGTCATTTTTTTGTGAAAATTTCGCTTTTAAACTGAAAATAACTTTCCGTTTCGTGCTTTTTTGGTAAATTTTCGTCAGTATCTCAAAGAATTTTCATAATTTGTCGACTTTTCAAATTATCAATTTTCCTAATTTTTCCCGATTTTTGGGTATTTTTGTAAAACTGACCAAAGTTACCAAAAAATTTAAATTATCCAAAGTGAACAGTAACAGAACATACAGGATTTGATGTCGAGAAGTAAATTTAGGTACTAGGAGAGCAGTCAGGGTCTTAATTGGGTACAGACACTGTGATAATCCTGCCATCCACGAGATTTTTTAAATCGAGGGGGGTCCTAAAGATATTGACCGCACTGTACCAAAATGCTCGTCTCCAAAAGTTACATCTTCAAAGTGATCCTTAAAAAGATCCGTCTGCTCTGTCTGAAGATATGTGTATGTAAGGAATATGGGAAGAATTTTCATAAGGTCCGGGTGCATTAGTAATGACCTAGTTCCCGATTTCTGACCTACATCGTCTATATACCAAAATGTTCGTCTCAAAAAGTTACATCTATACTGTGATCTTTAAAAAGATCCGTCTGCTCTGTCTGAAGATATGTGTATGTAAGGAATATGGGAAGAATTTTCATAAGGTCCGGGTGCATTAGTAATGACCTAGTTCCCGATTTCTGACCTACATCGTCTATATACCAAAATGTTCGTCTCAAAAAGTTACATCTATACTGTGATATTTAAAAAGATCCGTCGGCTCTGGCCGAAGATATGTGGATTTAAGAAATATTGCAAGAATTTCCATAAGGTCCGGGTGCCTTAGTAATGACCTAGTTCCCCGTTTCTGATCTACACCGTTTATATACCAAAATGTTCGTCTCAAAAAGTTACATCTATACTGTGATATTTAGAAAGATCCGTCGGCTCTGTCTGAAGATATGTGGATTTAAGAAATATTGCAAGAATTTCCATAAGGTCCGGGTGCCTTAGTAATGACCTAGTTCCCCGTTTCTGATCTACACCGTTTATATACCAAAATGTTCGTCTCAAAAAGTTACATCTATACTGTGATATTTAAAAAGATCCGTCGGCTCTGTCTGAAGATATGTGGATTTAAGAAATATTGCAAGAATTTCCATAAGGTCGGGGTGCATTAGTAATGACCTAGTTCCCTATTTCTGACATACACATTCTATATACCAAAATGTTCGTCTCAAAAAGTTACATCTATACTGTGATATTTAAAAATATCCGTCGGCTCTGGCCGAAGATATGTGGATTTAAGGAATATTGCAAGAATTTCGGTAAGGTCCGGGTGTATTAGTAATGACTTAGTTCCCTATTTCTGACATACACATTCTATATACCAAAATGTTCGTCTCAAAAAGTTACATCTATACTGTGATATTTAAAAAGATCCGTCGGCTCTGGCCGAAGATATGTGGATTTAAGAAATATTGCAAGAATTTCCATAAGGTCCGGGTGCCTTAGCAATGACCTTAAGGCTTATTCCAAAGCCCAAAAACTCAAATTATCGAATTTGAGTAGTTTGCAACATTTCGAGAGGTCCAGAGCTCCAAAACAATGCTAAACACTGCTAAATTAGGCTTATCTAAAATGTGGTACATGACTGGATTTTGCTGGTACAAATATTGGGTTACTCAAAACCATACTTGCTAAATCTCGGCCCGGCCCGGGTCAGCCCTGGGCCGGGCCGGGCCGGGCTGGAGAAAAATTATCCCGGCCCGGGTTCTGCAAATTTCAAAAATTTTCTGAAAATTTTTGATAAATGTTTGTCAAAATAATCATTTTAAAGCACAAAGTTTATCACATAACCCTTCTTAAACCTGAAAACAAAGAACTTTCGATAAAATGTTCCCAAAAATTCAGTTTTCTCTCAAAAAATGACTCTTAAAAATTGTTGCCTCAAAAACCCGGGCCAGGGCCGGGCCGGGCCAGTGAAAATTCCTCCACCGGCCCGGCCCGGCCCGCGACAAGGTCTGGGTGCATTAGTAATGACCTAGTTCCCCATATTTGACCTACACTTTCTCCATACCAAAGTGTTCGTCTCCAAAAGTTACATCTATACTGTGATCTTTAAAAGGATCCGTCGTCTCTGGCCGGAGATATGTGGATTTAAGACATATGGCAAGAATTTCCATAAGGTCTGGGTGCATTAGTAATGACCTAGTTCCCCATATTTGACCTACACTTTCTCCATACCAAAGTGTTCGTCTCCAAAAGTTACATCTATACTGTGATCTTTAAAAGGATCCGTCGTCTCTGGCCGGAGATATGTGGATTTAAGACATATGGCAAGAATTTCCATAAGGTCCAGGTGCATTAGTAATGACCTAGTTCCCCATATTTAACCTACACACTTTTTATACCAAAATGCTCGTCTCCAAAAGTTACATCTATACTGTGATCCTTAAAAAGATCCGTCGTCTCTGGCCGGAGATATGTGGATTTAAGACATATGGCAAGAATTTCCATAAGGTCCAGGTGCATTAGTAATGACCTAGTTCCCCATATTTAACCTACACACTTTTTATACCAAAATGCTCGTCTCCAAAAGTTACATCTATACTGTGATCTTTAAAAGGATCCGTCGTCTCTGGCCGGAGATATGTGGATTTAAGACATATGGCAAGAATTTCCATAAGGTCCGGGTGCATTAGTAATGACCTAGTTCCCCATATTTAACCTACACACTTTTTATACCAAAATGCTCGTCTCCAAAAGTTACATCTATACTGTGATCCTTAAAAAGATCCGTCGTCTCTGGCCGAAGATATGTGGATTTAAGAAATATTGCAAGAATTTTCATAAGGTCCGGATGCACTAGTAATGACCTAGTTCCCCATAGTTGACCTACACTTTCTTTATACCAAAATGTTCGTCTCCAAAAGTTACATCTTCAAAGTGATCCTTAAAAAGATCCGTCGTCTCTGGCCGAAGATATGTGGATTTAAGAAATATTGCAAGAATTTTCATAAGGTCCGAATGCACTAGTAATGACCTAGTTCCCCATAGTTGACCTACACTTTCTTCATACAGTGCGGTCAATATCTTTAGGACCCCCCTCAATTTTGGGGGTTCCGGAAGAATGGGAAGAGATACCTAAATTCTGTAAACGCCATTCGATTCAGGATGTAAAATAACTCCAGGGTACAAATTTTCATGATTCTAGCACTTTCCGTACAAGAGTACCACCAAAAAGACCTATTTTTGGGCGGTCAATATCATTAGGACCCCCTGGAAATTTCGAAATCTTGGTCATTTTTTTGTGAAAATTTCGCTTTTAAACTGAAAATAACTTTCCGTTTCGTGCTTTTTTGGTAAATTTTCGTCAGTATCTCAAAGAATTTTCATAATTTGTCGACTTTTCAAATTATCAATTTTCCTAATTTTTCCCGATTTTTGGGTATTTTTGTAAAACTGACCAAAGTTACCAAAAAATTTAAATTATCCAAAGTGAACGGTAACAGAACATACAGGATTTGATGTCGAGAAGTAAATTTAGGTACTAGGAGAGCAGTCAGGGTCTTAATTGGGTACAGACACTGTGATAATCCTGCCATCCACGAGATTTTTTAAATCGAGGGGGGTCCTAAAGATATTGACCGCACTGTACCAAAATGCTCGTCTCCAAAAGTTACATCTTCAAAGTGATCCTTAAAAAGATCCGTCGTCTCTGGCCGAAGATATGTGGATTTAAGGAATGTAATAAGATTTTCCAGCGGTTTTATGAATTTCTGCGCCTCAAAGTGAGCCGAAAAATGACTATATTTTGTCACTTTAAAGATCATTTGACAAGGGAAGCCTTCCATATGTTACCCGGGGATTCTGATGAAACCTATGCCAAACGGTAGTACACAAGCTAACTAGAACAACCACAAAATTATAGCGGCCCGTTTGAAGGTCTGTTGAAATGACGAGGCATTTTATGATTTTTCGCGAGTTTGGAGTCGGTACCCTTCGAGCGACCATAACTTTGTTCATTTTTGTGGTAGACGTTCAAACTTTTTTTTATTCAAAAGGTGATAAATTGACAAGGATTAATGTCAACTGCAGCTATGCGCCATCTCCAAAACGAAATCCAGGAAACTATAAAATACGAAAATTTCGAGTTCCAACGAATTCGAAAAATGCCAATTTTTGAAAAAACGTCTCCGGGGGACCATGTCTATCAGATTTCTCAGGACGAGTAACGTACATATACATGTTCAAATATAGGTCGAGCCCTTGAGTTACGAGACTTATTTCAATTTTTTCCCAAAAAAATGTTGAATTCATGTACCCCTATACATGCATTTTTGTTGAAAAAAAAAGTTTTGAAAAATTACAAGAATCAAGTGAAAATAAAAAGAAGCAACAAAATAATGTTCAGAAACACAAAAGAAAACTCTCGAAATTTGGAAAAAACATTCAACAAAAATGCATGTATAGGGGTACATGAATTCAACATTTTTTTGGGAAAAAATTGAAATAAGTCTCGTAACTCAAGGGCTCGAGCTATATTTGAACATGTATATGTACGTTACTCGTTCTGAGAAATCTGATAGACATGGTCCCCCGGAGACGTTTTTTCAAAAATTGGCATTTTTCGAATTCGTTGGAACTCGAAATTTTCGTATTTTATATTTTCCTGGATTTCGTTTTGGAGATGGCGCATAGCTGCAGTTGACATTAATCCTTGTCAATTTATCACCTTTTGAATAAAAAAAAGTTTGAACGTCTACCACAAAAATGAACAAAGTTATGGTCGCTCGAAGGGTACCGACTCCAAACTCGCGAAAAATCATAAAATGCCTCGTCATTTCAACAGACCTTCAAACGGGCCGCTATAATTTTGTGGTTGTTCTAGTTAGCTTGTGTACTACCGTTTGGCATAGGTTTCATCAGAATCCCCGGGTAACATATGGAAGGCTTCCCTTGTGAGACCAAATGTGCAAACTTTCAAGTTCCTGCAAATCTATTTATGTTTGGACTCATTTTGAAGCTTGATATATTAGCAATTTGAATTTTCACAAGTTTCTTCTTTAAAACAAGCACGAGAGCTGTAAAATGAGCCCAAACATGGCATGTTCATCGATTTTCTTTCCTCCCCAAAAAGTGTTCACCTCCTGTCGTTCTTCTGTCTCGTTTCCACCACACTTTGCCGATTGCATCATTTTTCTCCTCTCTCAATTTCCCATTGTCTCTCTCTACGTTTGCTAACTCTTCGCCCTCTCTCACCTTCCTATTCAAACAGTCACTAATACCATTTGTGTTTCGAAAAGACGTCGTGTGTAGACGTCTCCTATCGATTTTCCTGGATTTTCTACTCTATTTCCTATGACTTCGTGTCTTTTAGAAGTCTTCTAATGTTATTTTTCTGAATATTTAAAGTTATTCTTCCGATTTTGATTTACTGGTGAGTAATTGACATTTTTCCGATTTTTCCAACAAAATGATTTTTGCTGAATATGCAAGTCGGCCTCTGTTAATTTAGTTTTGTGCTAGCCTAGGCAAAATACAGTTCTGGTCAATAAGATATACAAAAGTGTATTTTTGCAGTTGAATTTTGGTCATTTTGACCATTTTTGCAACTTTTGAAAACTTATTCATGTAAAAAATATTTTCGATCATAAAATAGATAACATTTCTTACAATTCTGTCTAAAAATCACATTTCTAGCGTTTCTAGGAACTGAGATAGAGCCGCTTCAATTTCAGGGGGCTAGAGACGCAGACGACGAGACACGCTGCGTCTCAAACCTCGGAAACTTCAAATGACCGTATCTCGAGTTCTAGAAAATCTAGAAAGTTGGTTTTTCTACAGATTTGCATTGTTTGAAATGAATTTTTTGATTATGTATAAAAACTTTAAAAATTTTGGAATTCAAGAATTCAAAGATCATTGGATTTTGGGATCTTGCGATCTATCAAACTTTGGATTATAAAATAGACAAGATTTCCCACAATTCTGTCTAAAAATCACATTTCTAGCGTTTCTAGGAACCGAGGTAGAGCCGCTTAAAGTTTGGGAGGCTAGAGACGCAGACGACGAGACACGCTGCGTCTCTAACCTCGCGAAACTTCAAATGACCGTATCTCAAGTTCTAAATGAGCTAGGAAGTTGGTTTTTGAGCAGAATTGCACTTTTAGAAAAGGATTTTTAGATGATTGTTAAAAATTTATTGAAAAACTCCCAAATTTCAAAGACATTTTTCGAAATTAACCAAAGCATGCAATCGTTTGATCAAAACGCTAAGAATGTTGAAAATAGGAAAAACAATTTTTGTTGAAATCGAATGAGTTTTATAAATGTTGACATAAAAAACCCTCCAGAGACTTCCTAGGGCCGGCCTTTCTAAAACAAGTTTACGTTATATAAAGTTTCACATGATTTGTTTCAGTTCGAGTACTACAACCAAAAGGATCGCTACGACGCGGAATTGCCAGATGCTGATGAGATTGAACAGGGAAGAACATGCAACCTGATGCATTTGGACGTCTAAATTTCGATGGATTTGATACCGACGATCAACGCATGGTCTCAGAGTGCAGCGATGCATGTGGTTGTTCGATGAACTGCTCTCGTCGTCAGCTCCAGAGGGGACAAAAGTTTGGCGTCGTCTTTTATTATGAAGACGAATGCAGACAGTTTGGCCTGCGAGCCCTTAAACCCATTAAGAGAGGCCAGTTTATTTTGGAGTACACCGGTCAGAAACTGGAGGTCATAAGTATGCCCCTGCTTCTCCTTCGTCCAATAAGCGTGCCTCTACTTCCTCGTCATCCAACCAACATGCCTCCAGTTCGGCGTCTTCCAATCAAAATCGTCAACAAATATCCAATCCACTTGGAAAAATCCCAACAGTCTTTGATGCAGGATTCTGTGACATTCTCGACGCATCCGGCGCATCCACTCATTCATCGTCGGCCCGGATTCCAATTCGACAGGTTATCGAGGCGAAAATTTAAAGAGGATGCCTGGTGGCCAATCGAGGACAACAATTTGGAGGATGGACTCGAGACACCACAGCCGAATATCCAGGAATACCTACAAAGTATTTCACTTTAGGCGACATGTGTACCATTCAATGCGCATTCGAGGTAAGTGTTATTTGAGGCATTAACCTCTTATAGGAGGACCCGCACGTAGTCAACTCTGAGACTTATTTAACTCGATATCTTAGAATCTCAGAAAAATTCTGAATTAAATAAGAGAATCTCAGAAGCTCAGAATCTCAGAATCTCAGAATCTCAGAATCTCAGAATTCACCAATAAAAACAGACGTTGATTTTTTTACATTTTTTCGAAAATTTTCAAAATGTTTAAAATGGCCGAGCCGCGCCGAGAAAATTCGTCTACCGGCCTGGCCCGGCCCGGCCTTTTGCAACTATGAATTTATTGGTTGACAACTTTTTGATATCTTTGACAGGTACCGAGATAAAATGGTTTCATGTTAGATGCGAGGGGGGCTAAAAAACCACAATGAAATAAGTTTTAAAACTTGGTTTTTTACAGATTCCAAAGTTCCCAAAGTTGCCTGTAGTCAAATATCCTGGTTGGGACGCTTCAGCTGCTTGGAAAGAAGTCAAAAAAGATTTTGTTATCTTTAAAAGTCAATAAAATTGTTTTATGTCAAGTTTCTTCTGTTTTTATCTTTGTTGAGGACAATATAACTGGAATTGCTAAGGCTCATTTCGCGGCTCCAAATTGGCGAGTCTCTTGTTAAAATTGAGCACATCTAGGAATTTTTAGGCTTTTTTGAAGATCAGTATTACATAAGATCAGGGATTTATTTATTGGAACTTTAAGTTTAGTTTTTGAGCTTCAAAATAAGCCTGAACATGACTAGATTTGGTCACTCTGAAGATCATTCGAAGCCAAATTCAAAAAATTTCAAGTTTCAGCGAATCTAGGCATGTTTGGGCTCATTTTGAAGATTGCAAAATGATACATTCGAAGTTTTACTATAATCTTCTTCAAAATGAGTACGGGAGCATTAAAATGAGCCCAAACACGAAATAAATACTGGTTTTTCCGCACAAAAAGTGTTTGCCATCTGCCGGCCGCACGTCTCGTTTGGCGTCCCTGTGGCGTCCATGCGGCGCCCGTAGTGGCGTCCGTCACCCGCCGTCGGTCTCGTTTCCACGGCACCTCCGAATTCGCTTCATTATTCTGTAGCGCTCTTTCAATTTTCCCTGATCTATCTCGGCTTTCTCTAAATCTCTAACTCTCTCACCTTCCCTTTCAAAGCATCTAAAGCACCATTTATGATTTGAAAAAGATGTCGTGTGTAGACGCCTCACAATGATTTTCCTAGATTTTCTACTTTATTCCATATGACTTCATGTCTTTTAGAAGTCTTCTGTTATTATTTTTCTGAATAATTAATACTATTTTTTGGTTTGAACTTATTGGTAAGTAAAGTTTATTTTGATCATTTTCAAAAGTCTGAAGCTCGGCTGTCAAGTTTCCGATATTTGTGAAATTTTTGGAAGGTGTTATAGTGGATTAAAAACTTTGCATTCATGAATTTTCTTGCCTTGAAAAAAACAAGGAATTTTCAAAACGGTCTGTAAATGAAAAGTTTTCAATCTAGGTCTGTTTCAAACTCTCAAAAATTTTCAAAGTGATCGGAAGCTAGAATTTTGCATCTTTTCACGGATAATCTAAACATTCATTTCTAATCAGGCAATTCGGTCCAAAAGCCAATTTTCTTGCTCATCTAGAACTAGAGATACGGTCATTTGAATTTTCCAAGGTTTGAGACGCAGCGTGTCTCGTCGTCTGCGTCTCTAACCTCCTGAATTTGAAGCGGCTTTACCTCAGTTCTTTGAAGCGCTAGAAATGTGATTTTCAGACAGAATTGTAGGAAATTTTGTCTATTTTATAATTATCTCATTTCCTGTAAAAGATATCAAAGAATTGTCAACTGATGAAATGCTAATCATAATATCAAAAACATTTTATCAGTTGGTAACTTTTTCATATCTTTTACAGGAATTGAGATAAACTGGCCCAGAAACACAGATTTTACGATATGTAGTCAATTCCTCAAACATCTATCCTCTTGTTCCGTTTGAGAGTTGTTTCCATTGACAACTCCGACTCATTTTTCTTGTTTTCGACTAAAAGCTTTTTGAATTCGGGGTCCGATTTCTCGGCGGAAAACGAAGGATATTGTTCGGGAATAATGAGTCTGAGCACAAACTACGAAAAATAGCTGTAAATTTACTAGTAAATTTTCAAAGTGATCCAAAGCTTAACAGCCGAGCTTCAGACTCCTGAAAATGGTTAAAGCGGCCATATTATCAATATTTCAGTTTCTTTCTTATCAGTCTGTGTATTTCAAAACACTTTTTTCCAGAAATTTCAAAAAAGGAGGTCCCAACAATGAATCTCCTACATCGGGACATAGGGAAAGTTCTGTGACTGCAATCGTTGAATATTATCTTCTTCATAAATCGGAGGAAATTATATGGTTGGTAGTAACAACTTGATACTGTACCTCTAATCCTCACATTCTCAATTTTCAGAAAGTAATCCTAGTGGACCCTACAAGACGCCAAGCCGAGGCATCCTACAAATGGGAGGACATCACTTACCTCTCATTTCTAAGCTGCCATGCGTACACTGCCTATTCATGGTACCAATGATCGGGAAGGACTTCAAATTTTTTTATTTTATTGGAAACAATTTAATAAATTTTTAATTTTCCGTTTGATTCTTCTTTTTTCTTCATTTTTCAGAACTTGAATTTTCAAATTCATGCTAAACTTAAAGACGGCATTCTAAAAGTTCGGTTGATTTGATACTGCTCTAGCCTTGTTTAGGCTCATTTTGAAGCTCTGAAATTCAGAATTTAGAAATTATGCAGGTTGCAACGTTTTTGTGGAATCCAAAGCTTTAAAATAGGACCAAACATGACTAGAATTGACTAATTCAAAATTGAGTAACTTCTGAAATAGAAACAGGATACCTTAGTTTACATTTAAGCATATCTAGACATGTTTAGGCTCATTTTGAAGTTCACAAACTCAGAATTTTAAATTTATGCGAATTTTAACGTTTTTGTGAATTTTAGAGCTTCAGAATGAGCCAAAACATGACGAGATTCTACCGCTTTTAATATTAGGTACCGCCCGAATAAAAACTGTAGCCTAGTATCAAAGTTAAGCATATCTATGCATGTTTAGGCTGATGTTGAAGCTCAGAATTTCATAATTTCAGATTTCAATACATGGAAACATTATGTTCAGATTTAGAGCTTCAAAACAAACCTAAACATGATTAGATTTGCTCAAGAAGTTCAAAACTTTTGTTCCCTCCAGAAATTAAGTGTAAAAATGAGATCTACTAGGACACCTCTTCTCTAGACTCTCTCACTTTTCTATACTATTTTCTCTAGTTCGCGCCAACTGACACTATACGAATGGGACCACTTTCTATCTCTCAATATATGTTCTTCCCGAAATTTCTTTCCTTTTTTTCTCTAACACTCTCTTCTCTCTCGAACGACTGCACATTTCTCCCCGGAGCATTTGTATACTATTCCATGGCTCTGTGTGTTTTGAGAGCCTACTTTTTAATCTGATTTTTCCTGAAAATACTGTATCAATTATTAATTATCCAATTATGTAAGATTACTGTAACCTCTTGGATTTATGATCTCCCATTAAAGGTGAGCAATTGAATCTAGGTAAAAAATGTTTAAATCAACAATTTTTTCAGAGTTTTCTTTCGGTTCATTAAAAGTAAAAATTGTGATTTTTGGGAAAAAAAGAACAATCTCAAAAACGCCGCTTAACTTTTTAAAATAATCTTGGTAAGTTTTTTTTTGCAATTTCAGCCAAAAAAATGAATTTTGAGCTGAAATTTTTGAAATTGTTTTTTTTCAGATTCTGACAAACCGTTATGTTGTATGGTACAACAAGAAATAATAAATTGGTTGGAAAAATTCACCAAAAAATGTAAGAAAAATTTTTAGCTGAAAAACAATAAATTAAAATTTTTTTCGAAATTTCATATTTTTGAATTTCGAAAAAAAATTGCATTTTGCAATATTTATTTGGCTAATTTCAAGCTATTTAAGATTAATTTTGATCAGTTTCTCTTGTGTTCTGACTGATTTAAGGTGAAGTTCAGCCGATTTCTTTTGCAAACAACCGAAGAAATATCAATAAACTTTTTTCAGCAAGATCAGAAAGACGGCACCATGGTCTACCAGAATTGAAGAAGAAAACATGGTGAGTGAAAGGATTATCCGAAAACCTTTTTGAAAATATAAACTACTTTTTAGACCTGGGATCTGAACGAATCATGTCAAAAACTGTCTGATCAATTTGATAATTTGGTTTTATTTTTAAGAGAATTCGAATAAAGATTTTTTTGAAAAAAAATATTTGGTTGGATGAATTGTTAGAATGAAAAAAAAAATTTCTAGAAAACTTCAAAAAAAAATTTTTCAGAAGTTCAGAATTTTCGAGCTTGAGAACTTGGTTTTCTTGGAATTTAGAATCTCAGAATCTCAGAATTTCAGAATCTCAGAATCTCAGAATCTCAGAATCTCAGAATCTCAGAATCTCAGAATCTCAGAATCTCTTTTTTCAAATTTTGATTTTCATAGTTTCATTTTTTGTAGAATTTCGGAATTCCTGAATCTACAGAACTTCATATTTTCAGACTTTCAGAGGATTCCAAATTTTAAGATTTTATGATTTTCCCATTTTTCCGTATTTTTCCGTCTCTCTCTTAAAAAAATTCTGATCCATACTGATTACCATACATGAAGACATTTCGGAAATTTGTGGTCGCAAATTTTTCGCAAAATGGCATATGGTCGCGAAAAAAATTTCCCCAAAATTTTTAAATTTTTTTTTTGAATTTAAAAAAATTTCGATGAAAATTTGAAAATTCAATGATGTACTTTTTTAAAAAGTGGTATTGCTGAAAATTGACAGCTCCATTTCGGAAATAAAGTCGGAAATAAAGATTTGAATAATCGATAGAAACCCGACGGGGAATCTGTAAGACGCAGGCGGAATGAAGGTCACAATTTAGTTTAGAAAGATTTAAAATAAAAAAGTACCATCTTTCCAAACAAAATGCGAGCTGAAATATCAACTTTATACTCTGAAATGCAGCATTGTTTCACTTACAGTAACCCAATGAAAGATGACGAAATACTCGACGACAGAGATGGAATCAAGGTGGCGAATTTATTTCAAACGATTCAAAATTGAAAATAGCTCAGGTTTGCAAAAAAGCGAGCATTTTTATCAATTTTGAACGCCGAAATCGAATTTCGGAAATAGCTACAGTAACCCGACAGAAAATGATGAAAAACTCTATGACCAAGGCCTAATCGAGGTGGCGAATTGATTTCAAATGATTTGAAATCAAAAATGGATTAGGACTGCAAAAAAATGCGAGCATATTTCTCAATTTTGAACACCGAAACTGAATTTCGGAAATTTTTATTTTTTACTACTGAAAAAGCGTTTCGGAAATGCGTTTTTTCCGAAATTCAGTTGCGGTGTTCAAAATTTACAAATATGCTCGCATTTTTCTGTAAACCTGATCCATTTTTGATTTCAAATCTTTTGGAGTCAATTCGCCACCTCGATTCGACCTCGGTCATATAGTTTTTTATCGCTTTCTAATGGGTTACTGTATGAATTTCCGAAATTCAGTTACGGTGTTCAAAATTGAGATATATGCTCGCATTTTTCTGTAAACTTGGTTAATTTTCAATTTTAAATCGTTTGGAACCAATTCGCCACCTCGATTCGGAGTCGGTCATAGAGTTTTCCATCCTCTTCTTTCGCCCTCAACGCGCTGAGTCGCGTTGAGTCAAGAAAGAGGGCGAACACCTGCGCCTCTCGTGTGCCCGAAAGTGGTAGTGTTGTGTATGCATAGAGAGGGAAAGGCAAAAGAGGGCGTCGTGGCGTTGTGGATAACGCGGGCGCATGGCAATCTAGGGTCGCTGGTTCGAGGAACGCGTGTGGATCTGATACTGTTTTTGCGATGTAACGATTTTGAAAAACACGGACCTTTTTTTTTTTTTCGGACGATGGTCGCAAAAAATTTTTTTAGATATGGTCGCCAAAAAATTTTTGACAAAATTTCCGAAAATTCCCTCATGTATGCTGATTACCCCATGAGTAACAATTGTTGTTTATTATTTCAATTTTTTATCCTTCACTCATAAATTTCAAAATCACAAGACATTTCCTTTCCCTTTCTTGTCATTTCTGTTTTTCTTTTGAAATACCAAGATTTTTTTGAAAATGCTGTAAAAATAGTCCCATAAAATATCAGCAGAGCAACCTATAATCATAGTTTGAGACTAGAAAATTGGAATGGCATTTTGAAGAAAAAATTCAGAGAAAAAAGAGAGACTAATTAAGTCTCAAGAGAGCTAAGAAATGAAAATCATGGGTTTCAATTTCTTCAAAAATTTCAGTTTTTTTTTGACACTTTTGAGCTCTGAAATCAGAATTTTTCAGACTTTTTCTTAAAAATGTGCCACTGAAAATTTCCGAAAAATTCAATTAGAATTGTAAATGTTTCCGGGTAATGTGATTTTTTGAAAAAAAACAAGGAAAAAAAGTTTTTTTGATTTTTGCACTAGGTGATTCAGAAATTATTGCTGATTTTTAGTTTTTAGCCTTTTTCCATTTTTTCCCATTTTTTTCAGATTTCTTATTATTACAAATTCCATATTCTCGGATATCCTTCCATTTTTGAAAATATAAATTTCATATTTTCAGATTCCAACTTTTTCAAAAAATGGAAAACTCGGGAAAAACTTTGATTGAAGAATTGGTGTCTCAAGAAAAAGCAACACAAGAAATCCGGATAATTTTTGCAGTGATTTTGATTTTGGTAAGAATTTCAAAATTTCAGAATCTCAGAATCTCAGAATCTCAGAATCTCAGAATCTCAGAATCTCAGAATCTCAGAATCTCAGAATCTCAGAATCTCAGAATCTCAGAATCTCAGAATCTCAGAATCTCAGAATCTCAGAATCTCAGAATCTCAGAATCTCAGAATCTCAGAATCTCAGAATCTCAGAATCTCAGAATCTCAGAATCTCAGAATCTCAGAATCTCAGAATCTCAGAATCTCAGAATCTCAGAATCTCAGAATCTCAGAATCTCAGAATCTCAGAATCTCAGAATCTCAGAATCTCAGAATCTCAGAATCTCAGAATCTCAGAATCTCAGAATCTCAGAATCTCAGAATCTCAGAATCTCAGAATCTCAGAATCTCAGAATCTCAGAATCTCAGAATCTCAGAATCTCAGAATCTCAGAATCTCAGAATCTCAGAATCACAGAATCTCAGAATCTCAGAATCTCAGGATTTTAAAATCTCAGAATCTCAGAATCTCAGAATCTCAGAACTTCAGAATCTCAGAATCTCAGATTTTCGTGAAATCGGGATATCAGAATCTCAGAGGCCAATTTTCAGGTCTGCACAACTGGCTCCATAATTAACGGTCTGAACTTTTATGCAATAATTTTTCGGATTCAAAAAAGGGATGGATTTTTGAAAATCTGTGGTTTGAACAGTTTCGGAAATACATTGGTTTGTTTTGGATATCTCTGTTTTCCAGTTCCCGTTCTGTTAATGTAAGTTTGACTAACAGAAAGCTACAGTAATTTAGAGTTTTGAATTTCTGAATTTGTGAATTTCCAAAACCACAGTAATCTTTCGTTTTTCCAGAAAAGAGCCTCCAAACCACTGGCTCAACGCTGTGATGGGTCAATTAATTGGTTGGTTCCCCTGGAGTTTTGCCCCTCTTTCTCAGATTTTGTTGGCCACAAATCGGGTTACAGCAGTTTTTATGCCTCATTTACATATGAGAAAATATCGGTTTTCACCAACTAATGTGAGTTTCTTATAACCTGAAATTCTGAAAATTGGGATTTTAAATTCGGAAATTATGAACTTGAGATTCTGAGATCCTGAGATTCTGAGATTCTGAGATTCTGAGATTCTGAGATTTTGAGATTCTGAGATTCCGAGATTCTGAGATTCCGAGATTCTGAGATTCTGAGATTCTGAGATTCTGAGATTCCGAGATTCTGAGATTCTGAGATTCTGAGATTCTGAGATTTTGAGATTCTGAGATTCCGAGATTCTGAGATTCCGAGATTCTGAGATTCTGAGATTCTGAGATTCTGAGATTCTGAGATTCTGAGATTCTGAGATTCTAATTTTCAAAAATTCTAAAATCTTCCAGATCGGCATATTTGCCGCTCTCTCCGTCGCAATTTTCCTCTTCCTCGTCCTCCTTCCCGAAGGCTGTCATTATCTTTTCAATGCTGATTACGTCGGATGGATTGGAGAAGTCAGTACGTGCACTGAAATTGCTCAGAACATGTTTCTAGTCTCAATGATGGTCATAGCAACGTTTACAGCAGTGTGTAGTGTTCTTCTATTTGTTAAGCTAAATTTGAATACGGTAGGATTTTCGAATTTTTGATTTTGAGTGATTTTGGTTCAAAATTCTTCAATTTTTCCATAAAAAATTCTAAAAAATCCTCCCAAAATTTTCAGACAGAACAACAGCAAATTTCCAGCTACGCAATTCTACAAAGACATCGAAAAAATCGACGAATGATAATTCAGGCTTTAATCCAGAGTGGCCTAATTATTCTGGACTCTTTCAACTCTACAGTAACCTACAATGTGTTTCCAAATCTTATTTTTCAATTTTTGACCCTTTCGTTTTCTATGGTTTTCTTGAGAACAATTGAAGGGTGAGGCACTTTTTGGGTTTTCTAGGTCATTACCTAATTTTTGGATTTTTTAAGTCATGACCTAATTTTTCTAGGTCATGACCTAATTTTTCTGGTTACCTAGGTCAACTTAATTTTTTGGGTTTTCTAGGTCATGACCTAAATTTTTGGATTTCCTGGGTCGTGACCTAATTTTAGGTTTTCTAGGTCATGATCTAATTTTTCTGAACTTTCTAGGTCATGACCCAATTTTTTAAATTTTCTAAGTCATGACCTATTTTTTTGAGTTTTCTAGGCCATGACCTAATTTTTGGGGGTTTTCTAGGCCATGACCTATATTTTGGACTTTCTAGGTCACGACCTAAATTTTTGAGTTTTTTAGGTCCTGACCTATATTTTGGGATTTCTGGGTCATGACCTAATTTTTTGGGTTTTCTAGGTCATGACCTATATTTTGGGATTTCTGGGTCATGACCTCATTTTTTGGATTTTCTAGGTCATGACCTAATTTTTGGATTTTCCAGGCCGTGGCCTAATTTTTTGGGGTTTTCTAGGTCATGACCTAATTTTTTGTGGTTTTCAGCTTTGTTGTATTCTCTATCAACAACACCATCAATGCAGAAGTTCGGAAGATTTTAGGACTAAAAAAATTGTCCCAAATTGGGACGATTTTTGTCCAAAAACGGGAATCAATGTCTACAGGAGCTAGGAAGCAGAATAATTGAATTTTTTGAAGATGTTCAATTTCTTACAATAAAAATTGATTTTTTCAAAATTGAAATTGATTAAGTTTATTTTTTCTTACCGTAAAACCTGTATTAGAAGGGCTGGACCTTGTACTGTTTCAAGGTACCTCCGGAGGGCCCTTCTATTACAGGGGCCCTTTAATTAGAGGAGCCCTCATATTTTTCCGGCCAGTACTTTCCGGAATCTGACATCGAAAAATTCGACAAAGTTTCGTTCAAAATTCATGAAAATCTGCCAATTTCACCGAAATTTAGCAAGATTTTCATCGAAAAATAGAGTTTAAACAAATTTCTATTATTAGACGGAATATTTTCCACAGAAAAAGTACTGAAAATTTCTGATTTCAAAACACATTTTGAAGGGGTGGTCCTTTTTAACAAAGGGCCCTTCTATTATAGGGGCTCTTCTATTACAGGGGCCTTTCAATTTATGCGTGCCTCTTTCGGATGGTCCTTTTAATAGATGGACCCTTCTATAGAAGGGGCTCTTCTAATACATGTTTTACAATAACTTATAAAATGAGAAAATTTGATTTTTTGATTTTTGATTTTTTAAATTTTTTTAGTTAATCTCTATGACAATTTTCATGGTTTTAACATTTTCTGAAAATCCAAAAAAAGCAACTTCTGCGAAAGTGCACTTTGACAATTCCCAATTGGGAACTAATGACACAGCTTACTTTTGAATTTCTCGTTCCGATTTTTTCATTTCCTTAAAAGTCAGAAATCGAAATTCTGAGATTAAGAGTTTCATAATCTAGATTTTATCAAATTCAAATCATCATTTTCCTTCATTTTCCATTTTCCCGTTTTTTCTGCCCATTTTCCATGATAATATTTTTGATATCAAAGATATCAAAAATCTGTTATCATCTCCCTCTCTTTTTTTGCTCATCTTTTGATAACAACAAAACTTTGATATCTCTTTTCCTGTTCCTCTATTTTTTGCTTATTTTTTTTCTTTTTTCTCCATGACAACCTGCCATTTTCTGTTCTTCTTCCACCCCTAATTTTCTTATTTTTCAGTTCCACTTCAACCAAAAACTTTTTCTTCTTTTTCTCTTTTTTTCTGGTAATTAGGTGTTAGAATTGTCTTCCTCTCCGTTTTTTCTGTTTTGTGGAAATTTTTTAAAAAAATCGCATTTTTTGGATTATGTGATTCTGAAGGTCTGAAATTCTGAGATTCTGAGATTCTGAGATTCTGAGATTCTGAGATTCTGAGATTCTGAAATTCTGAGATTCTGAAGTTCTGAGATTCTGAGATTCTGAGATTCTGAGATTCTGATATTCTGAGATTCTGAGATTCTGAGATTCTGAGATTCTGAGATTCTGAGATTCTGAGATTCTGAGATTCTGAGATTCTGAGATTCTGAGATTCTGAGATTCTGAGATTCTGAGATTCTGAGATTCTGAGATTCTGAGATTCTGAGATTCTGAGATTCTGAAATTTCGAAATTCTGAAATTCGCTCGAAATAATCAATTTTTTGATTATTTTTGTGTCTAGAAATATTTTGAATACCTTCAAAAATATCCCGATGTTTGATCATTAACATTTTCTTCGAAAATTTTAGTGAAGATTTCACAATTTTGGCCGTCTTTTGGGATTTTGGGATTTTTGGATAATCTCGGCAAATCAAAAGTGCAAAAATTCTGAAATTCTAAAATAAAGACATTCAGAATATCTGCAATTCAGAATCTCAGAATCTCAGAATCTCAGAATCTCAGAATCTCAGAATCTCAGAATCTCAGAATCTCAGAATCTCAGAATCTCAGAATCTCAGAATCTCAGAATCTCAGAATCTCAGAATCTCAGAATCTCAGAATCTCAGAATCTCAGAATCTCAGAATCTCAGAATCTCATAATCTCAGAATCTCAGAATCTCAGAATCTCAGAATCTCAGAATCTCAGAATCCCAGAAATTCAGCATTTCGAAAAACAAACGAAAATTCAAAAAAAAGTCTGATCTCTGTCTTAAAACTTCACACATCATTATTAAAAAAACATCCGGAAATCCCTAGAAACTTCCAGATTTCATTTTCCGGGATCTAAAAGTCGAAATCAATTTCTCATAAATGCAAAAAGTCATGTATTTATTTTCTATCCTCATCTTCTCAAAAATCCATCTTAATGCTCCACGAGCAGGCTCCGCCCACTCAGATGCGGGGAAAAAAGATGGAGATTATCCTAATCTACATGTATATTTTTCTCTGCTTTTCCTTTTCCTAACGAATTCTTATATTTCTTATATTTTCCTCCTCATTTTTAGCACCAATTCATATCATAAATCCCTTACATTTATATGAATTCTTATCATATTTTTTCTTATCATTTTTTCTCCTGATCCTAATGTCAATCCCATTGGGGTCATGATGTATATATTTTTTGGATTTGGCTTGAATGAGATTAAAAAATATATAATCTTGTCTGGAAACAAGAGATTGGAGATTTGAAAAGGTTAGATAAACATTTTGAATTTCGAATTTTTCCAATTTTCCGAATAGAATTAGAAATTCTGAAAATTGGATTTTCAAACTAAATATAGAAATTCAGGTACCGTGAAACCTGTATTAGAAGGGCCCCTCTAATAGAATGGCCCTCCGAGAGGGACTTGGAAAAATAGAAGTGCCCCCTGTAATAGAAGGGCCCTCTGTGAAAAAAGGACGCCTCCTCAAAATGTGTGTTGAAATCAAAAAATTTCCGTACTTTTTCAGTAGAAATTATTCCGGGAACTCCACAATTTAATAGAAATTTGTTGAAACTCAATTTTTCGATGAAAATCTTGCTAAATTTTAGTGAATCTGGCAGATTTTCATGAATTTTGAACGGAACTTCGTCGAATTTTTCGATGCAAAATTTCGGGGGAAAAATTGGCCGGGCCCCTCTAATTGAAGGGCCCCAGGAATAGAAGGGCCCCTTGAATAGAAGGGCCCTCCGGAGGTACCTTGGAACAATAGAAGGGCCCTTCTAATAGAGGTCTTACGGTAACTTCAGAATTTGAACTTTCAGAATCTCAAAGCATTTCTGATTCTCAGGAATGTATCACTTTAGAATTTCCAAATTTCTGAAATTGTCAGCTAATCCCCTGAAAATTGGATGATTCATGTTTTTTTGGGTGTCTAGCCAAAAAAGCCAAAAAATTATTTTTTTTTTCATTTTAATCTTTTATCAGTTTTTTCTTCCTGAAGATTTTGAAACTTTTTTTCATAACTACAAAATTAAAATAAAAAATTAATTTCCTGATTTCAAATTTTTCTTGAATGTTTTTTTTTTTTCAAAAAATGACGAATTCTAGAAACCTTCTTCTCCCCTTTTCTGTGCATTTCTCACTTTTTGTGCATTGCTCAGCCTTAAGGGAAAACTGGAAACTTGACACCTTCATCATTTTTGCATTTTGCATTTTTTTGTTGTTGACACATAAAACATAAAAATGTTATTTGCACCCAAAAATGGTTGATATTCTTTGATCTCAAAGTTTTTGAAATTCAGAAAATCCGAAATTCAGAAATTCAGAAATTCAGAAATTCTGAAGTTCTGAAATTCAGGCATTCAGAAATTCTGATTATCAGAAATTCAAAAATTCAGGAATTCAGGAATTCAGGAATTCAGAAATTCAAAAATTCAGAAATTTAGAAATTCAGGCATTCAGAAATTCTGATTATCAGAAATTCGAAAATTCGGATATTATGAAGTTCGGAAATTTAGAAATTTCTGATCTGACATCCGAAAACGAACGCCCACTTATGTCTTTCCCATTTTTTCTAGTTTTTCTAGATTGCTCAGCTTCCATTAAATTAGACATCCTTCTCCCTGTTTTTTCTAATCTTTTCTTAATTTTCAGACTTCCGGATTTCTCAAAAAAAAATCCTGTCAAAAATTTTGGCTTTCTGACTCATTTTTAATTTCTTCCCCTTTTTCATTCTGGTTTTGTCAATTTTGTCTTACATTTCTAGATTTTTACATCTACAAAAGTCCCATTTTTAATTTAATTTTCATTTCAACAAAAAATCTGAAATTTTCAGTCAAAAATTATTCCCTCATCTTCATACGTGTCGGCGATCCCGGCCCGGGTCCGGGATCGGAGTGCCAGTACATCGAGAAGAGTGATTCGAAGCGATCCACCAACATGTTCTTCAATTGCGGTGAGTTTTGGTGGCCTAGAAAACCAAAAATTCTGAATTATACTTCTTTTTTACCCGTTAATGTCAAAAACCCAGTGTCTATCATGAATCAGCATATAGCTGAAAAATGCAAACTTTTCAATGTAGGTCTGCCCAATTCATGGCCTTTTTAATTAATATGAAAATCCATTACAAACCCTACAATTATTTTCAAAAACTGATTTCCTAGCTCATCTAGAACTCGAGATACGGTCATTTAATTTAATTTAATTTATTTCAACGAAGGGAAGAAAACCACTAACACGTGAAATGTATATGAATCTAGAGATAAGACAGAGACATAAATTTGTAGTAATTGGGGGATGGAGAGAAAAAAAACCGAGTTAGTAATTAGTTGAATTTAAGACAAGAAAATGGTTCAGATCACAGGATAATAGTCGATTTTTGAAAACCGCTGACGAGGGCTTCACCGGGAACACTACGGCGGGTAAAGAGTTCCAACATCTGATTACTCTATTAGAGAGAAATTGAGAGGATATTTTAGTTGAATTCTTCATGAGCGATTTGAGATAGTATTTGTGGCGTCGCAACGATCCAGCATGATTAAATATCTCGAAAATTGGAACCTCCATGATACTTTCTTTGGACACAATAATTTTATACGTATAGACCAAATCATTGTAAAGCCTCCGATACTCCAAAGAACTTAACTGACATTCTTCCAGTGCTTCAAAGTATGAAGTGTATGTCATCCTAAATTTTTTGAAAATTCTAAATACAAATGACTTCTGCACCGATTCCAATTTTATAATATGGTCTTTAAGAATAGGAGAAGTGACTATTGTTCCATATTCGAGTAAAGGGCGTATGTAAATTGAATAGCATTTGATAAAGATCCTCCACGATGAGTTTTTTAGAATTGAAAAGAGCATGTTGATCCTTTGATGTGATTTCCGAATAATCATCGAATAATGGTAATGGAAGCTCAGGTTACTGGAAAAGTAGATCCCAAGATCACGAACATTTTCCACAGGGTGAATCAAAGCTTGATTTAGTTTGGGATTCATAACATTGGAGTTATAACATTGGAGTTAATTTTTAAGTCATTTGAAGTTAAGTCATTTGAAGTTTCCGAGGCTAGAGACGCAGAGTGTCTTGTCGTCTGCGTCTCTAGCCTCCTAAACTTTGAGCAGCTCTATCTCGGTTCCTAAAAACGCTAGGAATGTGATTTTTTGGCAGAATTGTAGGGAATTTTGTCTATTTTATAATTAATTTTTTTTCAATACAAATTTTTCAAAAACTAAGTTCCAAAATGGTCGAAAATGTACACAAATTTCAGAATCATTTGAAAAAATAATTTTTTACGTATTTTATTGACCGGTACTGTATGAACAATGAATGTTGGTAACCCTTTTCTGAAATTCTAAAATGCTGAAATCGTGAAAATTTCGAAAAATCTGAAGATTCGAAAAACTCGGGAAATCTGAAATTTTAATATTCCGAAATCCGGAATTTCCTGAAACTTCTGAATTTCTTAAAATTCTGAACGTCTGAGATTCTGAGATTCTGAGATTCTGAGATTCTGAGATTCTGAGGTTCTGAAATCCTGATTTCCGAAATTCTGAGATTCTGAGATTCTGAATGTGAGATTCTGAGATTCTGAGATTCTGAAATTTTTAAAGTTCTGAAATTCTGAAATTCTGAAATTCTGAAATTCTGAAATTCTGATATTCTGAGATTCTGAAATTCTGAACTTCTGAAATCCTGAAAATCTGAAATCCTGAAAATCTGAAATTCTGAGTTTCTGAGATTCTGAGATTCTGAGATCCTGAGATTCTGAACTTTCCGAAATTTTTTGATTTGGTGGCCGAGAAACCAAAAACCCTCTAGAAACTCTTCCATCTCCTTCCCTTCACCAAACTTCCAAAATTATACGATTCTGAATATTTCATCTGTCCCTTTAAAACCCCAAATCTCCAGATCATCCGAAAACCCCAAAACTCCCTTCCCACAAATATGTATATAAAAATCACTCTCGGAAATTAGAATTTTTCTTTTTTCTTCTCCTCATTTTTCTATAAATTTCCTGGAGCATTTGATCAAAAAAATTAATGAAAAAACCTTTTAATGCAAATCAAGAGGGAAAAGTGCAGAATTTCCGGTTTTCTCTGGGTCTCTACCCCTTTTTCTCTTTATTTTTTGCTTTATTTCTGAGAATTTCATGAAAATCAATGGGGAAAACCTCTAAAATATCCCAAAAAATGAATTTTTCCATTTTTCAAAATTTTATCACATGAAAATTGTTCTCCAAGATTCCTCTCCCCTCTCCCCCCTTCCTCTCTGCCGCCTCTTTCCCCCTCCCTCCTATATGCCTTCCCCCTCCTTTTCTTCCGTGACTGCTTGGCGCAATGGTAGCGCGTTCGACTCCAGATCGAAAGGTTGGGCGTTCGATCCGCTCAGTGGTCAAAGTTTTTTTCTTCTTTTTTTCTTCTTTTGAAAGTTGTGTAGATGTTGGAAAAGGTGTTTGTAGTCATCTAGAGGTGAAATCAGGTCAAATTTTCGAATGTTTTACCAATTTCAGGAGGACAACGTCGCCGAGTACAACTCTGAGGCAGAATCCGAGGCAAGTGGGGACCGTCGGCCGGAGCACGTCGCCGCGAGATACGTGCCAACGCAGCGGAGCGACGATGGTGGATATCCGAACCATGTGAGTGGGGGAAAACGGAAATTGAAAGGAAGTTACGCAAAAAAAAAGTTTTTTGATACTTGATAAACATAATTTTGAAAAAAAAAGAATTTTCAAAATTCTTCAAATAATTCCAGCACCATCACGAAGCCTTCAACCGAACAGTGTCAGCAGTCTCACTTCCAGTTGGAAAGCAACTAAAAGATATGTCTGATAAAACAATGTACGAACGAGCGATCGCTCAACTTGATTGCGATCCATTGGTTCATAAAGAGGTATGTTACAGTAGATCAATTTTTAAGCCTATTTATCTCACTTCCTGTGAAAGATAGGAAATTGGGGTCAACTAATAAAATGTTCATCATAAAATAATACGTTTTTTATCAGTTGATCACTTTTTGATATCTCTTACAGTAATCGAGATAAATTGGCTCCAAATTGAAGAGCTCTTCTTTCCCTTCTTCAGTTCAATAGTCATTTTGGATCTGTTTTATCTCACTTGCTGTAAGAGATATCAAAAAATTGTCAACTGATAAAATGCTTATCACAATATCAGAAAAATTTTGTTCGTTGACAACTTTTTGATATCTCTTACAGTAATCGAGATAAATTGGCTCCAAATTGAAGAGTTCTTCTTTCACTTCTTTCTGTTCAATAGTCAATTTTGATCTAGCTTATCTCGGTTTCTATGACAGCTATCAAAAAATTGTCAACTGATAAAATGTTTATCATACAATAAGAAGTACTTCATCAGTTGACAACTTTTTGATATCTCTTACAGTAACCCTGCAAATCGCCCTTTTCCAGGTAGCTCTCGGTCGCCGGATCGGCTTCTATCGGCTTGGCAAAGAACTTGGCGCTGGAAATTTCTCGAAAGTCAAGCTAGGCGTCCATCAGCTCACCAAAGAAAAAGTTGCTGTTAAAATCATGGATAAGGCGAAAATGGACCAAAAAGCGCAGAAACTGTTAATGAGGGAAATCGAGTCGATGGAGAAGATGAATCATCCGAATATCATCAAATTGTTTGAATGTGTGGAGACGTTGACAAGGGTGCATTTGGTGGTGGAGTATGCCAGTGGAGGCGAATTGTATACTTTTGTTCATGAAAGAGGAAAATTGAGTGAAGCCGATGCGAAGCCGTTTTTCGCGCAGATTGTGTCAGCGGTGGCGCATATGGTGAGTATTAGGATTCTGAGATTTTGAGATTCTGAGATTCTGAGATTCTGAGATTCTGAAAATCTGATATTCTGAAATTCCAAAAGACTGATATTCTGAACTTCTGAAATCAGGAACTTCTGAGTTTCTGAATCTCTGAATTTCTGAATTTCTGAATTTCTGAGTTTCTGAATTTCTGAATTTCTGAATTTCTGAATTTCTGAATTTCTGAATTTCTGAATTTCTGAATTTCTGAATTTCTGAATTTCTGAATTTCTGAATTTCTGAATTTCTGAATTTCTGAATTTCTGAATTTCTGAATTTCTGAATTTCTGAATTTCTGAATTTCTGAATTTCTGAATTTCTGAATTTCTGAATTTCTGAATTTCTGAATTTCTGAATTTCTGAATTTCTGAATTTCTGAATTTCTGAATTTCTGAATTTCTGAATTTCTGAATTTCTGAATTTCTGAATTTCTGAATTTCTGAATTTCTGAATTTCTGAATTTCTGAATTTCTGAATTTCTGAATTTCTGAATTTCTGAATTTCTGAATTTCTGAATTTCTGAATTTCTGAATTTCTGAATTTCTGAATTTCTGAATTTCTGAATTTCTGAATTTCTGATATTCTGAATTTCTGAATTTCTGATATTCTGAAATTCCAAAAGACTGATATTCTGAACTTCTGAAATCAGGAACTTCTGAGTTTCTGAATCTCTGAATTTCTGAATCTCTGAAATCAGGAACTTCTGAGTTTCTGAATCTCTGAATTTCTGAATCTCTGAATTTCTGAATTTCTGAATTTCTGAATTTCTGAATTTCTGAATTTCTGAATTTCTGAATTTCTGAATTTCTGAATTTCTGAGTTTCTGAATTTCTGAATTTCTGAATTTCTGAATTTCTGAATTTCTGAATTTCTGAATTTCTGAATTTCTGAATTTCTGAATTTCTGAATTTCTGAATTTCTGAATTTCTGAATTTCTGAATTTCTGAATTTCTGAATTTCTGAATTTCTGAATTTCTGAATTTCTGAATTTCTGAATTTCTGAATTTCTGAATTTCTGAATTTCTGAATTTCTGAATTTCTGAATTTCTGAATTTCTGAATTTCTGAATTTCTGAATTTCTGAATTTCTGAATTTCTGAATTTCTGAATTTCTGAATTTCTGAATTTCTGAATTTCTGAATTTCTGAATTTCTGAATTTCTGAATTTCTGAATTTCTGAATTTCTGAATTTCTGAATTTCTGAATTTCTGAATTTCTGAATTTCTGAATTTCTGAATTTCTGAATTTCTGAATTTCTGAATTTCTGAATTTCTGAATTTCTGAATTTCTGAATTTCTGAATTTCTGAATTTCTGAATTTCTGAATTTCTGAATTTCTGAATTTCTGAATTTCTGAATTTCTGAATTTCTGAATTTCTGAATTTCTGAATTTCTGAATTTCTGAATTTCTGAATTTCTGAATTTCTGAATTTCTGAATTTCTGAATTTCTGAATTTCTGAATTTCTGAATTTCTGAATTTCTGAATTTCTGAATTTCTGAATTTCTGAATTTCTGAATTTCTGAATTTCTGAATTTCTGAATTTCTGAATTTCTGAATTTCTGAATTTCTGAATTTCTGAATTTCTGAATTTCTGAATTTCTGAATTTCTGAATTTCTGAATTTCTGAATTTCTGAATTTCCGAATTTCTGAATTTCTGAATTTCTGAATTTCTAAATTTCTGAATTTCTAAATTTCTGAATTTCTAAATTTCTGAATTTCTGAATTTCTGAATTTCTGAATTTCTGAATTTCTGAATTTCTGAATTTCTGAATTTCTGAATTTCTGAATTTCTGAATTTCTGAATTTCTGAATTTCTGAATTTCTGAATTTCTGAATTTCTGAAATCAGGAACTTCTGAGTTTCTGAATCTCTGAATTTCTGAATCTCTGAATTTCTGAATCTCTGAATTTCTGAATTTCTGAATTTCTGAATTTCTGAATTTCTGAATTTCTGAATTTCTGAATTTCTGAATTTCTGAATTTCTGAATTTCTGAATTTCTGAATTTCTGAATTTCTGAATTTCTGAATTTCTGAATTTCTGAATTTCTGAATTTCTGAATTTCTGAATTTCTGAATTTCTGAATTTCTGAATTTCTGAATTTCTGAATTTCTGAATTTCTGAATTTCTGAATTTCTGAATTTCTGAATTTCTGAATTTCTGAATTTCTGAATTTCTGAATTTCTGAATTTCTGAATTTCTGAATTTCTGAATTTCTGAATTTCTGAATTTCTGAATTTCTGAATTTCTGAATTTCTGAATTTCTGAATTTCTGAATTTCTGAATTTCTGAATTTCTGAATTTCTGAATTTCTGAATTTCTGAATTTCTGAATTTCTGAATTTCTGAATTTCTGAATTTCTGAATTTCTGAATTTCTGAATTTCTGAATTTCTGAATTTCTGAATTTCTGAATTTCTGAATTTCTGAATTTCTGAATTTCTGAATTTCTGAATTTCTGAATTTCTGAATTTCTGAATTTCTGAATTTCTGAATTTCTGAATTTCTGAATTTCTGAATTTCTGAATTTCTGAATTTCTGAATTTCTGAATTTCTGAATTTCTGAATTTCTGAATTTCTGAATTTCTGAATTTCTGAATTTCTGAATTTCTGAATTTCTGAATTTCTGAATTTCTGAATTTCTGAATTTCTGAATTTCTGAATTTCTGAATTTCTGAATTTCTGAATTTCTGAATTTCTGAATTTCTGAATTTCTGAATTTCTGAATTTCTGAATTTCTGAATTTCTGAATTTCTGAATTTCTGAATTTCTGAATTTCTGAATTTCTGAATTTCTGAATTTCTGAATTTCTGAATTTCTGAATTTCTGAATTTCTGAATTTCTGAATTTCTGAATTTCTGAATTTCTGAATTTCAGAATTTCTGAATTTCTGAATTTCTGAATTTCTGAATTTCTGAATTTCTGAATTTCTGAATTTCTGAATTTCTGAATTTCTGAGATTCTGAGATTCTGAGATTCTGAAATTCTGAGGTTCTGAGATTCTGAGATTCTGAGATTCTGAGATTCTGAGATCCTGAGATTCTGAGATCCTGAGATTCTGATTTTTTCTTCCAGCACGCCCGAAACCTGGTCCATCGAGACATCAAAGCTGAAAATGTGATGTTTGCCAATCCAACAACGGTGAAACTTGTGGATTTTGGATTCTCGTGTCAAGTACAGAGAGATCAGCTTCTGGAGACCTTCTGTGGAAGTCCGCCGTATGCAGCACCCGAACTTTTTAGGTGAGAATTTTAGAGTTTGTTAAAGAGAATCTGGAAATCCATTTCAAACCGTGCAATTCTGTCCAAAAACCAACTTCCTAGCTCATCTAGAACTCGAGATACGATCAATTGAAGTTTCCGAGGTTAGAGACGCAGCGTGTCTCGTCGTCTGCGTCTCTAGCCTCCTGAACTTGAAGCAGTTCTATCTCGGTTCCTAGAAACACTAGAAAACTGATTTTTAGACAGAATTGTAGGGAATGTTGTCTATGTTTTTATTAACGATTTTTTCCAAAAATTAATTTTTTCCAGGGACAAATCCTATTGCGGAGAACTAGTCGATGTTTGGGCTCTCGGAGTTCTTCTATACTTCATGCTAGTAGGCGTGACTCCCTTTAAAGGAGAAACCGTAGCTGATATGAAAGTAATGATAATGGACGCCAAATTCACACTTCCCGAGTATATCAGCCTAATGGCTGGCGAGCTTATCAAAAGTATGCTCAGGCCGGATTTCGAAAAAAGAGCCGATATTGAGTACGTGAAGAAGAATTTCTGGATGCGGGATTGCAGATTCACAAAGAGCTATTTGTCAATCAAGGCTAATGTGGAAATCGAGGATGAGGCCGAGAAAACTGCGGTTAATGATAAGGTAAGTAACAAAAAACAGAAACAACTGTCTAGATCAACTCGAAGGTGCATTTTCATCATTGAAATAATAGCAAAAAGGTAAAAAAAGAGAACTGAAGAGAGTGGGATTCGAACCCACGCCCCCGAAGGGACTGGTGCCTTAAACCAGCGCCTTAGACCGCTCGGCCATCTCTCCACGCGCACACTTGTGGGAGTAAGGCGTAGATAAGGGGGAGGCAAAGGGGGAGGGAGAGGGGGAGCGTGGGAGAGAAAAAAGAAAAAAAAAAAGAAAATTTCTCCTTCAGGTATGGAAAATAATGACAAGTTTCGGAATAACTCCTGAAATGTTGGCGGAAAATAATCTGGATAAAGGGCCGAGGGATTCTGTAATTGGGACCTACCGTATTGTGCAGTTTCAAGTTCAACATGAAATGGCAAAGGTTTGAAATTCCTAAAATTTTGAAATTTCTCAGAATTTAAAATTTTTCAGGCAGCTAAAGAAAAGGATACACCCCCAGCCAGCTCGTCGTCACTTCCAAATGGATCGCCGGCGAAAAATAACAATCGGAAGCTGAAAAGTCGATCGAAAACTTGTTCGATTTTGTGAAAAATTTAATTTTTTGAATTTTGAATTTTAAAAAAATTTCAAAACTGGTTCTTTGTTTAGTTTAGAAATTTATATATATTTTTGAATTTTTTTTGTATATTTTTGAGAGTAAATGAGATAAATGTGGTTCTAAAATTTGGGATTTCAGGATTTCAGAATTTCAGAGTTCTGAATTTTTGAAAAATTCGAATGTGGGATTTTAGAATTTTAGAATTTCGGAATTTCTGAATTTCCAAAGAAATCTAAATAATCATGATTTCAGAATCTTCAGAAACTATGGGTTTAAGATATTTCAGAAACCACATAACTTCAAAAATTTCAGAGTTTTCAAAGATTCAGAACTTTCAAATTTCAGAATATCAGACTTTTTTTCAGAATTTCTGAAATTCGGAAATTCATAAATTGAGATTTTCAAAAATTTCCGGTTCTTCAATTTTCAGAATAATCAGAATTTTTACATGTTCCGAATTTTAGAATTTCCGAAAAAATTCAGAGTTTTAGAAGTTTTTTTTCTGAATCTGTAAACTTCGGAATTTTCATGAGATATCGAAAAAAAATCAGAATTCTCAAAAAATCAGGGATTTCAAAATTTTTAGAATTTCCAAAATTTCAAAGTGTCAAAATTTTGAAAACCCCAAAATTTAGAATTATTTCAGAACCTCAAAATTTCATAACTTTCAGAAATTCAGACAAATTAAAAAAAATCAAAATTATTTTAGATTTTTTAAAAGGAAACTTCCAAATCCGGTTCTCTTCAAAGTTATGTTTCTTCAACTAGATCGAAACGAGTTTTTTTCACTTTTCCGATTTCCGTTCATGCAAAAAGGAAACACGAATGATAGTCATAAAAGGCAAACAAGGTAACAGCAAACATTGATGATGCGAGAAAAATGAAGCGCTCCATTTTTCTCCATTTCTTCAGAACATCTTTAGTATTTGATTTCTTTTATCATTTTTTTTTGAACTGTACGATTTTCATCAATATATATTTTTTTCAGTTTCAACTGGAAACGACTATTTCTATTGGGTCTTTGTTCTATTAAACATGAGTGAATCATCAAAAGGTCAGTATGTTTCTTTGAATTGTTTAAACTGTTTTAGTGGGAAACTGCTATCATAAAGCCTGTAATAGAAGGCCCCCCCCAACTATTTTATCCGTTGTCCACTTTTTTCATGTCACTAACAGTAACCGAGATAATTGAGCTCAAACTTGAAATTGTAGGAACCCTTCTATTACAGGTTTTATGGTATTTTAAATGTCTAATTCATTGCTTCTCTGTTTGTTCTGAAATTTTCAAAATTTTAAACCAAATCCAGAAATTAATTATCTCTGTTGTAAATACAAAAAATGCTTTATGAAACTCTAGAGTACGCAGCTTAAAATTTTCAAAGTTGAAAAAAATGCTCAATGCTGAATAGAACAATGAAAATCTATTTCGATATGAAAAAAAAATGAAAACTTTGCACTTACAGAATTTTTAATGAATACCTTAGTTTTCTATTTGCCGATTTTTTGAAAGAAAAAAACATCCCTTTTTGACCGCTTTTATGCTGAAAACGAGGTGTCCTTCAGAAATCTGCAAATATCTGAAATTCTAGGAATTTTGAAAGGATTCTGTGAATGTGAACTTTTCAACCTAGACCTGTATTACACCCTCTAAAACTTTCGAAGTGATCAGAAATTTGATAGCCGAGCCCCAGACTCCTGAAAATAATCAAAATGACCGAAAATCAACTGTAACACTCGTTTTTGTATGTCTTATCGATCGGTACTGTATAAAATCATTATTTTCTCGAAATTTGTTTTTACTTGGAGTCTTCTATTATTTAGGAATCATTGCCCCGCATGCACTGCGTGTTGGCTCCTGGAATATGGGTTGGCCGACTACCCCAAAGAACATAACAAGGAAAAAACGAAGAGAGCTGGAAGAAAAGAAAAGCGAATACATCGAATATTGGAAAAAATCGGATTGTGATGTGATTGCACTCCAAGAAACAAACTATTGCATACGCCCGGAAGATTTTGAAAACTATGGGTATACTCTCCTCACATTTGAGAAAAGAGAAGAATGGAGCAAGTATCCAAGTGTGGGAAGAGGAGGAAAACTTTCCGATCGTGGTTTGGCCTTTCTCATCAAAGGATCTGATATAACTGTTTGTGATAATGATCAACCGCATCCTCGAATGGCTTATATCGAATTCAAATTCAGCAATGTAGATATGATGCTCATGAACCTGTATGCTGTTCCTTACCACTCTAACGATAAATCTGAACTCGATGCTCGTGCTTTTTTCCGCTACATTACAAACTTCATCGCTGAAAAAAGCTTCCCTGGAATTCTCATCCTTTGTGGAGACCTCAATGCTTTTCCGGACCAAGCTTCTATGGGTTTATACGAGCCACTTGTTGGCAAGCATGTTTACGGATCGTCAAACAAACACGGAGACCTGTTTGTTAAATTCCTCGAGTCTTCAAAACTATTTCATTTGAACTCTAGATTTGAAAAGCCTACTGAACGAAAATGGACATGGAAACAGAGAGAAGCGGAAGCTGAAGAAGAAAAACCTGAAGAAGTAAAACCAAACTCCAAAAGTAAAAGGGAAAAACCAATAACAGAGGTCGATGGTTTCCTTTGCTCGAGAACGGATATAGTTCAAGATGTGGACACTCTCGTTGACGAGAGCCCAAGCGATCACCGATTGATTGCCTCTTTGTGGTGCATTTCAAATGAATACGAATCTCGTGGAAACCGCTCTGAAACCAAATTGGAGGGATACCAAGCCGCACTCGACGATTTGATATTTTCGGAACCAGTAGAAGAATATTCTGAGTTTGTGAATAGAATTCTTGGTGCTGCTCCAAAAGAGAATAGGCCGATCGGTATTGTGAATGATCTGAATGGTTTTCCAAAAGATGTGATCGAGAGCTATTTTCAAGATGCTTTTTTGGATACTCACAATATTGCTCAATATGAACTCAATTCAAGCGATTTTTCAGAAAAAGAAAAACGCTTGGTTGTGGGAGAAAACGAAGTCAATTCAGAGCTTGAAAAGCAAAAGAATTCCAAAATCTCGGGGAAAGATAAGATCACTGCGAACATGATCAAAAACGGGGGAGCGGAGATGGTCAAAACTGTTACAAAGCTCTTCAATAAAATTCTGGAATCGGATGAGTGTGATGTTCCCGATGCTTGGAAAACTGTGATTTTTGAAGCACCTCTTCAAACAGTATTCCCTCCAGCAAGAATCGAAGATGTAATGTTCAATGAGAGAGTTTGCCCATTGGTTCATGTCTATTCAAATTTGTTGGTAGGAAAATGCTACAAACAACTCTGCTCTTATGCCTATAAAAATGAACAGCTAGCATCCAGCCATTCAAGCTTTGAGAAGATTCGAAAGTATAGAGAAATCGAGAACTTGTTCACAATGTCCTTGTTGTTGGAACGATATTCAAGTAAAGAACCTGTTTACTTGTTATTTGCAAAGTTCGAAAAACCGCCCATGGAGAATGTAACACTGTATTCCGTTCTAGAGGGGTTGGATAAGTCGTCAATCCACCCAAAAGTCAAAATTGCATTCGCTTCACTTTTGAACGGAGCGAGAGGCGAATTCGTGTCAAATGATGAAACGATTTCTTGCAACAAAGAAATTGGAATTCATCTGGGAGATGTTGCATCGTCAATGCTGTTGGGATGCGTGATCAGAATGGTACTTGATGAGTGTGACAAAAAAGAAGAAAGAGATTCTAAAAAATTGGGACTTCAATTTGGAGATCAGAAATTGAGGAGAATTGTATGGAATGACATGATTGTGTTCATTGGGAAAGATTTCGATGACTTAGAAAAGCAGGCGAAGAGAATCCGAAGAGCGGGTAAAGACCGTAACCTGCAACTTGACACGAATTCCATGGTTTTCATAGCAAACGAATTTCTCTCAAGAAAACTTTCGGTCAATTCAATAACAATTGAAAAATCGGAAATTTACGATATCACACATCGAAAGCAAGCAGTGGAGATTGTAGACAAGGTGTGCAAGGCCCAGGAAGGAACAAAGATTATCATAAAGATAAGAACAAGACAAATTCGTGAAAAAATATTACAAGAAATTGCATCATGGGAGGAAAGCTTTTTGGAAATTTTGCCAAAGGAGGCTCTCGTGGAAACAAATGGGAAGGAAAAAGAAACCCCTGATAAATCGAAGGATAGCCAAGAAGATGTCAAAATGAAGGCACTACAAATCAAAACGCTAATCTGGAAAGAGAATGCTGAGAAGTTCTTCCAAAAATCCATTATACCCATGTTCTTTGAAAATTGCGGTTCGTGGAATCTTGCCGAGTATTCCTCCATTGAAGAGGCATGTTCAACATTTCTGAACAGTCTGAATATACCAAATTTTCCATTCAATCCCTACTGGCATGTATTGACAGAACAAGCTCATTTTCTATCGTATCTCAATAAAAAGGATAACAAGCTTATTTTGGAGTTTTTGAAGGACCATCAGAAATTGAAGACTCCTAAAAAATCAAAAACGAAGCAAACAAAGGACGTTGGTGAGCAAGAAGAAAGCAGTAATCAGGAAGAGAAAAATAAGAGAGATGGAAGCTGGATAAAGGAGCTGAATGTTGTTTTCGAAGGGTTTAAGAAAGTAACTGAAGAGGTCAAAAATATGGACGCACTGCAAACTCTTCAAAATAAAAATAAGATATGGGATCAGTTTGTGGAATACTGCGAAAAGCGGATATACGTTTGACTTTTTTTGGTGAGTTTCAGAATGCAGCACCATTTAGAAATAGGAAAATATTTCAGATTTATCCAATTATTCTTATCAGTGGCCTGTTCTATTTTTTCAATGCAATGCTATGTACATACTTTCTATAGGTGAGTAGAGGTTATGGTTAAAAATTGGTACTGTAGAAGAGGTGTTGATGGAATTCAAAAAGTAGAAATGATAGAAAGATGTAACCAGAGATAAGATGTGTCAATCAATTTACGATTAGCACTACATAGAGACAGAAGGGAGGGTGTCAAAAATTGAGTTATTACAAGAGACATTCCCTGTTGTAAAAACTAAAAGAACCAACTAGAAAAACCTTCTTATTGAAGTTGTATTCAATTTTTTACAGAAATTTTGATGTTTCCAAAAAAATACATTTTTAATTTTCTGACAAGGGAACCTCAACACCTTGCAAACCCAGATTTTGATGAAAATTTCAGGATATATCAGGGATAGCCTGTCTAGACACCTCTTAAAATTTTAGAATCCGCTCGCCAGTTTCAGCCGATTTATATCAGTTTCAGTACCAAAAATTGCCGTTTCAGTGCGAAAGCAGCGTTTTCAAAGACGATTTTCTCAAGTCCTAGGACGTTCCAGAGAACGAAATTTGTTGTGTTGTATTTAGAAACTGATGAAATTTGATATTTCATACGTTTTCTCAAAAAAAATATTTTTTCGATTTTTGAAGAAATCTGGAAAATCGCGAAAATTTTTAAAAATAAAAAATGTTTCTGTTTTTGAGAAAACGTATGAAATATCAAATTTCATTAGTTTCTAAATACAACACAACAAATTTCGTTCTCTGAAACATCCTGGGACTTGCGAAAATCGTCTTTGAAAACGCTGCTTTTGCACTGAAACGGCAATTTTTGGTACTGAAACTGATATAAATCGGCTGAAACTGGCGAGCGGATTCTAAAATTTTAAGAGGTGTCTAGACAGGCTATCCCTGATATATCCTGAAATTTTCATCAAAATCTGGGTTTGCAAGGTGTTGAGGTTCCCTTGTGAGTATTTTTGTTAAACGATCAAACTTCAAATTATCATGATTTTCAAAAATTTCCAGATCTTTCAATTTCCTATGGTTTTTTAAAATTAATTTTTCATTCAATGCATTTTATGATGGTAAGATTTTTTCTTTGAGATTTCGTTCAAAACGTTTAAAATTCCAAGAAAACTCTAGCTCTAGTGGTCAAAAAACATTATAACCTTTTTCAAATAATTCAATTATTTTCAGATTAAAATGCGTCTCCGGCTGTTATAAATCGTCTCTCTAAAATTTTTTTCTTGGGGTTTTCTTAGTTTTTTGCTATCTGTAAGTGAAGAGTGAAAAATCAAAAACCAAACATTTTTGGAAATTATAAAAAAGCACGAAAAATTAGAGTTTCGGCCATTCCCAGGATTCCACTTCCGAAATACTGAAACTCGATATTCAAAATTTCCAGAAAATTTGGAAATTCAGAAATTCAAAAATTCAAAACATCCAGAGCGTTACCCAGGACAACAACAGACAAAAGAACAAAAGAAGAGCTCATTGAGCACTACAAATAATAAATGAGAAGAAGAAAAGATGCGCTATTCCATTGCCAATAGTAACCGCATGTCCACTAAAAAGAAGACGGCTTTTAGTGTTTCATTTTCCGAGGTTTCGTTGTTTGCCTGAAGCCCACCCTATACGTTTCCTTTGAGCTGAATTATCTCGGGTCCTGTGAGAGATATCAAAAATTTGTTAACTGATGAATTACTTATCATAAAGTTATCAATCTTTTATCAGTTGACCGATTTTTGATATCTCTCATAGGTACCGAGATAATTAAGATCAAAGTGGCCGTATAAGCGCGCTTCCATTAGAGCATATACGGTAATTTTAACCTTATTTATCTCGGTTCCCAAAAACGTTACTGCAAAACTGTCAATTGTTAAAATGTTTGTCATGACATTTTACACATTTTATCAGTTGACAACTTTTTGATATCTTTTATAGTAACCCAGATAAATTCATATTCAGAGATGGTTCGGAAATCTCACTGTGGTTATGGCTTCTTCCTTATCATTGCTCTTCTTTTGACTCTGGCGTCTGTTTTCACTCCAGGATGGCGTAGCTATAAAGGTAAGGGTTAAATTTGGGTTGGTCGACCGACCGCTGACCGACCGCCGACCAAGAACAAGAGTAGATTGACTTACATTTTTAATGTTTTTCTAATTTTTTTTTAAAATTGATTATAAACTATACAAAATTTCCTACAATTTTATCTAAACATCACATTTCTAGCGCTTCTAGGAACCGAGATAGACCCGCTTCAAGTTTAAGAGGCTAGAGACGCAGACGACGAGACACGCTGCGTCTCTAACCTCCGGAAAATTCAAATGACCATATCTCGAGTTCTAGGTGAGCTAGGAAGATGGTTTTTGAACAGAATGGTAAGGTTTAAAATGGATTCTCAGATAATTCACCGAAATTGGGGAAAAATGCATCGCAATTCTGTCTAAAAACCAACTTTCTAGCTCATCTAGAACTCGAGATACGGTCATTTGAAGTTTCCGAGGTTAGAGACGCAGCGTGTCTCGTCGTCTGCGTCTCTAGCCTTTTGAATTTTGAGCGGCTCTATCTCGGTTCCTAGAAGCTCTAGAAATGTGATTTCAGACAGAATTCTGAGAAATTTTGTCTATTTTAGCGCGCTGACGGATAGATCAGCTAGGTCGGCGGTCGGCCGACCTAGCCGACCTAGCCGACCAAATAGAATCCCTAAAAACCCCCATTTTTCAGGAAACGGCGCCCCAGACATCGGTTTGATCTCCAGATACTGTGGTAATGGAGTTCGAGAAGTCAACCAATACGACTGCAAGGCATACGGTAGATTCCAACTACCATTCGAGAAGGCAACCTTGGCATTTATGATCATTGCAATTATTCTGGAGATTGTGTCATTGGGATGTTTCGTGGGATTGTTTTCTCCAAGGGCCAGGCTTGGAATGCCAGCATTCAGTGTGACTGGACTAGCTTTTCTCAGTTTGTTTGCGGCTATATTGGTGTATGGAGTCAGGATGCAGTATAAGACTAGTGAGTGGCTTAACTTCTGCTTTTTCTAGGCCACCATAGCTTAGAAATGACGTGATAGTGTGCGTTCTAGGCCATTTTAACATGGTGGCCTAACTTTGAGGATTATAGGCCACCATCATAGATGGCCTAGAAATGCCCTAACATGACCCTGGTGTTTTTTCTATGTCATTTTAACATGGTGGCCTAAATTTTGCAGGTTGAGTTTTCTATGCCAAATTGCCCAATTTCAGTGTATCTGCAATCGACGTCCTATGAGCTTCTGGCTAATGTCTACTTGGGATACTCCTACTGGATCGCTGTCGTCGCTGCAATCTTCCTTCTTATCTCTTGCAGTCTTTCTGGAACATTGATTGGACCATCTGAGAATACTGAGCACTTGCATTGATACATTTTTTGAAAATTTTTCATTTTTTAATCAAAAAGTTCCCGAAATTTCCTAATATTTTTTGAACCAATCCGTAAAAATTCTGTTTTTAAACCCAATTTCCTGAAATTTCCTTAATTTTTTTTTCTCAATTTTGATTTAAAGTTCTTATTTTCGAATGAAAAGTGCTTATAATGACTAATTTATTTATTCTTATCAGTGGAAATTTTCATTTTCAAATAAATTTTGACAGTTTTTTATCTTTTTTCCGACCAGCTAATTTTCTATTATAATTGACTTATTTGGTTTATGATTTTTCCGGAGAATTCGTGAGATTCTGAAATTCTGAAATTCTGAGATTCTGAGATTCTGAGATTCTGAGATTCTGAGATTCTGAGTTTCTGAGATTCTGAGATTCTGAGATTCTGAGATTCTGAGATTTTAAGATTTTGAGATTCTGAGATTCTGAGATTCTGAGATTCTGAGATTCTGAGATTCTGAGATTCTGGGATTCTGAAGTTCAGAAATTCAAAAAAAAAATTCTCATAATCCCTCATATGATTTTTTTTTGCAATTTTTTTTTTCGAAGTTTCACATTTTCACACACACCTGCGCAAATAAAATCATTTTGTTGACAGCAAACTACAAACAAACTTTTTTTTGTTTATGCATCGAAAATTATATTATTTTCAGATATCGCTGAAAATTTTTTTCGTTTGATCTCATGGGAAAAAACTGATAATCCGGAAATTAATGATTCCAGCTTATTCAGAAGTACGAAAATTCAGAAGTACGGAAATTCAGAAATACGGAAATTCAGAAATTCAGAAATTCAGAAATTCAGAAATTCAGAAATTCAGAAATTCAGAAATTCAGAAATTCAGAAATTCAGAAATTCAGAAATTCAGAAATTCGGAAATTCAGAAATTCAGAAATCCAGAAATTCAGAAATTCAGAAATTCAGAAATTCAGAAATTCAGAAATTCAGAAATTCAGAAATTCAGAAATTCAGAAATTCAGAAATTCAACTATTGCGAAATTTCCCAACAGCTGAATAAAAAACAAAAAAAGAGAGAGAGAGAGGCGCAGAGGGAGACGCAGAGTAACAAAAAAGAGACGCTATTTTCGGGAAAATCTAGTACTCCGAAAAAGAGAGAGAGTGAGAGAGTGCAGGAGAGTGAGAGACGCTGAGTAAGGAGTAGCAAGAGGGAAACCCAACAGGTGTGTTGGTTTTTTGGCCGTTCTTTGGGGAAGTTTCTCGATTTTATTGGAAAAGTGTGAAGTTCTGAATTTGAGAAAACCTTTAAAATCCAAAAAAGTGAAAAGGTTTCGTTTTCTCAAGATGTTTGACCTGCAAAATTTTGGAAAAAAGCTACTTTTTCTTGTAAGTCAGAGCTCTCTGGTGCTCTTTTTTGTTATCAATCACATAGAAATTTTTTTTTGATTCACCGATTTTTTTTCTAAAATACAAATTTCTTATCAGTGGTCATAATTCGTTTAGTACTGATTCCGAATTTTGGAATTTTTTCTGAATTTCTGAATTTCCGAATTTCTGAATTTTTGAATTTTTGGATTTCGAATTTTTGAATTTCTGAATTTCTGAATTTCTGAAATTCTGAATTTCTGAATTTCTGAATTTCTGAATTTCTGAATTTCTGAATTTCTGAATTTCTGAATTTCTGAATTTCTGAATTTCTGAATTTCTGAATTTCTGAATTTCTGAATTTCTGAATTTCTGAATTTCTGATGTTCTGAATTTCTGAATTTCTCAGTTTTCCAATTTTCGAATTCTTAAATTCCAAATTTTCCTACTCTTTTCTGAATTTTCGAAGTTTTGAATTTTTGAATTTTGAATTTTCGAATTTCCCGCCACCACCAAAGGAAACGCGCTCTGTCGAGACACCAAAAGACGGGCGGCAAGGCAACGTGGATTTAGCCGCCTTTTTTTTTCGAAATCAGTTGTTCTTTGGATCTTCAAAACTTCCATTTTTTTTGTCTTCGGACTTTCTTTTTTTCCTTTTTTTCTGCTTTTTTTTGCGACTTTCTAGAATTTTTTTCGTTAATTTCCCCCGAGAAATATCAGTTTTAATATTGAAAAACTTCGATTTTCCGAATTTCCAGGTGTTTTTGCTTATCTTGAATTTATTTTTGTTAGTCTTACAATCATAAAAAAGCAATTTTCATTCAAAAAGCACTGTAAAAAAGAAAAAAAAAGAAAAAAACCACAACAAGGATTGAACCCCCGACCTTGCGCACAATGGCGCTACACCACATCCCCTACACCACAGCAGCCACATTGTGGAAGGCGAGGATGGCGTATAGGTGTGTGGCGCTGTCTCTACTTTTTTGGCGTGGGATTTGAGTGGCAAAAATCTGTAAAATAAGAAAAAAATTAGATTTTTTTGAAAAATGTCGGGGGGGGGGGGGGGATTGATAAGGAAATCAGAAAGATATCTGTAGTCTCTAGCCTCCCAAACCGATAAAATGTGTAAAATATCAAGTTAAACTTTTTTTTAATTGACAACTTTTTGATAACTTTAACAGGAATTGAGATAAATTGGCTCAAAGTTGACAAACTTAAAACTACCTTAATCATTTAAAACTATCGTAGTCTTATAACCAATTTATCTCGGTTCCGGCAAAAGATCACAAGAAGTTGTCAATTTATGAAATGTCGTCCATGATACGGTCAACATTTTATTTGTTGACAACTTTTTGTTATCTTTTACAAGAATTGAGATAAATCGACTCAAACTATCGTAGTCCATTTTTTTCATAGTGCAACCCTTGCGGCCCTATGAAACTACCGTAATCCTTCGAAACTACCGTCAAAACTACCGTATTCTTTTCAGAAATGTCGGTGACATCTCTTGAACTCCAAATAGAGCGTGAGAAGAACGTTTTCACTCAATTCTACACCCCAGCATACCAACCGAAGCAGTCAAAAAAGAAGGAAGTTATCAATGAAGTTCAACAAGCATTGAGGGATTTCAAACATAAATATGCTCTGAATTTCGCATGCACTTCTCTGTTGATTTGGAAGAAATTTGGATATTTGGATTTTCCGAAACTCAAAAAATCCACATCTCATCCGGCTTATCAAATCCCTCCTACCGACAAAGTTTTTGCATATTATCGAGTGATTTCGGAATTTTCGGACAAGTACATGTTGACTGCTTGTCATGTGAATGTTCATGGATATCATCGAGGTGATTTGAGATTCATCGAAATCAATAATCGCACTGTGACACGTGGCATTCCGGAGGGAGAGCACTGTTTGGGTCGACTGTTCATTGGGGACATTGTGGCGGTTACCGGGATGGCGAGAATGAAGAATTTTGAGGTGAGCAGCGTAAGCCAGTTTATCTCTGTTCATATCAAAGATATCAAAAATCTGTCAAGTGATAAATTATTTATCATGAGATAATTAACATTTTCTCAATTGACAGATTTTTGATATCTTTCCCAGGAGCCGAGATAATTAGGCTCAAACTTGACAGTGTTCTTTTCAATTTTTCAAGTTTTAGAATTTTTGTAGAATTCGTAAATTTCTGTCTAAAAATCACATTTCTAGCGCGTCTAGGAACCGAGATAAAGCCGGTTCAAGTTTAGAAGGCTAGAGACGCAGACGACGAGACACGCTGCGTCTCTAACCTCGAAAACTTCAAATGGCCGTATCTCGAGTTTTAGATGGGCTAGAATGTTGGTTTTTGGACAGAATTGAGTGTCTTGAAGTGGATTTTCAGATTAACTGTAGTTTTAAATTTTAAAATGATAAAATTTCACCACAATCCCAAACAACAGATTCTCAAAAACCCGGGGATTCTGAAATCCTAGAATCTGAGAATCTCAGAATCTGTAAATGTCAGAATCTCAAAATCTTAGAATCTCAGAATCTCAGAATTGCAGAATCTCAGAATCTCAGAATCTCAGAACCTCAGAATCTCAAAATCTCAGAATCTCAGAATCTCAGAATCTCAGAATCTCAGAATCTCAGAATCTCAGAATTTCAGAATCTTAGAATCTCAGAATCTCAGAATCTCAGAATCTCAGAATCTCAGAATCTCAGAATCTCAGAATCTCAGAATCTTAGAATCTCCGTGTTTCACAATCTCAGAAAAAGAACTCAAAAAGAACTTGTCAGAATTCTATAATCTGATAATCCGAAAATCAAAAAAAATCCCGGAAACAAAAATTCGTATAATTCCAGGAATACACAATATTCGACATCACCAAAGACTCGGACTGCACATGGATGGCCACAAATATTACCGTACTCCCAAGATCATCCAAAACCGATGCCACGTTTTCACTTCTAAAAAATGGGACAGCAGTTGTCAAAGAGCACAGTGAAGTGATGAATGTGGATAGTGAAAAACCGCTGAAAATTGGAATACTGTACACTGGATCCGCATTTTTACCCGAGAAAATGGCAACCAATTACTGTATGGATTTCCAGCCGGACCGGAAAAATGAGCTGATTTATACTTCATCGAAAATTCATCAATATCCGAACGCATTGGGAACGATTTTCAAATTTGAAGAGGCTCCGGAGCTCACGAAAATGTTTGAAATTGGGACAGATGCTTTTTTGGTGAGGGATTTTTTCTTCAAGATATGGATTTGAGGAATTTGAAAGCTTCTACTACAAAATAGACTAGATTTCCTACGATTTTGTCTGAGAATCTCGTTTCTAGCGCTTCTAGGAGCCGAAATAGAGCCGCTTCAAGTTTTGGAGGCTAGAGACGCAGACGACGAGACACGCTGCGTCTCTAACCTCGGAAACTTCAAATGACCGTATCTCGAGTTCTAGATTAGTTAGAAAGTTGGTTTTTCTACAGATTTGCATAGTTTGAAATGAATTTTTCGATTAATCATAAAAACTTCAAAATTTTTGGAATTCAAGAATCTTGCGATCAATGTGTCTTGGGATCTTGAGATCGATCAATCTTTGGATTATTAAATAGGCAAGATTTCTCACAATTCTGTCCAAAAATCAACTACCGAGCTCATCTAGAACTCAAGATACGGTCATTTGAAGTTTCCGGAGGTTTGAGACGCAGACGACGAGACACGCTGCGTCTCTAACCTCGGAAACTTCAAATGACCGTATCTCGAGTTCTAGATGAGTTAGAAAGTTGATTTTTTGACAGATTCGCATAGTTTGAAATGGATTTTTGGATTCTTCATAAAAATGTCAAAATTTTGAAATTCAAAAATCCCAAGATCAATGGATCTTGGAATCTTGGAATCTACCAATCTTCGGATTTTGAAATAGACAAGATTCCCTACAATTTTATCTAAAAATCATATTTCTAGCGCTTCTAGGAGCCGAGATAGTGCCGCTTCACGCTTATGAGGCTAGAGACGCAGACGACGAGACACACTGCGTCTCTGACCACCGGAAACTACGAATGACAGTATCTCGAGTTCTAGATTAGCTAGAAAGTTGATTTTTTGGCAGATTTGCATAGTTTCAAATGAATTTTTAGATTATTTATAAAACTTCAAAAATTTGGAATTCAAGAATCCAAAGATCAATGGATCTTGAAATCTTGGAATCTACCAATCTTCGGATTTTGAAATAGACAAGATTCCCTACAATTTTATCTAAAAATCACATTTCTAGCGCTTCTAGAAACCAAGATAGAGCCGCTTTCAATTTAAGAAGCTAGAGACGCAGACGACGAGACACGCTGCGTCTCTAACCTTGGAAACTTCAAATGACCGTATCTCGAGTTCTAGATGAGCTAGGAAGTCGGTTTTTAGATAGAATTGTAGGGTTTGAAATGGATTTTCAGATTAACCATAATTTTGGAAAACAAAAATTTTTAATCTCAGAATCCCAAAATCCCAAACAACAGATTCTTAAAAACTTGGAAACCCTGAAATCTCAGAATCTGTGAATCCTAGAATCTGTGAATCTCAGGGTCTCACAATCTCAGAATTTTTGAATCCTAGAATCTCATCCTATTTTTCCAGTACTCCTCCGCCTCGGAAATCCTGGAAACCTGTGTCCTCATGGGCTACGCCGCTGCCAATTCTATCACCAATGGGCGCTTCGACAGTCGCTCATTCCCCATGGAAAATATCGATCGAAAAGGTCCAATTGTCAAATTCCAAATCAATAACCCAGCGGACAACCCAACAGAAGGCAAATGGACCATCAATAGTCGTATAAGGATCAGTGGACCAACCGGGGAATGCAATGCAATTATCGAGACAGTGATTCTCCAGAAAAATCGATTATCGATTACCTCAAGGCTCTCTAGAGAAGTCCCAAATCGTGAAAAATTCAAAGAGGGACTTTTTATTGTCTATCAAAGAGAGGCTCCAGAATCCCAAATTCTAAGGACCGGATTCTTCGAGAAGGTTCCAAGCCGGTCCAATGGTCGGAAAATTCTAGAAGTGCTCTATGGAGCAGACCCTCTGGAAAACCCCAAAAATCAAGCAATTTTCCAATACTTTTTCCCGGGAAAAGAAGCTAAATTGAAGCTAAATTATTATCAATGTGAATACGTTTCGATGCTTCTGAATCCCGAAATTCCTATCGTCGTTGGCTCCTCCCCTTTTGGATGTGGAAAATCGATGACGATTGTGACGGCGGCTTTGGAGATTTTCAAGGAAATTGATTCGATGAAAAAGAAGGATAAGAAGAAGAAACGACAGTTGTTGGTGACCCAGAGTAACTATGCCAGTGTGAACTTGGTGGATATTTCGGGGAAGATTTATTTAGAAGGTGAGTTTTTTTTATTGTCAACTTTGAGCCTATTTATCTCGGTTCTTATCAATGATATCAAAAATCTACTAACTGATAAAATATTGGTAATAATATGATAAACAAATTATCAGTTGACAACTTTTTCATATCTCTGATAGGAACCGAGAAAATTAGGATTAAAGTGCCAGCATCCCTACAGAGTGGACGGGCAATAACGCTAGATAACTTTGATCCTAATTATCTCGGTTGCTAATCAAGATATCAAAAAGTTGCAAACAAGTAAAATGTAGAAAATTTTACGCTTAACATTTTATCAGTTGACAACTGTTTGATATCTTGGCCGGGAACCAAGATAATTAGCCCTAAAATGCCAGCCCCTTGGATGCGTGGGTGGGTGGGCATGAAAATAACGCTGCTTAACTTTGGTCCTAATTATCTCATCTCCTGATTAAGATATCAAAAATGTGTCAACTGATAAAAAATTGGTGATATTATGATAAACAATTTATCAGTTGACAACTTTTTCATTTCTTTGATAGGAACCGAGATAAATGAGCTTAAAGTTGACAGTGTGGGGGCTCTTCTATTTCAGGTTATACGGGAAAATCTAAGAAGTTAGGGGTTTTTTAAAAATTGAAACTAACTTTTTATCATCTTTCAGATCACCAAGAAGAGGACAACAAGCTCAAATTCGTTCGCTTCGTCTCTGAAAAGAACTGGAAGGAGCTTCCCCTGGAATGCCTAACCGACTATGACCTCCCAATGCTGATGGAGCAAGTGTTCCTGGATTGGGCTACGGTAGGATGTGCGGATGAACCTGAAGGGCTTGAAGAACGCCATAAAATGAATATGGTCTTATTTCTCACAAAAGAAAAGAAGGTGGATCCCGTTAAATTCAATTCCCAAGCTCTCCGATTCCACTCCCAAACCCAACAGGACGATCCATGGAGATCCACTCTTCTAGAAGCCTTCTTCCTTCTCTACAACCCAGATATTATTATGACAACTGCAGACTCCCTCCAGACATTGCTCAGCTCACGGGTCCTCAAGCCTGAAGACGTCTACACCATTCAAATCGATGAGGCTAGTCAGGTCCCGGAATACACTTTCATCAGTCTCCTCACCCAATTTCCAAAGGCTACCTATGGCTTGATCGGAGACATACAGCAGCTGCCACCGTACTGCGAGACGGGTCTTGATGGGAAGTTGAAGGATTACGGTATCGGGAACACTATGGAGAGATGTGTCGAGGAGGAGTTGTTTCCACAGGCCATGCTTCGGGAGGTCTACCGTTGCCATCCGAAGATCACCGGATTGCTCAGCGACCTCTTCTATAAAGGGAAGCTGATTTCTGGAGTTACTGAAGCTATGAGAAGCGAGTTCATAGAGAAGAGAACGGATTTTTGGCCTGGATCCAACTACCCAGTACTTCTGGTTAACAACACCGAATCGGGATACAAAATGGGAACTTCTTGTGGGAATACATCGGAAAAACTTATTGTCCAGAAGCTTCTAGATCTCCTTTGCAAGCCTCACAATGGCTATGAGCTCGAGCCAACTCAAATTGGGGTTATCTCATTCTACAGTGCCCAAACATCGGTACTCACTGAGGCGTTACGCGGACGGCAAGTCAAATGTGGTACGGTAGACGCGTTCCAGGGAACCGAGCGGGATGTAATTGTGCTCTGCTGCACTAATGAGAAGATTAGTGAGTTTATGCAAATGAGCAATCGAATCAATGTGGCAATGTCGAGAGCCAAGCAAGTGACGATTATTGTGGGAAATTTGAATGGGCTGAAAAAGGCGAATTATTGGAAGGAGATTGTGAAGAAGGCGCAGGAGAATGGATGTGTTATGGAGGCGGTGAGTTTTATCAGTGATTATCTTGGTTTGTAGCAGAGATAACAAAAAGTTGCCAACTAAAAAAATGTTTAGCGTAAAATTTTATACATTTTATTAGTTGACAACTTTTTGATATCTTGATTAGGAGCTGACTAGGGAAGGCCCCAACTCGGGTGTGGCGATACGGGTAGTGACCTATATCATCTGAAAGCTGAAAATTCGCTGATTCCAAATCTGTTTTCAAAAAGTGCATTGTCGCGGTATTTTTCGAGAAAATTGGGTCGAAAGATACTTTTCAGTTGATTTTTAGGCTGCATTTAGCATTGAAAATTGACGCGAGACACGCGGTATATTTATTTCAAATTTGAAAAGCCAAACACAGCTTAGAAATCAACTTTCGACCCAATTTTCTCGAAAACTACCGCGACAATGCACTTTTTGAAAACAGATTTAGAATCAGCGAATTTTCAGCTTTCAGATGATATAGGTAACTACCCGTACCGCCACACCCGAGATGGGGCCCTCCCTAGTGAGATAATTAGCGTCAAAGCTGATGAGCTTCGTTGGCCGCCCACAGGCCGCCCATTCTCCTTGCGCCAAGGGGTACTGTCACTTTGAGGCTAATTATCTCGATTCCCAGCAGGGATCTCAAAACGAAATTAACTAATAAAATGATGAGCTTGAAATTTTAAACGTTTTATTAGTTGACAACTTTTTGATGTCTTAATTAGGAGCTGAGATAATTAGAGTTGAATAATAGGGGCCGTCCACCGCCTGCGCTCACCGAGTTTACCACTTTGGGGCTAATTATCGTGATTTGAGGCAAAGATATCAATAAGCTGTCAACTAATAAAATGTGTGAAATTTTATTCGACACATTTTGTTAATAAATCACTTCACTGTATCTTAATTGGCTATTGAGATAATTAGGGGTAATTAACCGAGCTTCTTTTTCAGAGATCCATCTTGAACACCAGCGGACCACCAGCCGGAAGACGTCAACGAAACCGGCGGAATAATAATGAAAATGCTGCTCAGAAAAAAATCAATTTCAAGGAAAATGTGCGGAACTGGACTATTGAGAAGGTACAGTAAGAAAAAAAATATATGAAAAATTTTCAAAAAATTTTTTCGAAAATTATTCTTTTAATATTTCAATTTACCGCCTAATTTTGAATTTCAGACACCTACCGTACCACTACCTGAACCTCCAAAACCAGCAGCTCCTAAAAATGATCTCACCGATTTGTTGAACGAAATGAATTTATTGAAAATTGCGGTAAGATTTTTGGAAATTTTCAAAATTTTTTTTTTTTAATTTTGCCACTTTTTGGTCCATTTCTGCATGATGTTCCTAATTTTTCAGCTCCTAATCCCTGTTGTGCTGGTCCTCTGGAAAATTTCAAAAATCTGAAATTTTCAGATTTCAAACTACAAACTACAAGAGCAACTACAACAACAACATTCCTAAATTATTTTTCTTCTACTTCATTTTTATTTTATTTGTAATAAATTTATTTATTTTCCTCTAGTCTTTGTTTGAAAAAGAAGAAAAATGACTCACTTCTACTTTTTTTCACTACCCTCTTTTTTCTCCCCCTCTCCCCTCTCCGCCGCGCCTCTCTCTCCCTCCCCTTCTTATTTGCCCTCTACCCTTCGTCTCTCATGGGCCTCCTTAGCTCAGTTGGTAGAGCGTGAGACTTTTAATCTTAAGGTCAGGGGTTCGAGTCCCCTAGGTGGCTTGATGTTTTGTTTTGTTATTTATTAACGAGGAAGTAGTTTTTGGTTGCTCTCAGAGGTTTTGAGAAGGTTTTTTTTGGTTTTCATTATTCAATTTGAGCAAATTTTCCCGAAATGGGACAAAAATCGAGGAATATGTAGCAAATTCAAAAAAAGAAAATAAAATTCGAACTTGTCTAACTCACATTCGAATGCCCTTCAAAAAATCCTATTTAATGACCTAAATTCTGATATATTGCACTTACCGAAAGCTTTGTTAGTGCCAAAAATGTATTACACATTTAAAATATCTTTTTAATAGTTAATTTCAATTTGTTTCCCACTAAATTGCATATGAAAATGACCTCCTTAAAATTTTCTATTCAACCATTTCATTTTCAGAAAAATTGGTTCAATAGAACTCGCACTATGCGCCTTCAAACATTTCGTCACTTTCCCCCAACACACAATTGCCTCCTCCATTTTCACTCCCTCCCCTCGCCTCTCTCTCCCGCCGCCCCTCTCTTCTTCCCTCTTCTTATACGCCGTCCTCTCCTCTCCTCAATGTGCGGGGGTATAGCTCAGTGGTAGAGCGCTCCCTTAGCATGGGAGAGGGCTGGGGTTCAATTCCCCATACCTCCAGAATCTTTTTGCTTCTTTTTACAATCATTTATTAGGTTGTAGAAGACACTCTATACGAATGTCTTCTCATAATACTGTCAATTATGGATACAGATGAGTTGGAATTCGAGTTTTGGCCTCCTCGGGATGCTTCTGGTTTTTGAACTGTGCAAGTGATAAGAAAAATAATTGCAATACATACTCGTCGATAAGGGCTGATAATCAAGCAATAAGTAAAGGAAAGGCTCAGACCCAAAAAGTGGGCGGGGCTTATAATTAGAAGGAATGTAACAGGGCCTCTGGAAAAGGAAAAAAATTAAAAAAAAACATTATTTCCTCTGATGAATGCGCACCTAACTTTGAGCTCAATTAACTCGGCTCCCATGAAAGATATCAGAAATCTTTCAACTGAGAAAATGTTGGTGACAAAATGATAAACATTTTATTAGTTGACCTCTTTTTGATAACTCTTAGAGGAACCGAGATAATTGAGCTCAAAGTTAAAGATTTGGGTGGGCAATTGAAAAATTCCACAAAACTTACAAAAAGGGCTTTAAATCATGTATTGCAAGGGTAAAAGCAGCCAGTGGAAAAGAGAAGTAGATCAAAAAATGTGCCACGTATGATAGCAACATGTACATCATCATTCGATGATTCTTGGCGGTTGCTGGGGACATATTTGGCTTTTGGCGAAAGAAATGTTTTAGGGATCTGGAAAATTTACTTTCAGAAAGTTCAGAAATTGGAATTTTGGAGAATTTCAAAAAAATTCAAATTCCCGCCAACCCCCAACTTCAAAAAAGTAACTCACAAAACTGTCAAAACCAGACAAAAAACCACTGAAACCAATGATAGGATAAGGGCTTCAATAGAAGCCAATTTCACTGGAATACTGTAGATATCAAATACAAAAACTGCATATTTTTCGAAAATTTCTGATAATCGAGAATCGGTTTTATTCAGGATTTCCTGCTGCATCGCTGGCTGACTTTTGGAAACTTGTGCTACCAAAAAACAATTTCCAGATATCAAAAGTACAGTAATCAGGAAAATAAGACATTTTAAGAATCTTTCCACAGACATATGGAACAAAACCGATGACATTTGTTTGAGAGACATAAAATTATAAATAAGGCCAAATGATAATAAAAGCATTGTTGGAAAAAAGTACAGTAGGACGACCAGGGAGGAGAGGTATACTGTAATTTTCGGGGATTACTGCAGTTCTGAGGTTCAGAAATTCAGAAATTCAGAAATTCAGAAATTCAGAAATTCAGAAAAATAGAAATTCAGAAATTCAGAAATTCAGAAATTCAGAAATTCAGAAATTCAGAAATTCAGAAATTCAGAAATTCAGAAATTCAGAAATTCAGAAATTCAGAAATTCAGAAATTCAGAAATTCAGAAATTCAGAAATTCAGAAATTCAGAAATTCAGAAATTCAGAAATTCAGAAATTCAGAAATTCAGAAATTCAGAAATTCAGAAAAGCAGAAATTCGGAAATTCAGAAATTCTAAAAACTCACACGTCACTCGGGAATCCATTGCAAATGGTCCCGAAAGAAAAATCATTGGGTACGGTAGTAGGAAACTTGGTGATATCAAACTGATAAGAAAACAACCACAAAATGCCAAAATAAGTTGGGCGAGAAGAAGATTACGGTACCTGGAAATTGGATTACTGGATCTTTCAATTTAAGAATCTCAAAATCTCAGAATCTCTGAATCTCAGAACCTCAGAATCTCAGAATCTCAGAATCTCAGAATATCAGAATCTCAGAATCTCAGAATCTCAGAATTTCAGAATCTCAGAATCCTTAGAATCTCAAAATATCAGAATCTCAGAATCTCGGAATTTCGAAACTTTGAAAATTGGATTTTTTTAAATTCCAAAACTCCCAGATTACTGTACTTACTCAATTTTCAGCCTTCCACTTGCATTCCAGACAATAATTAATGTGATAAAAGTCGAAAAACAGGAACAAAAAGAAGCAACCTTCAAAAATTGTTTCAAATTGTGCATTTTTTTGAGACTCGGCTCAAAATCCTCATATAAATTTTGAAATACAGTAGGAAATGTTAGATTTTCATTTTCAGAAAACATGGTTTTTTTGTTGAAAATCTGAGAAGAATATAGCTGAAAATTGGGTGATTCTGGCTTCCGGGATTCACAGGAAAAAGAAAAAAAAACGGAAAAAAATTTCAGGACAGGTGAAATTAGAAAAATTCAGAAGAATGAGAATTCGTCATTTTTCTAGTAAGGGGCTCCGTGAGTTTTATATATTTTTTGGAGAAAAGGAAGAAGAGGGTGGAATAAAAAATTTTTGGTGTTAGTGGGGGTAGGAAAATCTAAAAATAGAGACATCAGTTTTGAGAAAATGGCACAAAACACAAATATTTTGGTTTTGGGTATCTGAAAATACTGAAAATGATGATCAGTGAACCGGAAATTTTGTTCCTCAAGAGGGATCAACAGTTTTTGTTACTCTGTGATTCTGAGATTCTGAGATTCTGAGATTCTGAGATTCTGAGATTCTGAGATTCTGAGATTCTGAGATTCTGAGATTCTGAGATTCTGAGATTCTGAGATTCTGAGATTCTGAGATTCTGAGATTCTGAGATTCTGAGATTCTGAGATTCTGAGATTCTGAGATTATGAGATTCTGAGTTTCTGAGATTCTGAAATTCTAAAATTCTAAGATACTGAGATTCTGAGATCCTGAGATTCTGAGATTCTGAGATTCTGAGATTCTGAGGTTCTGAGATTCTGAGATTCTGAGATTCTGAGATTCTGAGATTCTGAGATTCTGAAATTCTTGGGTTCTGAGATTCTGAGATTCTGAGATTCTGTGATACTGAGATTCTGAGATTCTGAGATTCTGAGATTCTGAGATTCTGAGATCCTGAGATTCTGAGATTCTGAGATTCTGAGATTCTGAGATTCTGAGATTCTACGATTCTGAGATTCTGAGATTCTGAGATTCTGAGATTCTGAGATTCTGAGATTATGAGATTCTGAGATTCTGAGTTTCTGAGATTCTGAAATTCTAAAATTCTAAGATACTGAGATTCTGAGATTCTGAGATTCTGAGATTCTGAGATTCTGAGATTCTGAGATTCTGAAATTCTTGGGTTCTGAGATTCTGAGATTCTGAGATTCTGTGATACTGAGATTCTGAGATTCTGAGATTCTGAGATTCTGAGATTCTGAGATCCTGAGATTCTGAGATTCTGAGATTCTGAGATTCTGAGATTCTGAGATTCTGAGATTCTACGATTCTGAGGTTCTGAGATTCTGAGATTCTGAGATTCTGAGATTCTGAGATTCTGAGATTCTGAGATTCTGAGATTCTGAGATTCTGAAATTCTTGGGTTCTGAGATTCTGAGATTCTGCGATTCTGAGATTCTGAGATACTGAGATTCTAAGATTCTGAGATTCTGAGATTCTGAGATTCTGAGATTTTTCTTGAATTCTGATTTCCCGGAATTTTCAGACTTCCTCATTTTTTTCAGCCAATTCTTTTTTCAACAAGTCACATTTTCATTTCTATGAACTCGAGTGATAAAAAATGTTTGATCTTAATTCTCTGAATAATTCAACCTTTCACTTCTCATAATTCCTATTTTTTCACCTGTAACTGGAAATATTAGTTTTAAATGTCTTCAATTTTCAACAACAGAATTTCAGAGAGAAATATGACAAATTTGACTTTTAAATCTGAAAATTTCAGATAAAAAACAATCGTTAGTGGAAAAACACAAGAATATAAAGATACAGAGAAAAGAAATGGAAAAAAGTGCAAAATCAATTTTGAAAATTCAAAAAATAACAATAACGTTAAAAAAACAATTTGAGAACAAAATTTGAAAAGGATTTTGAAAAAATAAGATCCAGAATTTTTGAAAATTCGAAAATAAGATATCCTGAAATCCGGAAGACGTCCATCAGAAACCGAAGCGAACATTTTTGTTATTCTTCTTGAGCTTCTCAATGTTTTCTGAAAAAAATTGTTGAAAATTTGGAAAACTCAAAACCTTGAAATTTTGAAAGTTTCAGAAAATTCGTAAACTCAGAATTTCAAAATTTCAAAATTTCAGAACTTCAGAACTTCAGAATTTCAGAATTTCAGAATTTCAGAATCTCATAATCTCATAATCTCATAATCTCATAATCTCAGAATCTCAGAATCTCAGAATCTCAGAATCTCAGAATCTCAGAATCTCAGAATCTCAGAATCTCAGAATCTCAGAATCTCAGAATCTCAGAATCTCAGAATCTCAGAATCTCAGAATCTCAGAATCTCAGAATCTCAGAATCTCAGAATCTCAGAATCTCAGAATCTCAGAATCTCAGAATCTCAGAATCTCAGAATCTCAGAATCTCAGAATCTCAGAATCTCAGAATCTCAGAATCTCAGAATCTCAGAATCTCATAATCTCAGAATCTCAGAATCTCAGAATCTCAGAATCTCAGAATCTCAGAATCTCAGAATCTCAGAATCTCAGAATCTCAGAATCTCATAATCTCAGAATCTCAGAATCTCAGAATCTCAGAATCTCAGAATCTCAGAATCTCAGAATCTCAGAATCTCAGAATCTCAGAATCTCAGAATCTCAGAATCTCAGAATCTCAGAATCTCAGAATCTCAGAATCTCCGAATCTCAGAATCTCAGAATCTCAGAATCAAAGATTTCAAACCTCGTCAACTTCTTAAATTCTGATCTTTAAATAACCTTACCATTCAACAAATCAATTTTTTCCAATGCCTTATCATTGGCTTTTATCAATTGTTGATTTTCCATCATCACTCGGTCCATCTCCGTCTTCTTTTCCAGAATTTTCGCTTTCAAATCCTCATTTTCTTCTATGAAACTTTTCAAAAAATGAGAGGGCTCATAGTATTCACGAATGATTGAGGCGTCCTCTTCCAGATGACGGATTTGAGCTGAAAAATTTGAAAAATTGGAAACTTTGAAATTCCAAAATTTCGAAAAATCTGGATCCCTAGATCCCTGGACCCCCAAATTTCTAGATACCTAGATCCCTAGATTCCTGGATCTTCGAACCCCTGGGTCTCTCGATCCCTATATCCCTAGATCTCTGGGTCGCTAGATCCCAGGGTACCTAGATCCTTGGATCTCTGGATTATTCGGTCCCTAGATCCCTGGATCCCTGTGTCCCTGGGTCCCTGGGTAGCCCGTCACCGTAATCACCTTCCAAAATTGTAATCCTCTTCTTATCATCATTTTCCTCTTTCTCCTTCTGAGAGGGCTCATAGTATTCACGCAGAATTGAGGCGTCCTCTTCCAGATGGCGGATTTGAGCTGAAAATTAAAAATTGAAGATTCGAAAATTCAAAATTTCCCAAACTCTGGATCCCTGGATTTCGGAACAGCTGGATCCCTAGATCCCAAGATCCCTAGATCCCGAGATCCCGAGATCCCAAGATCCCCAGATCTCCAGATCCCCTGGGTCCTGGGTCCTGGGTCCTGGGTCCTGGGTCCTGGGTCCTGGGTCCTGGGTCCTGGGTCCTGGGTCCTGGGTCCTGGGTCCTGGGTCCTGGGTCCTGGGTCCTGGGTCCTGGGTCCTGGGTCCTGGGTCCTGGGTCCTGGGTCCTGGGTCCTGGGTCCTGGGTCCTGGGTCCTGGGTCCTGGGTCCTGGGTCCTGGGTCCTGGGTCCTGGGTCCTGGGTCCTGGGTCCTGGGTCCTGGGTCCTGGGTCCTGGGTCCTGGGTCCTGGGTCCTGGGTCCTGGGTCCTGGGTCCTGGGTCCTGGGTCCTGGGTCCTGGGTCCTGGGTCCTGGGTCCTGGGTCCTGGGTCCTGGGTCCTGGGTCCTGGGTCCTGGGTCCTGGGTCCTGGGTCCTGGGTCCTGGGTCCTGGGTCCTGGGTCCTGGGTCCTGGGTCCTGGGTCCTGGGTCCTGGGTCCTGGGTCCTGGGTCCTGGGTCCTGGGTCCTGGGTCCTGGGTCCTGGGTCCTGGGTCCTGGGTCCTGGGTCCTGGGTCCTGGGTCCTGGGTCCTGGGTCCTGGGTCCTGGGTCCTGGGTCCTGGGTCCTGGGTCCTGGGTCCTGGGTCCTGGGTCCTGGGTCCTGGGTCCTGGGTCCTGGGTCCTGGGTCCTGGGTCCTGGGTCCTGGGTCCTGGGTCCTGGGTCCTGGGTCCTGGGTCCTGGGTCCTGGGTCCTGGGTCCTGGGTCCTGGGTCCTGGGTCCTGGGTCCTGGGTCCTGAGTCCTGGGTCCTGGGTCCTGGGTCCTGGGTCCTGGGTCCTGGGTCCTGGGTCCTGGGTCCTGGGTCCTGGGTCCTGGGTCCTGGGTCCTGGGTCCTGGGTCCTGGGTCCTGGGTCCTGGGTCCTGGGTCCTGGGTCCTGGGTCCTGGGTCCTGGGTCCTGGGTCCTGGGTCCTGGGTCCTGGGTCCTGGGTCCTGGGTCCTGGGTCCTGGGTCCTGGGTCCTGGGTCCTGGGTCCTGGGTCCTGGGTCCTGGGTCCTGGGTCCTGGGTCCTGGGTCCTGGGTCCTGGGTCCTGGGTCCTGGGTCCTGGGTCCTGGGTCCTGGGTCCTGGGTCCTGGGTCCTGGGTCCTGGGTCCTGGGTCCTGGGTCCTGGGTCCTGGGTCCTGGGTCCTGGGTCCTGGGTCCTGGGTCCTGGGTCCTGGGTCCTGGGTCCTGGGTCCTGGGTCCTGGGTCCTGGGTCCTGGGTCCTGGGTCCTGGGTCCTGGGTCTTGGGTCCTGGGTCCTGGGTCCTGGGTCCTGGGTCCTGGGTCTTGGGTCCTGGGTCCTGGGTCCTGGGTCCTGGGTCCTGGGTCCTGGGTCCTGGGTCCTGGGTCCTGGGTCCTGGGTCCTGGGTCCTGGGTCCTGGGTCCTGGGTCCTGGGTCCTGGGTCCTGGGTCCTGGGTCCTGGGTCCTGGGTCCTGGGTCCTGGGTCCTGGGTCCTGGGTCCTGGGTCCTGGGTCCTGGGTCCTGGGTCCTGGGTCCTGGGTCCTGGGTCCTGGGTCCTGGGTCCTGGGTCCTGGGTCCTGGGTCCTGGGTCCTGGGTCTTGGGTCCTGGGTCCTGGGTCCTGGGTCCTGGGTCCTGGGTCCTGGGTCCTGGGTCCTGGGTCCTGGGTCCTGGGTCCTGGGTCCTGGCACCGTACTCACCTTCCAGAGCCGCAATCCTCTTCTTATCCTCATTATGTTCTTTTTCCTTCTCAATTTGTTCCAATTTCTTTGCTGTTTTGGCTTTAATTTTGATTTTGTCTGAGAATTTTTTTTCAATCTAAAAATTTGCATCTAGAAAAATACCGTACCTTTATTTCCAAACTCCAAAACTTGGTTTTCTTTTTCTGATTCCAATTTGCACATTTTTTTGGAGAGCTCCATGACTTGTTCTGAAAATTTGAGCACCGTAATCCAGAAAATTTTGTCTTGGTCTACCGTACCTTTCAGATCCGAATTCTCATTCTCCTTATCTTCCAAACGCTTCTGAAGCTCGTCAATTTGTACTTGAGATTTGGGGTTTTTGGAAGTTTCGAGGAAATCTGAAAATTCAATTTTTTTGTGAAAAATCTGTGTATCCAAATATCCGGATGTCCGCTTACAAGTATGGCTGGCTTTGATGTTTTTGACAATGTCCTCGATGAGTTTGACTTGTTCTTTGCTGATGTTGGTGACTGGAAGTTGGGGAAGTACTGAAATTTAAAAAAAATTGGAATTTTTTTTGGAATTTTCAAAAAAAATTTTTTTCGAAAAATTCCAAAATTTCTAAAAAAAATGATTACCAGTTCCCAGAATATGACGATTCAATTCGTTTGCATAAAATTCCAGTGGGAGCGGACGGGACGGATTGAATGGGATGGCTGCTGCTTGTTGCATGGTTAGCTGAATAAAGATTTTTTGAAAATCGAATCTTAAAAAAATTGAAGAAAACAGAATCAAAAAATGACCAGGAATTGACAAGGAAAATCAAAAAAAATGACAGGAAATCAATAGAAAATCCAAGAAAAATAGTTGAATTTTTGGCGAAAAATGGGTAGATCAAAAATTATTTTTTCCAAAAAAAAAAAAAGAAATTCAGAAATTCGAAAATTTTTGAAATTGTGGAAAATTCTGAGATTCTGAGATCCTGAAATTCTGAGATTCTGAAATTCTGAGATTCTGAGATTATGAGATTCTGAGATTCTGAGATTCTGAGATTCTGAGATTCTGAGATTCTGAGATTCTGAGATTCTGAGAATCTGAGATTCTGAGATTCTGAGATTCTGAGATTCTGAGAATCTGAGATTCTGAGATTCTGAGATTCTGAGATTCTGAGATTCTGAGATTCTGAGATTCTGAGATTCTGAGATTCTGAGATTCTGAGATTCTGAGATTCTGAGATTCTGAGATTCTGAGATTCTGAGATTCTGAGATTCTGAGTTTCTGAGATTCTGAGATTCTGAAATTCTGAGATTCTGAAATTCTGAGATTCTGAAATTCTGAGATTCTGAAATTCTGAGATTCTGAGATTTTGCACGACTGTTGCATGGTTAGCTGAATAAAGATTTTTTGAAAATCGAATCTTAAAAAAATTGAAGAAAACAGAATCAAAAAATGACCAGGAATTGACAAGGAAAATCAAAAAAAATGACAGGAAATCAATAGAAAATCCAAGAAAAATAGTTGAATTTTTGGCGAAAAATGGGTAGATCAAAAATTATTTTTTCCAAAAAAAAAAAAGAAATTCAGAAATTCGAAAATTTTTGAAATTGTGGAAAATTCTGAGATTCTGAGATCCTGAAATTCTGAGATTCTGAAGTTCTGAGATTCTGAGATTCTGAGATTCTGAGATTCTGAGATTCTGAGATTCTGAGATTCTGAGAATCTGAGATTCTGAGATTCTGAGATTCTGAGATTCTGAGATTCTGAGATTCTGAGATTCTGAGATTCTGAGATTCTGAGATTCTGAGATTCTGAGATTCTGAGATTCTGAGATTCTGAGATTCTGAGATTCTGAGATTCTGAGATTCTGAGATTCTGAGATTCTGAGTTTCTGAGATTCTGAGATTCTGAAATTCTGAGATTCTGAAATTCTGAGATTCTGAAATTCTGAGATTCTGAAATTCTGAGATTCTGAGATTTTGCACGACTGTGCACCAAATGCACGATTCCGCAGGACTGTTATGTTTTGACAGTTATGAGGGGGACTGGTCACATGAAACATGAGAAAAGTGGGCGGGGCGAAGAAGGGACTTGGAGGGACGAGGAGAGTAAGAGGAACGAGAAAACACTGTAACAGTACAGACGGAGACTTAGCTCTTGTCCGCATAAACAAAATTCGCTTCCTAAAGGTCACATGATGTCATATGAGGTTGTCCCTGTTCCTCGCGCTATGTTCCTACTGGGACATACGAAAAAAGGCGCCAAATTCAAAAAATTCGCAAAAAATTGGATAGAAATCGACAGAGAATCCTGGGTCCTGGTCCTGGGGGCACATTTTTATATTGATCCAACTCTTCTAACCATGCAAAAAGCCGAAACACCCCCGCGGAGAAAAAAAAATTAAGCCTCCTTTTCTGTAGTCTTACGTTTATGAAAGAAAAAGAAAAACGATTCAATAAGATTACGGGTACTGTAAGCGGGAAACAATGTTCAATCTCATAGCTTTCTCCACGCCCCACCCCTTCTTTACCGTAGTCGAACAGCATATGAGGCTCTTCCTTGTCCTCTATGTTGCGCAACTGAGTAACCTGATAGCCTAGTGACCCCTCGGACGACCAGACCGCGAGAAAAAACTATTGCGCAATAGGTTCAGGTGTTAGGAAGAGCAGACATGGTGAAGAAGAACACATTACGCTAAATGTATTACGACAAGTATCCATGAGAGGGGATGTTGTATTTAACAACTTAATTGAATTACGGGTACTGTATGCGGGTGTTTAGGAACCATCTGAATGTTACATGGCGGTTTTCAATTACCGGCCTGTGTTTGAAAGTGTTAGATAAAAAGATAAAAAATACTTCAACAATTTATTTTAAAAATTAAAAAAAATCATAATCTCCTCTCCACGGAAACATTAAAAACTCGAGTTTCCTCCGATTTTTTCTTTGCGAAAAAAATTGATTTCAAGTAATTTCGATACGGTTTTTGGACCAATAAAATCGATAAACTAGTCAATCCATTATGTAAAACAAAACTTAAACATAACAAATTATTTCTTAATTGATCATAATCATTTTTTCTTTGTTGATACAAGAATATCATCGTTGGAATATAGTCAAATAAAATTGGAATAAGACTTTGAAAGATAATTGCAAAAAATGATTGAATTTGGAGTTTTCTAGTTTGAGCAGAGACTTGAGAACTTTTAAAAAAGAACAAATAATAAATACAACATACTGAGAAAAATACAATTTGAGCCATTAAAATAAAATAAAGGAAAAGAAGAGATATAATGAGATAGGATTCCCAAAAACCCTGATAAGCCATAATCAGCATAGATTCTGTGAAAAATTCCTTGGCTGGACATGGAAGGTTCTGGAAAAAATTTTGATTTTTTTTTTGAATTTTTGGATTGTCTCACCCTCAAAATCTCCATTTTTGTGTATTCCTGATCTGGTAAATTCAAAAATACCGGGGTCAAAAGTGCCAAGTTTCCAAAAAAGTTGACAAAAATCCACAAGTTTCTTGTTGAAGTTTTAGAAATCGCCAATCGATGTTGAGCAATTAAACTGCTTCGATTTTCAAATAAAATGTTTATGGAGATTAGAATTCCTGAAATTAAAAAAAAAATTGAAAACTACAGTAATCCATTTTTAAAGTCTCACCAAATATGATCGCCATGAACAAATGAAATTGAAAAATAGGATCGGTTTTTCCTGCCAAACCAATGAAAACTCCAGATAAAGAAGGGAAAAAATTCATTGGGAGCACAAAAAATCCCAAAACTATTCCAGAAAAAATGGACCATGAATTCACTTTTAAAAGGCTTGATTTCACATTTTTCATGGTTTCAGGAGTCTTTTTTAAAATACAGAAAGTGCATAAAAATTGAATAGGAAGAGATACAAATTCGATAATTCTGGAATAAAAGACTAATCCATCTTTAGAAGCCAAAAATCTAGAATCCGAAGTACAAATTTCAGGATAAATAGTTTCGTAGTAGATTTTTAGAGCTTCGGAAGACATTTTTTCAAAAAATTTTAATTAAATTTTTCGAAAATTGTGCTCAGAAAGGAAATGATGTTTTGATAAGTTGGTCAAGTGAAGCGAAGCATGTATCAGACGGGAATTTTTCGAAATTTTCAGTTTTTCGAATTTTCTCCGACAAAATTCTGGTTCTCACAGGGAAGTACAAGAGGCCACAAAACACAAAAAAAATACGTAGACAAGATTCTTTTCAATAATTAGTTTTGAGTTCAAAAAATCCAAAATTACAAAAAAATTCGAAAATTTTTAATTTTGGAAAAAAAAACGGTTTTAAACTAAATGTTTAAAAATAATTTAAAAAATTGGACTGAATTGAGAAATTCAGATTTTTCAAAATCTGATAATTTGAATTTCTTTGATTTCGAGATTTTGGAATCCTGAAATTTTGAAATTCTGAGATTCTGAATTTTACGAATACCAAGATTTCAGAATCACGGAACTCCAAAATCCCAGATTTTGGCTTCTATTTGAAAATTTAAGAGTCATTTTTTAACTTCAAAAGTTTCTGATTTTTCAAAATCATAGATTCTCGAAATTCAAAGTTGATTTTCTTTTTGTAATATTTTTTAGAATTTCAGGAGTTCGAAAATCCAGAATTTCGGATTTCTAAAATCTGAAATTCTCTGTTAAAAAATAATTTTCAAGGTTTCAAAGTTTCCGAATTCCAAAAATCACAGATTCTCGATTTTTTAAAAATTGTTTTTGATATTTTGATCTGGAAACCTATTGAACCGGGTAAAACCTTGTCTACGTATTTTTTTGTGTTTTGTAGTCTATTGTACTTCCCTGTAAGAACCAAATATTTGTCAAAAAAATTCAAAAAACTGAAAAATTCGTATAACATTTAGTCTCATACATTTCGTTTCATTTGACCATATTATCAAAATTCATACTTTCTGAGATCATTTGTCGAAAATTTCCGAAACAAAAAAATGTCTTCCGATTCTCTGAACATCTACCTGGAATAGTGCATGCTTGCCAACGACTTGAAAACGCCCATACCCTGGATATTGTAGCCAGTGGCTACTAGCCACCATGAAAGAAAAATGAAAATGAAAATTTTGAAAATTATGAGAATTGCATTAATCCAAGTTCCTTCGTCCGTTTTAACAACATTCAAGTCAGAATGAGAGGTGTTGAATGGGTTACTGTATCACTTTTTGAGCAAATTCAGATACAATATTTTTATGATTTATGAAATTATTAATGCATTTCAAAAAAAAGAATGCCGCTTTAATCGAAAGCTAAAGATTTTTTGAGCAGCTCTGCAACAATTTCAGGGTCCATTTCTCTGAGATTTTCTGGAATAACTGAGCGAATATCCTCTTTGGATTTTATTTTCTCCAGGCAAATTTTCTGGAAAATAAATCAATTTATTGCTCAGATCAGAATTAGTAGTCTAACGAAACTTACTTGTAATTCTTTCATTCTGTAATTTCCAGCCAATTCTAACTTATGTTTCAAGTCCATTTTTGATTTTTCAACCAAAAACTCTTCACATTTTTTGATAATTAAAGGAGTGTCGAACATATCTGCCACTGATAGAATCCCTTGGACCGTATCTTCTGAAGTAATTATTTTCAAACAATAGGATAAGTACAGTAACCCACCATCAATTCTATTTTCTCCATATAAAACCTCTAGATAGTATTGGAAGTCATGGGGATTCACATCCTTCAATTCGATTTCTGATTTTTCAGATTCTTGAAATTTTCCCAAAAATAGAGTGGAAAAATAAGGAGAATGCGAGGAGAGATACTGAAAAATTGAAACGTTTTTCAAATTGAAATTAAAAATTAAAATAAAAACTCACCAACTTCGAAACATAGAATTTTCGATCCTTCACTTTCAATATAACATCCGAAAATTGTTGCATTTCCTCTCCGAAACTTCTCAGTTCATTTTTAAATCCCATAATTGTTTTAATTTTCACATCGACCTCCACTGCCAATTCTCCATTATTCAAATATTCATTTTTCATAGTTTCCCAGCTAATGAATCTGGGAAATTTCACAATGAAACTGGGACAACGCCAACGTCTACTTGCAGACATTATATGGGATTTTTCCTGTGTTTTTGAGAATATTTTCAATGTGAATTCAGCGCGAATTTCTTGATTTTCAGTCACATTTGTGTTCAAATACATTCCGAGATGTTCGTTATTTCTTCTTATCTCAATTTTCCTTAAATTAATTTCATTGGGATTCAAAAATGAGCAAAAATATTTACCATCCAACACCAGAATGCTCTTCTTCCGGACTATACAGACTGTGCCATTTTTTCGAATTTGCAACATCTTCAAATTTATATTTCAAAGTGAATTCTTTTTCAGGCATCTTAAAAATAAATATTTTTAAAAAATATCCATTGACAGAGAAGTTGAAGAATTGATAAGAAATTTAGTGATTAGCAATGAACAAATTGTTCTAAAAGATTCTGAAAATAGAAGCATTTGAATGTTCTCTAATGAATACCCAATTTAAATATTGGTTTTTAGATTTCGGTTTTTAAAAAAATTCGATCTTCCAAATAATATAGTCTTTCAAAAATAAGTGACAAGTTTAAGAGCTAGCAATGAGAATGAGAAAATTTCGACACTGATAAGTTAGAGTGACGCACCGGTAAAGGCGTTAACGACATGTAAAGGCATGCCGCCGGTAAAATTTGGAGGCCATGGCATAGAAAGCTTCGTGTAGAAAACAGACAGTGCATTAAAAACAATTTCAGCGGGGGGAAACAAAAAATAGGGAACCAGCATGTATTTGAAGGAGGCAAAAACAACAGAAAGACAATTCAAAGATACGAAAGTAAAAAGAAAGATGACCTATTTATTAGAAGAGCCACTATTAGAAATTTTTAAAGGTCCGCAACACTTTTCACGACTGCACGCAATTTCGAAAGGCTCAAAACACATTTTTAGGCTAATCAGGTCATACTTGCGACCGGGCCTGTGCCGGGCCCTTCGCGGGTCTTGCCGTAGTTTCTCTCAGAAGCAATACTTCTAGATCAACTAAATTAGATATGATAGAACTCGACGAGTTCTACAAAATTATACTATGTGGAGACCTGTGTCTTGTCTATGAACAAAGCTACAAGTCATAAAATGGCCGGGCCTTGCGCGCCGGCGCGTGCCGGGCCGTGTTTGTTCAAAAACAATGCACAATTCTTTTAATTATATTCTTTTGTAGCACTCGTCGAGTTCTATCATATCTAATTTAGTTGATCTCAAAATATTGGTTTTAAAAGAAACTATGACAGATTCTGCGAAGGCCAAAGGTCCGGTCGCAAATATGAATCAGGCTACCGAACGGCTCCGTTTTTTTAAAGTTTTTTTTTTCCATTGAAATATCTATTTTTACCCCCATCTGCCAAATCTCTTTATTTATTTATTTATTTATTTACCAGCAAGCTGGTGCGCCTTCGGCGCGGTTTAATCTAATTTTCAATTGGTTTGTCGCTCCGCTCCTTATTTTTTCTCAAAGCAAATTATGGGGTTATTCAGCTAGGTAAAATACCGGTAAAAACCTTTTACCTGTATTTTACCTGTATCGCTCATTCAGTAAACAAGTAAACAACCCCCTGCTACAGGTATTTTACCTGTGTGTGTGTGTGCCTGCGTCTCTCGAAAACAAGCGGTGTCGCACTGAATAAGCGCTACAGGTAAAATACCTGTATTTTACCGGTTTTTTACCTAGCTGAATAACCCCATTATATTTCATTTTCCAGTTTTTCAAAACCGGACAGCCAACGGAAAAAGAGGTCAAATTGCGCCGAAGCGCACCAGCCAGCTGTTTGAAGCGCCGGAGGCGCAGCAAACAGGCTGGTTCTGAAAAACATTTCGTTGTAAAAACTTTTTTTTTGTAATTTTGGATTTTTTGATCTTTAAAACTATTGAATCGAAAACAATCGTTGTCTACGTACTTTTTTGTGTTTGTGGCCTCTTGTACTTCCCTGTGAAAACCAAAATTTCGTCTGAAAAAGTTCAAAAAATCGTAAAAATTCGTATAACTTTTAGTCTGCTACATGCTTCGTTTCACTTGACCAGATTACCAATATTCATATTTTCTGAGATCATTTTTCAAAATTTTCAAACAAAAAAATGTCTTCCGACTCTCTGAAAATCTACTATGAAACTATTTATCCTGAAATTTGTACTCCCGATTCTAGATTTTTGGCTTCTAAAGAAGGATTAGTCTTTTATTCCAGAATTATCGAATTTTTATCTCTTCCAATTCAATTCTTATGCACTTTTTGTATTCTAAAAAAGACTCCGGAAACTATGAAAAATGTGAAATCAAGCCTCTTAAAAGTGAATTTATGGTCCATTTTTTCTGGAATTATTTTGGGATTTTTTGTGACCCCATTCAATTTTTTCCCTTATTTTTCTGGATTTTGTATTGGTCTAGCTGAAAAAACCAATATAATTTTTCAATTCTATTTGGGTTTGGCGGTCACATTTGGTAAAAATGTTTTAATGGATTACTGTAGTTCTAGAAAATTTCAGGAATTCTAATTTCTATAACCATTTTATTCGAAAATCGAAGCAGTTTAATTACTCAAAATCGTTGGGCAATTTCTAAGACTTCAACAAGAAACTTGTGGATTTTTATCAATTTATTTGGGAGTATGGCACTTTTGAGCCCGGTATTTTTGCATTTACCGGACCAGGAAACCACGAAATTAGAGATTTTGAAGGTGAGGATTTCAAAAAATGTGAAAAATCTAAAATTTTCCAGAATCTTCCCTGTCCAGCTAAGGAATTTTTCACAGAATCTATGCTGATTATGGCTTATCAGGGTTTTTGGGAATCCTATCTTACTGTAGCTCTTATCTTCATTTATTTCAATTTAATGGCTCAAATTCTGTTTTTCTCAATTTGTTGTATTTATTATTTATTCATTTTCAAAAGTTCCCAAGTGTCTGCTCAAACTAGAAAACTCCAAATTCAATCATTTCTTGCGATTTTCTTTCAAAGTCTCATTCTAATTTTATTTGATTATATTCCAACGATGATATTTTTGGATCGCCAAAGAAAAAATGATTATGATCAGTTGAATAATAATTTAATGGGTTTATCAATCATTGCACATAATGGGTTGACTAGTTTATCAATTTTGATTGTACAGAAACCTTATCGGAATTTTTTTAAATCCATTTTTTCTGGAAAGAAAAAATCTGAGGAAGTTCGAGTATTTAATGTTTCCGGGGAGAGGAGATTGTAATTTTTTCTGAAATAAATTGTTGCATTTTTTGGAGATTTTGAAAATTTTTTGGAAATTCCGAACAAAAAGAAAATTCATTTCTGAAAATTCGTTTTGAACCCAATTCTATCCAAAAACCAACTTCCTAGCTCATCTAGAACTCGAGATAGGGTCATTTGAAGTTTCCGAGGTTAGAGACGCAGCGTGTCTCGTCGTCTGCGTCTCTAGCCTCCTGAACTTGAAGCGGCTCTATCTCAGTTCCCAGAAGTGCTAGAGATGTGATTTTCAGAGAGAATTGTAGGAAATTTTGTCTATTTTATGATTAGAAATTTTTTTAAAAAATGCTGAAAGTTTTATTCAAAAATGCTGAGCAGAACAATGCGAAACTTTGACAATCGTTTTCTTGTTCCTCTCACAAAAAATCAAACTAATGAAAAATTTTCGATAAGGATAATGGACCAAAATAATGCACAAACTTCCTATTCCCTTGTGTAAAATTGCCGGTAAAAATGTCACATTATTTTTCGTCTGACTATATTGCTCAGCCTCATTTTTCAACATAAATATGATAGTAGGAATCAAAAGACATAAAATAGGAATAGCAGTTTGGAGTACGGTAGCATAAAATGAACGAGTCTGAAGACGTCGGGTTTCAAACGACACGTGGTTGGATTTTGCGTAAAGGAGATAGTAGAGACAGCAGGTGGAGAAGAAAAGTGTTTGGAAAAGAAGAATGGTATTGATTAGAAGGATTACTGTAGTTGAGTAGGTTTCCCAGAAACCAGAATAGGCGAATATGAGGATGGGTTCGGTGAAGAAGGAGATTGGAGGGCAGGGGAGTTCCTGGAAAATCGAATTTTTCAGAACTTCTAGAATCTCAGAATCTCAGAATCTCAGAATCTCAGAATCTCAGAATCTCAGAATCTCAAAATCTCAGAATCTCTCAATCTCCAAAAATTCCAGCGTTTCCAAAAACTCACTTTCAACAAATCCTTTTTTTCCAATTTCCTGATCCGGTAAATTCAAATAAATCGGTGTAACCAGTCCCATACAAGCCAGAAAGTTGCCAGAAATCCATAAAATTCTGGTTCTAGACTTTTTAATACTAAAAATATTATTGATAATCAAACTGCTCCGATTTTCAAATAGTGACATTATCGAGATGATCATAGCTGAAAATTTTAGATTTCAAGGTTGATAAATTCTGAATTTTCAGTATAACGGATTTCCCAGGACCCAGGACCCAGGACCCAGGACCCAGGACCCAGGACCCAGGACCCAGGACCCAGGACCCAGGACCCAGGACCCAGGACCCAGGACCCAGGACCCAGGACCCAGGACCCAGGACCCAGGACCCAGGACCCAGGACCCAGGACCCAGGACCCAGGACCCAGGACCCAGGACCCAGGACCCAGGACCCAGGACCCAGGACCCAGGACCCAGGACCCAGGACCCAGGACCCAGGACCCAGGACCCAGGACCCAGGACCCAGGACCCAGGACCCAGGACCCAGGACCCAGGACCCAGGACCCAGGACCCAGGACCCAGGACCCAGGACCCAGGACCCAGGACCCAGGACCCAGGACCCAGGACCCAGGACCCAGGACCCAGGACCCAGGACCCAGGACCCAGGACCCAGGACCCAGGACCCAGGACCCAGGACCCAGGACCCAGGACCCAGGACCCAGGACCCAGGACCCAGGACCCAGGACCCAGGACCCAGGACCCAGGACCCAGGACCCAGGACCCAGGACCCAGGACCCAGGACCCAGGACCCAGGACCCAGGACCCAGGACCCAGGACCCAGGACCCAGGACCCAGGACCCAGGACCCAGGACCCAGGACCCAGGACCCAGGACCCAGGACCCAGGACCCAGGACCCAGGACCCAGGACCCAGGACCCAGGACCCAGGACCCAGGACCCAGGACCCAGGACCCAGGACCCAGGACCCAGGACCCAGGACCCATAATTTTATAACTCACCAAAACTAACTGGACACCCTATGAAGCTCTGAACCGCATTTGAAACTCCCAAATCACTCAAAAACCCAATATAAAATCCAGCTAAGTGCGGATAGAAAAAGTATGGTGTCGACAAATATGAATACAGTAATCCAGTCGATAAATACCAAAAGTTCAAATTCAAAAGACTCAATTTTACATTATTCATGTTTTTCGGAGTTTTTTTGAAGATACAGAAAAATGCAAAAAGTTGAATAGGTAGGGAAATTGTTGAAATAAGTCTAGCAGAGAATTGAAATCCATGTTTTGAGGAAAAATGATTTTCATCAGAATTTTTATCACAATTGATAAGATAAGAATGTTGGTAGTAATCGGAAAATGAGAAGTTTTGAGTCATAGGGTGAGGGGGAGGGTTGATAAATGAGAAAAAATTGTGTGGGGGGAGAAAAAAAATATGGAGATGTTGATTTAATTATTTAAAGGGAGACATAGAAAATATGTTGTGACGGAGAGGAATTTAATTAGTATAGGGAGCTAAAAATATGTTGATGTATTGAATTCAGAATCGAAAATGAAAAATTTCAAACAAAAATTTTATTTATGCCCTCATGGAAATCGGAGAAAGTTGGAACAGTTCTAATCTTATTATCATTTTGTTTTTTACAAAAAATCACAGATAATAAAAATGTTCTATATGGAAAATGAACTAAAACAATCCGGAAATAAATCAACTATTCCATTCTAATAATCCGGATTTCAAATCACTATTCAAAATCACTATTCACTAAATCACAAAATAATCCAAATAAATCACTAAATCAATAAATCACAATTTAGCCATTCAAATCACTATTCCATTCTTATTGGTTCAGAGTCCAACGATTTTATTAACGATTAATAGAAATCAAGAGAAATTCGATCAATCGAAAACGAATTTCACATTTTTACCACTAGTTCTTCATAAGGGACTCGGTAGTTTCTGTATTATTTTGATCCATTTTCCCTACCGATCATTTTTATTTTCTGTAGTGTCTTGAAAAAAACAGAAAGGTAATAAAATTACAAATGCTTAGATTCCTATTTCCTGAAGTTCTTTTGTAAACGTAAGAATAAATGTTGCATTCAGAAATTCAAAGTTACGTCTCACAATCAGATAGAGATCTTTGAGACCTAATCAGGACGGTCTTACGAGCATGTAGCCCAAAGTTAATAATCAACCAACTTTATTAGATATAGGAATGAAGAGTTCTGGGTTGGTGACACCTTCGTTAGCGTTCGACAGATCGTGGCTGACGGCTGTGCTGAAGTCATGGGAGTCGTTTATCGGTCGGTTGTTGATCCTTCAGTAGAACGTGCTGTTTCGGTATTGGTGCTCCATCAGATGTGATTCTTCTCATGTCGCTATTGTCGATACTGATTGTTTGGCTCCATCGTCTTCCTTATACGTAGTAAATCCTGTACAGCGCCACGTGGATATCCAGAAGTCTATAGTAGATATTGGTGGCGTGGTCACTTTTCTTACTTCAGCAATTTTCTCTTATACAGTCATCATCAATTATGTATCAGTCAGAGTGGTTGTACGATACCGCGTGTTTAAGGTCGGGCAATAGATCAACCTACATTCAAACCCATCGCTGAACAATTTTGAATTACTCTTTTTTTTGCTTTCGTCATTTATTATTTTCTCCAAAACCAGTCATACGTATCTTTCACTACTAGCTTCAAAAACTAATTAATGATTTCCCGTTCATTTGGCTAGATCAGCCTATAGTCACATTATTTCCTCAAAAATTCTGTAGAAAAAAAGTAAGAAACCCGCTCAAAGTTTCCACATGTCTTCTCAATTAACCGATTATTTCAAAAACATATACCCAATTTTGTGTCTAAATTCGTCTGGAAGCTTTTGGAAATTTCTAGAGTCCAAAGAAAATTTTGTGAACACCTGTCGACTAATTACCCTCATTAACCTCCCTCTACAACTATTTACATTTTTCTGTATTTTGAAAAAAAAACTCCGAAAGCTATGGATTCTGTGAAATGGAGTCTTTTGAATTTAAATGTTTCTTATACATTCTGTGGTATTTATTATTCGTTCCTTTCGACACCATACTTTTTTCATCCACAACGAGCTGGATTCTATATTGGAATTATGAGTGATTTGGGGATTTCAAATAGATTGCTTTATTTTTCTCAACGAATGACTAACTTTTGTAGGTGTTTGTTTCCAACAAAACTAACTTTACGGTTTTTTTGAAAGTCTGAACATTTCAGCGATGATGTTGTCATTTTTAATTCTTTTCGAAAATCGGAGCAATGTAATTTTCAATAATATATTCCGGTTTAAAAATAATTCAAGAAGGATTTTTTGGTTGCTTTTTCATATTGTTGGATGTATGGGTCCATTTGTTCCCATTTATTTTAATTTTCCAGATTCTGATGAAGCCAGAATTATTGTGTTGGAAGTAGGCAGATTTTGAAGTTTTACGACACGTTCTCTGGAGAACTCAACTTCAAGCCTATTGTCCACTGTACAGAAAAATTCAAACTAGTTCTTATGCATTGATATTATATATCACGAAAGTTGGGACACTTTTAAGGTAAAAAATGTACATTTGGTTCGGACCCACCCAGTATGGTCCAAACGGTGACCAACTTTGGTCAAAAAATGAAATTTTTTCTCGATGGAGATAATGATTAGATTCAACTTGCAATAGTTTATACTTAATATTTTGAACATTTTTTGTGTTAAAACAAAAATTCTAACTCGTTTCCTTTCAGCTGAAAATTTCGATTTTATTTCCAATGTTGACAAAAATCACTGAAAATCGGTCGTCGTGAAAAATTTTAACATTAGCTGAAAAAAGATAACATCAGATTCGGATTCAGCGTGCAAAATACCAGTAGAAATCATTTGTTTCGAATTGGATATCCTGGGCATAAGGCAAGTTTTAGGCCAAAATGTGCCCAAAAATGAGGTTTCACCATGTGGGGGAGTACATGGCAACAAAAAATCGTCCAAAATCGACCATCTCCAATTTTGATGAAATTTGCACCAGATGTCGTCTATTTGATGGTTAGTATTTTGGCGAAGTTTCAGAATTCGTTTTCATCGTCTTCGTGCTTTTTCCGAAACACGAAAAAAGCTGCAAAAGTGCTTCCAATTCCATTTTCAGTGAAAAAATGAGGGTTGCCGAAATGTACGAAGACGGTGAGAACGAACTTCCAAACTTTGCCAGAATACTAACCATTAAAAATACTACATCTGGTGCAAATTTCATCAAAATTGGAGATGGTCGATTTTGGAAGAATTTTTGTTGTCATGTACTCCCCCACATGATGAAACCTCATTTTTGGGCACATTTTGGCCTAAAACTTGCCTTATGCCCAGGATATCCAATTCGAAACAAATGACTTCTACTGGTATTTTGCACGCTGAATCCGAATCTGATGTTATCTTTTTTCAGCTAATGTTAAAGTTTTCCACGACGACCGATTTTCAGTGATTTTTGTCAACATTGGAAATAAAATCGAAATTTTCAGCTGAAAGGAAACGAGTTAGAATTTTTGTTTTAACACAAAAAATGTTCAAAAATAGCAAGTATAATCTATTGCAAATTGAATCTAATCATTATTTCCATCGAGAAAAATTTCATTTTTTGACCAAAGTTGGTCACCGTTTGGACCATACTGGGTGGGTCCGAAACAAATGTACATGTTTTATCTTAAAAATGTCCCAACATTCATGGCATATAATATCAATACATAAAAACTGTTTGAATTTCTAGTTTGAATTTTTCTGTACACTAGTTTGAATTTTTCTGTACAGCACTATTTTCGGTTCTGCCAGAGAATGCGTCTTACAAAGTTCGAAAATTCGAAATAAAATTAAAAATTTTAGGTTATTACCTAGATTTCAATTTTTCACGATTCTAACTCAAATGTTCTTAATTTCAGGCCTTGCCATGTCCTCCAAAATACTTCTTCACTGAAAATGTTCTCGTTTTCCCAACAGAGAGTTTCTGGTATACCTATTTAACTGCAGCAAACTTATTGTCAAATGGAACGCTTATTTTTCAAATTCTCTTCTTTTCCGTCTGCTGTCTCTACTATACCTTCTTCGCCAAATCATCTCAACTGTCTTCTGAGACTCGACGTCTTTAGATTCGCGCATTTTTCGGAATTGTTCTTCAAATCATCATTCCATTTTTGTTGATTATGATACCAATAGTGTTGTTGAAAAAAAGAGATAATTTTGATCAATCGAAAAATAACTTCACTTGTTTACCAGTGGTTCTTCATAAGGGAATCGCTAGTTTATGTATACCTTTGATCCATTTTCCCTATCGAACATATTTATTTTCTGTGATTTGTTGTAAAAAACAAAATGATAATAAGGTAACAAATCTCCCAGTTTCGATTTCTATGAAACCATAAATACCATTTTGTGAAACTTTTTCAAATAAATGATTCATTTCGAAATCATTAAGAATAACTTTCAACAGATTCTGTATGTATGTATGTAGCGTGCATGTTCACCCACTCAAAGTTAACTGATCAAGCTGAAACGTGGACAGATAGATCAGAATTGTGGCTTTAGTTGATGCCCGAACTTTTGGTTTTTCGAATTTTTGATTTTGAAGTATTCTGGTTGGTTTCACCGCAGTAAAGGGGCAAAGGGTCCTAAACCGACTGGTTGTCAATGAATTCAGGTTTTTGGATTTTTTTTTTCTGAAATTTAAAAGATTTCCAGAACTTTTTGAAACTTTTCCGCATTACTCAATTTTTTTGGATGATTTGAGACTATTCAAAGTTTGGACAGCTCTAGTTTTTCAACACCTTAGGTATTTTCGAAAATGTATTTTTTAAACTTCTTCGAAAAATTCGAACTATTTGAACTCTTTCGTGATTCATTTTTCAATCTGGAACCAGTCAGGCATTCTTTTTGTACTCGCTTGAAAAAACTAATCAATTATTTTCTCAAAACTTGGCCAGACATCACATTTTCTATAGTTCTGGTCACATTTTTTCAAAAATTCTGTCAGAAAATCTATTCTGAAAATCGCTAAAAACTTCCAAATGTCTCAACAATTAAACGAATATTTCAAGAATGTTTATCCAATTTTGTGCCAAAATACTTCTGGAAGCTTCTCGAAATTCCTAGAATCCAAAGAGAATTTTGTACTCACCTGTCGGCTAATTACCCTTATTACCCTGCCCTTCCAGCTTTTCACATTCTACTGTATTCTGAAAAAAACACCAAAAGCTATGGAATCTGTGAAATTCAGTCTATTGAATTTGAATTTTTGGTATACATTCTGTGGAATTTTTTATTCATTTTTTTCGGCATCATACTTTTTCGACCCTCATAGAGCTGGATTTTATATTGGAAGTTTGACTGATTTGGGTGTTTCAAATGAATTTCAGTGCTTCTTGCAAGTTTTGACGACTTTTTGTAGGTTTTCTAATTCGAAAATTTTCATTAAAACTTGAATGTTTCAGTGATGAAATTGTCATTGCTGATACTTTTTGAAAATCGGAGCAGTTTAATTGTCAATAATATTTTTCGATTCAAAAATAATTCAACGAGAAGCTTATGGCTGTTTTTCAATATTGCTGGATATATGGGACCATTTGCTCCCGTTTATTTTAATTTACCGGATTCTTATGAAGCCAGAATTCTTCTGTTGGAGGTAAGCAGCTTTTGAAATTCTAACACTAGAAAGCTGGGAAGACATCAGAAATTCAGAAAAATATCTTCAATTTTCAGTCTTTTCCATGTCCTCCAGAAGAATTCTTCACCGAAAATATTCTCGTTTTCCCCTCAGAAGGTTTTTGGTTTTCCTATTTGAGTGCCACACTTTTATTTTCAAATGGAATTATTTTTTTACAAATCCTTTTCTTTTCTGTCTCCTGTCTCTACTATTTCTTTCATGTCAAATTGTCCCAAGTGTCTTCTCAAACTCGAAGTCTTCAAATTCGATCTTTTTTTGGTGTTGTTCTTCAAACCACCATTCCATTTTTGTTCGTTCTGATTCCAACAACTCTATTATTGATTAATAGAAATCCAGAAAAATTTGATCAATCGAAAAATAATTTCTTATTCTTACCATTGGTTTTTCATAAGGGAGTTGGTAGTTTATGTATTCTTTTGGTACATTTTCCTTATCGAACATTTTTATTTTCTGTAATTTGCTGTAAAAAACAAAATGATAATAAGATTACAAATGTACCACTTTCTACTACTATGAGAGCATAAAGTATTTTTTGAGACTTTTGTTTGAAATAAAACTTTTAAAATCCGAGAATTTGAAATTCTCACTCTTACCTACTAATTTTCGTTTGTCATCTATTATTTCCTCCGAAACTTGTCATACATTCTTTTTTGTAATCGAAAAAAAAACTGAATAGTTATTTATGTTCCATTTGGCTAGACAATCACATTTTCTACAGTTCCGGTCACCTCATTTTCTCACATACTCTGTCAAAAAAACTATTCTGGAAACCTCTGAAATTTTCCAAATGTCTCAACAACTAAACGAATATTTCAGGGATGTTTACCCAATTATGTGCCAGAACGCAGTCTAACCGCTGTACAACGTTTTGTCAGAATGCATAACCTAACTGTCAGGCCTAACTCCAAAAAGCTTTTTAGCGCTTTCCCCGAGCTCAACTCTGTGAAAATTGAATTACTCAATATTCTTGTTTGTTTCGTAATTTATTATTCCCACCAAAGCCAGTCATACGTATCTTTTCGTACTCGCTTGAAATAACAAATTAATTATTTTTCCTTCCTTCGACTGGACGGATACAATTCCTATAGTTCCGGTCACAAAATATTCTATTCTGTCAGAAAAGTAAACTTCTGAAAACCGCTGAAGATTTCCAAATGTCTCAACAACTGCTCGATTATTTCAATAATATATATCCGGTCCTGTGCCAAAATTCTTCTGGAAGCTTTTCGAAATTTCTAGAATCCAAAGAGAACTTTGTGCTCATATGTCGACTGATTACCCTTATCAACGTACCATTCCAGCTTCTTGCATTCTATTGTATTCTCAAAAAAACGCCAAAAGCTATGGATTCTGTAAAATGGGCACTTTTGAATCTTAATTTTTGGTATACATTTTGTGGAATTTTTTATTCATTTCTGTCGACACCATACTTCTTTCATCCTCACAGAGCTGGATTTTACATCGGATTCTTGAGTGATATGGAAGTTCCAAAAGAATTTCAATATCTTTTACAACGTTCGGCTAACTTTTGTATGTTTTTTACTAGGGTTGGCTTGGGGGCGAAAAGGGGCGATCCCCGCCCCGCACCCCCGGGGCGGGGATGCGCCCCCGCCCCGGGTGGCGGCATACGTTGCGTAATTACGCGTAATTGAGTGGACCAATTGACTTGAAACTTTCAGGGTAGGCTAATTGGGTACCCTGAATCATAAAAAAATTGAAAAAATTTGGTTTCTGCTTCATTCGACAAACTTCTTTTTCTACAGGCGGGGCGGGGGCGAATCCCCGCCCCGCTTGCGGGGCTCCCGCGTAAAAGCGGGAGCCCCGTTGCCAACCCTATTTTTTACCATATAAGTTTTAAAAATTTTTTCAAAACATCTGAAACGTTCAGCGATCATATTGGCATTTTTGATCCTATTTGAATCAGTCAGAGTGGTTGTACGATACCGCGTGTTTAAGGTCGGGCAATAGATCAACCTACATTCAAACCCATCGCTGAACAATTTTGAATTACTCTTTTTTTTGCTTTCGTCATTTATTATTTTCTCCAAAACCAGTCATACGTATCTTTCACTACTAGCTTCAAAAACTAATTAATGATTTCCCGTTCATTTGGCTAGATCAGCCTATAGTCACATTATTTCCTCAAAAATTCTGTAGAAAAAAAGTAAGAAACCCGCTCAAAGTTTCCACATGTCTTCTCAATTAACCGATTATTTCAAAAACATATACCCAATTTTGTGTCTAAATTCGTCTGGAAGCTTTTGGAAATTTCTAGAGTCCAAAGAAAATTTTGTGAACACCTGTCGACTAATTACCCTCATTAACCTCCCTCTACAACTATTTACATTTTTCTGTATTTTGAAAAAAAACTCCGAAAGCTATGGATTCTGTGAAATGGAGTCTTTTGAATTTAAATGTTTCTTATTTTTTTTTTTCTTAACATTCTGTGGTATTTATTATTCGTTCCTTTCGACACCATACTTTTTTCATCCACAACGAGCTGGATTCTATATTGGAATTATGAGTGATTTGGGGATTTCAAATAGATTGCTTTATTTTTCTCAACGAATGACTAACTTTTGTAGGTGTTTGTTTCCAACAAAACTAACTTTACGGTTTTTTTGAAAGTCTGAACATTTCAGCGATGATGTTGTCATTTTTAATTCTTTTCGAAAATCGGAGCAATGTAATTTTCAATAATATATTCCGGTTTAAAAATAATTCAAGAAGGATTTTTTGGTTGCTTTTTCATATTGTTGGATGTATGGGTCCATTTGTTCCCATTTATTTTAATTTACCGGATTCTGATGAAGCCAGAATTATTCTGTTGAAGGTAAGCAGATTCTGAAGTTGTACATGATCCGAAGACAAGTCGGTTTGCAATATCTCGCAAAATTAGAATTTTCAGTACTTGCCATGTCCTCCAAAACATTTCTTCACCGAGAATGTTCTCGTTTTCCCAACAGACGGTTTTTGGCGTGCTTATTTAAGTGCATCATTTTTAGTTTCGAATGGAATTATTTTTACACAGATTCTTTTCTTTTCTGTCTGCTGTCTCTACTATCTCTTCTATGCCAAATCATCTCAAGTTTCTTCTGAAACTCGACGTCTTCAGATTCGCTCATTTTTTTGCATTGTTCTTCAAACCACTATTCCATTTTTGTTGGTCTTAATTCCAATCATTTTATTAACGATTGATTCAAATCCAGTAATTTTCAATCAACCGAAAAATACTTTCACATTTTTACCTTTAGTTTTACAAAAGGGAATCGGTAGTTTATGCATTACTCTTGTTCATTATCCTTATCGAACATTTTTGTTTTCTCTGATTTGTTTTAAGAAACATAATGATAATAAGATTGCCAACGTTCCATCTTCAATTTCATAAAGTGTTTTTTTTTGCGAAATTCAATTTTTCCATGTATTTTTCAATCACTAACCTCAAAATTCTTAGAAGTTCAAGTGTACTTACTGAATGTAATACCAACACATTTGGAACAGTTTGATTTTTTTTGTACATAGGACAATGGGTCGATGCTCGAAAACTACAGAGAATGTGTGTTAATCATGAAGCTGCGAATTTTTGAGTTTTTGGGATAAACTATAAAACAATACAGAACGGCTCTGGTTTTCTCTACCCAGACGTTCAGCACTTCGAGCTCTTGTACAGTTGGAAGCAACTCATTCAAATTTACTTTCCGATCTAATGGTTTAGCCCCTCCAAAGTTTTCAAAGTGATCGAAAACTTGGCAGTCGAGATCCAGATTTCTAAAAATGGAAGTCAATTGAAAATATGTATTTGTGTGTCTTATTGAGCGGTACTCTGTTTAATTATTCCCATCTTTACAGTTCCCCGTAATTTGGAACTTGTCTTTTTTAGCTAATCTCTCAAAATTTTGAAATACTCTTTTTTTTTGTTCTCTTTCATCATTCATTATTTTCTCCAAAACCATCCATGCGTATCATTTTGAAAAAAAAACTAATTAATGATCTCCTGTCTTTTGCTAGATCAGTCTATAGTTTCGTTCACATTATTTTCTCGAAAATTCTGTTTGAAAAAATTCTGAACCCCGCTGGAATAATTCCAAATGTCTCCAGATTTAACCGAGTATTTCAAAAATGTGTATCCAATTTTGTGTCAAAATTCTTCTGGAAGCTTTTGGAAGTTTCTAGAACCCAAAGAAAATTTCCTGAATACCTGTCGACTGATTACCCTTATTACCCTACCCTTTCAGCTTCTTACATTTTTCTGTATCCTGAAAAAAACGCCGAAAATCATGGATTCTGTAAAGTCGAGTCTTTTGAATTTGAATTTCTGGTATACATTTTGTGGAATTTTTTATTCATTTCTTTCGATCCCATACTTTTTCTACCCGCATAGAGCTCTATTGTTTCCTGGAATTTTGAGTGATTTGGGAATTTCAAACGCAATTATTTATTTGTTTCAACTTTTGAATAGTTTCTGTACGTTTTTTTTTCCATAAAAACATGTTAGGAGCTTTCGCCTAAATCGGAAAATTTCAGCGATGATATTGGCATTTTTGATACTTTTTGAAAATCGGAGCAGTCTAATTGTCAATAATATTTTTCGATTTAAAAATACTCCAACCAAGGCATTATGGATATTTTTAAATATTATTGTATGTATGGGACCATTCATTCCGATTTTTTTCAATTTTCCGGATTCCGATGAAGCCAGAGTTATCATGTTGAAAGTGAGGAGATCCTGAAGTTCCAGAACTTTGAATTCAACATAATCGTCCTTTTTTCAGTCCTTGCCGTGTCCTCCAAAAGAATTCTTTACCGAAAATATTCTCGTTTTACCAACAGACGGTATATGGAATACCTATTTAACTGCCTCATTTTTATTTTCGAATGGAATTCTATTTTTACAAATTTCATTCTTTTCCGTCTGCTGTCTTTACTATCTCTTCTATGCGAAATCATCTCAACTGTCTCCGGAAACTCGACGTCTTCAAATTCGCTCATTTTTCGGAATTGTTCTTCCAATCACTATCCCATTCTTGCTGGTTCTGTTTCCTTTGGTTTCATTAACGATTGATGCGAATTCGGAAAAATTCGATCAATCGAGAACAAATTTCACATTTTTACCGTTAATTTTACATAAGGGAATCGGTACTTTAGGTATACTTTTGATTCATTTTCCCTATCGAACATTTTTATTTTCTGTGATTTTTTGTAAAAATCAAAATGATAATAAGATTACAAATGTTCCAACTTCAAATTCTATGAGAACATAAAGTGTTTTTCGAAGTGTTTTTTAAAATGAAACTAAAAATGAAAATTTGAATCAATATTTCAAAGATCTTCAAAGCTCTGAGAATTTTGATAAAAAGTCATCTCTGATTTGAAAAATTCATATTACTCATCTTTTTCTTTCGTCAGTTTTCCCTCCAAGACGAGTCATGGGTATGTTTTTTGTACTCATTCGAGAACATAATTAATTCTTTCTGTTTTTTTTTCGTATCACTAGTCATATAGATCCTTTCGGCGTACTTCCGGTCAGATGGTTGTCTCGAGTCTTCTCAAACATTATGCCAGAAATTTTATCTGAATTCTGCTGATAATGTCTCAACAATTAACCGAATACTTCAATAATGTATACCCAACGTTGTGCCAGAACGCTTCTGGAAACTTTTCGAAATTTCTGGAATCCAAAGAAAATTATGTTTACATCTGTCGGCTAATTACCTTCATAAACCTCCCACTTCAGCTATTTACATTTTTCTGTATTCTCAAAAAGACTCCGAAAATCATGGATTCGGTGAAATCAAGTCTTTTGAACTTAAATTTCTGGTATACATTTTGTGGTATTTATTTCTCTTTTCTTTCGACACCATACTTCTTCAATCCACATAGAGCTGGATTTTACATCGGAATTTTGAATGATTTGGGAGTTTCGAACGAATTTCAATGCTTCTTGCAATCTTTAACTAATTTTGGTATGTTTTCTAATTGAAAAAGTTTCAAAATTTTGTGAAAATTTCAGCAATGAAATTGCCGTTTCTGATCTTATTTGAAAATCGGAGCAGTTTAATAGTCAATAATATTTTTCGAATTAAAAATAGTTCAACGAGAAGTTTGTGGATAGTTTTTAATTGTATTGGATGTATGGGACCATTTATTCCCATTCAGTTTAATTTTCCAGATCCCGATGAAGCCAGAGTTATTATATTAAAGGTAAGCAGATAATTTAGGTGCAGTGCGTTCCTAGTTGTGTTAGCCCACTAACCAATCTGAAATTTACGCTCTAATGCTCTAATTTTCAGTCCCTGCCATGTCCTCCAAAATATTTCTTCACCGAAAATGTTCTAGTTATAGGCGGTTTTTGGCATACCTATTTCAGTGCCATAATGCTATTTACGAATGGAATTTTTGTTGTAGAAATTCTATTCTTTTCCGTCTGCTGTCTCTACTATCTCTTCTATGCCAAATCATCTCAAGTGTCTTCTGAAACTCGACGTCTTCAAACTCGCTCATTTTTTGGAATCGTACTTCAAACCACTATTCCATTTTTGTTAATTATGATTCCAACAATATTAGCGATTAATGCAAACACAGAAAAATTTGATCAATCGAAAAATAATTTCACATTTTTACCACTAGTTCTTCATAAGGGAATCGGTAGTTTATGTATTATTTTAGTTCATTTTCCCTATAGATCATTTTTATTTTCTGTGTTTTGTTGTAAAAAACAAAATGATAATAAGATTACAAATGCTCCAACTCCAAACTCTATGAGAGCATGAAGTTTTTTGTGAAACCTTTTTTTTTCAAATGAAGCTTCGAATTTTTAGATTCGAAAAATGTTCAGAACAACTCAAAAAAATTTTGGACGAATTATTTGGATTTTGGAGCGAGCTCTCGAATTGTGAACAGCTGCGGATTTTCAGAAGTTATTGGAGTTTTGAAATATCACGAAATTTGAAAGTTTAGCAGATTTTGAACTGATCTCTGAAAAACTCGAACTACTCATTCATCTCTATCTTTTCCGTCATTCAACAAAATCTAATCATGCGTTTTTTTGTACTCGCATGAAAAAATCTAATTAAAAAATTCCCCTTCCTTTGGCTAGACATATACATATTCTGTACTTCCGCTCACAGTATATTCTCGAGTATTCAGAAGAAAAACTAGTCTGTAACTTTTCTATAGTTCCGGTCACAAAAACTTCTCGGAAGTTCCTCCAAAATCCCTTTTCTGAAGATCGCTGAAAATGTCCCAACAACTAACCGAATATTTCAAGAATGTTTATCCTGTTTTGTGCCAAAATTTTTCTGGAAACATTTTCAAATTCTTAGAAACCAAAGAAAATTTTCTTTATACCTGTCGACTAATTACCATAATTAACCTCCCTCTTCAGCTTTTTACATTTTTCTGTATTCTCAAAAAAACGCCAGAAGCTATGGATGGTGTGAAATCGAGTCTTCTGAACTTAAACTTCTCGTATACATTTTGTGGAATTTTCTATTCATTTCTTTCCACCCCATATTTTTTCTATCCTCATAGAACTGGATTTTACATTGGAATTTTGAGTGATTTGGGGATTCCAAACGAGTTTCGTTTTTTCTTTCAATATTTGAATGGTTTCTGTAGGTTTTTTTTCTATGAAAACATTTACGAAGTTTCAGAATAAAACTTGAGAATTTGCAGTGATGATGTTGGCCTTTCTAATTCTTTTTGAGAATCGTAGCAGTTTGATTGTCAATAATATTTTTCGATTTAAAAATAATTCAACAAGAAATTTGTGGATATTCTTAAATATTACTGGTTGTATGGGGCCATTTATTCCTATTTCCTTTCATTTCCCGAATTCCGATGAAGCCAGAATTATCGTGTTGAAGGTAAGCAGACTATTGGAAAAATAAAAAAGTTCCCATAAAGAACTTATGTAGACCATCGGTCGGCAATCGCCTCTGGGCCAGTGTAGCTGTATATTGTAGGTCTACTAACAAACCTGGAGTTTCAGAAATTTCTAATCTTTCAAAATCAATCTATTCGTCCATTTTTCAGTCCCTGCCGTGTCCTCCAAAAGAGTTCTTCACTGAAAATGCTCTCGTTTTCCCGGACGGTTTTTGGTTCGACTATTTAAGCGCGACTAGTTTATTTTCCAATGGAATCCTTTTTCTACAAATTCTATTCTTTTCCGTCTGCTGTCTCTACTATCTCTTCTATGCCACATCATCGCAAGTGTCTTCTGAAACTCGACGTCTTCAAATTCGCTCATTTTTTGGAATCATTCTTCAAACGACTATTCCCTTTTTGTTGGTTCTGATTCCAACAATTTTATTATCGATTAATACACATCCAGAAAAATTCGATCAATCAAAGAATAATCTTACTTTTTTACCACTAGTTTTTCATAAAGGAATAGGTAGTTTATGTATTCTCTTAGTTCATTTTCCATATCGAACATTTTTATTTTCTCTGATTTTTTGTAGAAAAGAAAATGATAATAAGGTTGCAAATGTTCCATCTCCAATTTCATAAAGTTTTTTTTAATAAATTGTTCCCATCAGAAATTGTTGATGAATCTGCAATTTGTTTGCCGCGCCTTCGACGCTTGGATCAGGTGGCAGGCGCGGTTTAACCTAGTTTTTTTACTGGTTCATCGCTTCGCTTCTCACGTTTCCTTAAAGGTTCACGTCAATACATTTAATTTTCATGTTTTTCAAAAGCGGTCAGAGTGACACGGGGGACCAACAGACATCTCTTGCGTTTACTGGTTTTAGGACTCTGAGTTATGATCTTCGTAGCATCAGCATTCGGGGTTTGAAAGGAGACGATGACCAGTGACAGGGTTTCCATTGATAGCAGCAGAGGGGTGAACCATCCTTGGCTCCGATAAGGAGGTTGCAGAGGAGATGCTATAAATGTAATGAAAATCGCCAATCTGAGGAGACATCGGAGGCTTCTGAGACTTCTACCGAAGAACCTCCAAAACTGGACTCGCTGATGCCGTATCCGAACTTCTGATGCCAAACGATCGAAGCCAAAACCCGATGCAACATCTTCTACAGGAACAAAATCCTAAATCGTCGGAACGGATGTTTGCTCTCTTCTCTCCACAAGAACCTCTTCTGATGGCATCGAAACTACAATAACCCCTCGGCTATTCAGAGCTTCATAACATTTCTGCACGAAATTTTTATTCAAAAACTTAAACTTCACAAGAACAACTTCACGAAATTGGTGTTGGAACATTTGTAATCTTGTTATCAGCTTGTTTTCTACAAAAAATCAAAGAGAATAAAAATGATCTATATGGAAAATGAACAAAAACAATGCATAAATTAGCGATTCTTTTATGAAAAACCAATGGTAAAAATGTGAAATTAGTTTTTGATTGATCAAATTTTTCTGGATTTGTATTACTATTTTTCACAAGAATTATTGGAATCAGAACCAACACTATTGGAATAGTGATTTGTAGAATGAATCCGAAAAATGAGCGAATTTGAAGACGTCGAGTTTCAAAAGACACTTGAGATGATTTGGCGTAAAAGAGATAGAAAAGACAACAGGCGGAAAAGAAGAAAATTTGGAAAAGAGTAATTCCATTCACAGATAAATTTACGGCACTTAAATAGGTTTGCCAAAAACCGTCAGTCGGGAAAACGAGAATTTTTTCAGTGAAGAAATACATTGGAGGACAAGGCAAGGACTGAAAGTTGAAGGAATAGGTTTCGAATTCTGGAAATCTGAAACTTCAGAATCTGCTAGAATCTGCTTACCTTCAACATAATAATGCTCCCTTCATGTGAATCCGGGAAATTGAAATAAACGGGAATAAATGGTCCCAGACATCCAACACAATTGAAAAATATCCACAAATTCCTCGATGTATTATTATTAAATCGGAAAATATTAGTGAAAATCAAACTACTTCGATTTTCAAAAAGGACCAGAAATGCCAATTTCATAGCTGGAAGTTTTCAGATTTTTTTCGACATATTTCAAATTAGAAAACCTACAAAAAGTGGTCAAAACTTGCAAGAAGCACTGAAATTCGTTTGAAACTCCCAAATCACTCAAAAATCCAATATAAAATCCAGCTCTATGAGGATGAAAAAAATACGATGCCGAAAAAAATGAATAAAAAATTCCGCAAAATGTATAAGAAAAATTTAAGTTTAGAAGACTCGATTTTACAGAATCCATAGCTTTTGGTGTTTTTTTGAGAATACAGAAAAATGTGAATAGCTGAAAAGGTATGGTAATTAGTATAATTAGTCGGCAAGTGTGAAGAAAATTTTCTTTAGACTCTAGAAATTTCGAAAATCTTCCAGAAGATTTTTGGCACAAAATTGGGTAGACATTCTTGAAATAGTCGCTTAGCATTTGAGACATTAGAAAATTTTCAGCGATTTTCAGAGGTGTGTTCTGAGATAATATTCGAGAATACTCTGTAACCGGAAGTACAGAATATGTATATGTCTAGTCTGATGAAGCAGAAATAATTGATCAGATTTTTCAAGCGAGTACGAAAAGAAACGTATGACTGGTTTTGGAGGAAATAATACGTCTTTTCAAAGAGTTTCACAAATTTTTTTGAAGAAAAAATTCAATTATTATTTACACGTGATGAAAAAAGTTTCAAAAAAAATTCAAAAAAAAAGTGTAACGTTTTCGAAAAATGTACGTGAATTGGTTCAGAAACCCACGACCCAAGATGACCTCAGGGAGATAAGATCACTACAGCGTGCGGCAAAAGTTTGGAAACAAAAAGAAGACGTCATAACTTTTCGGAAAATAGTCGAATCCGTTTCAAATTTTGACAGGACTTCAGCAAAGAGATTTGTAACAAAATTAAATTAATGTTGTTTGTTTCCGGCAGCTCTGTTTCTAATGGCGAGGGTCAACTTCTACAGGCACCGTTTGTCCTGGCACGGGGGTGGTCTGCCGGCAAATGGCCCCATTCCGCGGTAGCAATATCTCTGAGAGCACCCAAAATCATGTGAAAGTAAACTTGAACATATGCTTTCAAAGTTCCACGCACGGAAATCCCCATCGGATTGTGACCCGACTCGAGACAGACCATCCTTTTTTGGGAATCAAGTTGGAACATTTGGTTTTGGCACTTTCTGATGAACATGTTTTTCCGTGTGCGCAGGTTCCACATTTTTTTGGGTAGTCTAATTTTGCGAGCTTTATGGCACTATGACTTAGGCACCATGATTTTGACTAGAAGTAGTATTTTTTGGTACACTTGCTTGCTTTCAAGAATCCGCCTAAAATAGGAAAAAAACAAGTAAGGTGTACAGAAAGTAGTGCCATTTTCGTAAAAATTGAGATATAAATACGAAACTTTGCAAATCTACTAATGAAGAGCCGGGGAAGAGTATAAACATAAAATCAACCCATGACAACCGCGTCAGCGCGCTCCAGCTTGCGTCAAACTTTTGTTTCCAAACTTTTGCCGCACCCTGTATAAAGGAAGAGAGAAGTGGAAGGAAGAATCAGTTCTCCCTTCTCGGGGCTCCCAAAAGGGGTCCGGAGAAGGGATCCGGATTCCTAGGTCCGGATTCCGGATTCCTGGGTCCGGATTCAGGGTTCCTGCGTCCGGGTTCCAGGTTCCGGATTGCGGATTCCGGATAACTGATTCCGAATTCCGGATTCCTGGGTCCGGATTCCTGGGTCCGAATTCCTGGGTCCGGATTCCGGATTCATGTGTCCGGATTCCGGATTCCTGGGTCCGAGTCTAGGATTCCAAATTCATGTGTCCGGATTCCGGATTCATGTGTCCGGATTCCCGATTTTCGGGTCCGGATTCCTGATTCCGGATCTCGCATTCCGGATTCTGGACCCCGGATTCCGGATTCATGTGACCGGATTCCGAATTCCTGGGTCCGGATTCCGGGTCCCAGATTCCGGATCTCGGATTCCGGATTCCGGATCTCGGTTTTCGGATTTTTGACCCCGGATTCCGGCGTTCCGGGTCCGGGGTCTAGGATCCGGATTACGGCTTCCGGATTTCTAGGTCCAAATTCCGGATTTTCGGGTCCGGATTCCGGATTCCGAGTTTCAGATTCCGGATCTCATTCCTGATTCCGGATCTCGGTTCTCGGATTTCGGAGTATCCGAGATCCGGAATCAGGAATGAGTCCTTTTTCTGTGCTCTAGAGCCGGAGTTTGGGGTACGGGATCCTGGAATCCGGGGTCCCCCGGCTCCGGAATCGGGAATCGCGGATCCCGGACCGAAATTCGGGACCAGAATCTCCGGACCCGGGATTCCGGGTCAAACATCCGGAGATACGGAATTTGGTGATTGTTAATAGTAACGATGATCGAAAATTTCATAATAAAAAAATCACAAAAAATTCATGCTTCGAAAGAAGTCGGAATTGGAACATTCGTAACCTTATTATCATTGTTTTCTACAAAAAACAAGAGAAAATAAAAATGTTCGATAGGAAAAATGAACTAAAATAATACATAAACTACCAATTCCCTTATGTAAAACTAACGGTAAAAATCTGAAATTATTTTTCGATTGATCATATTTTTCTGTTTCTGTAGAAATTGTTAATAAAATTACTGGAATCAGAACGAACAGAAATGGAATAGTGGTTTGAAGAACAATTCCGAAAAATGAGCGAATCTGAAGACGTCGAGTTTCAGGAGACACTTGAGATGATTTGGCGCAGAAAAGATAGTAGAGACAGCAGATGGAAAAGAAAAGAATTTGAAAAAACATAATTCCAATAGAAACTAAAAATGAAACACTTAAATAGGTATACCAAAAACCGTCTGTTGAAAAAACTATAATATTTTCGGTGAAGAATTTTTTCGGAGGACATGGCAGGGACTGAAAATATGATTCAAAATTTGAAATGTCTAGAATTTCAGAATTCCAGAATCTACTTACCTTCAAGACAATCATTTTGGCTTCATCGGGATCCGGGAAATTAAAATAAATTGGAAAAAATGGTCCCATACATCCAATACAATTGAGAAATATCCATAAACTTCTTGTAGAATTATTTGTAAACCGAAAAATGTTATTGACAATCAAACTGCTCCGATTTTCAAAAAGTATCAAAAATGCCAATATCATCACTAAATTTTTCAGATTTTGAAATAAAGTTTAAATTTTTGTCGGGAAAAAAACCTACAAAAACTATTCAAAAATGTTGAAAAAAGATTGAAATTCATTTGAAACACCCAAATCAGTCAAACTTCCAATATAAAATCCAGCTCTTTGAGGACGGAAAAAGTATGGTGTGGAAAGAAATGAGTAGAAAATTCCACAAAATGTATACCAAAAGTTTAAATTCAAAAGAGCTAATTTCACAGAATCCATAGCTTTTGGAGTCTTTTTGAGAATACAGAAAAATGTAAATAACTGAAGAGGTAGGGTAATTAGTGTAATTAGTCGACAGGTGTTCACAAAATTTTCTTTGGAATCTAGAAATTTCGAAAACTTTCCAGAAGTGTTTTGGCACAGAAATGGATAAACATTTTTGAAATAATCGTTTAGCTGTTGAGCCATTTGGAACTTTTCAGCGGTTTTCAGAATAGATTTTCTGACAGAATATTCGAGAAAATAATGTGACCGGAACCATAGAAAATGTATCAGGGTGTTCAGTAAATAATGTCGCAATTTTCTCTGCAATGTCTCGTTCTAATATCAAATTGTTTTTGTTTATCACACACCTAATCAAGTCGTCAAAAATTCTTACCTAACATGTGTCATAATGTTCTCGGTTCTTCTAGGAGAAATCATGAAAAATAGTGATTTTTGGCTGCTTTTTAATACGAACCAGTGCTCAGCCGACGTGCAACCGAGATAACCGAAAATATTAACCGTGCTTTAACAGAAAGTAGTGCTAACAAAAAACAGTACAACGATGGTTCACAAAATTCGCATGTGAAAATACACCTCTCGAAAATACACAGGCAACCACGAAATATTTTTTGGAGTCTAGAAATTTCGATAAACTTTCAGCAGAATTGTGGCACAAATTCGGATAAACATTTTTGAAAAATTCGTTTAGTTGTTGAGACATTTGAAAATTTTCAGCGGTTTCCAGAATAGTTTTCCTGATAGAATTTTCTAGAAGATAATGGTACCGGAAGTACAAAAAATGTATATGTCTAGTGATACTATGACCTAGATTTTTTTGTCATCGTGCTGCGGATACCTCAAGCTATCAACTACTTCCCTTGTAAGATCTTTTAAAACCCCGAACATCCGTTAAACCATAAAAACGTCAAAGTTTTGAACTACCCATTTATTTTTGTTACTTTCGTCATTTCTTCGATTTCCTCCAAAACCAGTCATACGTTTTTTTTTCGTACTCGATTGCAAAAACTGACTAATTATTTTACCTTCATGTGACTAGACATGTTATGTACCCCCGGTTACAGAATATTCTCGAATATTCTTTCAGAGAAACTATTCTGAGAACATGTCTCAACAACTGAGTGAATATTTCAAGAATATCTATCCAACTGTGTGTCAAAACGGTTCTGGAAACTTTTCGAAATTTCTAGAATCCAAAGAGGATTATGTTCACACCTGCAGAATGATTACACTTATCAGCTTACCCATTCAGATTTTCACATTTTACTGTGTTTTCAGAAAAACTCCTAAAGCTATGGATTCTGTGAAACTGGCTCTTTTGAATCTAAACTTTTGGTATACATTTTGTGGAATCTTTTATTCATTTCTATCGGCACCATACTTTTTCTATCCCCATAGAACTGGATTTTATATTGGAATTTTGAGTGATTTGGGAATTCCGAAAGAATTTAATTACTTTCTCCACCGTTTAACTAGTTTTTGTAAGTTTTTTTCCATGAAAAAATTCTTAAAGTCCCAACAAAAATCTGAAAAATTGCAGTGATGTTATTGGCATTTTTGATTCTATTTGAAAATCGGAGTAGTTTAATTGTCAATAATATTTTTCGATTTAAAAATCATTCAACGAGAAATTTATAGATATTTTTCAATATTGCTGGATGTATAGGACCATTTGTTCCCGGTTATTTAAATTTTCCAGATTCCGATGAAGCCAGAATTCTTAAGTTGAAGGTAAGCATTTGATGAACATGTTGAACATTTCGGCATGTGCCTTTTTCTCTGCTTTCCTGAATTTTGGACTTTTCAGACTTCCAAAATTCAAAGTCTAATCCTTTAGTTTTCAGTCCCTGCCATGCCCTCCAAAATATTTCTTCACTGAAGATATCCTTGTTTTACCAACAGACATATTCTGGTCTACCTATTTGAAAGCCACCTATTTAATTTTAAATGGAATTATTTTTTTACAAATTTTTTTCTTTGCCGCCTGCTGTCTCTACTATCTATTCTTTGTCAAATCATCTCAAGTGTCTCCAGAAATTCGACGTCTTCAGATTCGCTCATTTTTTGGAATTGTTTTTCAAACCACTATTCCATTTTTGTTCGTTCTGATTCCAATAACTTTATTAACAATTAATACAAATCCAGAAAAATCTGATCAATCGATAACTAATTTCACATTTTTACCCTTAATTTTTCATAAAGGAATCGGTAGTTTATGTATTCTTTTGGTCCATTTTCCCTATCGAACATTCTTATTTTCTGTGATTTTTTGTAAGAAACAAAATGCTATTAAGATTACAAATGTAACAACTTCCGTGTCATGAGCATACTTTTTGTGAAATAATAAAAAATGAAGTTTTTCTATTAGGTTGGCTAATAAGTTTCTTTCGATTTTGGTGACATTTTTGATCATAGTTTTCTCAGAGCGGAGGGGTCTAGATTAATGAAAGTAATGTTCATGAACATCTATAGTTGTCTGGCAACGCTCCGGTAACTTTTTGATTCTATCGGCTAAGAAGGAGGAGGGCTGCGATTGGAAAAGGGAGAGAACTCCTTTTTGGAGTCTTCTTTTCAATCGAAGTATTTTCTATCAAGATGGTGCTTTAGAGCTTTGAACGACCATTTATCAGAAAGGCTAAGGTTTGGAAAATACGATGAGTGCAAAAGAATAGTCCAGCCAAACGACACGAGTTTTTGGCTGATGCCTCTGGTGACAGGCGATATCGCACAGTCGTGCTGGAAGTAAACCTCTGTCTTTTCTCCTTGTTTCGATTCGACTGCCAAATTCAATTTTTTTGATTATGAACTATGAATGACGGCAATTATATTGGTACATTTATCTAAAAGTTCCCAGTCTCCATTTTTTCGACAGACCATCAAACACATAGCATACCATTTTTCACGAGAAATTTAGGTTCCGAGACGTCCAGAGCTAGCTGTTCTTTGGCAATCAACTGACCCTTCCGCATATTATTAGAGTGACTTATCCACTTTTCATCTACGGTAGTTAGATCATCCAGCGAACTGAACATGCGAAGAAGTGATAGGAGAAACATGCCCATGTCTACAAGCCGATCAATCTCGTCGTTTTTCCAAGCTTAGGCTACGAATCTACCAAATTTTTGACACCGCCAAGAGACTTCAATCCGATCACAATACTTGGTTGACTAACTGACAAAGTCTTTGACATTTTACAAAGGGTTTGAAGCGGATCGGTTTCAGAAGTATTCTTCAATAAGTCCAAGTGTGACTTCCGGACCGAGCGTCGTCTTTCAGTTCTAAATTTTTGGCTTCACATCGATCGGCACCATGCTTGATGGTAGGAGTAGTAAGAGATCCCTCTCTATCTATTTCTTTCATTTTCTTGTGGGTAACATGTCTCGTTTACCCAGGAAGAAATAAAAACAAAATTGCATTTTGAAAGAGTTGACGGTAAGGTCCCAAAGCAAACGAGATTCTCTCGCACCATAAGAAGGAGGAACAAGAAAAAGTGTGTACAGAAAGTCCATGAGATACTCTATCTAACAAAAAAAAATGCACCAAAAAATATAGTCCCACTGGTCAGATATGAATCTTCAAAGTTGAGCATTCAGAATCGAAAGAAACTTATTAGCCAACCTAATAATTTTCGAACTGTTTTAAATTTTGAGTTTTCATGACTTTGAAAATCAAAAATACAACATTCAAACTCCCAATATGAAAATATTTCTAAAAACATAAAAGCGGAGTATTTGAAACTCTGAATTTCATAATTTTGATTTTTAGACCCTTCCTGGAGGATCAACCACAAATGGAAGTAACATTTCTTGGATTTTTGAAATTTACCAATGTTTTTCGAAAGTTATGGAAGCTTCTATTTTTAATGTTCATCGAAATTTTATGAGATCAATTTTCAGAGCTGGAAAGTTTGGAATTTCTTCGAAATTCCCGCAATTTCCAAAATTTATAATTCGTAACTCGTCATTGTTTCTTCCGTCACTTATTATTTCCTCCAAAATAAGTCATACGTTTCTTTTCGTACTCGATTGAAAAACATGACTAACAATTTTCTCTTCATTTAGCTAGACAAATACATTTTCTACAGTTCCGGTCACATCATTTTCTCACATATTCTGGCAAAAAAACCTATCTTGAAAACCGCTGGTAATATTCCAAATGTCTCAACAACTCAACGAATACTTCAAGAATGTATACCCAATTCTGTGCCAAAATTCTTCTGGAATTTTTTGGAAATTTCTAGAATCTAAAGACAATTTTGTGGACACCTGTCGACTAATTACTCTAATTAACCTCCCTCTTCAGCGGTTCACATTTTTCTGTATCCTTAAAAAAACTCCGGAAGTCATGAATTCCGTAAAATCGAGTCTTCTGAATTTAAACTTTTCATATACATTTTCCGGATTCTATTTTTCGTTTTTCTCGACTTCATACACTTTTTATCCGCATAGAGCTGTATTTTTCATAGGAATATTAAGTGATTTGGGCGTTTCAAACGAATTTCAAATCTTCTTGCAGATTTTGACCACTTATTGTTGGTTTGCTAATTAAAAAAAATTCTGAAATAATGATAATATGAAATTTTCAGGTATGAAATTGCCATTTTTGATCCTATTCGAAAATCGAAGCAGTTTAATTGTCAATAATATTTTTCGATTTAAAAATAATTCAAAGAGATATTTGTGGATATTTTTGAATTGTATTGTATCTCTGGGACCATATACTCCTACTTATTTTCATTTCCCGGATTCCTATGAAGCTAGAATCATTATATTAAAGGTGAGGAGCTTCTGAATTTTAGATTTCCAAAATCCCCAAATTTTCAGTCCCTGCCATGTCCTCCAAAATACTTCTTCACTGAAAATATCCTTGTTTTTCCTCCAGACGGTTTCTGGTATATTTACTTAAAGACTACAAGTTATTTTGCAAATTTATTTTTTCTTTTACAAATTCTTTTCTTTACCGCCTGCTGTCTCTACTATCTCTTCTATGCGAAATCATCTCAAGTGTCTTCTGAAATTCGACGTCTTCAGATTCGTTCATTTTTCGGAATCGTCCTTCAAATCACTATTCCAATTGTGTTGATTATGATTCCAACAATTCTAGTGAAAAATACAAATCCAGGAAAATTTGATCAATCGAGAAATAATTTCACATGTTTACCGTTGTTTTTTCATCAAGGAATTGGTAGTTTATGTATTGTTCTTGTCCATTTTCCTTATAGAATATTTTTATTTTCTCTGCTTTGTTGTGGAAAGCAAAATGACAACAAGATTGGAAATGCTCATACTTCCAATTCTATGAAGGCATAAATAAACGTTTTTTTGAGGAATTCATTTTTTTGGAATGAAAATTTTAATCTTACATTTAAACTTTTAAATCCGGAAATCCGGGGAATCCAAGAATTTGAGGACTCCAGGAATCTGGGGAAATCGGGAATCCGGGAATCCGTGAATCCGGGAATCCGTGAATCCGGGCAACCGGGAATCCTGGAATCCGGGAATCCGGGAATCCGGGAATCCGGGAATCCGGGAATCCGGGAATCCGGGAATCCGGGAATCCGGGAATCCGGGAATCCTGCAATCCGGGAGTCCGGGAAACCTGCAATCCGGGAATCCGGGAATCTGGGAATCTGGGAATCTGGGAATCATCCGGGAATCCTGCAATCCGGGAATCAGGGAATCTGGGAATCTGGGAATCCGGGAATCCTGCAATCCGGGAATCCGGGAATCCAGGAATCTGGGAATCGGGGAATCCGGGAATCCGGGAATCCGAGAATCCGGGAATCTAAGAATCCGGGAATTCAGGAATCCGGGAATCAGGGAGTAGTTCCTAAAAGTAGTAACCAACAATAATTCTCAATTTCTAAATCCTAATATTTTAAGATGGAATTTTCAAATTCAGATTTTATTTTAGTGTCTTGAAAACCGAATTCGAAGTTTTGAGATTCTGGAATTTTATGATGAAAAAAACATTTTCAGAAACACAACTTTATTACTCATAATTACTACGTCATCGTTCTTGATGACACATTCACAGAAATTCTATTATTTTCCATTCTTTTTGTTTTTTTCTTCCCACACAAAAATAATGACTTCAAAAACTGCCGATACGGATGATGGACCAAAAGAATACTGAGACTAGCAGCTCCATTATGAATCACCACTGATAAGCTCATCAGATTATTATTATATTGATCGTATTGATTTTTGTGCTCCTGATTCAAAAACACCATCATTGGTACGGTATCAAAAATGAATGGAATCAAAGTTTGAGCAAGAAGCCCAATGAATGATCGAGATTGGATTTTTCGAGTTGTATGGGATATTTTTGCAGATTGAAATAGGAATAAGTAATACATACAACATAGGGAAAAGAAGAGAATTTGAGTGAGTAGAGTGAGGTATACGGTAGCTAGAGAATAGGTGAAATATGTCTTCCAGAATGGAGAATACGCCATGACAAGGAAAGGTTCGGTGAAGAACTCGATGGATGGGCAGGGAAGGTTCTGGAGTGAACAATTTTCGAATTTTGGAATTCCGAAACTTCTGAATTTTTGAATTCTGAAATTCCAAAGTTCTGTGATTCTGTGATTCTGGGATTCTGAGATTCTAGGATTCTGGGATTCTGGGATTCTAGGATTCTGGGATTCTGAGATTCTGAGATTCTGAGATTCTGAGATTCTGAGATTCTGAGATTCTGAGATTCTGAGATTCTGAGATTCTGAGATTCTGAGATTCTGAGATTCTGAGATTCTGAGATTCTGAGATTCCGAGATTCTGAGATTCTGAGATTCTGAGATTCTGAGATTCCGAGATTCCGAGATTCTGAGATTCTGAGATTCTGAGATTCTGAGATTCTGAGATTATGAGATTCTGAGATTCTGAGATTCTGAGATTCTGAGATTCTGAGATTCTGAGATTCTGAGATTCTGAGATTCTGAGATTCTGAGATTCTGAGATTCTGAGATTCTGAGATTCTGAGATTCTGAGATTCTGAGATTCTGAGATTCTGAGATTCTGAGATTCTGAGATTCTGAGATTCTGAGATTCTGAGATTCTGAGATTCTGAGATTCCGAGATTCTGAGATTCCGAGATTCTGAGATTCTGAGATTCTGAGATTCCGAGATTCCGAGATTCTGAGATTCTGAGATTCTGAGATTCTGAGATTCTGAGATTCTGAGATTCCGAGATTCTGAGATTCCGAGATTCTGAGATTCTGAGATTCTGAGATTCTGAGATTCTGAGATTCTGAGATTCTGAGATTCTGAGATTCTGAGATTCTGAGATTCTGAGATTCTGAGATTCTGAGATTCTGAGATTCTGAGATTCTGAGATTCTGAGATTCTGAGATTATGAGATTCTGAGATTCTGAGATTCTGAGATTCTGAGATTCTGAGATTCTGAGATTCTGAGATTCTGAGATTCTGAGATTCTGAGATTCTGAGATTCTGAGATTCTGAGATTCTGAGATTCTGAGATTCTGAGATTCTGAGATTCTGAGATTCTGAGATTCTGAGATTCTGAGATTCTGAGATTCTGAGATTCTGAGATTCTGAGATTCTGAGATTCTGAGATTCTGAGATTCCGAGATTCCGAGATTCTGAGATTCTGAGATTCTGAGATTCTGAGATTCTAAGATTCTGAGATTCTGAGATTCTGAGATTCTGAGATTCTGAGATTCTGAGATTCTGAGATTCTGAGATTCTGAGATTCTGAGATTCTGAGATTCTGAGATTCTGAGATTCTGAGATTCTGAGATTCTGAGATTCTGAGATTCTGAGATTCTGAGATTCTGAGATTCTGAGATTCTGAGATTCTGAGATTCTGAGATTCTGAGATTCTGAGATTCTGAGATTCTGAGATTCTGAGATTCTGAGATTCTGAGATTCTGAGATTCTGAGATTCTGAGATTCTGAGATTCTGAGATTCTGAGATTCTGAGATTCTGAGATTCTGAGATTCTGAGATTCTGAGATTCTGAGATTCTGAGATTCTGAGATTCTGAGATTCTGAGATTCTGAGATTCTGAGATTCTGAGATTCTGAGATTCTGAGATTCTGAGATTCTGAGATTCTGAGATTCTGAGATTCTGAGATTCTGAGATTCTGAGATTCTGAGATTCTGAGATTCTGAGATTCTGAGATTCTGAGATTCTGAGATTCTGAGATTCCGAGATTCTGAGATTCTGAGATTCTGAGATTCTGAGATTCTGAGATTCTGAGATTCTGAGAATCCGAAATTCGGAGATTCCGAGATTCCGAGATTCTGAGATTCTGAGATTCTGAGATTCTGAGAATCCGAAATTCGGAGATTCCGAGATTCCGAGATTCCGAGATTCCGAGATTCTGAGATTCTGAGATTCTGAGATTCTGAGATTCTGAGATTCTGAGATTCTGAGATTCTGAGATTCTGAGATTCTGAGATTCTGAAATTCTGAGATTCTGAGATTCTGAGATTCTGAAATTCTGAGATTCTGAAATTCTGAGATTCTGAAATTCTGAGATTCTGAAATTCTGAGATTCTGAAATTCTGAGATTCTGAGATTCTGAGATTCTGAGATTCTGAGATTCTGAGATCCTGATTCTGAATTTAGGAACTTCTAGGTTTCTGAATTTTTAGCTACTCACCTTCAAAATATCAATTTTCGATTTTTCCTGATCCGGCAAATTCAAAAAAACTGGTAGAATAGAAACCAAGCTTCCCGCAAAATTCAAAAATATCCAAAAATATCGAATTGAAGATATTCGAATTCCAAAAATATTGCAATTGATAGAACTGCTTCGATTTTCGAACAAAATGGTAATGGAGATTAGAATAGCTGAAAAATAAAAAAATTCAGAAATTCAGATATTTAGAAACTCAACGCGTACCAAAAGTTATCACAAATCCAGTGTATGATTGAATTTTCAATGGAATGAATGACTCAAAAATGCCTACAGTAAACCCAGCATTAAATGGGAAAAATGAAAAAGGAGTTCGGAATAAAAATAAAACCGCAGATACAGTACACCAAAAGTTCAAATTCAAAAGACTCGACTTCACAAATTTCATCGTTTCTGGAGTTCTCTTTAAGATACAGAAAGTGGTAAGAAGGTAGAATCAGAAGGGAAGATAAGGTGATAATTCTGGAATAGAAAACTAGGCCATTTTTTGAAGACAAAAATCGAGAGTCCGGAGTGCATAGTTTGGGGTATACTGTAGAGAAATAAGATGAGAGATTGGTGGAGATTTCAGACATTTTTGATGAATGAATGACTAAAAAGAAACTTTTGAAGACGTGATTTTTTGATATGTCACTATCAGAATTACTCGGCATTGTTTTTTTTTTGAAACAAAAAAAAAGAAAAAATGATGACGCAAAAAGAGCAAAAAATGACTAAACTTTGATGTGTCTGAAATTCAGAAATGCAAAAATCAAAAAGTTCGAAAATTCGAAGATTCAGAATTGGTTCCAATCAAAATCTATTAACGCATTTCATACAGTTTAATTTTTAGTTCAGTGGGTTCTTCGAAGAGAATCAGTGTTAAATGTTCTTCCGAATATTAGTTTTTCCCCAAAATTTTGAAATTTTCGTTTTCCGAAACCTTAAACTCATTTCTATAAAATTCGAACCACTCGATCATTATTGTTTCTCTCGCCATCAAATATTTCCTCCAAAACCATTCATACGTTTCTTTTCGTACTCGCTTGATAAACAACTAATTATTTATTTTCCCTTCATTTGGCTAGACATATACATCGTCTCTGTACTTCCGGTAGCGGAATATTCTTGAATATTCTGTCCGAAAAAAAAAACTATTCTGAAAACCGCTGAAATTTTCCAAATGTCTCAACAATTAACCGAATATTTCAAAAATGTGTATCCGATTTCGTGCCAAAATACTTCTGGAATATTTTCAAACTGTCTAGAATCCAAAGAAAACTTTCTTTTTACTTGCCGACTAATTATACTAATTACCCTACCTTTTCAGCTTTTTACATTTTTCTGTATTCTCAAAAAAACTCCGAAGACAATGGATTCTGTGAAATCGAGTCTCCTGAATTTAAATTTTTCTTATTCATTTTGCAGAATTTTTTACTCATTTTTTTCGGCATCATATTTTTTTCATCCTCATAGAGCTGGTTTTTACATTGGATTCTTGAGTGATTTGGGAGTTTCCAACGAATTTCAATGCTTTTTGCAAAATTTGACGACTTTTTGTAGGTTTTAAAACTTGAAAGTTATCGAAAAACGTCTGAGCAATTTAAGCAATGAAATTGGCATTTTTGATTCTATTTGAAAATCGAAGCAGTTTGATTTTCAATAATATTTTTCGATTCAAAAATAATTCAGCAAAGAATTTATGGATATTTTTCAATTGTGTTGGATGTATGGGGCCATTTATTCCCATTTATTTCAACTTCCCGGATTCCAATGAAGCCAGAATTGATATATTGAAGGTAAGCAGATTCTGAAGTTGGAAGAATTCCGAAATTCAGAACATAATCCTTTAATTTTCAGTCCTTGCCATGTCCTCCAATTTATTTCTTCACCGAAAAAATTCTCGTTTTCCCGGCAGACGGTTTTTGGCATACCTATTTAAGTGCTGTAAATTTATTTGCGAATGGAATTACTCTTTTACAAATTTTCTTCTTTTCCGCCTGCTGTCTTCTCTATCTTTTCTATGTTAAATCATCTCAAGTGTCTCCTGAAACTCGACGTCTTCAGATTCGCTCATTTTTCGGAATTGTTCTTCAAATCACTATTCCAATTGTCTTGGTTTTAATTCCAATAGTTCTAGTAAAAAATAGTAACACAAACCCAGAAAAATTCGATCAATCGAAAACTAATTTTACATTTTTACCGCTGGTTTTTCACAAAGGAATCGCTAGTTTATGCATTGTTTTTGTTCATTATCCATATCGAACATTTTTATTTTCTTTAATTTTTTGTAAAAAACAAAGTGATAACAGGATAACGAATGTTCCAACCCCAATTTCATGAAGTTATTTTTGAAATTTGTGTTTTAAATAAATTTTTCTATCAGAATCTATTAGTATTTACAAAATACAAAAGTTCAAACAATTGAGAAGTCGAAAAAATTCTAATTCTTCTTCAGAATTTCCCAAAAGTCTAAACTGGTAAAATTTCACAAAATCCAAACTTTAAAGAATTTGACAAAAATTTTCTGTCAAAGAAGGACCCAGGACCCAGGACCCTCTTTTCCGGATTCCCGGATTCCCGGATTCCGGATTTCGGAATTCCCGAATTCCCGGATTCCCGGATACCCGGATACCCGGATTTCCGGATTTCGGAATTCCCGGATTCCGGATTCCCGGATTCCCGGGTACCCGGATACACGGATCCCCGGATCCCCGGATTCCGGAATTCCCGGATACCCGGACTCCCGGATTCCGGAATTCCCGGATACCCGGATACCCGGTTCCCGGATTCCCGGATTCCCGGATTCCCGGATTCCCGGATTCCCGGATTCCCGGATTCCCGGATTACCGGATTCCCGGATTCCCGGATTCCCGGATTCCCGAATTCCCGGATTCCCGGATTCCCGGATTCCCGGATTCCCGGATTTCGGAATTCCCGGATTCCGGATTCCCGGATACCCGGATTCCCGGATTTCCGGATTTCGGAATCCCGGATTTCCGGATTTCGGAATTCCCGGATTCCGGATTCCCGGATTCCCGGGTACCCGGATACACGGATCCCCGGATCCCCGGATTCCGGAATTCCCGGATACCCGGATTCCCGGATTCCGGAATTCCCGGATACCCGGATACCCGGTTCCCGGATTCCCGGATTCCCGGATTCCCGGATTCCCGGATTCCCGGATTCCCGGATTCCCGGATTCCCGGATTCCCGGATTCCCGGATTCCCGGATTCCCGGATTCCCGGATTCCCGGATTCCCGGATTCCCGGATTCCCGGATTCCCGGATTCCCGGATTCCCGGATTCCCGGATTCCCGGATACCCGGATTCCCGGATTCCCGGATTCCCGGATACCCGGATACCTAGATACCCGGATCCCTCCCCCAGCTCCTCTCTCTGGACCCCAGAGAAGGGGAGAACTGATTCTTACCTCCACTTTTCTCTTCATTTATAATGCTTTCTCAGAGGTCATTGGGACATCGAGGGTAGTGGGTTTTTACGTCGCTTTTTTAGTGGAGAATTTTAATTTTTTTAAAAACGTTTCTTTCTCTTTTTCTGCCACATGGATTTTTTGATTCGCATTTTTATTCAGCACGGTTGGCTCTGTTCGATTATAGCGGGACCATGAAGAATGGACGGGACCATGCCCGAATGGACGGGACCATGCCCGAATGGACGGGACCATACCCGAATGAACGGGACCATGCCCGAATGGACGGGACCATGCCCGAATGAACGGGACCAATGCCCGAATGAGCGGGACCAATGCCCGAATGAGCGGGACCATGCCCGAATGAGCGGGACCAATACCCGAATGAACGGGACCAATACCCGAATGAACGGGACCAATGCCCGAATGAACGGGACCAATGCCCGAATGAGCGGGACCAATGCCCGAATGAGCGGGACCATGCCCGAATGAGCGGGACCAATACCCGAATGAACGGGACCAATACCCGAATGAACGGGACCAATGCCCGAATGAACGGGACCAATGCCCGAATGAACGGGACCATGGCCGTATATACCATGACCGTATTTTTTGATTGGATTTAATTATTTTTAAATGAAAAAGTGTTATTCTTATTTTTTTATTATTGTTTTATTCATTTTGAAAGTATATATAAATAAAAATAATAAAACGCAAGATATTTGGACGGAAAGTTAATATTCGTTGGGCTGTTCGTCATATTGCTCATCCCCATTAGGCTCTTCTTCTTCTTCTTCTTCTTTATTAAACTGCTCATTTGGATCTTCTTCATATTAGCGTTGAAGCGTCGGTTTGAACCTTTTTTTGAGAATTGTTGATTTCCGTCGTGACAAAGGAGAGAGCGTCGGCCAATTCATGAGCAGTAGAAGCATGTTTAATATAACGCAATGGAAACCTTTGCAAACTGTTGTTGAATAAACAGCTTGCTAAGATGAACAAACTGATGTAGTTCGAAAACATCGTAGTATGCTGCCTGATTTCATGTACTTGCGATTTCTTATTTATAAGATTTGCCGAGCAGCTGTTCATTTGCCCTTTCAGCCTTTTATCAGAAGTTCTCTTTTCGCAACACTCTGCACACATACATCTGCTCGTATGAAATTTATCAGGAAAACAGTTGCTATCATCTCGATATCATCTCATTTCGTGTAGTTGCAAAATTTTGCACAAGTACATTTGCCCTTTTGATCATTTTCCAGGAAAACAGTTGCTATTTTCTTATTCCGGTTAATTGCAACACTTCTCGTATAAAATTCTGCTCGTATGAACTTTATCCGGAAAACAGTTGCTATCATCTCGATCATCTCTTTCGTGTGGTTGCAAAATTTTGCACAAGTATATTCGGCCAGGAACAGGCCGAGAAGCAACCCGAGGAGCTGCAAGAGGAGCTCCAAGAGGAACACGCCGAGGAGCTGTTCAAGGATCAGGCCGAGGAAAAGCTCGAGGAGCTGTTCGAGGAGCTGTTCGAGGAGCATCCCGAGGAGCAGCCCAATGAGCTTTTTTTGAATTTCCTTTTAATATAAGAAAGGGCAAATTTCAAAATTTTTTATTTTGTTTGATCAAACTGAAAAACGATGAAAAAAGTGTTAGATAAGCACAGAAAAATTCATAGTGCTTCATTGAGCCTGTTAATTCTGTTGGGGTCTCTGAAAAATTACAGTTTATCGCCGTATTTAACTGAATGATGGTTTATCTGATAATTACTTGCATTATGATTCGGTTCATCTCTATTGACATAATTTTCATTAATACATTTTTCTAATCACAGATTTACATCTGCTGTAAATCTGTGATTAGAAAGAAAAGTTACGTAAAGATAAAAATGTATTGATATTTATTTGTTTTATATCTCACAGATTTACATCTGCTGTAAATCTGTGAAAATAGGAATGAACGAAAAAAAAACAGAAAAAAAGATGAAAGGAAATGGATAGTTAGAGAATATTCATAATTTTTGAAAACGATCAGAGGATGACAGGCATGGAGTAAACTGTGGAAAACCGAAACCCGACAAATCGGACGCCAAGGTTGTTGAATTAAAAATTACCAGAAGTTTACAAAGCTCTGAAAAGAACGAATACACAAAGCAACGAAAATCGGAATACCTTCTGACATGAGCTCCAAACCATTGTAAAAGTTCCAATGTCGTACAAAAACTCATTTATTTTGATTCACACTGGGAACACGTGGAACCAATAACACGTGGCGCTGGATTTAAATAATACTGGATTGAAGGGAAGTAGTATGTGAGATATAAAACAAATAAATATCAATACATTTTTATCTTTACGTAACTTTTCTTCCTAATCACAGATTTACAGCAGATGTAAATATGGAATCAAGAGGGAAAAAAACAATACAAATCGATACATTTCAAACGATAACCTAAAACGACACAGAATTTTCCTTCATAACAAATTAATATTCAAAATCTGGTTATGTGCTTCTCTTTTCACAGAATAATATGGGTTTTAAAATATGCCATCTTATTCTGTACCTCTACCATTTTTTTACCAATAAATCGTTTTCTTTGTACAAAATAAAAAATTTTGAAATTAGCCCTTTCTTATATGTTTCAAAATAAATAAAAGATTGTTGAAGAAATTTTAAAATTGAAAAAAAAAGTCAAAAATAACAGCAAAAACATTATGAAAATTAATTTTCCTGATCATTCGGGCATTGGTCCCGTTCATTCGGGCATTGGTCCCGTTCATTCGGGTATTGGTCCCGTTCATTCGGGCATGGTCCCGTTCATTCGGGCATGGTCCCGTCCATTCGGGCATGGTCCCGTTCATTCGGGTATGGTCCCGTCCATTCGGGCATGGTCCCGTCCATTCTTCATGGTCCCGCTATAATCGAACAGAGCCGCACGTTTAATTAATATTTAAACCAGACGGTTTACGCCCCTCCGGGGCTAAACCGTCTGGTTATTGTTCCCTAAATCTCTTCCTTATTTTCTCAAATTTCAACTAATATTCGCATATTCTTCATTTTTTATTTGAAGGTTCAATGATTCTGAAATTTCTACAAATAAAAAAATCTGAAGAGCGGAAAATCAGAACCTTGGAATTGTGAAAAATCTAAATTTTATAGTATCGAACTACGAAATTTGGAATTTCGATGTTCAACGAAATTGAAAGTTACGAAAACCCAGAAATTTTAAAGTGAAATCCAGAAGCTTAGGGATTCATGAATTCGATTTTCTCGACTTGAATACTTTTAAACCCATATTTTTTAGAACTGTTAAATTCTGAAATTTCTGCTTTTGTTTAAAGTTTGAGAATTTCTGAAGTTCCAAAATTTTTTGCATTTTCAAAATCAGAAATTCGAAAATTCGAAAACACTCATATTTTCGGAATTTGAAGACCGGATTTTAGAAAACCGAAATTTTTTAAAACTCAAATTTTTTCAATTCATAATCTCAACAATTTATATTTTGCCAAAATCGTAAATTCAGAGAAATTAAAGATTCAATTGAAAGTCTAGAAAATTCAAAGAATCCTGAAAGCACGTTTCATCATCATTCTCATTTTTCCAGTCATCCCATTCATCTCTCTTCAGGCTTCAAACCCCATACTGAAAAATCAATTTTCAAACTTTTCCTCTTTTTCAAAGCTAACGTGGATGAGAAAAATACTGGGCGGTTAGACGGAAACGACGTGAATATTGTATTAAAAATTGAATAGAAAATTTGTACTGGAAAAGAAGAATATCGTCTCCAGAAGACGTCAAAATCAAAATTTCGAAAATAGAAAGGGTCGGGCAGAAACTAATAAAAATTTCCGATTCATCCATCCAAATTTCAGTTCAATGGGTTAACGCTGAGTGGGTGAACAGAAACGCGACATACATCACCACATACAGAATTTGATGTTTGTTATTAGTAATGATATTTACTTTTGAAATCTGTGAAAATCCTGGAAAAGACTATAACTTTGACCCGCATTATCTCCTTTCCTGTGAAAGGTTTCAAAAAGTGACAAACTGATAAAATGCTTATCGTAACATCAAAAATATGGCTCTTTATGACAAGGGGGGGGCCATGAGAAAAGGGGGGCCCATGGGAAAAGGGGGGGCCCAAGTCAAAAGGGGGGGGGGCCCATGAGAATAGGGGGGGCCCAAGACAGAAGGGGGGCCCAAGGGTAAAAATGTGTACTAAGTTAAGATTTATTTATTTTTTCAAGTTTTGTGACTGTTTCCATTAAAATTTCGAACTTTGAACACTTTTCATAATTTTTTGAAATTTTCAGTTTCGGTCATTTTTTGCACATTTTTCGTTCATTTTTTTGTTACTAAGCCTGAAAAAAGTCTAGACTAGCTGAATAACTTCAAATTTTACAGTTAAAATGCAAAAAATACTGTTGCTCATGCAAAAAACCGACCTAAACTGAAATTTTTTAAAGTTATGAATTTTTGTGGAAACAACGAAATTTTCATAGAAACATCCGAAAAACTTCGAAAAATTGGTAAATCTTAACTTAGTCCACATTTTTCAAATTGGGCCCCCCCTGTTCACTTGGGCCCCCCCCCTATTCTCATGGGCCCCCCCCCCTTTTGACTTGGGCCCCCCCCCTTTTCCCATGGGCCCCCCCTTTTCTCATGGGCCCCCCCTTGTCATAAAGAGCCAAAAATATTTTATCAGTCAACTACTTTTTGATATCTATCACAGGAACCGAGATAAATCGATTCGAAGTTGAAAACCAGGGGTCGTTGATCAAAAAGTTCATTTCGTCTGTCCGAATTTTAGAATCTTCGGGTCTCAGAAAAAACATTCAGAACTTCAGTATTTCAGAAATTCAACGTTTTTTTTTGTTATCTGATCATCATTTTTCAACCATTAGTCAATCAAAAATAAACCTTGGAAAAGTGCGAATGTCATTCCGATTTCCCAAAAAAAGATAGATTTTTCTGACCCCTTCAAACTTTTCTTATCTTATCTAAAACCGGATTTTCATCTTCTCTTTTGCCCAAATTGACCTCGAAATCTGATATAAAAATGTGGTCTACCCCTTGAAAACTTTATTTTTATTCTAAAAAACATTCTTGGCTGGATGTGTACCGGCCTCTGATTTATTTCTATTTTCCTGGATATTACTATTTATTAAAATAATTTTTTCATAATTTTTGAAAAAATCTGAAATCAGAATTATTCAAAAATTCATAGTAAGTTAATTTCAAGTTTTCGAAAGTAAGTGTCTCTGGATCCCTGCAAAATCGAAAAAATTCCATTTTGTTTCTCGAAATTTTGAATTTCGATCTTTTCCAGGTTTCCTGCAACACTTCGAAATTTTGATTGAATATTGGGAAGATATTGCTTTTAAGAATTCAAGGTAATTTTTTTTACTGAAAATTTTCAAATTTTTGGAACTCCTGAAGTCCTGAAAAAAATCCAATTTTCAGATCAATAACACAATTCCCAATCTCCATTTGGACATCCCTTCCGGTAGAAAGTTATTTTATAAATTATGATTTATTTTTTTAATTAGCTTGTAGTAGCTTTTTAGTTAAAATTTTTTAATTTTCATATTTATCATGTTGTGAATATTCGAGTAGCTTTTTTTTTGTCAGTGGTTCACCTAAAGGAACCACTATGAACACCTTTTTTGTATTAAATGAAAAATATTTTATACATGTTGATTTTTTGAATTTCTGAATGTCAGAATTTCGGAATCTATAATTATCGGATTCACTAGAATTTCAGATACAACTGGATACATTTTACAGCAAAAAAAAACAAGAAACTGAAAAATGTTGAATTTTAAGATAAATAAAAACCATTCAATAGTTCACTTTCGGAAGTTGGGAGTTCCAGAATGAAAACTTTCCAAACTTCGGGGTTCTTTGCTTATTATCAAAAATGGTTTTTTTCGTCTCTTGTTAGAGATTATAGAACTTGATTCATGTAATTTTCCATGTATCAGAATACACTAATTTTATTCCGTAAGAGGAACATTTTATTCCGTAAGAGAAATACGGTATTCACAATTGAAGGGTAAGAAGACAAAAATTACTTTTAAAAATATTTATTTTCATTCACGGAAACAGTAAGATGAAATAATGTTTGCAGCACAAAACACAACAACGGTTACTAATTTCACAAAAAGCCCCAATCAATTCCAATTGATTTTCTCAGCTTCATCCGGTGGAGTTCATCCAGTTGTTTTCCCATCTCGGCAAAATTCTTCTCGATTTCGTCCACTTCTTCATGGGTAAGGTGAGGTGAAAGTTCTTCGGTCAGCTTGATTGGATGGAGTTTTGATGTATCGTGTCGTCCATGGAACTGCTGTCCGCCGATTTCAAGCATTGTGTCATGCGGAGCGGTGAATAGGAAGTGACCAGATCTCGGGACCTCTCCAAACGTTGGCTTTGATCCGTTGGAATGAAGCCAGTAATGCTGAAAATAGAAAACTTTAAAATCAATTGTAAGATATTAATCGTTACCGTGTGAGTTGTAGCAATGTAGGTGGCATCATCGAAGTCCATTGTAAAGACACCATTCCCCGCCAACTGTGTTATCAGCTTGCAGCTTCTGAAGTTTTCCAACGAGCAGTTCGATCGTGGTCGTTCACAACTCCGTTGTCGAGGTCCACTGCGAACAACGCGAAAACTACAGTAGTCCAACACTAATGGAACATTAGCGTGTTCATGTTCTAGATAGAAGAACCGAATAGAATAGATAGAATAATGTCAGGAAAATCAAAAGGAATAAATATATTTCCGACGTTCATACAGTAGATCGTCTGGACAAATATATCGGGAGGAGAGAAGGGGGAATGGAATGAATACCTAGTGGACCTGCTGGTATTTATAGGCGCATTCCAGGGGGCGGAGTCAGGTTCATTTATTGTCATCATTCTCGTTATCATCATTTTGGTTATCATTATCATTATTTTCATCATCTTCATTGTCACTATCATTGTCATCATTAGTATCATTATCATCATTCTTACAGTATAGAAGTCTACTCAAACTGTAACCTTTGAGCTCAATTATCTCAATTCCTGTTAAAGCTATCAAAAATTTGTCGACTGATAAAATGGTAATCATATCATAACCAATATTTTATTAGTTCACTGTTTTTTATATTTCACAGGAATCGAGACAATTGAGCTCAAAGTTGGCGGTTTTGGTGGTCTGATTAGAGGGAATAGAGCAAATGACAGCGGGACAATGAGTGATTGACATTAGAATGGATAATTATAAGAATTTGAAATTCTCAAAATCTCCAAAATCTTTGAAATTCAGAAAATTAAATATTCAAAAAGTTGAAAAAATTAAACAGTTAATTCCGGTAATTTTTCAAAAAAAAAATATGCGGAGCTCCTTGGAGAAGCGATGTTTGAAAGAAAACGGATCAAACGAGGAGACAGAAACTGAGAATTCGATTTCCAATGACAAGGGAAGCTAAACACCTTGTTAACCCAAATGAAAAGCTAAGAATAGCTCACCTGGACTATTCAGAAAATTATAGAATCCGATCGTCCGTTTTAGACAAGTATTATCAGTTTCAGGATACAAAATCGAATGTTCAGTGCAGAAAGACCTCCTTAAAATTTGTAAAAAAGGACACCTTCAATAGAAGGGCACTCTTCAAAATGTGTTGTTCCAAATCAAAAATTTCCGTGCTTTTTCAAATTCCTCCACCCCCATGGGTCTTGAGTTATGTTTCTCATATTTTCAAAATTTCCAATTTTCAAAAAAGTTTTCCAATTTTCACATTTCGTTTCAACTGTTACAGGTTTATTGATGAAATGAGGTTTATTGATGAAAATTTAATTTATAAGTTCAGACTGTAGCATTGACAATGGTTAGAAGATCCAATCCAAATCATTTTGGTAGCACTTTGGGTGGAAAACGAAAAACTCGAGTTCGTTATCCTCTACAGTCACGATTTTTGGTCTCATTTGAGTGGATGAATGTTGAGCTATGACAAGACAGATCCATGAATCCTGAAGCAATAATAATTTCTAAAATATAAAATATAACATTTACTCACTCTTTAAACAACGTTTTAATGACCGAAGCAGCGTTTGGCTCATTTGAAGTGAAATCTAAACGACGTCCGTATTTGCACACGATTGACCATTTCTCCACTCTAGCGGCGATTTTTGGAGCTGGTCCAGCGTCTTCGGATGGAGCATTTCTCTTGGTTGTGGATCTCAAACTTCTACTACTACCAATGGAAGCTGGTAACACTTTGGGTGAAATACGAAAAATTCGAGTTCGTTATCCTCTATACTGCTTTGGTTCCATCTTTTCGCACGATACAAGTCTCTCCCCGTTTTGGTCTGGTTACTAACTGCTGGTGAAGGTATGCGGGTTTGTTGGGTTTCTTGCGGTAAACTTCCATCGTCGCATGACAGTGAACCAATTTTCTCAATAGGGCATCTTCGTTGATTTCATGGTCGTCCGTGATAACGTACAACTATTCGAGCCTTTGAGCTGATCCAGTCGTCTAGCAAAGACAATTCGAAGAATTGGGAGAAGGGAAATCGTCCCATTTGAGTGGATGAATGTTGAGTATTGACAAGACAGATCCATGAATCCTGAAACAATAATGATTTCGAAAATATCAAAAGTAAAATTCACTCACTCTTTAAACAACGTTTTGATGACCGAGGCAGCGATTGGCTTATTCGAAGTGAAGTCTAAACGACGTCCGTATTTGCAATTGGGAGATATTAATCGTTACCGATTAATATCTTCTTCGTGTGTAAGGTGGGGTGGCAGTTCTTCGGACAACTTGATTGGATGCAATTTTAATTTATCGTGGCGCCCATGGAACTTCTGTCCGCCGATTTCAAGCATTGTGTCATGCGGAGGGGTGAATAGGAAGTGACCAGATCTCGGGACCTCTCCATACGTTGGCTTTGATCCGTTGGAATGCAGCCAATAATGCTGAAAATAGAAAACTTTAAAAACAATTAAAAGAGATTAATCGTAACCGTGTGCGTTGTAGCAATGTAGGTGGCATCATCGAGGTCCATTGTAAAGACACCATTCTCCGTCAATTCCGTAATGAGCTTACAGCTCTTGAAGTTTTCCAACGAGCAGTTCGATTGGGGTCGTCCACAACTCCAGTCCGATGTTCCAATTTGTTGACAATCGCCACCGGTTGGAATGGGTTTCATCCCATCGGATGACCGCCATCTTCGGAGTTTCATAGTAGCGATAAGCCGTATCATCGTATCCGAAACCTCTGATTGGAGCTACCTGAAAACACAATAAAAATATACAGCCGTACAATACCTTTGTGGAGGGTCGGTCAAAAAACTACAGTAACACAGTGTTAAAGGATTCTATTGAGAAGTTGAATAGACAGAATAATATCAGAAAAATCAAAAGGAACATATATTTCCGACGATCATACAGAAGGTCGTCTGGAAGAATACATTGGGATGGGAGAATAGGAATGGGATTAATACCTAGTGGACCAGCCGGTATTTATAGGGGAATTCTAGGAGCGGAGTCTATTTGCTCATTGTCATTATCATCATTCTCGTTACCATCATTTGTCATCATCATTCTTTTCATAATCTTCATTGTCACTAATTGTCATCATCCTTTTTATTATCATCATTCTCATTGTCATGGTGTTCCGCCGTCTGATAGAACTTTTCTCTAATCAACCTTACTTCGAGCTCAATTATCTCGATCCCTGTTGAAGATATAAAAAATTTGTCAACTGATAAATTATTCATCAGATTACGGCAACATCTTATCAATTGACAAAGATCTGATATCTTCTACAGGAGCCGAGATAATTGAGCTCAAAGTAGACGGTTCTGGTGAGCTTCTATTATATGAAATTTTCAGAATTTCAAATTTTTCAAAATCACAAAAAAATAGTTGAGAGAGCTGAAAGCTCCAAACTAAAAAGATTTGAAATTTGAAAACCCCAAAAAGGAATTTTTGATTTCTCCAATTTTTGAAGAGATTCTAGATTTCAGTAATTCAGAAACTCCATAATTCAAAAATTTTTGTATTTTTTTTCAGAACAAGTTTAGAAATGTTCACTAACCAACCACGAATCTTCTCTATCCTTTATTTTTCCAGAAATTCAGACAAACTACAGTAAACACTCTAATAGAACTTCGTTCGAATAGTCGAATTTGAGTTTATGTATCTCATTTTCTGTGAAAGATATCAAAAAGTGGTTAACTAACAAAATGTTGCTGATATCATGATGAACATTATATTAGTTGGCAACTTTTTGATATCTTTCAAACAAAGATATATAAAGGCGATCCGGGTGGCGTTCTATTGGAGTGTTTACGGTATATAAATATATAACTCATGGTATTTCGAATTTTCGGAAACTGATGTAAAAATAAAAGAAAACCGTTTTCCAAAATTTCAGATAATTTCAATCTTGAAAACCGAAAAACACCAATTTTTTCCAGAAATCGGTTTTTTTTCGACTTTGAAATTGTTCCAATTGATTCAGAATTGTATTCTATCTGTCAAGGTTGTAATTTTCAATGCACATATTAAAATACAATTGTTTTATTGTAAAGAAATGTAAGAATAACAAGGGTACTACTTAAGGAATAATTGAAAAAAGTAGAAGAAGAAAACGGAATTATTTTCAATTTGGTCGTGGTTTTTCTCCAAAATGTCGCATGAGTCTTTTGAATTGACGAGCATTTTCTGTAGCGAATTCATATGGAACTTTCTGGATCTCGATTCCGCTTACATGTGCGATCTGCTACAAAATTACGAGTTGTCCGATTCCCGATCCCAAATCCAGGAAGACATCGTTTTCTTTGACACCGAGCGGGTCCAGAATGTCTTGTAATTGTTCAGAGGTCGTTTCACCATAAGTCAGCCTGATTGGATGGAGTTTCAATGTATCGTGCCGTCCATGGAACTTCTGTCCGCCGATTTCAAGCATTGTGTCGTGCGGAGCGGTGAATAGGAAGTGACCTGATCTCGGGACCTCTCCATACGTTGTCGTAGATCGAAATACAACCATCGATGCTGAAAATAGATCATTTTTAAAACAATTGCAAGATGTTAATCGTTACCTTGTGAGTTGTCGAGGTCCATTGCAAACACACGATTGCAGTACAGTTCCTTTGTGGAGAGTGGGTCGAAAAAACTACAGTAACCCAAATTTGGAGGATTCTATAGAGAAGTAAAATAGATAGAATAATATCAGAAAAATAAGAACGAAAATATATTTCCGACGTTCATACCAAAGATCGTCTGGATAATATGGATGGGAGGGGAGAATGGGGGAATGGAATGAACACATAACGGACCTGCCGGTATTTATAGGGGAATTCTAGTGGGCGGTGTCTAATCTGTCATTGTCATTGTCATCATTTTCATTGTTATTGTTCCTATTGTCATCATCCAATTTATTATCATCATGGTGTTCCCCCGTCTTATATAAGTTTTTTATGCAAAGTTCATCCTAACTTTCACCTCAATTATCTCAATCCCCGTTGAAGATACCATAAATTTGTCAACTGATAAAATATTCATCAAATTATCAGCAACATTTCATCAGTTGACAGGTTTTTGATATCTTTCACAGGAATCGAGATAATTGAGCTCATATTCGGTTGACGATCTGGGTGGGCTTCTATTAGAGGGAATAAGGTAAGTCACACCGTGAAAATGTTCACGATCACTCGAATTTCGATGGAACAGGCAAACCAAATATTGAACTAGAGAAATCCAAAAATCCATAAATTTCAAAATTTTTTCAGAAATTAAGAATTCAAAAAAATATCGTTTTTCCAAACATCACATTTCACCTAAATGACTAATCCACTCTGAAAGTCAAACGTCCAAAATTTGATTCCGAAAAAAAAGAGAAGCTAATAGAATTTATAGAATTCCTCTGATTTCTTCCGTCTTTTTCCAGAATTCTAAAGTACTGAAAATCAAGAGAGACAAATTATATTTTTATTCAATTTCTTCACCTCATCAGTCACATATTCACGCATTAAAGGAGCATGATAAGAGTCAGGAGACGTCGAATTCTCCAGAAGACACACCCACGGCAAAAAGTGGTGAACGAAAAATCTTGTGATTTTTAGATTTTTTATATAAACTGTGTCTCGAGAATTTTTACTGAGTTTGATTCAGAATTTTGTATTTGTAGTGGAGGATTTTTCTGTTCTAGAAGTCAACATATTCTGAAGACGTGACTTTTGGAATAATAATTTTTGAATTTTGACTTGGTTCTTTTACTACTACAAAAATTATGATCTGTCTTTTTCGATTTTCTAGAATTTTCTGACCTTTTTCATTTGACTTCTTTTTCAATGTCGTTTTTTGCTTTTTCGAAATCTGCAAAATCTGAATTTGTTCTATTTTCATCGTTTTTCCAATCCAATGATATCACGATATCTATACTTTTCCGGTCCCTCAGTATTTTTCGAATTCCTTCGGAAAACTTTTTTTCGAGATCATAGAAGCTGTAAAAAGTTTGAAGACGTGACTAGTGTCATCTGAAAAAGAGGGCACCGGAAATTCAAATCTTAGGGTAGAGATGTGGGGAAATGAGAAAGTGCTCTTGCCTTTTTTTTCTTGATTTTTCCAGAAAATTCTAGAGGAAATTAATGGAAAAATCCAAGAAAAAAGAACGTTCGTTTTAGTGAGTCAGCACACTTTTTTGGACTTTTAAAACACATTTTTTCAAATTTTGTTTGAAATTCTGAAATCTCAAAATCCTGAAATCCTTTTTTTTATTCTGAGATTCTGAGTTTTTGGGATTCTGAGACTATGAGATTCGGAGATTCTGAAATTCTGAAATTCTGAAATTCTGAAATTCTGAAATTCTGAAATTCTGAAATTCTGAAATTCTGAAATTCTGAAATTCTGAAATTCTGAAATTCTGAAATTCTGAAATTCTGAAATTCTGAAATTCTGAAATTCTGAAATTCTGAAATTCTGAAATTCTGAAATTCTGAAATTCTGAAATTCTGAAATTCTGAAATTCTGAAATTCTGAAATTCTGAAATTCTGAAATTCTGAAATTCTGAAATTCTGAAATTCTGAAATTCTGAAATTCTGAAATTCTGAAATTCTGAAATTCTGAAATTCTGATATTCTGATATTCTGAAATTCTGAAATTCTGAAATTCTGAAATTCTGAAATTCTGAAATTCTGAAATTCTGAAATTCTGAAATTCTGAAATTCTGAAATTCTGAAATTCTGAAATTCTGAAATTCTGAAATTCTGAAATTCTGAAATTCTGAAATTCTGAAATTCTGAAATTCTGAAATTCTGAAATTCTGAAATTCTGAAATTCTGAAATTCTGAAATTCTGATATTCTGAAATTCTGAAATTCTGAAATTCTGAAATTCTGAAATTCTGAAATTCTGAAATTCTGAAATTCTGAAATTCTGAAATTCTGAAATTCGAATTCTGAAATTCTGAAATTCTGAAATTCTGAAATTCTGAAATTCTGAAATTTGAAATTCTGAAATTCTGAAATTCTGAAATTCTGAAATTCTGAAATTCTGAAATTCTGAAATTCTGAAATTCTGAAATTCTGAAATTCCGAAATTCTGAAATTCTGAAATTCTGAAATTCTGAAATTCTGAAATTCTGAAATTCTGAAATTCTGAAATTCTGAAATTCTGAAATTCTGAAATTCTGAAATTCTGAAATTCTGAAATTCTGAAATTCTGAAATTCTGAAATTCTGAAATTCTGAAATTCTGAAATTCTGAAATTCTGAAATTCTGAAATTCTGAAATTCTGAAATTCTGAAATTCTGAAATTCTGATATTCTGAAATTCTGAAATTCTGAAATTCTGAAATTCTGAAATTCTGAAATTCTGAAATTCTGAAATTCTGAAATTCTGAAATTCTGAAATTCTGAAATTCTGAAATTCTGATATTCTGAAATTCTGAAATTCTGAAATTCTGAAATTCTGAAATTCTGAAATTCTGAAATTCTGAAATTCTGATATTCTGAAATTCTGAAATTCTGAAATTCTGAAATTCTGAAATTCTGAAATTCTGAAATTCTGAAATTCTGAAATTCTGAAATTCTGAAATTCTGAAATTCTGAAATTCTGAAATTCTGAAATTCTGAAATTCTGAAATTCTGAAATTCTGAAATTCTGAAATTCTGAAATTCTGAAATTCTGAAATTCTGAAATTCTGAAATTCTGAAATTCTGAAATTCTGAAATTCTGAAATTCTGAAATTCTGAAATTCTGAAATTCTGAAATTCTGAAATTCTGAAATTCTGAAATTCTGAAATTCTGAAATTCTGAAATTCTGAAATTCTGAAATTCTGAAATTCTGAAATTCTGAAATTCTGAAATTCTGAAATTCTGAAATTCTGAAATTCTGAAATTCTGAAATTCTGAAATTCTGAAATTCTGAAATTCTGAAATTCTGAAATTCTGAAATTCTGGAATTCTGGAAAAAAAAAGAATTCTGGAATTCTAAGATTCTGATATTCTGAAATTCTGACATCCTGCGATTTGAAAATCTGGAAATATTCCTTAAAATTGAATTTTTGCACTTTTGATTCCAATAAATGTTCTCTGCTTTTTTCTGATTTCCATTCTTCACTGAACTATGATGACAATTTTGTTCTCATGCTCCAATAATTTTGTTGAAAGTGAATTTTCGGGTTAATGAGCACAAAATGAACACCATTTTTCTGTGAAATTAGAATTTTTGACAAAAAATTCTGAGAATAAGAAAATTGAGGTTCTGAAATTCTGAAATTCTGGGGTTCCGAAACTCAGGAATTCTAAAAATCTGATTCTGGAATTCTGAGTTTCTGAAATTCTGACAATCTCTTAATTTTTTCAAATTTTTACAAACTTCCTTCTTGAATTCTTCCTATGACCCCCAAAACTGAAAAAATAATGTTTCGGAGGTAATTTGAGAAACTTTACCTTTTCTTTTTTTCCATATTTCCATATTCCCTCCTGTGGTCATTTAATCCCTGTGGGACCACAGGATTTTCAATTTTTTCTCTTTTTTGGATGTCTGTGTCTAGAAAATAGAAAATTGCGGAAATTAATCATTCGGAGAATCAAAAAACAAGGTTTCGTCATTTTGAAGTGCTGGCCTAACTTTTGCAAAGTTGATTTTCTAGGCCACCACTTCAAAATGACATAAAAATAGCCTGAAAAGCGCCTGATGGGTTTTCTAGGTCATTTTGAAGCGGTGGCCTAGCTTTCTCAAATTTGGTTTTCTAGGCCACCATTTCAAAATGGCCTAAAAATGGCCTGACATGTATCTGGTGTGTTTTCTAGGTCATTTTGAAATGGTGGCCTAACTTTTAGTTCTGATAACTTGAGAATAATTATTGAATAATTCAATTCATAAGGTTTTTGAAAATTTTCGAAAATTTAAAACTTCGAACATTCAAAAAATTTGGAATTTTTGCCCTTTTTCGTACTTCCTTCTCCTCATTATACTTATGCATATTCTTGTTTTTGTCTCTCTATTTTTATTTTTTCTCTGAAAAATGTTATTAGCATAATAATACACACCTAGTCTATAGAAATTCTAGACTCCTTCCAAGAAGTGTCTGTTCTGTTTCAATGGTGTGGCGCACATTTTTAGATGATTTTTTTCCGATTTTCTAAATTTTCGAATTTTCGATTTTTTCAACTTTTTGAAAATTTGAGATTTTTAGTGTCTATGAAACTGTAAAATTCGGAAATTCCGAAGTTCTGAAATCTTAAAATGATTTTCAGTGTTTTGATTCCTCCATGTTTTCTGATTCCCAAAGTTTTTTTTCTAATGCTGTATGATCATTGAGATCCTGAGAACTTTTACCTTTTTCTTCCAAGAAAATGATATGTACACAAAAAAATGATGTCCTTGATTTTTTCCTTTTTCGAGTTCTCGAATTTCTGGAATTTCAAAGAAAAAAGGTTACGTAAAACCTGTATTAAAAGGGCCGGCCCTTCTATTGTTCCAAGATACCTCCGGAGTGCCCTTCTATTAGAGGGGGGGGCCTCTAATTAGATGGAGGCCCTTCTATTTTTTCAGCCAGTTTGTCCCGAAATTTCGTTCAAAATTCATGAAAATCTGGCAATTTCACCGAAATTTAGCAAGATTTTCATCAAAATATAGAGTTTCAACAAATTTCTATTAAATTGTGGAGTTCCCGGAATATTTCCACTGAAAAAGTATGGAAATTTTTTGATTTCAAACACACATTTTAAGGGGGGGGGGGTACTTTTTCACAGAGGGCCCTTCTATTACAAGGGCCCTTCTCTTGAAGGGGCCGTTTTAATACAGGTTTTACGGTATTCTAAAAAACATCTTTTTTAATTTAAAGAATTTCAGTAATTCAGAATTTTCGAGGCCAGAATTTCGGAAGTTCAGAACTTTCAGAATCTCAGAATTTCAGTATTATTAAATATGACTTCCAAATAAATTTTTTTAAAAACATGTTTTTTGAAATCCCAAAAATCCGCAACGTTTTTTTTTATTTACCAACATTCTTCACCTGTTTTTCTACCTGTTCTCTCAGTTTTCTCTTTTTTCCAAGTGCAAATAGTCACCCTCTTATCCCATCCCAAATTTTCTCTTATTTCTCAACAAATTCACATGTTTTTTTTTCTGGAGAGCAGTAACAATTATCCTTTTTTTGGTTTTTTTAATCCTCACCTTCTTATCATCCTATGTTTTTTTCATTTAAATAATCCCCAAAAACTCATTCATTTATTTCCTTTTTTTCTAGTTTTTAAGGATTAGAAAAATTGCTTTTCGATGGTTTTTGCTCTTTTGAAAACTCATTATATCAATTTTCAAAAAATCTGGATTTGGCGCCAAATTTCAAAACTTTCGAAGTTTGAAAATTCGAAACTTTTACAACTTCAGAAATTCGGAACTTCAGTATTTCAGAAATTTTCAGTTTCTGAAATTCTGAGATTCTGAGATTCTGAGGTTCAAAATTTCCAAGATATCTGAAATTATTTTTTTTATGGTTTTGCTCTTTTGAAACCCCATTCTAACAAATTTCAAACAAAATCTGGGTTTGGCGCCAAATATGAAATTTCAAATTATATTTTCAAATTTCAAAACTTCTAAAATTTAAAATATCGAAACTTTACAACTTCAGAATCTCAGAATCTCAGAATCTCAGAGTCTCAGAATCTCAGAATCTCAGAATCTCAAAATCTCAGAATCTCAGAATCTCAGAATTTCGGAATTTCGGAATTCCAAAACTTAGGAATATCGGAATTCCAAAACTTTGGAACATCGGAATTTCAAAATTTCCAAGTTCGAGAAATTCAGAATATCAGAAAACCAATCATAAATTCTGAAATTATAAAATTCCAAGATATCTGAAATTCTTTTTTTTTTCTGAAAAATTGGCAAATTCCGAAAAATCTTGAAGATCACGAAAAACCTATTCCAGCAGAAATTTTTCTGGAAATTCTTGAAATTCTTCATTTTTCCATTTTTTCTCAAAATCGTATAGAAACTCCAACCCAATCTCTTCAAGAAGTAGGAGCACATTCTATTCCGGAAATTCGACTAAAAGTGGGCGGAGCCTATCTAAGAAGACGTGTGTCATAGGAGAGATGAGGCGTATATGCAAGAAGAAGAAGAAGACATCTTCTTCTTTTCCTTCTCATTTAAGCTCCGCCCCTTTTTCTCCTGCTGCTCCGAAGAGCCCCGCATGGCTGGCACGCCCTATGTCCGTCGGTTTTTCTTCTTCGTGCTCCTCACGTTTTAGGACCACAGAAATACTTTTAAGACGAGAAGGAGATGGACACTAGGATGGCCAGCTTGCAGTTTTATTTGTTCTGGACCCGTCCCATCTTTTTTTTTCCAATTTTGGTGTCACTTTGTGCTCTTTGGAGCCGCAAAAAGTTTCAATTTCCCAAAAAATTTTCGAAAGTTTCTAATACTGAAATTTCTAAAAAAATCTGAGCTTCTGAGATTCTGTGATTCTGAGATTTTGAGTTTCTGAGATTTTGAGTTTCTGAGATTCTGAGATTCTGAGATTCTGAGATTCTGAGATTTTGAGATTCTGAGATTCTGAGATTCTGAGATTCTGAGATTCTGAGATTCTGAGATTCTGAGATTCTGAGATTCTGAGATTCTGAGATTCTGAGATTCTGAGATTCTGAGATTCTGAGATTCTGAGATTCTGAGATTCTGAGATTCTGAGATTCTGAGATTCTGAGATTCTGAGATTCTGAGATTCTGAGATTCTGAGATTCTGAGATTCTGAGATTCTGAGATTTTGAGTTTCTGAGATTTTGAGTTTCTGAGATTCTGAGATTCTGAGATTCTGAGATTCTGAGATTCTGAGATTCTGAGATTATGAGATTCTGAGATTCCGAGATTCTGAGATTCTGAGATTCTGAAATTCTGAGATTCTGAGATTCTGAGATTCTGAGATTCTGAGATTCCAAGATTCTGGGATTCTGAGATTCTGAGATTCTGAGATTCTGAGATTCTGAGATTCTGAGATTCTGAGATTCTGAGATTCTGAGATTCTGAGATTCTGAGATTCTGAGCTTCTGAGATTCTGAGATTCTGAGATTCTGAGATTCTGAGATTCTGAGATTCTGAGATTCTGAGATTCTGAGATTCTGAGATTCTGAGATTCTGAGATTCTGAGATTCTGAGATTCTGAGATTCTGAGATTCTGAGATTTGCGGTTTTTTGATGTTTTGAGATTCTTAAATTTTAAAAATCCGAAAGTTGGTTTTTCTGGAATTCTGACATTTTGAAGTTCCAAAATTCTTGACTCTGAAATTCTGAAATTCTGAAAAAGCAAAAATTTCGAAAATGTGAAATTTTTGAGATTTACGGATTTTGAAGATGTATTCAAGATTTTCAAATGTTCAGAATTCCAAAATTCTATTTTGCAAATTCTGAAAATCAGAAATTCCAAGTTTTCCCACGAAACAATTTAATTTTCAGCTCAACTTTTTCCTTTTTCCGATTTTCAGAATTCACAAAGAATGTGAGAGTTTTCTGGAATTTTGAATTCCAAGAATTCCAGAAAAATACTTTTTTTCCAGAACTGAAGTTTTTTTTGTAATTTCCGGTATTTTCCAGATGTTTGGTGTTCTAGATAATTTTCAGATTTTTGAGTCTTTGGAATTTTTTATAATTTCAAATTTTCTCTGAAATTCATTTTGTTCAGTGTAAATTTTTTTTTCAAATTTTCCCAAAAAAATCCTTAGTGTCTCTGTTGTTTTCCAAAATCTGATTTGCCCCAAATTTCCTTGTTCTCTCTTCTCGCTTCCCGTTTTTTTTGTTCCTTGTTTTTCAATTTTCTAGATTTTTTTTTTGGGATTTTTTTGAATTACTTTTGAAATTCTCGGAATATTCAAAAATAGCTTTCCTTGTTTTTTTGCTGAAATTTTGAAGATTTTGGCTGAAATTTCAGTTTTTTTCAATTCGAATTTTTTCTTTCTTTTATTTTAACCAATTTTTCAAAAATTTAGGATTTCTAAAAAATTATTTTTTTCCAGAAACTTCCAGAAAAATGGACACACTATTATGGTACGCGATTGCTGAACTCTTACTTTCTATTCACATTTCTTTTTCAAATTTGTTGGTTTTATGGGTTTATATCAGGTGGGGATTTCTTTTTCGAAAATTTGACTTTTCAAAAAAATCCAAAAAAATGTCCCCAGAGAATTTACTAGCTATACACATGTATACCTATTTTAAAATGGGTCGGTTCCATTTCAATTGGAACCCAATTTCAGGGTCCAATTCCCTTTTTTGGGATGGATCCTCTAGAATTTTCTATTCTTAGAATTTTCTATTTTTAGAGAATTTTCAGTGATTTAAAGGATCAGAAATTAATTTTTCAGGTCAAAACATGTTCGGACGGTTACAAATACCTACATATTCTCACTGGCACTTACTGATTTTTTGGCAGGTTTGTTTTTTATTTTTTGAGTTTCTGAATTTGAGAATTTGAGAATTTTTGAAATTCTGAAGTTCTCAATTTCGAATATAAGGTCTTTTCTGAGATTCCGGGATTCTGCGATTCCGATATTCTGGTATTCTGGAATTCTGAGATTATGAGATTCTGAGATTCTGAGATTCTGAGATTCTGAGATTCTGAGATTCTGAGATTCTGAGATTCTGAGATTCTGAGATTCTGAGATTCTGAGATTCTGAGATTCTGAGATTCTGAGATTCTGAGATTCTGAGATTCTGAGATTCTGAGATTCTGAGATTCTGAGATTCTGAGATTTTGGGATTCTTGGATTCTGGGATTCTGGGATTTTGGGATTCCGGAATTCTGGGATTTTGAAATTCTGCAATTATGGAATAAGGAAATTCTGGAGTTTCGGATAACGAAATTCCTGATTCCAGGAATTCTGAAGTTCTGAATATTCGAGGAAAAAATACGCCACTTCATTTTCATAATTTTTCAAGTCCCAAATTTTAACTTCAACATCTCGGTTTCCAATTTTTTGAATTTTTAACTTTTAAAATTTTTAAGTTTTCCCGCGCTCTTCCCCCCATGTGACTCATATTTCCGTTCCTCTTATTTGTCTCTCCACTCCATTCATCTCAAAAATCACACGTGTCAAATTGACCGAAATTTTGTATTATTTGTTCTCGCCTTTTTGCAAAAAGAAAAGAAAAAAAAGTTGTCAATTTTTTTGAGTAGAAAGAGGGAGGAAATAGGAATCCAAAAAGAAAAAAAAGAAGATGATATTGCTCATCTTATATCTTCTCGACATACGTAAATTTTTTTGTTTGTAGGGTTATGAGTGTACTAGATATGAGATTTCTTTTTTTTTCTATTCTGAAGAAGAAAAAAAAAACTACAAAATCTTTTTTGGGATGAAGGAAAGGGGAAGAAGAGTGGGAAACTGAAATTTTGGGGACTAAATCTCAGAATCTCAGAATCTCAGAATCTCAGAATCTCAGAATCACAGAATCTCAGAATCTCAGAATCTCAAAATCTCAGAATCTCAGAATCTCAGAATCTCAGAATCTCAGAATCTCAGAATCTCAGAATCTCAGAATCTCAGAATCTCAGAATCTCAGAATCTCAGAATCTCAGAATCTCAGAATCTCAGAATCTCAGAATCTCAGAATCTCAGAATCTCAGAATCTCAGAATCTCAGAATCTCAGAATCTCAGAATCTCAGAATCTCAGAATCTCAGAATCTCAGAATCTCAGAATCTCAGAATCTCAGAATCTCAGAATCTCAGAATCTCAGAATCTCAGAATCTCAGAATCTCAGAATCTCAGAATCTCAGAATCTCAGAATCTCGGAATCTCAGTATCTCAGAATCTCATAATCTCAGAATCTCAGAATCTCAGAATCTCAGAATCTCAGAATCTCAGAATCTCAGAATCTCAGAATCTCAGAATCTCAAAATCTCAGAATCTCAGAATCTCAGAATCACAAAATCTCAGAATCTCAGAATCTCAGAATCTCAGAATCTCAAAATCTCAGAATCTCAGAATCTCAGAATCTCAGAATCTCAGAAAATCCAAAATTTTCCAGGCGCCCTCGGTATCCCTCTAACCGTCGTTTCCGTGATGACTCGAAAGCCTCGAACATTCTACGGATGCCTATTTGTTCATCTAATTCTCTGCATTCTATGTACTATTTCTACATTTCATATGCTGGCAATTGCTATCGATAAATATGTGACGATTTGTTGCAGAGATCGAATTTTTTCCTCGAGGTGAGTGTTTTTTTGAAATGTGAATTCAAGCCAAGAACCTTTTTGGGTTTAATAATAAACAAAATTTCCTACAATTCTGTCTGAAAATCACATTTCTAGCGGTTCTGGGAGCCGAGATTGAGCCGCTCCAAGTTCACGAGGATAGAGACGCAGACGACGAGACACACTGCGTCTCTAACCTCGGAAACTTCAAATGACCGTATCTCGAGTTCTAGATAAGCTAGAAAGTTGGGTTTTGAAGAGAGTTGTAGGGTGTGAAATAGATTTTTAGATTATTCATGAGAAACTTACTTCAAGTTTTGAAAGAATATCTCTTTTGACCCGTATTTGTACTGAGAATGTGAAAAACTGACGTCTTGCCGAAATCGGCAGAAAGCTGAAAAAGTAGGAATTCCGTAGAAGTTCTCTGAATTCAAAGTATTCAACCTTGGTCTGTTTTACACCCTCCTCGATTTTCAAAGTGTTCGGAAACTTGACAGCTGAGATCCAGACTTCTGAAAACGACAAAAAATCAACTGAAAAATTTTTTTTTGTATTTTTTATTGACCGGTCCTGTAGATTGAGCCAATTGATCTAAAAATACCAAGAACACTTTGTTTTGACTTTTACCCTTCATCACTTTGTAGTGTAAAGTGAGAGATTCGAAATCGCATAGACAATTTTGAGAGGCGCAGAGAAAATAGTGTGAGCTACTCGGTTGTACACACACGTAAGCAAGATACACATAAATTGTAACACATTTTCGATGAATACGACAAATTGGAGTGGACTGGATTGCTCAGCATTAGATGTATGCTGAGCAATCGCAGTATAATCCATCATAATGTGGTGTGTGATGGGGTGTTAGGTGAGAATGAATTTCTTGGGATTTTAGAATGTGGGGATTTGGAAATAATTGAATATCCTAAAAGTTAGGAACCTTTTTTTTGAAATAAGAAAAATTTTTCGGATTTTTTGAAAATTTCCGAATTTATGAAATTCTGAAATTCCCGATTTTTTGAAAAAAACACTCTGAAATTTTGATTTTTTTTCTGAACCTGGAATTCTGAATTTTTGGTATCATGAAGGTTTAAATTTCTGAGATTCTGAGATTCTGAGATACTGACATTCTGATGTTCTGAGATTCTGAGATTCTGAGATTCCGAGATTCTGAGATTCTGAAATTCTGAGATTCTGGGATTAAAAATTTGAAATTCTGCAATTCTGAAGTTCTAAAATTCTGAAAATTGGAAATTCTGAAAATTTTATGTTTCAGATTCTATTCAAAAAATTTCCAGAAATTTCAAATTTACAGCTTTTAGAAATTTCAGAATCTCAGAATCTCAACATTTTTGAATTTAAAATTTCGGTATTCTGGAAAGCATTTTTAAAAATTGAAAATCAGACTTTAACATTTTTTCAAATTTCAGTTTTTTTTATTTTTGATAATCGGAATTTCCAATCTCCTCCAGATGACTCAAAATTTTCCAAATTACGTGAATTTTTGGTCCCTGAAAGGACCAAAAATCCCTCAAGAAATCTTTGTTTGTTTAAGAAAGTGGATGAAACTTTTCTTCTTTTTCTTCCTCTTTTTGAATTTTTAGAACTTTACTTTGCAGAAGAAAAGGGATCTACAAAAAAAAGGAACAAAAAAATGATACTTAAATTCTAGAGGGAATTTCGCAGAAATTCAATTTCCCGCCACTCTTTCTCTGCGTCTCTATACTTTGCGAGCTATTTTTCAGAATTGAAATTTTGCACGTATCATTTAAGGAAAAGGTTCTAAATTGAATTTTTGTGGGTTTTTTGGTCCCCTTTTTACCTAAAAAGGGCCCCAAAAAGAGCCCCAAAACGAGGGGAGAGCCAAATCAGCTCGGGACCACGTGTTTTCGAATTTTTTGGTGCAAAGTTCAGTTTCTTTTCTGTTGTCCCAAGGTTTTTGGGTGGATCGGTGGAGCAAATTTTTTTTTCTTAGGAAGAGAAGAGCAAAAAGGAGAGGAAAATGGCTCGAGGCGATTTTTTTGTTTCCAAGTTTTTTCTGAAGAATATGGGTGCACGTATTCTACACTTATGATCATGGGAAAATGAAATATAAGAATTAGGACATAAAATTTGAAAAAAAAGCATTTGGGAATAAGGAATCGGAGAAATGTTGAAATTCCAGAAATTCAGAATTTCAAATTTTTAGAAAATTGCAAAATTCGAGATTCTAAAGTCATGAGATTCTGAAATTGTAAGATTCTGAGATTCTGAGATTCTGAGATTCTGAGATTCTGAGGTTCTGAGATTCTGAGATTCTGAGATTCTGAGATTCTGAGATTCTGAGATTCTGAGATTCTGAGATTCTGAGATTCTGAGATTCTGAGATTCTGAGATTCTGAGATTCTGAGATTCTGAGATTCTGAGATTCTGAGATTCTGAGATTCTGAGATTCTGAGATTCTGGAATTCTGAGATTCTGGGATTCTGAGGTTCTGAGATTCTGAGATTCTGAGATCCCGAGATTCTGAGATTCTGAGATTCTGAGATTCTGAAATTCCAAAACTCTGGAATTCTGAAATTCTGAAATTCTGAAACTTTCAAATTCTGAAATGTTCAAATTTCCGAAAATTCGAAATTTTGGAATCCTGAATTTCTTGAATTCCGGAATTCCGAATTTTTTTTCAGATCTTTCAGTGAACAATCAAAATTTCAAAAATCAGCAACCAATAATTCCAAATTCTTTATCAGCTATTCAATGTTTTCAAAAAATTTGGAACTTAGACAAAAATTGAATTTTTAGAATACCCCTCTTTGAAAAATTCACAATTTTCAAAAATTTTCTGACTCATCAAAAGCTTTTGATCCCTTTTTTCCTTTTGAAAAATCTGATGTCTTGTTCCACTAAAAACTAATTTTTCCATTGAAATTCTTGCATCTTTTTCGTTTAGTTTCAGATTCCATATTTTTCAAAACTTTCTAGAATAGTCGATTTCCTTACACCACGTCTTCTAATTCATAGATGTCATCAAAATCTAAAAAGAGAAAAAATAATAATTCAAATTTATTTTTCTTCACAAAAATATCCGTCTTTTCGTGCGCATTTCCGCTTGGGAATCTGAAGGAATTGAGCTAATTTTGAATGACTAAAAATGGATGAAACTTATTTTTATTTATCATGGAAAGGGAACTAAAGTTTATTGAGAATTGGAAAAATTGAAGGTAAAATAGCCAAAAAAAACTATGAAATTTTGGGCAAATTGCTGTTGGAAAAACCTGGAAAATTCTGAATTTTCAAGATCTTTCCAGAACTTCAAAAACATTTTTCCAGTTTTTTTTTCAGACGAAAACGAGCGATCTTCTTGTTGACATGCTCTTGGATACTTGGTCTTCTGGTCGCGATCCTACCGCTTTTCAATGTTTTTGGGTTTGCTGAGTGAGTTTTTTTAAAAATACTTTGGTGATTTCTGGATTAGGAAACTTTTCAAAAATCAGAAAATCACAAAAAAGGACCCCTGGATTCCTAAGTCCCCCGATCCAGGGAACCGGGGATCCAGGGATCCAGGGATCCAGGGATCCAGGGATCCAGGGATCCAGGGATCCAGGGATCCAGGGATCCAGGGATCCATGAATCCAGAAATCAAGGGATCAAGAGATCCAGAAATCCAGGGATCCACGGATCTAGGGTTCGAGGGACCTAAGGATACAGGAACCCACGGATCCAGGGACCCAGGGATTCAGGGATTCAGGGATCTAGGGATCCAGTTATCCAGGGATCCAAGGATACAGAAACCCAGGGATTCAGGGATCCAGTTTTCCAGGGATCCGCGAATAAACGGATCCGGGGACTAGGGATTAGGGATCCTGGGATCCTGGGATCCTGGGATCCAGGGATCCTGGGACCTAGGACCAAAAAGGTTTCAAAAATTGATATGTTCAATTTCGATTTTCGAATTTTCTGAAATCAAATCGTTGGAATCCAAGAATTTAAAATTTTGGGATTGCGGGGAAAATTCAAGTTTTAGAATTCCCTTTCCCCATTAATTAGCTCTAATTAATTCTCCATGGCTTCTCTTAACTTTGCTAATTTCTCTTGCAGACCCACTATACTATTCTAATTCCCTGGAGAGATTTTAGGATGTCTGAATTTTAAAAGTTTTTGTTTCGATTCTTCGGACTTGCCTAAAAACACGTGTTTTCCATTTTTTTTGTCATTAGGGACCAACTGTTTCCAAAATTAACTGGAAACTTCTGGAAAAAAACAGGAAAGAGATGGAGAACATTTGGTGATTGATCAGTCAAAATTAGAATAAAATTTAAAGGACAAAAAGATCTCTGGAATTGGGAATTTTGCAAAAAATGTGAATTTTGAAAAGAACATTTTTTCAGTTTTTTGAATTTTTTGTTCAATTTGAAACATTTTTCCTGAAATCTCAAGCCATTTTCTCCATGACTCACCAAAATTAATTCATCATCACCTCCATTTTTTCTTTTCTGAGAATTCCGAATTTCCGTTTTCCCTAAACCAATCCATCATTTAATTTCCTCGTTCAGCATCATTTTACCAATCGTATTCTGGTCGTACTTTACGTTTTTTTTACTCAAGCCATCGGAAATTAGTAGTGTCCAGAGAAAAGACGAATTCAACTTTTTAATCAAGCTTCTAGAAGAATGGAAGAGAAAAGTTGTATAGAATCAAACTATCAAATTCTCGCCTCCTTTTTTTGAAGACAATGGGATAGGGATCAGAAATGAATTTCCTTGGGAAAGAACTATCTGGAAAAAATGACTGGAATATAAATAAAAAATATGATTTTCTTCAAATTCTTAATTTTCAGGACTCAATCGCTATTTGTCAAAAACGGAGAAATGTGTTATTTCACAATGGTCGTCGACTATCGATATTTGGTTTATGTCATCTTTTTCTCAACAATTTTGGCGCCAACTGCAATTATTGTGTTACTGTATTCAAGTATCTACAGTAGGATACGCACCGAGGAGAAGCAGGTAAGCGGGAATTCGAATTTTTTGTGTTTTCTAGGCCACGGCCACCATTGGCAGTGGTCTAGAAAAATCCAGAGACTTGGAAAACTATGAAAACCTTTCAGGTCAAATGTCTGCTCAGACAATCGGAAAGAGAACGAAGAATGGCTGGAAGAAGGAAGTTGATAAGGATTTTGTTGATTTTGGTCGTTTCTTATGGTATTTGTTGGTGAGTTGGGAATTTGAAATTTTCAGAAAAAACTGACTTTAAAAACATTTTCCAACATCTTTCTTTTAAAAATAATTCGGAAGTTCCGAAATTTACAAAATTGGTTCCTCAGAACCTCAGAATCTGAGAATTTCAGAATCTCAGAATCTCAGAATCTCAGAATCTCAGAATCTCAGAATCTCAGAATCTCAGAATCTCAGATTCTCAGAATCTCAGAATCTCAGAATCTCAGAATCTCAGAATCTCAGAATCTCAGAATCTCAGAATCTCAGAATCTCAGAATCTCACAATCACAGAATCTCAGAATCTCAGAATCTCAGAATCTCAGAATCTCAGAATCTCAGAATCTCAGAATCTCAGAATCTCAGAATCTCAGAATCTCAGAATCTCAGAATCTCATAATCTCAGAATCTCAGAATCTCAGAATCTCAGAATCTCACAATCTCACAATCTCAGAATCTCAGAATCTCAGAATCTCAGAATCTCAGAATCTCAGAATCTCAGAATCTCAGAATTTCAGAATTTCAGAATTTCAGAATCTCAGAATCTCAGAATCTCAGAGTCTCAGAATCTCAGAATCTCAGAATCTCAAAATTTCAGAATTTCAGAATCTCAGAATCTTATTATTCCTGAATTTCGGGAAAAACTGTGAATAAAAAATTCCAGGTACCCTCTCTACATCATCAACACCATCGACTATTTTTGGCCTCAATTTTCCATCAACTCGCTAACTTTGTGGACCGTAATCATGTCCCACATGTCATGCGCCCTCAACCCACTAATTTATGCCTACGGTATGCCAGGATTCAAGAAGGTAATTAAGCTAATTGGTCCTAATTAACTAATTAACTCTTCAGGCTCTCCGAGCATTCTTCAATATCCAAACGGACGCTAATACCTGTGCTAACTATTCTTGCTATATGAGGTAAGACTTTTTTTCGAAATTTCGGTTCAAAAATCGATTTTTCAGTTTCAGATCAACTGGAAATCAGAAGCAAAGAAGTATCAGTGTACGTGGCATGCCTTATGAGCACTCATTGGCGGCAATTCGAAAAATTAGTGCTCCAACGCCGGTGATGATCGATAGACATCGATCGAGGAGGAGACAAACTGTGGATCATATTGATTTGTGATTTTGGCGCGAAGTTCAAAATTTTCAGAGTTTAATTTCTTTTTTTCTTCAAGTATTTTTTTTTCTAAAACCTCAAAAATCCCGAAATGTCTTTCAAATTTTCTTTTTTTCTCTTCTCTTCTGCTTATATCATTTTTTCCTGCTTGATTTATGTTTTTATGTACTGGTAATTTTTTTCCTCAGTTTCCCTTTTTTTGATTCTCCGAATAACTAAACCTTGATCTCCATCGCCTTTTTTTCAGAATTTTGATTCTGAAGTTTTGAACTTTTTAAAAATAAATTATTTTAATTTTTTGTGGTATTTTTTCTAAAGTTCTGGATTTTTGAAATTTCTGAAAAACAAGATTCGAGCCATGAAAAGGTTCATTGAATCGACTGAAATCGACTGTGTGTTCCAAAAAAGCGAAATCATGCAAAAAAGCTGAGCAATGGCAAAACAAGACACATAAAATATCTAATATCCAGGTGCGGTACGTGGTGGTGGGCAGTGATCGCATCCTCCTCCGGATCCTGGTGCTCCAGCGTCTCCAGCTGGTCCGGGTTGTCCTGGATTTCCAGGTGCTCCATCTGGTCCAGCATCTCCAGCAGGTCCAGGTGGTCCAGGTTGAGCATATCCAGCGGTTCCTGGGTTTCCAGCAGCTCCTGGTGGTCCAGCTGGTCCTGGTGGTCCCGGTGGTCCTTGTTGTCCTGGAACAGTGTTGACTGCTCCTGGGGCTCCTGGGTTTCCTGGTGCTCCTGGTGCACCGTCATTTCCTGGAGGTCCTGGTGGTCCTGGTGGTCCAGCGGCTCCTGCGGCTCCAGCAGCTGGTGTGTTTCCTGGAGCTCCTGGCCCTCCTGGTGGTCCTGGTGGTCCGGCGTTTCCGGCTGGTCCTGCTGGTCCTGGTGGGCAGTCGAAGCAGAAATCGGCGGCGGTTGGTGCAGCAGCAGCCTCTGCATCGGCTCCGGCTTGTCCTGGATTTCCTGCGGCTCCATCGGTTCCTGGTTTTCCGTCGGCTCCTGGTGGTCCTGGTGGTCCGGCGGCTCCGATTCCGCAAGAGCAGCACGATCCTCCGCCTCCTCCTCCGGCTCCGGTGGAATAGCTTTCGGCTCCGAAGGCACGGGCACGTCTCTTGATACGGGTTTCCTTGCCACGGACCACTTCGAAGCGGCTAAACTCGTCCCACAGCCCATCGGTACGGTGACGGCAGAATTCCACCTGGAAAATGTTGAGTTTAGAGGCTCTAGATATATTTTTCAGCTTTTTAGATCTTAAAAACGGGCAGAAATGGACAAAACCCCCTATTTTTACTTCTATGTATTCCTCCTTCTCTCTCAACACACAACTTTTTCTCCTCGCGTCTCTCCCCTCTTCTCCTTTCACGCGCCGCCGACCCCCTCCTTCTTATATGCCTTCCCCCTTTGTCTCCTTTGTGGCCGCCATAGCTCAGTCGGTTAGAGCGTGGGTCTAATAAGCCCAAGGTCGCAGGTTCGACCCCTGCTGGCGGCAAATCTTTTTTGTTTTTTTTTCGTGATGCTTACCTCATTTTGAAGGGAGGACTGCACGTGCTGCAGGTAGTTGTACATCATGGGCGTGGCCACAATGGCGACCAGTGTGGCGATTGTCGCCACGGAGATGCCTGGAACATGGATTTTAAGAATTCTGAAGTTTTGGGAAATTTAAGAATTTCAGAATTTCAGAATTTTCAAGATTTCCGATTTTTTTTTTGAATTTTTTTGAATTTCAGAATTTTTAGATTTAGAATTTTTGAGTTTCAGAATTTCAGAATTTGAGAATTTGAGAATTTTCGGAATTTCATGAATCCCAGAATTTTCAGAATTTCCGAATTTCAGAATTTCAGAATTTCAGAATTTCAGAATTTCAGAATTTCAGAATTTCAGAATTTCAGAATTTCAGAATTTCAGAATTTCAGAATTTCAGAATTTCAGGATTTCAGGTTTTCAGATTTTCAGATTTTCAGAATTATCGATTTTTTTTGAATTTTTTTGAATTCCAGATTTTGAGAATTTCGGGTTTTCTGAATTTCTGAATTTCTGGATTCCTGAATTTCTGAATTTCTGAATTTTGAAATTTTTAGGGATTTCAGGATTTCAGGATTTCAGGATTCCTGAATTTCTGAATTTTAGAATTTCAGGGTTTCGGAATTTCTGAATTTTCTGAGGAATGGAATTTTTAACGGATTTCAGAATCTCAGAATCTCAGAATCTCAGAATCTTAGAATCTTAGGATCTCAGAAAGTTTTTTTTTGAATTTCTGAATTTAGGAGTTTAAGAATTTTCAGTTTTCGAATTTTTTTTTATTTAATAAATCTTGGAAATGTTAAAAAGAGAATAAAAAATTCTAGAATAATTCTCAAAAAAATTAATTTCAAAAAACTCAAATTTCAAAAAGTTTCTAGAAGTAAAAATGCAAATATTTAGTAACTTTTAATTTTGAAGCCCGAATGAATTTTTGAAAAAAAATTTGTGAAAATTTGAAACTTCAGAAATTTTCTAGAATTTTGAAAATCTAATGAAACAAATTTTTCAAAAATTCAAAAACTTTTTGTAAACTTTTGAATTTCGAAAGTTTTCAAAATATATAAATCAAAATGCTTACCAAAGAAGGCGACCTTCTTGAGGCTCTCGATCTCGGCGAGTTTTTGTTTTTCGTCTGCCATGACGACGAATCGAAGTGCCTTCTGAACGGCTTTCCCATCTTTTATACCATTCGTAAACGAAAACAAGTCCTAAACAAAACAAAAATTATTACTGTTCTCCCCCATTTAGAAACCTCCTCTTTTTCTTCGAAAAGCTACACAGACTTGTTTGTTTTTTCCTTGTTTTTATGACTAAAGAAGCGAGAGAGTGTGGAATTAGTGGAGACGCAGACACTCGGAGGAGAGATAACTGTAACCGTTTGGCAACTATGGAACTTTCAAGATCAAAAGGCACAGATTGGATGAACTGGTTTTTGTATTAGGAAAAGAAAAAGTACGAAATTTCCATAGAGATAAGGGGAGAAGATTTATGGGTTTTGATAAGGGAAAAGTGGTCAAATTTGAAGTCCTGAAAAACTAGTCCAACATTTTTCGATTTGTCTGAAATTTTCAGATTATACGAAAAAAAACTAGAGCTCTATTTTTGTAATTGACAACTTTTTTGGAAGGTTTCATGCAAAGAAGATACAGTACCGATAAAAATATATCTAAATTTGACTTTTTCGGTGGCAATTTGTCAATTTTAGAATTCTGAAAAACCGTTTCAAAATTATTCAATCTGTCTGAAATTTTCAGAATATAGTGAACAGAAGTAAGGTTTTATTTTTGTAGTTGACAACTTTTTTAAAAAATTTCATCCACATGAGATACAGTACGCCACAAAAATATGTCACATTTTGACTTTTCAGTGGAAATAGGTCAACTTTGAAGTCCTGAAAAACTAGTTCACTTATTTTCAATTTATCTGAAATGTTCAGATTAGAATAAGCAATAGAAGAGCTTCATTTTTGTAATTGAAATCTTTCTTCAAAAAAATTTATCGAAGTGGGATACAGTACCGCGCGAAAATATGTCATATTTTGGATTTTCAGTAAAAAATCATCAACTTTGAAGTCTAGAAAATCAATTTCCGATTTTTTCCGATGTTCCTAAAAACATTCGATATCACTAAACAAATGTTAAGTTTCAATTTTGTAGTTGACAACTTTTTTGAGAAATTTCATGCGAATGAGATAAGGTACCCGACAAAAATATACCACACTTTGGCTTTTTCAGTGAATATTAGTCAATTTCAAGGTCCTGAAAAACTAGTTCAAAAATGTTCGATTTGTCTCAAATTTTCAGATTATACGAAACAAAACTAGAGCTTTATTTTTGTAGTTGACAACTTTTTTCAAAGAATCCATTCAAATGAGATACAGTACCCAACAAAAATATATCATATTTTGACTTTTTCAATATGGAAATTGGCCAACTTTGAAGCCATGAAAAACTAGTTCACTTATTTTCAATTTATCTAAAATTTTCAGGTTATACAAAACAAAACTAGTGCTTCATTTTTGTAATTGACAACTTTTTCGTAGAAATTCATACAAATGGGATACTGTAACCGACAAAAATATATCAAAGTTTGACATCCGTCTACGTTAAAGTCTTAAAAAACCAGTGGCCAATGCAAACATTTAAAAAACACTGATAAGGACAAACAGAAAAGCCAAGTAATCTAAAAATTGATATCAATAAATTGAACGAGCCGATCTGCTGCATCTATGTCCTCCTGGAGTTCCCAAGCAACAAGGGAGTTGCGAATTTGTGCAATGTGATCCACAATGATTCTTTTTTGCACCGATTGGAACAGTTCCAAATTTGGGTTTATACGATCCTTGACGATATCAAAGATGGTGACATAACATGATGAAGTATCAAATCCTCGTCGATCTGCTATCTTCTCAAGCATCGCGATGTTCAGGCAACAGATTTGATTCAAATCGATGTGAGGTGTGTTTAACAGCAGTTCCCGGTTGTTGAGAACATCCCACTGTGGTTCTGTTGCCTTATAAGCGAGATAATGGCTGTCAATTGCTTTGACTTTCAAGCTGATATGACTAATCATGATGTTAACCATTCGAACAATATCCTCTTGGTTGTAGGTGCTCAGTGGAACAATTCTGAGAAAGGTTTAGTTTGCTTCTTGTCAGAAAATTGAGATTATCTTACTTCAAAAGTTTCCGACAGCACTCTGATCCGGAGTTCATGACTGCTTTCAAGAAATGGAATGATTCAAGGGCAGAAACCACTTGCTTGAAGCATTCTCTCAAATCCTTCATTGGCAGATGATCTTGAGTATAGAGATAATCACAAATGTCTCCCATCAATGCTCCAACCATTGGCGCATTATTTTCATCAGAATAGAATTCCAATGAATCTGTGGCTGCTTGGAGAGTTTTTGAATGGAAAACTCGGATTCCTGGTAAATCAAGCGGATCAGAATCTGAAAATTGTTGATTTTAGAACAAATAATATTTTCCGAATCACCCACGGGAAATAGACAGAGATTCCAGTGTTGGATGAGCTTCAACGATTTTTCGAATGTTCTCTACTTCGAGTAAAGAGTATGAAAGATCCAGATGCTTCAATTTCGGGAAAGGACGTCGCGAGCGTAAGTACGTTTCGATAGTTCCCTCTGAATTGCCATAAATGGTGGTTTCGGCGAAACTAAGAGTTTCAAGTTTCTCGATATTGAAGATATCCATAAGGCTACGATACTTCTCAACTTTCAAGCCTCCAATTCTCAAGGTTTTGAGCTTTGTCAACTGGGAAATACCAGTGAGGCTCTCGATGGCAGTATATGAAAGATCCAGACTTTCGAGATTCGGGAAAAATGAACAGATGTCCGCAAAGTCATTGTAAGTCGTAATACGACAGCGGAGGGATAGACTCCTCAAGGACGGTAGCATTTGACCGATCTGAAAAATTCAGTCCTATTTTTTTTAAATGAGATCTGTTGGCGAAGATGTATATTGTTCTTCTCATAAGATTTCAGTATTTTATATACCGTAAAACCTGTAATAGAAGTGCCCCCAGACTTTCAACTTTGAGCCCACTTATCTCGGTTCCTGATAAAGATATCAAAAATATGTCAACTGATAAATTGTTTATCATATTACGATAAACATTTTATCAGTTGACACATTTTTGATATCTCTTATAGGAGCTGGGATAATTGAGCTCAAAGTTGACAGGGGGTACTTCTATTACAGGTTTTACGGTATGTTGGCTCAGAGGCTAGCTAAATCCAAAATTTCAAACCCATTCCACTTACCTCTCTTGCCCATCCATTAGCGAATTGCTCCGCGTGCCCCTGATTCCGTGCTTCTATTGGTCCTGGGCTCAGATCCAGATGTGTGAGGCTGACTCGTGATTCTTGTTTCAGAATGCTTCGAAGAACAGCTGGAAGATCGTAGACTGCACCGATTCCTGGAACATTTTCTGATTAATGGTGTAAATTATAATTGGAAAATTACTTTTCACATTTTCGTTCACACTCCAATCACGTCTTAGAAATCTTCTAGTGGAGTTGAACGGTGAATATTTTTTAGCGAGGGAATGGAACTTCCGATCTTTTTTGAAATTTGTGAGTTGTTTAAAGTAACCCAAGCTTAACGAAGTCAAGTTAAATGACCGAATCACTTCAAAGATCTTTTCAGTCATATCAATCCCTGTCAAGTTAATAACTGTTGGCTTGAAAATCTTCATGATGACTTCTAGAGTATTTTCATCCAACATTTCGATCGATGGAAGCAGCTGCTGGAAGACCTTATTGCTAGTGACCGGATCTAGGCATACGGTTGGTTTGAGAGAGCCTGGAAAAAGGTGATTTGTTGAGAATTAAAAAATAAAAAAAAATGAAAATTTACCATTGACTGCATACTCGATGATTTTCTTGTTCGTCAAATTCGCAAGCGTTGGGAAAGACATTTTGGGAGAAAAACTACCTAAAACAGAAAAAAATAGGAAAAATGAATCGAGGAAAGGTACAAGAAGAAAATCAATAGCATTGCCCAAACATGGTGCCAAACTTCAAATCGAGTAGTCTGTGTCACTATTGTGGGACGTCCTCCTTCACCTCAACGAACACCACCTGGCCCCATGTTAGAGTGTGGAAGAATGTGAAGAGAAAATCTCAGAATGTCTTTTTTCTTCACTCTCTGTGTCTCTGACAAGTGATATATCACTACAACTGTGCATCTCGGTCGTTGGCATCTGGGGAAGGTCATGTGCAAGGTAACACACGGTCGACAGACGATACCCGATTTGAAGTTAACGATATGCCAATTCGGAACGTGCTACCCATCCGCACACAATTTGGCCTATTGCGAAATACCAAGTCGAGGTCTGTCGACTGTGCGTTACTTTGCACATGACCTCTACCAGTTGCAACGACAGACATGCACAGTTGTAAAAGTATTACTTCTCAGAGACGCAGACAATAAAGAAAAAAAACATTCTGAGATTTTATCTGCGTCTCTGCTTCTTCTTCACACTCTAACCTGTGGGAAGGTGGCGTTGGTCGAAGTGATGGAGGACATCACTAGCATAATGTCCTCGATTTGAAATTTGGCGCCATTTTTGTGCAGCGCAAAGTTTTCAGGGGCAATTTCAGTATCAAGAACTTTGTATATTTATCTCACTTTGTCGTTTCATCTTTCCTCAATTCAATCACCCAATTTATCTGTTTCAGGTAACTTTTTCTCCCAAAATGTCCTTCCCAACGCTTGCCAATTTGACAAAAAAGAAAATCATCGAGTATGCAGTGAATGGTAAATTTTTCTTTTTGTTTTGTTTTTTTCTCAACAAATTGAACTTCCAGGCTCTCTTCCACCAACCGCATGCCTAGACCCTGTCACTAGCAACACGGTTATCCAGCAGCTGCTTCCATGGCTCCAAATTTTGGATCAGAATGCTCTTGAAGTCATGAGCAAGATTTTCAATCCAACAGTTCTCAACTTGACAGGGATTGATATGACTGAGAAGATCTTTGAAGTGATTCGATCATTCAACTTGACTTCGTTGAGCTTGGGTTACTTCGAACTACTCAGAAATTTCGAAAAAGATCGGAAGTATCATTCCCTCGCTAAGAAATATCCACCGTTAGCCGCCACTAGAAGATCTATGAGGCGTGATTGGAGTGTAGACGAAAACGAACAAGGTAATTTTCCAATTCTAACGCACATCATTATTCTAAAAATGTTCCAGGAATCTGTGAAGTCTACGACCTTCCAGCTGTTCTTAAAATCATGCTGAATCCAGATTCATGGGTCAGCCTCACAGATCTGGATCTGAGCCCAGAAGCAACAGGAGCACGGAATCAGGGGCACACGGAGCAATTTGCTGATGGATGGGCAAAGGAGGTGAGTGGCATGGGTTTCGCATTTTGGATTCACAAATCTAGCCTCCGAGCCGATATGTCCAAAATAGCATTTTTGAAAAAGAGACTGGCACTTTATAGTTTGGGACCATTTTCCTACTGAAACTCATCACAAAAGAACTATATTTTCAACTCTTTCATAAACCGATTTTTGAGGGATTCTTGATTTATCTTCGTCTTTTTAAAGTCATTCTAATTTTCCGAGATTCTGAGATTCTGAGATTCTGAGATTCTGAGATTCTGAGATTCTGAGATTCTGAGATTCTGAGATTCTGAGATTCTGAGATTCTGAGATTCTGAGATTCTGAGATTCTGAGATTCTGAGATTCTGAGATTCTGAGATTCTGAGATTCTGAGATTCTGAGATTCTGAGATTCTGAGATTCTGAGATTCTGAGATTCTGAGATTCTGAGATTCTGAGATTCTGAGATTCTGAGATTCTGAGATTCTGAGATTCTGAGATTCTGAGATTCTGAGATTCTGAGATTCTGAGATTCTGAGATTCTGAGATTCTGAGATTCTGAGATTCTGAGATTCTGAGATTTTGAGATTCTGAGATTCTGAGATTCTGAGATTCTGAGATTCTGTGATTCTGAGATTCTGAGATTCTGAGATTCTGAGATTCTGAGATTCTGAGATTCTGAGATTCTGAGATTCTGAGATTCTGAGATTCTGAGATTCTGAGATTCTGAGATTCTGAGATTCTGAGATTCTGAGATTCTGAGATTCTGAGATTCTGAGATTCTGAGATTCTGAGATTCTGAGATTCTGAGATTCTGAGATTCTGAGATTCTGAGATTCTGAGATTCTGAGATTCTGAGATTCTGAGATTCTGAGATTCTGAGATTCTGAGATTCTGAGATTCTGAGATTGTGAGATTCTGAGATTCTGAGATGATACGATAGGTCTATAAATTTCAGATTGGGCGTATGCTTCCTTCGTTGAAAAACCTGTCTCTCCGCCATCGGATAACGACATTCAATGACTTCCAGGGCATCTGTTCCTTCTTCCCGAATCTGGAAAGTCTTGACCTCTCCTATACTGCCATCGAGAGCCTCACTGGTATTTCCCAGTTGACAAAGCTCAAAACCTTGAAAATTGGAGGCTTGCAAATTGAGAAGTCTCGTTGCCTTGTGGATATTTTCAATATCGAGAATCTTGAAAATCTGAGTTTCGCTCAGTCCAGCGTTTGTGGGGATTCAGATGGAACTATTGAAAAGTACTTGCGCTCGCGACGTCCTTTCCCGAAATTGAGGCATCTGGATCTTTCATACTCTTACGTCAAAGAGGAGATCATTCGAAAATTCGTAGAAGCTCATCCGACGCTGGAATCTCTGTCTATTTGCGGTATGTGATTCGGAAAATATTCTTTGTTTTGAATTCCATAATTTTCAGATTCTGACCCGATTGAGATTCCAGGAATCCGAGTTTTCCATTCAGAAACTCTCCAAGCAGCCACAGAATCATCGAAATTCTATGCTGATGAAAATAATGCGCCAATGGTTGGAGCAATGATGTGGAGCATTCGTGTTAATCTCAATGGTCTGGATCGTCCGCCAGTCGACGACTTGAGAGAATGCTTTAAGCAAGTGGTTTCTGCCATGGACTCATTCTGTTTCTTGAAAGCAGTCATGAACTCCGGAGCAGAGAGCTGTAAGGAACTTTTGAAGTAAGATAATCTCAATTTTCTAACAAGAAGCAAACTAAACCTTTTTCAGAATTGCTCCACTGAGTACCTACAACCAAGAGGATATTGTTCGAATGGTTAGCATCATGATTAGACATATCAGGTTGAAAGTCAAAGCAATTGACAGCCATTTTCTCGCTAATAAGGCAACAGAACCACAGTGGGACCTTCTCAACAACCGGGAGCTGCTTTTAAACACATCACATATTGACTTGAATCAAATCTGTCGCCTAAACATCGCGATGTTTGAGAAGACATCAGATCGACGAGGATATATGACTTCATCATGCCATATCACCATCTTTGATATCATCAAGGATCGTATCAATCCAAATTTGGAAATTTTCCAATCGGTGCAAAAAACAATCCTTGTGAATCATATCGAAGAATTTAACGGTGACCAATGGTTCACGCTTCCGGAGGAAATAGATGCAGCTCAGCGGCTTATTCGATTTGTTAATACTCATTTTTGAATTACTCTCTCTTATGTTACTTTTTTCCAGACACAATAACCCTCTGACAACCATGAATCCTGTATCAATAAAGACCCCCCCTCCTTCCTTTCCTGATTTTTATCAAGTTTATCTTAGTTACTGATAGAGATATCAAAATATGGTCAGATTCTGAGATTCTGAGATTCTGAGATTCTGAGATTCTGAGATTCTGAGATTCTGAGATTCTGAGATTCTGAGATTCTGAGATTCTGAGATTCTGAGATTCTGAGATTCTGAGATTCTTAAAAATGTATTATAAAAAATTCGGAATTTATTCGAAGAAAAAATTTCAATCAAACATGAATCACCGGTGAAACGAAAATTGGGTCAGCCTTCTCAATAGCGTCGATTTTTCTGAAATTTTTGAAAATATAATTTTTAAAATTTTCTAGAGATTACTGTACCTGATTTCAGTTCCAGGTTGTTCAAGACTTTCAGTTTGAATTTCAGAATTTTTCATTATAGTTTCTGGAACCTTCTGATTACAGTTGCAAATACAATTTGGGCACGATGAAATGGTAGTTGTCTTGGCAGTTCTGAAACTTGAAATATTCTAGAAAACTCTAGAACAAAACGCTGGAAAACTCACAATTCTTCAATCATCTTGGCGTTTCTCTTGAATTCCTGATCGACGAGCATTCTGAAAGTTATAAATTTGAAGTATACGGTAATTCGAAGTATTCTTCAGTCTACTGTAATTTGTAAACGTCAAACCTACAGTAATCCGAAATTGATGTTCTACAGTAACCCATAAATGAAATTTGACCGTAATTCAAAATTCAGAGACTACAGTAATCCAAAAATTGAAAAAAAAAACTCACACACAGAAAAAGCAAAATGCCAAAACTGCGAGCGTCGTCCAAATTACGCAAGCCATATTTTTCGGTTTTTCCAAAGGTTCCTCTTTTCTATCATGGTTAATTCTATAGTCAATGACCATTTTTGGCAAGAAATTGGGGAACTTAAAGCCGAAATAATAGAATTTTCGATAATTTCTGAACAGAAATTCCGGAATTCGAAGCTTTTTAGAAGCCAAAAAAAACATATTTTGGCGATTTTTTGGGTTCTTTTATACGCAATAGAAGCTTTTTTGATGAAACCGGAAACTTGGAACAATGGTGATGATTCAATTTTTTTTTTGAAAAAAAAATTGTATTGATGTGCAATCTAGGAATAATGTTGGTTTGATCTTCGATCCCTAAAATTTTATTTTCAAAATTTAGAATCTCAGAATCTCAGAATCTCAGAATCTCAGAATCTCAGAATCTCAGAATCTCAGAATCTCAGAATCTCAGAATCTCAGAATCTCAAAATCTCAGAATCTCAGAATCTCAGAATCTCAGAATCTCAGAATCTCAGAATCTCAGAATCTCAGAATCTCAGAATCTCAGAATCTCAGAATCTCAGAATCTCAGAATCTCAGAATCTCAGAATCTCAGAATCTCAGAATCTCAGAATCTCAGAATCTCAGAATCTCAGAATCTCAGAATCTCAGAATCTCAGAATCTCAGAATCTCAGAATCTCAGAATCTCAGAATCTCAGAATCTCAGAATCTCAGAATCTCAGAATCTCAGAATCTCAGAATCTCAGAATCTCAGGATCTCAGAATCTCTGAATCTCTGAATCTCAGAATCTCAGAATCTCAGAATCTCAGAATCTCAGAATCTCAGAATCTCAGAATCTCAGAATCTCAGAATCTCAGAATCTCAGAATCTCAGAATCTCAGAATTTCAGAATCTCAGAATTTCAGAATCTCAGAATCTCAGGATCTCAGAACCTCAGAATCTCAGAATCTCAGAATCTCAGAATCTCAGAATCTCAGAATTTCAGAATCTCAGAATCTCAGAATCTCAGAATCTCAGAATCTCAGAATCTCAGAATCTCAGAATCTCAGAATCTCAGAATCTCAGAATCTCAGAATCTCAGAATCTCAGAATCTCAGAATCTCAGAATCTCAGAATCTCAGAATCTCAGAATCTCAGAATCTCAGAATCTCAGAATCTCAGAATCTCAGAATCTCAGGATCTCAGAATCTCTGAATCTCTGAATCTCAGAATCTCAGAATCTCAGAATCTCAGAATCTCAGAATCTCAGAATCTCAGAATCTCAGAATCTCAGAATCTCAGAATCTCAGAATCTCAGAATCTCAGAATTTCAGAATCTCAGAATTTCAGAATCTCAGAATCTCAGGATCTCAGAACCTCAGAATCTCAGAATCTCAGAATCTCAGAATCTCAGAATCTCAGAATCTCAGAATCTCAGAATCTCAGAATCTCAGAATCTCAGAATCTCAGAATCTCAGAATCTCAGAATCTCAGAATCTCAGAATCTCAGAATCTCAGAATCTCAGAATCTCAGAATCTCAGAATCTCAGAATCTCAGAATCTCAGAATCTCAGAATCTCAGAATCTCAGAATCTCAGAATCTCAGAATCTCAGAATCTCAGAATCTCAGAATCTCAGAATTTCAGAATTTCAGAATCTCAGAATCTCAGAATCTCAGAATCTCAGAATCTCAGAATCTCAGAATCTCAGAATCTCAGAATCTCAGAATCTCAGAATCTCAGAATCTTAGAATTCCCTAATTATTTCAAAACAAATTTAATGTTGAACTGGGATTTGAAGTTTATGGTTTTTTGAAATCTTTTTAAAAATTTTATTAATTTTGAATAATTGGATTTCTTGAAATTTTGGTTTTGTAGAAATTTTTGAACAAAAATCATTATTTTCACAAAAAATCCAAAAAAAACTCAGCGTATTGTTCATTTCAGGCTGTTTATAAAGTTCACATTAGTATATACATATTGGAAGTTTAAAAAAATACAGAAAATTATAATTATTATCAAAATGATAACTAGCAAGAATCACACAGACGCATCAACAACTGCCTCTTCACGCTTCTCGATGTTTCTGAAAATTTAGACATTTTAGGCTTTTAAATTTTACCCTCAATTTCACCTGAACTCATTATCAGTGTTAAAGTTATCAGTTTGAACAGCGGTGTCTTCAAACTTTTTGACATTTCTTGAGCATGGTTTGTTTGAGCAAGAAGTAGTGGAAGATCTGAAAAAATTAAAAAAATTACAATAACCAAGTGGAAATTTGTTAATTCTGAAGTCCTACAAAAGTAGTTCAGAATTTTTCAATTTATCGGAAAATTTCAAAGTATACTAAACAAAAATAGAGCTTCATTTTTGTAATTGACAATTTTTTTGACAAATTTTACATAAATGAGATATGACCGTTTTCCAGAAGAATGCCAAAAGAAACATCACTATAAGAGTTGGGCCAGTTGAACAACACTTTTCTTATCATTGGTGGGATTTGCCCGAAAAAGTTGTCAATTACAAAAATGAAGCTCTAACTTTGATCAGTATATTCTAAAATTTTCAGACAAATCTGAAAATTCTGGACTACTTTTCCATGACTTCAAAGTTTTTCAATTCTAGAACCTTCTAGAAATTTCCTCCAACTTACTGAGCCTGAACCTCTGACACATCAGCATCTTTGATTTCTTGTCGGACAGCCATACTGAAAATTTCGAGCATTCAGAATTTCAGAATCTCAGAATTTAAAAAACTCACTATGTCAGAACACAAATCACCAAGATTATAACAAAAATTAAAATCAAACAAGAATATTTGCCAGGCATTTTTGGAAGTTCTCTATTGGCACTAGCTTGGTAGTCAGGGACCATTTTTTGTTAGAAATTTGAATTTTTAGAATAAAAATCCTTAAAATTTCAAACTTTCCAACATTTTTTATACCAGAAGCTTCTTTTCAAATGTCTTGTGATTTCCCATTTGAAAAAGAACAATGTATGGAAAAATGATGATTCAAAAAATGGCGCTTGATTTTTTGGAAGTATAGAAAATTGTTTGAAATTGATGTGCAATGCATTCTGAAGCATTTTTTAAGAAAAAATCCAAGAAAAATCACGTAGTTGAATTCCAGAAATGAGATTCTGAGATTCTGAGATTCTGAGATTCTAGGATTCTGAGATTTTAGGATTTTGAGATTCTAGGATTCTGAGATTCTAGGATTCTGAGATTTTAGGATTCTGAGATTCTAGGATTCTGAGATTCTGAGATTCTGAGATTCTGAGATTCTGAGATTCTGAGATTCTGAGATTCTGAGATTCTGAGATTCTGAGATTCTGAGATTCTGAGATTCTGAGATTCTGAGATTCTGAGATTCTGAGATTCTGAGATTCTGAGATTCTGAGATTCTGAGATTCTGAGATTCTGAGATTCTGAGATTCTGAGATTCTGAGATTCTGAGTTTCTGAGATTCTGAGATTCTGAAATTCTGAGATTCTGAGATTCTGAGATTCTGAAATTCTGAGATTCTGAGATTCTGAGATTCTGAGATTCTGAGATTCTGAGATTCTGAGATTCTGAGATTCTGAGATTCTGAGATTCTGAGATTCTGAGATTCTGAGATTCTGAGATTCTGAGATTCTGAGATTCTGAGATTCTGAGATTCTGAGATTCTGAGTTTCTGAGATTTTGAGATTCTGAGATTCTGAGATTCTGAGATTCTGAGATTCTGAGATTCTGAGATTCTGAGATTCTGAGATTCTGAGATTCTGAGATTCTGAGATTCTGAGATTCTGAGATTCTGAGATTCTGAGATTCTGAGATTCTGAGATTCTGAGATTCTGAGATTCTGAGATTCTGAGATTCTGAGATTCTGAGATTCTGAGATTTTGAGATTCTGAAGATCCTGAGATTCTGAAGATTCTGAGATTCTGAGATTCTGAGATTCTGAAATGCTGAAATTCTGAGATTCTGAGATTCTGAGATTCTGAAATTCTGAAATTCTGAAATTCTGAAATTAGATGTTCCAGAAAAAGTCGGTTCTTCCTTGGATAAGATGCTCGGTGGTAGCTGGTGACTGGAAATACTGTGAATACTACGTTGAATTAGTTTTATAGTTTTATTGAATTTTGGTTTTTGATTGGCAGTTCAAATTGGGTTCTAAATGAAATAAGAATAAGAATTTAGATCCTGGTGCACTTCTTTTATCTTTTACTTTAGCATCCTTCTCTGCATGGCCTTATTTTCATCTCTAGTTTCTTTCTTAATGGCTCCTTGGTGCTATCTCTTTGATTCCATGATTAATAGCTAATCAGTCCCTTGGTGATCAATGGCCGGTAGTGGTTATCTGACGACTGTCGGCGAGGTATCAACTGCTGGTGTTGCTGGTCGTGACTCACGATCACAACATTAGACGTTCTAGAAGGGGTTGGTTCTTCCTAGGTTCTCATGTTCGAAGCATTTGATGACTTCCATGTCTTCCCGCATTCTTCGCTTGTGATTGAAATTCTGTGTCCCATTTTCGCTTCTGTGGAAGTGTAGATTTTCAGGAATGAATATGTTTCTCCTTTGATCTTGTGTTTATGGGAGCCGCCTGTTGTTTCCATTGATCTGGTGATCCGGTGATAAATTCCCGATGATCCGGTGCAACTAATTTTTCCGGTGGTTGATTCTTCCTGGGAGGATTCTGGAAAACGTTTGAAAATCAAAAAAAACTGGAAATTCATTAATGTTCACTTACCAAAAAACCGAAAAAATTTTAAGTTTTTTCAAGATGGAATATTCAGAAAAATAAGTAATGAAATAGACTTCTAAAACACAGGAAGTCATTGGAAATGAAATAGAAATTTGAAGAAAATCATTGGAAAAGATGTCTACACATGACGTCTTGGATTAAATGGGAAATGAGAGTAAATGAATGCATCGGAAGGGAAAACTGAGAGAAAAAGAGGATAGGAGTCAGCTGTTGTGGGTGTCTCTCGGGACAAGGATTGTAAAACAAATAGGCCGGGACCATTTTCGATATTCTAGATTTTGATCATCCAAATTAAATAGCTGCGTTTCTTATAATAAAAAATATAAAATTTTCGACTTTTCTAGCTTTCAAATGAGTCTAAACATGATTTGAGCTCTTTTGTTGAATTTAAGTTAGATGTTAAACTTTGAGGTCAATTATCCCAATTTCTAAAAAAGTTATCAAAAAAAACTTTAACAGATAAAATGTTGGGAATATTATGACAAACATTTCATCAGTTGACAAATGGTCAATATCTCTCATAGGAACCGAGATAATTGAGCTTAAAGGGACAGTATGTATAATTTCTTGATTTTAGTACTTTTCGAAACTTTTTGATCCTTAGGAAGTACGAAATAGAAATTCGGAAGTCAAAAATCGGAAATCGGAAGTCAAAAATCGGAAATCGGAAGTCAAAAATTTCCCGCAAAAAATTCTGAGATTCTGGGATTCTAAGATTCTGGGATTCTAAGATTCTGGGATTCTAAGATTCTAAGATTCTGAGATTCTGAGATTCTGAGATGACGAGATTCTGAAACTTTGAGATTCTGAGATTCTGAGATTCTGAGATTCTGAGATTCTGAGATGACGAGATTCTGAGATTCTGAGATTCTGAGATTCTGAGATTCTGAGATTCTGAGATTCTGAGATTCTGAGATTCTGAGATTCTGAGATTCTGAGATTCTGAGATTCTGAGATTCTGAGATTCTGAGATTCTGAGATTCTGAGATTCTGAGATTCTGAGATTCTGAGATTCTGAGATTCTGAGATTCTGAGATTCTGAGATTCTGAGATTCTGAGATTCTGAGATTCTGAGATTCTGAGATTCTGAGATTCTGAGATTCTGAGACTGTGAGATTCTGAGATTCTGAGATTCTGAGATTCTGAGATTCTGAGATTCTGAGATTCTGAGATTCTGAGATTCTGAGATTCTGAGACTGTGAGATTCTGAGATTCTGAGATTCTGAGATTCTGAGATTCTGAGATTCTGAGATTCTGAGATTCTGAGATTCTGAGATTCTGAGATTCTGAGATTCTGAGATTCTGAGATTCTGAGATTCTGAGATTCTGAGATTCTGAGATTCTGAGATTCTGAGATTCTGAGATTCTGAGATTCTGAGATTCTGAGATTCTGAGATTCTGAGATTCTGAGATTCTGAGATTCTGAGATTCTGAGATTCTGAGATTCTGAGATTCTGAGATTCTGAGATTCTGAGATTCTGAGATTCTGAGATTCTGAGATTCTGAGATTCTGAGATTCTGAGATTCTGAGATTCTGAGATTCTGAGATTCTGAGATTCTGAGATTCTGAAATGAAGATTCAGAGTATTCTGAAATGAAGATTCAGAGTATTCTGAGATTCTGGAAATTCTGAAAATTTCTCCTTTTTCCACTTTCAACCAAGTTCAATATGCCTTTTCAAAAGAGGAATCGTTTATTAAAATTAAAAAAAAAGGTATTTATATCTAAATTATATGGCATCCATCTCTCTTACATAGGCATCGTTGCAAAGGCATCGGATTGAAGTCTGCGTTGGACGTCCCGCAATTTGGAATTGGTACGCCTGAAAAAATATCTACAGTTAAAGCTAAAATGGGTATAATTAAGCTTACTTCCTGTAGACAAACGTTGATGGAGGCATATGTTGATCATGGCGCGGACCAAGAGAACAGATCCAATTCTGAAAATATATCACTGGTAAAATTGAAAAATCTTTATCTCGATTTTTGTAAAAGATATCGAAAAGCTGTCAACTGATGAAATATTTATCATATTATCAGCAATATTTCATCAGTTGACCAAATTTTGGTATCTTTCACAGGAACCGGGATACCGTAAAGACTGTAATTGAACACCATCAACTTTGAGCTTATATATCTCATTTTCTGTGATAGATATCAAAAATTTGTCAACTGATAAAATGTTTATCATATTATCAGTAATATTTTATCAGTTGACAAAATTTTGATATCTTTTACAGGAACCGCGATAATTGAGCTCAAAGTTGACCACAAAAAAACTCACTTTCTACAAATGGTGCATTGTGTTGGAACTTGTTTTAGAAGTCGCAATTTTCTTGTTCAAACTAAAAAATTGAGGAAATTTCAATTTAATTTTTTGTACAATGCTTACAAAAAAATCCCGACAGGTGAAAGTTCCGTTGTACAGGACCACATAATTTACAAATAGAGTTTTAGTATCCAGGTTGCAAAATCGGATATCTGGAAAAAGAAATTCGGAAAATTCTAAAAAGTATGGGTTTAATTTATATTTATTGGAAATAGCTACTTTTTTGAACCCGCGAAATTGAAATTTTTCGAATTACTCACCTTTATTTGAAAATCTTAAATTAGAATAAATAGGAATAATATTCAGAAAAATCATTAAAAAAAGTTGAGGCTCTTAAACACAGAGAGCCATGGAGAAGAGTATAGGAATGAGAGCTCTTTTCGATGAAAAATGAGCAATGTGAGAGAGAGGCGGAGCGAAGAGAGTGCTAGAGAAAGCAGAAAAATGTCCTCTAGGAGCGGCGTCCCTTCGTTTTCCGGGGCCCGTGTCAGTTGGTGCCAGAGTCCTTCTACTCGTTTTTTAGTGATGAGAGAAATAGTGTGGAAAAGAAGAGAGAGGTTAGAGAAAGGGAAATGAACTTTTTGCGAGGCTTCTCAAGAAGAGCAAAAAAACACGAGAAAGAAGGGGTGGAATAAGTTGTGAAAAGAAAAACTATCGGTCGGAAACTCAGAAATTCAACAATTTAGAATCTCAGAATCTCGGAATCTTAGAATCTCAGAATCTCGGAATCTTAGAATCTCAGAATCTCAAAATCTCAGAATCTCAGAATCTCAGAATCTCAGAATCTCAGAATCTCAGAATCTCAGAATCTCAGAATCTCAGAATCTCAGAATCTCAGAATCTTAGAATCTTAGAATCTTAAAATCTCAGAATCTCAGAATCTTAGAATCTTAGAATCTTAGAATCTCAGAATCCCAGAATCTCAGAATCTCAGAATCTCAGAATCTCAGAATCTCAGAGTCTCAGAATCTCAGAATCTCAGAATCTCAGAATCTCAGAATCTCAGAATCTCAGAATCTCAAAATCTCAGAATCTCAGAATCTCAGAATCTCAGAATCTCAGAATCTCAGAATCTCAGAATCTCAGAATATCAGAATCTCAGAATCTCAGAATTTCAGAATTCCAGAATTTTAGAATCTCAGAATCTCAGAATCTCAGAATCTCAGAATCTCAGAATCTCAGAATCTCAGAATCTCAGAATTTCAGAATCTCAGAATCTCAGAATCTCAGAATCTCAGAATTTCAGAATCTCAGAATCTCAGAATCTCAGAATCTCAGAATCTCAGAATCTCAGAATCTCAGAATCCCAGAAAATTCCAAATTTTATGAAATAGCAAATATTCTGAGTTCGAAAATTCTGAAAAAGAAGTTTTTCTCAAAATCAGTGCAATCAAATTTATTTAGAGACAAAAAAGGTTAAAGGTTCTTCATTTCAATTCCTGTCTTCTTCGCATTTTTCTTCTCCTTTCCTTTCCTCATTCTCATAGCCTTCTCATACGCGCCGCAGGCGCGCCAGGCTTCTCCTTCCTAATACACAGCAGTCCTTGCCTTCCTATCTCGTAAGACACATTCTGCTTCTCCTTCTTATCGCCGCTCCTCTCCTCGCTCGCCGGGCAGGCATCATCATTCGCCTGCTCCTCTTCCAGCCACCTAGCACCCACCAAGAACATCAAAGCCATAACACATACACACAGATAGCGCCATGCTTCTCACACACTGGCCAACCTTCTCCTTCTCATTATCGCTTCTCCTCGTCCACCGCCAGCCGCGGCAAAAATGATGTCTTTTTCTTCTTCTTCTTCTCCAACGACCCCAGTGAGCGCGCGCGCTTTCTCTTTCTTCTTCTTCTCCTTATCGCATCGCCCGCTGTTCAGCCGCCGGCCGAGCGGTCGCCTTTTCCAACGAACTCTGTGACATAGAAATAGTGCAGAGGAAGAAGAGAACGCAGAGAAAGAGAAGGTCCAGGAAGGCACTGGGGAAGAGGAAGAGAGATAAGGCGGGAAGAAGAGAACAAACGTCTGCAGGTCGCCTCAGCCGCTCATCATCCGTCGTCTGTCCGTTATTACAATCGCGCTCTATAGAACATTGATTTTTTCTCTAGATCTTTATTTCTACGCAATTGTCAGTTGAAAATTTTCTTATATCTATTGAAGGAACCGAGACAGTTGCGCTCAAATGTGATCCTCGTTTCTAGGCTAACAAAATCTCGTAAACGCCACCTGGGCTATCCACTTTGAGCCAATATATCTCACTTCTTTTAAAAGATATCAAATAGCTGTCAACTGATAAAATGTTTATCATGATTTCAGCAACATTTTATCAGTTAACCACTTTTTGATATCTCTTACAGAAAATGAGATACATAGACTCAAATATGACGATTCGGGTGGCGTTCTATTAGAGTGTTTACGATAACTTTCTTGACTTTAAGTCGGAAAAATATCAGAAGTTAGGATAGATAATTAAAATTTATTGGAGTGAAGAATTTGAAAAAAAATAATAAGTCGGGGTAAAATAAAAGTATTAAACTTTAAATTTGTGATAGTTTTTTGAAAATCACAGAAAAGAAAGAAGAGATCGGAATATTGGGAAAAATCGGGAGATGATAAAAATTGATAAAATTGTTAAAAAACGGGGGATTTGAAGACAAAAAATACAGAAAGTTCCAGATATTAATTTTCAGAGAGAAGAGATGGAGTAAAATTGCTTTTTTTTGGGTTTTTTAATTTTGTGAATTTTTTTCATTTGGGTTTTTTTTGAACTATCGGGATATGATAACAATTGATAAATTGGGGACATGGGGACAGAATCAGAAACAGAGAATTTCAGATAAAAATACAGAAACTTCTATTCCTCCTTTGGCTCCTCATCCTTCGGCTCCTCCTCCTTTGATTTCTTGGATGTCGCTCCTTCTGAAGTTTCTGACTCCTTTAGTGATCGGGGTCTTCTGCGTGGTGGTGGTGCACTTGCTGCCGACGTTGACGGTCCTTCTGAAAATCATTAAAGTCTTAAAAACGGCTCAACGGCTCAAAAACGGCTGAAGAACGGCTCAAAATTACCTTGGTAAAGAGCAGGCAGCAAAAATTGGAATCCTCTCCTTGTTGGGCTTCTCTCCTCTTCCGGTCGGTTGCTGGGTCCTGGGGCATCCGAAGCCTCCATTGGTGGAACGCAGAGTCTTCGGCGGACCGAGTTGTACCATTCTGAAAACCAGGGATTTGGATAGGTGTCAATTTGAAATATTCAGGTAGAAATCTGGTACTTAAAATCCGGAATTGAAAAATCAGGTATTGGTACAGTGACCATAATCTTTAAAATTTTGAAATTACCTTGATTCCGTGGCCTAGAAGGCGTTGTTCGTCTCGGCGACGGACGTCGGCATGCACTTCCAGCTGAGGTGGGTGAGGCGATCTGAATCCGGTTGGGAGGTGTCACTGAAAAAGACTTGATTGTCTACAAAATTATTTTTCGAATGTCTGAAATATGGCTTCCATTTCGGTCGATTGAAAATCGGCGGCCGTCGTTCTAGCTGGCCGCCGGTCGACTTAGCCGACCGCCAGCCGACCCTACTAAACGATCGCCGATCTAGTTGACCGATCGCTGACCTAGTTGACCGTCAGCCGATCTAGCTGATCGAATAGAAACCTTAGCCTGAATATCTTTAAAAAAATTAATACTTACCCATTGGTGAGACCCTGTAGGAGATCTCACTGTCCGGAGTTCTCAACGGACGCTCCCCGAGATCTCCTACCCCCGGCGATCCTCTTCTCCGAGCAGCACCAGCTGAGGATGGGATGGAGATTGAGGGAGATGGCTCCTCTACAAAGTTGTCCTCCGGGATATCAATTCCCAGGGGACCCAGCAGGAAGTCTCGTGGATCGACATCTGAAATTATGACTTTGCATTTTTGAAGCTCTGAAATTCATTTTCAAAATTCTAAAGTTCATTTTTTAATTTCCGAAGTTAATTTTAAAGATCCGAACTTACTCAAATCAACTGCATCATCGTCCTCCTCCTCCTCCTCCAGGTCGTCCTCATCATCCGCATCCGCCTCCGACGCCGACTCCCACTCAGATTCATCGCACAGCTCCACGATCTCTACGTCGTCGGCGACGGGATGCTCGGCTGGTCGTGGTGGTCGGTGTGGCGCTGGAGATGGGCTCGCACCGGTGAGCTCAACATGATCGGCCATTTTGTTCCTAAAATTCAGCAAAATTAGTTTTGGAAGTTTTGAGTTGGATGAATCGAAAGAATCATTAAGAAATATGAGAGAGGGGAAGGATGTGATTGAGTAACTTAGCTCTTGGGAAAGACACAAGCAGTTCATAAGTTCATGATGACGTGCCGCAGAAAACCTATCTACAGAATACAGAGTCCAGGAGACGTGTGCCTGCCATCTGCTGAAGACCTGCTGACGACGACGAACGACAACGAAGACTTCAGAAGACGGCAAACGTGGAAGATAGATGACGTATCATTCGAGAATGGAGAGGAGACAGAAGTGAAGTGCAGTGACGACGATGACTTCAGAAAGTCACAATAGATGACGTGGCAAGCAAGGATACAGGTGGATAGATAAGACGTCGTCAAGAAGAAACCAATTCAGAAAGTGGAAGATAAGATAAAAGGAAATCCGATGACGTCGATGAATGAAGCCTCCTGGGAAGAAGACGACTGTCGACAAGGAAAGTCGACAACGACGAATCTAAGAGGGGACGACAGATGACGTAACACTAGTAAGACTATTAAATACGTATTGTCCGTTAGCAGATAAATACAGGACAGAGCCTTCAGGAAAGGAAGGAAAGGAGGTACCCAGAAAAATTTGAACGTGGTCGTCAGAGGCTGTGTGGACTAAGTGCTATTGATAGTAGTGCTCCTTGGAGGGTACGGGGGAACATCCATTTTAAAGATGGGTAATTAAAACATTGAGGATTTCAACAACATTCCGATATTCTACTACTGTAGATCAAACTTGGTGTTACCGGATCTGCGAGATGATTGAGCTGATAAAGCTGATAGACGTTGGGTTTCCCTTTTGGGTTTCCCTTTTGGGTCTCAGCAGGTGAAAGAAGATGAGAAGGAATTCTTTTGCAACACTGTTGACGGAGGAAGATGGAGTTATTAGGATAAAGTTAGAAGCCCAATGTGATAAGAAACAAGGTCCTTAACCGGAAGGTGGAAGATGTAAGTGGGGAGTCGTAGAGCGAAATCAGAAGGTCCAATCAATAAAGACGGAGAAGAAGAAACGGGAAGAAATGGTATAGAAGACGCAAATGAGCGAATGATATTAGAATGAGGAGAGACGTGGTATGTATTGAAAATCAATTGATTGATTGATTAATAATCAAACAGCGCGCGCACGCAACGCAGCACACATTTGAGCTCAAGGGAAGGACAGAGGTGCACACAGAAGGCATCTAGGCACAGCACGTATGATGGTAGAGAAGGGGCGAGGAAGACAGTGACCAGGTATAACAGAATCGACATCTGCTAAGGATATACGGGCATACAAAACGGCGTTTCAAAATAATTAGCTGGTGGAGGTGTAGAATGGATGACGTGGCATGCAGGTGGTAATGGGCCTGACCAATTGGTGGCGAAGATCAGATATGATATATTCTACCAGAGAAAGGGGTATCCATGAAAAATGAACCGGAAGATACAATTGAGAGACATGGGGTCCACATAGATACCAAAAGAAGAAGTTAGGTTAATTGAATTATTGAAAAGTTTGATCCTCGCCGCTTCGACTTCAGACGACTTCCCGATCAAACGTCATATGGATCTACCGTAAAACCTCTAATAGACGGACACCCGGATCGTCCACTTTGAGCCTATATATCTCACTTCTTTTGAAAGATATCAAAAAGTGGTTAACTAGTAAAATATTTATCAGGATATTAGCAACATTTTGATAGTTAGCCCCTTTCTGATATCTTTCACAGAAAATGTATATAGGCTCAAAGTGGACGATCCGGATGTCGGTCTATTAGAGGTTTTACGGTATGCGATTTCCTCAAGAGGGACCATTTCAACTCCTGGCTTCTCCCCTAATTTTTGAGTTTTCAAGTCCTTTGATTCCTTGAAGAAACGGTGTTCCTGTGAAAGTTTAGAAGCCAAAAAGTCTGAATTTCCAGGAATACCGTGTTCACTTTAATAGAAACTCATCTACACATTCACTTTGAGCTCAATTATCTCGATTCCTATCAGAGATATCAGAGAAGTTTCAATTGGTAAAATGTTTATCATAATATCACCAATATTTTATCAGTTGACAAACTTCAGATATCTTTCATAGGAACCGAGATAATCGAGCTCAAAATTCACTAGTTTCTTGTTTTTCATGATTTTCGCGTTGTTTTCACTACTAATTCATGTATTTCTCCTGATATGCTAAAAACACAGCCGTATTTCATCAAATTTTATGATTTTGCATTTTTTTTTTTGAAAGCCAGAGACACCTGTCAAGCCACCCGCGAATCACGCCAATCGTCCGCGGCCCAACTGGTCACCGTCCGGGTGATCCCCAAAACACACGCTAATACACAGGTCACACTCTGTCTCTTTTTTCTTGTGATACACTATGGAAAGGGAAGAGAGTGTTAGAGAAAAAGAGGAAGACCTAGAAGACGCAACATACACACCAGTTTTCCCTCTTTTTTGCTGTGTCTTTTTTGCCATCTAATTCTCAACCAAAAATCAATTAGACCACATTTCTCGGTATTTGTGCTGTTCGGAGCTGATCGCAGGTCTCAAATCTGGAAAAAAGTGAGTTTTTTAAAAATAAAATTACCTGAAATGATAATATTTGAATCGGAACAGCAAGTTTTCCAGTGTTTATTTGAAAAAAAAAAAGAAAAAACAACAAAAAGTTCTAGAGTTTCTGAATTTCTGAATTTCTGAATTTCTGAATTTCTGAATTTCTGAATTTCTGAATTTCTGAATTTCTGAATTTCTGAATTTCTGAATTTCTGAATTTCTGAATTTCTGAATTTCTGAATTTCTGAATTTCTGAATTTCTGAATTTCTGAATTTCTGAATTTCTGAATTTCTGAATTTCTGAATTTCTGAATTTCTGAATTTCTGAATTTCTGAATTTCCGAATTTCTGAATTTCTGAATTTCTGAATTTTTGAATTTCTGAATTTCCGAATTTCTGAGATTCTGAATTTCTGAATTTCTGAGATTCTGAATTTCTGAATTTCTGAATTTCTGAATTTCTGAATTTCTGAATTTCTGAATTTCTGAATTTCTGAATTTCTGAATTTCTGAATTTCTGAATTTCTGAATTTCTGAATTTCTGAATTTCTGAATTTCTGAATTTCTGAATTTCTGAATTTCTGAATTTCTGAATTTCTGAATTTCTGAATTTCTGAATTTCTGAATTTCTGAATTTCTGAATTTCTGAATTTCCGAATTTCTGAATTTCTGAATTTCTGAATTTCTGAATTTCTGAATTTCCGAATTTCTGAGATTCTGAATTTCTGAATTTCTGAGATTCTGAATTTCTGAATTTCATTTGCGAACTTGAAGTGTTGAGCGCTTCAAAATAAGTCTAAACACGACTAGGTCCCTCCCATTTCAAAATTTCGCCTAAACACGCGACGCACAGCCGCGACGCGCCAGAAAAATGAAAGTGAGCAGAGCCTAGTCGTGTTTGGGCTCATTTTGAAGCTCTCAGAAAGTCGAGTAAGAATAAAAACAGAAAAAACAGGAGTCAAATTCCATAAACTTTGCAGAGATGAAAATGGATGACGAAGAAGTAGCTCCAGTTGAGGTCATCACCGTTGATTCAGACTCAGACACCGGAGGAACGATCACAATTCGGTCGAATAGAACAAATATGATTCGTCAACGACCACCGTCTCCTATTCGTAAGTATTTGGAACTAAAAATAGATGCAGATGACCATCAATGTATGAAAAACCGCGTTTTTCTGATGATTTTCGGCCATTTTGACAATTTTTGTGAATTTTCGAAAATCCTTTTTGAAATAATCTTTTCTAGATAAAAAAAATCAAAATTTCCAACAATTCTGTGTAAAAATTATATTTCTAGCGCTTCTAGAAACCGAGATAGAGCCCTCACAGTTCCAGAGGTTAGAGACGCAGACGACGAGACACACTGCGCCTCTAACCTCGGAAACTTCAAATGAGCGTATCTCGAGTTCTAGGTGAGCTAGGGAATTGGTTTTTAGACAGAATCGTAGGAAATTTTGTCTATTTCATGATTAAAATAGATTTTTTACTGAAAGATTTTTTTGAAAGTTGCAAAAGTTGTCAAATGAGACGATAATCAACAAGAAGACACTTTTGGTACAACTAATCGACCGGATTCGTATAAATAACATCCATTTCAAACCCTACATCTCTGTCCAAAATCCAACTTTCTAGCTCATCTTGAACTCGAGATAGGGTCATTTGAAGTTTCTGAGGTTAGAGACGCAGCGTGTCTCGTTGTCTGCGTCTCTAGCCTCCTAAACTTGAAGCGGCTCTATCTCGGTTCCTAGAAGCGCTGGAAATGTGATTTTTAGACAGAATTATAGGAAATTTTGTCTATTAAATATAGAAAATATTTTCAAATTGACCACTAGCCGATCTCCAGACTTCTGAAAAAAAATCAAAATCAACTAAAAAAATCATTATTTTTTCAGCAACCCTCGAGGAGTCCTTCAAGCTGATGGCTGAGCGATTCAAATATCTTGAAGAAAAAATGAGGGTGGAAAAATGTCCGGACAACACATTCTGCATAAACTGTCTTGCCGTAAAGAGGGCCTACAACCATGGATGCCCGCAGACTCCATGGAAAGAAGCTTTCGAATCCGCTTTCTTGGGAGTTTCCATCCTTAACTCGGAGTTCGTGGAGCACTGTTGGGATGTGTCAGCTCAGACAGCTGGACCTGAAGCCGTGAATGAAAAAAAGAAGGTTGAAAGTGTTAGTATTGAATTTTATTTTTAATCAAAAAATGTTATGATTGTGTTCCAGATGAGAAAGGGTGCTCGAGAAGAAGAAGGTCGACAAATGAGCACTGTCGACACTGCTCAAGACACATCCCACGCCTTGGACAATATCAAGGTGCCTATTGCAAAGAAGGAGAATGGTATATACTCCCAGAAAAAAGCTCATGAATATTTAAAATTTTCAGATGCAATGATTCATCACTACTTGCAACAGTACCAACGCTTGCAATGGTTGAAGCAAAGCGACATTCCGATGGCTAAGCCAATGTCCAGAGGTCCAAAAGTTGAATGCATGTTCTGCATTTACTGCTACAAACTTCACCATATTGGCTCCGAGAAGTGTCCAGCAAAGGAGAATGAGAGAGAAGCCGTCCGACAGCTTCATGCCCAGTCTACTGGAATTTCGATGCTCAACAAGGAGGTGGTAGAAAAAATGCTGGAATTCCTCGACAAGAAGTACCGGTACCATGTGATGCTCAAGTACGAGAGAGGACCATTCCTTGTGAGTTTTTTTTTTTGCAAAAATTGATTGGGGGAAAGAATTTCCGAAAATTTCGTTTCAAATTATTAAATAGACAAAATTTCCTACAATTTTGCCTAAAAATCACATTTCTAGCATTTCTAGAAGCCGAGATAGAGCCGCTTGAATTTCAGGAGGCTAGAGACGCACACGACGAGACACGCTGCGTCTCTAACCTCGGAAACTTCAAATGACCGTATCTCGAGTTCTAGAGGAGCTAGAAAGTTGTTTTTTCGACAGAATTTTAGGGTTTGAAACGGATTTCTGGAATATTTATTTAAAAAAATTAAAAATTTCGGAACGCAAGAATCCAAAGATCAATGGATCTTGGGATCTAGGGATCTATCAACCTTTGGATTACGAAAAAGACAAAATTTCCTACAATTCTGTCTAAAAATCGCATTTCTAGCGCTTCTAGGAACCGGGATAGAGCCGCTGAGAGTTCAGGAGGCTAGAGACGCAGACGACGAGACACGCTGCGTCTCTAACCCTCTCGGAACTTCAAATGATTGTATCTCGAGTTCTAGAGGAGCTAGAAAGTTGGTTGTTGTACAGAATTGTAGGGTTCAAAATGTGATTTTAGATTATTTATAGAAATTTCAAAACTTTGAAATTCAAGAATCCAAAGATTGATGGATTTTGGGATCTTGGGATCTATCCATCTTTGGATTAAAATAGACAAGATTTCCTACAATTCTGTCCAAAAATCACTCCTCTAGCGCTTCTAGGAGCCGAGATAGACCCGCTTCAAGTTCAGAAGGCTAGAGACACAGACGACGACAGACACTCTGCGTCTCTAACCTCGAAAGCTTCAAATGACCGTATCTCGAGTTCTAGATGAGCTAGAAAGTTGGTTTTTGGACGGAATTGCATGCCCACAATCTGTGAGAAGTTGATTATATTAATATAAAATTCTTGCAGGACTCGGACTTGCCTCAAGAAGAGAAGCCAAAAACGGAAGCACGACCGATCGCGACAGATGGTAAACTCTTTTTATTGTTAGTTGTAAAAATTGTAGATTGTCGTTTTTCAGCCGAACTGCATAGTGCTTTCAATCAAATTCATGAAGCTCTTCATCTTCAAAACATACCGATTGAAAATAGCATAAAAGTTGTTTGCTTCCGATGCTTTTCTCCCAGAAATTGCCAGTGTCCAAATGCAGCAGCACTCAAACGGGCTGCTCAGAAGCTGTGGGCGATCACAAAAGATTTCCCACAGATCGATGGAGACCTCAAGCAAAGATGTGCAGATTTTGCGCTGCATGAAGCAGGGATTCATGAGAAAAATGTCGAGGCGACGACACTTTCGGAGGTTAGCTTTCTTTGCTGTTTTACTCCCCAAATTGTACATAAATGTTCCGATCAAGACCTTTTATTCATGAATAATCTGAAAATCTGAAAATCCTTTTCAAACAAAACAATTCTGTCCAAAAACCAACTTTCTAGCTCATCTAGAACTCGAGATATGGTCATTTCAAGTTTCCGAGGTTAGAGACGCAGCGTGTCTCGTCGTCTGCGTCTCTAGCCTCATAAACTTGAAGCGCCTCTATCTCGGCTCCTAGAAGCGATAAAAATGTTATTTCTGGATAGAATTGTAGATAATTTTGTCTATTTCACATCTACTGTGTGCGAATCAATAATTGAAATCTATTTCAGAGTTTGAGAGGTTTCGTGGGAGAAAACGAATCGTCCGACTATGTGAGCTCCGACGAAGAAACCAATGACGATATGTCATCCGACGACGATGCTGATGACGGCGCTCCGAGCACTTCCAACCAATGGTTTAATCGTCGTCGCCGCCCAACTCAAGGTTTGTATAAAATCTTCCAAGCTTGAACAAGCAAATTTTTTTAGTAAAAAAATATGACAATTATGAGAATTGATAAAATTTCCTTCAATTCTTTCTAAAAATCACACTTCTAGCGCTTCTAGAAACCGAGATACAGCCGCTTCAAGTTCATGAGGATAGAGACGCAGACGACGAGACACGCTGCGTCTCTAACCTCGGAAACTTCAAATGACCGTATCTCGAGTTTTAGATGAGCTAGGAAGTGGGTTTCTGGACAGAATTGTAGGGGTTTTAATGGATCTTTAGATGGTTTATGAACATTTTGAGATTTTCGGAATGCGTTTTCAAAGGTACTTATGGATCTTGCCCCTACGGATTTTTCCCGCTCCGCTCGCTCCTTCTAGTTGGCGCGGATCTGGAATTTTTTTTGCCAATTTTCAGTTTTGTCTGAATCTGTAGTTTTGCAAATTATAAAAAAGACTACATTTCCTACAATTCTGTCCAAAAATCACATTTATAGCTCGAGATACAGCCGCTTAAAGTTTAGGAGGATAGAGACGCAGACGACGAGACACGCTGCGTCTCAAACCTCGGAAACTTTAAATGACCGTATCTCAAGTTCTAGATAAGCTAGAAAATTAGTTTTTGGACAGATTTTTAAGGTTAGAAATGAATTTAACAAGGTAGTTTTTAGGTAGTTTTTAAGGTAGTTTTTTGTAAGGTAGTTTTTAGAATCACTAAATAAATTCTTTGATTTTTGGAATTCGAAAATATTAGAAGTTGCGTTTACAATGTAATTTTGGTAACAGTTTAAAAACTGACCATAACTTTCTTCAAGCGTAAGATTTCAGAATGGTTTTGTTTGAAAACCGACCCATTGGTCTTATTTGGAAACCGTGTCTTCGTAATTTTGACAATTTAGAATACAAGGCAGAGACAGCTGAAAAAACAGCTTTTCCATATTCTATGTTTCATAAAAAAGACAAAAATTCATACAATTCTATCAAAAAATTACATTTATAGCTCATCTAAAGCTCGAGATACAGCCGGTTCAAGTTTAGGAGGTTAGAGACGCAGACGACGAGACACGCTGCGTCTCTAACCTCGGAAACTATAAGTGATCGTATCTCGAGCTTTAGATGAGCTAGGAAATCAGTTTTTGGACAGAATTGCAGGGCTAAAAATGGATTTTTAGAATTAAAACCTGGATATTCAATTTTTAGGACCGAGTGATGCCGATATTGAAATCGAAGAGGAGGAGGAGTCAGATGACGAGCTAGATGACGATGAAGTGAACAACGGTATATTTTTTCGATCTTTTCTGAATTCTAATATTTCAAACTATTTCCAGTGGAAGCGGAAACATCATTCCGAAAGATGCTCATCGTTCTTAATGATGTGGAACTTGGGGCTCCAATAATCAGTTGGAACAAGTTCTGCAATACATACAGAGCTCGTTATCAACAGCTCTTCGCTGGCCCAAAGAACAAGGCCGATGTGTTCGCCAAGAACAAATTTCGAAAAATTCGAAACCAATTCAAAGGAGTGAATGAAGAAGCTCTTAAACTTCTTCAAGGATTCGCTTATCTCCACAAGAATAAATATGCGAATTTGAGGGAAATTGATGAGCTGCGCCAGGTTAGTTGGTAATACAGTTCTTAATAATCTGAAAATCCATTTCAAACCCTACTATTCTGCTCAAAAACCAACTTTCTAGCTCGTCTAGAACTCGAGATACGGTCATTTAAAGTTTCCGAAGGTTAGAGACGCAGTGTGTCTCGTCGTCTGCGTCTCTAGCCTCATAAACTTAAAGGGGCTCTATCTCGGTTCCTAGAAGCGCTAGAAACAAGATTTTTATACAGAATTGTAGGAAATTGCGTCTTTTTTCTAATCCAAAGAGAATCTAATCAGATTATTTATAAAAAAGCCTTAAGGCATAGTTTCGGATAACTTTGAGAATATTGGAAAGCCAAGATTCATTTTCCTTGAATAATCTGGAAATCCATTTCAATCCCTACAATTCTGTCCAAAAACCAACTTTATAGGTCATCTAGAACTCGAGATATAGTCATTTGAAGTTTCCAGCAGTTAGAGACGCAGCGTGTCTCGTCGTCTGCGTCTCTAGCCTCTTGAACTTGAAGCGTCTCTATCTCGGTTTCTAGAAACCCTAGAAGTATTATTTTTTGACAGGATTGTAGGAAATTTTGTCTATTCTATAATCCAAAGGTTAATATATCCCAATATCCCAAGATTCATTGATCTTTGGATTCTTGTAATTCGAAGTTTCAAAATTGTTATAAATAATCTAAAAATCCACTTCAAACCCTACAATTCTGTCCAAAAACCAACTTTATAGGTCATCTAGAACTCGAGATATAGTCATTTGAAGTTTCCAGCAGTTAGAGACGCAGCGTGTCTCGTCGTCTGCGTCTCTAACCTCCTAAACTTTAAGCGGCTGTATCTCGAGCTCTAGATGAGCTATAAATGTAATTTTTTTTAATTGTAGGAAATTTTGTCTATTTTAAAATGCATGGATTGATAAATCCCAATATTCTAAGATTTATTGACCTTTGGATTCTTGAATTCCAAAATTTTTCAATTTTCAACAGTAATCTAAAAATTCGTTTAAAACCCCACAATTCTGTCTAAAACCCAACATTCTAGCTTATCTAGAACTCGAGATACGGTCATTTGAAGTTTCCGTGGTTAGAGACGCAGCGTGTCTCGTCGTCTGCGTCTCTAGCCTTCTGAATTTGGAGTGCCTCTATCTCGGCTCCTAGAAGCGCTAGAAATGTGATTTTTATTCAGAATTGTAGGAAATTTTGTCTTTTTCATTTTGTGACATTTTCAAAGTGATCGGACTCCTGAAATTGGTCAAAATCAACTAAAAAAGCACTGTATATCTAAAACTGAATAAGTAATTTCAGAGCATACTCAAGGAAAATGGAAACATGGAGAGTGATGAAGAAGAAGATCCAGCAGAAGATGGGGACGACGAAAAAGAAGAAGAAGAAGTCAGAAAGATGGATTCTGATGACCATGATGGGTAAGAATTTGTCAGTAATTATAAATAAAACAACTTTTTCTTCAGAGCGAATCCTGCTGAGCCAATGAAGAGAAAAAGGGGAAGACCACTAGGCTCGCGAAAATCGAGGTGAGCAGTTTCATCCTAAAATTTCGAAACATAACATTGAAACATTTTTTCCAGAGCCCATCGAGACCCCGTGGTTCGTCTTTGTGGAAGAAGAAGACTTCGATGCTCTAAAACCAAAAGGTATGAATTCCTTTGTAGATTTTTAATGTAGACATTTCACATTCTTGCAGAGATCAAGAACCACCAAAGAAGAAATAGAAGAACACCATGGGAGGCGGAGGATCCAGAGTCTGAAAATGGTCAAAATCAACTTTTGGCATAACTTTCTTGATCGAAATAAAAATAAAATTGAAATGATTAATTTCATAGTGTTGTACTGAAACTGCAGTTATTCTTTCTTCCCCTCTTCTTTGTTCATTGTCCATGTCTTCATAATCGTCTCAATCTACCGTACTCATTTGATCATACTCTGAAAACATTATTTTAACCTCACAATCAGATAAGCTGAATTACAAACTGCATTATCAATTTCTACCATATTTTTGAATATTAATCGGGCTTGAGCCTTTTTTTGGAACATGAATCTTTTTCTGAATATCCATTTTTCAGTTTTCGAAATTTCGCGAATTCTTATGAATAATCCGAACCCCTATTCTAAACCCTACAATTATGGTTAAAAACCAACTTGCTAGCTCATCTAGAACTCGAGATACAGTAATTTGAAGTTTCCGAAAGGTTAGAGACGCAGCGTGTCTTGTCGTCTGCGTCTCTAGCTTCTTAAACTTGGAGCGGCTCTATTTCGGTTCCTAGAAGCGCTGGAAATTTGATTTTCAAACAGAATTTTAGGAAATTTTGTCTATTTTATAATCCAAAGATTGATAGATCGCAAGATTTCAAGATCTATTGACTCTGGGTTCTTGAATTCCAAAATTTTGAAATTTCTATAAATATTCTGAAAATTCATTGTATATTCTACAATTCTTTTTAAAAACCAACTTGCTAGCTCATCTAGCCATCTAGCTCATCTAGAACTCGAGATACGGCCATTTGAAGTTTCTAATGTTAGAGACGCAGCGTGTCTCGTCGTCTGCGTCTCTAGCCTCCTAAATCTCAAGCGTCTATCGGTTCCTAGAAACTTTAGATATGTAATTTTTAGACAGAATTGCTTCAAGCTCTCTAAAGTTTTCAAAGTGAGCCCCAGACTCCTGAAAATGGCTGAAAATCAACTTTTGACACATTTTCATTGTTCAAATTCATATCAAAAGCAAACTGATAATGAGATCAATCGGATCAACAGAAGATCAAAACAAGAATAAAGCACTAAATACAATAAAAAGTGTCGTATTTGAAAAAAAAAACGTTGAAGAAAATTCAAAAGTCTCGGGAAGTTATGATACACAGAAATCTGAAAAAGGGTACCGGAAGAAAGAAAATGCACAAGATTTGAGATTTGAGCAGGAAAGGGACTAGAAAGGGACACACGGAAAAGGGAAAAGGGACAGTTTAGAGACATGGGGGTCAACATAGATACAAAATTCAATAGAAGTTGAAGCTAGAGGATTAGATTGGCTCCTTGACTCCAGATGACCTTCAAATTGACCTAATTACAAAGAGACGCAGCTTCCTCTCTTGCCGTTCGCTCTTTGTAGTAGCGCCGGACCTGAAATTCATATATTTTTTGTATGGAAAATTTTTGAGACAGTCTGGGGATCTTTTTTGGGATCCTTAATTTTGGGGACCATCATTTTGGGATCCTTATTTTTGTGATTCTTAAAGTTGGGATCCTACAATAAGGCAGGTTTTTGGTCAGGGGTTTTTATGGGGTAGGTAGGATACGGTAGACCTAGCAGTTCCTGGGTGGCTGAGCTTATTTCCGAAGAAACGGGCTAGCCTACGGTCCGGCCGCGGTCAGCCACAGCTCTCTTTTTGACATCTTTGGTCCCATCACCCAAATAAAACTTACATCTGCTTCTGTCACTTGGTGAACTCTGGTCCAGGAGAGGAACTTTATCTTCTTGATATTTGGCTCTCGATCATAAGTCATGTGGAGCAGTGCCATTTCATTCGGGAGGATCTTTTCAGCTCCTGGCTTCTTCTCCAATTCTTGAATGTTTCGATATCTTTGCTCTTTGAACCAGTTGTGGATCTGTAAAAATTAGATTTTCAGAATTTTCGGAAAATACCCTAGTTCCTCTAGTAGTGCATTTTGAGCTCAATTATCTCGGTTTTCATGAGAGATATCAAAAAATTGCCAACTGAAAAACAGTTTATCATAATGTTAGCAACATTTTATTAGTTGACAAATTTTTGAAATCTCTCATAGGAGCCGAGATAATTGAGCTCGAAGTACACATGTAGGATGGGCTTTTTTAGAGGAAATGCGATATTAGAATTTTCGAAACGTCGAAATCAGGGAAATTATGAAACTCGAGAAAAAGCTCACCGTCTGGATTTCCACATCGCTCCCAATTCGTTTCTTAATCCGAGCTGTTCTGTTCTCCGTCAAAAATTGAAAGTCCTCGAAGAAATCTTTGAGCTTCAGGACTTGAATATTGGAGAGATTGTGTTGAGAAATTCCTGGGAACGCTGGTGGCTGCATCTTTGAAGTGGGAGCATCGCTCGTAAGGGACTTCTTAGCAGGGACTGATGGCTGCTTGAATACAATTGGAAGACGTTCTGAAAAAATGTTGTCTAGTTTAGAGATAAAATAAAAAAACGCTAAAAATAATTTCCAGAATGAAGTCGGAAATCGGGAACCCCAAAAAGAAGGAAGTGGAAAATGAAAAGTAAGAACTTTGATTTGAAGGGACAGAGAAGAAGAAGAGAGTCAGCAGATGAGTCTAGAAGCCCCTAGAGTGGTCTAGAAGGGTTTAGAAGGGCCTAGAAGGGTCTAGGGGGGTCTAGAAACGTCTAGAGGGGTCTAGATGGGCCTAGAGGGGTCTAGACGGCCTAGAAGGGTCTAGAGGGGCCCAGAGAGGTCTAGAGGGGTCTAGAGGAGATCAAAAGGGGTCTATAGGGCTCTAAAAAAACCTAGAGGGGCCTGAAGAGACCTAGAGCGTTCTAGATAAGCCTAGAAAAGCCTGCCGGCGCTTACAGTGAAAGGTACCCAAACAAGAATTTCCAATGAAGGTGATATGATATCGAAACTGAACCGAAAGGAAGATATATTTCTATAAAACGGTTACCTCTTCTTTTCCGAATCTTTGGGATCGCAAATTTATGCTCCGTGATTTCCTGTTTGATTTCCTCTTCTGGATGTTGAATGATAGGAGCTGGACTCTGCTCAATTTCCTGTTTGATTGGCGCATCGGAATTCGGAACGATCGGAGCTGAACTCTGCTCACTTTCCTTTTTGATTGGCTCATCGGCATTTTGAATTTTCGGAGCATTTGCCTCTCTTGCCGTCCTTTCTTTATAATACTGCCGAACCTGAAATTGTCATTTTCGTTGAGAGAATTCGGACTGCTGAAAGTGTTGGAATCAGATTTAGGGACCTTTATGAAGCCGCTAGCGGCCCGACCGCCAATTTCTTAGCCGCGTAGCTCAAGTGGTAGTGGCTTAAATGGCTTCTACTTGCAAGATGTGAAGCTCATTCAAGGCTGTCAAATTCCAGACAGTGGCTTTTTGGTTACGGTACTTCTGTGATAGTGAGATTTGACATCTTAGCTGCCTTAGAAGTTTCCAGGTGACTCTACCTATTCAAACGGCCGGCCACATCCCTGTTTTTCCACAGTCTTGGTCCCATTACCCACATAAAACTTACGTCGGCCTCTGACACTGAATGAACCGTCGCCCAGGAGAGGAACTTGATATTCTTGATATCCGGCTCCCGATCATAAGTCATATGGAGCAAGGCCATTTCACTGGGGAGATCCTTCTCAGCTCCTGGCTTCTTCTCCAATTCTTGGATTTTCAGGTCCCTCTGCTCCTTGAACCAATTTTGGATCTGTAAGTTAGAGGTTCAGAATTTGCAAGGATGTCTGAAGGTCTGACCTTCAGAATATGTTGACAAATCCGGAAATTGAAAAATCCGGAAAATCCGAAAATTAAAAAAAAACTCACCGTTCGTGTCTCCACATCGCTCCCAATTCTTCTCTTAATCCAAGATGTCCTCTCCTCTGTCAAAAATTGGAACTCTTTGAAGAATTCTTTGAGCATCTGGATTTGGGAAGTTGAGAAGTTGTGCTGAAAATTTCGAAGTTCGATTTTTTCCAATCAAAGAAAAAACTCACTGGAGTTTTGAATGTTTCCAGCATTGGTGGCTGCATGATGAAAACTAGATGCTAGCCTGAAAAAGATAAACGATGAAAATGTTTCGAAATCACTGGAAAGGATATTTAGAATGTGATATTTTAAAAATGTACTGCTGAAATTCTGAATGAAGTCAAAAGTTAAAGAATAAAAGGAAAAAAACCGGGAATATCGATTAATAGGGGAGAAGAAAAAGAATAGACTGCCGGTCAAGAAGACGTAAATGAATGCGAATAGAAAGAGGACGAGGCCCGTTCGATGTTGGTACAATAGAGCGCACTTGCATCGCCCAGCCCCTTTGGGAAGAATTCAAGTACACACAGTGTTGTAGGCCTACGGGGAGGGGATCCAAGTAACAAAAGACAATTACATACAACAGGAATAAAAAAAAAAGATGATGAACTAGAAAAATAGAAATGGCCTAACATTTTTGCAAGTTGAGTTTTCTAGGCCAACAAATTTTATAGACTAGGAACAGCCAAACATTCACTTGGCATGTTTTCCATGCCTAACTTTTGCAAGTTTAAGTTTTTAGGCCACAAAATTTCATGACCTAGAAATGACCTGATCTTCGCCTGATGTGTTTTCTAGGCCATTTACCATGATGGCCTAGTTTTCGCAAGTTGGTTTTTCTAGGCCACTAGATTTATGAGAATTTCAAGATAACCATCAGTATCTGACAACTGTGAACAACAGATGAGGTCAAGAAAAAGATTCAAACAAAACATTTTTATTCTAGAAAACAAAAAACAGACGACCAGAGCTAAAAACAGAACGGCGGGAATTTCAAATTTTCAAAAATTCAAGGAACTTAAGTAGCGGTGCGTCGTTTCTTAGGCTGTGGTGCTGCAGTAATTTGACCGGGACGTTTTCGATTTCTTCCACGACCACTCGCCACTCTTCCCTGCGCACGACCTCCTGGAGAAGCTACAGTAGTCTTTGGAGCAGCAGCAGATCTCAAGTGTGGACCTGGACCCACTGGAGCAGTAGATCTTCCTGGTGGGCAGCAACGACGGGATGATCTCCGAATGGTCACAGACGTTGCTGGAGATTTTTGGATTCCTCTGCCTCTCCTGCTAGTTGTTGGAGGATCCATGACACATAGTGAACGCAATGGTGAACGCGATGGAGATGGTGAACGACGACGAGACACGCCTTAAATGTTCCTCTTAGTTTTAAAGAATCTAGTTGAATGCTTACCCGTTCCTCTAGTCTCGCTACGGCTTTGCCGAGCTCCCATCGCGACCACTGGACTCGTCGTCGCTCCTCCCGACATCCGATGGCGATCCTGTTGAGATAGTGGCCTTGAGGTGTGCCTAGCTGGAGCCTGCGGGACCAGCTTCTTTTGGTTTTTTACGGCATTTGAAGTTCTGCGACTCATCTTTCTTGGAAATTCTAAAAATCGGAAAATTAGAAAAAAGAAAAGCAAAAGGAAACAAGTCTCGGAACAAAAATTCAAGTTCTATTTTCTAGAAAAAGCTATCGATAAGATTCGGAAAATCTGTAACATCAAATATGACATAAAAATGAGGGGGAACGCATGATAAACAAGTTGAGCCGTCTGTACGCGCGTTGCGGTCACGCGTCGCGGCCATTAGCAGTTAACGAACACTTGTCAGCGCCTCTTAAATTGCGCCACTCTCTCCTTCTTTACACCTTCTCCTTCTCCCGCCAACAAACATTCAAACTCAAAAAATGGGACATGCTCTGCGTCTCTTGCTTCTCTTATACTCTCTCGCTGAGAGAAGAGTGAGCGTCTGTTGCTTGCTGGCCTAAAAAGTAATAAGTAAAAATTGCGTTGAAAAAAAGGTCGATGCACCATTTATCATTAAAAAATGGCTGTAAGCAATTGAAGAAATACACCAGGAAATATGAATTATTTTTAAGTGAAGAGGAGTGCATGACTTCAGAACTTCAGAAATTCAGAAATTCAGAACTTCAGAAATTCAGAAATTCAGAAACTCAGAAATTCAGAAATTCAGAAATTCAGAAATTCAGAAATTCAGAAATTCAGAAATTCAGAAATTCAGAAATTCAGAAATTCAGAAATTCAGAAATTCAGAAATTCAGAAATTCAGAAATTCAGAAATTCAGAAATTCAGAAATTCAGAAATTCAGAAATTCAGAAATTCAGAAATTCAGAAATTCAGAAATTCAGAAATTCAGAAATTCAGAAATTCAGAAATTCAGAAATTCAGAAATTCAGAAATTCAGAAATTCAGAAATTCAGAAATTCAGAAATTCAGAAATTCAGAAATTCAGAAATTCAGAAATTCAGAAATTCAGAAATTCAGAAATTCAGAAATTTAGAAATTTAGAAATTCAGAAATTCAGAAATTCAGAAATTTAGAAATTTAGAAATTCAGAAATTCAGAAATTCAGAAATTCAGAAATTCAGAAATTCAGAAATTCAGAAATTCAGAAATTCAGAAATTCAGAAATTCAGAAATTCAGAAATTCAGAAATTCAGAAATTCAGAAATTCAGAAATTCAGAAATTCAGAAATTCAGAAATTCAGAAATTCAGAAATTCAGAAATTCAGAAATTCAGAAATTCAGAAATTCAGAAATTCAGAAATTCAGAAATTCAGAAATTCAGAAATTCAGAAATTCAGAAATTCAGAAATTCAGAAATTCAGAAATTCAGAAATTCAGAAATTCAGAAATTCAGAAATTCAGAAATTCAGAAATTCAGAAATTCAGAAATTCAGAAATTCAGAAATTCAGAAATTCAGAAATTCAGAAATTCAGAAATTCAGAAATTCAGAAGTTCAGAAATTCAGAAATTCAGAAATTCAGAAATTCAGAAATTCAGAAGTTCAGAAATTCAGAAATTCAGAAATTCAGAAATTCAGAAATTCAGAAATTCAGAAATTCAGAAATTCAGAAATTCAGAAATTCAGAAATTCAGAAATTCAGAAATTCAGAAATTCAGAAATTCAGAAATTCGGAAATTCAGAAATTCAGAAATTCAGAAATTCAGATATTCAGAAACTCAGAAATTCAGAATCTCAGAATTTCAGAATTTCAGAATTTCAGATTCTCAGAATCTCAGAAACAAACTGAGCCGTCTGTACGCGCGCTGCGGTCACGCGTCGCGGTCATTAGCAGTTAACGAACACTTGTCAGCGCCTCTTAAATTGCGCCACTTTCTCCTTCTTTACACATTCCCCTTCTCGCGCCAACAGACATTTGAACTCAAAAATGGACCATTCTCTGCGTCTCTTGTTTCCCTTCTCTCTCTCTCTCTCTCTCTCTCTCTCTCTCTCTCTCTCTCTCTCTCTCTCTCTCTCTCTCTCTCTCTCTCTCTCTCTCTCTCTCTCTCTCTCTCTCTCTCTCTCTCTCTTTCTCTCTCTCCCAGAAGCGTCTGTTGCCTACTCTGGCCTGAACGGTTTTCAAAAGATACAATCTGGCTGTAAATTTTCAGATAATCATTGGCATCCAACAAGTTTGAGGTCCAGAGAATAATAAACCAAAATTTCAAAAAAAAAACTTTTTTTAACAATACAGTTTTTCAACAATCAACATTGGAACAATTTAAAAAAAGAACAACGTAAAAATCAAAATGATCAAATTCAACAAAAATCAGAGATTCAAACAAATATTAGGTTGTAGAGGAAGTTTCAGAAGTTAAAACAAAGTTTGAAGGTTAGTTAGAAAGGCGGGAAATTGAAAATGTAAATTTCTAGAAGCGGATAAATCGAAAAGAATCAAATAACCGTATTCCGCTTCTTGGGCTGTGGTGCTCCGGCGGTATTGGGGCTCACTACGGTAGCACGTTTTCGAGACATGGGCGGTGCATTGGTGGCTGGAGACTTTCCTCTTCCACGGCCACTTGGGGCTTCAGTGGTTGCTCCTGCTCCACGGCCACGCCCATCAGAGCCAGCAGAAACTACAGTAGTCGAGGGTGGTGCTGGTCCAGAAGATTGCTTGCCAGGATTTTGGGATTTCTTTCTTCGAGGACATCCGAAGGCTGAAAGTCAATCAATCGTGAAAAAATGGTTCAGAAGATAGCTGAGAACTTACCCTTATAAGGAGCCGGACGCTTTCGACGAGTTGTTTTGGATTTTTGAGCAGCGTCCGAGGAGGATGGCTGGGTTGGACCGACTGGAGACAATTGAGGGGCATTGGATTCAGATGTAGTACGACGACGTGGGGGTACCGGATTCGACTGAGCATCTCCGGACGACGAGCGACGCCGAGCGGCTCGCTGGTTGGCGACTGGCTTCACTGGAATTCCCTGGTTTCCTCCGAAGCTTCTTCCGCTTTGTTGGATGGTCTTTGGAGCATCAGGAGGAGTCACGAGATGAAGGGCTGGAGAATGTCCTGGACATCTCTGGATTCCTCTGCCTTGCTGGTTGATTGCCGGAGCATCAGCGGATCTGAAGCGACGTCGTGAAGGCGCTGGACTCGCTTGAGCATCTCGGGATGACGAGCGACGCCGAGAAACTCGCTGCTGGGCAGCTGGCTTTGCTAGAGATCCATCATTCTCTCTGAAGCTTCTTCCGCTTCGTAGGGTGGTTGCTGGAGGATCAGAGGATCTTAAGCGACGTCGTGGAGCCACAGGGGCTGTGGAACGTCTTTGTGGGGAGCGGCGCCGAGAGGCTCGTTGATCGGCAGCTGGCGTCGCTGGAAATCCTTGGGTCCTTCTGCCTCCTTGGTTGATTGCTGGAACATCAGAAGATGTAGAGCGACGTCGTGGAGCCAGTAAACTCGATGGAGCAGTAGAAGGGCTTGCTGAGCGTGGGCGAGTAGCAGAGTTGATGAGAGAGACGCCTAAAATGTTTAAGTTAGTCTATAAAGATCTAATTGAATGTTTACCTGTGGATCTTCGGCTTGCGGTGTTGCTTCGGGCACTCATTGGAACCACTGGACTCGTTGCTGTTCCTCCTGACATCCGATGGCGGTCCTCTTGGGATAGTGGTCTGGAGGATGGCTCAACTGGAGATTCAGCATCTTCTCCATCCTCATCTGGTGTAGCTCCTCTTTGATTCCTGCTGATCCATTGGTCCAGTGAGCCAGGTTGGGTAGGTGCTTGGCATTGGCTTGGCCGAATCTTTCCTCTTTTCGGTCCAGCTGGCTCTACGACCTGGCAATCTCCTTGATCCTCGTCTTCGGGTTCTGAAAAACTTGGAAGCTTAAATCTCGGATATTCCAGAATCGCTTAAAAGCTTTTAGGTTCGAAACTTCAAGAAAAGATTACCGTACCCCATTGTGTTCCTTTGTTCCTGACATCCTTTGGTTTTGGAATCACACGGACTATTGGATTCATCAGAACTCCCGCATGCCGTTTGATCCCATCCCTTTTATCGATCCCATTCCGGAACTTGTAGTACTCTTCGATCTGAAAATTATAATAATTGATTTTCGGCCTCAAAATGTGTTTGGGCTCGAAATGTTGAAGATTTCTTGGAAAAAAAATTCAAAATTTTCAAACTACTCGAATTATTTGATTTGAAGCTCAAAATGTTTGAAAAAAACTTACATCGCCTTCTTCAATCTGGCAGGCCTTGAAGGCGTGTGAGAATTTGATGGTGCTGATTTCGGGCTGTCGATTGTAGGTCATGTGAAGCCAACCCATTTGTCTAGGCTGACTCATGACGTCATCCGGCATCAGACCGTCCAGAATTTCCGTCCGGAAATGGGCAAAACACAGACCGACCTGAAATTTAGGAATTTGTTGTTATTAGAAATCGAAACGCTTGGAAAAAAGGCAAAAAGGCAAATACCGTATTACCTCTAATGGAAGCCTACCCAAACCGTCAACTTTGAGCTCAATTATCTCAATTGCTGTGATAGATATTGAAATTTTTTCAACTGATAAAATGTTTATCGTAATATCACCAACATTTTATCTGTTGGCAGATTTTTGATATCTATGACAGGAACCGAGATGATTGAGCTCAAAGCTGTTCATATTATCAGGTATAAAAAAATCTAACAGTTCATATTATCAGGTATAAAGTACACAATTTGTAAGCTGAAAGTTGGGATTTTCATGTTTAAATTTCAGATTTTTAGAATCAAAACCTTGCTTCTCAACTTTACAGAGATTTTACAAAAAATACTCACCAAATCATATGGCACCCCAGGAACCAGAGCTTTCAGAATCTTTTTAACAATAGGATCTTCGTTGAGATACTGGAAGACTTTGTCGAAAACTTCTCGGACTTTTTTGAAATCATCCGGGTGATTTTTTTGAAAATCTTCGACGGTCTTTTTGTCTTCCTGCAAAAAATAGGATTCAGATAAGTTTATCTAGGCAAAATGGATATTTTTGGGTGGTGTCTATCTGTTTATCTGTTTGTGTGTCTGTCCGGATGTCTACTTATCAAGCTAGATGTCTGTCTATCTATCTGTTGGTCCAGATGTCTGTTTCTAGCTTTTAAAAAAATCAAATTTCAGGTTTCATCGTTTTGATTTATAGATTTTAAGTCAAAACTATTCTGGGGGAATAAAACTTACAGCTTTCTTCCGGTCTACCTCTCTTTGGTTTTCCTCGTCGTCGCTTAGGTAGATGACGTCATCGTCTGAAGCCATGTTTTTTGAAGATTCTGAAAATGGAAGAACTAGCAGATCGGAAAAACTAAATAAGGAAAAATAAGCAAGGGTAATCCAAATAAAGATGAAAATAGACTACCGTATTTCCCCTAATAGAACCCCATCCGAACTGTCAACATTGAGCTCAATTATCTCGATTTCTGTGAAAGATATCAAAATTTTGTGAACTGATAAAATGTGTATCATAATATCATAAACATTTTATCAGTTGATAACTTTTCAATATCTCTAAAAGGAACCGAGATAATTGAGCTCAAAGTTCAAGTATAGAATGATCTTCTGTTAGAGTTATACTGTAACTTTGAGCTCAATTATCTCGATTTCTGTGAAAGTTATCAAAAAATTTTCAACCATCAAATTGATCATTATATCACTACCATGATTTCATCAGTTGTCGATTTTTTGCTATCTTTCATATAAACCGAGATAATTGAGCTCGAAATTGACAGATGGGCTTCTATTAGACGAAAGAAGGCAGCTGACAAAAGTAAAAAGTAAAAGTCAGTAAAAATTGATTAAGATCCATAGATCGAGAATTGCCAAAATTTTAAAATAAAAAGAACAAAATGAGGTTATAGAGATTAGAATCAACAGGGGCCAAGATAGAATTGATACAGCAATTTTGCCCATTAAAAAAGATTTTTGGTCAACATGAAAGTCTTGAAGACAGAAATAATGTGTGCAGCAAACCTCAGGAACACGGAAATGAGAAATAGGAATCTGATGAATAGGAATGGACAAGAAGGATCGAGGTGAAGGAGGCTCCGCCGCTTCTTCACCTAGAGGGTTACCAGTGAGCACCTAGAGGTGAAGAAGGGTCGTAAATGAGCAAAAGAACGAGCAGAATGGGGTTCACACTTTAGAGCTCTCGGGAAAAACAATGGGGATGCTGTTAGACTAACTGAAGGTTGCAACACCAGATTTGTATGTCACAAAAATCCGGGTCATAAAAGATACTATCAAGACGTACTGTCCCATCTGGAATGAAAACTGCTGAGTATCGTGTTTGGGTGGGAATGAGTGCTAGAGAAGATATATTCAAGTAGAGAATTCAACAAAAAGGTTCAAATGAAGAAATACAATTTCAGAAAGTGGGTAGATGTCACAAAGGAAGAAATAGCACACAGAAAATACTTACCAAAATATAAAATAACCGACTTAAAATATCAAAAAAATAAGGTAGGTCTTGTTGAATGAGACTGAAAACTTTCTGGTGTACTAAATAAAAGTTGAACTTCAATTTTGTTGTTGACAACTTTTTTGTACGAATTCATAAAAATGCGATATGTCGCTTGAAACTTTAGAGTTGAAAGTGTACCTATCTAGAAGATTCGGGACTTGGTTGGTTTTATCGGCATATCTCATTTGGATGAATTTGTACAAAAAAGGTGTCAACTACAAAATTGAAGCTCAATTTTTGTTTAGGATACTCTGAAATTTTCAGACAAATCCAACAATTCTGGACTTATTTTTCAGAAATTCAAAAATGGCTAGATTCCATAAAAAATAGAGAAAATAACTGAAACTTTGCCGAGTACTGTAGGCAAACTGAAACGAGAATGTTATTTCTGAAATAAAATGTGATTTTCAAACTTAATGAAGTCTAAAATAAACGATTCTGAGGTCTAAAATGAGAAATTTCCGTTCCAAAAATCAGTATTTTTGAGAGATAAATTTTCTGGCCAGAAATTGAAGAACTTCAGCGTCATAATTTGAAATTTTTCAGCTTCAAGTTTGGCATTCTTAGGTCTGTCTGTTTATCCGTCTATCCAGATGTCTATCTCCTTACGTGGCAGGAAGGAGTCTGGAAAAACAGAGAATTAGCAAAACGAAGATCGCTGGAAAATAAGCAAAGATAAAGTTCTCGGAACAAGGTTAACCGATTCAAACGCTAAATAAATCAATAAAAGTCGAAATCCAAAAATCCAAAAAAGTTTATTAGTTTTGAATCGAAAAAAGAGACGATTTTAACATGAGAAATCAGAGAGACTCATAGAATATTCGTGAGATTATTAATAGAGAGGGGAAGGAAATATGACATGGAATAGAAAATAAACATGAAAAACACGAGAAAACAGAGTTAGAGAAAAAATTTGAGATTCCAAAGAAAGATGAGCAATGAGTCTTAGAATCTGAGCAATTCAGTTCTTCTTGGGTTTCTTGAACGATGGCGTGGCTCCAGATGATGGTCGACCTCTTGGGGTGCGAAATGGTCCCGGAGATGAGGTTGGAGGCTTGTCTGGAAGATTTCAGAATTTTTGGAATTTCGGCGAAATTCTGAAAAATTACCTTCATTGGCTTCCTCGCTTGGCAACACCACCTCACGAATCTTGTCTCGCTCCGCGCGCTCCTTATAGTAGTTGCGGATCTGAAATATGGTTTTTTTTGCCAATTTTTAGTTTTTTTTTCTGGAATCTGCAGTTTTGCAAATTTTTTGAAAATACCAAATTTCCTACAATTCTGTCTAAAAATCACATTTCTAGGGCTTCTAGGAACTCAGATAGAGCCGCTACAAGTTCAGGTGGCTAGAGACGCAGACGACGAGACACGCTGCGTCTCTAACCTTGGAAACTTCAAATGACCGTATCTTGAGTTCTAGATGAGTTAGGAAATTCGTTTTTGGGCAGAATTGTGGAGTTTGAAATGGATTTTCAGATTATTTATAAAGAATTTGAAATTTCAAAATTTAAGAATCCAAAGATCAATGGATCTTGGGATCTTGGGATCTATCAATCTTTGTATTATAAAACAGACAAAATTTCGTACAATTCTGTTTAAAAATCACATTTCTAGCGCTTCTAGGAACCGAGATAGAGCCGCTTCAAGTTTGGGAGGCTAGAGACGCAGACGACGAGACACGCTGCGTCTCTAACCTCCGGAAACTTCAAATGACCGTATCTCGAGTTCTAGATGAGCTAGAAAGTTGGTTTTCGAACAGAATTGGAGGGGTTGAAATGGATTTTTAAATCATTCATGAAAAAAGCACTCACATCCGTCTCGCTGATCACGTGGACCTTTGCCCAGGTGAAGAAGTTGAGCTTCTTGACGTTCGGCTCTCTATCGTATGTCAAGTGGAGGAGGGCCATCTCCACTGGAAGCCTTTCGTAGGCTTTTGGACCCTCTCCGTCCTTCTCAATTTCCTGGAGACGTCGTGCTGCGAACCATTCGGAGATCTGAAATTAGGTAACAATGTTTGTGGAGTGTTGATCTAGTGGTCCCAAAAAAGTGACTAGAAATTTTGAAACCCCAAAGAACGCCTAGAAGTTTTGAGCTCCCAAAAAAATGTCTAGCAAATTTTGAGCTCCCAAAAAATCCTTACAAATTTTGACCTCTCAGAAAATGCCTAGAAATTTTGAGCTTCCAAAAAGTACCTAAAATTTTTGAGCTCTCAAAAAACGCCTTGATATTTTGAGCTCTTAAAAAAATCCCAAAATCCCACCTCGTGATTCTCAAAGCAATGCCCAATCTGGCTCTTGATCTTTGACATCCTTTTTTCAGTCAAATACTGAAACTCCTCGAACGACTTCTCGAGCACTTGGGTGGCCTCCTCCTGAAAAATTTCAGAATTTTTATTTCAAAAATCCTATTTTTCAAGATTTCCTCTAAGAATTTGGTCCAGAAAGCAGCCGATTTTGGCTCAAAAATATGGAAAGTTTGGCTCAAAATGCGCCAAAAAACCAAAAACTCACCCCAAAAGGATACTTTGAAGACGACGATGAACTTTTTGGAGTTCTTGGAACCTTGACAGCTGGAGGCGACATCTTTCAGACAATGAACGGAGAGTGGGATCTGAAAAAAACATGTAGAAAATTTTTGAAAACTGAGCAATCAAAGACGAAAAAATTGATGAAGATAGAGGTTTCGGAACAAGAATTTGAGCAAAAAAAATGGCGATTTCTAGAGGAAAATCTAGAATTCCAGGCACAAAAAAACGAAAATTTGAAAAATTTCGAGTAAAAAATTGAATGATAAAAACGAGAATTCAATGCCAAAACATTGATTTTCTCGAGTCGAAAATAATGATTTTTCGATAGATCAAATTTGGAAAAAAAAATAATTTGGTAGGTCAAAAAAATTTTTAGGCTCAAAATTTAAAATTCAAATCTAAAATTAGAAATGTTTGAGGGAAAATCGTACAATTTGAAAGTTAAAAATGGGATTTTTAGGTCAAAATAAGCCAAATTTTTGTTACAAAAATGGAGATTCTTGTGCCGAAACGGCCAACTTTCAGACAGAAATAGGTATTTTTGAGTCCAAAAACGAAAATTTGGGCTCAAAAAATATAAATTTTGAGTTCAAATTGTGGATTTTAATCGCTAAGTTTGAGAATCTGGTCTCCAAAATAACCTATTTCATGCTCAAAATTTTTTTAATTTTACGCTCAAACTAGTAATTTTAAGACTGAAACTAACGATTTTGAATGCTAAAACGTGGATTTTTAGGTCCCTAACATAAAATTTTAAAATTTTAAGTTTTTACGTCAAAAATAACAAAATTTAAAGCCGAATTTATACCTTTTTATATAGGTCTGATTTCGAAATTCTTGTCTATCCATACATCTGTCTGTCCGGATGTCTGCGGAAAATGTTATAGAAATTTTTAAAAAAGTTTAAGGCTTTCCATTTTTAGGCCTATTTTTAGCTACGAAAGACAAAAAATCTCCTGAAACGAATGAAAAACTTCGAAAAGGACCAAGAAAAAGAGGAATTACAGGATAAAAGGGAAAATAGGACACTTAATAAAAAAGTAGAGCCGTCTGTACGCGCGTTGCGGTCACGCGTCGCGGTCATTAGCAGTTAACGAACACTTGTCAGCGTCTCTCGGATTGCGTGGTCTCTTTCTCTTCACACCTTCCTTCTCCCGCCAACAAACATTCAAACCCCAAAAAATGACCGATCTCTGCGTCTCTTGCCTTCCTTATACTCTCTCGCTGAGAGAAGAGTGTGCGTCTGTTGCTTGCTGGCCTAAAAAGTAATAAGTAAAAGTTGCGTTAAAAAAAAGGTCGATGCACCATTTATCATCTTGAAAAATGGCTGAATCTATCTCAGAATCTCAGAATCTCAGAATCTCAGAAATTCAGAATCTCAAAATCTCAGAATTTCAGAATTTCAGAATTTCAGAATTTCAGAATTTCAGACGTCAAAATAAATGGAAACCCAGGAAATCGCAACGAATTTCAAATCTGAAAAAGATCTGAAAAACTGTAATTAAAATGAAGACCAAAAAACGCCGAAAATGGAGAAATATCTGAAATCTGAAAACCTGAAAATCAAAAGTTTTAGCCCGTTATCTGGCATCTGAAATTGAAATTCTTCCCCAGAAGCAACATTTTTTAAAACTTTCTTTCTTTTTGTCATAAAAAATACAAATGAATCCCAAATGTTCAAAATTTTAAGCAAACTACAACTTCAATCACAGTAAACCCTCTAATAGAACGTCACCCGATTCGTCAAATTTGAGCCTATGTATCTCATTTTCTGCGAGAGATATCAAAAAGTGGTTAACTAATAAAATTTTGCAGATATCATGATAAACATCTTATCTGTTGAGAACTTTTTGATATCTTTCAAAATAAGTGAGATATATAGGCTCAAAGTGGACGGTCCGGGTAGCTCCGGTATCTCATAATTTGTTTTTTTTTCAGATAATTTTTTCCAGGAAAACTACATTTCTGAAGTTTAATGTCTAGCGTACAAAACGTCCAGCAATTTTTTTTCTGAAATTTTGAATCCAAAGTTTATATATTTTTTTCAATTTCCCAATTTCCCCCAAAAACTGCAAAATTTCCGTTTCTCTGCTCCCCACCTCCATTTTCAAATTTCCTCTTTTCTCTAATTGCATCACGTGCGAAACTTTCCATTTTGACAAAAAGTGCATGTTCCTCTCTTCATTTTTCTTATCAGTCGGTCGGGGGCTCTTTCTCTGCTCCCTCCATTTTTCATGTACTATTTTTCAGTCTATTATGCCTCACCAATTTTCCGTGTCAGTGGTCAGTATACTCGGTTTTTTCGGAAAATGTTGAGTTTCGAAAATAAAAAAAGATGATTATGTTTGTTAAATTTGAAGGGGAGGAAAGGAATAGCGGTCAATTGGGTGTCAGTCAGAAAGTTTGAAATTTTGGATTGAAATCTGAAATTTAAAAAAATAAGGAAACAACTGAAAAATCTGGAATCTGCTGGAAATCCAAATCTTCAAAAAATAAACTTTGGATTTTGAGATTTCTAAAATTTTTCTAAATTATCAGGAAGTTGATTCCGAAATTTGAAACAATTTTCTGGGTTTTTTTTTTCAAAAATTGAAATGATTTTTTCATATTTTTCAAAATTTTGAGTTGCGAAATTTGCAAAAAATTAGAAATTTAGATTTTTACGAATTTCATGGCTTCCAAAGGGTCCCAAAAAGCTAGAAGCTGAGTTCGCCTTCTTTTCGGTATTTTTTTCGGAAATAGAAAAAAATACTGTAAAACCTGTATTAGAAGGGCCCCCTTAATAGAAGGACCCTCCGAGAGTGGCTCAGAAAAATAGAAGGTCATCCTGTAATAGAAGGGCACCCTGTAATAGAAGAGCCCTCAATGAAAAAGGACCCCCCCCTTTGAAATGTGTATTGAAATCAGAAAATTTCCGTACTTTTTCAGTGGTAAATATTCCTGGAACTCCATAATTTAATAAAAATTTGTTGAACTCCATTTTTCGATGAAAATCTTGCTAAATTTTGGTGAAATTGGCAGATTTTCATGAATTTTGAACAAAACTTTGTCGAATTTTTCGATGCTAAATTTCGGAAAAAAAAACTGCCCCTTCTAATTGAAGGGCCCCTGTAATAGAAGTGCTCTCCGGAGGTACTGTGGAACAATAAAAGGGCCGGTCCTTCTAATACAGGTTTCACGGTATCCCAAATTTTTTGAAATTTAGTATCTCTTAAAAGTTGAAAAATCCAAAATGACGATAATTCAAAAAATTCAAAATTTGGAAAAAAGCTCCAGAATCAAAAAAAAGGAGAAGAAATTCAAAAATTGAAAAGATCCAAGATTCAGAAATTCTTACAAAGACCCGAGATAAACTGAGTCAAAGTTACGTATAGTGCATTTTGAGCTCAATTATCTCGGTTCCTGTGAAAGATATCAAAAATTGGTCAACTGATAAATAGTTTATCATGTTATCACCAATATTTCATCAGTTGGCAGATTTTTTATATCTTTCACAGAAACCGAGATAATTGAGCTGAAAGCAGGGGCACTTCTATTACAGGTTTTATGGTAATTGCATCACCCACTTCAAAATTCTCTATCATAATTTTCTTACTCCCAAAAAAAAAACTCCTGTCAAAAAACCGTCGTCCCAGGCACAATCATTTCCCTGTCAATCAGTGCCACGTCGTCTCCCGAAATTTCTTCAGAAATCTGTCAAAAAAGAAGAAGGGAAAGGCGGCTCCGATTCGACTATAAAACGAGGAGCGGGTGTGCAGAGTGAGAAGAACTGATAACTGATAACAGGCGCTTTTTGACAGTTTCTTTGTGTTCTTCACCAAATTTTGAGCACACAATTAGCAGTGAAGACAATGGAAATTTTAAGGGTTTTATCAGTTATCAGTGCTCAATATCTTTTCCTTTGTTCGGAAACTGAAATTTCGAAGTTTTAGTTTTTATTCATTCTCTATTAGAATTGTATACTTTTCTACTAAAATTCAGAAATATTATTTTCGAATGGATTACGGTAAGCTCTATTGGTTTAGTATTCTTTTTATCATACTACTATGATACAAGGATTACGGTAAGCTCCATTGCTATTACTTATTTTATCATATACGGAAGGATTACGGTAAGTCAAAAATCCGGAAGAGCTGTGAATTTGGATAGCTGTGCTCTGAGGAAATAACAAGCGTCACACCCCATGTCATTTCATCAGGCCATAGCTGTCCAAGTTTTTCGGTTCGCATGTTTTTAGTTTATTTTTTGATTATTTTGGAAAATGAAATTATGGGCAAATACTATAAGATAGAAAAATCGGAGGGTCAGAAGAGTAGACAGTACCTTTTTAGTGGAAAACAGATGAATTTTGATGATTAAAAATATAGTAGTTTTTCTGTTTAAAAAAATTTTAAATGTCAGGTTTACAGCTAAACCATTAGCCTTGAGAAAAAAAATCGAATCTTTGTTACAACAATTTTTTTCTGAAAAGGGCAAAAAGAACAGTGATTTTGCAGGGAACGGGTTTAAAGAAACATTAAACAAATGGTTTTTGTGTAATTCATACTGTAGACGACTTTTTATTCATAGAATACTCTGTTTGGTTTTGTTTTGATATATAAGCTGAAAAATGTTATTTTTCGAATTCTCAGGTCTTTACCTTGGACTTTAACGAGCTTTGTTCCGGAGAGTGATTCCGAACATCTGGGAGGGTGAGAGTATCCCAAGTTTTTTTTCTTTTGACTCTATGTATTGCAGGCTCTGGTGCAAGCTATGACTAATTTTTCATGAGTTGAAAAGAAATATGCTGTTATCGCACAATTTTAGCATATTTAGGACAGTCATTCAGAAAGTTCGAACCTCATTTCTTTGTTGTTTTATGATATATCAAGAACTGATAAAATCAAATACAATTAACTCAATGTTGTGAAAGTACCATGCCAATGCTCAAAGGAAAAATCAGAAATTCTTGAGTTTTAATAAATCAAGCGACTTTTGGAACTCTGGAAACGATATAATTAGAAGACATCATATTGTTTTTAGGTGATTTCAAGCTTTGATTTGAAATTCAAGGTCCCAAGTTATATTGGAAATGGAAAAAAAGTCGCTTATTCTTATTCAAAAGAACCTCTGGACCCTAGACATACAGTACTCTAACATAATTGCTTGAAATCCTAGCTTTTACTGTTTTTGTCCTAACTTCGAGCTGGGATGTTCAAAACAACGCTATAAGAGGGTTGGGAACCAACGTATTCCTAATCCTGCTAAAACGCTCCTATGAGTTGAAATCGAGCATTATAAGAGATTCATGAAACATTTCAATCCAATCCAGATGCAGGAAATAGCATCTTCAGTTAAGCAAATTAGGTTACCATAAACACTCTACTAGAATGACGTTCCTAACTTTCTACTTTGAGCCCATGTATCTCGGTTCCTGTCGAATATATCAAAAAGTGGTCAACTGACAAAATGTTTCACATAATATCAAAAATACTTTTTCAGTTAATCACTTTGTCATATATTGCATAGGAATTGAAGTAATTGAGCTCAACGTTGACGGCTTCTTTCATACCATTAGTCCTCCAAAATTTAGATCTGTTTGAATATGTTCTAAAAATTCTTTGTCTCAAAAATCTACTTCCTGAACCAAAAAATCATTGAATTCTGAAAACAAAGCTGTCATAAGACCTAACCAGACCATACACCAACAAGAGACAGCAGAAGATATCAGAAGAGCAAAAAACCTCTTATCGCGGATCTGATCCTGAAAGGCGTGACCTAGATAAACTAAAAACTATGATCACGTAAGTGCTTGAGGACTGGTTTGGCGACCATAGAGCAATCACTTCCGTCATACTGTAGACCGAAATCCGCCCAATTAAAAATGAGTTGATCGAGTAGATGATTAGGGCGGGATTCAGAAAAATGTCTATAAAAGTTCAATTAAACGAATGGAGAGGGATTTTAAAAGATTTCAGAATGATTTTATTTAAACCCCGAAGTTTTTTTTTCAGAGTTTTCATTTTAAAACTTCAGTTTTCCTCTGGTTGGCGTTTCGCAAAACAGATCGGAAGCTGAGTCCTAAAGCTGTTTCTCTGCGAGTTATCAGCAAGAAAAATGTTACTCAGCTACTTGTGAAGACTTAAAAAATCCATATTTTTGAATAAAATCTCTAATAATAAATTCAAAATTTAGGAGGTCATTATATTTGCACAGATGTCTTTTTTTTGGAAAAAAAAATGAAAAAAAGAAGTTCATTAATATTCAGGCGTCGTGGTCCATAGTAGATGCAAGGTCCGATGATCTGGAAATAGAAATCCTTGGTTATTTTAGATTTTTTTTCCGGAAGAATAATTCGAGAAAATAATTTCACTTTATTTAAATTTCAATAGCAACAGTTTGAATATATCGTTTTTCCTGTAATAGGCGTCACCTGAATTGTCAATTTTGAGCTCAAATATCTCGGTTCCTATGATAGTTATCGACAATCTATCAACTGGTAAAATATTGGTGATATTACGATTAATAATTTATCAGTTAACAAATTGTTGATATCTCTTTTAAAAACCGGGATAATTGAGCTCAAAGTTGATGGTTTGGGTGGGCTACGGGTATACAGTGTTTCAGATTTTTTATCGAATACCCCAAAGTTCTTTTTCTTTTCTATTGTTTCTTTTTTTTTTGTTTCTTTTTTGATATTCAATCTTAGTGTTTCAACATTTTTGTAATACTCCAAACTGAAATTTCAGAGAATAAGAAACCGCTAACACTCTAATAAAACGTTTCCCAATTCATTAAATTTGAGCCCATGTCGTTTTCTGTGAAAGATATCAAAAAGTGGTCAACTGATAAAATATTTATCATGATTTCAAAAAGTATTTTGTCAGTTGACTACTTTTTGATATCTTTTACAGAAACCGAGATTAACTTAGCCAAGTTATGGAGCCCTCTAATTTCAGCCTCTTGCCAAGTTATTGAAATTTCAAACAAGCCAAAACTTCTTTCAATTCTTCAACCCTTAAACGGTCCCCAATTTTTTTGAAAATTCTTCTCTAAAGATTCCTCATCAAACACTTTTCTTCGCTGTAGATCTCATCGCTCACCTAATCAGTCACCAGAATCTCCGTTTGAAGGACGAATCACTTTCCACTGCGGGGGCCAGTTTCTCACTGTCTTTTGTCTCTCCTTATCTACAGTAATCTATCGTTTTTCGACCCCCCACAAAGATGCGAAGACGTCGGTTTGAATCATCGGTAAACGAATGATTCGCGGCGCGGAACAATTCCTACATTGCGTTTTTTATGAAGAGGTTTCCCTACTGTTTCTAGTTCATAGGCACCATTCTACACTTTTTTGACCTTTTTTTTTGCAAAAGTGTTAGAATGATGATAATGACCGGTCGGTTTGAACTGATTCTGTGGTACGGTAGGGATGTGGGATTTTCGATTGGTTGGAATACGGTAGGGCGGGGTTTAATGAGGAATTCTGAAAATGGGAGGAGCTTGTAAATTGGGATCAAAAAACGGTTTCGACCAAAACAAGATTGATCACAAAATCATTTTTCAGAGTGAATCATAATACAAGAAATGGCAGGAAAATTATGGAATTTTTGTATGGAAACTGTGACTCTTAAGTTAGAAAATTTAAAAATTGAACTTTGAAAAAAAAAACATGCGAAATCGAAAGTCATAAATTTTATACAGAGCATAGTATAGCATGCTTGAAACATTAGGGACCTGTCTGATGGACACTGGGTTTCCATATTTGAAAAAATGTTGAATTTTTTCCAATTTTTAGTAAAAAACCTTCAATTTTTTCAAAGGGGAAGAAAATAGTTTTCAATAATACCTCGTTCTCTGATATCTTATCCTCTGGCAGAACATTTTTTGAAAAGACAGAAAAATTTTACTGATAGGCTGAAACGGGTGGGGCCGGCCCTTGTGAATTAGAATTTAACATATTGAATTTTATGGATTTTATTGGTTTACTGTTTTTGGAAGAAAATACCGTAAGACCTGTATTAGAAGAGCCGACCCTCCTATTGTTCGAAGGTACCTCTGGAAGGACCTTCTATTACAGGGGCCCTTCAATTAGAGGGGGCTCTTCTGTTTTTCCGGCCAGTTTTTTTTTCCGAAAGTTTGCATTGAAAAATTCGTTCAAAATTCATGAAAATCTGCCAATTTCACCAAAATTTAGCAATATTTTCATCGAAAAATAGAGTTTCAACAAATTTCTTTAAAAATGTGGAGTTCCCGGAATATTTTCCACTGAAAAAAAAACGGAAATTTTCTGATTGCAAAACACATTTTGAAGGGGGGGGGGTCCTTTTCACAGAGAGTCATCCTATTACGAGGCCCTTCTATTAAAGGGGCCCTTCTAATACATGTTTTACGGTAAGAAAAAAATTCATGCGCCTTCAATACAGTACTCTGGAAATGATATATTTTGACAAATTTTTGGATGTTGTTCTACTTTATAAAGAAATGCAGCTGGTTGTACATGATAATCAGAAGAAAATGAATGTAAATAAACAAAAAAACTGACGGAAATAGGCAAAAATGAAAGCACTGTATCAAAAATGAAAGTACAGTATCAAAGTTGCATAAATCTGTTTGTAAAAACCATGAATGCTTTCACTTCAGGACCGACGATGCGCCTTTAGATAAACTTTGCCCACAATGTTCATTGCCGTTAAACATGAATAATAGTTGGTCCAATTCTCTAATTTTTAGAGCTTTAATAGACAAAACTACATTTTACTTTCATATCTCACCCCCTTTTGATATTGTGGTCCCTATATGGTTTACATAAAAGTGTCCAAACTAGACTTTCAATAGAAAAACACATATGTTAGGCGCCCGAAAGTCTCCGAAAAGAAAGAAAAGAAATAATAAATACGATGGCAGATGGATAGAGTGTATTCGGTAGGATAAGTGCATTTATTATCCTCAATCGAAAAGATGTCAGGTGTGCCGTCTAGAAAATAATATGCCTAATGACATTGACAGAGGAGTAAAATTGGGTTACTGTAGTTAAAAAAGTAGATCACTGAAGTGATCTCGTGGATCTTGGCAGATGCTCAAGAATCGAAATTATATTAATGGATACCGGTGAAATATGGCATAGCGCTCTTAGAACTCTCAAACGTAATAATTGACTATGTAACGTTTCAGACTTATCTTCAAAAACCAACAGCTACCGTAAGACAAGCAAAAAAATCTAGTTTGTAAACGTTCTAGGTTACTGTAACGGGTAACAAGACACGGTCAACCAAAAATCGAAATCAGAAAACGGTTCACGGTTCTTGCGATGATCGCGCTAACGACAATCTTATCACTTCGAGTGATTTATATGTATCGCTATGAAAACATAAAAAGTGCAATAAGATGCAGATGCAAAAACGAATAAGCGATACGAAAGTGGAACGGAAGTGATAAGAGATCAAAACTGTTCTGGTGACACTCGAAACATTATCATGCGTTTTTTTATTGAGGGATTGAGTTTTTATATGGCACACAGAACCAACCAAAATTACTGGAGAGTGGCAAATAGTCAACTGTGTATGTCAAAAAGGTATGAGAGGTTTTGTTGGATGACCTGAAACTGAAAATTTTAGAGAATACAAAACAATTATTGAGCTTCAATTTTGTAGTCGCAATTTTTTCGTAACTATTAATCCGAATGAGATATACGGTTTAAAAGTGTCAGGGCTTTAAGCTGATTGTGAATGAAATTCTGGAATTTTTGGCACTTGATCGGTTTCTAATGGTTTATCTCATTGGGATGAATTTGCACAAAAAAGTTGTCAACTACAAAATTGAAGCCCTATTTTTGTTTAGTAAATTGTAAAAATGTTCAGCCTCATTCAACCAAGTCTACTATATTTTCCAGGCTTTTAAACTCATACATATTTAATTAAAAATGCGTAAAATTAATCATGAATTCATCCGGTACTTATACTATGGGCCGGTCCGAGTCATATTCTTTTAAAAACTTCATATTTTGAGAGCAACTCAAACTACCATAATATAATTTGACAACTACTACGAAATGATAAACTGGGTCATTTAGAAAAACTACAGATTAATAATTCGCCTAGCCAAAAAATACCTATAGCTTTTTTTAAAGCTAAAACTTATGAAGTTTTGATATAACAATTCTAATTGGTTCAATATATTGAGCCGCTTCGAATAAATCATGAATCGACCCGTTCAAAGCAGTGTTTACGATATAAAAGTAGGATTACTGTAATAGCTTCAAATATAATTGAAATAAAATGAAGATTGGAAAAATGCGGACGAAACTCAAATGTTTCAATTTCTTAGAATTCTGTTCTCGAATCGATCCATCAACTCAGATTTTAGCGGAGAAGATACATTCAGGTCCCGCCCATCTTATGGTGTTAATTTGGAAGAATTAGAAATCAACACAGGGAAAAAGGAATATAATGCCAAAAGGGGACCAATATTGAAAAAGGCAACGATTGGAAAATGGAAAGACGAGAAGGACGAGCGGAGCTCAAGGGGAGCAACATCAGCTGAGTATAGATTTCAGTAAAAATTTTTAAATGAGCGGGACCCTTTATTTTGAAACGACGGAAGCAAAAAACGACAGTTTGCGCCTAACAACCCAGGGTATATGGAATACCTACCGAGCATTTTTCAGAGTTTCAGCAAATCACATGGAGATAAATTGATTACTAAATCTTTGGCTCAAAAATTACTTCCACTGATTTAGAGCTATATCACAACTTGTCGATTCTGGTCCATGTTTCGAGAAGCATCTGTCTCTCGAAATTCCAAAATAACCACTTTTTAAGCCAAATTTGCCAGCAAAGGACAAAAAATCTGATTCAAATGACCGCGCATTATGACTGTTCTATGGAGCGCGGTTGCATATTTTGTCTTTTTCGGCGATTCATATGCCAAACGCGCAAAGACGATCTATCGACTTTGCGCGTTAGGTATATGGATAGGGTAGAAGGACAGCGATGCGATTTCTTTGTCGGGTATTGATCGGTAATTCGACGACAAAATGGGATCCACGAGTTCTGGTACATGTATAGAGATTTTGAGATTTGAACAGCTTGAATTGAACAGCTTGAGGGGTTCAGAAACGATTATGAGAAGAGCAAACAATTTTTATATAATTTTTTTGCTCCATGCACACGGAGCATGTTCCTAAAAACTTTAGATTGCGTTTTCAAACATCGAAACAGTTTCCAGACATACTCAAAAATATTCAGCTCAAAAATCATGCTTGATCCCAATTTTTTTAGCCTTCAAACTCCGATATTTCCGATGTTCCGTTTTCAATGAGCTATAACTCGAAATCCGTTCGTTCACCATACTATTTCGGAACCTGAAATCGGTTCTTCAGATCATAAGGTTGGTTCTAGAGCAATAAATTTTTATGTAGAAAGTCTTGATCGGCTCCGATTTGGAGCTCATTGAGCAGATGGTTGATTTCCAGTATTGTTACGAGGATTCAGCGCTCACAGAAGTTATAAGGTTTTTTTTCTGATTCTAGACATTCTTCAGAATGATGGGGTGGTTTGAAAATTCTTGAATAACCATTTCTAATATTCAAATTGGCGCGAACTTCTGGCACTGACTTATTTTCGGGGTATGGCATTGTTGTGCGCGGATTTATGTCGGAAAACGGCAACACATCATATACTCCCTGTTTTTCTTCCTGTTATATTATTGTCCTGGAAAATGTACTAGGCATTTGAAAACCGCTGAAGCACAGAAATTATGTTTTAATTCTCAATCTCCTCTACCGTAAACAATAATAAACACCCTCATCGTCAACTTTGACTCCATATATCTCATTTCCTGTGAATGATATCAAAAATTGTTAACTGACAAAACGGTCGTCATAATGTCACAAAAATTTTGGCAGTGGGCACATGTTTGATATTACTCATTGAAATAGAGATAATTAAACTCAAAGTGAAAATGTGAGATAATGCCTATTATTGCAAAGATGTCTGCGTCTAGTCTTCTTTCATATCTCTGTTTAGGGTGGAAGGACAGCGATGTGACTTCCTTTTAGGGTATTGATCGGAAATTCGACGAAAAATAGGACCCAGAAGTTCTGATACATGTATAGAGACTATGAAATGTGGAGAGCTTGATTGGGGGCTCATAAAAGATTATGACAAGAGCAAATAATTTATATATTTTTTTCTGCTCCATGCTCACGGAGCATGCTTCTAAAAACTTCGAATTGCGATTTCAAGCATCACAACAGTCTCCAAGCATACTCGAAAATATTCAACTCGAAAAATTATGCTAGATCTCAATTTTCTGGGCCTTCAAACTCCAATGCGTTGGATGTTCCATTTTAAATGAGCTATAACTCGAAATCCGTTTATTCACCATACTATTTCGGAACCTGAAATCGGTTCTTCAGATCATAAGATTGGTCCTGGGGCAATTAATTTTTATGTAGAAAGTCTTGGTGAGCTCCGTTTTGGTGCTCATCGAGCAGATGATTGATTTCCAGCATTGTTATGAGGATTCAGCGCTCACAGAAATTTATAAGGTTTTTTTTCTGATTCTAGACATTCTTCAGAATAATGAAGTGGCCTGAAAATCCTTGAATACCCATTTTTAATATTCAAATTGGCGCAAATATTTTCCACTGACTTCTTTTCGGGTATGGCATTGTCGCGTGCGGGTGCTAGTCGGAAAACGACAACACATCATATACTCCCTGTTTTTCTTCCTGTTATATTATTGTCCTAGAAAATGTACTAGGCATTTGAAAACGGCTGATGCACAGAAAATTTGTTTAAATTCTCAATCTCCTCTACCGTAAAAACCCATGAAACACCCTCACCGTCAACTTTCACTCCATATATCTCATTTCCTGTGAATGATATCAAAAAATTGTTAACTGATAAAACGGTCATCATAATGTAACGAACATTTATCAGTGGACACAGTTTTGATATCACTCATTGAAACTGAGATAATTGAGCTCAAATATGACGTCGTCTTCTATGGGAAATTTTATGGTTACTGAAAAACCGTTGAAGTGAGAGAAAAAAATCTATTCAGTTCTCAATCTTCGTTCCACACACCTTTTCTATTTTCATAGTATCCATTCCTAGCTGTTTATTTATTTTTCATATATCCATATTCACAAAATTTTCTTTCAATGTCTCCGATGGCAAAGATTGTCGCCGTCTTGTCTCCTTTCATTTCTCTGTTTAGAGATTGGTTTATAATTTTGTTATAGCTTTTCATAGGAATAAAATTTTTAAAGAATGAAAATAAGACGGCCTTCCCGTTTCCAGAAGTTCGAAAGAAGCATCATATCCAACATTCGACGCATCTCCTGAATGGAACATTTCTGACCAGGGGGATATTTTATACTCCTATCCAATCACTTTTTTGTGCCTATAAAAACTGGTGATTCCGGATAAAACTGTTTGTCGAAGCCCCTAAACCTGCACGTTTTCTCAGAACTCATTTATCACTGCCTTTTTTGTCACTCCGTTTTCTTTTACATTTGCCGCCAGCAGGTCTCTACTGACGCTGTCTCAATACGGTGGGAGATAAGGATTTGTATAAATATGATTGGATTGAAACCGTTTGAATAGAATTCTTGACACTCTATGCTTGACTAATTATTGTCTGATTGCTGGAGAGACTTTTTGGTTAGTTTTGAAGCTGATGGATCTAGAATACTACTTTCATACTGTTGCTTAATTTTTAATTCACAAAACTCCCACTTCCACAGTCAGCTAAAAGTTTTGACTGAAAGATCATAAACATAATAAAATTAAAAACACTAGTATTCCGTTGGTTAAAGTTAGCCTCAATTTTTCAGGTCACTGTAGTTCTTAGGTGGAATCCGTTTTCGAGCACAATTACGCGCAGCAAGATCTATTAATGGCTCCATGTTTGTTTCTTTTATCATTATTAATGAATTCCAAGTTTCTGTTCGTTTCTGAGAGATTTCTTCTAAATGCGAATGACGCAATGTTATCCTTTTGTTCGCTTTTTGTCGCCCAATCGTCTGTTTTGAGATCTTTCGCGGAAAATATACACAATTTCTTCAAAGTGCAAAATGAGTTTCAGCTTTGGATTTTTCAAAGTTCTAGAGTTCTTCATTAAAAACTTTTAAATCAGGCATAGTTAAAATACTCCGCAAGTCATTTTCAAAGTGTTCCCAAGTTTTTTAAAGATTCCATCTACCGTATCACCTTCAATAGAAACCCACCCAAACCGTCATCGTTGAGCTCAATTATCACAATTCGTGTGAGTAGTACCAGAAATTTGTCAACTGATAAATTATTCATCATAATGTCACCAATACTTTATCAGTTGTCAAAATGTTGTTATCTCTCACAGGAATTGAGATAATTGAGCTAAATGGGGCTGGATTGGGTGGGCAACTTATTTGAGGATAGTCTTTTTTTTAAATCAGAGTCTCGAAAATTGAGTTCATATTCTAAAAATATGCAAAAAACCGTTAAGAAAAATACTACCGTATTTATTCTAACAGAAGTCTACGCAATACATCAACTTTGAGCTCAATTATCTCGATTCCTGTGAGAAGTGCCCGAAGTTTGTCAACTGATAAGTTACTTATCATAATGTCACCAATACTTTATCAATTGACAAATGTTTGGTATCTTTCACAGGAATCGAGATACTTGAGCTAAAAGTTGATTGGGCAGGCTTCTATTGAAAGGATACGGTAGTCGATTTCTTGATAACAGAGATGTTTCTTTTTTGCTAAATACATTTCTCGCGCAAGTCATAAGACATCCGCCCACTCATGGTTCTCAAACCATCCAGAAAAAATGTGCAAAAAACTCGGAACCGGTCTTATATGTATCCCTTACAATTAGGTCTTTTTCCATGTTGGTGTCAATTTGATATATGCTTGTCGGTTCTCGAAAATCTCATAATCACTTTGAACCTGCCTCTGGATCTCCTTGTAATTTTTTCTCAAGTAAGACTGTAGTTGAAGTAATACTGTAGCTAAATCTATAATAATTTCAATCCCTTCTTCTAGAGGGGACCCCGGCCTTTCTATTAGAGAGGCCCTTCTATTAAAGGCTTTCTTTTAATGCAGGTTTTTCGGTATATCCATAACTGTAACATTTTTCAGATGCTAAAGATTTCAAGCTGGCTATTCCGTAAAACATGCTGATCACAACACGAAGAACAAAATCTTGCATGGCAGTGATATCATTTTGCTTCTTGATCCTTATCAGTGCTCCCGCGGGCATGATTTGAGACGGCAGTTGAAAGATGACATACATAGTTAATCTTGATGAAGATAGCATGGTTAGTCTAGCAAAAAAACTGTGTAGAGATTTCGAAAGTTTTCGAAATAGTTACTGTTCCTTTTCTTGAGATCTTCAGATCATTTTCCTTGGCTTAACCAATGAGACCTGGAAGAAATATATAAATTTTAAACCGAAAAAAATTTGTAGAATTTTATAGAGCCTACCTCAAAGTCAAAAAACATGGGTGTATTTCATGATGAGTCTGATTTCTTGTGAAGTTTAAATTCGAAAAATGACGATAGAAGACCTGTAATAGAAAGACCTCTAACTTTTTGCCATTAAGCCAATTTATATCGGATCCTGATAAAGATGTAAAAAAGTTGTTAACCAATAAATCGTTTATCATAATATCACATACATTTTATCAGTTAACAAATTTTGGATATCTCTTTTAGGAGCTGAAATAATTGAGATCAAATTTTACAGTGTGGGGCCCTTCTATTACAGGCTTTACGGAAATTAGTTTTTCTACAAGACTGTTGTTTTTTTGGTTTTGGATCACATAGACATTGCTAAAGAGATAATTTGTGTTCTTTGATGTTATCATATCCTGTTTTCTGTGTTTTTGTTCGTTTGTTTGTTTTTTTGTTCACAAGAATGACAGGATCCAAGAGACATGAGCTTATCATAATTAAGAAACAGATACATTGACTTAAAGAAATCAATTTTGAAATCGTTAAGCGGTAATATTTAGTTAACTGTCATGATTGAAAGGGTCAAGGCTCAATAAATGTATTTTCTGCATCTAAACCTGAAAGTCCTATTAACAAAGCGTTTTCTAATTTAAGATTTAACTCTAGTACAATTGAATTTTGTTTTTGTCAGTGTTCCCGGAATGTGCCGAACATTTAGCATGCTTCGAAATTCCGATTGAAAAATTTCTAAAATTCCAATGTATTAAATTTCTTTTCTTTTTTTTGGAAAATTCACAGTCTTCAGAACTTTCGAATCTCAAAAGTTTAATTCCGCACACTCCTGAGAATCGCATAGGTTGGGAAAAGGTGTAACAGAGCTGATATCCAGTTGATTTCAAAAGACCCAAACAATGACTTGCGCAAATAATTGACTTCCAACCGAATTGGAGAAATTACCAGGTGAATGAGTGAATGACCTTGTCGAAATGGCCAAAGACTTTATTAACAGGATTTACCAAAAACCAGGCCAACAGGGAATACTAAAATCAGTGAATTTTAAGTTGGAATTTAGAATCTGAAATAGATTTAACTAACTTCAAGCATAATATTAAGAATTGCAGAAGCTCAGTTTTCATACGAATTTTCTATTTTCGTGTTCTCCGTTCTCTTTTAGTCCCATTGGACTGTTCTCCTCTTCCAGAACTCCAACCCTCAATTCAGTGCTTCTATCCAGTTTCTGAAACAATCCCTCCTGTAAGTCCCTTCCCCTGAATATTCTCCTCCCTTCATGTGGTTCGTAGTCTACCTTGCTCATCCATCATGTTTTTGGCGCCGATCTATACGATTCTCTCTCGGAGGCGTCATGGAAACCCGAAAGCTTTTAAGAACGAAACACGAATTCGGGGGATTTACATGACTTTCCGAAAAGTGCTCCGATAGACTTTTCCGAAAAATAATAATGGGATATTAATGTGAATCGGAGGAAAGAGGCCGAAAAGACCAAGAAGTCCAAAACCGGGATACGGTAACAGGAATACAGTAAAAAGATGGATTTCGGATAAAAAATCAGAAGAGAGTTTTATAACGGCACAGAACATCAAAATACAGAAAAAATACCAGTTTCGAAATTTCCTTTAAAACCACAAATCAAAGTTTTTACTCTAAAAGACTGAAATCAATGAAGGATTTCCTTTCAAATGAGTCATTTGACATAGAAAAACTAGATCTATCAATCAGTATAAAAAGACAGATGTATCTGATTTGCATAATGGGAGGTCTAGTTTTCATTTCTTTCTCTTTTGCAATTCTTATTTGATTCTGATATATTAGTAATTTTAAAATGCAGTAACAACCAAAAGTTTATCATTTTCTTTATTTTAATTGTAAATGTCAGCTTTTAACGTTTCAAAATTATTGTAGATTTTTTCAGATGAGTCTGAAAATTTTTGAGTATAATTTACCGTTTCTTGATATCATTATTGAAATTAGGTCTTCAATTTGAAGTGCTCAATACTTCCAAAAAGTTAGTTAATTGAAAAATGTTATTTTCAGATAATTTCTCTTTAAATGAACTGAAAAAATCAAACCTAATTTCGAAATTGTTTCAAACTCCAGATCTAGAAGCACGGAATCAAAACAAAGAATACTGTAAACCTCGATCTTTTTTACCGCCCTCTAAACTAGGAATGAAAAATTTCCGCCAAGGTTACCTTCGACAAACTTACAGAACATTGTGGTTTTCCTTCATTGTTAAAACCGGAAAAAAGTTAGATCACAAAGTCACCTGATTCAACATTCCAAGTTATTTTTTTCTGAACATTTCTAGACCACTTTTACCATAAAACATCGAGAAAAAACGGTTTAGAAAGTTTCGATTTTGAGCTCTTAGAAACGAATAGACGTTTTTTTTCCGAAAGAGCTAATCAGCAGTTTTCTATCGGTGAGCTCACAAAACTTGACGATTTCGAAAAAATCTAATTTTTAGATTTTTTAATATGCTCGAGGTTTTTTTCATGCTCAGATCAACAATCAAGCTTAAAATGTATTTTAAGAAGCATATTTTTCATAGCTAGGATTTGGAGCCAAAGTTTCGAATATTAGTAAACAAATTGAGCTCAAGTTTAAAATGGACCACATATGTCAAAACTGAAAATCTAGAAAATTATGATTTCAAAATTTAAAAAATAGGTCAAAGAAAAATCAGGTTTCATTGGCTCAAAGTTTTAAAAGCCCACACTGAATATTTCCTTGAAACTGTGGAAACTTCCGGAAATTAAAAAAAGAAATAAATATCCCCTCATTTTAAGATGATTTTTCTCGAATTCTATAAGAGATTTGTTCACTGATTAAATTCTTGTCATAATTTTATCAACATTTTGTCAGTTGATCTTTTTTGATATTTTCTTCAAAACCCAAGATAAATTGGGTCAAAGTTATGCAAGTTTTTCTATCACGAATGCTCCAATATCTAGAACCTATTGCAGCTTTGAGCTCAATCATCTCAGTTTAAGTAAGAGGTAACAAAAATTTGTCAACTGAAAAAATACATATTTTTCATTTATCAGTTCACAGATTATTGTTATCAGTGATAGAAATAGAGATTATTGAGCTCAACGTCCAATTAAGGAGCGGCTTTTTATCAGAGCATTTAAGGTTGAATATTCAAAATGTAACTTTCAAAAACGAGGAAAATCTGTAGGTTTCTGAAAAAGTTAATTGAAAGCAAGGAACAAATTTCAAAAAGAACACATCTGCTACCTACCATCTGTTTCTTCCGATTCTACCAGACGTTTTTTCTCTTATCTAGCTCCATGATCATGTCCTTATTGCCCTCAGGAAGAATAATAGGATCTCTTATCTGATCGGAAGAAAAAATTGTCAATCAAAAAGACCTCCGAGTGGGAAATCCTCATAGCATTATTTTTTGTGCATAATCATTCTTATAATACCGTAAAACCTCTAATAGACCGACATCCGGATTTTTCGTCCATTTTGAGCCTATATATCTCACTTCTTTTGAAAGATATCAAAAAGTGGTTAACTAGTAAAATGTTTATCAGGATATCAGCAACATTTTACTAGTTAGCCACTTTTTGATATCTTTTACAGAAAACGAGACATATAGGCTCAAAGTGAACGATCCGGGTGTCGGTCTATTAGAGGTTTTACGGTAAATAAATAAAGTTGCGTCTCTTTCTCTGTGGATCTGTCCGCACATTTTTAAAAAGCTCGAAAATTAAATATAATTTGACGTGACCTTTAAAAAGAAAGAGGAGCGAAGCGACGATGAAGCAAAAAATGGATCAAGTTGCGCCGAAGGCGCACCAGCCAGCTGTTTGAAGCGCCGGAGGCGCGGCAAACATGCTGGTATTTCTATAAATTTTCTGATGCTTTTTAAACCTTCTAAATTGAGTTTATGCCTTCATGTCTGGCCTTCTAGATCATATGTTTCTGTGATTTTTGTTTCTGTGTATTCTGTTTCTTCACCCTCCTCGTTCCTTTTACAAAAAATCTTGAATTTGATCTCTCCCTAGTCTCCATTAAAATAATTCAATTTTCAGCTTAATGTCGTCTCAAATACCAACTGTCAAACAAATGCTGATAATCAAGTTCTTATTTCCAATTGGTGGCTCTCTTATCAATCCGGACAGCGGTCCAAGGTAGGTGGGTCCTCTTTTGATGGAATCCTCCTTCTTTCCGCTTTCTCATTAAATCCTCCACCCCCTTATCAGACTATAAAAAGAGCAGATTTTCTTTGAAGAATGCCGCCTTCTAACTTTCTCTGAAACCGGATTTTTCTGTTTGATTTCAACTAGTTTGCCTGATAAAAAACTTGCCAAATTTTGAATTCAAAATTATTACCAATGCTAAAGTTATGGCTTCTGTTATAGGACCAGATAATATTCTCAAAATGTTCCTTTTACCATACCAAAATTTTGACACCTATTGTCACAATTTCTGAATTACTGTAAGGACTTTAATAGAAGGCCACTCTAACTTTCAACTTTGAGCCAATTCATCTGGGTTCCTGTGAAAGATATGAAAAACAGATCAATTGAAAAAACATTTTCGATAACCTGATAAGCATTTTGTCAGTTGACCAGTTTTTGATACCTTCTACAGGAGCCGAGATTATTAGGCTCAAATTTGGCGGGTGGTCTTCTATTATATTGTTTCCGATACATAGATCAACCAAAAAGAGAACGACTGTCCCACTGAAGATTTATCAGCCGTCAAAAGCATCAAAGACTAGATTAATGAAACATTTCAAAGTTCGTTCAAATTTTTGGTCGGCTTCCCTCATGTCTGTCGAAGCCGACACTGATCTTTTGGATTTTTGTTCTAAAACCAAAAGGATCAGAATTTGTTTCGCAACAGATTCTCATATCTCTATTGATAAAGATGACTAATTGTACTAATAAAGGGCATCGATGTGCCGAAAAATGAGTATATATTAGATGAAGCATAACGGAATAAGGATCCAGCACCTTTCGTTTCTTTGACAGGAATCCGAGATCAATTGGTTCAAAGTTACCAGTTCCCCTTCTCTTATCCATTACTTTTTTTCAGGAGTGATCGCACTACAGAAGAATGCTCGTTGAATTATTTATTTTATCTATAGTTTTTGTACCCGAGCTTAGTGCTTGTATAGCTACGATACCCCCCGAAGAAGTCTATATAACAACTACAGAAGCTATATCTCCGACAGATGAGCCCGTTGAAGAAACTACTGAAGCCACTACAGAAATGACTACAGAAGTAACGACACCAGCTGGAGCAGGTATAAATCTTCTTTACGTGTTTGGATGGCTTCTAGAAACACAAAGTTGTGTTGAAGAAGGTTAAATGTTTTGGGACAGTGCCAAAATAATTTCACTGATAAGTTAAAATCTTATTCCAGGTTGCGCCATGTGTGACATTAATGCAATCGCCCCAGAAATGCCAGATCCAGATACTGATTTCGACACTTTGTAAACTAGTCATTATTTTAAAAAAAGACTTTCATATTTATTCAGGCCAAGAGACCCAGTCGACGGATGCCAGCAAATTTATGTACAGTGTGCCAGAGATGATGACCTTCTTTGCGAACCCGCAGTGACTATGACTGTGAATTTTTTCGATATTGCAGACAATAATGTTTCGAAATTCAGGCTGTCAACGCGGATGGTACACATGACATTTCAGAATTGTCGAGTCAAGCAGCTGCAACATCTACACTTCTCTGTGGTGATGATGGTTTATATTCTTACAACGGAATGTATGTTCGGCACAACTTCATAATATGCTTATTACATTTTCAGAATGGGAATCACTCAGCTCATCTGCACGTTTAATACGTGTGGATGAATTCATCGATTTCACTGTTTCTCATCACTTTCTCCATCTATTCAATTAACGCTTTTGAAATCTACAAAAGCCTGAATACTTTAAATTTGACAATATTAATAATTATAATAACAACAACAGTAAAGAATACAAATTTAATAAAAATAATAGTTTTTTCCTAATTATCTTTATCTTCCAATATCTTTCTTATATATAAAACGCTAGAGGCGTCTGTCTGTCTTCTTGAGGATCTGCGGACTTTTGGAAAACTTGAAAAATAAATACAGATTTACGTGCCCCTTTAAGGAAAAATCAGGAGTGTAGCGACGAGCCAGTAAAAACACAAGGATAAAACGCGCCGAAGGCGCACTTGTTGTCAATTTTTCTCATTATCTTGGGACAATGACAACCTGAAAGCGATATAACTCAGAGCCTCCCGATTTTCCCCATAAAATCCCTCTGGATTATCCGCTTTAATCGGGTCATGTTCATTCCCCTTCTTATCTCTCTTCGTTCTCTAATTACAAGTGCATTGTTTCACTCAAATAATAATAATATTATTTGAATGACGCGCCGACCGCGTCGCAGCGGCCGGCCGCGCGTCTTTACTCATTCTTCGCTGCGGCGAAACGAGTGTTCGTATCTCACCAAGAGCTGACCGCTTTGCGGTCCCGTTTCACCTTTCATAGCATTTTCAGCTAGTTTTCTACGTTGCTAGTTTTCAAGGTTTCCTCCGGTAGCCCCCAGGAGGTTTTAGCCCTACACCTTTACTCCTATCTGTTCTTGCTTTCTTTTCCCAATTCCGTTGTCTTTGCCGTTTATTCAAATCCCTTTCCGTTAATAAACTTGGATTTGAATAGCTTGTGTATTGTTATTTCCTTTGCACCGCTTATCTTACACGTTTGGGGAAAATTGGGGGTCATTTCAGGCTGCAGACACTCTCGGGTTAGGACGTAGGATCGGTCTCGACTGACCCCCCTCACTTTTTGAGGTTTTCAGAAAAACTAAAAAAACTCAGAGAAAAACTGCTAATGCCATTCGATTCAGCATCCAAGAAAACCTATTTGTCCCCAGAATCAAGTAACAGTCAAGTGTTTTAGAACTACAGTAACCAAAAGTCTCTCTCCACACCGCGCCATAATGATAGCACCACCCTGGAAAATGAAAAATCTAAAGTTTTTTAGGGAATAAAATTTAGAATGATTTGCTGGAATTTCTTAAAATAGTCGTAAAACAGTCTATTTTGACAGTCTACACATAAATTGATGTCTCTATTCAACTTTAAGAAAAAATTATTTTCAGACATTTTTATCATTTTTTGGGGTTTCGGAATAAATCGTGAATAACTTCGCTCCTGGGTAAACGTTTGAGCTGAAATTGATAGGAAACATCTTGAGTGAATTCGTGATCATGTTACAATTGGTCAAGGTACTCATGAGCTCTGGTAGCTCGCAACTGAATTCGAGTTTTGAAATGAACAGATATTCCACAGTGAACATTTTTCAAAGGTGTATAAAATGTTCGGAAGATTTTCTATGTTACCAAAATTGCCTTCGAAATTGTGATTCTGTACGGAAAAATAGTTTTAACTTGTAAAATCCAATTTTTAAAAGAAAATCAGATTCACCAAATTTCAAGGTTCGTTTTCGAAATTTCAGTTTTCCTTAAGTTACTAACGACGGCTCAGCGTAACATAAAAGCAACTAGTAGACACTCTAGACCATTGCAAAGGTATTTCCTATCAATTTCAGCTCAAAAGTTTACCCAGGAGCAAAGTTATTCACGATTTATTCCGAAACCCCAAAAAATGACAAAAATGTCTGAAAATAATTTATTCTTAAAGTTGAATAGAGACATCAATTTTTGTGTAGACTGCCAAAATAGACTTTTTTACGACTATTTTAACAAATTCCAGCAAATCATTCTCAATTTTATTCCCTAAAAAACTTGAGATTTTTCATTTTCCAGGGTGGTGCTATCATTATGACGCGGCGTGGAGAGAGACTTTTGGTTACTTTAGTCCTAAAACACTTGACTGTTACTTGATTCTGTGGACGAATAGGTTTTTTTGGATGCTGAATCGAATGGCATTAGCAGTTTTTCTCTGAGTTTCTTAGTTTTTCTGAAAACCTCAAAAAGTGAGGGGGGGGGGTGCTATCACTATGACGCGCACAAAATATAAAACACTACATGCGTCTGTCCTGATGAAACCTTCTGGACTTTTGAAAAGCTTGAGAAATAAATAAATTTACGTGACACTTCAAGAAAAAGTGAGGAGTGGAGCGATGAACCAGTCAAACATAGGCTTAATGGCGCCGAAAGCGCACCAGCTTGGTGGTAATAAATAAATAAATTTCTGTTTCTTTATTTCTCTCTCGGTTTGTCCGCACATTTTTGAACACTTTAAAATTGAATATATTTGACAGGACTTTTTAAGAAAGAGTGAGGAGCGTAGCGACGACTGAGTAAAATAAATAGGTCAATTTGCGCCGAAGGTGCACCAGCCAGCTGTTTGAAGGGCTTCCGGGCACGTTCATAGGCATACGGTAATGTGCGGAATGGCCAAGGCAGAGGGCGGAGGAGCCCGAGAAAAGGCGTGGCCTAGGGGAAGAAAGAAAGAAGCTCGGGAAGAAGCTCTTCATTCTCATTCTCGATTGAACGACGGAGATGTTTCTTGCGCTCAAGGTGTTCTTGATCTGTTTGGTCATCCAGCCAATGGTAAGTCTTTAATTTAATAAACTGTCTTCAATACATCTGTTCAGGCCATGACTGATAGTCAGGAGCCACTCTACAAGGCTTTCGTAACTTACCCGGAGACAAACCAAACCAGAATGTACAACACTTTGAAAACATACACCAGCGTTACCAAAGTAAGTCATAACATCTACTAGATCTAGAAATATACCATTTTTTTGATTACTGTATTCACATTTTCGTTTTGTAGAAAGTGTTCGAATTCGATGCGAAACTTCCGGGGGCCAACTACAAAAACTACTACTGGATGAATCCTTGCTACTTGGATTTTTATGCTTCGAACGCATCGCTCGTTGTCTTCTGGCTCAAGGATGGTGTGGTGAGTTTAACTGATCATAAGATGTTATATGAAACTTTGCAATGTTTCTATCATTAAACATTCAAGAACTGCAAAGCAGTGATTATTTATTATTATTATTATTCAGTCGGATATTATTCAGTCTGGAAAAAAATATCCGTTTTTCAATGTCTTCTTGATCAAACTGGCTGCAAAGTCAGCTCACACAAGGCCACATAATGAACATGTGTTTTCAGGCGTATTGCGAGACGGTAAAGAAAGCGGTTGGTGTTTTTGAGCCACGATTCCCCGCACAATACATAATGCGAATTGAACGCCTCGGGATTAGATGCCCAAATGCCACCAGCACTTGAACATCCAAACAATGCATCTCTTCGGTTCCAATTATAATCGTCAGAACCAGACTACATTGTTGCATCTTATCTGTTCTTTTTTATTTTCATCAAGACCTCGAATGAAAATCAAATCTGTTAAAAATACTCTCATTTTGGGAAGTTCCCCATAAAACATAGTTATTCTGTTTAAAAATGATAGAAGGGTTCTGAAAAACATTAAAACAAAACTGAATTCGTCGCATACTGAAAAACAACGGTCTTTTTTATTTGAAGGTTCTCTGGAAACTGAACCATTTTTTGATGAAAGCACTGGTGAATACACACGTTCCCGAATAATCACATGAGAAACTTTTTCGTGAGAAAGGTGCATCCATTAAAACAAGGAACAGATGTTCGAACGGGGTTCGATAATGGATTTGTAATTTTCGACTTTTTTACAAACAAAACAATTTTCAAAACAAGAAAACGTTTTAAATAAAACTTTCAAACTTTCTATCTTATTGGAGAACTGTAGGAAATTGTAGAACCAAACCTCAAGAACCGTAAAACCTTGAATGGCCTCCGTGACAAGTGGTCAAATTTCAGCTCGGCTATTTCAATTCCAATTCAGATTCCAATTTGTATTTCATATCCGCCTACGAGTTCTGGTTAAAAAACGAAATCCCGAAAAATTTGGGGCATTTATTCGGTTTTTTGAATAGTTAAGGGGTTATCTAGTTTCGGTTGGGGATTCAGAAATCAAATTTTAGGAATTTCTAAATGTTCAAAATTTCAAACGTCAGATATTACAGGGTGGCTATTAATTACCCGCGCATGCTTAAATGATTTTTTTTCTCACAAAGTAAAAGACAAAAACTGATGAAACTCAACAAGATATTTATTTGGAGGTGCAAAAATTATAATCAAAAGGGATTCTTCCACCATCGTCGCCCAAACTACGGTCAAAAAACGACTTTGGTGGCACGAGTCAATGGGCTCTTTAAAAGCTCCAAAATACTATTTTTCCTAAAGGGCAAGGCCGAGAAAATACGATGAGTGCAAAATAATAGTCCAGCCAAACGACATAATTTTTTGGCTGATCCCTCTAGGCGGTCCCGCATTGTGGCACTTGAAGCAAACTTTGGTTTTTTCTCCTCGTTTTAATTCGACTACCAAATTAAGTTTCTCTAATTAGAAACAATACAAAGCTGCTGTCACAGTGGTACCATCATCTAAAAGTTCCCAGTCTCCATTCCTTTGAAAGACCACCAAATGCATAACACCCTTTTCACGAGAATTCTAGGTTTCGGGACGTCCATAGCTAGCTATTCTTTGTCAACCAACTGACCCTTTAGCACTTTGTTAGATTAACTTACCCAATTCTCATCTACAGTAATTAGATCATCCACTTAACTAAACGTGCAAAGAAATGATAGGAGAAACATGCTCATGCATACATGGCGATCAATATCGTAGTCCTTAATAACATGGTGACAAATCGACCCAGTTTTTGATTTTGCCACGAGACTTCTATCCGATTCAAATACTTTGTTGACTGATGGACAATGCATTTGACATTTTACAAGTTGTTTGAAACGGATCGGTTTCAATAGGATTCTTTAAGAAGCCCAACTTTCGGACCGATCTTCGTCTTCCGATTCTGAATTTTTGGCTTCAAATCGATCGGTCTAATGCTTAATGGAAGAGACAGAAAGAGATCCTTCTTCATCTATTTCTTTCAATTTAAAGTGAATATCATCACTTTTCAAACCAGGAAGAAATTAAAACAAAATCAAAATTCGAAAGTGTGGACGGTGAGGGACGAAAGTGAACGGCATGCACGCGAACGGCAAGCAGGAGGAATGAGGCAAAATGTATATAGCAAGTCCGTGAAATACTCTATCCAACAAAAAACAATCGCCAAGAAAAACAATCCCACTGATTAGATATGATTTCTCAAAGTTGAGCATTGAAGAACTTATGTGCCAACCTAATAATTCAATTAAACATTCTTATCTTCCTTATATATAAAACGCTAGAGATGTCTGTTGGTCCCCGTGTCACTCTGTCCAGTTTCGAAAAAAAAAGTTTAATTAAATATAGATTTACGTGACCCCTTAATAAAATGTGAGAAGCGAAGCGGCGAACCAGTGAAAAAACTAGGTTAAGTCGCGCCGAAGGCGCACCAGCTTGCTGGTAATAAATAAATGAAGTTGCGTCTTTCTATTTATCTGTCTGTCCGAACATTTTTGAAACACTTGAAAATTTAATATAAAGTGACGTGACCTTTAAAGAAAGAATGAGTCGCTAAGCGACGAGCAGTAAAAGTAATAGGTTATTTTGTGCCGAAGGCGCGCCAGCCAGCTGTTGGAAGCGCCGGAGGCGCGGCGAAGAGGCTGGTTTAATTTGAAAAATTTCGAGGTGCTGAAATGTGTAATATACCGTATTTCCTCTAATAGAAGCCCATGGGCTTCTATTTTTCAACCTCTCTCTCAGGGTGGGCTTCTATTGGAGGTGGGCTTCAATTAGAGGGTGGGCCTCTACTTTTCAAAGATTAATTTTCAAAAAAAATTTTGTTCTAAAAATCAGAAATTTGACAATTCGGAAGTTGAAAATTCGGAAATTCGGGGGTTTTTTCAATGTGATGTGTTCATTCTGCAATCCTAAACTCCAAATTTCGGGATTTATGAAATTTTGAGATTCCAGAATCTCAAAATTCAATATTCAAGAATTCTGTAGATCAGAAATTGAGAAAATCAAAAATTGAGAAAAAGCCCATAGGCTTCTATTAGAGGGTGGGCTTCTATTTTTCGATGTACCTCGCGGGGTGGGCTTCTATTAGAGGTGGGCTTCAAATAGAGGTGGGCTTCTATTAGAGGAAATACGGTAAGCCTTCAAGTTTGGCCTTTTTTCAATTTTTCAACTTTCGATGTTCTGAAATCTCAAATTTCTGAAAATTGAAATCACAATGTTGAAATTCAACATTACTTAAATTCTGAATTTCCGAATTAGAATTTCGAAACTCTGAGTTTCTAACTGCCCAAACATGAATCATGAAAAAATAGTCCTTGAAAAAGGTACAAAACCTCTTTATCAGGTAACAGTCATTGTAAGTGAAAGTCAGGAACCCCGGAGAGGCGCAAACCGACTGTTTTTGAGAATTCGAAAATGAGAAATTCAAAACTTTTGGAAACCAGAAATTTTAGTAATTCTGAAATTCAAATATCCATAAATTTGACACGTTAGGGAACCGCAATTTCGCATACTCCGCATTTCAGAATTCTGAAAATCTTGTCTTCATTAGTTTTGAAAAAATTGAAAGTTAGTTTAGAAATTCAGATATTCAGGAATTTTGATGTCTTTGGAAACTCTGTAAATTCCGCGATAAGAAATTCCAGCAAAACATACAGTAAGCAACAGCCAGGAGTTATTCTCTAGTATGTTTTCGTTTCGAAATTTTAAAAGTTTAGAAAATCCTAAAGTTTGATTTCTGAATCTCCCAACCGAAACTAGATAAACCAGTAACTATATAAAAAACCGAATGAATGGTCCAAATTTTCGGGGATTCCGTTTTTTCAACCAGAATTTCATATAAAAAAAGACGGTTGTTTTTCAGTATGCGACGAATTCAGTTTTGTTTTATTGTTTTTCAGAACCCTTCTATCATTTTTAAACAGAATAACTATGTTTTATGGGGAACTTCCCAAAATGAGAGTATTTTTAACAGATTTGATTTTCATTCGAGGTCTTGATGAAAATAAAAAAGAACAGATAAGATGCAACAATGTAGTCTGGTTCTGACGATTATAATTGGAACCGAAGAGATGCATTGTTTGGATGTTCAAGTGCTGGTGGCATTTGGGCATCTAATCCCGAGGCGTTCAATTCGCATTATGTATTGCGCGGGGAATCGTGGCTCAAAAACACCAACCGCTTTCTTTACCGTCTCGCAATACGCCTGAAAACACATGTTCATTATGTGGCCTTGTGTGAGCTGACTTTGCAGCCAGTTTGATCAAGAAGACATTGAAAAACGGATATTTTTTTCCAGACTGAATAATATCCGACTGAATAATAATAATAATAAATAATCACTGCTTTGCAGTTCTTGAATGTTTAATGATAGAAACATTGCAAAGTTTCATATAACATCTTATGATCAGTTAAACTCACCACACCATCCTTGAGCCAGAAGACAACGAGCGATGCGTTCGAAGCATAAAAATCCAAGTAGCAAGGATTCATCCAGTAGAAGTTTTTGTAGTTGGCCCCCGGAAGTTTCGCATCGAATTCGAACACTTTCTACAAAACGAAAATGTGAATACAGTAATCAAAAAATGGTATATTTCTTCTATGTAGTTGTTATGACTTACTTTGGTAACGCTGGTATATGTTTTCAAAGTGTTGTACATTCTGGTTTGGTTTGTCTCCGGGTAAGTTGCGAAAGCCTTGTAGAGTGGCTCTTCACTATCAGTCATGGCCTGAACAGATGTATTGAAGACAGTTTATTAAATTAAAGACTTACCATTGGCTGGATGACCAAACAGACCAAGAACACCTTGAGCGCAAGAAACATCTCCGTCGTTCAATCGAGAATGAGAATGAAGAGCTTCTTCCCGAGCTTCCTTCCTTCTTCCCCTAGGCCACGCCTTTTTCTTCTCGGGCTCCTCCGCCCTCTGCCTTGGCCAATCCGCACATTACCGTGTGCCTATGAACGAAATTGATTTTGTTTTTTTTTCAGTTTCTTTAATGATATTGTCGGATTAAAAAAACTGGGACCTGAGAATTTCAAAACCGTCGCTTTTATTTGATCTACGAAAAAACGCGGCAAGAACGTAATTGCTCAGACTTTTGCCTCGTTTCAGCCACTCCAGCAATTAACTCCGATTTTTCAATAAAAAACAGATTCTAGATATGCTTGGGATTATTTTCATACAAATACATCTGAACTTTGTCCAGAAAATCCTACTAAATTCACAGAAATTAACTTCGTTCGATACTCTTGTGATTTTTGAGCGAGGCCCTGTCAATCGAAACGGAAGCTGCCCGCGAAATTCTCCAGGTCTAGTTTTTCTAAACGCGCAGCTGAGCTGAGTGATTCCCGTTCTGAAAATGTAATAAGCATATTATGAAGTTGTGCCGAACATACATTCCGTTGAAAGAATATAAACCATCATCACCACAGAGAAGTGTAGATGTTGCAGCTGCTTGACTCGACAATTCTGAAATGTCATGTGTACCATCCGCGTTGACAGCCTGAATTTCGAAACATTATTGCCTGCAATATCAAAAAATTCACAGTCATAGTCACTGCGGGTTCGCAAAGAAGGTCATCATCTCTGGCACACTGTACATAAATTTGCTGGCATCCGTCGACTGGGTCTCTTGGCCTGAATAAATATGAATGTCTTTTTGATTATAATGACTAGTTTACAAAGTGTTGAAAGAAGTTCAACGTCAGTGACCTTCTTAATGTATCAAATGACCATCAAAAAGGAATTTGATGTGATTCATCAACTATGATAACGTTTCATTAGTTTTTCTTTGAAACAAAAATGATTTGAGCTTCAAAACTTCAACGGAATTTCAATTTTCTCCAACGTTGTTTTTCAGATGCCTCATTCATTAAAATTTACAGTATCCCTGATCCTTGATGCTGATCTCCTTCCATTTTGTGCCTTGTGACCGGCTCCGGCCGATTCTGAAAAACACGAGAAATATTGCCTACTTTTCCGATGGGTTGCCATTGGCTCCTCCGATTTTCATCCATTATTCCCCCGAAAAGCTTTTAGTGCTCCGTAAGAACACGTGTCCTATCGAAAGACACAATAGGAATAATGATGAGCACAAACTATGAAAAGATGGATCGAGCACGATGAAACAAGATGAGCAATGGGGATAAGGGGAAATGGAGAGAAGGGGACTGAACACTGTGGAAGTTGTTGGAGTCGAGTCTTGAATGAAATCCGATCAGTATTCTTCCATTTCAATGAAAATATTTCCATTCGCGTGAGGACGTTACAATTAGATACAGAGAACAATTCAAATAAAAACGAGTGTTGTTTCAGGATTTATTAGTATTTTAGGTCTTGATGAGAAGCAACAATGGAAACGAAATGTGACAGTAATGAGGAATACAAAAATCGTTGTGGAACAGGTGCATTATCTTAGATTTTCAAGGGATTGTAGAGGCCTGTCCCTTGAGACGCTCTACTTTCATAAGATCTTGTGCGGGGAATTTCAGCTCAGCAACACCAACCGCTTTCTTTACCGATTCGCAGAACACCTAAAAATACATTTTCATTATGTGGCCATATGTGAGATGACTATGCAGCCAGATTGATCCAGAAGACATAAAAAAGTTTTTTCTTTTTCCAGTCCTAAAAATATACCGATCACTGATCTTCAGTTTTCGAATTTTTAATGATAGAAACACTGCAAAGTTTGTATGAATTTCTTATGATGAGTTAAACTTCCTTAAAATTAATTTTACTCACAACTCCTTCCTTCCGCCAGAAGAGCACAAATGTGCCTTTCGAATTATAGAAATCCATGTAACATGGTTCCAGCCAGGTGGCATCCGCCGCAGTTTTTTCTGGACCTAATGTGATCAGCTCCTACAAAACGGAAAATGTTAATACAGTTAATCAGACGATGGCAAAGTACATTTAACAACTTACTTTGCTAACCGTCCTGAAAGTTGCCAAATTTTTGTGCATAATTGTCATATCATCTTGCGGAACAGGTTCAAAGGCGGTGTGGAGTTGTGAAGCGTAAGTCAAGGCCTGAGAAGATTTATTGAGACGATATTTTTAAATTACAGACTTACCATTGAATGAATGGCAAAGAAGACCAGGAGCAATTTGGCGACAAACAACATCTCAGTATTTCGTCCAATCGGCACACACCTTGAAGTAAAAACGATCGCGTTTTTTTTTCTTCTCATTTTTAAGAGTTATAATAAATCTTTCAAAGTATAGAGCAAAGTTAAAGACGAAAATGGGCTCTGTTCGATCATAGCGGGACCATGAAGAATGAACGGGACCATGCCCGAATGAGCGGGACCATGGCCAGGAAACATACTATTTTAATAGAGTGAGGGGGAAAACTATTAAAATTATTTTAAATTTAAAGTTTTAAAATTTTCTTTTTTTACTGTTGGTTATTCATTGCTGTCAGAAAGATGATGGCAAAATGTGTCCCTTCTTCAGACTACGACCAAACGTATACGTATTGTGAGCACACTTGCAACGAGCCGAGTTTTCTGTATTTTTTCCCTGTCTCTTTGAAAAATTTCGATAAAACTAACAAACAAATTTCTAGGTAATTAAAAAGCTCGCCGAAATCGGGAGTGTCATTAAGCACAGTTTTCACAAAAAAAACTTGGAAAAATTTTAGAAAAAAGGAAATGTTTCGTTTCCAATAGAGGATACTTTGGGTACTTCACTACTCGTTTATAGCTTTGGTTTTTCTTTGTCCTATTAGGTTAATTGAAGTAAATGGTTAGTGGAGACTAACTTGTACAAGACAGTCTGTCAGCAATAGAGAAACGACAGTACATTGAAAACTTGAACTTTTAAATTTAAAGGAGGCGAGACAACAAAATTTTGGGGGACGGTTCGGGGGACGAAATTGCACCGCGCTTATGTAGTTTATCGGTTGGCAGTTTGCCCCTTCGTAGCTCAGCCGGTAGCGGCGCTGTACCCCTGAGATGCCTGTCATGAGTTCAACTCTTCATGGGGGTTCTCTAGGCAAAATATAAGGAAAACTTTATTTTTGATGTCTGGCCTCCTTTGAAACAATTTAAATAATTTTCCCCCCTCACTCTACCGAATTAATATGTTTCCTGTTCATTTGGTCATCGTCCCGCTCATTCGGGCATGGTCCCGTTCATTCTTCATGGCATAGGTTTGGGAGTTTGGGGATTTAAAACTATTTTGATTTTTAGGTTAATTCGGAGATTCAGAGTTTCAGAATTTCAGAATTCTAGAATTTCAGAAATTCCGGGTTTTTGAAAGTCATACTAGCTGATATTTTTTGCATCCAAAGAACACTCAAAAATGATTTTTCGATCAAAGATAAGGAAATTTCTTTGAAACACTGATAACCGAGAAAGCAAACATATACAAAAGTGCAGTTACACTTATCGGAAGGAATTAGTGTCACCTAGGAAATGAATGTGTCATTCGTCACATACGGTTCAGCTTTTAAACTGCAGAAACCTGTTTGGTTTTTTTCGAGAATCAAGAAAATCCATTACGCCGTTCAATTTCTTTTTTTTCAAAATCGTTTGCAAAAGGACAGCAACTGCAACTGGAAAGGCTTAGGAAAATGAGAATTTCTTTTTTTTTACTTTTTTTTCCATAAGGACAGCAACTGGAACGGCTTGAGGATTTGTTCCTTGTTGATCAGTTATTCTCAATTTTCTTCAGTTTTTTTTCTGCTACCGTACCTTTATTGATTCCTTGGCCCCATTTTTTGTGGTTTGTGCCCAGACTCATTATTCCCGAATAATGCCATTCATACTCCCCGAAAACATCGGGCCCCGATTTCGAAAAGCTTTTAGTCGAAAACAAGAATAATGAGTCGGAGTTGTCAATGGAAACAACGCTCAAATGAAGACAGGATAGATTTTAGGAAATAGATAAGAATCAGGGGGACCGAGTAAAAAATTTGAAAATGGTTTAGTTTTTAAGACGATCGAAGCCACACATGTAATGGGAACTAATCCGTTCAGATATACAGTTTAATAAGATCAATTCACATACTCAGTCTTTTTGAATTTGGATAATTAACTATTCGGCTACTGAAAGTATGAAAATTCAATGGACAAAATACATATTTTCAATATTATGATTACCATTTTATCAGTTTACCACTTTCCCAAGAAAAAAAGGCTCAATGTAGACATTTAAAGTTGTCCTGCTGTTTCAAGTTTTACGGTGAATTCTCGAGGTTTTATTGGATCTGATAGTGATTTTACAGAAGCATCTAATATTTCCAATGTACATACTTGATTTGTTTCTGATTTCAATCTGGCGAGGCTTGCTATAAAAACAGTTTCAAAAGTTGAAATTCAGACTCGAAAAAATGATATAGATTTGATTTTGACCGAGCAATTCCCGAGTAATATTATCTGCTTCAAACTTTTCTTTTCTAAAATCCAGAATATCTTTTGTGGATTAAAAAAATCTTGAATAATGACTCTTTGATTGTTCCATTGTGGCCTAAAACTGTCCGAAAAGTCCAAAAGTACAAATCCAATATCGAAACCCGTTTGAACACCTGTTCCATGTTTTAATGGATACACCACTTTCTCTGAAACGTTTTCATGCAATCTTGAATGTTTAATGGCGCCAGAAAGATGTACCTTTCCACGAAAGATGGCCCTCTTTTTTATTTTAATGCACCTGTAGGGGTCATTAAAATGCAATTAGACAAGAAATTGGGAATGAAAGAGGTACAACTGTGATTTCACAGGATTTTGTGGAAATTGAGGGAGTTGAAATCTTCACTTTGAAAAATTATTGTAGCCCAACTTTTACAAATGATTTTCTCATTTATTTCCAATTTTAGTAATTAATCTTTGGACTTTTAAAAAGTAGTCTAGGACGAGACAAGAACATTTTAGAATTCTGATATTCTGAAACCTTAAAATTCTTGAATTCCAAAATCAAAAATTCTGAAATTCTGAGATTCTGAAGTTGTGGAATTTTGAAATTCTGAAAACCTAAGAACCTGAAATTTGGAGAATCTGTAATCCGAAATTCTGAGGATCTGAAATCCCGAGAATCTGAAATTCTGAAATTCTGAATATTGAAATCAGGGAATTCCAATTGTTCCGTTTGTTAATTCATTTTTGAGATATCCTGTTATTTTTGGGTCTTCTTCAAAAGTAAGTTTTATTGCCAATTCGTTTTTGCCTATTTTCTAAAATTTTGCAATATTCTCACAATCAGCTTTTTCAAAAATTCATATCTACCAAAACTGCAAAAAATTCATTACAAAAACTATGAAAAACGTCGATAATTAAGAAAATATTTAGATATAAAAAATAATACCATTACTTGTTGATAGTTTACTGTATTTGCTGTGAGAAGAAAGATTCGGAGTGAACGAAGTACTGTATTCGATGTTTGAAAAATATGACGGTTTTCGCTGTTTTTAGAATATTACAGTAATCTTTAAATAAAAACGCAATCATGGTATTCGAAGTTTTAAAGAAAGATTACGTTATTTGCTTATTTGAAACAAGATTACAATATTTGCTGTCTTAAAAAAAATTTCGAATTTTTTGAGCGACTTTCCTTAATCTTCCAAATTGAAGAAGGCTAAAAATGGGTCGATATGTTTTCAAATCAATTCGATTTTCTGAGTTTCCAAATTGTTTTCCAAATTTCTCAGTGCCTTTCCCCCATATGCTTCATCCATCTTTTCACGGTTTGTGCTCATCAATATTCCGATTGTGTCTTCCGATAGGACACGTGTTCTTACGGAGCGCTAAAAGCTTTTCGGAGGAATAATAGATGTCGGGATGATGTTTTCCGTCTAGAATCGTATTCGGAGTTTGTGCTCACGGATGAAGAAGACACGATTTGTCACAAAATTGCGAAATTGAGCACAACAGTGATGTGTGCCAACTATCTTACTGTATTTTTCGAAGCTTCAGACGAGTAATGAAAACACTTGCCGCCTTGGTTTCATTTTTCAAGTATGGTAGTATTATACGGTATATCCTTTTTTGGAAATCAGTTTGAAAGTCAAAAAGGGGAAAACCAAAAAATTGGGAATCCGTAATATTGATGAATCCTGGGATGGAAGGCAGCGAAGTTAAAAGTTCATGAGGACCGTAACAGTGAAGTAAATTTCCTTTCTAGCCTCGACTCTGGATAGAAATCAAATCTTTCCTTATTGGATTGATCACTTTTCTCCACATTTTTATCGAATGTGTTATCATTAATACAGATTTTTCTATCAAATCTCATTGATTTCATTTCCGAAACCATCTGCGTCTGCGTCCTGTTCCCTCCATGGTGACCCCGATGGTTGCCCCTGGACACTCCGAAAACGTATAAAAGGGCACCCGAGAGAGCCTATTCTTCACATTCGTCGAAAAATGAATCTTCTTCTTGTATTTCTCCCTCTTTTTGTTGTTTTTGGCTCAACCGAATATCAGTTCCTGGTAAGTTTCTTAGAATTTCAGATAGTTTCATATTAGATAACGGGCCTAGAACGCACACTATCACTATCATAGTTTCTTTTAGAGACAGTATTTTTGACCAGTTAAGTTAGATATGGTAGATCTCGATGAGCTTCACAAAATGATAAAATTTGAGAAACTTTATCCAAAATAGTATAATTTGTTGTGCTCTTTGAGTTCTATCATCTCTAACATAGCTGGTCAAAAAAATTGATCCTAAAAGAGACTATGACAAGCCTTGTCAGGGCCTTTTTTGGCCATCTTTCCAGTATGGTTATCATATTAGTAACTGCTTTTTTAGAGCTCCGCTGACTACCTATTCCCCGTAGACTGCGAAACGTCAACTAGTACCACCGTCACCTCTACAACCGTCACCTCAACTACCACTGGATACACCTCGACAACGGAAAAGCCAACATCCACTTCAACACCACCGACCACTCCAAAGAGCACTTCCACTGGTCAGTTTAATTCAGATTTCAGATCATAACTATAGTGTTTCCTTTCAGAAGTCCCGACTACTTCTTCCTCAAGCTCGTCTACCTCCACAACCGCTTCGGAATCCACCGTCAGAAAATCTTCAACTGGATCTTCAACTACCACGGAACCAACGACTCCAGAGACAACTTCAGAGACCGGTTAGTTTATTTTCAACTTGATTACAGATCTTCTGGAATTATTGACTGATAACTTTTATTTTGAGGTTATTCAGAGAGAAGTGAACCAGTAACATGCTGATATTCTTCTTCTTATGCAGAGCGAAACAAAATAAGCAATGCTTATCAAAAATGCTGGAATTTTCTAGGCCATTGTCTAATTTTTCTAGGCCATTTGCTAGTCTTTCAATGTTGGTCTTTGCGAGACACTTTAAAGGAACTCTATAATTCTTTAATTTTGAGCTTGTGAATAGCTTCAACATTCGAGGAACATAGAGTTTTCTGCAACGGTCTCGCCGCTACAGTACCTTGTTTGATTTCTTGGCCCCATTTTTTCGTGTTTTGTGCCCAGACTCATTATTCCCGAATAATGACATTCATATTCCGCGGAGAAAACGGGGGTCGAATCTAGAAAGCTTTTAGTCGAAAACAAGAATAATGAGTCGGAGTTGTCAATGGAGATTTACGGAAACATGGAGTGTATCTTGGTTTTGTGGACTCCGAGACTATAATTTTTAGGATTTCAGACGATTTTTTAAAGTTGAGGTTGAGTTTAGATTAGGTAAAGTATAGTAAAGTTAAGCAAAGTTAAGTTAAGTTAAGATAATATTTGGTTAAGTTAGGTTAAGTTAGGTTAAGATTAGGTAACGTTAAGTTAAGTTAAAGTAAAGTTGATTAGGTAAAAGTAGGTGAAGTAAGGTAAAGTAAGGTAAAGTAAGGTAAAGTAAGGTAAAGTAAGGTAAAGTAAGGTAAAATAAGGTGAGTGTAAGATAGGTCAAGACTCAAGATAAGTAAAGTTAAGGTCAAGTGATTTCAAGTAAATTGCAGGTAATGTTAATTTTAGTTAAGGTTAGGTAGCGATAATTTAAGGTATAGGTATAGGTATAGGTATAGGTATAGGTATAGGTATAGGTATAGGTATAGGTATAGGTATAGGTATAGGTATAGGTATAGGTATAGGTATAGGTATAGGTATAGGTATAGGTATAGGTATAGGTATAGGTATAGGTATAGGTATAGGTATAGGTATAGGTATAGGTATAGGTATAGGCATAGGTATAGGTATAGGTATAGGTATAGGTATAGGTATAGGTATAGGTATACTTTTACTTTTCAAATGTGCCAAAATAGTTTCAATAGCACAAATATTAATCCAAATGCATACAACCATCCGAAAAAGTAAATTTAATTGAATTTTTAGCAAAAAAATCAAACTTGATTGAGCCAAGGGTGAAACTTTTTTTTCTAATTACGACCTCAAAACTGTTTTTTTTCAACAGAATCGGCCTCTAGTGTGGATTTTCTTTAATAAAAAGAAAATTCGTCTTGAAAAGTGATGATTTGCTCTAAAATTTCAAAATTTTCAAAAAGCGGGCCAGCCGGCCATGTTCTAATTTTTCCGGCCCGGCCCGGCCCGCTTTCAAAAAAATCTCGGGCCGGCCATCTTTTCCACAAGTATGGGCATAGGTATAGGTATAGGTATGAGTTCAGGTAATGTTCAGTTGAGTCCAGGTAATGTTCAGCTAAGTCGAGGTTGTAACCTAACTTTTAGAATTTCAAATGATTTTGGCGTCACCAAAAAAATCAGCTTCAAGGTATTGAGAAGTAATATCACTGTTACAGAACCGACAACGATGACGACGACAAAAGTTTCCACTAAAACCACTGAAACGGTTACATCTGGAGAACACTCTTCTTCGGCGGCAACCACATCAACATCACATGCTCACTCTACTTCGGACAAAACAAGCACTTCGACAACAGTTACTGATTCGACATCGAAGGACACATCCTCTTCTTCTACATCCAGCTCCACACCATCGATTTCGACGGATACGACGTCTACAACAGAAGCAAAGACCACATCAGATGATTCTTCTTCCAGCTATACGTCCACATCATTGACTTCGACTTCGACGTTGTCGGATGTCACGACAGAAACTGAAGGAACCACAGAAACCAGCTCAACTGAGACCGCATCTAAATCTACTGAAACAACTACATCTTCAGCAACAATTCTCTCAACTGAAGGTTCAACTGAAGGTTCAACGGGAACTGAATCAGCAACTTCGGGAACGTCAGCTTCTGAAACATCCATGTCTGTAACCTCAACTTCCGGAAAATCCACGTCCGAATCGTCAACTTCTGAAAAATCGATTTCTGAAACGTCAGTATCTGGCACATCAACATCGTCCACTGCCGGAACGTCAACTGATTCCGATGCCTCAACAACCGAGGAAGAAACCACAACCATTGAGGAAGAAACACCATCATCCTCCTCCACGTCCTCTTCCACCTCCTCTTCCTCAAGCACATCCCCAGAATCTTCTTCTCAGACCACGATGACTTCTGCTTCTCCATCCAAATCCTCTGCCTCCTTGTCGTCAGCCGCTTCCACTCCATCAGAAGCTACGACGTCATCTGAAACTCCAACAGTAACTACTTCTTCCACATCAGTCGCTTCATCTTCTGTTTCTTCCTCCACCTCATCCGATACATCTTTATCCACTTCTACGTCTCCACCTGGATCCTCTTCATCATCAGTGACGTCAACTGAGACCACTTCATCAGATTCCTCGACTGCATCTTCATCCCGTTCGACGTCCCCAATCGTGTCCTCCACGAAATCTGAAGCCACGTCATCCACGAAAACTACAGGATCGTCATCTGCTTCTACTTCAACGTCCACCAGCACCTCTGCTTCGCCAGAATCCTCTTCGACATCGTCCTCAGAATCCACCACGCCATCTTCTGGCTTCTTCGCAACTATCTCTAACTACATCTTTGGTTCCTCAGCCACTTCTTTGGCTCCAACGACGCCTGCTGTCCCAGAAGATCACACGACAACGATCTCAACCCAATCGGTAACAAGTCTAGCAAAAGTTCAAAATTTTCAAAAAAACAACATTTTCAGAGCACCCCGACCAAAGAATGCCACACTTATCTGTTCCAGAAGAAAGGCTGCGACATCCAAGAGGAGAGAAACTCGTGTCAAAAATATCCGGAGCACGAGGATCCTTACTATGTGGACCCAGTGAGTTTAAGATATAGTACTTATAAGTCGATTGGATGATTTTGACCATTTTCAGGAGCATGGAGCTTGTCTATCAAGTTTCCGATCACTTCGAAAATTTTAGAGAGCATAAAAACACCTTTATTGAATCTAAGTCTGTTTTACACCCTCCAAAACTCTCAAAGTGATCGGAAACTTGACAGCCAAGCTTCAGGCTCTTGAAAATAGTAAAAATGACAGAAAATCAACTGAAACTTTTTCAATATCTTATCTACAGGTATTGTACATTTTCCAATCAAAATGTTTTTACGAAAATTCTAGAAATTCGTTCAAAATTGTACAATTCTGTCTAAAAACCAACTTTCTAGCTCATCTAGAACTCGAGATGCGGTCTTTCGAAACTTCCGAGGTTAGAGACGCAGCGTGTCTCGTCGTCTGCGTCTCTAGCTTCTTGAATTTCGAACGGCTCTATCTCGCTTTCTAAAATCGCTAGGATTTTGATTTTCAAACAGAATCAGTGTAGGCCTTCTCAGAGCCCAAAATTTCCTCATTCAGAATCAGTTGCTGTGCACGATTCCTCCATATACGACGAGCACCCATTTGGCCACGGATCATGGCTTTGAAAAAGGGTTGAAGTATGCCCTGGTCGGATGGGTTGAGGACAAGGACAAATTAAAAGGAAAAACTGCGGAATGGTTCATCAGCAAAATGCAGCAACTAAACATCTTCATCGCAATTGATAAAAGAAAAAGGGTAAGTGACTATATTGATTTTATCGATTTTTATTTCTTTTTCAGAACTATTACCTCGACGCCACGAAGCTATGCGATGAGAATCTTGGAAACTGCGTCAGGATTCAAGCTAAAGATGTGGAGAAGTTCATTTATTGGAATTGCACCAGCAAGCTCGAGAAGCCATATGATTACAACAGAAGAATGCATGCGAGATTGGCTGAATTGCGCCAATAATCAATTTTGATCATTATATTTTTTGAGTATTATTTTATCTTGGGATTTTTGATATATTTTATTTTTGGGATTTTTGTATGTTAATTTAGTGAATCACTCATTATTCTTGGTGTATGTTAATCTTTTGAGTATTTTTCAATAAACGGATCCCCACGGGTAAAAAAATAGATTCTGGGAAGACAAGAGGAACATGGAGTTTCAGAATTTAAGAATTTTAAAATTACATAATTTAAAGATTTCTGAATAAAAAAAATTGCAGATTTTCAGATATTCTGAATTTCAGAGTTTCAGGATTTCAAATTTCAGATTTAAAAAATTCCAGAACTTCGGAATTCTAGAATACCAGGTTCTCAGAATTTCAGAATTTCAGAATTTCCGAATTTCAGAATTTCCGAATTTCAGAATTTCAGAATTTCAGAATTTCAGAATTTCAGAATTTCAGAATTTCAGAATTTCAGAATTTCAGAATTTCAGAATTTCAGAATTTCAGAATTTCAGAATTTCAGAATTTCAGAAATTCAGAATTTCCGAATTTCCGAATTTCAGAATTTCCGAATTTCAGAATTTCAGAATTTCAGAATTTCAGAATTTCCGAATTTCAGAATTTCAGAATTTCAGAATTTCAGAATTTCAGAATTTCAGAATCTCAGAATTTCAGATTTTCAGAATTTCAGAATTTCAGAATTTCAGAATTTCCGAATTTCAGAATTTCGGAATCTGAGGATCTCAGAATCTCAGAATCTCAGAATCTCAGAATCTCAGAATCTCAGAATCTCAGAATTTCAGAATTTCAGAATTTCGGAATCTCAGAATCTCAGAATCTCAGAATCTCAGAATCTCAGAATCTCAGAATCTCAGAATCTCAGAATCTCAGAATCTCAGAATCTCAGAATCTCAGAATCTCAGAATCTCAGAATCTCAGAATTTCAGAATTTCAGAATTTCAGAATTTCGGAATCTCAGAATCTCAGAATCTCAGAATCTCAGAATCTCAGAATCTCAGAATCACAGAATTTCAGAATCCCAGAATCTCAGAATCTCAGAATCACAGAATCTCAGAATCCCAGAATCTCAGAATCTCAGAATCTCAGAATCTCAGAATTTCAGAATTTCAGAATTTCAGAATTTCAGAATCTCAGATTCTCAGAATTTCAGAATTTCAGAATTTCAGAATTTCAGGTTCTCAGAATTTCAGGTTCTCAGCATTTCAGGTTCTCAGCATTTCAGGTTCTCAGCATTTCAGATTTCCAGAAATCTAAAATTCCATAATCTTCGATTTTCAAACTTTCTGAATTTCAGAATTTAAAACTTTCAGATTCTCAGGATTTTTTTTCATCTTGTACTGACTCCGTGCAATTCTGAAAATCGCAAAAGTATTGCCTATTTTTCCGGTGGGTTGCCATTGGTTCCCCCGATTCCTCATCCATTGTTCCTCCGAAAAGCTTCTAGCGCTCCGTAAGAACACGTGTCCTATCGGAAGACACAATCGGAATATTGATGAGCACAAACTATGAAAAGATGGATGAAGCATATGGGGGAAAGGCACTGAGAAATTTGGAAAACAATTTGGAAACTCAGAAAATCGAATTGAATTGAAAATATATCGACCCATTTTTAGCCTTCTTCAAATTGGAAGATTAAGGAAAGTCGCTCAAAAAATTCGAAATTATTTCAGACAGCAAATATTGTAATCTTGTTTCAAATAAGCAAATGACGTAATCTTTCTTTAAAATTTGGAATACCATATTTGCTCAATTAAAGATTACCGTATTATTCTAAAAACCGCGAAAACCGTCATATTTTTAAACATCGAATACAATATTTCGTTTACAGGGTGCGTCAAAAGTATTGCAACAAAAGTTTAGAGCGGGCTGGTGGGCGCTGGAGCATTTTTAGAACAGTGACCTTATGTCCATCGTTTTCAGCATGTCTTAATTACCTTATTCCCAAATTTTCAAGTTTTTATGTAGACTTTTACACTAATTGTGACTTTTTCTATACACCTATGCACCCTCTTCGAGGTGGCCAAGAGGAGGGTGGGCATGAGTAGCATTGGAAAAGCTCATGGAATCTAACGAACAACCTAGTGGATAGCTATCGAATATGTTTATCAGTTTGATACGGTCAAGAACTGTCTGAAAAACGTAAAATATCAGACTTTGAGTGGTCTAGAGAGAATAAGGGTCGGCAGAGAACGAGTTTGTCGAAATTCGCTCTGAATTATGAAAACATGAGGCGGGAGCTCCAAATGAGCAGTATTTCAGTCAGTGCAATCGGGAAAATTGAGCTCGGACTGACCCCATATCATATTGAAAAGACTGGAAATCTGTCTTAAAATAACAATCTGGCACGCATCCGGAAGTGCAAATCGACATTTGCTGGCACGCATCAATATGCAACAATTTCAAGTATTTTCGAGTATTTTCAGAGAAGTTACAGCACTGTGAATGTGTTGCAATAATTTTGACGCACCCTGTACACCAAATCTTTCATTTCACAGCAAATACCGTGATCTATCAAAAAGTAATAGACACCGTATTCTTTTTTATATTTACACCAGCAAGCCGGTGCGCCTTCGGCGCGTTCAATCAATTTTCTTACTGATTGGTCGCTCTGCTCCTAATTTTTTGAAAAAGATCACGTAAACCTATTTTTATTTTCCACGTTTTTCAAAAGTTGACAGACGGACACCGGGACGGACAGACGCCTCTAGCGTTTTATATATAAGAAAGATATTTTCTTAATTATCGACGTTTTTCATAGTTTTTGTAATGAATTTTTTGCAGTTTCCGTAGATATGAATTTTTGAAAACGCTGAGATTAACGCAAAATTTTAGAAAATAGGCAAAAACGAATTGGAAATAAAACTTAGACTTTTGAAGAAGACCCAAAAATAACAGGATATCTCAAAAATGAATTAACAAATGAAACAATTGGAATCACCAATTCAGAATTTCAAAATTACAGATTCTCAGGATTTCAGATCCTCAGAATTTCGAATTACAGATTCTCCAAATTTCAGATTCTTAGGTTTTCAGAATTTAAAAATTTCACAACTTCAGAATCTCAGAATTTCAGAATTTTTGATTTTGGAATTTAAGAATTTTAGGATTTCAGAATATCAGAATTTTAAAATGTCCTTGTCTCGTCCTAAACTACTTTTCAAAAGTCCAAAGATTAATTACTAAAATTGGAAATAAATAAAAAAAATATTCGTAAAAGTTGGGATACAATCATTTTTCAAATTGAAAATTTCAAATCCCTCAATTTTCAAAAAATCCTGTGAAATCACAGTTGTACCTCTTTCATCCCCTATTTCTTGTCTAATTGCATTTTAATGACCCCTACAGGTGCATTAAAATAAAAAAGAGGGCCATCTTTCGTGGAAAGGTACATCTTTCTGGCGCCATTAAACATTCAAGATTGCATGAAAACGTTTCAGAGAAAGTGGTGTATCCATTAAAACATGGAACAGGTGTTCAAACGGGTTTCGATATTGGATTTGTACTTTTGGACTTTTCGGACAGTTTTAGGCCACAATGGAACAATCAAAGAGTCATTATTCAAGATTTTTTTAATCCATAAAAAATATTCTGGATTTTAGAAAAGAAACGTTTGAAGCAGCTATGACCTCGGGAATTGCTCGGTCAAAATGAAATCTAAATTATTTTTTCGAGTCTGAATTTAAATTTTTTAAACTGTTTTTATGGCAAGCCTCGCCAGATTGAAATCAGAAATATATCAAATATGTACATTGGAAATATTAGATGCTGCTGGAGAACCACTATCAGATCCAATAAAACCTCGAGAATTCACCGTAAAACTTGAAACAGCAGTACAACTTTAAATGTCTACATTGAGCCTTTTTTCTTGGGGAAGTGGTAAACTGATAAAATGGTAATCATAATATTAAAAATATTTCGTCCATTGAATTTCCATACCTTCAGTAGCCGAATAGTTAATTATCCAAATTCAAACAGACTGAGTATGTGAATTGATCTTATTAAACTGTACATCTGAACGGATTAGTTCCCAGTCTATGTGTGGCTTTGATCGTCTTAAAAACTAACCCATTTTCCAATTTTTTACTCGGTCCCCCTGATTCCTGTTTATTTCCTAAAATCTATCCTGTTTCATTTGTGCGTTGTTTCCATTGACAACTCCGACTCATTATTGTCCTTGACTAAAAGCTTTTCGAATTCGGGGCCCCGATTTCTCCGTGGAATATGAATGACATTTTCGGGAATAATGAGTCTGGGCACAAACCACGAAAAAATTGGGTCAAGGAATCAATCAAGGTACGGTAGCGGCGAGACCGTTACAGAAAACTCTATGTTCCTCGAATGTTGAAGCTATTCACAAGCTCAAAATTAAAGAATTATAGAGTACCCTTAAAGTGTCTCGCAAAGACCAACATTGAAAGACTAGCAAATAGCCTAGGAAGACTAGCAAATGGCCTACAAAAATTAGACAATGGCCTTGCTTATTTTGCTTCGCTCTGCATAAGAAGAAGAGTATCAGCAGTACGGTAGCCGCACATTGTATCAAATGTTGAAAACTAAACGAGAAGTAACTAATCAGTATTTAATACACCGGACATATCTTGAAACTGTTCAGTTTCTGCATAATTGGAAAAAAAACTTTTTCTGAAAGAAAAAAGTCAAAAGCTGCTGGAATGCTTACATAAGTATTATAGCAATGATACATACCGTGAAACCTGAATGAGAAGGACCCCTTTAACAGAAGGGCCCTCTAATGGAAAGGCCGTTCGAGAGGGGCTTGGAAAATTAGAAGGGTCCCCTGTAATAGAAGCCCCCCCCCCCAAAAATGTGTTTTGAAATCAGAACATTTCCGTACTTTTTCAGTGGAAAGTATTATGCTCCGGAAACATCCATGCTATATTTTGGTGAAATTAACAGATTTTCATGAATTTTGAACGAAAATTCGACAATTTTTTCGGTGGGAATCTTCGGAAAAAACTGACCGGAAAAAGAGAAGGGTCCCCTCTAATTGAAGGGCCCTGTAAAGAAAGGTCCTCCGGAGATACCTTGGAACAATAAAAGAGGCGCCCTTTCTAATACAGATTTCACGGAATTTTTCAAAATTTAGTGTTTAAAATTTCCTTTGCCGTTTCTAGAAAATCTCTGTGAATCGTGATTCGTCGAGTTAGCGAGGTAGAAAATGATAATGTGGTTGAAATGTGGTTGCTCGTATCGTGTAAATTGCTTCATACTTCTCATTGTAGAATACAGTACGTTTACATTATTGCGACCATCTTTATTTTGGAGCCAAACATTGAAACTGATAAAAATTAGTACCAGAACCTTAAAATCGAATTCAGAGCGTAAAATTGCAATTCAGGGCATAAAATTGCAATATAATGCTACCAACAAAACTGACAGAATAAGGTCACCCCGCCTGAATTAGATCACCCGTTTGATAGTAAGCATTTCGCGTTTTGATAAAATTCTTTGAAGGCTTCAGACTCAACGGAACCCTCATTTTTCTCTCAAGTCTCAACTTTGGATCGGATCAATAACTTCCCTTCTTGGATTGATCACTTCCTCCACAAATTTTTTAGATTTGTTATCATCACTACAGTTTTTAAAAAGCTGAGAATCTCATCGAAAGCTTTAGTTAGACTAAGAATCGGGGAATCGGAATCGGAGGAATACGTGCCGTATACGATGTTTATGACGATTCACGATGGTTTCCCGAAAAATGGACCCTTTCGGGATGATGTTTTTGTCTAGAATCGTATATTCGGAGTTTGTGCTCTCGGATCAAGAAAACACGTTTTGTCACAAAATTGCGAAATTGAAACACAACAGTGATGTGTGTCAACTAGCTTACTGTATTTTTCATAGCTTCAGACAAGTAATGAAAACGCTTGCCACCTTGGTTTCATTTTTACGGTATATCCTTTTTTGGAAATCAGTTTGGAAAGTCAAAAAGGGGAAAACCGAAAAATTGGGAATCCGTAATATTGATGAATCCTTGGGATGGAAGGCAGCGAAGTTAGAAGTTCATGAGGACCGCAACTGTCAAGTAAACTTCCTCTCTAGCCTCGACTCTGGATAGAAACCAAATCTTTCCTTATTGGATTGATCACTTCTCTCCACAAATTTTTTAGATTCGTTGTCATCACTACAGTATTTAACAAACTGAGAACCTCATCGATTTCATTTCCGAAACCATCTGCGTCTGCGTCCTGTTCCCTCCTTGGTGACCCCGATGGTTGCCCCTGGACACTCCGAAAATGTATAAAAGGGACTCCGAAGAGGGCCTATTCTTCACATTCATCCAAAAATGAATCTTCTTCTTGTATTTCTCCCTCTTTTTGTTGTTTTCGGCTCAGCCGAATATCAGTTTCTGGTAAGTTCCATAGAATTTCAGATAGTTTCATGTTAGATAACGGGCCTAGAACGGACAATATCACTATAGTTTCTTTTAGAGTCAGTATTTTTGACCAGTTAAGTAAGATATGATAGATCTCGATGAGCTTCACAAAAAGATAACATTTGAGAAACTGTATAAATTGTAGTGCTCTTCGAGTTCTATCATCTCTAACATAGCTAGTCAAAAATATTGATCCTAAAAGAGACTATGACTGGCCTTGTCAGGACCTTTTTTGGCCAATTTTCCAGTATGGTTATCATATTAGTAACTGTCTTTTCAGAGCTCCGTTGACTACCTTTTCCCCGTAGACTGCGAAACGTCAACGAGTACGACCGTCACCTCTACAATCGTCACCTCAACTACCACTGGATACACCTCGACAACGGATAAGCCAACCTCTACTTCAACACCATCAACTACGTCAAGAAGCACTTCCACCGGTCAGTTGAATTAAGATTTTTTTAAATCCTAGCTATAGTGCTTCCTTTCAGAAATCCCGACTATTCCTTCCTCAAGCTCGTCAAGCTCCACAACTGCTTCTACGACGGATTCCACGACTTCTGAGACTTCAAGTCCGACTGGAGCACCAAGCACTTCTACAACTGAGCCAAGTTCCACTTTGGAGACCACCGGTTAGTTTAAACTTCTCAGAAAACTATCAGGACCTAGGCTTTGTATCTTTGGGGGATTTTTAAGCTTTACAGTTCATATCCAACACATAATTTTCTAGTTTGGTATGATTTGTGCTCGGATTTTGATCCCAGTGGACCTTTTCTTTCTCTGAACATCATTATTATGTCCGATTGAATCCGAAAAGACACGTTTCATAAGGAAAGTCATGTTTTCTTCCGATTGAAAACGGGAATAATGAGTCGGAGTTGTCAATGGAGATTTACGGGAAAATGGAGTGTATTTTGGTTTAGTGGTCTTTCTGAAACTGTAATTTTTAGGATTTAAGACAAATATTAGGAGCCAAAGTAGGGTTAAGTTAGGTTAAGATTAGGTAATGATAAGTTAAGGTAAGGTTGAGTAATGTTAAGTTAAGTTAGGGTTAGATATTGTTAAGTTAAGGTAATGTTAAGTTAAGTTACGATAACAGTAGGTAGTATTAAGGTAATGTTAAGTAAAGTTAAGTTGAGACTAGGTAATGATAAGTTAAAGTAATGTTGGGTTAAGTTAAGATTAGGTAGTTGATAGGTTAGGTAATGTTAAGGTAATGTTAAGTAAAGGTAACGTTAAGTGAAGTTAAGGTAATGTTAAGTTAGGTTAAGACTAGGTATTGATAAGTTAAGGTAGGGTTAAGTTAAGATTAGGTAATGTTAAGTTAAGTTAAGTTAAGACTAGGTAATGATAAATTAAGGTAAGGTTAAGTAATTCTAAGTAAATCAAAGTAAAGTTAATGTTCAATCAAGTTAAGATTAGGTAACGTTTCGTTAAGTTAATGTTTAATCAACTTTAGATTAGGTAATGTTAAGTTAAGGTAATGTTGGAAGTTAAATTAATGTTAAGTTAAGGTAAGATTAGGTTATGTTGAGTCAAGGTAATGTTAAGTGAAGTAAAGTAAGGTTAGGTAATGTTAAGGTAATGCTAATTTAGGTTAAGTTAAGTTAAGACTAAATAATGATAATTTAAGGTAATGGTAGGTTAAGTTAAGTTACAACTGATAATGTTAAGTAAAGCAAAGTAAAGGTAATGTTAAGTAAAGTGAAGTATAGTTAATGTTTAATCAAGTTAACATTAGGTAATGATAAGTTAAGGTAATGGTAATGCTTTTGGTTAAGTTAAGCTAACATTAGGTAATGATAAGTTAAGGTAATGGTAATGCTTTTGGTTAAGTTAAGCTAACATTAGGTAATGTTAAGTTAAGTTAAGGGAAGGTTAGGTAACGTTAAGTTAAGTTAATTTAAGGTAATGTTAAGTTAAGTGAAGATAACATTAGGTAATGTTAAGGTAATGTTAAGTTAAGTTAGGTCAAGATAATGTTAAGGTAATGTTAGGTTAAGTTAAGTTAAGTTAAGACTAGGTAAGTTAAGGTAATATTAAGTTAAGTGAAGTTAAGATAAAGTAATGTTGAGTTAAGTTAAGTTAAGGCAATGTTGAGGTAAGGTAATGTTAAGTTAAGGTAATGAAGTTAAGATTATGTTAAGTTATGTAAAGTTTAGTTAAAGGAATGCTTAGTTGAGTTGAGATAACATTAGGTAATATTTAAGTAATGTTAAAATTAGGTAATTCTAAGGTAAGGTAATGTTAAGTAAAGTGAAGATTAGGTAATGTTAAGTTGAGGTAATGTTAAGGTGAGGTAACGTTAAGTTAAGTTAATTTAAAGTAATGTTAAGTTAAGTTAAGGTTAGGTAATGTTAAGTTAAGTGAAGATAACATTAGGTAATGTTAAGGTAATGTTAAATTAAGTTAGGTCAAGATAATGTTAAGGTAAGGTAATGTTAAGATTAAGTAATGTAAAGTTAAGATTAGGTAATGTTAAATTAAGTTAAGTAAGGTAGGCGTGTTGAGGTAAACTGAAGCAAAGTGAGGTATATTAAGGTAAAGTAAGGTAAAGTAAAGGTAGCGAATTTTCACGTTAGGTTAAGTTATTCTGAATGAAGTTGAATTATAATGAGTCAGCTAAAAAAAGAAAAAGGAAGGTTAAGCGAGGTAAATTAACGTAAATTGAAGTGAAGTATTGCTATATACCGCCAAGTACGAGTTTCCTTTCCAGAAACCACATCCACGACTTCTTCGCCGTCTTCCACTGGATCAACCACTCCCACTTCAACTGCTCCAACTTCATCGACAACGAGCTCGTCAGCATCCACTTCAACGGAATCAACTACCGGCTCAACTTCAACAACACCGATAACTTCTGAATCGTCGACTGAACCTTCGTCGTCTGGATCTTCGTCTGGAACCTCAAACACTGGAACAACCACGGAAACGACTTCTACCACATCGTCTGGAACCTCAACGACGGAAAAGACCGTTGGAACCTCAACAACGGGAGTGACTTCGGAGACCGTGACAACAGGAACCTCGACCACTGAAACAAGTTCCGGACCAACTTCTGGAACTTCGTCGACATCATCTGGAACAACCATTGGCACCTCAACGACTGAAACAACTTCTGGGCCGAATTCTGGAACCACAACAACTGGAACCACAACTTCTGGAACCTCATCTGGATCCCCAACTACAACTCAATTGGTTTCCAGCTCGACTGAAGCCGCTTCAGAAGCCACCAAATCCAAGACCACTGCTGAAACCAAGACTACCACTGGAACCCAATATACGGAATCTGTGACTTCGTCGGCCGGACAATCTACAGGATCTTCGACTTCCGCGACGTCTTCTGCCACGTCATCCTCAACGCCGACTACCCCAACGACCACTGAAGGATCCTTGAGCTCCACATCCGACGTTTCTTCTTCCACATCAACCACTCCGGATGCTTCTACCTCCACGACTGATGCGTCATCGCCCACTTCGGAAGCTTCGGAGGCCTCAGAGGCTTCAAAGACGGCCAGACCGACTTCAGATGCTCCAACCTCTACTTCGGAGTCTTCCACCACCACCACGACTACTGAAGCCTCCACATCTGCCGTCTCCACGACAACCGAAGCTCCTACCTCCACCTCGTCTACTGCTGAACCTTCCAGCTCAACCTCGACGATGTCTGAAGATTCCACTTCAGTCTCCACGACTTCTGAATCTTCTAGCTCAGGCTCCACGACTTCTGAAGTTTCCTCTTCAGCCACCACAACTTCTGAAGCCTCTACAGAAGCTTCCACCTCAATCTCATCGACCACCAAAGCTTCTACCTCAGCCTCCACGACTTCTGAAGTTCTCTCTTCAGCCACCACAACTTCTGAAGCTTCCACCCCAACTTCCACAACCTCCACGACTTCTGACGCTCCATCTTCAACCTCCACAACCACTGAAATGACTTCCGAGACTTCCACAACTTCCGAAGACACCGATTCTCAAAGCTGCGAAATAAAGAAGCCACTTGGAGAAGGACTGGATGGATCTGTAAGTTTTAAAAAACAACAAAGTTTGATTATATTAATTTTTGTAGCACCTCAAGGATGCGAAAGATGTCTTCTTCGTTTCGGTTTGTGATTTTTTACTTAAAATTTGAACTACAATTTTTGTTCAGTGGGGCGCGGTTGCAAGTGGCCAATTTTTTTTTTGAACATTCTTAAAATTCTGAAATTCTAAAAATCTAAACTTTTCAATTTTCAGCCAGAATGCAAAGCTACCGGAAAGCCAAGTGAGTCCTTCCCAAACAAAACTTATTTGAAAATCCCAAAAATTACAGAAACCATGGTGAGCAACCCACTGGTAAACTTCGATGACTACTTCTTGAAGAATGTCCTGCCACTGGTTGTAGTCGTAAGTTTCACAGTCACAATATTACTAAATAGAAGAATTTCAGCCCTACAAAGAGCTGTGTGAAGAACCTAGCTTCCCTGAAGTCGTTGGAATCGAATTGAAATCCCGTGACGCTAGAAGATCCGCAACCATCCTACAACTTCGGGAAGTCCTCACCGTGCACCTCACGGAGTACTTGCCGGTCATGGTTCCACTCATCGAAAAGGAATACAGCAAACTGGACATCTTCATTGTATTCCACGAGGAGAACCAAGTGAGTCTGAGTCTCAGTTTTTGTGAAAGATTTTTAAAAGTGCTGATCTGGTAGAAAGTTTATTATAATACCTCTTTTTCATTTTCAATTCTGTCAAGAAATCAAATTTCTAGCGTTCCTAGGAAGCGAGATAGAGCCGCTTCAAGTTTAGGAGGCTAGAGACGCAGACGACCAGACACGCTGCGTCTCTAACCTCGGAAACTTCAAATGATCGTATCTCGAGTTCTAGATCAGCTAGAAAGTTGGTTTTTGAACAGAATTGTAGGGTTTGAAATGAATTTTCAGATTATTTAATTTAAAAAAACCCTAATTGGATACAGATACGTATTAAATTTTTGGCAACTTGAAAGAGTCCAGAGCTCGGCTGTTGTTTCCAATTACTTTGAAAACTTTTGAGGGTTTAAAACAGGCCTAGATTAAAAACTTTGCATTCGCATAATTTTTTGAGAATCTTTAAATTTTCAGCTATTTGCCGACTTTTGAAAGACACAGATTTTTGACATTTTTGTACTGAAAACCTGAAAAAAGGGGGGTTTTCAGAAATTTTCAATCAGCAAATATCAACTGAAAATATGTTTTTGTATACCATATAGACCGGTACTGTACATTCTCCAATTGACATTTTCAATAGATAATCTAAAAATCCAATCCAAACACTAGAATCCTGTCTAAAAACCAACTTTCTAGCTCATCTAGAACTCGAGATACGGTCATTTGAAACTTCCGAGGTTAGAGACGCAGCGTGTCTCGTCGTCTGTTTGAAGTGACTGTATTTCGGTTGCTAGAAGCGCTAGAAATGTGATTTTTAGACAGAATAATAGGAAATTTTGTCTATTTTCAAATGGAAAAGTTCGGTTTTCAGAAGGTGACGCTCGTCGATCCTACCAAGCTCCAGAAAGGCCCTCCCTCCTATAAATGGGAGGATATTACCTACCTCCCATTTTTGAGCTGCCGTCCCTATACAGTATGGGGAGGGGACGAGCAGCTCCGAAAGCTCAACATGGCGCTGAATTTTAAATTGTTGAGATGAAGAATCACCCCTCTTTTCCCATCCTTCCGACATTTAAAAAAATTTTATCCATTTTATTCATTATAATCTTTTATGCTTAACTTAATTTTTGGGCCTTTTGTGTATCTTATTGTTGGAAATCAACTAATCTTTTTGATGTATGTTAATCTCGATTACTTAATAAACGGGTCCATACGGGTAAAACTTTTGAATATGAAAATTTCAGAGTTTCAAAATTTCAGAATTCCAGAAAATCAGAATCTCAGAATCTTAAATTCTTAAAATTTCAGAATCCGAGAAATTCAGAATAAAAGGATTTCCAATTTTCAAAATCGCAAAACTTCAGACTCTGAGAATCTCAGAATCTCAGAATCTCAGAATCTCAGAATCTCAGAATCTCAGAATCTCAGAATCTCAGAATCTCAGAATCTCAGAATCTCAGAATCTCAGAATCTCAGAATCTCAGAATCCCATAATCTCAGAATCTCAGAATCTCAGAATCTCAGAATCTCAGAATCTCAGAATCTCAGAATCTCAAAATCTCAGAATCTCAGAATCTCAGAATCTCAGAATTTCAAAATCTCAGAATCTCAGAATCTCAGAATATCAGAATTTCAGAATCTCAGAAGCTCAGATTCTTCGAATTCAGAAATTTTTTCAAAAAAAAAATCAGAGTTTTGGAATTTTCTCGAAATTTACAATTTACATAGGGGTACTGTACATCCTTTACATCGGTCCTGATAATTGTTGTCCTCAATTTCGCAATTTTGTGACAAATCGTGTCTTCCGAGTCGGAGCACGAACTCCCAGTATGATTCTAGACGGAAAACATCATCCCGATTGAATTCATTCACGGGGGAACCATAGTGAATCTCCGTATGCATCGCATACGGCACATCTTCTTCCGATTCCGAGTCCCCAATTCCCACTCACGAAATTTGTTATTTTTTCAGATCTTTTGCTTTCTAGGTCATCGAAATCCTGGACTCACTTCTGTCGTTTTCAAGAATTTTCGAAAGCTCCGTAAATATAGCAAAATTACAAATCCATTACCAAAACCCATTAGAACATCTGTTCCATGTTTTTAAAGGATGCACCATTTTCCCTAAAACGTTTTTCATGCAATCTAGAATATTTAATGGCGCCAAAAAGGTGTATGTCTTCATGAAAGATAATACTCTTTTCCTATTTTAATGCACCTGGGGGTCATTAAAATGCATTATGACAAGAAAAAGGGATCAGCGAGAAGTACATGTGTATTTAAAGGATTTTTTGGAGAGTGAGGGACCTTGAGCATGCATTTAGTATTGAAATTCTGAAAAAGCTGTATTCCTGAAGCTTAAAATTTAAAATTTAAGGGATTCTGAAATTCCGAAATTTTTTATTTTCAAATTCTGAATTTCTGAAATATTGAATTTCTGAAACACTGAAATTCTGAGAATAATGAAATCCGATACATCTGGAATTATGAAACTCTAATGCTGGAAAAAAATCTGAAATTCTCAAATTCTCAAATTCTCGAATCTTAAGATTCTAAGATTTTGAGATTATGAGATTCTGAGATTCTCAAATTCTCGAATTTTGAGTTTATGAGATTCTGAGATTCTGAGATTCTGAGATTCTGAGATTCTGAGATTCTGAGATTCTGAGATTCTGAGATTCTGAGATTCTGAGATTCTGAGATTCTGAGATTCTGAGATTCTGAAATTTTGAGATATTCTGTACTCCTGAAATTTTGATTTTCAAGTTTTTTACCCGTAAAGACCCGTTTATTAAATACCCAAGGTTAAAATACACCGAAAAGCCCGAGATTACATAAAATGCAAAAGATTATAATGAAAATGAACAATTAATCTTTTTGACATTTCTGATACGTACTTCGATGTCATCGGACCATTTCTGAAAGATATATCAAAATTGTAGTCCGGCAGTAAATGACCCAGTTTATCTCGGTTCTTAGGAAAGATATCAAAAAGTGGTCAACTAACAAAACATTGTTCATGATATCACCAATATTTTATCAGTTGACAAATTTTCGATATCCCTCGTAGGTCTCGAGATAATGGAGTTCAAAGCGGAGAGTACCTTTAATCGAATCCAACCGCTCTTTCAGTGTGCTTATCTCTCGTCCAGTAATTATTATAGATGTACACAAAGCTCTGAAAAGTATGGAAAACTACATTTTTAACAGATAAAAAACATTGGCTAATGAAAAAAAAAATTATGGTACTATGTATAAGAGATATCAAAAATCTGTCAACTGATAAAATGTTGATAATATCATGATAAATAATTTATCAATTGCCAAAATTGTGATATTTTTCAAAGGAACTGAGATAATTGAGCTCAAAGTGCACTAGCTTCAACAGAGCAATTACGGTAGACTCGTTTTTTATGAAAGCGTAAAATCGAATATGTTTAAACTCCATTCATGCTCAAATTGCTCCAGAAATCATAGGAATATCATTATTAACTGTAATCTAAAACTCACATTGTCGACAGGAATGTTTTTGAATTCGTGACAATCATCCCCTAAAGTAGTAAAAACAAGAAATTCCGTTTCTGTGTCCTTGAGAGAGTTTGGCATCTGGAATAGCAGAATTTTGCATATTTCAGTTGATTTTTGGAATTTTCCGGAGTCTGGAGCTAGGCTTTCAAGTTTCAGATCGCTTTGAAAATTTTGGAGGGTCTTAAACAGACCTAGATTGAACACTTTGCATTCACAAAACTTTCTGAAAGTTTCTAGGTTTTTAGCTATTTGCAGATTTCTGGAAGACACTTTTTCCATGTTTTTAGCTAGAAAACGGGCAAAAATGACTCACGCATTCATAACGACATCTTCCAGCTTTCGGCTTCACTTCATCCACGGTCTTGACATCATCAGCGAGATTGAGAGCATTGTGCACCTGGAACATCAGCAATTCACTATTTTCTTCCTTTTATTTTATTTTGTCTTAGATAATCTGAAAGTCCATTTCAAACCCTACGATTCTGTCTAAAAACCAACTTTCTAGCTCATCTAGAACTCGAGATACGGTCGTTTGAAGTTTCTGAGGTTAGAGACGCAGCGTGTCTCGTCGTCTGCGTCTCTAGCCTCCTAAACTTAAATCGGCTTTATATCGGTTACTAGAAGCGCTAGAAATGTGATAGTTTTACAGAATTGTAAGAAAATTTGACTATTTCATTATTAAAATAGTTTTTTTTCTCAAATCTAATACTTGAGACCAAAACTAACTTTTGCATCCAAATCATCATCCATCGAAGAGGAGATCAGCTTAGCTCTAGATATTGAGTGATTCATCGCCTTGAGATCTTCAGAAGTTTCCAAGTCAAAAAGTCCGCTTGTCTTCAAGTCCTCAGTTATATCCATCCGAATTACCGTAACCCCAACATCCGAAGCCAGAACATTCTCCAACACAAGAACACCGACAATCAACAGAAGTAGTAGATCCTTCATCTGAAAGTTCAGGTATTCAAAAAAAAAGAAATTTTTGAAAAAAAAACGTATCAGAAAAGAGTTAGAAAGCTTTGAAAAAAGAAAAAGCCACCTAAAGCCCCATATATAGGCACCACAATGAAAGGGGGCGGAGCGACCAAAATTTTCTCCCCTTTTCCAAAGTCCATCTTTGAAGTCTTGTACCGGGCGTTAGAAACCCAATATTTTTAAGGTTAGAACTTGTCCCTATGTAATCGACTGCGAAAAATCGAATGGAACCATCAGTTTTTCAATATTTTCATTATTTTGATTCGAAAACTTCGAAAAATAGGAGTGGGACTGACAAAGTGGACTGAAAGTGTTGGATGGAAGTTCGCGCCACCGAATTTTTTTTTGGATTCTGGTAGTTTATGAAATAAGAAAGTGGATTTTGAAGTAAAATCAAAATTCTAACGACGCCCTTGTTTCACAATTTTCAGCCAAAGTTCCAACCAAAATACAAAAAAAATTTCAGCGATGACCCCAAATTTTTTTTACATATTATGGTAAAACTAAGTCTTGTGTATACTTCTGCCAATTTTCAGAAAGATTGGATACCTCTAAGTAGTTTTAATACTCATCCGAAAATTCCAAACTTTCAAAATTTTTGGTTTTTGGAAGTTTTGACGGTGACACAGGTGAGCGCCACCGATTTTCTTTTCACCATAAGATTCTACACAAAATTTGCCACTAAGAGCAATCATAATTTAAAAATTCTAACGACGCCCTTATAATGAAAAACGTCTGTTTCCTCAATTTTCATAGAACAATTCATTAAAACAATAGGAAGGAGGCCACAGAGGAAGCAGACGACAGGCAACGAAAAGCCGCTCTTTCCTCACTCCCATCTATTGCATTCACAGAGGATGCAGCCGTGGCCGACTGGATAGTGGGCGCGCGCTGCAATCTATGGAAGCCAGAGGTTCAGATCCCTCCTGTGTTAATGAGCTTTTTCTTTAATTTCCTTTACGAAATTTCCGCGCCGCAGGGTTGCAATGTTCTAAACCCCGCCCAAATTTCTGCGCACCGCAAAAGAAAGAGGAAAAAGTCAGTACATTGAGGTCAGGTACAAAAGGGTCTGTAACTCGGGATTGAATGAAGATTTTTCGCTGAAAATTTGGGAATGAACTTCTATAAAGTAGGAGAAGACAATCCAACAATAAAAATTGGAAAAAGTCTATTTTGAAAATTTTGTTGTGGTGCCTACCCATATATAAAGAAGTGGTCAAAGCTATAGTACCAAAACGTAAAGCGAATCGGTCAATCGGAAGAAAACGTGCCAGATGCTATGTTTACGGAGATTCACCATGGTTCCCCCGAAAAATGGATTCTATCGGGATGATGTTTTCCGTCTAGAATCGTATTCGGACTTTGTGTTCGCATTCGGAAGACACAATTTGTCACAATATTGCGAAATTGAGCACAAAAAATATTGGGACCAATGTGAAGGATCCATATGTACAGTACCCCTACGTACAGTACCAGCCTTCCCACGAAAAAATTCCTTCCCACGAACTTTTATAAATAACCAGCAAGCTGGTGCGCCTTCGGCGCGTTTTAATTAAAGATATCTGAAATCATGATAATCTGAAATTCTGAAAATTCTGAAAGTCTGAAATTCTGAAAATTCTGAAAGTCTGAAATTCTGAAAATTCTGAAAGTCTGAAATTCTGAAAATTCTGAAAGTCTGAAATTCTTTCTAAAAAAAAATTTTAATTCTTTAGGTTCTGAGATTCTGAGATTCTGAGATTCTGAGATTCTGAAATTCTGAGATTCTGAGATTCTGAGATTCTGAGATTTTGAGATTCTGAGATTCTGAGATTCTGAGATTCTGAGATTTTGAGATTCTGAGATTCTGAGATTCTGAGATTCTGAGATTTCTGAATTTCTGAATTTCTGAAAGTCTGAATTTTTATTTATTCATCCCTGAAATTTCAAAAATCGAAATTTACCGATTGTCATTACCATATAAAACACAGGAAATTTCGAATTCTCTATTTTTTTTTTGGTTTTTTGAATAATTCATAACCTCCCAAACCTCCTTTTTTGTCTTTTTATCATCTTTTTTCCGACCTTTTTCCGACCTAAAAAATGATCTACCGTATCCTTTCCTTGCTCATTTTATTTGGAAATATAAAGACCCAGGAAATTCCAGAAACTTCAGAAAGCGACCGTAAGACTTTCCAAAACTTCAGAAATTTAAAAAAATAAATGTTTCCAGAAATTTTCCATTTTCTCAACTGCAATAGCTGTGATATCGAAGAAATCAAGCCAGAGATGCCAGACGCAAACACCAGATATTTTTCAGAATACGGTTTTCTTGAAAATGAGCTATGAAAAGCTGAAATTTCAGAGAAATGGGTACTGTAGATGGTTGCCAACGAACAAAAGTCACTTGCGAAAGATTGGATAATTTGGATTGTTTGATTAATATTTTTGTGGGTTTTTTGAAATGTTCAGAATTTCGGAGTTTCAGTATTTTTGAAATTTCGGAATTCCTGAATTTCTGAATTTCTGAATTTCTGAATTTCTGAATTTCTGAATTTCTGTATTTCTGAATTTCTGAACTTCTGAATTTCTGAATTTCTGAATTTCTGAATTACTGAATTTGTGAATTTCTGAATTTCTGAATTTCTGAATTTCTGGATTTTTGAATTTCTGAATTTCTGAATTTCTGAATTTCTGAATTTCTGAATTTCTGAATTTCTGAGTTTCCGAATTTCTGAATTTCTGAATTTCTGAATTTCTGAATTTCTAGGCCATCAATCCAACTGGGACCCATTTTGTGACCCAATGGACCGAACATCATCATAATGTGTCCACGGAGCTGACTTGTGACAATGGAGCATACAAATTTGGAGCATAGTGAGTACAGTAACCCAAAAATTTAGGTCATGACCTAGAAAACCCAAAAATTATGCCATGACCTAAAGATCCCAAAAATTAGGTCGTGTCCTAGAAAAAATTAGGTCATGACCTAGAAAATTCCAAAAGTAAGTCATAACCTAGAAAATCTAAAAAATTAGGTCCTGAACTATAAAATTGAAAAACTAGGTCACGACCTAGAAAACCCAAAATTCAGGCCATGACCTAGAAACCCCGAAAAATTAGGTCATGTCCTAGAAAAAATTAGGTCACGACCTAGAAAACCCAAAAAGCAGGTCATGACCTAGAAACCCCGAAAAATTAGGTCATGGCCTAGAAAATCCAAAAATTAGGTCATGACCTAGAAAACCCAATAAGTAGGTCATGACCTAGCAATCCAAAAAATTAGGTCATGGCCTAGAAAATCCAAAAAACTAGGTCATGACCTAGAAACTTCGAAAAATTAGGACATGACCTAGAAAACCCAAAAATTAAGGCATGGCCCAGAAAATCAAAAAAATTAGGTCATGACCTAGAAAATCCAAAAATGCGGTCATGACCTAGAAAAACCAAAAAATTAGGTCATGACGTAGAAAATCCAAAAATTAGGTCATGACCTAGAAAACCTGAAAAATTGGGTCATGGCCTAGAAAACCTGAAAAATTGGGTCATGGCCTAGAGAATCTAAAAGAAAGATAGGTCAAGGACTAGAAAATTCAAAAATTTGTTCATGACCAACCCAAAAAATTAAGTTTTGACCTATAAAATCCGTTAATTAGGTTACGACCTAGAAAATTTAAAAAAAAATAGGTCATATCCTAAAAAATCCAAAAATTAGGTCATGGCCTAGAAAATCCAAAAAACTAGGTCATGACCTAGAAACTTCGAAAAATTAGGACATGACCTAGAAAACCCAAAAATTAAGGCATGGCCCAGAAAATCCAAAAAACTAGGTCATGACCTAGAAACTTCGAAAAATTAGGACATGACCTAGAAAACCCAAAAATTAAGGCATGGCCCAGAAAATCAAAAAAATTAGGTCATGACCTAGAAAATCCGAAAATGCGGTCATGACCTAGAAAAACCAAAAAATTAGGTCATGACGTAGAAAATCCAAAAATTAGGTCATGACCTAGAAAACCTGAAAAATTGGGTCATGGCCTAGAAAACCTGAAAAATTGGGTCATGGCCTAGAGAATCTAAAAGAAAGATAGGTCAAGGACTAGAAAATTCAAAAATTTGTTCATGACCAACCCAAAAAATTAAGTTTTGACCTATAAAATCCGTTAATTAGGTTACGACCTAGAAAATTTAAAAAAAAATAGGTCATATCCTAAAAAATCCAAAAATTAGGTCATGACCTAGAAATCCAAAAAACTAGGCCATGGCCTAGAAAATCCAAAAAACTAGGTCATGACCTAGAAAATTTTAAAAAATTAGGTCATGACCTTGAAAATCCTGAAATTAGGTCATGACCTAGAAAGTCTTAAAAATTAGGTCATGATCTAGAAAATGCAAAAATTAGACCATGACCTACAAAAAAGGTCATGACCTAGTGATCTCAAAATTTTCAGCACTGGAATCACAAAACTAATCTGCGAGTATCAAGCTTGTCGTGAGCCGGTCTTCCAGATTTCCAATGCTACAGTACCTCAACCAACAACAACTGCAATCTGAGCAATATTGGATCCAAAATATCGATTTTTCGTTTTATCTGAAATTATAGATAAACCCTTCGAACTCGATTTCTGATCTCCATTTTTGCAGCAAAATTACAAAAAAAAATTATATTTCCACCAAAAAATTAATTACCATATCCAATGAATTATTCATCAATTATGCTAATTTTCTCTTTAAAAACCGGAGCTGAACCAAAATTTCCATTCATTTAGCTTCCCGATTTTCGTTCTATTTCGTCCCAAAGATCCCCAATTTTCAGCCAAAAAAATATTTCCAGATGGTTTTCAAAATTCTTCTCTTCTCTATCCTTGTTCTTCAGCTTCAAGGCGCTTGTGTAGCTCCAGGTTGGGAGTAATTAAGGGTAATTAACTACTAATTACTTCAGAAGCTCCCCAAACTCGTCCGGAACAACCACTCGCTCGTGCTGGACGAATTATGGGCGGTGATCTTACTGTAGCTCCGGAGAAGGATGAGCCTGTTAAGAAGACAACTGCTGAGAAGATAATTATCACTGAAAAGCCAACTGAGAAGCCGACAGAGAAGCCAACCACGACTACTACAACGACTACAACGACTACCACTACCCCGCGGCCAATCGGTGGGTAATTAGGGGGGTAATCAGTGGCCTAATTTTTGCAAGTTGAGTTTTCTAGGCCACCACGATAAATGGACCTAGAAAACACACCAGGAACATCTAAGGCCATTTCTGAACCAAAACAAGATGATGGCCTAGGAAACCCAACATGCAAAAGTTAGGCCACCATGTTAAAATAGTCATTAGGAGGTTGATTGAAGATAATTAACTTCTTTTTCCAGATTGCGGAAGCTGTGACAACAGTACCCTCATACCAGTTCTTGTTGGAAACAAAACCACTTTTAGCATGAAGTAAGTTTGCATTTGCGCTTCATTGCACTTTCTGAGTACTGTTCAATAGAGCGCATTTGCTTGGGAAGTAGCAATTGAGCTCTATTACACTAAATTCAAAATTTTGTAGAGACGAAACCGAGGGAGCTAAATGTTTGAGAACTCGAGTCACTTGCGACACTAATAAATCCTGTATGGTTCATAAATTGGAGGTAAGAGATTTTTTTCGACCGCGACCGACCGCGGTCCAACCAAAAAACATACAATTTTCCAGGGACATTCTTCTACTCAAACAGAAGACGTCACCGACGAATCCGATATGCATTTCATGACCCAAGTGTTCACTTGTGGAGATGATGGAAAATATACGGCAAAGAGCTTGTGGGTTTTTTGATTTTAGAATTTCAGAATTTCGTAAACTCAAAATCTCGAAATTCCAAAAATCGGGATTCTAAAACTTCATAATTCCAGAAGCGCCGAATTTCATAATCTCCAATTTTCAATCTTTCAGAAATGGCATCACCAGTTTGACATGCAATTTTTCGGACTGCACTCCACACTAAAAAATCTCTTTTTCTAAAGTTTTTTTTGAAAATCCATTTATTCGAAACCTGAATAAAATTTTTTCAACAGCGAAAAAAAAGAATTATTTGAAGAAAAAACCAAGTAAACAAAATGATTCTTAAATTCTTCGAAGAAAAATTGAGCGGAATATCACTTTCTCGGTGAAGGATGTTCCCAGTCGGCTGGTTTTTAAATGAAACCAAAAGGAAGAATAGATAAAAATACGAAATTTTTATTAGTGACAGAACACATACACTTTTGAAAGAGTTCGAAATTTTTCGGAATTTGTTGACGTTGCAGCGGAAGAAAAAAGAGGAACAATCTATTAGGTTGGCCAGAAAGTAACTGTCCATTTTTTGATTCGTGATTAACACAAAAACCAGACTAATTCAAGATTGACGATATGTACCGTCGTGGTCCACAACATGTTGCCAACATTCAGGTAACCTGTGGATACCATACCTCCAACAGCCAGCTAGCTGTGAATCAAAGAAGTCCTAAAAAGCAGTTTTTATCTCATCGACAGTGGTAAATTATTTTCCCTCCAGATGACGTTGCATTTTTCCGAATATCCAATAAAAAAAGGGTCATGTCTGGAGTTTAATAAATGTGGACAGCCATCCCTTCAAAGCGGCTTAGGACTGAATTGAATATCATTAAACGAAGCGAGATCCTATGTCTCACGGAAAGTCAAGTAAGTCCAGGACTGCTTTAGCTGGACGATTCTTCTTTGCGCCCCTTAAACTCCTGATTTGGCCCTTCAATTATTGGTTTTTCGGAGATATGCAACGCAGTCGGGAAAGAAAATAATTTACACTGAAGATGAGATAAAAAACTGCAATGCAAAATATATTGATTCGCAGCTAGCTGACTGTTGGAGGGATGGTATCCACAAGTTACCTGAATGTTGGCAACATGTTGTGGACCACGACGGTACATACTGTCAATCTTGGATTGATCTCGTTTTTGTGTTATTCGCGAATCAAAAAATGGACAGTTACTTTCTGGCCAACCTAATAGTTTGAGAGATAAGACAGTCAAATTTTTTGATTAGAAACACAGCTGTCGTCGATTATTGGTTAAGCAAATAATTTTTGCCAGAATGATCGAGTATTTTCGGGAACTCCTTTTTGTTTCTTGGGTTATTTTCTTTTCTAAAGTTTACAGAAAATTTTTAGGTCTACAAGAACGACACACAAAACATTCTGAGAATCAAAAAAACTGAAATTAAGGGTGATAGAGCTGAGCGGAATGAATTCGTGAAAATTCGAAAATTCGAAAAATGGGAGAAGGAAAAAGGAAAGAACAGTCGGAGGAAAGAAGAAGGACTAACGAAAATTGATGATGGAATGAGTAGATTTTTTCCAATTAGTCTGACGTTGTTTCTAAAAGGAGTTCCGCCTCTTATTTCCTCCTTCACCTTCTCACTAAACTCTTCCGGCATAATGTACCAAATTAAGACACCTGCGCTCTTATTGACCGTACCCAATGATCAATATTTTTCCCAAGAGGTAACATCCTTTTTTTTCGAGGAAAATTAGGTTTCAATTTGACAACACATTTTTCAGCTTATCATTATTTATTAAAGTTTCAAAATATTAAATTTGAAAATAGGCAAAATAAACATGAATTATCAAAAATAGTCAGAATAATCAGAAAACAAGAATAACTCAAACAACAGAAAGCTCCAAAATACCATCATTACCAATAATAGGGACAAATGAGCAACCGGGGAATAAGTGACAATTATTCATCAAGTGAGTCTTCATTGCTGCAAATCCATTGGCCGAGTGGGTTCCTCTTCCAACTTCGAGCCACGACTTTTTCGATCCGGTTCTCTTCATCTGCTGCACGATGTCCTGGACGTAACTGACCATTCCCATCGTCGTCATCCCGTGCAAGTCGTGGTAGTCCCTTCCATTTGGATGTCCGATGTTGAATTGTCTGACTTTCCAGTTGATCGAAGCCTCCAATTGGAACTGCTGGCTTGGTGGCGCCATCATCCTTTGCGCCTGAAATAACAAATTCATAAGAAAAGGCTATTTAACTTTGCTTAACTTACATGTAACTGCTGGATTTCCTCCTGGTGCTGTCCCTTCAGCACCTTAAACTCGGGCGTATCGGCCTGACAAAACTTGTACAGCAACCCATCACTAGGATGGATATACTGACAAGATAGTCTGTACGGACAATCACCAGAGCCTCCAGGAGCATAGTTACGACATAAGATCGTCTTGTAACTTTTGCTTTGTACCTGGTGGTCTGGGACTGTGCCGTATGACCGGAGCTCTTCGACCCCATGGGCAAACCTGCAGTTAGCTCCATGAGGGCAGATGGTGCTCTTGCCCGAGTTGAACAACTTGCAGAGACGCGTCTTGTAGCTGCTTGGCACCTCATTCTCCTTGTTCTGCTCACTGTAGGAGCCACTTGGTTGTCTGAAAAAGACATTCAAATTAGTTCCATAAGTTTGAACAAGTTCCAATGTTTTTGGTTTAATTGTTAGCCATTTAAAGGAATACAGAATAAAATTATTAAATTTGCAGAACTATAGATTTTAGCGCTTTCAACTATATTTTTCAAAATAGGAAAAAAACTTACGGTTCGGGATAATATCCATATCCATATTGCTCCATTGGGACGGCGAGCGGCATTGGTGCATAGTGTCTATAATGAAAAATAGTTTGTAAAATGGATTGAAACTTTGTTTTTTAATGTTGCTGATATTAGTATAAACTCAAAGCCAAAATGCAGTATCGCAAAATAAAATATTTCATTTTTATACTTTTTCAGTGAAAATGGGTGAATTTGGAACTCTAAAAAAGCAGCTCGGATGTTTTCCACCAGTCTGACGTTTTCAGAGTATACTGAACTAAAAGAAAGCATTCCGATGAGTGCGTTTATAATCAGAAAAGTGACAAATTCTGGATTACTTCTTTTGAGCTTCAAAATTGACTATTTTCTGCTGAAAATGTTGAAAAATATAATCTCTTTGGAAGGTACTGTAGGTTTACAAAATTCTAGCTTATCCGAACATCAAAGCTATCGTTAAATTTGAAAAAAACTTACGGTGGCGGCATGGAGAACATCATGTCCGCTTGAAAGAAGTATTGGGCAGCAACTCCAAAAGATGTTGGTGGACACATGATTATTGAATCTGGAAAAATTGTTTAGTAAGATATGGAAAAAAGTTAAATTGAGAGAATTAATAAGTTTCATAGTAGAAAAAGGTTTCGCAAAAAAAAACTCAAACTGTGCCCATTCAAATCGTCAACTTTGAGTCGATTTATCTCGGTTCCTGTGAAAGATATCAAAAAGCAGTTAACTGACAAAATATTGCTGACAATATGATAAATATTTTATCAGTTGACAACTTTCTGATATCTTTCACATGAAATAAGATAAGTATGCTCAAAGTTGAAAACTAGGAGGGTGTAATTCTATTATAGTATTTACGGAATACTTAAGGAACAAAATGAATTCATGAAAGATTTGTCAGCACCAAGAAATGGAGCACAAGACTACTGATTTTCAAACAAGATGTAAGGTATGAACTTTAACAAAATCCGGAAAAAGAGAAGAAAAATCAAGAAGAAAAAAGACATAAAAAGGAATTCCGCTCATCTAGGATCTCTACAACGAAAATGAATTATGGAATGACTGGTTTTCCCAGATAGTCTGACATTGATTCTTGAGAAAATTTTCCGCCCTTTCTTCTCCTTCACCTTTCCACTAATTGGTATCTCTTCCGGTATAATGTATTAAGTTAAGACATCTGCGCTCATATTGACCGTATCCCGATGGTCAATATTTTTCCCAGGAGGTAACATCTTTTTTTTCGAGGAAAATTAGGCTTCAATTGGACAACACATTTTTCAACTTATCATTATTTATTGAACTTCAGGATACTAAATTGGAAAATAGGCAAAAAAAGCATAAGAAGATAATGGTCAAAAATAATTACAATAGTTATAATGTTCAATTTCAAAATAGGCAAAAAACAACACAGTTATCAAAATAGTCAAACAACAGAAAGCTCCAAAATACCATCATTACCAATAATAGGGACGAATGCGCAACCGGGAAAAAAGTGAGTGTTATTCATCAAATGAGCCTTCATTGCCGGGAATCCATTAGCCGAGTGAGTTCCTCTTCCGACTTCCAGCCACGCCTTGGTCCCTCCGGTCCTTCTCAGCTGTTGGATGATGTCCTGCACATAGCTGATCATCCCCATCGTCGTCATGCCATGAAGATCGAAGTAGTCGTTTCCGTTCGGATGGCCCACGTTGAATTGCCTGACCTTGAAGTTGATCGTGGCCTCCAATTGGAACTGCTGACTTGGTGGCGCCATCATCCTTTGCGCCTGAAATAACAAATTCATAAGAAACGGCTATTTAACTTTGTTTAACTCACATGAAGCTGCTGGATGGCCTCCTGGTGCTGTCCCTTTAACTCCTTAAACTCGGGCGTATCGGCCCGACAGAACTTGTACAGTAACCCATCACTAGGATGGATGTACTGGCAAGCTAGTCTGTACGGACAATCACCAGAACCCCCAGGAGCATAGTTACGACAAAGAATTGTTTTGTAACTTTTGCTTTGCACATGTTGGTCTGGGATTGAGCCGTTTGACCGGAGCTCCTCTACCCCATGGGCAAACCTGCAGTTAGCGCCATGTGGGCAGAATGTGCTCTTGCCCGAGTTGTGCAACTTACAAAGACGCGTCTTGTAGTTGCTCGAGACCGCGTTTTCTTTATTATCCTCGTCGAAGGATCCACATGGTTGACTGAAAAAGAAATTTTTTTCAGTTAAAAACAGGAAACTGGAAGCTTAAAATTGCCCTGCAGTTTTGAATTTCACTAACATGTAAGACTTTTAGAGTATACTCGTTTTTTTTCCTACAAGCCAATCACAAAAGTTGAAGCTCTAATTCTGTTGAGTATAATCTGGAATTTTCAGAAAAACCGGAAAATTCTGGATCATTTTTTACAACATTCAAAATTGACTATTTCTTACGGAACACGTCAAAAAACCTTTATTTTTTTGGACGGTCCTGTAGGCTTACTAAACTTTAGCTTATCACAATATCAAATCTATCGTTAAATTTCTACAGAATAATACTTACGGTGGCACGGAGAACATCATCTCCGTTGGGTAGAAGAATTGGGCGGAAGCGAACGAACCGAAGGTAGTTGGTGGGCACATAATCTGAAATAAAGCTTTAATAGACATCAAAAAATTCATGGCAATGATTAAGATAGTGATTTGACTATATAGGGAAGTTACAGGAAAGGAAAAGTTGTTGGGATCACAAACGGGTTTGCAGAAAAAAACGTAACCACTCTAATAGAATAACCCCTAACTTTAAACTTTGACCCGATTTATCTCGTTTCCGCGGACATATATCAAAAAGAGTTCAACTAACAAAATTGTTATGATATTGTGATAAGAGCTTATCAGTTGACGATTTTTTGATATCTTTTACTGGAAATTAGATGAGCAGGCTCAAAGTTAAAAAGTAGGAGGAATTAGAGTGTTTACGGTATAATTAAAGAACAAAATGAATTCATAAAAGACTTGTCAGCTCAAAGAATAGGAACACAAGACTACTGATTTTCGAAAAAGAACTGACATGGAATGACTCCCAAGTGTTACCCTCGAAAAAAATCGAGACCTATATGGTTGAATAGAGCGTAAAAAGTTATTTCAGAATCCAAGAGGAATAGTTGATAAAAAATTTTTTTGGGGAGTTATGGTCCAAAACGTACCAAAAAATGGGTAAATTTTCGAAAAATTGTAACTTTGTCAGTTTGAGTCCGATTGCAGAAATTCAAAAAACAGTCGATAGACAAACAACTGAACTTTCGATTAAAATTTTTTTTGATTTTTTTCCTATTGATTGGATTATTGATTTTTTGAAAAAACCTAAAATTTTTTCAATATCTCAAAAATCCTGAGTTAACTTTTTTTCTCGTTATGATCATTAAATTCAGCATAGTTGATTTACTATAAAAACATGTCAATACCCCGGGGGAAATCATGCTCACAGAAGTTATGCCGAAAAATATCGATTTTTGGCACTTTGCTGCATTGAATTCGTTGTCCTCGGCGGCCGGTATGGTGAGGGGCATACTTATTTTTGTGGTTTTTACATCCGTATCATCTGCCTGGAACGTTCAAAACAAAATTCTACAACATACAACACCAATTATTCAAATGCCGTACCATTTCTTAAAATCATAATTTTCAAAAAAGCTAATTTTTAACATGTCGAAGACCATAACTATAGTTAAACTTGATGGAAACAGACAAACTTTTGGTTTAAAATGATCAGCATGAGAAAATCTTGTGTTTGGCTTGTACAGAATTTCGAGTTAGGCCCTAGAAATAAAAATATTTACGATTATTTCAGCCTGACCCACATTTTTGGTGAGGTGTGATATGTCGAAGACCATATCTATAGTTAAACTTGATGAAAATTGCCAAACTTTTGTTTTAACATAATTAGAATGACAAAATCTTGTGTTTGGCTTGTACAGAATTTTGAATTAGGCCCTAAAAACAAAAATATTCATTGATGATGGGACACCTCTTGATTTGGACTGTAACTCGAGAATGAAATGAAATATCAAAAAACTGTTAATGCCAATCGATCGAAAATCAAAAAATACTACTAGAAAAGTAATATTGGTTTGGTCCGTGTGGTGAAAGTGGGTGAAATAGATAATAGTCGAATTTGATATGCCAAAACTGATAGGATACCGTAAGAAATTCGATCATTTCACCCACTTTCACCACACGGACCAAACCAATATTACTTTTCTAGTAGTATTTTTTGATTTTCGATCGATTGGCATTAACAGTTTTTTGATATTTCATTTCATTCTCGAGTTACAGTCCAAATCAAGAGGTGTCCCATCATCAATGAATATTTTTGTTTTTAGGGCCTAATTCAAAATTCTGTACAAGCCAAACACAAGATTTTGTCATTCTAATTATGTTAAAACAAAAGTTTGGCAATTTTCATCAAGTTTAACTATAGATATGGTCTTCGACATATCACACCTCACCAAAAATGTGGGTCAGGCTGAAATAATCGTGAATATTTTTATTTCTAGGGCCTAACTCGAAATTCTGTACAAGCCAAACACAAGATTTTCTCATGCTGATCATTTTAAACCAAAAGTTTGTCTGTTTCCATCAAGTTTAACTATAGTTATGGTCTTCGACATGTTAAAAATTAGCTTTTTTGAAAATGATGATTTTAAGAAATGGTACGGCATTTGAATAATTGGTGTTGTATGTTGTAGAATTTTGTTTTGAACGTTCCAGGCAGATGATACGGATGTAAAAACCACAAAAATAAGTATGCCCCTCACCATACCGGCCGCCGAGGACAACGAATTCAATGCAGCAAAGTGCCAAAAATCGATATTTTTCGGCATAACTTCTGTGAGCATGATTTCCCCCGGGGTATTGACATGTTTTTATAGTAAATCAACTATGCTGAATCTAATGATCATAACGAGAAAAAAAGTTAACTCAGGATTTTTGAGATATTGAAAAAATTTTAGGTTTTTTCAAAAAATCAATAATCCAATCAATAGGAAAAAATCAAAAAAAATTTTAATTAAAAGTTCAGTTGTTTGTCTATCGACTGTTTTTTGAATTTCTGCAATCGGACTCAAACTGACAAAGTTACGATTTTTCGAAAATTTAGCCATTTTTTGGTACGTTTTGGACCATAACTCCCCAAAAAAATTTTTTATCAACTATTCCTCTTGGATTCTGAAATAACTTTTTACGCTCTATTCAACCATATAGGTCTCGATTTTTTTCGAGGGTAACACTTGGGAGTCATTCCATGTGAGGTAAAAACTTTTTGAAAATCCAGAAAAAGAGAAGAGAAATCAAGAAGAAGAAGAAAGAAATAATAAGGAGTTCCGCTCATCTCGGATCTTTACGATGACAATGAGTTAGGGAATGACTCGTTTTCCCAGATAGTCTGGCATTGATTCTTGACAAGAGTTCCGCCTGTTTCTCCCCTTCACTTTTCCACTAATTATCCTCTCTTCCGGTATACTGTATCAAGTTGAGACATCTGCGCTCTTATTGACCGTATCCCGATTGTCAATATTTTTCCCAGGAGGTAATATCCTTTTTTTTCGAGAATAGTTAGGTTTCAACTTGACAATACATTTTTCAGCTTATCATAGTTTATTAAACTTCAGGATGGTAAAATTGAAAATGATAAAAAAATAAGAAAATAATGATCAAAAGTAATTACAATAGTTATAATATTCAGTTTCAAAATAGGCAAAAAAACAACATAGTTACCAAAATAGTTCAAACAACAGTAAGCTCCAAAATACCATCATTGCCAACAATAGGGAACAATGAACAACCGGGGAATAAGTGAGTGTTATTCATCAAATACGTCTTCATAGCTGGGAATCCATTCGCCGAGTGGTTCCCTCTTCCGAACTCGAGCCATGCCTTGGTCTCTCCGATCCTCCTCAGCTGTTGGATGATGTCCTGCACATAGCTGATCATCCCCATCGCCGTCATGCCATGAAGATCGAAGTAGTCCTTTCCATTCGGATGGCCCACGTTGAATTGTCGAACCTTCCAATTGATCGCAGCCTCCAATTGGAATTGTTGGCTTGGTGGAGACATTATTCTTTGAGCCTGAAATAACAAATTCATAAGAAACGGCTATTTAACTTTGTTTAACTCACATGAAGCTGCTGGATGGCCTCCTGGTGCTGTCCCTTTAACACCTTAAACTCGGGCGTATCGGCCCGACAGAACTTGTACAGCAACCCATCACTAGGATGGATATACTGACAAGCCAGTCGGTACGGACAATCACCAGAACCTCCAGGAGCGTAGTTACGACATAAGATAGTCTTGTAACTTTTGCTCGCTACCTGTTGGTCTGGGATTGAACCGGTTGACCGGAGCTCCTCTACCCCATGGGCAAACCTGCAGTTAGCGCCATGTGGGCAGAATGTGCTCTTGCCCGAGTTGTGCAATTTACAGAGCCGTGTCTTGTAATTGCTTGGAACCACGTTCTCCTTATTGTCCTCATAGAAAGAGTCACATGGCTGTCTGAAATAGACATTCTATTTAGTTACAGTTTATCTATCTCTATCCAATTTTTTATAAGAATTTCATATAAATCGCCTTCAAATAAAAATTAAAAAATTTCAATTTTTCTCCATTTTGAGTTTTAGCTTTAAAAAGCTCCTGGACTTTGAAAGTTCAATATTTTCAAACTCAACTAAAACACGGCTTTTTTAGACTAACTTTGAAGCTGACGACGCAAAAATAACTAAACCAGCTTAGAAATTAGGAAATTTGTAGAATTAGGGCATTTAGCTATTTGAATATAAATTTAAAAAAAACAACTTACGGTTGAGGGAAATATTCATATCCATAATGCTGCATTGGAACGTCGATCGGCATTGGTTGATAGAGTCTATAATAATAAAAATGTTGAACATTTGATTAAAATGATGTTGCTCAGTTTTTCAAATGTTTTAAATTCCGATTCCTTCATGATATTTTTGAAGTAACCAAAATACAGTATCGGACAAAAAGATCTCATATTTCAACGTTTTTCATTGGAAAATAGTCAACTTTGAAACATAAAAAAAAAGAGCCCAAAGTTTTTTTGATTTGCCTAAAATCTTCAGAGTATACTGAACAAAATGAGAGCTTGAATTTTCAGACAAATAAAAAAGTTCTGGTTTACTTTTTTCGAATTCTAGAGTTGACTATCTTCCACTGAAATGTCAAAAAGTCATATATTTTTTCAGACGATACTGTAGGTTTACCAAATTCTAGTTTATCATAATATCAAATATATCGTTAAATTGTTAAAGAAAAATACTTACGGTTGCGGCATGGTGAACATCATCTCCGCTAGGAAGAATCCGTGGACTTCGGCTCCAAAGGTGGTTGGTGGGCACATTTTGATTAAATCTGAAAAATTTTTTGTTAGTAAAATATGAATAAAAGCATTTTTAAAAATAGTAATTTGAGAGATTTGAGAAATTTCAGGAAAATGAACGTTTTAGTTAGAAGCAAAAAAAGGTTCCAAGGACGAAGGAATAAAATCAGCCGGAAGAAACAAAGAAATACGGTATTCCGCTCATTTCTGATCTTTAGAACACAAATGAATTATGGAATAACTCGTTTTTTCAAACAGTCTGCTGTGATATTGTTTCCCAAGGAGGATCCCGCCCATTTCTCTCCTTCACCTTTCACTAATTATTATCTCTTTCGGTATAATTTACCAAATTAGAGCACCTGCGCTCTTGTGGACCGTATCCTGATCGGCAGTTGAAAAAAAGGAATTTCACCTCCTGGGAAAGACCATCGGGGTGCTGTCAACAAGAGTGCAGGTGCTTTAATTTGATACATTATACCGGAAGAGACGATAATTAGTGAAAAGGTGAAGGAGAGAAAAAAGGGGCGGGACGAATGGGGCAATGTTAGACTATCTGGAAAAACTAGTCATTCCAACTCATTGGAGTTGTAATGTTCTGTGATGAGTGGAGTTCATTATTCCTTATTGTTTCTTTGACTTATTCACATTTTCCGAATTTTAAGAAATTTATTTTATTTTTCTCTTATAAGAATCAGTGAATCTTCTAAAAACCAATCTGTAATTATAGACAAAATATTAGCTTCAAACTTTCTTTATTTCAAATCGTATTAATCTTGAAACATGTAACTTTTCAGAATCATCATGTACAACTCCCCAGTCGTCGTCTGCCACGTCACTGCCGTCATTCCAAGCGGCTCATTCTATGAATGCAATCCAGTTCCATCATCGTAAGTATTTTTTTTAAATTTGAATTTTTGACTTGAGAAAAGTGTACGGTACCTGTCAAAAGTCTAAAGACGTAGTCCAATTTTTAATTGAAAATACAGTATAGACCCTATACGTGCACTTTGATTTCAACTATCTAAGTTTCTTCAAAATATATCAAAATCGGTGATAAAATGTGAACCATAAAACCACCAACATTTTATCAGTTGACAGATTTTTGATATCTCTCACGGGAACCGAGATAATTGAGCTCAAAGTTACTGGCTTTACTGTAATCCTACTTTATTCTTTTTTTTTAAAGAATAAACTCCTTCTCTAAACTTCTCTAAATTTCAGCAAAATTCCATGGAACTGGAAAACCCAACTCTGCCGCCATTTCTGCGGTGGTGGAGTGTGTCCAAAAGGAGAGGAATGTCAATTTGCCCATGGTCCCCAACAACTGCGCAAAGTCGAGGAGAACAGGGCATGGAGACAACCCGAGGTGTCTGAGAAACGCAAGACGAAGCTCTGCGACCATTTCTCAAAGTGGGGCTCTGGTTACTGTCCCTATGAGCATAGGTGTCAGTTTATCCATCCCTCGGATGGGGACCTCTACCGGGCTTTTTTCTCGGACACCTTGGAATTCGATAGGCTTCTGAAGAAGCATCTGGCCGAGTGCCAGGTACTCCATGTATGTTTTTTTAAATAGCACCAAAAGTCAGATTCTTAAAGGATTCTTTACTTTCAGATCCAAAGGATCCAATCCTCGGACTCAACGGAACGCCAACGACTGGAGGACGAAATCAACCAAAAAGTGAGAATTTGGAATGCGAGCAACCCGAAAAAAGACAATTACTACGATTTGCACGCCATGACAACTGTCGGTGCAGTTAATTATGTTTTGGATATTATTAATTTCATGATTTCCAATAATATTTCCCTTTCTTACCTGGAAACAGGTCGTGGTAACCATTCCACTAATAATTTCCCAGCCATCAGAACTATTCTTTTGAATAACTTGAATGGTTTCAATGGTGCCTCTTTTGTTGCTCTAGAAGGCAATGACGGAATTTTGGAGTTGACTATTTAATTGTATTTTGTATTACTTTGCTATTTTTTATGTATATTTTGAAATTTATAATTATTTTGAACACTTTCTAATAAACTGATGCTTTGAAAAAAAGTTTTCTGAATCATTTTCCGATACTAGAATTCACTAGAGATATAAAATTGGTGAGATTTTACCGTATTGCTTCTAATAGACGCCATATTCTTGCAGTTTGAGCTCAATTATCTCTGTTCCAATGAAACATATCAAAAATCGGCCAACTGATAAAATACTGAGGATGATATGATAAACATTTTGATATTTAAAATTTGTTTGATATCTTTTGAAGGAACTGAGATAATTGAGCTCAAAAAGAACGTATATGTTTTTTTTCCTAGTTTTCGTGCTTCTTTCTGAAATTCCCGGTTTAAGACACCTGCGTCCTTATTGGCTCTCGTTACAGTACTCCTGGGGTTTATGGTTTCTAGAAAGGAGCTGAAATCCAATCATTTCACATTTTTGCTAAATCCTGAAGCCTGTAAGTTATCTCCTAAATCCGATATGACAAGTTGTCATTGACAACACCTAAAATCAACATTTTCTCATAGTTCACTTGATGTTAAAGAGCATTTTTTCCCATTAACAAAAACATTTATTATCCAAAACCACACAAAAAATATTAGAAAAAAATCACAGCCCAGCATAGGACGAGAATCTTGCCTTAAATCCTTTTGCTCCATTTTGAGCATCTGAATTAAAAACAACCGTCATCATATTACCAGAAGAAACCAAATTGAATGGTTCCAAGTTTCCACTGAAATTCCCTTTGAATGTTTGCCGATTGACAATATCTCCATCATAAACACTGACGACGTCATTCTTCAGTTCCGTTGAAAATGAAGTGAATTGAAGCAAAACATTAAAGGATCCAAGAGTGTTAATACGGTAGGTACAAGACACGTCATTGTCATAATTGTTTGGATAATTGGGCGATGTAATGATTCCAGGCGCCATCAGCATATACTGATTGCAGTTTGATGGATTCGTTGGCGCAGGAGCTACAGTAACCGGTGCATGTGGATTGCATTCTCCAAGACCGGCCGGTCGTTCGCAAATGAAACGTGTAGCATTTCCGCAGTCCACACCGTACCATTTTCCTTTTACTTCAACTCCAGCCTGTCCAGAAGAAAACACCAAGCAGTGAGAATGAACTGGAACTGAAGTATCCAAATTGAGGAAGGAATGATCAGACCCATCGGTCCATTTCAAAGAGTCTGGGGTGGAAAATGACGCTCCGATGAGATAATCGGTATTGTAGTCTTGAACCATTCGGTTGAGGTATTGATTCTCTTGGAGGGAATTGATAGAAACCAAGTTTCCACATTCCTTTTCACAGGCTGCTTGAGCATCGAAGAATGGGAGAGGGTCGTTGAAGGTGTAGCAAGATCCACCGTAGTTGAACTGGCAGGCATCTGGAAAATTGGTTTTATTTGCCATTTTTTGACAGACACCTGGTTTTCACGATTTCAGTACGAAAAGGATCAAAAAGAGCGTTTTCGTTTTGTACATTTTTAATCAAAAATGAATGATCTGAAAAATCCATTCCAAATCCTACAATTCTGTTCAAAAACCAACTTTCTAGCTCATCAAGAACTCGAGATATGGTCATGTGAAGTTTCCGAGGTTAGAGACGCAGCGTGTCTCGTCGTCTGCGTCTCCAGCCTCCTAAACTTGAAGAGGCTTTATCTTGGTTCCTAGAAGCGCTAGAAAAGTGATTTTTAGACAGAATTGTAGGAAATTCTTCCTTTTTAGAACCTATTTAAAAATTTCTAAAATATCCTTGCTCACCTTCAAAAGTGGCCGGCAATTCACAAACAAATGACATGGACTGTCCTTTGCAGTCTCCACTGGTCCATTTTCCATTCAAAGATCCTCCAATCGAATAGTGCACACAATTTCCAATATCAGAGAGTGGGAATCCTAAAATTTTGATTTTCAGAAAATTAGATTATTTAGTGCAATTGTCTCAATTTTGTTGAGAGTTATCAGAAAATCATCAATTGATAAAGTGATTGCCAAATCGAGATATTTGAGCTAAAAATACATACCAGTTGCAAAATCATTGAAACTGTCCACGACTGGTGTTGTATCATCCCAATAGCACTGCGATGGATCATTAGAAAAACAGTACAAGCCGATCCAGATGGCGTGGGCCTGGCCGTTGACAATTTTTTCGATAGCGTGGTCATCCTGAAATTCATAGAAGGTATAATTTTCAAGATAAGGGACATATCTACAGTAACGGTCAATCAGATGTACAAAAACGAAATTTCAGTCAATTTTCGGCTATTTCCAAAATTTTAGTAAATGCAAAGTTTTCAATCTAACTCCAGAAAATGACTCCAGAAAATGCCAAAAATATTTTATTGGCTGGTACTGTATCTACAGTAGCCTAGCCTAGATAGTGTAACCTTACAGCTACAGTAACCCCAATGACAGGCGTAGTAATTCTATAGTTACAGTATTGTTAGCTTCATCTACAGTTTTTTTGGCTCTTTATGACAAGGGGGCCCATGAGAAAAGGGGGGCCCATGGGAAAAGGGGGGCCCAAGTCAAAAGGGGGGCCCATGAGAATAGGGGGGCCAAGGGTAAAAATGTGTACTAAGTTAAGATTTACTTATTTTTTCAAGTTTAGTGACTGTTTCCATTAAAATTTCGAACTTTGAACACTTTTCATAATTTTTTGAAATTTTCAGTTTCGGTCATTTTTTGCACATTTTTCGTTCATTTTTTTGTTACTAAGCCTGAAAAAAGTCTAGACTAGCTGAATAACTTCAAATTTCACAGTTAAAATGCAAAAAATACTGTTGTTCATGCAAAAAACCGACCTAAACTGAAATTTTTTAAAGTTATTAATTTTTGTGGAAACAACGAAATTTTCATAGAAACATCCAAAAAACTTCGAAAAATTGGTAAATCTTAACTTAGTCCACATTTTTCAACTTGGGTCCCCCCTTTTCACTTGGGCCCCCCCTATTCTCATGGGCCCCCCCTTTTGACTTGGGCCCCCCCTTTTCCCATGGGCCCCCCCCCCTTTTCTCATGGCCCCCCCCCCTTGTCATAAAGAGCCGTTTTTTTCTTATCCCTATTACTCTTGTCCGAAACCAATGCACGTTGCGGCCGAGAAAATAGCGGTGGGCGGAGCTTAGGTCCCGCAGAGAAAACACTACTGTATTTTTAAAATTATTGCACGCGCCTTTAATACAGTACCTCAAAAATTATCGAATTTTTGCCTTTTTCTCTTATTTTTTCGCTTGTTTCTGTCTAATTTTGTCTAATTCTTATAAATCTTTAATTTATTTCCCTTTAAAAACAGAAAAACAGCCAAAAATGGGCCCTAAATAAAAAATCGCTCGGGGTACGGTATTAAAGGCGCATGCGTCATTTGTTGTTTTCGCTATGGGACCGACGATGCGATTTTGAGTGAATTTTCGGCCGCAACGTGCATTGATTTCGGACGAGAGTAATAACATAACATTAAAAAATTTAGCTATAGCTACAGTAATCTTATTGGAATGACTTATCCTGTGGACCATGCACACGCCGCCAAAAAGTGTATGTCGTATGGAGCAACTTTGAGCACACCGAAAAATGCAATTGTAAGTTTTATCTTTAGGATTTCCAACTTGACATAATAGTTTCAGGATAACCGCGCTCTAGCGAACTTTGTCAAAGGAAATTCATTTGTGTGGATCGGAATCTTTTGTGTCGACAGTGACCCAGCGAAGTGCTATTGGGATGATTCTACAGGGGCCGTTGAAAGCTTCAATAGTTTCTCACCAGGTGAGCTGGATTAATGTAAACACTCTAATAGAACACCACCCTACTCATGATTGATTGAAAGTTCTCCTTCTTATCGGATCTCAGTGAGAGTGTGGTCTAGAAAGAGCTGAGAAAATTTTACGGTACTCTGTTTTTAGTTTCAGAAGTTAAAATACTTGAATGAAAACCCGGAAACTTAATACAAATTCCTGTTTCCCGTGAGAGATGTTGAAAAAGTGATTAACTGATAAAATATTGGCATTATTATGCTACATGTTTTATCACTTTTCTGAATTTCCGAATTTCCGAATTTCAGAATTTCTGAATTTCTGAATTTCTGAATTTCTGAATTTCTGAATCTCCGAATTTCTCAATTTTTCAATTTTTCTGAACTTCTTAACTTTTTCCTCTTTCAGGATTCCCAGAAGTCGACATCGGCCAATGCGTATATCTAGTCACTGACGGAACACTGGCTGGAAAATGGCTCAATGGACAGTGCAGTGATGAACCAAAGCAATATGTTTGCGAGCTTCCAACTACAGTAGTACCAGGTGAGAAATGTACAGTAATACAGTACTCGTAGTGGAAAATAGTCAAACTTGAAATCTAGAAAAAATAGTCGAGAGTTTTTCGATTTGTCTGAGAGTTAGAGTGTTGAATTTCTAAAATTCCAAAATCCTTATTTTTTAGTTTTTCAATTTTTTTTTCGATAACTACACTGTTGAATTTCTTAAATTTCGTAAACTTTCCACTAACTTTTTTTCTGAATTTCACAAATAAACGACAATAGGGCATTTTCAGAATTTTTCAAAAGTTTAGAAAACTCTCCATTTTTTGGACTTTCCTGATTTTCTGAATTTTCTAAACTTCCAGAAATTTTTAAACTCTAACGCTTCGATTTTTAAATTTCCCTTTTTCAGAAATTCAGATATTCGAAAATTCAGATATTCGAAAATTCAGATATTCGAAAATTCAGAAATTCAGAAATTCAGAAATTCAGAGCTTCAGAAATTCAGAGCTTCAGAAATTCAGAGCTTCAGAAATTCAGAAATTCAGAAATTCAGAAATTCAGAAATTCAGAAATTCAGAAATTCAGAAATTCAGAAATTCAGAAATTCGAAAATTCAGATATTCGAAAATTCAGATATTCGAAAATTCAGAAAATCAGAAATTCAGAAATTCAGAAATTCAGAAATTCAGAAATTCAGAAATTCAGAAAATCAGAAATTCAGAAATTCAGAAATTCAGAAATTCGGAAATTCAGAAATTCAGAGCTTCAGAAATTCAGAGCTTCAGAAATTCAGAGCTTCAGAAATTCAGAGCTTCAGAAATTCAGAAATTCAGAAATTCAGAAATTCAGAAATTCAGAAATTCAGAAATTCAGAAATTCAGAAATTCAGAAATTCGAAAATTCAGATATTCGAAAATTCAGATATTCGAAAATTCAAAAAATCGAGAAATTCAGATATTCGAAAATTCAGATATTCGAAAATTCAGATATTCGAAAATTCAGATATTCGAAAATTCAGAAATTCAGAAATTCAGAAATTCAGAAATTCAGAAATTCAGAAATTCAGAGCTTCAGAAATTCAGAGCTTCAGAAATTCAGAGCTTCAGAAATTCAGAGCTTCAGAAATTCAGAGCTTCAGAAATTCAGAAATTCAGAAATTCAGAAATTCAGAGCTTCAGAAATTCAGAGCTTCAGAAATTCAGAAATTCAGAAATTCAGAAATTCAGAAATTCAGAAATTCGAAAATTCAGATATTCGAAAATTCAGATATTCGAAAATTCAGATATTCGAAAATTCAAAAAATCGAGAAATTCAGATATTCGAAAATTCAGATATTCGAAAATTCAGATATTCGAAAATTCAGATATTCGAAAATTCAGATATTCGAAAATTCAGAAATTCAGAAATTCAGAAATTCAGAAATTCAGAAATTCAGAAATTCAGAAATTCAGAAATTCAGAAATTCAGAAATTCAGAAATTCAGAAATTCAGAAATTCAGAAATTCAGAAATTCAGAAATTCAGAAATTCAGAAATTCAGAAATTCAGAAATTCAGAAATTCAGAAATTCAGAAATTCAGAAATTCAGAAATTCAGAAATTCAGAAATTCAGAAATTCAGAAATTCAGAAATTCAGAAATTCAGAAATTCAGAAATTCAGAAATTCAGAAATTCAGAAATTCAGAAATTCAGAAATTCAGAAATTCAGAAATTCAGAAATTCAGAAATTCAGAAATTCAGAAATTCAGAAATTCAGAAATTCAGAAATTCAGAAATTCAGAAATACAGAAATAAGAAAATTCAGAAATTCAGAAATTCAGAAATTCAGAAATTCAGAAATTCAGAAATTCAGAAATTCAGAAATTCAGAAATTCAGAAATTCAGAAATTCAGAAATTCAGAAATTCAGAAATTCAGAAATTCAGAAATTCAGAAATTCAGAAATTCAGAAATTCAGAAATTCAGAAATTCAGAAATTCAGAAATTCAGAAATTCAGAAATTCAGAAATTCAGAAATTCAGAAATACAGAAATAAGAAAATTCAGAAATTCAGAAATTCAGAAATTCAGAAATTCAGAAATTCAGAAATTCAGAAATTCAGAAATTCAGAAATTCAGAAATTCAGAAATTCAGAAATTCAGAAATTCAGAAATTCAGAAATTCAGAAATTCAGAAATTCAGAAATTCAGAAATTCAGAAATTCAGAAATTCAGAAATTCAGAAATTCAGAAATTCAGAAATTCAGAAATTCAGAAATTCAGAAATTCAGAAATTCAGAAATTCAGAAATTCAGAAATTCAGAAATTCAGAAATTCAGAAATTCAGAAATTCAGAAATTCAGAAATTCAGAAATTCAGAAATTCAGAAATTCAGAAATTCAGAAATTCAGAAATTCAGAAATTCAGAAATTCAGAAATTCAGAAATTCAGAAATACAGAAATAAGAAAATTCAGAAATTCAGAAATTCAGAAATTCAGAAATTCAGAAATTCAGAAATTCAGAAATTCAGAAATTCAGAAATTCAGAAATTCAGAAATTCAGAAATTCAGAAATTCAGAAATTCAGAAATTCAGAAATTCAGAAATTCAGAAATTCAGAAATTCAGAAATTCAGAAATTCAGAAATTCAGAAATTCAGAAATTCAGAAATTCAGAAATTCAGAAATTCAGAAATTCAGAAATACAGAAATAAGAAAATTCAGAAATTCAGAAATTCAGAAATTCAGAAATTCAGAAATTCAGAAATTCAGAAATTCAGAAATTCAGAAATTCAGAAATTCAGAAATTCAGAAATTCAGAAATTCAGAAATTCAGAAATTCAGAAATTCAGAAATTCAGAAATTCAGAAATTCAGAAATTCAGAAATTCAGAAATTCAGAAATTCAGAAATTCAGAAATTCAGAAATTCAGAAATTCAGAAATTCAGAAATTCAGAAATTCAGAAATTCAGAAATTCAGAAATTCAGAAATTCAGAAATTCAGAAATTCAGAAATTCAGAAGTTCAGAAATTCAGAAATTCAGAAATTCAGAAATTCAGAAATTCAGAAATTCAGAAATTCAGAAATTCAGAAATTCAGAAATTCAGAAATTCAGAAATTCAGAAATTCAGAAATTCAGAAATTCAGAAATTCAGAAATTCAGAAATTCAGAAATTCAGAAATTCAGAAATTCAGAAATTCAGAAATTCAGAAATTCAGAAATTCAGAAATTCAGAAATTCAGAAATTCAGATATTCGAAAATTCAGAAATTCAGAAATTCAGAAATTCAGAAATTCAGAAATTCAGAAATTCAGAAATTCAGAAATTCAGAAATTCAGAGCTTCAGAAATTCAGAAATTCAGAAATTCAGAAATTCAGAAATTCAGAAATTCAGAAATTCAGAAATTCAGAAATTCAGATATTCGAAAATTCAGAAATTCAGAAATTCAGAAATAAGAAAATTCAGAAATTCAGAAATTCAGAAATTCAGAAATTCAGAAATTCAGAGCTTCAGAAATTCAGAAATTCAGAAATTCAGAAATTCAGAGCTTCAGAAATTCAGAGCTTCAGAAATTCAGAAATTCAGAAATTCAGAAATTCAGAAATTCAGAAATTCAGAAATTCAGAAATTCAGAAATTCAGAAATTCAGAAATTCAGAAATTCAGAAATTCAGAAATTCAGAAATTCAGAAATTCAGAAATTCAGAAATTCAGAAATTCAGAAATTCAGAAATTCAGAAATTCAGAAATTCAGAAATTCAGAAATTCAGAAATTCAGAAATTCAGAAATTCAGAAATTCAGAAATTCAGAAATTCAGAAATTCAGAAATTCAGAAATTCAGAAATTCAGAAATTCAGAAATTCAGAAATTCAGAAATTCAGAAATTCAGAAATTCAGAAATTCAGAAATTCAGAAATTCAGAAATTCAGAAATTCAGAAATTCAGAAATTCAGAAATTCAGAAATTCAGAAATTCAGAAATTCAGAAATTCAGAAATACAGAAATAAGAAAATTCAGAAATTCAGAAATTCAGAAATTCAGAAATTCAGAAATTCAGAAATTCAGAAATTCAGAAATTCAGAAATTCAGAAATTCAGAAATTCAGAAATTCAGAAATTCAGAAATTCAGAAATTCAGAAATTCAGAAATTCAGAAATTCAGAAATTCAGAAATTCAGAAATTCAGAAATTCAGAAATTCAGAAATTCAGAAATTCAGAAATTCAGAAATTCAGAAATTCAGAAATTCAGAAATTCAGAAATTCAGAAATTCAGAAATTCAGAAATTCAGAAGTTCAGAAATTCAGAAATTCAGAAATTCAGAAAATCCAAAAAAAAATCTATATTTTTTAGCACCCTACACTTGCAAAAACAACTACAACGGCTTCTGCTCCTCTCAGGGGACATTGGCGGGAAAATGGATCAGTGGAGATTGTGATATGGATAAGCTAGCGTATATTTGTGAACTACCGTATACCCATGCAGGTCAGAGATTCAGGAATTCAGGGATTCGGGAATTCAGGAATTCAGGATTCCGGGAATTCAGGAATTCAGAAATTCAGAAATTCAGAAATTCAGAAATTCAGAAATTCAGAAATTCAGAAATTCAGAAATTCAGAAATTCAGAAAATCCAAAAAAAAATCTATATTTTTTAGCACCCTACACTTGCAAAAACAACTACAACGGCTTCTGCTACTATTTCAACGACCCTCTTCCATTTGCCGAAGCTCAACAGCTCTGTGAAAAAGAATGTGGAAACCTGGTTTCAGTGCTTTCGGCCCAAGAGAATCGCTATTTAAACACCATGGTGGCACCTAATCAAAACTTCTTCATTGGAGCCAATTATTCGGAGAGAAGCTGGAAAGATGGATCCAAGTGGGACTACACCAATGTTGATTCTGACTACGTGTCAGATAACGAGAATTGCTTGGCAATTTCCAACGGACCATCTAATGACGTGGCATCTGGAGCCTGGTACAGTGTGCCTTGTACTGAGCCCCGTAGATTTGTGTGCAAGCTGGATGCTTCTATTAAGTGCGATAATCCAGTTACTACAATGAGCCCACCGATTGATCACCCATCCGGATGTAATCAAGGTCTTCTGATGTTTTCTGGAGTCATCACTTCCCCAGACTACCCGCGACCCTCCTTTAATGGACCTCTTTGCACGTATTCTCTTGCTACAGCATCCGGAAGCAGAATTTTCCTCAAATTCACGGAATTTTTCAATGGTTATTCTGATGAAATTACAGTCTACGATAGCGATGGTAAAACTAGACTCGGAGCCTATTCGGGAACTAATGGCCCGTTTTCTGTCCAGTCTACCGGAAATACGATGACTGTTAAGACCAGTGGAAACACTTACAACGCACGTGTATTATTTAAAGCGTCGTTTGCTTCTGTTTGATTTTTTTTTGTTGGATGAAATTTCCCAAAATTAATAAAGAGTTCTTTTTTCTAGAGAGTTTTGAGCTTTGAGAAATGAATTCAATTTTGTCGAAAAAAAAAACAATGATGATGAAATTGAGAGCTGAGAACATTGGGAATATTCAGTTGAGCTATAAAATATTAAACTTCCTAAGAGCCCATGCGCCTTTACAGGTCAAAAATCACATCGGAAAAAATATGGAAGTTGTTTGAATTTATTTTGAAGTCAATTTGCAAGGAATTTTGACCATAAAACTTGAATAGAGATAAATAAACTGTAACTAAACAGAATACCTCTTTCAGACAACCATGTGGATCATACATCGAAGACAATGAAGAGAATGTGGCCCTGAACAATTACAAGACCCGTCTTTGCAAATTGCATAACTCGGGCAAGAGCACCTTCTGCCCCAATGGAGCTAACTGCAGGTTTGCTCATGGGGTAGAAGAGCTCCGGTCAAACGGTTCAGTCCCAGACCACCAGGTCCTTAAAAAGGTTATAAGACAATTCTATGTCGTAACTGTGCCCCTGGAGGTTCCTGAGACTGTCCGTACAGACTGACTTTCTCACCATCAACACCTGTGCAACAACCACAGCTGGAGGCCAACATCAAATTGGAAGGTCAGACAATTCAATGTGGAACATCCGAATAGGAAGGACTACCACGACTTGCAAAGGAATAACGACGATGGGGATGGTTTCGTATGTGCAGGACATCGTGTAGCAGATGAGAAGGACCGGAGGGACCAAGGCATGGCTGGAAGTCGGGAGAGGAACCCACTCTGAATTCCCAGCGATGAAGACCCACTTGCTGAATAATTGTCATCTATTCCACCGGATGTTCTTTTGTCCCTATTATCGGTAAAGATAGTATTTTGGAGGTTTCTGTTGTTTGAGATATGTTCCGTTTTTGATTATTTTGGCTATTTCTGATAATTCATGTTTATTTTGCCTATTTTCAAATGTAATATACTGAAACTCAATAAATGATGATAAGCTGAAAATGCACTGTTAAATTTGAACATTTTCAACAATGATATAGAAAAAAAGGAGATTTTTGCTCCTGGGAAAAACATTGACCATCAGGATACGGTCAATAAGAGCGCAGATGTCTTAACTTGATACAGTATACCGGAAGAGATGGTAATTAGTGAGAAGGTGAAGGAGTAAAAGGGCGGGAACTCCTCTCAAGAATCAATGTCCGACTATCTGGGACAAAACCAATCGTTACTTAATTCATTTGCGTTCTACAGATCAGAGATGAACGGAATACCGTACTCTTTATTGTTTCTCTTTTTTCTTACGCCTAATTTTTTGTTCCTTATTTCTCTAAACCATTTTTATCAGAAAACTTTCAGTCCCATGACATTTTTCAATTCTCTTGAATCACTATGTTAAAACATGCACTTTCAAATTTTTGGCTTCTAACAGAACGATTCTTTCAGATTCAAGAATCATGTGCCCACCGACCACCTTTGGAGCCGCTTCCCAATTCTTCTTCGCATCGGAGATGATGTTCTCCATGCCACCACCGTGAGTTTTTTGAAGAAGTTTAATGATAGATTTCATATTATGATAAATTAGAAGTTGAAAGAATTAAACTACAAACGTATTATACTACAAAGTTTCAATCGAATTGGAATTTTTGTTTCTATTACAGCTTCCTCCCAACAATGTCAATGGCTGTTCCAATGCAGCAGTATGGACATGGATATTATCCTCAACCGTAAGTTTTTTTTTTCGTTTCGAAAATTTTACTGAATTTGCTAAATACTCTAATTCTGGAACATTTTCGAAATACCAAATTGAACTCATTATTTTTGAGTAACCAGCTTCAAAAGTAGTACAAAAAATTTATTTTTAGTTGAGTCAGAAAATATTAGACTTCCAAAGGGCCCATGCGCTTTTAGATACCAAAACTCCTATCGGAAAAGAAGTTGGCAATTGTTTGATTTTATTTTACAGGAGATTTGCATGAAAGTCTGATCATAAAAAATTTGATAGAGATAAATAAACTATGACTAAATATAATATCTTTTTCAGACAACCATGTGGATCATACAGTGAGGAAAACAAGGAGAACGCAGGGCCGAGCACTTTCAAGACCCGGCTCTGCAAGTTATACAACTCGGGAAAGAGCACTGTCTGTCCTCATGGAGCTGCATGCCGGTTTGCCCATGGGGTCGAAGACCTCCGGTCAAACGGCTCATTCCCAGACCAACAGGTAGCTAGCAAAAGTTACAAGACTATTTTGTGTCGTAACTTTGCTCCTGGAGGATCTGGTGATTGTCCGTATAGACTGGCTTGTCAGTATATCCATCCTAGTGATGGTTTGCTGTTCAAGTTCTGTCATGCTGATACGCCCGAGTTTAAGGTGCTGAAGGGACAGCACCAGGAGGAAATTCAATAGCTTCATGTAAGTTGAACATAGTTTAGTAGAAATTTCTAATGAATTCTTCATTCCAGGCACAAAGAATGATGGCCGCACCGAGTCAACAATTCCAATTGGAGGCTGCGATCAACTGGAAGGTCAGGAACTTCAATGCTGGACATCCCAACGGCAAGGACTACCACGACCTCCACGGAATGACAACAATGGGAATGGTATCGTATGTGCAGGACATCGTGCAGCAGATGAGGAGGACTGGATCGAAGAAGTCGTGGCTGGAAGTCGGCAGAGGGACTCACTCAGCCAATGGATTCCCAGCGATGAAAACCCATTTGATGAATAATTGTCACTTATTCCCCAGTTGCTCATTTGTCCCTATTATTGGTAACGATGGTATTTTGGAGGTTACTGTTGTTTGAGATAATTTTCTTTGATTATTTTCGATATCTTTGTTGATTTTTTTTGCCTATTTTGAAATTGAATATTCCTGAAAAATTGAATAAATAATGTAAGCTGAAAATGTATTGTTAAATCAAAACAGATTTGTCCTCGAAACAGAAAAAAAGGGGGGGGTTTATCTCCTGGGAAAAAAATTGACCATCGGGGTACGGTCAAAAAGAGCGCAGTTGTCTTATCTTGGTACAGTATACCGGAAGAGAGGATAATTAGTGAAAAGGTGAAGGAGAAAACAAGAGAGGGACTTATGGATCACTGTTAGACTATCTGGGAAAACCAGTCATTCCATGTTTCAAGTTTTGTAACATCCATTTGATTTTTTTTCATTTTGAAATTAATAGAAACTTGAAAGAAAGATATTTTGCCATAAAAATCTTTATTCCAAATTTCAAACAATAAATAAGTCAAACTTAATTAAAATCCCCAAAAAAAAATCATCTCGAAAAAGAGTACGGTGTATATCTGGCACTGAATCCAGCCGACCCTTTGGTAGATCCAGTTTTGAACGTAACTAACATTGTATTTCCACTCGAGACCAATGCAAATGCATCCTTTTGACCAGTAAAACTTCCCAACATCTGACTATTCTCAGAAGCCCCATCATAAACCTTCACAAAATCCTTCCCAGATTCCAATTGGAAATCGCTAAACCTCAAAAGAATATTGAACGATCCAAGGGTACTTAATTGGTATGAACATGACTGGAATCCAGAGTACGGTAGAGGGAAATCAGGGGAGGAGATGACTCCAGGAGCCAGAAGAAGGCTATTATTGCAGAATGATGGATTGTAAGGGACTGGAGTGACTTGGACCACTGGCTGATTAGGAGGACACTTGGTTCCAGTGGGTCTTTTGCAAATGAAGGCGTTGGCTTGGTAGCAATTCATACTTAACCAGAATCCAGAAGCCACTGAGCTAGATTTGGAGTTAGACATCGTCATACAGTTAGGTCCGTGGGAATATGAGGGATCTATGTTGTTATAAGACCACTGAGAGCCGTCGATCCAGTTGAAGACGTTGGGAAGGGGCCACATGCCTCCGATATAAATGTTATATCCGGAAATTAAGCGATTGGAGAGGGTTGCTAGGTAACGGTTCTCGTTTGGGGAATGGATTGAGGCTAGGTTTCCACATTCCTTTTCGCATTTCTCCTGAGCTTGAGTGAATGGTAATGGAGCATCATAGAAGGAGTAGCAGTGACCATTGTAGTTGTATTGACAGTCGTCTGGAAGTTTTAGAATTTTGGAATTTTGGATTTCCGAATTTCTGAATTTCTGAATTTCTGAATTTCTGAATTTCTGAACTCCTGAATTTCTGAATTTCCGAATTTCTGAATTTCCAGGAATTTCTTAATTTCTGAATTTCTGAATTTCTGAATTTCTGCATTTCTGTATTTCTGAATTTCTGAATTTCTAAATTTCTGAATTTCTGAATTTCTGAATTTCTGAATTTCTGAATTTCTGAATTTCTGAATTTCCGAATTTCTGAATTTCTGAATTTCTGAATTTCTGAATTTCTGAATTTCTGAATTTCTGAATTTCTGAATTTCTGAATTCCTAAATTCCTGAATTCCTGGATTCCTGAATTTCTGAATTCCTGAATCCTCGATCTATTCACCTGCATGGGTATACGGTAGTTCACAAATATACGCCAGCTTATCCATATCACAATCTCCACTGATCCATTTACCAGCCAATGTCCCCTGCGAAGAATAGTACACACATTTTCCAACGTCAACATGCGGAAAACCTGAAAAATCGAAATTTAAGACAATCTTTGACAGTCTTATCAGTGCTAGTTAGTGATAAGACGTCACTTGAGACCAAAAAGACAAAAAAATGTTCAATTCAAAAATTTTTTTATCTCTTACCAGGAGCAAAATTACTGTAGAGCTCCGCAGATCCAGTGGAATCATCCCAGAGACATTTAGATGGGTCACTATCCAAACAGAACAGTCCCATCCAGATGGTATTTGCTGAAGTGCTGGCTACAGTACTGATAGCGTGGTTGTCCTGAAAAATTGAATTTTAGAGATTATGGGATCTCAGAATCTCAGAATCTCAGAATCTCAGAATTTCAGAATCTCAGAGTCTCAGAATCTCAGAATCTCAGAATCTCAGAATCTCAGAATCTCAGAATCTCAGAATCTCAGAATCTCAGAATCTCAGAATTTCAGAATCTCAGAATCTCAGAATCTCAGAATCTCAGAATCTCAGAATCTCAGAATCTCAGAATTCCAGAAGTTCAGAATTCCAGAAGTTCAGAATCTCAGAATCTCAGAATCTCAGAATCCCAGAATCTCAGAATCTCAGAATCTCAGAATTCCAGAAGTTCAGAATTCCAGAAGTTCAGAATCTCAGAATCTCAGAATCTCAGAATCCCAGAATCTCAGAATCTCAGAATCTCAGAATCTCAGAATCTCAGAATCTCAGAATCTCAGAATCTCAGAATCTCAGAATCTCAGAATCTCAGAATCTCAGAATTCCAGAAGTTCAGAATTCCAGAAGTTCAGAATCTCAGAATCTCAGAATCTCAGAATCCCAGAATCTCAGAATCTCAGAATCTCAGAATTTCAGAATCTCAGAATCTCAGAATTTCAGAATCTCAGACTCTCAGAACCTCAGAATCTCAGAATCTCAGAATCTCAAAATCTCAGAATCTCAAAATCTCAAGAATCTCAGAATCTCAGAATCTCAGAATCTCAGAATCTCAGAATCTCAGAATCTCAGAATCTCAGAATCTCAGAATCTCAGAATCTCAGAATTTCAGAATCTCCGAATTTCAGAATCTCCGAATTTCAGAATCTCAGAATTTCAGAATCTCAGAATTTCAGAATCTCCGAATTTCAGAATCTCAGAATTTTTAGAAAAAACTCACAATAGCATTTTTAACCGTAACCAGCGTTGCTCCAACCTCCATACAATTTCTCTCGGCATTCTGATAAGTGACCTTATCAGTGAAAAGTTTCAAACATTTATTATTGACCAAAGTGTATCCATTTGTGCATATTGGATCACTTGGAAGGGACCAGGAGTACTGTAGAAGTGCCAGGAAAATTAGTTTTTTGAGCATTTTTTGGCTGAAAAAAATTGATTTTTTGAAATTTCAGACATAGATTACTGTAGAATCGTTAGAAAAAGAAAGAAAAAAGACCAGGAATACGGTAGAATTGCTAGAAAATCACTAGAAAACATTAATGATCTTCAGAACTGAATAAAAAAGTTCTAGGCTCTGAAAACCTTATAAAGAAGACAATCAATGATAATTATGATGTCAAAAAAGAGGCTTTACGATCATGACACATTTTTTGACATTTTTTTGAGTTTTCAAGATCAAAAGTTTGGAAAATTTGAGTTTTGCTTTTTTTCCCAAAAGAAGTGTTATCAATTTTAAACCTGGATTAAAGAGTACTTGAAACAATGAATCATGATTTTTTTTGGTTGAAAATGATATGACATTTTTCCCATTTTTTTATTTTCTGAAATTCCGAAATTTATATATATGAAATTCTGAGATTCTGAGGTTTTGAGATTCTGAGATTCTGAGATTCTGAGATTCTGAGATTCTGAGATTCTGAGATTCTGAGATTCTGAGATTCTGAGATTCTGAGATTCTGAGATTCTGAGATTCTGAGATTCTGAGATTCTGAGATTCTGAGATTCTGAGATTCTGAGATTCTGAGATTTTGAGAATCTGAGATTCTGAGATTCTGAGGTTCTGAAATTCTGAAATTCTGAGAATCTGAGATTCTGAGATTCTGAGGTTCTGAAATTCTGAAATTCTGAGATTTTGAGATTCTGATGAGATTCTGAGATTCTGAGATTCCGAGATTCTGAGATTCTGAGATTCTGAGATTCTAAGATTCTGAGATTCTGAGATTCTGAGATTCTGAGATTCTGAAATTCTGAGAGTCTGAGATTCTAAGATTCTGAGATTCTGAACTTCTGAGATTCTGAGATTCTGAGATTCTGAGATTCTGAGATTCTGATATTCTGATATTCCGAAAATCTGTAATTTTAAAAATTCTGATTTTCTGAATTTGTTGTGTATTTCTGAAAATGCTCATATTTTTTTTAATTTTTGAATTCCAAAAGAAACATTCCCAATAACGATTTTTGATTTTTCTATAATTTCAAAACCCTTGCAACATTTGCAAGACAAATTCATCAAAATTTTCGTTTCGAAACACACTGAAAAAACGTTTTTTCTTCCTATATAAACTGCTCTGATAAGAAAACTGCTCACTCTTCCCCTTCCCAACATGAAGCAACTCCAAATTATTCTCTTCTCTGCTTTTTTAGTTTTTTGGGTTTCTTCAAGCACTCCGATTTGCACAAATGGATTCACTCTGGTTAACAACAAGTGTCTAAAACTATTCACAAATGTGTCAACCTATCGAGCCGCCGAAAAATCATGCATGGATTATGGAGCAACTTTGGTGACAGCCAAGAATTCTATTGTAAGATTTTTTTTTCAGAAATTTTATATTATAAAACAGACGAAATTTCCTACAATTCTGTCTAAAAATCACATTTCTAGCGCTTCTAGGAACCGAGATAGAGACTCTCCAAGTTCAGGAGGCTAGAGACGCAGACAACGAGACACGCTGCGTCTCTAACCTCGGAAAGTTCTAATGACCGTATCTCGAGTTCTAGATGACTTAGAAAGTTGGTTTCTGAACAGAATTGTAGGGTTTCAAATGGATTTTTTGCATTCGCAGAATGTTCTAAAAATTCTTTGCTTGCCGGTTGCTGAGACACGCCCGTTTTTGGCCTATTTTTGTTTTGACCCACTGAAAATTCAAAATTTTCGAAAATTTTCCAGGACAACCGAGCAATCACCACATTCGTTGGCTCAGCAGCTTCTTTGATTTGGATCGGACTGTACTGTTTGGAAAGTTCCCCATCCAGATGTCTTTGGGATGATGCTACTGGAGCCGCCGACTTTTATAATAGTTTTTCAAGCGGTTGGTTTTGATTTTTTGAGTGTTAATTTCGGTTTGATTGGCGGAAGACACGGGGTCTTTGGCATCACTGATAAGAATAATCTTTAGGTTTTCCCCTCGTCGACATTGGGAAATGTGTTTACTATTCGACGCAAGGTGCATTGGCTGGAAAATGGTTGAGCGGTGATTGTGATAACGAGCCGAGAGCATACGTTTGCGAATTGCCGAGTACACATGCAGGTGGGGAATAGTGTGACAGGACAATAAGATCGCCTGTCATATTCTTCTATTAGGTTTATTAATTATTCCGGACGCGGACAGATTGTTTACTCCTATTGCCCTTTCCCCCTTCTATTGTTTGTCCCGATTGCCATCTCGTCGTTACAACAATCCTATCTATTCAGTCTTAACCCTCGCATCGGTCGCGAGCGGTTGCCTCCGGGCAGCCGTCTCGTTATACCGACTTATCAATAAAGATTCTGGCCAGAAACACGGGTTTATATTCACATCTACCAAAAACCACTCAAACGAGATAGAAGAATGACGCCTTCTATCATTAGCGTTTGAAATGGAAGTCCCACCAGTAGAGAAAACTGACGGTGCGTCTCACGAACCATTCCCAGTCAGTTATTCTCGCGAATTCTTGTCGTAGAGATTCAGTACTATGAGCTGAGTGCTACCGCTATACACCACGGAACCACCCTAAAAAGGAAGTACCCTAAAGGGGACCAGCCTAAGGGAACCGATAGCCCCACCCAATTATGCCCTAGTATTCTGGTATTTTCTTCTATTCACTAATCTATAATATTCCTACGAGAGCAGTTCGGGAGATTTTTTTTGTTTTGGATCAAGGTCGGGAGTCGTTTGGAAATGGATTGGACATCTGCGTTCAAAAAGTGGACAGCAATTGCAAGGCCTACGATGTATGTTAGTCACTGTGAGCAGGATATTATGCAATCTGTTGTTCTTAGTTTTATAATCTTTGACCATGTTGATATCTGAAAATAGCACATGCGCGGTTAGTAAGTCTCAGGTAGCACATGCGCGGAAATTGAGCGCATGTAATTAATTGTATTTATCTACCCATCAGATTAATTTTTATTAAATAAGACTCTAGTGCATTACACCTTCAATGGTAATACGACGCAAAATTAGCGAATCAGAGAGGGACTAATGATTGCTCCTTAACAAAATATCTTCCTAAAATTACCCATTTTTTAATTGTATTGGTCACCGCCCCAACCCAACGCCGTGTGAGCCTTAAGTGAATTCGGCAAATAGCGTAAGATTGGACAATTTTTAAATGTATAATCTGTATTCTTTAACTATTTGATTTTTGAACTTTGGTATTTCTTGAATTTTCTGATTGTTAGGTCTTTTGTGAGCTGTTTCTATTCTCGACCCGTCTATCAACTAGAGAAACACTTTTCCGGGACCTCATTGTTTCTTCTGGTTATAGCTCCGAGGACGAAGCTGCTTTCAAAAGAGAGGGAGGATGCCACAAATCTTTGTGGTGTCAATCTTTTTGCGAAAAGTGTTTCCAGCCGAACCAAGAAATAAATTTTTCTATAGGTTCGGGGACGAACCTGCTTTTCCCAAAGGGAAGGGGATGTGACAGGACAATAAGATCGCCTGTCATATTCTTCTATTAGGTTTATTAATTATTCCGGACGCGGACAGATTGTTTACTCCTATTGCCCTTTCCCCCTTCTATTGTTTGTCCCGATTGCCATCTCGTCGTTACAACAATCCTATCTATTCAGTCTTAACCCTCGCATCGGTCGCGAGCGGTTGCCTCCGGGCAGCCGTCTCGTTATACCGACTTATCAATAAAGATTCTGGCCAGAAACACGGGTTTATATTCACATCTACCAAAAACCACTCAAACGAGATAGAAGAATGACGCCTTCTATCATTAGCGTTTGAAAATAGGGTGTTTTTCGTATGTGTGTAGGTTGATGAAACTGTGATTATGAATTTCGAAACAGGAATTGAAAAAATATTTGATCCTAAAACTTTTCCAATAGCATTTTTTGGATTTTGAAGATTTCCAATGAGATTTTTGGCGGAAAATTTTTTAATTTATAGATTTCGGAAGCTTTTTTGAAAATTCGAAATCCTAGATAATGCGAAACTCAAAAATTCCCTTTGATCGGGATGTTCCAAAAATCGGATGTTCGGAAAATTAGAAAATCGAAACTTCATCCTTAGAAATTTAGAACTTTCCAGAAATTAAAACATTTCCAAAAATTCAAAAAATCAGAAACGCCGAGTTTTGGAAATTCAGAAATTCAGAAATTCAGAAATTCAGAAATTCAGAAATTCAGAAATTCAGAAATTCAGAAATTCAAAAAATCAGAAACGCCGAGTTTTGGAAATTCAGAAATTCAGAAATTCAGAAATTCAGAAATTCAGAAATTCAGAAATTCAGAAATTCAGAAATTCAGAAATTCAGAAATTCAGAAATTCAGAAATTCAGAAATTCAGAAATTCAGAAATTCAGAAATTCAGAAATTCAGAAATTCAGAAATTCAGAAATTCAGAAATTCAGAAATTCAGAAATTCAGAAATTCAGAAATTCAGAAATTCAGAAATTCAGAAATTCAGAAATTCAGAAATTCAGAAATTCAGAAATTCAGAAATTCAGAAATTCAGAAATTCAGAAATTCAGAAATTCAGAAATTCAGAAATTCAGAAATTCAGAAATTCAGAAATTCAGAAATTCAGAAATTCAGAAATTCAGAAATCCAGAAATTCAGAAATTCAGAAATTCAGAAATTCAGAAATTCAGAAATTCAGAAATTCAGAAATTCAGAAATTCAGAAATTCAGAAATTCAGAAATTCAGAAATTCAGAAATTCAGAAATTCAGAAATTCAGAAATTCAGAAATTCAGAAATTCAGAAATTCAGAAATTCAGAAATTCAGAAATTCAGAAATTCAGAAATTCAGAAATTCAGAAATTCAGAAATTCAGAAATTCAGAAATTCAGAAATTCAGAAATTCAGAAATTCAGAAATTCAGAAATTCAGAAATTCAGAAATTCAGAAATTCAGAAATTCAGAAATTCAGAAATTCAGAAATTCAGAAATTCAGAAATTCAGAAATTCAGAAATTCAGAAATTCAGAAATTCAGAAATTCAGAAATCCAGAAATTCAGAAATTCAGAAATTCAGAAATTCAGAAATTCAGAAATTCAGAAATTCAGAAATTCAGAAATTCAGAAATTCAGAAATTCAGAAATTCAGAAATTCAGAAATTCAGAAATTCAGAAATTTAGAAATTCAGAAATTCAGAAATTCAGAAATTCAGAAATTCAGAAATTCAGAAATTCAGAAATTCAGAAATTCAGAAATTCAGAAATTTATGAATTCCGAAATTCAGAAATTCAGAAATTCAGAAATTCAGAAATTTATGAATTCCGAAATTCAGAAATTCAGAAATTCAGAAATTCAGAAATTCAGAAATTCAGAAATTCAGAAATTCAGAAATTCAGAAATTCAGAAATTCAGAAATTCAGAAATTCAGAAATTCAGAAATTCAGAAATTCAGAAATTCAGAAATTCAGAAATTCAGAAATTCGGAAATTCAAAAATTCAGAAATTTAGAAGTTCAGAAATTCAGAAATTCAGAAATTCAGAAATTCAGAAAAATCGAAAGTTGTGAAATCACGGTGCTTTCGAAAACTCGAAATGCAAAAAATCAGAAATTCTGATGTTTTTCCAATTTTTGAATTTCCTGAAAGTTCCTATTTTTCAAAAAATGCAAAATTTATAACTTCCAGACGACTGCCCCTACAACTACAATGGCTACTGTTACACCTTCTCTCAATCGTCATCCGCCTTCGCCGGAGCCCAAACCCAATGCGAGCTAAACTGCGGAAACCTGGCCTCAATCACCTCAGCCAACGAAAACCGTTACATCACTACAGTAGCCCGCCGCCTAGGTCGCGGATCTGTCCTCATCGGTGGAATGTGGCCATCCACTAACGTTTTCAGTTGGGTCGATGGCTCCGTTTGGTCCTACAACAACATTGATCCATTCACAAATCACACTGATAACTGCATGGTTATGTCAAACGCTGTCACTGGGACCCCTTCAGCTGGTTCTTGGACAAGTGTCAGCTGTTCCAGTGCCTTTGTCTATCTTTGCAAACGTCCAGCTGGTCTTAAATGCACCAATCCAACTTATCCATCAGTTACAGTAACCCCAGTCCCTTCTAATCCATCCAACTGTAATTCCTCACTTCTTTTGGCTCCTGGAATAATTACCTCGCCCAATTATCCTAACAATTATGATAATAACTTGTTCTGCTCTTATCATATAGCCACCCTGGGATCCTATAACATCCTTTTGAAGTTTACCAACTTTTACACGGAACCTGGATATGATTGGGTGGCGATTTATGATGGAGACACCACTGCAAACGCCCTTCTGGGTAATTATTCGGGAAATTTGGCCCCATTCAGTGTTGTTAGTACCGGAAATACTGCCACCGTCACATTATCGACTGATAGAAGTAATGTGTTTTCTGGATTTAGCGCTAGATTCACACCGTTTGCTGGTTGTATTTCTTGTTGAAGTTTTTAATGAAGTATATTTCTGTTTTTGATTTCTGTATTCCTGAAATTCTAATTTTTTGAATTTTCATATTTTTTTACGAAACGTTGATTATAATTTTGAATTCAAAATTGGAAAATTTCGATCGGACGTAGCTTAAGCTGTCCGTAAGCTGTCCTGGGTTATGCGAGCCGTCTTTAACTTGCCGGGAACTAATTGGGTCGTCGGCAAGCTGCCATGAACCAATTAGGACATTAAAAAGCTGTCATAAACCAGTCAACCGCTGGCAAGCCGCCATGGACCAATCCTGCCGTTTTTTAGCCGTCAGAAATCACTTGGGCCGTCAGCAAGCCTCCATGAACCAATTAACCCGTTTTCAAACCGCCAGAAACTAATTGGGCTGTTGGCAGGTTATCATGAATTAGTCACACCCTTGAAAAGTTCAAAATTACAGATTGTTTTAAAATTTTTAATTTCTGTGAATTTTGAGTTTTTTTTTTCTAAAATTTCCAGACCTTTCCAACATTTCCGAATAGTCCAATTTTTTCCAAAATCGCCTATTTTCAAAGTTCAAAAAAATTTCCAAACTTTCAAGTTTGATCAAAAATAATAAATAGTTTTTCTTAAAACTTCCAATTTCAAAATTACAGATTTTTCAAGATTTTCCAAAATTTCTCAATTTTGACTCTAACAATTAAATGACTACTAATGGACCAATTTTCACTAATTTTGGCTTTAAATCACCAGTGTCAACAACTCAAAAATTGATAAAATTCATTGATTTCCAGGTCTGCTAACCAAGTAACGGTACTTTGAATTTTTTAAATTTTTCAGAAAAACTTAGTTTCTGACTCTAAAATAGCTCAAAATGGCCTGATTGTTGCAATTTTTGGCTCAAAATGACAAGAATTTTATAGTAAATAATATTTATTGGTTTTCAAACTCTTGGTCAATCACAAAATATTCAATATTCATCCAGAATACGGGGTATACGTGGCACTGAATCCTTGGAAGCTCTCCGTCGGTCCACTTGAAAACGTCACTATCATTCTATTCCGGCTCTTTATGACAAGGGGGGCCCATGAGAAAAGGGGGGGCCATGGGAAAAGGGGGGGCCCAAGTCAAAAGGGGGGGCCCATGAGAATAGGGGGGGGCCCAAGACAGAAAGGGGGGCCCAAGTGGAGAAATGTAGACAAAGTTGAAAAATACCGATTTCTCAAAGTTTTACGGTAGTTTCCATCAAAGTTTCGTGTTTGGAACATTTTTCAAAATTTTTTGAAATTTTCAGTTTATATCATTTTTTGTACATTTTTGTTTATTTTTTTGTTACTAAGCCTCAAATTAATCTAATATCAGCTGGATAAATTAAAATTACACAGTTAGAATAGCAAAAATAGTGTTTTTCATGCCAAAAACTGACCTAAACTGAACTTTTTCAAAGTGGTGAATTTTTGTGGAAACAACAGCAAAGTACGAAATTTTCATAGAAACATCCGTAAAACTCGAAAAAATTGGTAAATTTTAACTTAGTCCACCTTTTTACCTATGGGCCCCCCTTTCTGTTTTGGGCCCCCCCTATTCTCATGGGCCCCCCCTTTTGACTTGGGCCCCCCCTTTTCCCATGGGCCCCCCCTTTTCTCATGGGCCCCCCCTTGTCATAAAGAGCCTCTATTCCCACTAGACACCAAACTAGCAAGTGGGGTGTATTCATTGGAGCTCCCCAAAAGAGTCGTCGAGTCTCCATCATAAACATTAATCACATTGTCACTGGATTCCGGGACAAAATCAATAATCCTCAGGAGAATTCGATATGATCCAATTGTGTTAAGCTGATAAGTGCAGAAAATTGGAGCCGCCCAGTTGGCAGGGAATCCTGGAGAAGTAAAAAAGCCAGGGGCCATTGGAAGGGTGGTGTTGCAGTTCTGGATTACTGTAGCTAGCGCATCTGCAGCTGTTGGAGGTACTGTAGTTGTTGTAGGTACTGTAGTTGATGTTGTAGCACCTGCTGGTCGTTTGCAAACAAAACTGTAGGGCATCCCACAGGACACTGCATACCAACCCTTGGCAAAATGAACTACAGAATTTGCAATTGCCATACAGTTCATAATATGCTGGTAGGCGGGGTCTATATTGGTGTACTGCCACGTGGAGCCATCCAACCATTGCTCATTTTTGTCTGAGGACCATGTGGCACCGATTAGGAGGTCCCCGGAGACTTGTTGAGAGGCTTGGGAGGTGATATAGCGGTTTTCTTGTTCTGACAGAATGGAAGCTAAATTTCCAGACTCCTCCTGACAGATTTTTTCGGCGTCGCCGAATTTTTGTTTGTCGTGGAAGGTGTAGCAATTGCCATTGAAGTTGTGGGGGCAGTCATCTGGAAAAATTTTGAAAGTTTTGAATTTTTAAGAATCTGGTCTACTTCAAGCTCAAATATCTCGATTCCTATGAAAGATATCAAAACGTTGTCAACCGATAAAATATTACTGATATTGTGATAAGTAGTTTATTAGTTGACAGCTTTTTGATATCTCTACTATGAACCAAGATAATTAGGCTCAAAGTTGGAAGCCGTTTAGTACAAAGTTTGAGAGACCCTGACATGGTGCATCGACCAGTTTTATTTCATATAGCTTTGAGCTCAATTATCTCGATTACTATGAAAGATATCAAAAATCTGTCAACAGATAAAATGTTTATCATAACAACACCAACATTGGATCAATTAACAAATTTTTGATATCTTTAAAAGGAACCGAGATAATTGATTTCAAAGTCAGAAATCAATTAGTACAAACTTTGAGAGATCCAGACATGGTACATCGACCAGTTTTATTGCATATTCTTTTGAGCTCGATGATCTCAGTTCTTATCAAAGATATCAAAAAGTGATCAACTGATGAAATGTTTACCATGTTAGCAGCGACATTTTATTAGTTGACAATTTTTTGATATCTCTAATAGGAACCGAGTTAAGCTCAAAGTTAATGAGTAGTACCGGGATTTTATCTGAGGAAATACGGTATTCAAACCTTGAGGAATTTTGTATTCTGACTTTTTAAGAGTATTATAAAATTTCCAAAATTTGGATTTTTCAAATTTTCAAGGATTTCGATGCAGACATTATTAAAAGTTTAATTACCGGCTACTGTAGTTGGCAGCTCACAGACAGATTCTCTCATCTGAGAATCACAATCTCCACTGATCCATTTTCCAGTAGCCACTGCGAAATACACACAATTTCCTTCGTCGGTTAGTGGGAAACCTGAAAAATCTGTGTAGCATTGCTCATTTGTGAGGCAATACATTCCCATCCAAACCATTGAAGCAGAGGATTTGAGGAAGGTTTTGATGGCGTCATTTTCCTGGAAATTGAGGATCTCAGAATCTCAGAATCTCAGAATCTCAGAATCTCAGAATCTCAGAATTTCAGAATCTCAGAATCTCAGAATTTCAGAATCTCAGAATCTAAGAATCTCAGAATCTCAGAATCTCAGAATCTCAGAATCTCAGAATCTCAGAATCTCAGAATCTCAGAATCTCAGAATCTCAGAATCTCAGAATCTCAGAATCTCAGAATCTCAGAATCTCAGAATCTCAGAATCTCAGAATCTCAGAATCTCAGAATCTCAGAATCTCAGAATCTCAGAATCTCAGAATCTCAGAATCTCAGAATCTCAGAATCTCAGAATCTCAGAATCTCAGAATCTCAGAATCTCAGAATCTCAGAATCTCAGAATCTCAGAATCTCAGAATCTCAGAATCTCAGAATCTCAGAATCTCAGAATTTCACAATTTTAGAATTTTAGAATTTCTGAATCTTTGAATTTCAACACACCCCAGAATCCTTGACTGTCATCAAAGTGGCTCCAAAGCCTCGGCAATATTGCTCCGCAGAATTGTAGTTTGTAGTGTTGCTCATCAGTTTCAGGCATTTGTTATTGACCAAAGTGAATCCATTTGTGCATATTGGATCAGCAGCTACGCAGTAAAAAACCAAAATTGTCACAAAAATCAGATTTTTGAGAATTTTTCTTGAAATTTTCAAAAAAATAATCTAAAAAAATCTGAAACTTGAGTGCCTTTTTATATGATTTTTCCATAGCATCATCTCCTGAAAACTCCCAAAAATGGAATTTTTCGAAAAAAAGGAACCCATAAAAATTATCTTTTTTTTTCATTTTTCGAAACATCCTGGGTGTTTTCCCTCTTATCAGTGACTAATTTTCTACTTTCAAACTAATAATAGATGTAATAAAAAATTCATCTTCCCATTGAAATTTCAAAATAGTTCAAAATCAGATTTTGAAAAAAAAAATAGAAAAATGAAACCTGACCCCAAAATTGAAATTTTCAATTTTGAAAAATTGTAAAATTTGATAACACAATTCCAGTGGGGTTTTTTTTTCTTATCAGTGAAATGATAAGAATTTTTTGTTCTGTGGTTTTTTACCGAAATTTAGAACTTCGAAACTTTTGAAGTTCCAGAATTCTTCAAACCGGAAAACAAGAAACGGAAAAGAAATTCAGATGACGTTGAGAAGAAAAAAATCCAAAATTTTTTAAAAACTAATTTTTATTGAAAAAAGGCCAAGTATGAAGGAAATTGAATATGCCCAGAAGCAATGGAAATTCACGAGTTTTCCAATAATTTTTAGAAGGCGTGAGTGTCCAGAAGGGTCTTCTGCATGGCGACGGTGCTCGTGAGGATGGTGTCGTGGTTTCCGGGAATCTGAAAGATGGATTTTTGGGATTTTGGAGATTTTGAAATCGAGAATCGGAAAGGAACTTCACGAGAATTCTGAAGCTTATATATTCTAGCTCACAATTCTAGCATTCTGAGATTCTGAGTTTCTAAGATTCTGAAATTCAGAAATTCAGAAATTCAGAAATTCAGAAATTCGAAAATTCAGAAAATCAGAAATTCTGAGATTCCGAGATTCTGAGATTCTGAGATTCCGAGATTCTGAGATTCTGAGATTCTGAGATTCTGAGATTCTGAGATTCTGAGTTTCTAAGATTCTGAGATTCTGAAGTTCTGAGATTCTGAGATTCTGAGATTCTGAGATTCTGAGATTCTGAGATTCTGAGATTCTGAGATTTCGTAATTCTGAGATTCTGAGATTCTGAGAATCTGAGATTCTAAGATTCTGAGATTCTGAGATTCTGAAATTCTGAGATTCTGAGATACTGAGATTCTGAGATTCTGAGATTCTGAGATTCTGAGATTCTGAGATTCTGAGATTCTGAAATTTTGAGATTCTGAGACTCTGAGATTCTGAGATTCTGAGATTCTGAGATTCTAAGATTCTAGAAAACTAACATTATTTCTCTCATCATCAGCCGAAAGAATTTGGGAGTTCAGTGTTCCACAGTTGTTGGTCCATTTGACCTTATCGTCATTGGGTCCGTAGATCGAGAAGACGTAGTTGCCTTCGTAGTGTTGGGAGCCGACTCTGGAAAAATTCTTTGCATTTTAAAATTCAAAAAAAGGTTACAATTTAACTTTGAAATTCTAAGAAATCGTTAAATTCAAATCTTTGACTTACGCAGATGGATTAATATTTTGCAAGAATGCCGATGAGCAATAGAGACCATTGACCAGGTTACAAGCGTTGAAGACGGGGAGAATACAGGTTCCAGATCCGCGGTTGGCACCTGAAAATAGGAATTTTTAAAGAATTTCTGAATTTCTGTGTTTCAGAACCTCAGAACTTCAAAACATTTTTTCTGAGATTCAGAGACACTTGAAATTCTCAGAATCTCAGATATTCCCCTAAAACCCACCAGCAACAGAAACATAAGTCTCCACTTTATCAGTAATTGGATCACCAAGATCAAAGTTTGTATCAACGCAAGCCCCGCCCATAATCGCTTTTCTGGCAATTGGAGATCCCAAAGAATAGCCAATAACATCCACTTTTTGTCCTGTGAATGCATTCACAGCTTCAATCATATTTCTGATTTGTTGAACGAATCCACATTCCATTTTCACATTGAGCACACTAACAGCTGTTCCTTGCCCATATGAGGTAGCGTATACGGTCTCATCGGTCCATCCATTCGATTTAAAATAATTTCTTTGGAGTGTGAATGTTCCGGCGGTATTGGTGATTCCATGGACCAAGATGATGGGGCGTTTGCTGAAGAAAATTATTGATTTGTCTGAAGAAAATTTGGGATTCTAATTTTTAGAGTCTGAGTTTTCGAATTTCTCAAATTCAAGTAAGTTTCAAAATTCGGGTACCGTAATTCTAAAATTCCCAGATTCGGCAAATTCAAAATGTCAAGATTTCGGTTCTTTGGACATTCAAAATTTTGGATCCTCAGGATTTTAATAGAAATTTTGATTTACCGTTTGCTCAAATTTTTATTCTCAAAATTCGATTTTTTTTCAAAAATTCACAGTTTTCATGATCATTGATTTAGAACAAAGCACACCGAAAATTATGAATTCAGAGAATCAGAAACATCGGAAAATTTGCATAATCATGAAAGTTAGCCTCTTTTTAAAAAATTATCTATAAAAATAGCAAAAATGAGAAAATTTAAGAAAATCAAAAATTTGAAAGTCTGTTATTCCAAAATTACAAAATTTTTAGGAAAAAAAAAAATGAAAATTGGAGTCTTATGTTCTCAAGAAATACGGATTTATCTTGAAATTCAGGTATAATGAGACTCCAGGGATTCTGAATTTTTAAGATTCTGAACTTTTGAGATTCTGAGATTCTGAAATTCTGAGATTCTGAGATTCTGACGTTTTGAGATTTTAAGATTCTGAGATTCTGAGATCCTGAGATTCTGAGATTCTGAGATTCTGAGATTCTGAGATTCTGAGATTCTGAGATTCTGAGATTCTGAGATTCTGAGATTCTGAGATTCTGAGATTCTGAGATTCTGAGATTCTGAGATTCTGAGATTCTGAGATTCTGAGATTCTGAGATTCTGAAATTCTGGGATTCTGAGATTCTGAGATTCTGAGATTCTGAGATTCTGAGATTCTGAGATTCTGAGATTCTGACGTTCTGAGATTTTGAGATTCTGAGATTCTGAGATTCTGAGATTCTGAGATTCTGAGATTCTGAAATTCTGACCACTCACTTAGTTTGGCTCCCTGCAACATGATTTCCACCTCCATAACTACCATCAGCTCCCAAATCAGTTCTAGCTAATGCAGTCAATCTGGCTTCTCCATACGTGGCATTGATGAAGTTTCGGAAGCTTGTCGAAAAATCGGCGGATACTGTAGCCGCCAACAATGCCAAAAGAATGGTTGATTTGAGATGAAGAGCCATGATTGACTGATGAATTTCTGCCAGTTGGGGTGTTCTTTTATACTATCCGACTAAAGTTTACGGGTAGTTTCGGTAGACTATTTGAAATTCAAAAATTCAAATTTTGGGAGAATTTTGAATTTTTGAACGGAGAAAAAAAAGATTATGGGGTTAGAGAAAAGGCAACAGACAAGATTATAGTTTTGTTTTTTGTGTGTGTTGGTTCTGGAAGATTATGACACAGTTTCCAGGGTACTGTAGAAACTTTTAGAATTTGAGGATCCAAAAATCTGGAATTAAACTTCTGAAGTTCGGAATGTTGCTGAATTTCTGAATTTCTGAGTTTCTAAATTTCTGTATTCCTGAATAGCTGAATTTCTGAATATCTGAATTTCTGAATTTCTGAATTTCTGAATTTCTGAATTTCTGAATTTCTGAATTTCTGAATTTCTAAATTTCTGTATTCCTGAATATCTGAATTTCTGAATTTCTGAATTTCTAAATTTCTGAATTTCTGAATTTCCGAATTTCTGAATTTCTGAGTTTCTAAATTTCTGTATTCCTGAATATCTGAATTTCTGAATTTCTGAATTTCTGAATTTCTGAATTTCTGAATTTCTGAATTTCTGAATTTCTGAATTTCTAAATTTCTGTATTCCTGAATATCTGAATTTCTGAATTTCTGAATTTCTAAATTTCTGAATTTCTGAATTTCCGAATTTCTGAATTTCTGAGTTTCTAAATTTCTGTATTCCTGAATATCTGAATTTCTGAATTTCTGAATTTCTGAATTTCTGAATTTCTGAATTTCTGAATTTCTGAATTTCTGAATTTCTGAATTTCTGAATTTCTGAATTTCTGAATTTCTGAATTTCTGAATTTCTGAATTTCTGAATTTCTGAATTTCTGAGCCTCAGAATTTCAGATTTTTTTCAAAGATTTCAGATATTAAGAAGCTCAAAGTATTAGAAATTTTCAGAAACTCGTGAAAATCCTGAGAATCCAAAAAACTATTGATTGTCAAAAATCTGACAACTTTAAAAGTTCGAAAAACTTTCTAAAAGTTATGAAGAATTAGAGTTTTAGGATTTTGAAAGTTCTGAATTTTCAATGAATGTTAATTTTGATGTGATGTATGTTTAATTATGCATTCAGCTGATTATTGTTGTTTTTTTCCAGAAAAATAAATTTATATTGGACATTAGAACTGTTATTTTGATCAATCATGCATTTTCCGAATTTTCAAAAAATTCAAAATCTTAATTCCAGATTTTCAAATTTTCAAATTCCTTAATTTTCTACAGTAACCCGGTAACTGTGTCATAATCCTCTAAAATAGACTAGAGACATTGTAATCCTGTTTGTTACCTTTTCTCTACCCCATTTTAATCTTTTTCTCCGTTCAAAAATTCTTTGAATTTCTGAATATCAAATAGTCTACCGGAACTACCAGTAAACTTTAGTCGGACAGTATAAAAGAACACCCCGACTGCCAGAAATTTGTCAGTCAATCACGGATCTTCATCTGAAATCGACCATTCTTTTGGCATTGTTGGCGGCTACAGTATCCGCCGATTTTTCGACCAGCTTCCGAAACTTCATCAATGCCACGTATGGAGAAGCCAGATTGACTGCATTAGCCAGAACTGATTTGGGAGCTGATGGAAGTTATGGAGGTGGAAATCATGTTGCAAGGAGCCAAACTAAGGGAGTTGGAATTTTCGAAAATTCGGGATTTCCGATTTTCAGATTTTCAGAATCTCAGCATTTCCAAAACGAAGGACGGAACAACGGAAGACGAAGGACAAAGGACGGAACTCGGCTCAACACTGCTAGACTTTCAACTTCCATGGAGATCAACCAAAATTTAGATAACTGTTAACAAGGAGAAGCTCTAACAACAACGACGACGATCAGAAGACACCAGAAGACAACGAGAACCTCGAATGAAAAAGCGCGCGAAGAACAAAAAAAAAAAAGAAAAAATAGCACAAAAAATCAAGTTCAAGAGAAGTTCTGATGTCCTGAAGGAGTAGAAGGAATGTCCCTTGGAATGCATGGTCACCATCTGAAATTTTGGAGATTTTGAAATTATTTTTCACATTTTTTGTTGTACCTGGCTGAAAATCGATTCTCGTAGATCCAACATTGATTCTGGTACTGGTTGGACGCGTTGATGGGTGTCCTAAATTAGCGAAGTTTTATGAATTTTAGGAATTAATCAAAAACTTTGGAATTTCGGAGCTTACAGAGTTTTTGGGGTTTTTGAAGTTTTTTGACATTTGGGAATTCCGGAAATTCTTGGAAATTTTGAAAACGTTTGGAATTTCAAAAAATTGTGCAATAATCGGCATTACAGATTTTATTGATTTTTGAGTTTTAGTATTTTTGAAATTTTTCTGACTTTTCGAAATTTTGAAATTATGGAATTTTTCAGAATTTTCGATTTATAGAAATCCTCACCTCTCACCAGATTTCCTGATATTTGAATTGCGCTCTTTCCGATCCTCTTAACGATCCTTGAAGTCCTTGGAGTCCCCAATCTGCTGAAAATCCTCCTGTGTCTCACCCTCCTTGTCACCATCGGACCTGGAAATTTCAAAAATTTTGGAATATTTCAAAACTGCAATTATTGCAATTTTCGCATCCTTCCGATCCTTGTGACCACCCTTCCTTGAAGTCCTATTAACCTTCGATTCTGCTGGAAATTAGGAATTTTCGGTTTTTTTTTTTGAAAAATTTCCTCACCTCTCATCAGTCCGAATTCCTGAGACACTTTAATTGCCATCCTTGAAAACCATTCCTCTGAAGTCGTTGACCCTCGATTCTGCTGAACGACGACAGGAAGAAGCCAAGAAGCTCCTGCAACTTGAACGTTGTAAATCAGTACTGATTCTTTTCTCCTGTTTTTCGTGGTTTAATTTTTTTTGTTGGCTTTTTTCTGCCACGTTTTTATACGGCCTCCACGGAGGTCACAAAAAATATCGAGAGAAAATAGCTTTTTCGCGTGAGCCTTGACATAAATTAACTAAAATACCTTCAAAAATCTGAAAAAAATGACCAAAAAATAGCCTCAAAGTTCTTAAAGAGTTTTTAGAACTTTCAGAAATTTTGATATCCTGGAATCTCAGAATCTCAGAACCTCAGAATCTCAGAACCTCAGAATCTCAGAACCTCAGAATCTCAGAATCTCAGAACCTCAGAATCTCAGAACCTCAGAATCTCAGAATCTCAGAATCTCAGAATCTCAGAATCTCAGAATCTCAGAATCTCAGAATCTCAGAATCTCAGAATCTCAGAATCTCAGAATCTCAGAATCTCAGAATCTCAGAATCTCAGAATCTCAGAATCTCAGAATCTCAGAATCTCAGAATCTCAGAATCTCAGAATCTCAGAATCTCAGAATCTCAGAATCTCAGAATCTCAGAATCTCAGAATCTCAGAATCTCAGAATCTCAGAATCTCAGAATCTCAGAATCTCAGAATCTCAGAATCTCAGAATCTCAGAATCTCAGAATCTCAGAATCTCAGAATCTCAGAATCTCAGAATCTCAGAATCTCAGAATCTCAGAATCTCAGAATCTCAGAATCTCAGAATCTCAGAATCTCAGAATCTCAGAATCTCAGAATCTCAGAATCTCAGAATCTCAGAATCTCAGAATCTCAGAATCTCAGAATCTCAGAATCTCAGAATCTCAGAATCTCAGAATCTCAGAATCTCAGAATCTCAGAATCTCAGAATCTCAGAATCTCAGAATCTCAGAATCTCAGAATCTCAGAATCTCAGAATCTCAGAATCTCAGAATCTCAGAATCTCAGAATCTCAGAATCTCAGAATCTCAGAATCTCAGAATCTCAGAATCTCAGAATCTCAGAATCTCAGAATCTCAGAATCTCAGAATCTCAGAATCTCAGAATCTCAGAATCTCAGAATCTCAGAATCTCAGAATCTCAGAATCTCAGAATCTCAGAATCTCAGAATCTCAGAATCTCAGAATCTCAGAATCTCAGAATCTCAGAATCTCAGAATCTCAGAATCTCAGAATCTCAGAATCTCAGAATCTCAGAATCTCAGAATCTCAGAATCTCAGAATCTCAGAATCTCAGAATCTCAGAATCTCAGAATCTCAGAATCTCAGAATCTCAGAATCTCAGAATCTCAGAATCTCAGAATCTCAGAATCTCAGAATCTCAGAATCTCAGAATCTCAGAATCTCAGAATCTCAGAATCTCAGAATCTCAGAATCTCAGAATCTCAGAATCTCAGAATGTCAGAATCTCAGTATCTCAGAATATTGTTTTTTAATTATAAAAATGTAATCCAATGATCACTTGATCGTTCTTTGCGTCCTTCTTATCAGTCAAAGTGATCTCCGATTTTTTTCTTTTTTTCCGATTTTTCTCCTCAACGTCATCTGAATTCTTGTCCATGACACACCAGATAAAAATGGTCTTGCAACGAAAAAAATCGAATTAATTGATGTTTGAAAATCTGATCGTTCTATCAATTAGATATCATCAATCAAACCGAGTGGGGTTTAGAAAAATGATAAATTTGATAAGAAAAAATGATATCATCAGAAAAATGGAAAACATTTTATTGGGATCAAAAGTTATGAAATGCACAAAGAATAAATGCGAGAATCACAGAAAACGGTGGACTAGGATTACTGTAGCTTTCAGATACAGAAGCCATTGGATTACTGTAGAAATGGATGGACCAGAATATCAGCGGCTGTTGGGCGTTCCGATGGGTCCAAGGAGGTGAGCTGGGAGAGGAAATGGAGCTGAAAAAAGAATTTCGGAATCTGAGAATCTCAGAATCTCAGAATCTCAGAATCTCAGAATCTCAGAATCTCAGAATCTCAGAATCTCAGAATCTTAGAATCTCAGAATCTCAGAATCTCAGAATCTCAGAATCTCAGAATCTCAGAATCTCAGAATCTCAGAATCTCAGAATCTCAGAATCTCAGAATCTCAGAATCTCAGAATCTCAGAATCTCAGAATCTCAGAATCTCAGAATCTCAGAATCTCAGAATCTCAGAATCTCAGAATCTCAGAATCTCAGAATCTCAGAATCTCAGAATCTCAGAATCTCAGAATCTCAGAATCTCAGAATCTCAGAATCTCAGAATCTCAGAATCTCAGAATCTCAGAATCTCAGAATCTCAGAATCTCAGAATCTCAGAATCTCAGAATCTCAGAATCTCAGAATCTCAGAATCTCAGAATCTCAGAATCTCAGAATCTCAGAATCTCAGAATCTCAGAATCTCAGAATCTCAGAATCTCAGAATCTCAGAATCTCAGAATCTCAGAATCTCAGAATCTCAGAATCTCAGAATCTCAGAATCTCAGAATCTCAGAATCTCAGAATCTCAGAATCTCAGAATCTCAGAATCTCAGAATCTCAGAATCTCAGAATCTCAGAATCTCAGAATCTCAGAATCTCAGAATCTCAGAATCTCAGAATCTCAGAATCTCAGAATCTCAGAATCTCAGAATCTCAGAATCTCAGAATCTCAGAATCTCAGAATCTCAGAATCTCAGAATCTCAGAATCTCAGAATCTCAGAATCTCAGAATCACAGAATCTCAGAATATCAGAATTACAGAATCTCAGATTCTCATAATCTCAGAATCTCAGAATGGCAGAATCTCAGAATCTCAGAATCTCAGAGTTTCAGAATCTCAGAATCTCAGAATCTCAGAATCTCAGAATCTCAGAATCTCAGAATCTCAGAATCTCAGAATCTCAGAATCTCAGAATCTCAGAATCTCAGAATTTCAGAATCTCAGAATCTCGGAATCTCAGAATCTCAGAATCTCAGAATCTCAGAATCTCAGAATCTCAGAATCTCAGAATCTCAGAATCTCAGAATCTCAGAATCTCAGAATCTCAGAATCTCAGAATCTCAGAATCTCAGAATCTCAGAATCTCAGAATCTCAGAATCTCAGAATCTCAGAATCTCAGAATCTCAGAATCTCAGAATCTCAGAATCCGAACTCAGAATCTTCAGAATCTCAGAATCTCAGAATCTCAGAATCTCAGAATCTCAGAATCTCAGAATCTCAGAATCTCAGAATCTCAGAATCTCAGAATCTCAGAATCTCAGAATCTCAGAATCTCAGAATCTCAGAATCTCAGAATCTCAGAATCTCAGAATCTCAGAATCTCAGAATCTCAGAATCTCAGAATCTCAGAATCTCAGAATCTCAGAATCTCAGAATCTCAGAATCTCAGAATCTCAGAATCTCAGAATCTCAGAATCTCAGAATCACAGAATCTCAGAATCTCAGAATTACAGAATCTCAGATTCTCATAATCTCAGAATCTCAGAATGGCAGAATCTCAGAATCTCAGAATCTCAGAGTTTCAGAATCTCAGAATCTCAGAATCCAGAACTCTTAGAACCTCAGAATCTCCGAATCTCAGAATTTCTGAATCTCAGAATTTCCGAATCTCAGAATTTCTGAATCTCAGAATCTCAGAATTTCGGAATTTCAGAATCTCAGAATCCAGAACTCTTAGAATCTCTGAATTTCTGAATTTCAGAATCTCAGAATCTCAGAATCTCAGGCCTAGTCTAACCCGACCGCGGCCGGCCGGACGGCACCCTCCATACACCCCAAACCCACCGCATCCGGATAATCCAACCACGCAATCGGCCACTGACCACTTCGAATAATATCATTTGTGCACACCCCCTCCATAGGCGAATTCAGAATTATGAGCTCAGCCGAGATGAGCCCCAGAGCAAAAATATCCACCTTCTCGTCATAAATCTCTCCAGTTTGCTCCGGTGCCATATAATACGGAGTGCCAGCTCCGCCAGTGTGTTTTTGGGCGGTTTGTTCCATAAGTGATCTGGAAAACATAAATTTAGGAGGTCTGGAATTATAACTCTGAACTCACTGAAGTCCTCCTTCTTCCAAATTGACAATGGCTCTTGTAGCGAGCCCAAAATCTCCAATTTTCAACTTTTTGAAATCCGCGCCTCTTGGAAAAAAGACATTCGCAGGTTTTAGGTCCCTATGAATGAAATTATTCTTGTGAAGATGGTCCAACGCACGAGCCAACTGCTTTATCCAGTCACTCATCAGACACCAAGGACGGCTTCGAGCAGTTTGAGCCATTTGGAGCCATTCTTTTAGGGTTAGTTGCTCGCAGAGCTCCATTGCAATGTAAAGATGGCCCATGGATTTAGTATGGTGTTCATTGAAAAAGACTTCTTCGAAAATTATGTATCCAGGATGGCAGCCGATTGAGGTGATGTTGTTGACTTCACGGGCGGCTAGACGGAGCGTGGCGCTACAAACGTTGAGACAGTTTGGAACTGATATATCTCATTTAGATGAATTTTTCCAAAAAAGTTGGCAACTACAAAATTAAAGCTCTATTTTTGTTCTGTACAGTCTCAATTTTTCAGACAAATCTAGCAGTTTTGGATGTAGTTTTGTGGGACTTGAAACTTGACTATTTTGCATTGAAAAAATCAAAATTTGGTTCGCAAGCTTTGAGCCAATTTATCTTGGTTCCTTTGCCTCTTCTATGAACTCTAGAGAATTTGAATTTCGGAAATTCTGAGATTCTAAGATTCTGAGATTCCGAGATTCTGAAATTTTGAGATTCTGAGATTTTGAGATTCTGAGATTCTGAGATTCTGAGATTCTGAGATTCTGAGATTCTGAGATTCTGAGATTCTGAAATTTTGAAATTTTGAGATTCTGAGATTCTGAGATTCTGAGATTCTGAGATTCTAAGATTCTGAGTTTCCGAGATTCTGAAATTTTGAGATTCTGAGATTTTGAGATTCTGAGATTTTGAGATTCTGAGATTCTGAGATTCTGAGATTCTGAGATTCTGAAATTTAGAAATTTTTAGATTCTGAGATTCTGAGATTCTGAGATTCTAAGATTCTGAGATTCCGAGATTCTGAAATTTTGAGATTCTGAGATTTTGAGATTCTGAGATTCTGAGATTCTGAGATTCTGAGATTCTGAGATTCTGAGATTCTGAGATTCTGAGATTCTGAGATTCTGAAATTTTGAAATTTTGAGATTCTGAGATTCTGAGATTCTGAGATTCTAAGATTCTGAGATTCCGAGATTCTGAAATTTTGAGATTCTGAGATTTTGAGATTCTGAGATTCTGAGATTCTGAGATTCTGAGATTCTGAGATTCTGAGATTCTGAGATTCTGAGATTCTGAGATTCTGAGATTCTGAGATTCTGAAATTTTGAAATTTTGAGATTCTGAAATTTTGAGATTCCGAGATTCTGAAATTCTGAGATTCTGAGATTTTGAGATTCTGAGATTCTGAGATTCTGAGATTCTGAGATTCTGAGATTCTAAGATTCTGAGATTATGAGATTCTGAGATTCTGAGATTCTGAGATTCTGAGATTCTAAGATTCTGAGATTTTGAGATTCTGAGATTCTGAGATTCTGAGATTTCGAGCTCAAGGCCCAAAAAGGTCTAGATCAACTTATTTGGCGAAAACATGAAATTCAAGAATCCGGAACCCCTAAAAACCCCCAAAAATAACTCACGCATCCAAATCCAACCTCTTCACCGCGAACTCCTCCATATCTCGTTTTCTATGTGCATGAAAAACGACACCAAACGCTCCTTGGCCAAGAACACTGACGATTTCATAGTTGGAATGGAACACCTCCAAACACTCGGTGCAGATGATCGGATCCTTGACTTGCATTGTTTATTTGGAATAGTAGACGTGGGGGATTTTATAGGAAAACTAGGATGGACGTCACCTACTACATTCATCCGGATCAGCTTGTGTTGTAGCTGATCATTCAAACTGATTGTTTATGAATAGAATCATTGGGACATCTGAAATAGCTCATTCTAGAATTTGAGTGTCACTAAGCTTGTATTGATAAGCAAGAGATACGTCATATACACATGATACCTAACGCATAATTAGATGATAACAGAGGCATCATACCTCAAACGCTCTTATAGAACGTCAATCGCACTTTAAGCTGCGTACATGACTATTATCTCGACTACTATGAGAGATATCAAAAATCTGTAAACTGATAAAACGGGTATCATGTTATGGTGCATGATGCCTTAAATGTTCTTGAACTTTGAGCTTTATTATCACAGCTCCTATCAGAGATATCAAAAAGTTGTCAAATAAAAAAATGTTTATCATGTTATCAGCAACATTTTATCAGTTGACCAATTGTTGATGTATTTTATAGGAACCGAGATAATTGAGCTTGAAAGTAGGTAAGCAACAGATACGCCAATTGATCATGATGCCTTAAAGGAGGCCAGACATCAAAAAAAGAGTTTTCCTGATATTTTGCATAGAGAACCCCCAAGAGGGGTTGAACTCATGACAGGCAGCTCAGGGGTACAGCGCCGCTACCGGCTGAGCTACGGGGGCGCAAACGCGGCTAACCACCAATGACCTACATAAGCGCGGAACGATGATCTCGCCCCGAGAAAACCCCGTAGACTTTCGTGTCTGGCCTCCTTTAAATATTCTTGAACTTTGAGCTCAATCATCTCAGCTACTATCAGAAATATCAAAAATCTGTTAACTGTTAAAACGTTCATCATGTTATCAACAATATTTTATCAGTTGACAAATTCTTAATATCTCTTACAGGACCCGAGATAATTGAGCCTAAAGTTCAACCTCAAATATTTTTCAGTGCAATTTTCATCTACCCGGTTTTTGGGGCTTCAAATGTGATCAAAACTTGAAAATCAGAAAAAAATCATTTATCAATAAAAAGTGCATAAAATGAGATCAATAATTATCATAATACTGGTCATTTGGGTATAAAATCTGACTAAAAATTCGGCTTCCAGAAGTTCACTTCCTTCCAAACAGCGGCGAGAACATTGGGCTCAATCTGTGTGGCACCTGAGCCCATCCAAGCGATGTTGGTCCTCCAACCATATTATCAGAAACCACATTGTGAACAACACCATTGGAATACCAGTAGTCTTCAATGGCACGACGGTCACGGAGGATGATGCCAGCGGATACTGTAGAAGACAGGAAGAGGAGAGCCAGGAAGGTGAAGAAGAGGGTTTTGAGCATTTTTGATGTAGTAGCTGAGCTGCTGAAGAGTTGGTAGTGATAAGAAACGCCTTATCTTTTTATACCCAAGGTTACTCAAAGGGGCGGAGCTTCATTTACCTCCCGTTATCAATACCCAAACCATGTTTGTCTCCATATCAGTTAACAATCTGATAAGAAGAAATTTCTAGAAAACACTCTTGCTATCAACATACACATACATAACACATGGCCACCCTTATCAGTAGTAGTAGTTTTGATCTTCGAAAGATACGCCGCCGAAAAGATCACAAAGAGAAGATCAAACGACTAAAAGCCCAAAAGATAAGGGGAAACCCCTAGTAGTTACACTTTTGGTATCATACGGTCTACTAAACAGCCAATCTGATGTGGTTCCTGGCACGTAGGCCACGGAAGATGTGGTGGTTTGGAGTTTGGAGTTTTGGCTTTTTGGATAAGGGCAAAATTTGTTTAAAGAAGAAAGACAGGAAGGTTTTCGGGGTTTTTTTCCAAGTGCCTCGTCAGCTTCAAAGCCTTGTATCTAAACTGGTTTTGGTCTGATAGCTCTAAAATTTAAATGTTCGAGCTCAAAAAGTTACAAGCTTCAAAATGAGTATAATCATGGTCCATTTCTGAAAATTTTCATTTTTCCAACATGGTGCATCGCCAGCTTCAAAAGCTTCTATCGTGGTTGATTTTAGTCTTATAGCTTTGAAAGTTAAATTTCTGAGTTTGTGACGTTACAAGCTTCAAAATGAGTATAACCACGACCCATTTCTGTAACTTTTATTTTTTCCAACATGGTGCATCGACAGCTTCAAAGCCTCGTATCTAGGTTGGTTTTAGTCTGATAGCTATGCAGCTTAGAAATTTGGGTTTGCGGCGTTATAAGCTTCAAAATGAATGTAACCACGACCCAATTCTGAAATTTTTCATTTTTCCAATATAATGCATGGCCAGCTTCAAAGCCTCGTATCTAGGTTGGTTTTAGTCTAATAGCTTTGAAATTGTAAAATTCGAGTTGAGGACTTTAAAAGCTTCAAAATGAATGTAACCAGGACCCATTTCTGATGCTTTTCACTTTTCCACATATGGTGCATCGACAAAAAATGTAAACACAACCCATTCCTATCAAATTCTATCAGTTGAGCTACGCGATTTTTATAGTTTCAAATTTCCCTCATAGCCTCGTGAGCTTCAGAACAAATTTTCCCAGTCCCTAAACAAAATACACAATGTGGAAATCCCTAGAAAATCAAACACTCTATGTATTATATTCATCACTAATCACGTGTGGTGGTGGTGGTGGTCATTCAAAACCGGGAACACACAAATGAGGAATCCGATATCCAAACCATGTCTTTTTTCTTTTTCTCTTTTGCTGTCCATGACAAAAGTTCAGATGTCTGTTCATGATTCGTCCATTGACGAATAATGGGTGATGATGATGTTGAGTATGTCAGAGATCAATTTGAAAAACCCTTCTATCTCAATCCCTGGAAAAGATATCAAAAAAATGTCAACTGATAAAACATAGCTGATATTATGATAAATATTTTATCAGTTGACCATTTTTTGATATCTCCAACGATAACCGAGATAAATGGTCTAAAAGTTGAAAGGTAGTCTATTAGAAGGATTATGGTATGGAAATTGGACTTGAATATTTCAGAAAGAAAAACCCTCAGTTTTTCAAAAACCACAATTTCAGACAACCTCGCTTTTACATATGAGCTCCAGCTAATTACAGGCTCCTTTTCAGACACCCAAAACTTCCAAATTCCCGAAATTATTCTTGGAAGTTGTCGATGCACCATGTTTGAAAAATTATAAAATTTCAGAAGATAGTCATGATTATACTCATTTTGAAGCTTGTAACTTCCAGAGCTCAAAAATAGACATTTCAACATAATCAGACCAAAATCAACCTAGATATGATTCTTTGAAGTTGGCGATGCACCAAGCTTGAAAAAAAAATTTAGTCCCCCTTCATTCCCCATCGTGCTAGTTTGTGTCCCGATTCGTTCTCTGCTGTTCCCTCTCTTCTCTAAATGATACATCATCAATGATAAGATCAGACTTTCAAACATCAAACCAAATGACACATCTTGTTTATCACTATCATATCCTTCTTTTTTTCTGCAAGAGACACATCACATCACGTGGGAGGAACGGAAACGGTATGGAATGATGAAACCCCTCTGGGTGTCAATGACAGATTTGGAAATGACGAGGGGGTTTTGGGGTAATTCGGAGATCAGTTTTGATTGGGTTTGGGAGAAGAAATCAACGAAGACTCGTTGAACGATCAAAATCGGAGATCTTTGAGATAAGATGGAGAAAATGTGTTTGAGAAAGAAATATAGTAGAGAAACTTGAAGGAAAATAAGGCAATGAACTTGAAAAACAGAAAGGGTGCAAAAACATACTGGAAGTAATTGACACAAAAACATCAAGTTTATTAAAGGGACAGAAAATTTTTTAGAGTTACGGTATGTGGCTATCGTGATATTTATGATATCGGATGACCGCTACCATAGCTTAACAGATATGTATGGGCCGAAAGCTTAAAATCGGTGTATTCAGGCTAGTTTCCAACCAAACAGAGCTGAACTAACATTTAAGAAACTAGAAAGTTATGAGCTTCAATATGAGTATACTCATGACCCATTTTGACACTTTTCATTTTTCCAAAATGGTGCATCGCTAGCTTCAACAACTTGTATCTAGTTTGGTTTTAGTCTAATAGCTCTGAAATGTTGAAATTTGAGTTGTTGACGTTATAAGCTTCAAAAGGAGTATAAACATGACCTTTCTGACACTTCTCCTTTTTCCCGACATGGTGCATCGTCAGCTTCAAAGCCTTATATCTAGCTTGGTATTAGTCTAATAGCTATGAAATATATATTTTTAAGTTTAGGAGGTTGTAAGCTTTACAATGAGTATAATCATGACAAATTTCTGACACTTTTAATTTTCCCGACATGGTGCATCGACAGCTTCAAAGCTTTGTATCTAGCTTGGCGTCAGTCTAATAGCGCTGAAATTTTGATACTTGAGTTGGTCACGGTATAAGCTTCAAGATGAGTATAAGCAAGACCCATTTCTGAAAACTTCATTTTTCCAACATGGTGCATCGTCAGCTTTAAACCATTAAAGTTTAAAGTGTATCTGGCTTGGTTCTAGTCTAATAGCTCGGAAAATTTTCAATTTTGCAATTCGATCATATTATCAAAAGGGATTCCCCCATTGGTCCCCCACTACAATTTGTATCCAATTTGTACCAAATAAAATTGTGCCAATTATCACGTAGGTCTGTTATTATCATCATTTTTCTTCTCAAGACTACAGGAAAGTAAGTCTAAAATGTCATCAGAATATTTATAGGGGATACAAAGTAGACTTTTCTGACATCATAATGCTGGCATCTGATTTCTAGACGCGAAATTGCTCACATCGAATTTGAAGGGTCCGGAAGCTGAGAGATGCTGTAATTCCAAACTTCTAGTTAAGAATATCAATTTTCCGGAACCTTCCCTCTATCATTTTATCACGAATCTTCGTTATCATAATACTCATTCTTGGGTTGATAGATCAAACTTGCCCTCTCATTTGATCTACAAACTATTACCATGACTAACCAACTTGGCTCCGCCTTTTTTTCTGGGGGCCTAAGCCACGTGACCCCTTTTTTTCTAGCTACACAAACTATAAAAGCCTGTCTGGATCAGGTTTCAAACCATAACCAGCTTTCCTCAACTCTTCAACAGATACTTCAAAATGCTCAAGACCATCTTCTTCACCCTCTTGGCTGTCCTCTTCCTGTCTTCTACAGTATCCGCTGGCATCATCCTCCGTGACCGTCGTGCCGTTCCAGACTACTGGTATTCCAATGGAGTCGTTCACAATGTGGTTTCCGATAATATGGTTGGAGGACCAACGTCTTTTGGATGGGCTCAGGTGCCACATAGATTGAGCCCAATGTTCATGCCTGTGTTTGGTGGACGTTAAAGGAATCGAAAATGGTTAGGGACCTGGAAATCTAGCCGTGATGCAAAGTCGCTCCATTGGATCTCCTGGATTTGGATTTCAATTAATGTACCTATATATAAATGAACTTCTAATAAAAATTTCATACTTTTCTAATGTAGTCAATTTTCACAAAGAATCCCTAGACATCCGCAAAATTCCTTTTCAAGGATCCCCAATCTTTAAAGCTGATTATCTCGGTTCCTTCAAAAGATATCAAAAAGCTGTCAACTGATAAAATATTTATCATAATATCATCAATATTTTATCCGTTAGCTACTTTTTGATATCTTTGACAAGAACCGAGATACATGAGCTCAAAGTTGCCACAGTGGAAGCCCTTCAACGAGTTTTTGGGGTTGCAGAGAGAATGCAGACATCAGGACCTACAGACACACCTAAAAATGATTTTTCTTTTAAATGTTGGACTCCAAATTAATTGGCTAATTCGATGATATCACCAAAAAATCATTTTCCTACTAGACAGCCATCTTTTCTGCTTACGTGCCAAATTTGAAATTTTCGGAACTTTCCCCATATCGAAAAAAAGAAGAAAAGTTCAGAGACATATACACAAACTATGGACAGACCAATTAACGTCGTGATCAACGGGGAAATACCTTTTTCTGGAAATTGAGAAGATGGGAAATTGAAAATTGGACCCCAAATTTCAAAAACTCCAATTTCGCGGCTACAGGTTGGATTCCTTGTGGGGCTTATATGACGAGAACTAAATTTCACTATGTTCCTTTAAGTTTTCATGTCCCTTTAATTGGATGTACCTTTAAGTCTGGGGTCCATCTACGCCCATCTAGTCTCATTGAAGTCTATCTATGCCCATCTAGGTCGATTGAGGTCCATCAAGGTCCGTCTAGGTCGATATATGGCCATCTGGCCCATTTATGGACATCTGTAGGTCCATCCAGATCCATTGGGTCCACAGAAAAAGACTCGAACAAAACCCTAGTCCTTCGAAACGACCCCTACAAGTTTTCAAACGTTTCCAAATTCAGAATCGTTCTCTGAATCCTCTCTTCCCCCACCCTATCAGACTGATCTCCGATTTTACAAGACACAAAAAATCTCACATCATCATCTCTAAATTCCTTCTCCATCTGTCCTGGACACCCACCACGTGACCGGATATTTCTTCGTTTTTGCAAAGAAAAAAACCCACTCCCAAAACGGTTTTGGTGTTTGACATTATATGATAATGATGAATGTTGTTATCAATCATTTTGAGTGATGATCGGAGAAATGGAGAAAAAATCAAAGACAGAATGACCATTAGAAGTTATATGGGAAAATGGAATTATGACAGAGATCACAAGAAGAGAAAATAATTGAGAATAAGAATCTCTGAATTTCAGAGCTATGAGACTAAAACCAAGCGAGATACAAGATTTAGAAGCTAGCGATGCACCATGTTGGAAAAATCGAAGGTTTCGGAAATGGGTCATGATTATACTCATATCAAAGCTTGTACCGTCCTACACTTTAAAATCAAACTTTCAAAGCTATTGGACTGAAACCAACCTAGATACAAGACTTGAAAGCTAGCGATGCACCATGTCGAAAAAATGAAAATTCTCAGAAATGGGTCGTGATTATATTCATGTTGAAGCTTGTAACGTCCTTAACTCAAAAATTTAAATTTCAGAGTTATTAGACCAAAAACAAGCTAGATACAAGGCTTTGAAGCTAACGATGCACCATATTTTGAAAAAATCAAAAGTCTCAGAAATATGTCATGATTATACTCATTTTGAAGCTCATAACATCCATAATTTAAAATTTAAATTGATAGAGCTATTAGACTAAAACCAAGCTAGATATATAGCTTTGAAGCTGGTGATGCACCATGTCGGAAAAATGAAAATACTCAGAAATGGGTCATGATTATACTCATTTTGAAGCTTGTAGCATCCTAATCTTTAATTTCACAATTTCAGAGCTATTAGACTAAAACCAAACTACATAGATATAGGGCTTTGAAGCTGTCGATGCACCATTTTGGACAAAAATGAAAAGCATCAGAAGTTTGTCATGTTTATACTCATTTGGAAGTTTGTAACGCCCTGAACTCAAAAATTAAAATTTCAGAGCTGTTAGATTTATTCCAAGCTAGACACAAGGTTTTAAAGCTGTCGATGCACCATGTTGGAAAATGAAAAATATCAGAAATGGGTTAAGTCTAAACTCATTTTGAAGCTTATAACGTCAGAAACTCAAATTTACGAGTTTCAGAGCTATCAGACCGAATGAGCCAAGATTTATGGATTTCAAGTTTTTGATGCCCCAGGAAATTTTTTGATTTAAAGCTGAAAATCAAATTTTCAGACTTCCTAGCATCGAATTTCTCTATTTATTCAAAATAGCAGTATTCTGTTTCTGGACCTTCTTTGATCCCAATTTCCCACCCTGTCTAACTGATAAGAAATCGAAAAAGTGCCTACGTGCCAAAATGGACCAAAAAATCTCTCCTTCTCTTCTGTCGCTTTTTTTTAGATCTCCGAAAAACGTTCGAGATCAGAGAAAAGACAGAAAATGATGTCATCTGTGTAATGACATATACCGTTCTAGAACTTTCTAAGCATTAAGAATAATGGAAAAAAGTGATGTCATACATGGTTCTGAATTTCTAAACCAGGAAAATGCTACCGTAACTTTGAGCTCAATTATCTCGGTTCCTATGTAAGATATCAAAAATCTGTCAACTGATAAAATGCTTATAACAATATGAGAAATATTTTATCAGTTGACAAAATTTTTATAGCTCTCATAGGAACTGAGATAATTGAGCTTAAAGTTGATGGGCTTCTATGAGAGGGAATACGGTCTCGCTGGCCTAACTTTCCACAACCCTGGCCTAACATTCCTGAATTTCTAGGCTCCTCCCCTTGCTTTTTACATATTATTCAAATCAGTGAATCAATTCACTTTCTTTGATTATTCCAAAACTAGTAATCGTACAGAACCCCACTATAAAAACGCTGATTCTTCACATTATTCAATCATCAATTTCTATCCCCCCCCCCCCCCGGCCCCAAATGCCATCATCTACCGTAACCCTCCTCATCCTTCTCTTCATTTTCACAGCTACAGTAATCTCCCAGTACGCCTACAACCCCCAATTCTACTCCCAGTTTGCTCAACAGCAAAGAAACTACTACAGTAACCCGAGAACCTATTATAACAGTCCGGTCTATGATAACCTCTGGGGCGCGCCAGCCAACCATGGTGAGTCTTCTGGATAGTAGGTAAGCGCGCTCCATGGATAAAAATTTTTCTTCAATTTTTTAAAAAATTTTCAGGATGGTCCCAAGTGAGAAGACACCACTCACCACAGTACGCGCCTGTCTATGGGAAGTAATGATCTGAAATTGCTGAACTTTTATTTATCTGAAAATATTATTTTTTAAACTATAAACTATTCTAAATTTGTGTCATAAAAATCTACAGATCACAAAAGACGATCACAGCTGATAAGGGAGAGATAGTGACCACCCCATAAGCTCCGCCCACTTTCGGCGGTGCTAGCGTATAAAAAGGCCGGCTAAACCGTTACCAAACCATCAACCTACCAGGTTTTGAGATTCCAAAAGATTCCAAAAATGTTCAAGAACATCTTCCTCCTCGCCCTCTTTGCCCTATTCCTTTCTTCTACCGTATCCGCTGGCCTTATCAACCGAGTCAAACGTCAAAACTACTGGGGACAGCCTGGCGTCGTCAACAACATGGTCTCGGATCCATTGGTCGGAGGATCTACGTCACTCGGATGGGCTCAAGTGCCACATGTCTACAGTCCAATGTTCTCGCCAGTGTTCGGAAGAAAATAATCTTTTTTTTTGTATTATTGCTCATCTCTTTTTTTGATCTCTCGAAATTTTTATGACATAATTATACCTTGAATAAAATATTCTACAAATAAATCAATTTTTTGAAGGGAAAAAATAATCAGGAAAATACGCCAACTTTGTCTACCGTATCTGCTCTGTTAGAAGTTCCTGCTATGGGTGTATTTGAGCTCAATTATCTCGCTTTCTGTGAGAGCTATCAAAAAATGTTTAACTGATTGAACAATGCTCATAATATGATAAACATTTTATCAGTTTACCACTTTTTGATATCTTTTACAGTAACCGAGGTAATTAAGCTCAAAGCCAAGGCCGTGCCACGGCCGATGGCTGAACCAACGGTGGGCCGCCCATGGGCCGCCACTGAGCCGAAATCGATCCCATAAAGTTGAACCCCTAGTTTTGAGTTCAAACTGGAACATTTCCATTTCTGATGTCTTCTCCGTCCCCTCGTCTGTCTCCTAAATCTCCGAAAAATCTTGCAAAAGTCACGTGCACCTCCTGACTGACTGGGCCGCCAAGTCAGTCATGATGTGTTGATTGTAATATATCTACAGGAAAAATGAGAAAATAAGAGACTGAAGATTTGATTATACTACACATGATTTCCATATTATAAGAAAGGGGGTATCAGATGAAGCATCACAAAGCAGAAGATGACTAAAAAGGACCTAGTAGAAGATGGACGGATCTTAGATGGATCTAGACGGATCTAGATGGACCTTAGATGGTTCTAGATGAAACTAGATGGTTCTAGATAGACCTAGATGAATCCTGAAATATCTTGATGGTTCTAGGTAATTCTAAATGAATCTAGGTGGGCCTTAGATGGACCTAGATGGATCTGAATAAACCCGGTGGTCTTAGACGGACCAGAAACAGGTTTCGGAAAACTAGCAAACTCTGAACATTTGGAATTAGAATTGATTTATTCACAGAAAAAAAATACATAGAGGAGATCAATAATTATCACTCGGGAGCTTGAAAAAACACAAAAATCAAATTATTTCCTTCCAAAAACTGGCGAGAACATAGGACTGGCGACATGTGGCACTTGAGCCCATCCAAGCGACGTGGATCCTCCGATCAATGGATCCGAGACCAGGTTGTTGACGACGCCAGGCTGACCGTAGTAGTTTTGACGTTTGACTCGGTTGATGAGGCCAGCGGATACGGTACAAGATAGGAATAGGGCGAAGATAGCAAGGAAAGAAAGGGAGAAGATGTTCTTGAACATTTTTAGTTTTTAGTAGAGGAAAGTGTTTCTAGATGACCTAAGAATAGTGAAAGGTATCTTATATAGAACAGGAGGGGGCGGGGTTACCACATTATCAGATATGATCAGTGAACCTGCAGGTGATATCATCAATAAGGTTTGAAACAATAAACAATGTGATATGGAGAGAGAGAGAGAGAGAGAGAGAGAGAGAGAGAGAGAGAGAGAGAGAGAGAGAGAGAGAGAGAGAGAGAAAGAGAGAGAAAACAAGGGAAGGGTTTAAGGTAGAAAGGTTTCAGTGATCATAAACAAGAAAATTATAGATTCGAGGGTGGAATTTGAAGTTATTTTTGGGACACCCAAGATTCTCAATTTTTGATTTCTACAGTGCGGTCAATATCTATACGACCCCCCTACATTTCGGGCGCACAGAAAAAACTGGAAGAGATATCGAAAAACGGTTAACGCCACTCGATTCACAATCAAAAATAATCCCAGGAAACTAAGTTTCATAATTTTAGCACTTTCTCTGAACATGTACCACCCAAAAAGCCCATTTGCAAGCGGTCAATATCTATACGACAACCTGGAAAATGAAAAATCTCAAGTATTTTAGAGAGCAAAATTGAACTGTTTTTGGTTGGAAACTGTTAAAGTAGTCCTAAAACAGCATATTTCGACAGTTTATACAAAAATTAACTCCTCTATTCAAGTTTCAGAAAAAATTATTTTCAGCCATTTCGTCATTTTTTGGGTTTTTGGAATAAATCTTGAATAACTTGGCTCCTGGGTAAGATTTCGAGCTGAAATTTATAGGAATCATTTTCGCAGTAGTCTGAATTGTTTACTATCTGTTGCTATGCTATTCTGAGCCGTTGTTTGGGATCGAAGTTGAACTGAAATTCGAAAAATGGACCTTGAAATTCGGTGGTTCTGATTTTTGTAGAAAACAAGATTTAACATTCGAAATACAGTTTTCAATACAAAATAACAATTTTTATAGCAATTTTAACGACTTTGAACATCTTTCAAACATTTTGGACAGCTTTGAAAAATTTTCAGTTGAGTTTATTTTTTCAGCTCAAAGCTCGAGCTCAGATTCAAGTTTACAAAGCTCAAAATTGCCTTGAACATCTGCAACATGATCATGATCATTCCTGAAATGATTTCTATAAATTTCAGCTCGAAATCTTACCCAGGAGCCAAATTATTCAAGATTTATTCCAAAAACCCAAAAAATGACGAAATGGCTGAAAATAATTTTTTCTAAAACTTGAATAGAGGAGTTAATTTTTGTATAAACTGTCGAAATATGCTGTTTTAGGACTACTTTAACAGTTTCCAACCAAAAACTGTTCAATTTTGCTCTCTAAAATACTTGAGATTTTTCATTTTCCAGGTGGTCGTATAGATATTGACCGCTTGCAAATGGGCTTTTTGGGTGGTACATGATCAGGGAAAGTGACAAACATATGAAACTTTGTCTCCTGGGGTTATTTTTGATTTTGAATCGAATGACGTTAACCGTTTTTTGATACATCTTCCAGTTTTTTCTGTGCGCCCAAAATGTAGGGGGGTCGTATAGATATTGACCGCACTGTATACTTCAAAAAATTTTCCATTTTTCGGACTGTTTTTCCGGTCTAGCAGTTATGTAAGGATCTTCCTGGCTTCTGGCTTCTGGCTCTGCATTCTGAAATCTTCCTTCTAGACCCTCTGGGTATACCCCGACCCCTAGTGTCCCCTTGTCTAGTTTGTGACTGAACGATTCCAATTTTTCTTCGATTTCTCACGTAAGCACCCAGATCTCAAAGATTGTGAATGAAATTGGATGATGATACGGACACTTTTTGAGATGATGACAATTCAAACTGTATACAAATTTGAAGGACTAGAATCACGTAGGGCTTACAATGCGTACTAGGGAGTATGACGTCGTGGGAAAGTGTTCGGGGCAAATTTCGGGGGGTAGAGGTACCAATTTTGGTCCTTCCGGGTCCTTCGCCCAGTTCGCTTGGTCCGGGACTCCTAATTTAGGTCATTTCAGGTCCCATTAGACAGTTTCAGCGGGTCAGGGGTATATTGCTTACTGTTCCTGGTACTCACTAGGCTCTGAACTATGAAACACGGTTCCAAACCAGCCGAAAATAGCGTTTTTCAAAAAAGTGTACCAAAAGGCTCAGTGGGTTTTGGCACCAAAATTTACAGTCCACAAGGTCAAAAGTTCAATTCCTTCTGGTGTCAAATTTTTTGTAATTTTGTTTTTTGGCCTGCAAATGAAATATTTTGGGGTACAGGGGTGCCGATTTCTATCGGGTACTATCAGAACATAGGTACAGTTATCAGGCCGCAGGCTTTCTGGGATCCGCCAGCTGCTTTAAAAAAACTGACTGAAAATCTGAAAGCCTGAAAGTCCAGGCATCCGGAAGACAGTTCCTTTTGTCATTATTTGCATTTTGTAGCTTATCACTATCACAGACCACCATCATCTTAATTCCTTATCACACAGACAAGTGCCTACGTGAGTTTCGCAAGATATATTTTTTCTGGGAAATTGAGACGTTCTAATGGAAATGATGATAATGAAAACGAGGAGATGAAGGATCAGAATGTTAAGGGGGGGGGGCAAGTTTCTGATATATGACATCGAATCAGATGATTTGTGGAATGGAATGTGGATATGGATAAGGATAAGGATCATGTGGCATGCATGTGGAACTGCTGATATGGAGGCCACATTTTGCACCCAAATTTAGATTTTTTTTTCCGGGAATTCCGCATAGAGTTGAACTTGTGGACCCCCCGGGTGGAAGTACCGGGGTGCTACCAGCTGAGCTACGTGGTCACAAAATTGGCCTTCCGAACCGTCATCTTTGAGCCCATATATCTCATTTCCTGTAGCAGATATCAAAAAGCGGTCAACTAATAAAATGTTTGTCATAATATCAGCAACATATTATCAGTGGACAACTTTTTGATATCTTCCACAGAAAATGAGATATATGGGCTCAAAGTTGACGTGTCATAAAGGTCTACAGATCACAAAAGACAACCACACCTGATAAGGAAACGATAGTGACCACCCCATAAGCTCCGCCTACTTTTGGCGGTGCTAGCGTATAAAAAGGTCGGCTCAACCGTTACCAAACCATCAACCTACCAGGTTTTGAGATTCCAAGATTTCAAAAATGTTCAAGAACATCTTCCTCCTCGCCTTCTTCGCCCTATTCCTATCTTCTACCGTATCCGCTAGCCTCATCAACCGAGTCAAACGTCAAAACTACTGGGGGCAGCCTGGCGTCGTCAACAACATGGTCTCGGATCCATTAGTCGGAGGATCCACGTCTCTCGGATGGGCTCAAGTGCCACATGTCTACAGTCCAATGTTCTCACCAGTCTTCGGAAGAAAATAATCGGACTTTTATATAATTGCTCATCTCGAATTTTTGATCTCTCGAAATGTTTATGACATAATTTTACTTCAATCTTTAATAAAATATTCTACAAAAGGAAGTATCATTTTTTTAAGACGAAAAAAATCCAGGAGAAACCTTCAGCTTTGACTTTCGTCACCTTTGAGCTCGATTACCGCGGTTCTTATAAGAGCTATCGAAAAATGTTCAACTGATAAAATACTTCTGATATTATGATAAACATTTTGTAAGTTTACATTTTTTTGATATCTCCCATAAGAACCGAGATAAATTAGCCAAATTAGCAAGAAGGCTGTCTAGTTAGCGAGTTTTATGGGTCAACTTTGAGCTTAATTATCTAGTGTTCTGTAAAAGCTATCAAAATAAGTTCAACTAATAAAATATTGGTGCTATTATGATGAATATTTTATCAGTTGATAACTTTTTGATATCTCTTATAGGAACCAAGATAAATTGGCTTAAAGTCAAGACTCTGTCACTGCCGGCCGCCGGCCAACATATCTCGCTTCCTGTAAGACTTATCAAAAAATGTCCAACTGATAAAATGTTTGTGATAATATGATAAAGATTTTATCAGTTAACTAATTTTTGATATCTCTCATAGGAACCGAGATATTTAAGATCAAAGTCAAGACAGTCCCATGGTCACAAGTCGACGCATGGCGGCTAGGCGGTTGGCTGCTGACCTTTTAACTTTGAGCCTATATATCTCACTTCCTGTAAGAGCTATCAAAATATTGTCAACTGATAAAATAATGCTGCTATTCTGATAAAAATTTTATCAGTTAATCACTGTTCGATATCTCTTACAGGAACCGGGATAAATTGGCTAAAAGTCGACAAGTCGACGCATGGCGGCTAGGCGGTTGGCTGCTGACCTTTTAACATTGAGCCCATATATCTCAATTTCTGTGAGAGATATCAAACATCTGTCAATTGATAAATTATTTGTGATATTATGATAAACATTTTAGCAGTTGATTACTTTTTGATATCTTTCACAGAAACCGAGGTAATTGGCCTAAAGTTAGGGGTTTGGGTGGGTTTCATTTCACCCTTCATTTCATCCTTTGTCCTTGAGGCCATGAGGCTATGATCTGATGAACTTTGTCAAAAATTACTGTATCAAAATTGTTTATTCATGTACATATACTTCAAAAACAAAAAAATCATATAGAGATCAAAAAGATAATACTATCCGGTCATGAAGTCCCAAAATCCGATTATTTTCTTCCAAACACTGGCGAGAACATTGGACTGTAGACATGTGGCACTTGAGCCCATCCAAGCGATGTTGGTCCTCCAGCCATGTTATCAGTGACCATGTTGTTAACGACTCCAGGCTGTCCCCAGTAGTTTTGACGTTTGACTCGGTTGATAAGGCCAGCGGATACGGTAGAAGATAGAAATAGGGCGAAGAGAGCGAGGAAGGAGAGGGAGAAGAGGTTCTTGAACATTTTTAGCTGATAAGGCTGATAAGAGAGAGCAAAAAGAAACTTGCAGATGGTTTCGATAACGCTATCAGTGCCTTTTATACGGTTCTTATCAGTTTTAGGGGGCGGAGTCTCGTTTATCAATTCTCTCTGGTCATTATCAGCTTATCACCTATCACACAATGTGACAAGGGGGGGGGTGGGTGGCGGCCATCTGCTATCAGTTGTTTGTGATAATGACTTGCCCTTTATCAGTTTTTGGTCTATCAACTATGCGTCGGTTCTTATCACCTGTTGATAAACTAAACCCTTGCTGATTCAATGTCGTCATGAGGTGACAATGGGCTGCTGATAAGAGGAAAATGCATGGTGATAAGAGGAAAAAAGGAGTTTGATAACTGATAATGGTCGTAAAATTGCGGAAATGCAAAAACTAAAACTGATAAGAACAATAAAATCAAGAAATTCTATAGTTTGAAAACATAGAAATGGAAGTTGGAGGTTGAAAAATTCAGAAATTCAGAAAATCAGAAATTCAGAAAATCAGAAATTCAGAAAATCAGAAATTCAGAAATTCAGAAATTCAGAAATTCAGAAAATCAGAAATTCAGAAATTCAGAAATTCAGAAATTCAGAAATTCAGAAATTCAGAAATTCAGAAATTCAGAAATTCAGAAATTCAGAAATTCAGAAATTCAGAAATTCAGAAATTCAGAAATTCAGAAATTCAGAAATTCAGAAATTCTGAAATTCAGAAATTCAGAAATTCAGAAATTCAGAAATTCAGAAATTCCAGGAAATTCAGAAATTCAGAAATTGAGAAATTCAGAAATTCTGAAATTCTGAAATTCTGAAATTCTGAAATTCTGAAATTCTGAAATTCCGAAATTCGGAAATTCTGAAATTCTGAAATTCAGAAATTCGGAAATCCAGGAATTCAGAAATTCAGAAATTCAGAAATTCAGAAATTCAGAAATTCAGAAATTCAGAAATTCAGAAATTCAGAAAAATTTTAAAATGCCGAAAATTCCAGAAATACAACGGGGGCCTGAGCATCTTCCTAGACCCCTCCTGGCTCCTGAAATCCTCCTTCTAGACCCCAGTGGAACACCCCGACCCTCTAAACCCCATTTGTCTAGTTTGTGACTGAACGATTCCAATTTTTCTTCAATTTCTCACGTAAGCACCCAGATCTCAAAGATTGTGAATGAAATTGGATGATGATACGGACACTTTTTGAGAAGATGACAATTCAAACTGTAGACAAATTTGAAGGACTAGAATCACGTAGGGCTTAGGATGAGTACTAGGGGGTATGACGTCATGGAATAGTGTTCGGAAGACGATTTTTCGGGTGCAAGGCATCCAATTTTGATCCTTCCGGGTCCTATTGAAATCTATGTACAGTTTCAGAGGGCAAGGGGCTTAAGAGTCTATTTCGAAACACCGTATTCTGCTCCTGGTGCTCACTAGCTTCTTCTGAAACTCAATATTCAAAATTTCAGTTTTCCCGCCAAAATTTTTCACATTTTTGAAAACAATTTGATCCTCAAAATTCCTTCCTTAGTTCGCGTTTTTTTTTTCAAATGATCTCTGCAAAATTATCATTCTATTCGATCATTTTTTTGTAATTCATAGATCACCATTTTTTTTTCCGGTTGGGGTTAGATATTTTTGGTTCTGCAGAAGTGATTTAAATTATCAAGAAACCGTAAATCGTCATTTTTCGCTATCAGTGGTGATGAGAAATGTGTGATCTCTGATATAGAACCTACTAGAACATTCTAAAAGCTTCCGAACGTTCTCTGAACCTGGAAACCAAAATTTTGCGGTGACGTTATCATCACCTCTTTTCTTATCATGGTTTGATCTATCAATCTCTCCCGGAAGCTCCGCCCCTTAACATCGTGAGGATCGGGTATAAAAAGATACTCGGAGACCATTTTAAACCATCAACTAGATTCTAAAAATGCTCAAGACCCTCTTCTTCACCCTCCTGGCTCTCCTCTTCCTGTCTTCTACAGTATCCGCTGGCATCATTCACCGAGAGCGTCGTGCTATTGAAGACTACTGGTATTCCAATGGAGTCGTCAATAATGCGGTATCCGATACTTTGGCTGGTGGACCATCAACCCTAGGATGGGCTCAGGTGCCGCATCTTTACAGTCCAATGTTCTCGATTTGATAATTTCCATGACCAAACACTGTGACCTTTTAACCGGCCTTCAGAATGGAGCCGCCGCCGGCCACGGCAACACCTTACCACACAGTATTATGTCTTTCTTTGTTGATCTCTGGTTTTTTTAATTTATGATATATGTACTTACGGATGAATAAAGTCTTACAGACATTGTTATGTACAATTGACCTCATTAAGTTTAAAGTAACCCTCGGGATATGCCAAATTCAGCTGTCGACGTCCACTGTGTAGCTCTTCTCGGAGGACTTCTATAGATTGACACCTTCAAAGGGATTCCCCAGTTGATAACACTTTCTAGCTGACCGTCTGCTGAAAAAAGGGTCAATTGTCACGTAGGCATGATACTACACATTATTCTCCTATCAGACACAAAACATACTAAGCGATGATGATAATGATGATGCTAGGTTGCTTATCAAGTATGGTTTACGCCAAACAATAATTGAAAACCACCTCATCTTTAAGCCCATATATCTCGATTACTGTAAAAGATATCAACAATTTGTCAACAAGTAAAATGTTTATCATAATATCACCAATATTTTATCAGTTGACACACTTTTGATATCTTTTATGGGACCCGAGATATATGGGCTCGAAGTGTACGGTGTAGCTTTGCGTTTTCAGATCGTTTCGATATGGTACTGTAGTCTTAACTTTTTGTCGAGACTCATGATCTACAGTAATCCCTGAGTGGTGTACTGTAGATTTACGTGTTTCCCGTCTCCCTAAAAGAAGCTAGTAAAAAGCTACAGGTATCATGGAGTACTGTAGTTTTAGATTTTTCCCGTCAACTACAGTGATCCCTGGAAAAACTACAGTAATCCCTGGAATTAATTATGAATGAAAAATTGTTCCTGTATAGAATTTTTTATCTTATCACCCAATTGAACTTGAGCCGTCAGAATTGCTTAGATAAACAAACAAAGCAGTCCTTCATCTTTCCTGGGAGTGCTAATCTACCACTCTTTCTTCCCAGAAGACCCATCGACCTATAAAAAATCTATAAACACAATCAATAGGGACCAATAGCACAGTTACCACTTCTTCTAATACGACCTACAAGACCCTCATTCTCCATTTCCGTACTACCCAAATGGCTCGCTACTCCTACTACTTCTACAACGCATATCTATGCTCCATGTACACCATTCTCCTCATGATATTCACTCTTCATATCGGCCACCTCTTTTTTAAGCCAAATGAGACCAAGGAAACATGGGCGTGTGCCACTTTTCTGGTCCCTGTTATGATTCGAAATACATATGATTGCTTGTCAAGTCAGCAAGATCGTCAGACAGCGAGAGGGTTCTTATGGAATCGGTATTTGGTGGCTGTTCTGGTGCTAGTGGTCAATTTTGCTTTGCCAGCTAGCAATGTATTGGATGGGGAATATTCGGTAAGAATTCTAGGCTCTTCTGACATCTAATTCTTCTTTTCAGATCATTTTAACCATCATCGTCGGGATATGTCTCATGCTCTTCGTATTCTCCATCTACGAACACGCTGCTACTACATACCACGACTTCCGTCTCTCCTTCCCTAAAGAAGCCAAACTTAGCAATCTCCAATTTTGCTGTCTTATTTTATTCCACATTCTTCTTGTCATTGCCTTCTTGGTGATTTTTTACATCTGCCCCAACGAATTTTCCACATATCAAAGATACCAAAACAACCAGCTCCTTCGGAAAGCTTGTCATATCCTCAACATAATGTCAATCCCTTTAAACTATTGTGCACTTCTTGCTTGGAATTGTGAGAAGCTGAACTTTAAAGGAATCCATCCGGGGACCAAAAGAAGATGGGCAGGAGTTATGAAGAAGGATAAGAAGGGAAGATGGGTGGTGGATGTGGAGCCAGAGGATCATCGGATTTTTGTAGTTTGAAATTTGCAGTTCTTTTTTATGGTATTATGTATTTTCTTGTCACTTTTCTTAATCAATTTTATATCAACATTGAAATGAAGATTATACTAAGTCGATGTTATATTTCAATATTCTAGCAAAATCAGTTTAATGCATACTGTAGCTCTTGACAAGCTCTACAAAATGACATACAACATAAATGATATTAGACGGCTGCTATTAAAGACCAAGCCATCTAAAAATATTCAAGTTTCATATCATTTTGAAGATCTATTCAAGTTCTACAATGGGATCAGCGCACTGATAATCATTTCAGATTGATTTTCTAGCCTAACTCTCTTGACAAATCAATTCGTCATCTCTCATGTCAAGTAGGAAACTGCAATAGCTGCTAATCCTACCTTTTTCCCAGAAGACCCATTGTCCTAAAATCAATAGGGGCCCTCATATTAGCACCATTACCTGTCTTCCAATACACTCGGAGAGAAACTAAGCGATAGTTTTCCTATTCCTTACCACCCAGAAATTCTTTTTATTGCCCTATCCTATAAAAATGGAGCGATTCTCCTACTATTTCTACAATGGCTATCTGGGTTTCTTGTTCATCCTAATCGCTATAACATTTACTTTTCAAATCTGCGAATTCTTTTCGGACGAAATCTCTGCAGTGTGGATTTGTGTCATTGAAATGGGCCCCATCATCATTTGGAATATCTGTAACGACTTTTCGAAGCGAAAGCGCCAGACAGCGAGAGGCTTCCTATGGAATAGGTATTTCTTGGCTGGGTTAGTGTTGGCAGTTAATTTTGCTTTACCAGCTAACAATGTCATTGGATTATTCGGAAGGAAATATTTAGTAAGAGTTCCAGTTTTTGTTCCCCCGTGATTAATTTCCTTTTTCCAGATCATTCTCTCCATCATCATCGGATTATGTCATTTGCTCTTTGTATTCTCCATCTACGAACACGCTGCTACTACATACCATGACTTCCGTCTCTCCTTTCGAAAAGACGCCAAACTTAGCAACTTCCAATTGTGCGGTCTTATTTTATTCCACATATTTCTTGTCCTTGTCTTCATCTTCATTTTTTCAATCTGCCCCAACGAATTTTCCACATATCAAAGATACCAAAACAACCAATTTCTTCGTGTTACTTGCCATATCATCAACATATTGTCAATCCCTTTGAACTATTGTGCAGTTCTTGCTTGGAATTGTGAGAAGTTGAATTTCAGAGGAATCCATCCGGTGACCAAAAGAAGATGGGTAGGAATGATGAAGAAGGATAAGAAGGGAAGATGGGTAGTTGATGTGGAGCCAGAGGACCATCGAATTTTTGTTGTTTAAAATTGTCATTTTTCTTAACCAGTTTTATATGAACATTAAAATGAAGTTTGGACCAAGTCAATTTTGTAGTTCTCTTTTCCAGCCAACTACTCCCTTGAAGCTCATATATTTTGAACAAACTATGATGGATACTGTAGATCTTGCTGAGCGTTCGGAACCCCAGGTTCCCTTTGAGATTAGCGTGCACTCGACAATCGTCTGGTAATGCCCAAGACCTTCCCAGAAGAATTTTCCCAGAAGAACGAGCAGGAAAATCAATAAATCCTCCCTGGCCCATCTCATTCAGTTGCCTCCAATAGATTCAAACATTTCCAAAAAATGCACTACGACCTATCCCACTTCTTCTACCACCTCTATCTCACCATACTCCTTATATACTGCTTGCTCGTCTACGGGATTCAAATCCATTTCCTCTTCCCCGCTCCCAAATGGTCTTTCTCGCCATTGGCTCTTTTGGTGGCTCTTGTGCCAATGGTACTATCGGGACCTGTTCGACGTTACTTTGATTTTGGAAGAGAGAGACAAACAGCCAAAGGATTTCTATTCCATCGAATGGCGTTGCCTGTGTTGGTATTGGGGTATAACATCGTGTTGCCCATCAACAATGTCATTGGAATGACTGAATTCAAGATAAGTGTGAGTTTTTTGCGATTTACAGCATTTCCTTAAATTCGAGCTCACGAAATCGCATTCCATCGAACAAAATCGGCTCGTAGTCTGAATTCTAAGCTACCGTACTCCCTCTAATAGCAGCCCAACTAGACCGTCGACTTCGAGCTCAATTATCTCGGTTCCTTAGAAATATATCAAAAATGTGTCTACTGATAAAATGTTAATCAAATTATCAGCAAAATTTTATCAGTTGACCCATTTTTGATATCTTTGACAGAAAATGAGATAGATGGGCTCAAAGTCGACGGTCAACTTGGGCTGAGGGAATACGGTAGCTCAACATTCAGACTGCAAGCGGTTATGTTCCATGGAGCGCGATTGGGAAGCGCTGATATTGGAAAGTTTGCCAAAAATTGGTTTTTGGTCATTTATTTCGACATTCTATATTTTAAAAATTATGCATGAAGCTAACAATCACGAAATCTTTTGAAAAATTACAAAAACCCGATTTTCGGCAATGACCTAAAGATGAAAACCTAGGTCATGACCTAAAAATGAAAGTCTAGGTCATGACCTAAAAATGAAAATCTAGGTCATGACCTAAAAATGAAAATCTAGGTCATGATCTAAAAATGAAAATCTAGGTCATGACCTAAAAATGGAAATCTAGGTCATGACCAAAAAATGGAAATCTAGGTCTTGACCTAAAAATATAAATCTAAGTCATGGCCTAAAAATGAAAATCTAGGTTATGACCTAAAAATTGAAATCTAGGTCATGACCTAAAAATTGAAATCTAGGTTATGACCTAAAAATTGAAATCTAGGTCATGACCTAAAAATAGAAATCTAAGTCATGGCCTAAAAATTTAAATCCACGTCATGACTTGAAAATTGAAATCTACGTCATGATCTGAAAATTTAAATCTTGGTCATGACATAAAATTTGGAATCTAGGTCATGATCTAAAAATTGAAATCTAGGTCATGACCTAAAAATGAAAAAGCTCCTTTGAACAGAAAAAATTCAATTTTTTCAGCTCACCGTCACCATCCTCATTGGAATCTGTCTCATGTACTTCATGATCTCCATGATCGAACATGGAGCCATAGCATACGACGAATTATATTTCAAATACCCCAAAAATACACCCGGTTTGGCTGAAAATCAGATCAAAATTCTCCTTTTATTCCATGCCCTTCTTTCCCTTCTATTTTACATGTTTTTCCACATTTTCGACCCAACTTTTCTTGTCGACCCTTCGAGAATCCAACATTTTCAAATCCTAAAATACGCCTGTCAATTCCTAAATATCATCTCTATTCCTGTGACCTATCGCGGGGTTTTTGCTTGGAATTGTGAGGAACTAGAGTTCAGTGGAATGCATCTGGAGACTTTTAGATGGGGGCACGGGGTGGTCAAAAAGAATGCGCAGGGAAAATGGGAAATCAATATGGAGCCTGAGGATCATCGAGTCTTTGTTTTGTAATTCTTTTTGGCTGGAAAATTTTATTTTTTAAATAAAATGTTTGAAACCTTTTTTTTGATTTTTCTGTTTTTTTAAGTATAAATTTTCAATATTTACCTGGAAAAACTCTGTTTAGAGGGCAAATTTCACCGCAGTAAATCAGAATTTACAAAGTACAAAATGTAGAAAAACACATGCTCTTCAAAATGAACTTGCTTATTTTTAAATACTTTTTCTGGACCAACTCCTGCTTAAAATAAGGTATTTGTTCTAATTGAAGCCACTTTGAGCTCAATTATCTCGGTTCCGTGAGAAAAATCAAAAAGTGAGAAAAATCAAAAAGTTATCAACTGATAAATTATTTATCATAATATCACCAATATTTCATCAGTTGACAGATTTGTGATATCTCTCATAGGAACCGAGATAATTGAGCTCAAAGAAACGTATTGGGGATGCGAGCAGGTACTGTAAAACGACTATTTAACTTTCTGGACCAAAATGTTCCTAAAGCTAGTTGTATGTTATATCATGTTGTAAAGCTCATCAAGATCTCCATTTTGTATTACATATCATTTGAAAATGTAGAATATGAAGTTATGTTGAATATAAAGGAGAGAAACTAAGAAGGGAACTTTTTTTTGCTAGGCTTTGTTTTCATCAGCACTATGATGGAATTAATCTTGCTTAATAGCATTCTCTAGAGCTTTTCAAGATCTTCAATTTGATATGATTTTCTTCAAGAACTGTTGAATCTGAAATGGGCTACCAGATGACACTGAGCCTTGACCTGCACATCTTATCAAGTTGGTAATGCCTAAAAAATAAATAAAAATCCTGAAATGGTCGGATTAATTGACTGGAATAGTGGACTACAAAATTGACTTGGTCTAACCTTTATTTTGATGTTTATATGAAATTGATTAAGAAAAATGACAAGAAAATACATGGTACCATAAAAAAGAACTGCAGATTTCAAACAACAAAAATCCGATGATCCTCTGGCTCCACATCCACCACCCATCTTCCCTTCTTATCCTTTTTCATAACCCCATGCCATCTCCTCTTGGTCCCCGGATGGATTCCTCTGAAATTCAGCTCCTCACAATTCCAAGCAAGAAGTGCACAATAGTTTAAAGGGATTGACATTATGTTGATGAGATGACAAGCAACACGAAGGCAGGTGTTGTGTTTGTATCTTTGGGTATTGGAAATGTATTCGGGGCAGATTCTAAAAATCAACAAGAAGGCAAGGACAAGAAGGATGTGGAATAAAATCAGGCCAAATAATTGGAGGTTGCTGATTTTGGAATCTTTGGGAAAGGAGAGACGGAAGTATTGGTGATGACAAGCAAAGTGTTCGCATATAGAGATTACAAAGAGCAAATGACACAATCCGATGATGATGGAGAGAATGATCTGGAAATAAAAAATTAGTACGGTGGGAACCAAAACTCTATCTCTTACGAAATATTTCTTTCCGAATAGTCCAATGACATCGTTAGCTGGCAAAGCGAAATTTACTGTCAATACCAACCCAGCCAAGAAATACCGATTCCATATGAATCCTCTTGCTGTCTGACGCTGTTGTTCCTATGGTAAGAAGTCATAGATTCTGTGAATCAAAGCGGGGCCCATAAAACTGACAGTTATCCAGATTTCAGTGGTCTCATCCGAAAAGAAGTTGCTGATTTGGTGAATAAATATCAGAGAGACTACGATGTACAGGAAGCACAGATAGCCATTGTAGAAGTAGTAGGAGTATCGAGACGGGTAGACCATAAGGATCCCTGAGTAATACTAAATCAGAGGAGGATGGTTTAGTGACCCGGAGACTGTATTTGAATACGAGTCACTGTGGTCCCGATCGATGTGTCTATTGATTTTAGGTCCATGAGTCTTCTGGGAAGAAGGGTGTAGGATTAGCATCTAATAGGGTTCCCTACCTGTCATCAGAGATGACGGATCTTTATGAAAATCTAGGTCATGACCTGAAATGGAAATCTAGGTCATGACCTGAAAATCAAAATCTAGGTCATGACCTGAAATGGAAATCCAGGTCATGACCTAAAAATGGAAATCTAGGTCATGACCTAAAAATGAAAATCTAGGTCATGACCTAAAATTGGAAATCTAGGTCATGGCCTAAAATTGGAAATCTAGGTCATGGCCTAAAAATGAAAATCTAGGTCATGGCCTAAAAATGAAAATCTAGGTCATGACCTAAAAATGGAAATCGACATGGAGTCAGAGAACTATCACACAAAATGCTTGTTTTGAGCGGAAATTTCCAGTTTTCCGGCAGTTTTTATACTTTGAAAGCTGAAAATTAGAAAAAAAACTAGACTTTTCCGGATTTTCACACTATCTTCTGCTTTCACACTATTTTCAGCTTTCCAGACGTATTTCGTGTAATTTGGCAGCCTTTTTAGACCTAAAACATCGCTGGGAACACCATTTTAAAAATATTTTCAGATCGAATTCATTTTTGTTTCGAAAATCTCGGTTTTTCCAGAATTTTCCAGGATTTTTTGCGAAATTTTAGGTTTTAAAACATTCCAGTTTCATTTTTCATCGATTCCCACTTCAAAATCCTTGATTTTCGTCCGAAAAACCTGAAAATTCCCTGAAAATAGGCTGAAAACAACTAATTTTCGCATTCCCCGCCTACGAAGCACTCGCGCTCCACCGCTAAAATTTGGTTTTCTCGGCCGCGGCCACCTGTATTTTTTTGCGAATTTTCTAGATTTTTCTAGAAAAAAACTTCGTTTTGGGGTGAAAAAGTGATTTTTTGGGGCAAATTTGTCCTAGAAAAATTCTAAAATGAATTAAAAAAATTTTGAGACCAAATTTTCGAAAATTCGACCAATTTGAAGGGAGAAAATTGGAATTGTAACTTTGGAAAATTTTTTGACAGTAAAAATAAACTTTTTTGTAATTTTTGACCTACAAATCACCGCCAAAATTCTTGTTTCCCGCTAAAAATTGAATTTTTATCTGTTTTTCGGTCAAAATGGCTCATTTTCCTCCGTTTGCCGCATTTTTTCCTAATTCTCTCGAATTTTCTCGGATTTTCCCAATTTTTGGCCAATTTCCCCCAATTTTCAGCCCTCAAAAAATGGCGAATCTCGACCAATGGAAGCAACTACTCGCCATGTCGACGCAAGTCACCTCCACCGAGGACGCCGAAAATTTCCAGAAGGATTTGAAGGATATGCAGGCGGAAGTGGACGCTATGAAGGGAAATAAGGCGGAGGTTTTTGGCGGGAAATTCGAATTTTTCAAAAAATTCAAATTTTGCAGAACATGCAATTTCTGGAATTGGCGATGCGAGAAGCTGTCGGAGGTGTGGAAGGTCCGTGCCTCTTCACACAATTCTTCCTGTTGGGAGGGGATGATCCGAAGACTTTGGTGGATTCACCAGCCAAAATCGCTGCTGCAAAGGTCAGAAAATGCTGAAAATGAGCGAAAAATCCATGAAAATCGGCTGAAAATGACCCAAAATCGAAAATTATCGAGCTTTGCCAAAATTCTTCGAAACAGTACCTCAGGGAATCTTATAGGTCGATTTTATAGTCTTGAAAGCGTTTTTTCAGCTTAGAAAGCCGTAAAATCGACTAGCAAACCGACAAAAATGGTCCAAATCGGAAAATTATGGAATTTTGCCAAAATTCGATAAAATGGTGCCTCAAATAGCTATATACCCCATTTCTAGGCTCAAAAACCCAATTTTTCAGCTGAAAATTGGCCTAAAAAGCTGAAATTTTCCCTGAAAATCCCATTTTCCAGGAGCTCGCCGACCAACTCGAGGACTATCTTCTTCTCGGAAACTTTGCCGAGCAATTCAAGCAAGCCAGTGGGATGAAGGCGTTGGCCAATTTGACGGTAAGGCTGAATCACTTTTTATCACTTTTTAACTCAATTTCGGCCAGCTAAAAATGTCAAAAAGTTCCATAAAGTGGGTAAAATGCCCTCATCCAAAAATCGGAATTTCGGCTTCATTTTGAGCCATAAATCGGATTTTAAATGTCTGAAAATCCCGAAATTGCGTCGAAAATCAACAAAAATTGCGCAAAAATGCCTCAAAATCCAGTCGAAATCACTTGAAAATCACCTTTTTTAGGCTAAAAATTGTCTTAAAGTGTCCGAAATTTGGTCAGAATTGTCTAAAAAGGTCTGAAAATGACTGAAAATCCACATTTCCATACCAATTTTACGGCTAAAAATGGTCAGAAAGTGCCAGAAATTGGGTCAAAAATCCGCTGAAAATCAACAAATTTAGGCTGAAAATCGGGTCAAATCACTCGGAAATGGCGAAAAATTCTGATTTTTCGCACTTTTTTTGACTCCGGACTTTAAGAAATCACGTAAAATTCAGCAATATCATCTGAAAATCGACAAATATAGGCTGAAAATCGGTTCCAAATGCCAAAAAATAAGGTCAGAAACATCTGAAAAAGGCTGAAAATCGGCTGAAAATTAACAAATTTAGGCTAAAAATCGGCTTTCAATGCCCGAAATTGGGTCATAAACCTTTGAAAATCGGCTAAAATGACCACAAATCGATAATCTATATTTTCCAGTGCTCGGAAAACGAGGAAATCCGTCTCCTATACCTCCGTCTGGTCCCCCAACTCGCCGAGAATCGCCTGGAATTCCAACAAATGCTCGTTGACGCTCCAATCTTTGAGAATTATCTCCAGATGCTCGATGACTACAAAACCATGAAGCCAGCCATCCTTCTCGCCCTTCTTTCAGCGATTTCAGCCATTGTCAGAGGCTCCAAACCCGCTTTTTTGAAGTTCCACAAGGCCAGCGGAACTGATAAGGTGTTGACGATTGTGAAGTTTGTCGAGGATGATAAGTGTGCCGTTCGTGCCGCCTATCTGCTTTGGAGCATCAATGAGAGTCTTTCGGGTGAGGAAATAAGAAAAAATTCAAATTTTTAGTTGATTTCCAGTCATTTTAAGTTTTAAAAACGCAATTGTAGCTCTGAAAATCACAATTTTTAAGCTCAAAAATAGCTATTTTCAGCTCTTGAAACCCAATTTTCACCTCAAAAATGGCGATTTTTACCGTCAAAAACTCCAATTTTTAGCTCTAAAATTGATGTTTTCTGCCGGAAAAAACTCCAATTTTTAGCTCGAAAGCCACAATTTCAGGATCGAAATTAGCTGTTTTCCGCTCAAAAACTCTCAATTTTTCTCTTTAAAATCCCATTTTTTTGCCTCAAAAACTCCCAATTTCCAGCCCAGAAAGTCTCAATTTTTAGCTGAAAATGTTCAAAATTACCAAAAATCAACTGAAAGATACGTTTTTACAGCATTTTTAGCTCTGAAAACACCAAAAGTCGCTTAAAAATCCCCTGAAAACCCCATTTTCCAGACCCCGATTTGGGCTACACTGGCCGCTACCCCGAGGAGAACGAAGTCACCGAGGAGGAGTACTCGGACGAAGAAGCGCTCTACAGAGAATTCAAAAATTCTTCATCGAATTCAAAGAAATCGACGACGACACAGAAGAAACGCAAGACGATTTCAAACAGAAACAAGTCCAAAAAGCCAATCGGAAAGGATTTCAAACCACTTGTGGAGCTTCGAAACGTCCTATTCAGCGCGTATTTGGCACTGAAGGACCGGATTCCACAGATGGAAATGGAGAGAGAGGAGGTTGGAGAGGAGGATTTCGATGAGACGGTCTACGAGTTCGCCCAGGATACGTTCCAGAAGATTCGGTGGGTTTTTGATTGTTGAAAAGTCTCTAAACATTGAAAATTGGCTCCAGAAATCCTGAAAATTTCAAACAAATCGCTCAAATTTCTGATCCGAAACCCTAAAAATCCCGAAAAATCAAAAATTTGCTCTAAAAATCCTCGAAATACCCGAAAATTCGCTTAAATTTCAGCTTTTTAGGCCATTCTAAAAGCCCAGAAACTCTTCAAAATTCCAAAAACGCGAACTCGGCCACCAGCGAAACCTAGGCCACGCGACCGTGTACTCCACGAGGACAAGTGCCCGAAATTCGAGATTTCAAGATGTTTAGCGTTTTCAGGTGTTTTTTCGACGATTTTAGATGATTTCGATGGAAAAATAAATGCAAAAAACGTGAAAAAAAATGGCTAGGAATCCAAAACTTCATGAAAAAACTTGAAAAATGACTGAAATCGCCGAAAAAATAATTTTTCCAGACAAAATATTTTTTTTTCGAAAAAATCGATTTTTCTTGAATTTTCTGCCGGTTTCAGCATTATTTTTCCTGAAAATGAATGTTTTTCGGCTAGAAATCACTCCTTTCGCACAGATTTCTGGCAAAATCGGTCAAAATTTTGAGAAAATCATGAAAATTGCCAAAAATCTCCAAAAATAATTATTTCAGACAAACTTTTTGTTTTCGAAAAAATTTATTTTTCTTGAATTTTCTGCCGGTTTCAGCATTATTTTGGCTGAAAATGAATGTTTTTCGACTAGAAATCACTCCTTTCGCACAGATTTCCATCAAAATCGGTCAAAATTTTGAAATCAGGTTAAAATCCGATTTTCGCCACTGAAACTTTATTTTCGAAAAATTTTCATCGATTTTTAGGTTTCAGGCATTTTCCACGTTATTTGCTCCATTTTTCTAAGTAAAAATCATTCGAAATCGTCGAAAAACCACCTGAAAAACCTGAAAATCTCGAATTTTTGGCTCTTTTCCTCGTGGAGTACACGGCCGCGTGGCCTAGGTTTTGCAGGTGGCCGAACTCGGGGGAAAGGCGCTTTAGAAGCTTCAGAAGCGTGTTTCTAGCGTTAGAATGGGAGTTTTGAAGAGTTTCTTTTGCAAAAATGTGAAGAAAAAAATCAGGGAATTCGATAAATATTCGAAAAATCGGAAAATTCGAAAAAAAAATTTTCAAAAATTCAAACTTTCCTATTTTGGAGCCAATTTCAAAATTAAAAGGACATACCGATAGATGTTTGAAGTTTTAAATATTCCATAAATAATTTTTTCTAGCTCCATCCTCCTCCGCATCGATCATAACGACGTCGCCGACAAGACCAAGACCCTGATGGCCGATTTCCTCAAAAAATCGAATCGCGCCAAGAAGCAACGTGGAAGAAAAGTGAAGCTGACCGCCGATCCCGTCGCCAAGAGATTCGACATTCGTCAGTGGTACTCGAAGGAGGAGATGTTTGAGATTTTCAAGTCCAGCGACAAGGATATCAAAAATCTGACCGATGCGGTGAAGAGAGTTACGTTGAAGAAGTAGATCCCTCTCTTTTTCTCTAAATCTCCAAAATTCCTGTGATCTTTTCTCTCCCCGCCCTCGATTGCTCATCCTTATATTGTTTATTTATGTTGTCCCCTACCCATTCCCTGTGAAAATTTATACTAATTATATGAAGATACTGGTCCCAAAACAAGCGAATTTGCTATATTTCAATCTAATTTTCATCAATTTTGCCCCATTTTTAGCCAAGTTATGGTCATTTTAGGATTTTCAGGTCATGACCTAGAAAAAAATCAGGTCATGCCCTAGAAAAATTTGGTCATGACCTAGAAAAAGAAGGTCATGACCTAGATAAAATTAGGTCGTGACCTAGAAAAAGTAGGTCATGTTCTTGAAAAATTAGGTCATGGCCTAGAAAAATTGGGTCATGACCTAAAAAAAGTAGGTTGTGACCTAGAAAAAATTAGGTCATGGCCTAGAAAAACTAGTTCATGACCTAGAAAAAGTAGGTTGTGACCCAGGAAAAAGTATGTCATGACCTAGAAAAAATTAGGTCATGACCTCGAAAAATTAGGTCATGACCTAGAAAAAATTAGGTCATGACCTAGAAAACAATCAGGCCATGACCTAGAAAAATTAGGTCATGACCTAGAAAAAAGTAGGTCGTGACCTAGAAAAAATTAGGTCATGACCTAGAAAAAATTAGGTCATGACCTAGAAAACAATCAGGCCATGACCTAGAAAAATTAGGTCATGACCCAGAAAAAAGTAGGTCGTGACCTAGAAAAAATAAGGTCATGACCTAGAAAAAATTAGGTCACGATCTAGAAAAAATTAGGTCATGACCTAGAAAAAATTAGGTCATGACCTAGAAAAATTAGGTCATGACCTAGAAAAAATTAGGTCGTGACCTAGAAAACAATCAGGCCATGACCTAGAAAAATTAGGTCATGACCTAGAAAAAAGTAGGTCGTGACCTAGAAAAAATTAGGTCATGACCTAGAAAAAGAAGGTCGTGACCTAGAAAAAAGTAGGTCATGACCTAGAAAAAATTAGGTCATGACCTAGAAAAATAAGGTCATGACCTAGAAAAAGTAGGTCACGACCTAGAAAAAGTTAGGCCATGACCTAGAAAAATCAGGTCATGACCTAGTAAGAATTAGGTCATGACCTAGAAAAATAAGGTCAATTTCCAGAAAAAAATTAGGTCGTGACCTAGAAAAAAGTAAGTCGTGACCTAGAAAAAATTAGGTCGTGACCTAGAAAAAAGTAAGTCGTGACCTAGAAAAAAGTAGGTCATGACCTAGAAAAAATTAGGTCATGACCTAGAAAAAAGTAGGTCGTGACCTAGAAAAAATTAGGTCATGACCTAGAAAAAATTAGGTCATGACCTAGAAAACAATCAGGCCATGACCTAGAAAAATTAGGTCATGACCCAGAAAAAAGTAGGTCGTGACCTAGAAAAAATAAGGTCATGACCTAGAAAAAATTAGGTCACGATCTAGAAAAAATTAGGTCATGACCTAGAAAAAATTAGGTCATGACCTAGAAAAATTAGGTCATGACCTAGAAAAAATTAGGTCGTGACCTAGAAAACAATCAGGCCATGACCTAGAAAAATTAGGTCATGACCTAGAAAAAAGTAGGTCGTGACCTAGAAAAAATTAGGTCATGACCTAGAAAAAAGAAGGTCGTGACCTAGAAAAAAGTAGGTCATGACCTAGAAAAAATTAGGTCATGACCTAGAAAAATAAGGTCATGACCTAGAAAAAAGTAGGTCACGACCTAGAAAAAGTTAGGCCATGACCTAGAAAAATCAGGTCATGACCTAGTAAGAATTAGGTCATGACCTAGAAAAATAAGGTCAATTTCCAGAAAAAAATTAGGTCGTGACCTAGAAAAAAGTAAGTCGTGACCTAGAAAAAATTAGGTCGTGACCTAGAAAAAAGTAAGTCGTGACCTAGAAAAAAGTAGGTCATGACCTAGAAAAAATTAGGTCATGACCTTGAAAAAACTAGGTTATGACCTTGAAAAAATTAGGTCATGACCTACAAAAAATGGCTCTTTATGACAAGGGGGGGCCCATGAGAAAAGGGGGGGCCCATGGGAAAAGGGGGGGCCCAAGTCAAAAGGGGGGGCCCATGAGAATAGGGGGGTTTTCGAGTTTTACGGATGTTTCTATGAAAATTCCGCACTTTGTGCTTGTTCCCATAAAAATTCATAACTTCGAAAAAAGTTCAGTTTAGGTCATTTTTTGCATAATTAACACTATTTCTGCTGTTTTAACTGTGTAGTTTTCAATTATTAAGTTAATATTTGGTTATTTTAAGCTCAGAAACAAAAGTAAAACGTATTAAAAATGACATAAACTGAAAATTTCAAAAAATGATGAAAAGTGTCCAAAGCACGAAATTTTGATGGAAACACCCGCAAAACTTGAAAAAATAGGCAAATCTTAACTTAGACATAATTTTTCCACTTGGGCTCCCCCTTTTCACTTGGGCCCCCCCTATTCTCATGGGCCCCCCCTTTTGACTTGGGCCCCCCCTTTTCCCATGGGCCCCCCCTTTTCTCATGGGCCCCCCCTTGTCATAAAGAGCCCAAAAAATTAGGTCATGACCTAGAAAAAGTAGGTCATGGCATAGAAAAAATTAGGTCATGACCTAGAAAAAATTAGGTCATGACCTAGAAAAATTAGGTCATGACCTAGAAAAAATTAGGTCGTGACCTAGAAAACAATCAGGCCATGACCTAGAAAAAATTAGGTCATGACCTTGAAAAAACTAGGTCATGACCTAGAAAAAATTAGGTCATGACCTTGAAAAAACTAGGTTATGACCTAGAAAAAATTAGGTCGTGACCTAGAAAAAAGTAGGTCATGACCTAGAAAAAATTAGGTCATGACCTTGAAAAAACTAGGTTATGACCTTGAAAAAATTAGGTCATGACCTACAAAAAATTAGGTCATGACCTAGAAAAAGTAGGTCATGGCATAGAAAAAAGTAGGTCATGACCTAGAAAAAATTAGGTCATGACCTAGAAAAAAAGTAGGCCATGACCTAGAAAACAAGTAGGTCATGACCTAGTAAAACCAAAAATTAGGTCAATTTCCAGAAAAAATTAGGTCATGATCTAGAAAAATTAGGTCATGACCTAGAAAAAATTAGGTCATGACCTAGAAAAAATTAGGTCATGACCTAGAAAAAAAATTAAAACCAAGACAAAAAAGCATATTTTTATTTTCAGAATTTCAGTGTTTTTTTTTTGGTCAATATCAATTTCAATTTTTTTTTAAGTTTCAGAGAAAAATTCAAATTTCGCGGTTTTATAAAAAAATCAGTTTTCAAAAAAAATGGTCCAGGTGGGGCGGGATCACTAGATTACTACAGGAAAAAGGAGAAAACCCGGGGGATTCTGGGCTCGACAAGCTAAATATAAACAGTGCACAATGGGGCGAATTTGCGGAAGGCGCGAAATTCAAAAAAAATATTTTAAAAAATTTAAAAAAAAAGAAAAAAAATCAATTTTTCGGTGATTGAGATCGTTGAGACGAGTGGGATTTTGAACGGGGATGGAAGAAGAAACGGGGAGAGAAATTGGTCGCGCGGGAAGTTGAAGGATTTGAATTCGAAGGGGACGGAGAGAGTGTGCGCGGCGAGGAGGGTACAGACGACGTGGGAAACAACGAGTGCCACGTGGATTTCTTAGTTGGACGCTGCCTGGACGACGACGGCTGTTGATGGTTGGAGTCGCGTGATGCCGTTGAAACGAAATGTCTGCGGAAGGGACAACTTTTTGGCGACGTCCTTGTAGGCGCTGGTGTGAACGAAGCGAGAGAAGCAGTCCTGAAAAGTTCATCTTTTATTTCAGCCATTTTGGGCCATTTTCAGCCGAGTTATAGCTATTTTTCAGATTGTTATAATTTTTGGGGGTTTTCTGCTATAAATCGAGAATTTTCAGATTTATTTTTTCTTTAATTAGATGCTAGATAAAATTTCCTACATTTTGGTCTAATTTTCATCAATTTTGGTCTAGTTTCAGCCAAGTTACAGCCAAAATACACCACTTTTTGGTATCTTTTACTATTTTGCTGGTATCTCAAAAACTAGCGAGAATTTCAAAGATTGGAAATTTTCATCAAATTTCCCGATTTTTCCTGCACATTTTTGAAAAAAGAAAATTTTCAAAATTCCTATTCTAACGCTAGAAAAACGCTTCTGAAGTGGACGTCTTCCTACGGCCACCAGCGAAACCTAGGCCACGCGGCCGTGTACTCCACGAGGACAAAAGTCAAAAGTTCTAAATTTCGCGATTTTCAGGTTTTTCAGGTGCATTTTCGACGATTTCAGATGATTTTTAATACAAATTTCGAATAAAAATGGAAGCAAAATGCCTGAAAAATTAAAAATTACTGAAAAAATCTCGAAAAATCAGGTTAAATGACGAAAAATCGAACTAAACCGAAATTTTGAAATTTTGACCAATTTTGCGAGAAATCTGTTCAATAAAATCGATTTCCAATCAAAAAAACAGAGGTTTTAGCTAAGTTTATGCCTACAACCGTGAAAATTACAAAAAAAGCAACTTCTAGCCGAAAATCTTATTTTCAGCCTATTTTAGTTAAGTTTTCGGGTTTTAGCAGTTAAAAAAAACTTCAAAAAGTAACGAAAATTCTCAAAAGACACGAGATATTCAGAAAAAATAAGCCGAAAAATCAACTTTTTCAAAAAATCCCAAAATCTAGTGCTAAACTACAAGCTACAAACTACAAACTACAAACAAACCTTTTCCATCAAACGGTACACATGAGCTTGAGCACGCTCGTAGATGTTCTCCGGGAACGTCGACGGGTCCTTTCCTTCGACTCTGAAAATTCAAAATTTTGAATTTTTGAATTTCGCGCCAAAAATTTTTTAGATCCAACTAATTTTTGGTCGACCGTGGACGACCAAAAATTAGGCGAAAAGGGGCTTCTATTGACGCAAATGACTTTTGGTCTGATCTTTATGAAGATATTTCTCTTTTATTGAAAAAAAAGGGAAAAAAGAGTCTAGGCTACAAACTACAAAATCCTATAGTTTGTAGGCTCCAAAACTCACAATCCAATGATATCGGTCCGTGTATCATGGTCGATATTGATGGCCAACGGGGATTCGGCAGCAATAAATGTGTCGTACATCTCCTGGACCGTCGACTCGAACTTGGCACGTCCCTCGGAGATTCCCACGGCTTTCAGCTCCTCGACAGCCCACCTAGAAAGTTTGCTCTATTGAGAACTGTTCGGTGGAGCGCGCTTGGCAGCTAGCAAAGGTGGTCTACAGCTCAAAGTAAACAGAGTTCGGTAGAGCGCACTTGACAAGCCTAGGCTGAGAACTTGGTAGCCCTAGTTTGTCTAGACGCAACGTTGTCCAATAGAGCGCATTTTGCTAACCTAGCAATTTCGCTCTACAGCTAATCCTTTGCCTAGACGCAACGGAGTCCAGTAGAGCGCACTTGGTAATATAGCAAGTTCGCTCTACAGCTAACGAAGTTCGGCGGGCTTCTAGTTCGTTAGAGCGCACTTGAAAAGCTTTTGAGCTTGGTCAACTGCCATCTACTACATATGTTCCAGAATTTCTGAATTTCTGAATTTCTGAATTTCTAAATTTCTGAATTTCTGAATTTCTGAATTTCTGAATTTCTGAATTTCTGAATTTCTGAATTTCTGAATTTCTGAATTTCTGAATTTCTGAATTTCTGAAGTTCAGTTCTGAATTTCTGGATTCTCAATAGAACTTACCAGAACAAGATGTTTTCCTCCGAGTACTCGGACTGCAAAAACTTGGTGAACTGCGCACGTCCGTCGACATCGTAGATAACGTGGTCGAATGCGAATTGCCACTCGTTCGGGCTGAAAGAATAGATGGACTAGAAAACGCAACTTGCAAAAGTTAGGCCACCATGGCTACTAGACACCAGGTGAATAACAAGCCATTTCTAGGTCATTTTATCATGGTGGTTTAGAAAACCCAAATAAAAAAAGTTAGGCCAACACTTCAAAATGACCCCCGAAAATTCCGGATGACCTAGAAACCCCCAAAAGTTCGGCCAGCGCTTTTCTAGGGGTCAACAAGCGCAAATTTGATTTTGCGAGAGTCCCCTTTGGGAGTATTCAGTAGTAGACAGGAAATTGAATTTCCACATAAAGTCAAGAATTTTTTTTTTCGAAAAAAAACTTTTCCGGTAATTTTGAAGGCTGGCCGAGGTTTGTCGGAACCTCGGTCATCTCCTAAAAATTCGGCCACGGCCTCACCTGAGACGTGGCGACGCTGGCATCTGATTTGGCGAGATGTTGTTGGCTGAAGCTGGTGGCGTTGAGCCAGCCTGATTCTCGTTGGACCGACGACGACGTTCTCCTGAAAATTTGAGAAAATTAGTGGTGGCCTAACTTTTGCAAGGTGTGTTTTCTAGGCCACCAATGTAAAGCGACCTAGAAATTGCCTGACATGGCCCTGGTGTCCTTTTGCCAATTTGGCCTTCTAGACTTCTGAAATTCGAGAAGGCGTTCCTCAACAACCCTTTAATTCTCAAATTTCCGTCCCACACGTCTTCTACTTTCAGATGACGTCAATCCCGAAAATTTTTTTCCCGCACTCTTTTTTTATTTAATCCTATTCGCGCGCATGTGATATGCTATGTGCTCCCGGAGAGAGATATTCAACTTTCGCTCCAAAAAATAAAGCTGAGCAATGGAGAGCAGGGGTATCAGTTATCAGCTGATAAGCCTACTGATGGGATTAGTTAAAATTTGGCGAATCTCACGGAGCAAGGACTTTGGGATCGAACATCTACGGATTACTGTATTCATAGCTACAGTAGTCTAAAAATCCGAAAAATTTCTTTTCCAGACATCCCAAAAAGGTATCCAATTTCCATGTCCCTTGTCTGTGAACCCCTAGACTAGGGTCCCTAGTTTCCGTTTTACATTCAAAAAATCTCAAATTTCGTTAAAAAAATTTTTGGGACTTCCAAAAATTTTGGAAGTCGAAAAAAAAGTTTTTTTTTCGAACCATATTTTTTGGCTAAATAAGCTGAAAATGTAGCTGAAAATGTAGTAGACCATATATGGCGGTCCCATATTATTGTTATTCCTCTCATCCACTAATTGTATTAGTATTAGAATTCCGGGAAGAAGAAGACAAAAAAAAGAAGAAGGAAAATTTTGGGTGAATAACAAGAGGAACTACAATTTGAGGAAGGTACAGTAATCCTAAAACCAAAGAATTCAGTATAGCTGGTCCAGAAGACGTGCAAATTCCGAAAAAAATTTTGGTCCCAAAAAAGTTTTTTCTCAATTTTTTTTTCCAATTCTAAGAAACTCCTAAAAAGAAGGATAATTGTAGTACATTTCCGGCGTCGTTCTATTCAAGAACTTCTGGAGCGCCTTCAGAGCGCTTCTTACCTCTTGAGATGGACAACTGCTTGAGCAACTTTCTCGGCGATCTCATTTTTCACAACTTTACTGGAATTTCTGGAGAATTTAACTTCAAGATTCAGAATTTTCAGACAAAGTAGGACTAGAAAAACGAAGAAATTTCTTTTTTCGTCTTCTCCAGAAAATGTCAAAATATGGAGAAGAAGAAGAAGTAGGGGAAGAAGACTAAATAAACAGGGTCGTCGTCACAAAAAAAAGAAGGGAGGAATGGAAATCGAGATGAATTGAATCGACTCTCTTCTTCTTCTTCTGAATACGACGTCGTCAGTTCTACGGCTTCACATATGGAAAAGAAGAAGAAGAAGAAGAGGCGGAGAGAAGAAGAAGAAGGAGAAACCCTCGAAAAATGGCGGGGCGGGGTTTATGGTGTTATAAGCTCTCCGATAACGTTTATATGTATATACCACACCTTCTTCTTCTTCTTCTTCTTCTTCTTCTCCAGATTTTCCAAAAAACAAAAAAGAAAAAGAAGAAGAAAATATTGTCCTTGTTACCCGGAACTAGGTAACTCGTGTGAATTCAAAATTTTCTAGTTGTTCCAGACAAAGTTTTGTATGAATAGGAGATTGGATTGGGGTGGGAAGAAGAAGAAGAAAAAGAAGAAGAAGAAGAAGAAGAAGAAAGGAATGAGTCAGATTTTTTTGTGGAAATCTTAAATTTCAGACAGGTACTATCGTCAGAGTCTTGTCTGGAATTTTTAGGAGGATAAGGAAAAGTGGAAGAAGATCAAATCGGAAGAAGAGAAATAAGAAGAAGGGGATCAAATATGGAGAAGACCAAAAATTGGAAAAGATGACTGGAACTTGGAAAAAGAAGAAACCCAGACTCTGGAAAAGCTTAAAAAGTGATTTTTGGAGAAAAAAAAAAGAAAATCTGGAGAAGACCAAAATCTGGAGAAGACCAAAATCTGGAGAAGAAGAAGAAAAAAGAAGAATAAGAAGAATAAAAGAACTCCAAGATCTGAAAAAGCTCAAAAAGTGATTTTCCAGGAAAAAATTCGAAATCTGGGGAAGACCAAAATCTGGAAAAGAAGAAGAAAAAAGAAGAAAAAGAAGATCAGAACTTTCAGGACTAGAGTTTCCAGAAACTTGCAAATCTGAAAATTTCCTTATTCTTCTTCTTCTTCTTTTTTACTTCTTCTTCTTTTTATCCTTCTCCAGACCTCCTGATTCTAAAATTCCATGTCATTACATCGAAAAGAGGAACGAAATCTTCTTCTTCTTCTATTCTTACTCAGCAATTTTCAGATCAAAGTCAGTCTTCTCCATCTTCTTCTTCTCCTTATTCATCCTTCTCCGAAAAATACAAATTCACGTCATTTAATAAAAAAAAGAAGAAGAAAAAGAGAAATTTGGGATTCAGAATCCAAGGGGTCTTGAATTTTTGATGGAGGGCAAAGAATATAATAAAATCTGGGAAATCCAAAAATTCGGAGAAGAAGAAGAGGAAGAAAAAAAAGAAGATGAAGAAAAAAAGGGTCCATTAAACATGAGAGATTGATTTTATGGGATTTTTTGATGTCGTATCCTAGGCCACCTTCTTCTTCCCACGCCAAATTTTTCCCAAAAAAAAAGTAAAAAATTTCGACTTTTGACCAAAAAAACTGACTCATAAGACACTTTTTCCAGACTAATCTTGAGAAGATTGACTGAAAATGTCTGAAAAAAAGAGGATCAGAAGGACCGAAGAATTTGATTAGGCGACCAGAAAAAAATTGGGAAAAAACAAATTATTTTTTTATATGAATGTGAAAAAAAAAGAGAAAAAAGAAGGGAAATCAATTATTTAGAGGGGAACACAAAACACGGAAAGTGTCATTTTCAGACAGAAAAATCTAGAATTTTCAAAAAAAAATTTCGAAAAATTTTTTGATGGCCTAGGAATAACCTGTATTTGAGTTTCTAGGCCACCAAACTCAATTCGGTATGGTGGCCTAGAAAACTCCTAGGTCATCAATTTTAGGCTATTGAAGGGATCACGGTCTAGTATCCAACAAATGACCTAGATTTTTTGTTTCTAGGCCACTAAACTCAATTTTCCGGGTATAGGATTCAAGATGGCCTAGAATTTAATATGTGGCCTAGAAAACTCATGATGGTCTAGTAAATCCATGATGACCTAGAAAATTGCTCGTAGCCTAGAAAAGTCATAATGGCCTAGAAAATGGCTCGTGGCCTAGAAAACTCCTGATGGCCTAAAAAACTAATAATGGCCTAGAAAAATTGCTTGTGGCCTAGAAAAGTCACGATGGCCTAGAATTAGATCTCCAGCTATTTATGGATTTCTAGGTCATCGATTTCTGGAATTCTACGCCATCAGTTTATGGATTTCTAGGTCACCAATTTCCGGATTCCTAGACCAAGGACTTTTGAATTTCTAGACCATCGACTTTTGGATTCCTAGGCCATCGATTTTTGGGATCCTAGGCCACAGCGTTTCCGGATCCTAGGCCATGGAATTTTGGTATTCTAGGTCATCAATTTTTCGGTTCATAAGCCATCAAACTTTCTCGATTCTCTGATGACCTAGAAATCTCGGCTCCTGTATTTCTAGGCCACCACTTTTCCGTTCATTTTCCACCTAATTTTTTTGGAGTAAAAAGTCACGTTTTTTGACCCCAAAATTTGGTGCGTTGGTTCCCATGGGATCCCTTTATTTTCTTATTTTCCAAAAAGAGCCCCAAAAAATGCTCTTTCTTTGTCTTTACACTAGATCACGTCATTTATCTTCTCTCTCTCTCTCTCTCTCTCTCTCTCTCTCTCTCTCTCTCTCTCTCTCTCTCTCTCTCTCTCTCTCTCTCTCTCTCTCTCTCTCTCTCTCTCTCTCTCTCTCACTCACTCACTCACTTTTCATGGATCGGTGCATTTTTGCTCATTTCGTGTGAGGAGCTGCTCCAAAAAAAAAGAAGAATATAGCTCTTTTTGTGTGCTCCATGAGCAGCACAAGAGGTCTTAATTAAATAGCTGAGAGAGAGAGAGAGAGAGAGAGAGAGAGAGAGAGAGAGAGAGAGAGAGAGAGAGAGAGAGAGAGAGAGAGAGAGAGAAGCTGAGTAGCAGAGAAAAAGAACATTGGAGCTAAACTAAACAAAATTGAATTAAAAAAGGGCAACCACTGATTTTTGGGACCCGAAAATTTGATTATTTTTGGTTCGGGGTGGATGAGGGAACTTTTTTTCAAAAAAAAAACGTACAAAGAGGGATCCGAATGATGGCCTAGGTGTCGGATCCTAGGCCAGCTCCAAAGATGACCTAGAATCCCAAGAAGTGGTGGCCTAGGAATCCCAAAAATCGATGGCCTAGGAATCCAAACGCAGGCCAGATTTTCGTATCCTAGGCCATGATCCCATTAATGTCCAAAAAATGGGAATATTGGCTGCCGAGGAGTTTTCTAGGCCACCCTTTCTGAGAGACTCATCTGGAACTTTTTTCTGGAAAAAAAAGAACATTCTAGAAATCCTTTCTTCTAATCCTCCCAGACTTAAAACCATTCCAATTTTCTCATTTTCCCTAGAAAAAAAAAATCAAAAACCCTCCCTCGCTCATTTTCGAACAAGAAAAGTGAATCGTTTTTTTCTCCTAATCCTTTGATTCTTCTTCTTTTCCTTTTTTGTCTTCTGGGGAAGAAGAAGAAGGACAGTATTTATGTTTTTTCTTCGAAAGTAAAGGATCAGAAATAAACGAAATAAGGAGAAAAGCAGTAGGGAAGGAGGATGGCCTAGAAAAATAGATTTTGTTGGATTCTAGGCCGTGGGGTCCAGAAGGTGGCCTAGTTTTGCCGCTTTCTCGCCCATCTTCTGGCCTAGAAATCCCACTTGTTGTCGGATCCTAGGCCACTTTTTTTAGTCCATGCTCTTTTAGAACTGCTGGCCTAGGATTTTTTATTTGTCGGATCCTAGGCCACACATTTTTCTTCCATTCTCATTCCAAAAAAGTACTGATGTTCAAAAATCGGGAAACCCGTTCAACCATGAAAATTTTTCTGTCCTTAGCAAAAAAAAAAAAATGACCAATACATAATTTTTTGGCTATTTTTGGCCTGGCCTAGAAACCCAAAAATCGGTGGCCTAGAATTCTAAAAATTGATGACCGAGGATTTCAAAAAAATCGATGGCTTAGAAACCCACAAACCGGTACCACAAAACCCAAAAGGATGACCTAGAAACCCAGAAACCCAATGACCTAGAATCCAAAGATCCATGGCCTAGAACCTCGAATTTTTTCCAACTTTACAACTTTTCAGCCAGTTTTGAAGCTTTTTTTGTCAATTTTTCCCAGTTTCAATCGATTTTTTATAAAAACTTCAACCAATTTTAAGCCCGTTTTCCCCAAAAGCCGCAACTTTTTGCGCAGTAACTCAACTCATTTTCAGCCGATGCTTGACATTTTTAGACCAGTTTTTAGAAATCTTTTTGTGAATCAATTTTTTAAAAAACTTACTACTGAACGGCAAAAAATCTCTCAATTTGATTGTAAGAATATCGATAACATTTCTCCGGGATGTTTTTTCGAAGACTGGCGCCGATACGGATCGTGGTAATCGACGTTTTAGTGGCATTTTAAGGGGATTCTGGAGGGAAAATCATGATTTTGAGATAATTAAAGATAATTAGAGGAGTAGTTCAGAGAGAAATAATGAGGAAAAAGTAAAGGATGGAATTTTAGAATTTTAGAATTCAGGTATTTCAAAAATCCGAAAATTTCAAATTCGAATATTTCGGAATTTCAGAATCTCGGGAATTCTGAAATTCTGAGGAAATGAAAATGAGGGATTTCTCTTTTTCAAGAATTTTCCTTAAACAAATAGCAAAGAAATACTTCCAAGTTTTCAAATAAGAATAAAAATATTTGGTCAAAATTTTCCAAAATGAAAAAAAATGTTTTTTACTTTTTTTTAGGATTTTGCAAGAACCTCAAATATTCGAGATTTCAGAATCTCAGAATCTCTGAATCTCTGAATCTCAGAATTTCAGAATCTTAGAATCTCAGAATCTCAGAATCTCAGAATCTCAGAAGCTCAGAATCTCAGAATCTGAGAAACTCAGAACCTTAGAATCTCAGAATCTCAGAATCTCAGAATCTCAGAATCTCAGAATCTCAGAATCTCAGAATCTCAGAATCTCAGAATCTCAGAATCTCAGAATCTCAGAATCTCAGAATCTCAGAATCTCAGAATCTCAGAATCTCAGAATCTCAGAATCTCAGAATTTCAGAATTTCAGAATTTCAGAATTTCAGAATTTTAGAATTTCAGAATTTCCAAACTTTTAAATTCCTGAATCTCAAATATTAGATTTTCAGATTCATAAAATCCCAAACGTTTGAAATATCAGAATTTCAGAGTTCCAAAAAAGTTTTCGAAAACTACAGTAACCTTCAGAACTACAAGAATTCCATGAATTTTCTTCAAAAAATTTCTTTTGTTTCGAAAAAATATACATTTCAAAGTGACCCCACTCTCTCTAGAAAAAAGAGGGGACCCTGGTGTCTGAAAAATTGTGAAAAAAAGGGAAAGAAGGCTCATCTTCTTCTTTTCCGGAAAAGAAACAAAAAGAAGGGGGAAAATATGGGGAAGAAGAAGAAGGAAAGGGTCAAAAAATGAGAGAAAAAGGAGGTTTAGAGAAGGAAAAAAGATGGGAATAGGGGGCGGAGCCAAAAACAATGTAACCCCCAGAAGAATTTGGGAATTTTTCGGTTAAATATGGAGAAGAGGAAGAAGGAATATGGAGAAGAGGGCGTTTTGGGAAGTGATAGATGGGTCCCTAGATATGGGGGATCCATCTACGCGAAGTTTTTGGGAAATACGCTCTATTGGGGATAAGGAGAAGAAAAAGAAGGATAATAGAGGAAGAACATAGTTCAAACTAGAAAGTTGAGAATCTGAAATTCTGGGATCTTTTGAAATTCGCTAAAAAATAGACGTACCAGACTATGGTTTTTCTTCTTTTGAGGATAAAAGTTAATTTTCAAAAATTTTACTATTTGGGATATGGAGAAGAGGAAGAAAAGAAGAAAAAGGATTTCTATACTGTAAAAATCAGAAAACTAGACGTACCAGGCTATGGTTTTTCTTCTTTTCAAGATGAAAAACTAATTTTCGAAGATTTTACTTTTTGGGATATGGAGAAGAAGAAGAAAAAATAACCGTTATAGTTGAATAATTTGAAAAATAGACAAACCAGAACATGGTCTCTTTTCTTTTAATAATAAAAATTGATTTTCTAAATTTTCACTTTTTCGGGATATGGAGAAGAAGAAGAAAAAAAGACAAAGGGTTTCTACATTTCAAAAGTATGAAAAATAGGTGTACCAAAATATGGCTTTTCTTCTTTTAAGGATAAAAATTAATTTTCAAAAGTTTTAATTTTTTGGGATAAGGAGAAGAGGAAGAAAAGAAGAAAAAGAATTCCAAAATTTTGAAAACCTGAAAAACAGATGTACCAAAACATGGGTTTTCTTCTTTTAAGGATAAAAAATTAATTTTCGAAAATTTGACTTTTTGGGTTAAGAAGAAGAGGAAGAAGAAAAAGGAAAAGAAATCGAAATTCAGAATTTTTCAAAAACCTTTTTTTCAGAATTACTCTATTTATTTTTATTTTTCGAATCGGTCTAGGTTATGGAGAAGAAGAAGAGATGAAAAAAAAGAAGAGCGAAATTTCTATTTTTTTTTCAATAATATTCTTGGTAATGGAAAAGAAGAACATTTTTGAAAATTCCGAAAGTTTTTATAGTCCGAAAGACCAAATTTGTCTAATTCGACCAACTAAAAAAGGAGAAGAAGAAGAAGGAATAGTGACTAATAGGAATCACCATTCTGTTCTTTTCCAAATTATCTTTGATTGATAAGGATTCTTCCTATCTCTTATTTTTTCTTTTTGTAACAGATGTTTTGAGTAAAAATAGGAATATATCAGGTTACCGGAAATTGTACAGTAGGGTCTTCTTCTTCTTTTTCTGGAAATTTGGAGAAGAAGAAAAAGAAAAAAAGATTCAGACTAATTAGGGAAGGAGGAAATTTGCAAATAGATAGAATCCCGAAAAGTATAATATTTGTTCTTCTTCTTCTTTTCCTATTTTCCTTCTTTTTCTTCTCCGAAACTAATTAGTGATTTTAGAAGAAGAGAGATTCGGAAACGCAGATAGGAAAAGAGATCTTTAGAATCCACGTTGTTGCAGAGAACGAGAAGAAATATTCTCCTTTTTCTTCTTCTTCTCCAACTCCCGGGAGTAGGAAAAGAAGAAGAAGACTCTCTAACTTCGTTTTGATAACAAGAAGATGAAGAGGCGGAAGAAGAAGAAACACGCGCCACATGTTCACTTTATGTTCCTTCTTCTTTTTCTTCTTCTTTTCCGAAATCTGGAGAAGGCAATTCTCTTTTTTTCTCTTCTCCGATTTTACTTTTTTCAACCTACATCTGCTGTTTGGAAGTGGAATTTTTGATGGCACTTGCGTCTATTTTTGCACGATTTGTACTTTTTATTGGGCTCGGAGAAAGAAGAATTTTTTTTAATAATAGCTTTTCGGAGAAGAGTAGATAAGGAAAAGAAGAAGAAGACAAATAATGTTTAGTCCCAAATTTTGAAAAATGGACCCACCAGGATGTAGTTTTTCTTCTTTTAAGAATAAAAAGTAAATTTTTGAAAATTCAGTTTTTTGGGATATGGAGAAGAGGAAGAAAAAGAAGAAAAAGGATTTTAATGGTTTGAAAACTTGAAAAATAGATGTTCCACGACATGGTTTTTCTTCTTTTGAGGAAAAAGTTTCAATTTTCGAAATTCCTAATTTTTTCTGGGATTTGAAGAAGAGGAAGAAAATGAAGAATTCACATCCTAGAATTTGAAATAATAAAAATAGACGTACCAGGCTATGGATTTTCTTCTTTTAAGGTTTAAAAATCTACTTTTCAAAAATTTTCATTTTTTGGGATATGGAGAAGAGGAAGAGCCTATTTTTGGACAAAATGGAAAAGAAGCTTTTCTTGGAAAAAAGTTATTTTTTCCAACATAAACGGCATGGATGTACACAAAAAAAATTGTTGACCTCAACTCTTTTTTTCCGGGTAAGAGGAAGAAGAAGAAGAAGGAAAAGGAGGAGAAGAATTGAATTTTTATTCTATACGTGACATTTTGATAGAGTTGCTACTGCTGCTCTTCTACTTTGAAACAACCAACCCACATTTTTTCTTCTTCTTTTTTTTTTGCTATTTTGGCATATGGCAGTTTGGAAAAATAAGAAGAAGAAAATTAAAATTTTGATATTTTGATCTTGGAGTCAAAATACGAAAACTTCAAATTTTCGAATTTTCGATTTTTTGAATTCCAGAATCTCAGAATCTCAGAATCTCAGAATCTCAGAATCTCAGAATCTCAGAATCTCAGAATCTCAGAATCTCAGAATCTCAGAATCTCAGAATCTCAGAATCTCAGAATCTCAGAATCTCAGAATCTCAGAATCTCAGAATCTCAGAATCTCAGAATCTCAGAATCTCAGAATCTCAGAATCTCAGAATCTCAGAATCTCAGAATCTCAGAATCTCAGAATCTCAGAATCTCAGAATCTCAGAATCTCAGAATCTCAGAATCTCAGAATCTCAGAATCTCAGAATCTCAGAATCTCAGAATCTCAGAATCTCAGAATCTCAGAATCTCAGAATCTCAGAATCTCAGAATCTCAGAATCTCAGAATCTCAGAATCTCAGAATCTCAGAATCTCAGAATCTCAGAATCTCAGAATCTCAGAATCTCAGAATCTCAGAATCTCAGAATCTCAGAATCTCAGAATCTCAGAATCTCAGAATCTCAGAATCTCAGAATCTCAGAATCTCAGAATCTCAGAATCTCAGAATCTCAGAATCTCAGAATCTCAGAATCTCAGAATCTCAGAATCTCAGAATCTCAGAATCTCAGAATCTCAGAATCTCAGAATCTCAGAATCTCAGAATCTCAGAATCTCAGAATCTCAGAATCTCAGAATCTCAGAATCTCAGAATCTCAGAATCTCAGAATCTCAGAATCTCAGAATCTCAGAATCTCAGAATCTCAGAATCTCAGAATCTCAGAATCTCAGAATCTCAGAATCTCAGAATCTCAGAATCTCAGAATCTCAGAATCTCAGAATCTCAGAATCTCAGAATCTCAGAATCTCAGAATCTCAGAATCTCAGAATCTCAGAATCTCAGAATCTCAGAATCTCAGAATCTCAGAATCTCAGAATCTCAGAATCTCAGAATCTCAGAATCTCAGAATCTCAGAATCTCAGAATCTCAGAATCTCAGAATCTCAGAATCTCAGAATCTCAGAATCTCAGAATCTCAGAATCTCAGAATCTCAGAATCTCAGAATCTCAGAATCTCAGAATCTCAGAATCTCAGAATCTCAGAATCTCAGAATCTCAGAATCTCGGAATCTCGGAATCTCAGAATCTCAGAATCTCAGAATCTCAGAATTTCAGAAACTCAGAATCCCAGAGTCTCAGAATCTCAGAATCTCAGAATTTCAGAATCCCAGAATCTCAGAATCTCAGAATCTCAGAATCTCAGAATCTTAGAATCTAAAAATACAAAACTCTCAAAAAATCCCAGAATTCGACTCCCTGGTGGTCCTTTTTGTTTATTTTCCTGAATTTTTTTGAAGTTTTTCCTTTTTTTTCGAAAAAAATGTGCCAAAATTTTATTTTTCAGGGTCACTTAGGACTTTTCAAATGGTCATGGACATTGGGACTCTTTTAAAAAGAAGAATTTATTGTTTTCAACTTTTTCAAAAAAAAAAACCAAAAAATCGAGTAAAGATCACTAGGAGGTCCCTCGGATCCTCGTGATGGACTGGAAATTTCAGATTTTCAGAAAAAATTTTCAAAAAAAAAATTCTAAAAATTCCAGGGTTTCAGCCAAGGAGAAGCCAAAATTGCTCACTTTATATTTTTGACAAGGCTCCGCCCCTTTTTGATCACATATAACGCCCCCATTTCTATACAATGGGTTGTAAATTAAAGGGATTTTTTCATTAAGGAAGGAACAAAAAAATTGGGAAATTTTGACCCAAAAAATCCTAGAAATTGAGAAGAATTGTCTTTGTTGATCGAAAACATACATAAAATGAGAGAGAGAGAGAGAGAGAGAGAGAGAGAGAGAGAGAGAGAGAGAGAGAGAGAGAGAGAGAGAGAGACGCAGAGAAAAAGAAAGATACGACACCAGTCACAGGGACCCACCGGGCCATGGGTTGAGCTGTGACGTGCGTTCTTTGCGAAGAGTCAGAGAAACAAAAAAAATGTAATTAAATTTTTTTTCTGGAAGATTCTGGGAATTTTAGAATCCCAGAATTCAGAATTTCAGAATTCGGAATTTCAAAATTCAGAAATTCATAAATTCTGAGATTCTGAGATTCTGAGATTCTGAGATTCTGAGATTCTGAGATTCTGAGATTCTGAGATTCTGAGATTCTGAGATTCTGAGATTCTGAGATTCTGAGATTCTGAGATTCTGAGATTCTGAAATTCTGAGATTCTGAGATTCTGAGATTCTGAGATTCTGAGATTCTGAGATTCTGAGATTCTGAGATTCTGAGATTCTGAGATTCTGAGATTCTGAGATTCTAAAATTCTGAGATTCTGAAGCCCTGGGATTCATAATTTCAGAGTGTTTGAAAAGAATATCAAACGTGCAAAACCTCAGAACTTGAACCCAAATCTAAAAATCTCGAAACTTCAACATCTGAAAATTCTCTGATTTTCAGAATTTCGGAATTCCAGAAAGAAAGCCAAGATTTTCCAAAACCACCAAAAAGAACCATTATTATTCCCCATCCAATAAAAAACAACAAAGAAAATAGGAAGAAAAATCAGATAACTCAAAGCTGGGGTGGGCTTCCCACACCCAGCTGTGTGCCTCCATTTTTTCCAACCACTTGACATTTTTATGATCATTTTCGATCATCATCCATCACCCCCATTCCTTGAGTTTTGCTTCCTTCTTTCTCTCTCTCTCTTCTTCCATGAAAAACATAAGAGGAGCAATAATATACTTTTGTTCGGTGAAGAAAAATAAAATAAGAGAAGCACGTGGGGAACTGGAAGAGAGGAGACAAAGTATGATGACTGGATGACAGCCTCAGAGTCTTGGAACCTTGGAATCTCAGAATCTAGAAGTTTCAGAATCTCAGAATCTCAGAATATCAGAAATTCAGAAAGTTGGAATTTCGGAATTTTAGAATCCTTTTTTTTGAAATGATTCCTATCAGCTGGGGTATATTCAACAGCTGACCCCTGCCATCTCATTCCATTGGAATGGAATGTTATTTGGGTCAGAGATCCTTCTTTCCCCAGGTAAATGAAAGAAATTGATAGGTTTTGCTAGATTCTACTCAGATTAGATATCCCATTGATTGATGTTTTTTGGGCAATTCAAGGCTGTCAAATGGAGCGCCGTGGCTTTCTGGGGTACTGTATTATCTACAATAACTGTCCACTTCAATTATTAGCTCAATTATCTCGATTTCTGTGAAGGATACAAAAAAGCTGTCCACTGATAAAATATTTATCATGTTATCACCAATATTTTATCAGTTGACAAAATTTTGATATCTTAGACAGGAGCCGAGATAATTGAGCTCAAAGTCAGTTACTGTAGCTAAAGGTTTACTGTAGGAGAAATTAAGGTTACTGTGGTAATACGGGTACTGTAGGTAATTCAGAAATTCAGAAAATCAGAAATTCAGAAATTCAGAAATTCAGAAAATCAGAAATTCAGAAATTCAGAAATTCAGAAATTCAGAAAATCAGAAATTCAGAAATTCAGAAATTCAGAAATTCAGAAATTCAGAAATTCAGAAATTCAGAAATTCAGAAATTCAGAAATTCAGAAATTCAGAAATTCAGAGATTCAGAAATTCAGAAATTCAGAAATTCAGAGATTCAGAAATTCAGAAATTCAGAAATTCAGAAATTCAGAAATTCAGAAATTCAGAGATTCAGAAATTCAGAAATTCAGAAATTCAGAAATTCAGAAATTCAGAAATTCAGAAATTCAGAAATTCAGAAATTCAGAAATTCAGAAATTCAGAAATTCAGAAATTCAGAAATTCAGAAATTCAGAAATTCAGAAATTCAGAAATTCAGAAATTCAGAAATTCAGAAATTCAGAAATTCAGAAATTCAGAAATTCAGAAATTCAGAAATTCAGAAATTCAGAAATTCAGAAATTCAGAAATTCAGAAATTCAGAAATTCAGAAATTCAGAAATTCAGAAATTCAGAAATTCAGAAATTCAGAAATTCAGAAATTCAGAAATTCAGAAATTCAGAAATTCAGAAATTCAGAAATTCAGAAATTCAGAAATTCAGAAATTCAGAAATTCAGAAATTCAGAAATTCAGAAATTCAGAAATTCAGAAATTCAGAAATTCAGAAATTCAGAAATTCAGAAATTCAGAAATTCAGAAATTCAGAAATTCAGAAATTCAGAAATTCAGAAATTCAGAAATTCAGAAATTCAGAAATTCAGAAATTCAGAAATTCAGAAATTCAGAAATTCAGAAATTCAGAAATTTAGAAATTCAGAAATTCAGAAATTCAGAAATTCAGAAATTCAGAAATTCAGAAATTCAGAAATTCAGAAATTCAGAAATTCAGAAATTCAGAAATTCAGAAATTCAGAAATTCAGAAATTCAGAAATTCAGAAATTCAGAAATTCAGAAATTCAGAAATTCAGAAATTCAGAAATTCAGAAATTCAGAAATTCAGAAATTCAGAAATTCAGAAATTCAGAAATTCAGAAATTCAGAAATTCAGAAATTCAGAAATTCAGAAATTAGGAAATTCAGAAGTTCAGAAACACATCAAAATTGGAAATTTTCAAAATGAAACCATAAACATTCTAGAAAAAGACTAGCTCATTTTCCAAATGCCATTAGACAGGAGAGATAGTGAGAGACGCAGAGAAAAAGAAAGAGGCGAAAATTAATTAAGCGGTTTCGCCGTCTCTCTCCATTTCAAAACCACTTTCCTCGGACATTTTTATGTGAAACGCCTAGAAAAATGGTAGCCATTTTACTGGAACTAATTGCCGTTTTTTTCGGGTTCCAGACAGAAAAACCACTAAAATTTTAGATGAGAAATGAGTCAATTTTCGGTTTGATCTACTCTTTTTTTTAGTGTGACGTGAGTAGTTTTTTAGGGGGAATGGGAGAAAAAAAGAGGTAATTTAATTAGTCTGTTCTCGTTTTTTTCTGGGGAAGAATTCCCCAAAAAATTAGGGGGAGATGTTCTGGAAATTGAAGAAAAATAGGGAGATTTTTTTGGAATTTTTACAAGTTTTAAATTTTTAAATTTTGAGAAAAATCAGATCCTTTGAAATTGGAAAATTTGGAAGTTTTGATTTCAGAATCTCAGAATCTCAGAATCTCAGAATCTCAGAATCTCAGAATCTCAGAATCTCAGAATCTCAGAATCTCAGAATCTCAGAATCTCAGAATCTCAGAATCTCAGAATCTCAGAATCTCAGAATCTCAGAATCTCAGAATCTCAGAATCTCAGAATCTAAGAATCTCAGAATCTCAGAATCTCAGAATCTCAGAATCTCAGAATTCCTGAATTTCAGAATCTCAGAATCTATTTTTTTTTCAAATTTTCAATACTTAGCAAATTTCCCAGTACCTTCTAAAAAGTATTTTTCCAAATTAATTTTTTTTTTATCCACTCTCCCTCCAAAATCCAAAAAATGCCAAAAAATGTCAAATTCTTCAGAAAAATAAAAATGTCCAAAATCCCTTTCTTTGTATCCCCAAAGTGTCAAATGTCAATACTAAAACCATTATTCTATACAAATTCTAAAAAAATAATCCCCAAAAAATACAAATCCACCATTTTGTAATACCAAATTCTTCTATATATTTTCAGCTATTTTCAGCCCCCAAATCCAATTCCATTAATCCCCATCTCCGCAAATTACATTTTCTCAGAAAAAAAAACTTTCACATAATCCGCCATGATTTTTCAGCATATTTTTAGCCAATTTGCCGTCCCGAAAGTCCCAAAAATTCAAGAATTTCTAGACAAACGTTTAGCCAATCTCCTCGGAATTCGAGCCAAGTTTTCAGTCAAATTTTTACTAATACTTCTCCAAGTTCTAGCCTAATTTTCAGCGTATTTTTAGCCAAGCCCCAAAAATCACCAAAAATCCCAAAAAAACTCGAACTAACTGGATTTCGATGCCTTCCGTTTGCGATCACGCATGGAAATTTTGACTCGGGACAACTTGAGACGTTCGCGAACTTGCTCCCAACGGGCTCTGCAAAAAATATTGAAATTTTGGACATCCGGACACACAGACAAACATAGGACACCTTCAGAGTAAAGAAGCTGGCCTAGGAATTCTAGTTTTAGGGTTTCTAGGGCACCAGACCCTATGACCTAGAAAACCAGTACTAGGCCACTTACGTTAGTTTGGTGGTCTAGAAACCCAATTTGATGGCCTTGAAATCCAAAATTTTGGTCTTCTAGGCTAGATACATCAAAAACTGGACATCCGGATACATGGGACAAAACAAGGAGGTCTCGAAACCCCCAATTTTGATGACCTAGAAACCCAAAAATGGGGTTTTCTAGGACAGCTGGACGTACACCAGAAAGACGAGACCAATGCAAAGTTAGGTGGCCTAGAAATTCATCTATTTGGATTTCTAGGCCACCCCAAAAATCACCAAAACTCACTTGGATGCCTCACGACGAATGAGATAGACTGGAGAGCGGAACGCGGCGGCGATATTCTCCTTCAGCGAGCTCTTCTTGCGTGGTGGGGTCTCGTCTGGAAACAAATTCTATTACTGTAGTTAGGAATATACAGTAGCCTAGCTATGAAATAGTATCCCTCTTCTCTAATGGGAACCGAGATAATTTAGCGCAAAGTTAGTTGTTTCAGTGTCCAATGCTTTTAGAGGGAGTACATTAGGAAATTTACAGTAACCCTATAGTTACAGTAACGTGAAGATTCTCCACAGTAACGCTTAAGTTACAGTAACCCCTAACTAGAGTAGGCTTTTAAGCTTTACCTACAGTAACCCCTTGCTTCTGTTACCTAGCATCTATGTACCTACAGTAACTCTTTAGCTACAGTAAATAACTGCTATGTAATTATAATAACACAAAACTACAGTAGTCTTGACTTTGTCGACAGTAACCGTATAACCTTGGCTTTACCTACATTAACCTTATAACTAAAGTAACTGACAACCAACTTTAAGCTTAATTATCTCGGTTCCTTTGAAAGATATCGAAAATTTGTCAACTGATAAAATTTTAATAATATTATCAGTTATATTTTGTCAGTTGACAAATTTTCGATATCTCTCATAGGAAATTAGATAATTGAACTCAAAGTTGACTGTTTGAGTGGGCTGCTAATAGAGAAAATACGGTAGGTAAGCCTTAACTACAATTATTGCAACTATAACTACAGTAACCCTATAGTTACCGTACTTCAAGCTTATCTACACTAACTTTATCTAGCTACCGTACCCCTACAGTATCCCTACAGTTATCCCTTACCTCCCAAAACATCGCCGACTTTTGCCACGTGTCCACTGGCAGTACTGTTTTTCTTCGACGGCGGATGTTTCGCATTCCCATCCGAAATCGAGATTTTCTTATTCATTTCCTCGCCAAGACGAGTGACGCTCATTGTTTTTTTTGTAGTTTGTAGTCTGTCCGGATTACTGTAGAACTGCAAAAAAATTATTTTGAAAATATGATGTTTGGGTTATGGATGAGCAACAAAGTGTTATACATGAGCAATAAGGATAAAGAAAGGTGTTAAAAAAAGAAAAAAGTTTCAAAAAACCGAAAAATAAGCTCCGCCCACTTTTTTAGGACCCCGCCCCTTTTTCTGACAAGGGAGTTACTTGAAGGGACGGTTTTAACTTTTTTTGAAATTTTGGGAGCAGATAGAAGAGCTTATGAGGATTCCAAATCTGTTTAAAAAATCAGCAAAACGCTCACGGGAGCTGAGTTATGACCTAGAAAAGTTTCCCTATGATTAAGCAATTTCTCGTGAAATTTTTTTCACGGAATAGTGTATTTCTTTTAAAACAATAGATTTCAATCAGCAGTGTAGTAAAGTGGTAGAGTGGCAAGTTCAGAGGAGGAAGGTCGTAGGTTCGATTCCCCCTATCCCCAAAAATGTTGCAATTTTTTTTGTTTTATTTTAAGCTGCCATAACTGGTTCTGGAATAAAATTTACACAATTTAAACATGTTTTTCGGGAGTTTCTCGTTATGAATAGGCGATTTCCAGAATAAAAACAGACATTTAATTTTTGAAGAAATTCACAAATATGCTCATGGGTTCATCGAAGATTTTTCAAAAAAAATTTTTCAACTTTTTTTTGTTTTATTTTTTATTGAAAAAAAAACAGTTGAGGATTCTAAACACATCGGTGGCATTCGATCACAAACTGCTGGAAACATATGTTCTTGGCACAATAAGCGCATTTGACCATTGACAATCTTTTGCACCCAGATAATTGGCACTTCCCATAAACTTTCCGGTCGAAGCAATATTGGATTGGTCTGTCACATTTCGGAGCGCAAATGTCCACATAACCGCCAGAATACCAGGCATACTGTCTCCATTCTTGGATTCTCAACTGTTTTTTTTTTTTCAATAAAAAATAAAACAAAAAAAAGTTGAAAAATTTTTTTTGAAAAATCTTCGATGAACCCATGAGCATATTTGTGAATTTCTTCAAAAATTAAATGTCTGTTTTTATTCTGGAAATCGCCTATTCATAACGAGAAACTCCCGAAAAACATGTTTAAATTGTGTAAATTTTATTCCAGAACCAGTTATGGCAGCTTAAAATAAAACAAAAAAAAATTGCAACATTTTTGGGGATAGGGGGAATCGAACCTACGACCTTCCTCCTCTGAACTTGCCACTCTACCACTTTACTACACTGCTGATTGAAATCTATTGTTTTAAAAGAAATACACTATTCCGTGAAAAAAATTTCACGAGAAATTGCTTAATCATAGGGAAACTTTTCTAGGTCATAACTCAGCTCCCGTGAGCGTTTTGCTGATTTTTTAAACAGATTTGGAATCCTCATAAGCTCTTCTATCTGCTCCCAAAATTTCAAAAAAAGTTAAAACCGTCCCTTCAAGTAACTCCCTTGTGAAACTCGTCATGTTTCTGAGATTTTCTGATCACCGCGTGGGTTGTTGGGGGTGGTTTTTCTTCATTTCCTCATTTTCTCATTTCCCTTTTCAGGTCATTCTTGTTGATTAGAATAGAAAAAAAAATCGGGAAATTAAAAGATTCAAAGTACAGATGAGAAAGTAGGGGAAAACCTCAAAAGATCAAGGAAAATAGGGTCAAAATAAGTGGAAAATTCGGGGAAATTGAGGAAAAATGAGTATAGAAGGGGGATTTTAGGCTTTTAGGCCAATTTTGGGCAAATTTGGAAATTTCCAAAATTTGAAGAAACAAAAAAGTTTACTCATTGCCTCCCACTCCCCCCTCCCTCTCTCTCGCCGGTCGCCTCCCCCCCCCCCCCCCCCACCCGTTCATATACGACAACCTCCTCCTCTTCTCAATGTGCACGGATGGCCGAGTGGTCTAAGGCGCCAGACTCAAGCGACAGCTTGCCTCAAGTTCGAGGTCTCACTGGGTGTTCTGGTACTCGTATGGGTGCGTGGGTTCGAATCCCACTTCGTGCAGATATTTTTATCATTTTTAGAGAAGTTTTCAACAAAAAAAGATTGGAAAAAATAAGAAAAATGAGCGCGAGGCTGAAGATTAGATTTGCTTATATATCTGCTCGGATTATCGTATCAAAACTCTGAAGGATTTTCAGAGTGAAACACGCAAATAACATTATCACCTGACTGATTATGTTATCAGATTCGGATGGGGAAATTTGTGTACGTGTGTGAGATGGGGAAAACTTTTGAACTGGAAAAATTGGGGAAGTTCGATGGGTTCAGAGGATTCTGAAATTTCGAAAAATCAAAAAATCAGAAAATCAGAATTTTCTATTATTTTGAAATCTTTAATTTCCTGGAATTTCAGAATTTCTGAGTTCCAGAATTTCAGAATATCAGAATCTCAGATGTTCAGAATCTTAGAATCTGAGGATTTCAAAATGTCAGAATCTCAGAATCGCAGAATCTCAGAATTTCAGAATTTCAGAATATCAGAATCTCAGATGTTCAGAATCTTAGAATCTGAGGATTTCAAAATGTCAGAATCTCAGAATCGCAGAATCTCAGAATTTCAGAATCTCAGAATCTCAGAATCTCAGAATCTCAGAATCTCAGAATCTCAGAATCTCAGAATCTCAGATAAAAATGTTTCGAAACTTTAAAAAATTTTTAAAAATCTAATTTTTTCTAAAATTTCAAAACTTCCAGTTCAAAAACTGAAAATTTCCAATAATTCAAAACTTCCAGAAATATGTCAAAACTATCTGAATAAAAGTGCGAATGACACATTTTTCCAATTTTCTTCAAAAAAAGAAGATTTTTTCATTCATTCAGAAAAAAATCTAATGCAAACAAAAAATATGTGAATAAAAAAAAGAAAAAAAAGTTTGCAGAAGACACATTCTTTTTTTCAGAAAGATTGTCTCATTTTTCACACTCCTTCTTTTTCTTCTTCTTATTTTTTGTTGAAAAATGAGAAGAAGAAAAAGGGAAAAATAGAAAAAAAAAATAAGGATGAGCAATCTCATAAGAACAGCCGGAGGCAAAAAAGGCAGACAGACAGGTTTGAGGGGGAGAAAAGAATGGTCAAAAATCATTGGTCTGTTTGTCCAAGTGTCCGAATGTCCGCAAGTTCAAAAATCCCAGGTATTTTGCTCTCAAAATCAGTGAACCGAAAATTTTTAAAGAATTTTTTTTTAAAGTTCAAAGAAGTTTTTTTGTCAAAATCTTAGACTGGCTGTCTATAGACTCAAAAAAAGAAAAATTAAGCTCCGCCCATTTTTTCTGACACTAACGATAGACAGGAAATTAGAAAAGGAAACCTGTAGATTACTAATCAGCGAGAACGAAAACTGTATTATTAATTTTCTGACGATGAAGGAATCTGGAACTTGTCTGACTGAAGCAGGAAGTACAGTACCGGTTAAATAGATATGCAAACACCTATTTTTCAGTTGATTTTCGGTCATTTTGGCCATTTTCAGGAGTCTGTAGCTCTGCTGTCAAGTTTCAGATCACTTTGAAAAGTTTGGAGGGTGAAAAAATTTTCTAATTATATAAAAAACAAAATTTCCTAGAATTCTGTCGAAAAATCACATTTCCAGCTCTTCTAGGGACCGAGATAAAGTCGCTTCAAATTTAGGAGGCTAGAGACGCAGACGACGAGACACGCTGCGTCTCTAACCTCGGAAACTTCGAATGACCGTATCTCGAGTTCTAGATGAGCTAAAAAGCTGGTTTTTGGACAGAATTACACGGCTTGAAATGGATTTTCAGATTATTTATGACAGTACCGGTCAATAAAATTTATTGTATTCTACACCGATTTTTTCAGGTTTTTATATTAGACCATACATTTTAAAAAATGTTTTCCCTTTAAAGAAAAAAGACTTTTCTTTAGATAGATTTATTAAGACAGAGTTATAAAAAAGATATAAAAGAGCATATAAGAGAGAAGAGAGATAAAATGAGTACAAGCCGGGCCCCTATTTATAGTGATTCCGGTGCCACGCGGAAACAATCACTACACAGCACCGTATAATTAGGAGAGGTAAATGAATATCATTAACAATACATGAAAAAGGGAACAATTTATGAAATCTGATTAAAATTAGAAATAAAGGAGACTAAACTATATTTTCTTAAGACTAAGTCTCTTATTCTTTCTCACCAAAGGTGACATTCCTGGTATTTTACCTTAAGAATCCCCATGAGCAGTTGTACTCATGCTAGACAGCTCAGATGTGTAGCGCCGCTGCCGGCTGAGCTACGGGGGTACTGTACATTTTCAAGTTAAGATTTTATGTAATTAATTGGAAACTCCATTTCTAACCTTACAATTCTGTCTAAAAACCAGCTTACTAGCTCATCTAGAACTCGAGATACGGTCATTTGAAGTTTCCGAGGTTAGAGACGCAGCGTGTCTCGTCGTCTGCGTCTCTGGCCTCCTAAACTCGAAGCTGCTCTATCTCGGTCCCTAGAAGCGCTAGAAGTGTTATTTTTAGACAGAAATTTTTAGGCCATCTGCTTCTAATTTCAGGTTATCAAAAGTTTGGTTACCTAGACCATGATTTTGTTTTCTAGGCCACCAGGCTAAAATTCTGAGCCACCATTATCCCATAAGATAAGCCAAAGAATGTCATAAAATCGACTGAACCAGGAAAAGAATGAGCTTTCTCCGACAAAATGTCATTCTTTCCTTTTTTTGCCAAATCCAATAAGCCATAAGAAAAAGGAAAAATAGGGTTGCCTAGAAACCCAAAGACGTCATAAAACATTCCCCTTATGACACCTTTTCCAAGTATAATGACCAAAAAAAAGTTTTTTTTTGACAAAAAAAAAGGATATCTAGTTGGTGATGTGCATAGAGAAGTTGGGGTCTCCAGAAGAAAAAAAAAAGAATAAATCCGAAAAAAATTTTTGCAAAACTTTCTTTTTTCGTGATTCTGAATTACAGCATTCCAGAATTTCAGCTTTTCAGAATTTCAGAATTTCTGTTTTTTAGATTCAGAAACTCTTCTCAAAAAATCTTTAATTTTATATCTTTAAAGCAAAACTTGCCATCATTTTTAGAAAACTAATCCACATGTGGGCCACAGCTTAATGGAAACTCCGTCATTACCCTCTGGATTACTGAATCTAAGATTTTTTTCAGCGAAAAAAAAATCTGAAAATCCAGGATTGAACCCGGATATTATTACTTTGAAAGTGGGGTCTTTGATGGTTCAAACTGAATTCTTTGTGGCTGAAAATAAATCTGATTGTGAGAAGTTCTAAATTTCCTCTCAAAATCCAAAAAAGTCGGGAAACTCTAAACTTCAAAAATTCGAAAAATTGAAACTTGTAAGAAAAGTTTTCGAGAAAAAATCCAAAAGACCAAAACACAGAATCTTCCTACCAAGCTAATCAAGCTCAAAAGTTCAGAATTTTTTCTGATAAACTGATAAGAGCACAAAAAGTGATTTCTTATCAGTTCTCTTCTGATTAGTCACTGTCTGCCTATCTGAATGAATAGGAAATCTTTTTGACCGTTTCCGGGACGTTCTATGTTCCTTTTTGTTAAGCTGATAGGAAGGTGATAAGAAAAAAGAGATGATCACTGATAATAACAGGAACTGATAACTGGGATCATTTTGATATGAAAAATAATGTTCTGAAAGTGGGGTTTTTGAAAAAAAAACTGAAAATAAGAACTAAAAATCAAAATACAAATTAGGGAAAATGGTTTTTTTTTCAGAATATTAGAATACTAGAATCTTGAAGTTTCGCTATTCTGAAATTCAGAAGTTGAGAAATTCTGAGATTTCGAAACTTTAGATTTTCTGAATCGCAGATGTTCAGAATTTTAGAATCTCAGGATCTCAGAATCTCAGAATATCAGAATCTCCGAAACGTGGAATTTCGGGATCTGAGAATCTCAGAATCTCAGAATCTGAAAATCTCAGAATCTCAGAATCTCAGATTTTCAGAATTTCAGAATTTCAGAATTTCAGAATTTCAGAATTTCAGAATTTCAGAATTTCAGAATTTCAGAATTTCAGAATTTCAGAATTTCAGAATTTCAGAATTTCAGAATTTCAGAATTTCAGAATTTCAGAATTTCAGAATTTCAGAATTTCAGAATTTCAGAATTTCAGAATTTCAGAATTTCAGAATTTCAGAATTTCAGAATTTCAGAATCTCAAAACCTCGGAATCTCAAGATTTCAGAAATTCTAAGGTTCTGAAGATTCTAAGATTCCGGATCTCCGAATATGGGAAACTTGAAACTTAGTCCTTCTAGTATGATTTCTGATCCTTCTCATAAATTCTCATTTTCTCATTTTTCGGAGGCTTCTTCTTTTCCCAGCAAATTTAATGAGAGCATGTTTCATATTTACAGAGATAGAAAAAGAAGAAGAATAAACGAGATAAGTAGGAGAGAAAAAAGAAGCGGAATATGATGATTAATTGGGTGTCAACAGGCCAAAAAAGAAGAGAAAAAGGTGATGACGAAACAAGAAATGTGGGAGGAGGAGAGATATATTAGTTTTTTTTGCTCAGAATGTTTAGAAGCAAAAAAGATTTTTTCAGTTAAATTTCGGTCATTTTCAGGCATTTTTTCTACAATTCTGTCCAAAAATCAAACTTCTAGCGCATCTAGGAAGCGAGATAAAATCGCTCAAAATGTAGGAGGCTAAAGACGCCAGACGACGAGACACGCTGCGTCTCTAACCTCGCAAACTTCAAATGACCGTATCTCGAGTTCTAGATGAGCTAGGAAGTTGGTTTTTTTTTCCGATTATATATAAGACAGAAATATATTTTTGTGGTTTTCCGTTGTTTTTGTGGGTCATTTTCAATAGTCTAGAGTTCGGTTGTCAAGTTTCCGATCCATTTGAGAAATTTGGAGAGCCGAAAACATACCTAGATTGAAAACTCCGCATTTACAGAATTTTTTGAAAACTCCTAGTTTTACTGCTATTATTTGATTCTTGAAAGACACACTGTTTTTGCTGAAAATAGGTGAAAACTCGGGAACTTTCAAAGAAATTGGAACTCAAAAATATGTTTTTTTTTGAGTTTTGCTCAAAAGTGTGGAAGTTTGACTTGGAGGATTAATCCTCCAAACCAAAAACAATTTTTGAAAGAAGAAATCCGCTAAAAATATAAAGCTCCAAATCAGAAAAGGATTACTGTCAGAATTTTTGAAATTTCTATTTTGAAAAGTTTAGGAAAAAATAGAATTTCAAAATCTCAGAATCCTCAGAATCTCAGAATCTCAGAATTTCCGAAATTCAGAAATCCAAAAACTCCAAAATTGAACATTTTGAAAATTTGTGAATCGTCAGAATTCCAGATTTGAGAAATTCAGAAACTCAAAAAGTTCAGAATTTCCAGAAAATTTCTTTTCTCTTTTTTCCGTAAATTCTCCACCACGAGATTCAAATAAAAAAGAGAAAAAAAGGAAAAAATGAGGAGGAGTGAGGTGGGAGTTGGTGGTGTAAATTAGAATAGAGCAAAAAGTTGTTTATTCCGGAAACTCATCTCTTCTCGAAGAATTTTCTCTTAGTGCTCTCCAGGAGAAAAAGAGCAAGTGGAGAAATGTGCAAATCTGAAAATAGAAAATATTTAGTTGATAGGAAATGGAAGAGCTAAAAGTGAGCTGAAAATAGTAAATTTGGAAGCAAAAATCTAAATAGAAACTCTAAAAAAAGAAAAAAAAAAGAAATAGTGAAAATCCGGTTAGGAAAGTGCCAAAAATAGGACTTCAGAGCTTTTTTTTGAGAAAAAAAATCCCAAAAAAAAGCAAAAAAAAAAGAAAAAAACGAGAAAGATCAAGAAGAAAATGAGAGCATGAAAATATGAAAGTGTGTCATATAATTGTATGTTTCTAGGCAGAAAAAATGGGATTTCTAAGGTCTGAAAAACATTTTTTGGGTGAATGTAGTTTGATTTCTGGAGCTCGGAATTTCTAAATTCAGAAATGCAGAGATTCAGAGATTCCGGAATTCAAAAATTCAAATGTTCCGGATTTTCAATATTCGAAAATTTAGTATTTCTTGGAATTCTCTAGGAAAAACCTCAAATTTGCTAATCCGAGTTTTTCGGAAAATGTTACATTTAATTTACTGTGCAACCTGTAATAGAAAAGCCCTCTGTGAACAACCCCCCCCCCCCCTCAAAATGTGCTATGAAATCAGAAAATTTCCATACTTTTTCCGCGGAAAATATTCCGGGAAATTTATGAGAAATTTGTTGAAACTCTATTTTTCGATGAAAATCTTGCTCAATTTTGGTGGAATTGGCAGATTTTCATGAATTTTGAACGAAACTTTGTCGAATTTTTTGATTATAATTTTCGGAAAATACTGGCCGGAAAAATAGAAGAGCACCCTCTAATTGAAGGGCCCCTGTATTTGAAGGGCAATCCGGAGGTACCTTGGAACAATCGAAGGACCGACCCTTTTAATACAGGTTTTACGTAAATGTGGAAAGTCGGGAATTCCAGAAAATGTAGACATTTCACGATATTCAGAATTTTGTTTTCAAAAAATTCAGGATTTTCAGAAATTTTGACTCAGAAATGCAAAATTTTATACCCTCAAGAAATTTTAAAACTTTCACAAATTTTTCAGAATTTCAGAAAATTCTAAAGTTCGAACGCCCGAAAACTCTGTAATTCAGAAATTCCAAAACTCTGAAATTTCTATCCAGAGACTCCAGAAAACGAACACAAGCTCTCCCATTGATGCCAGGAAATACTGGATACTGCAGGAAAACGGCAATATTTTCTGATTCATCCTGGTAAATTCTAATTTCTTCCCCTCCCATCCCATCTTTTGCAGCAGGGAAAAAAGAGTCACACGTCATCTTATTAAGGGTATAGGGATTAGAAGGATAGTGGGATGAAAACGAAGAGGAAGAAGACTTTCATTTCATTTGTTTACATAGAAAATATATTCGATTATCCCCAATTTTTCGACCCCCGTTTTTCTCTATTTCTCTAGTTTTGTAGCTTTTGGGATATTGGAAATTTGGAATCTCAAATTTTTCTAAAATTCAGAAGATTCGTTTTGGAAAGTTCTGAAACTTCAAACGTTGAATCTCAAAATGTGAGGCAAACCGCGCCAAAGGCGCACCAGCCAGCTAACTAGCTGGTGATTTTAATAGTTCAAAAATGTTCGAAATTCCGAAATTTGGAATTTTTTTCAAAGATGACTGAAACTGAAAAATTCTGATTTTCTGACTCTAAAACGTCACTAGACTAAAAAAACCACTCAGGAACCTAAAATTTATGACTTCTAGAGACTAAATATCGCCTAAAACCATTATTTTACGTTTTTTGGTCCATCCATTTTCTCAAAAAAAGGAAACTCATAGTCAATAGAAAATGGAGGATTACAAGTGGATTAGAGAACAAAAAAGTGTCCCTCCCTTTTTTTTGCTCATTTTTCATGAGCAACAAAAAAGATGGGAAGAAGTGGACATTAAAGGTTTAACAGGAAAAATATGGACCCTCCAGAAACAAAAATGTGTTTTGTACACAAAAAGTAATAATTTATGAGATTGGATCAAAATAGAAAGATTACTGTAGATAGGAAGGAAAAGGTAGAAATTTAAGAAAAGAAGATTGATGGCCTAGAACACCTGAATTTACGGAAAACTGGTTCATTTTTCAGGATCCTCGGTTCTTAGGCTCTTAGGATCTTTGGATTTTTCGGCAATTTTGATATTCGTAGTTTTAGATTTTTTTTTCAAGGTTTTTAGATGTTTCGGGACTTTTGGATTTTCCTGTATTCTCAAAAGTTCAAGTGGTTCTTTCTTTTTTTTTGAATTTTGAACTTTGAAGATTTTGATTTTTGTACTTCTTCGGGGTCTTTAAAGTATAGAAGATTAACAGAAAAGCAGATGATTATTTTCTGACGATAGAGAGTCATATGATTGGGATTTGAAGGGCAAAACAGCCAACAAAATGGGTGAAAGTAATCTGAAAATTTTGAAAAAAAGTAGAAATTATAAATTCGGGAGTTTTGAAATTTAGTTCTCAAGACGTTGAATTTCGGAAAATTCCCAAATTCCTGAATTTCTGGGATTCAAAAGTTCCAAAATAACAGAGTTCTAAGCTCCGCCCACTTTTAAAGCTTACATTTTCGTCACTTCTCGGATACTAATCTGTGAGAAGAAATCTGAGAATGAGAAAATAGGAAAAAAACATTTTTCTCAAATTTTTGGACTTCCGGATTTCCGGATTACCATTTCAAGTAGAAAAGTTCAAATTTTCAAAATTTCAGAATTTTTGCTTTCCGAATTCTCAGACAACCAAAAAAATAAGTAAAATGAGTTTAAAAGAAAAAATTGCAAAAATTTTGCTTCCAAATAAAATTCCGTATTCTCTATTTTTCCGCTCGAAATGCTCCGTGTGTGAGCTCATCGTCCTTCCATTTTTTCCATCGCTTCACTAATCGAATTTTTGGAAAAAAAAGAAGAGTTTTTTGCTTTTTGGACGACGTGACTTTATTTTTCCGGATTTTTAGCTTTTTTGACTTTGAACCGGGAAGAAAAAAAGTAATTTTTTGAAAAAAAAAACCGGATACCACAAATTAGTTCAAATGGAAAAGTTTGAAATTCTTGTGACCGAAAGAAATTCAGAAAATCGGAAATTCAGAAATTCAGAAAATCAGAAATTCAGAAATTCATAAATTCAGAAAATCAGAAATTCAGAAATTCAGAAATTCAGAAATTCAGAAATTCAGAAATTCATAAATTCAGAAAATCAGAAATTCAGAAATTCAGAAATTCAGAAATTCAGAAATTCAGAAATACAAAAATGCAAATTTTACCAAACATTTTCTGAAAAAAAAATAACCAAAGACAAATAACAAAAATAACTCTTTTAAAAGTTTTGGGTTAGAAAAAAAGGAACGAAATATAAAGAAAAAAGCACCAAGAAAAAAGTTCCTTAAATCCCGGAAAACGGAAGCCCCACTGGGAGATTTTCTTCCAAAATATCCGGCCAGACTTGGGCAAAAAAGTGGAGGAACCAAAAAAAAGAGCCAGTGAGCTTTGTAAACAGTGGAGACAAGAAACGGATCAGAAAGGGAGAGAGAGAGAGAAAGGGAGAGAGAGAGAGAGAGAGAGAGAGAGAGAGAGAGAGAGAGAGAGAGAGAGAGAGAGAGAGAGAGAGAGAGAGAGAGAGAGAGAGAGAGAGAGAGAGAGAGAGAGAGAGAGAGAGACGCAGAGGAAAAGAGTGGTGATCAAACATACGGAAGAAACTGTGGATACAGGTGGATTTGCACTTGGGTGTGAACATTGGCACGTTTAACTTGAAATTCAGAATTTCGGGATCCCAGAATCTCAGAATCTTAGAATTTCAGAATCTCAGAATTTCAGGATCCCAGAATCTCAGAATTTCGGAATCTCTGAATCTCAGAATCTCAGAATCTCAGAATCTCAGAATCTCAGAATCTCAGAATCTCAGAATCTCAGAATCTCAGAATCTCAGAATCTCAGAATCTCAGAATCTCAGAATCTCAGAATCTCAGAATCTCAGAATTTCAGAATCTCAGAGTCTCAGAATCTCAGAATCTCAGAATCTCAGAATCTCAGAATCTCAGAATCTCAGAATTTCAGAATCTCAGAATCTCAGAATTTCAGAATCTCAGAGTCTCAGAATCTCAGAATCTAAGAATCTAAGAATCTCAGAATCTCAGAATCTCAGAATCTCAGAATCTCAGAATCTCAGCATCTCAGAATCTCAGAATCTCAGAATCTCATAATTTCAGAATCTCATAATTTCAGAATCTCAGAATCTCAGAATCTCAGAATCTCAGAATCTCAGAATCTCAGAATTTCAGAATCTCAGAGTCTCAGAATCTCAGAATCTCAGAATCTCAGAATCTCAGAATCTCAGAATCTCAGAATCTCAGAATCTCAGAATCTCAGAATCTCAGAATTTCAGAATCTCAGAATCTCAGAATTTCAGAATCTCAGAGTCTCAGAGTCTCAGAATCTCAGAATCTCAGAATTTCAGAATCTCAGAATCTCAGAATCTCAGAATTTCAGAATCTCAGAATCTCAGAATTTCAGAATCTCAGAGTCTCAGAATCTCAGAATCTAAGAATCTAAGAATCTCAGAATCTCAGAATCTCAGAATCTCAGAATCTCAGAATCTCAGAATCTCAGAATCTTAGAATCTCAGAATCTCAGAATCTCAGAATCTCAGAATCTCAGAATCTCAGAATCTCAGAATCTCAGAATCTCAGAATCTCAGAATCTCAGAATCTCAGAATCTCAGAATCTCAGAATCTCATAATTTCAGAATCTCAGAATCTCAGAATCTCAGAATCTCAGAATCTCAGAATCTCAGAATCTCAGAATCTCAGAATCTAAGAATCTAAGAATCTCAGAATCTCAGAATCTCAGAATCTCAGAATCTCAGCATCTCAGAATCTCAGAATCTCAGAATCTCATAATTTCAGAATCTCATAATTTCAGAATCTCAGAATCTAAGAATCTAAGAATCTCAGAATCTCAGAATCTCAGAATCTCAGAATCTCAGAATCTCAGAATCTCAGAATCTCAGAATCTAAGAATCTAAGAATCTCAGAATCTCAGAATCTCAGAATCTCAGAATCTCAGAATCTCAGAATCTCAGAATCTCAGAATCTCAGAATCTCAGAATCTCAGAATCTCAGAATCTCATAATTTCAGAATCTCATAATTTCAGAATCTCAGAATCTAAGAATCTAAGAATCTCAGAATCTCAGAATCTCAGAATCTCAGAATCTCAGAATCTCAGAATCTCAGAATCTCAGAATCTCAGAATCTCAGAATCACAGAATCTCAGAATTTTAGAATCTCAGAATCTCAGAATCTCAGAATCTCAGAATCTCAGAATCTCAGAATTTCAGAATCTCAGAAGCTCAGAATCTCAGAATCTCAGAATCTCAGAATTTCAGAATCTCAGAATCTCAGAATCTCAGAATCTCAGAATTTCAGAATCTCAGAATTTCAGAATCTCAGAATCTCAGAATCTCAGAATCTCAGAATCTCAGAATTTCAGAATCTCAGAATCTCAGAATCTCAGAATTTCAGAATCTCAGAATCTCAGAATTTCAGAATCTCAGAGTCTCAGAATCTCAGAATCTAAGAATCTAAGAATCTCAGAATCTCAGAATCTCAGAATCTCAGAATCTCAGAATCTCAGCATCTCAGAATCTCAGAATCTCAGAATCTCATAATTTCAGAATCTCATAATTTCAGAATCTCAGAATCTAAGAATCTAAGAATCTCAGAATCTCAGAATCTCAGAATCTCAGAATCTCAGAATCTCAGAATCTCATAATTTCAGAATCTCAGAATCTCAGAATCTCAGAATCTCAGAATCTCAGAATCTCAGAATCTCAGAATCTCAGAATCTAAGAATCTAAGAATCTCAGAATCTCAGAATCTCAGAATCTCAGAATCTCAGCATCTCAGAATCTCAGAATCTCAGAATCTCATAATTTCAGAATCTCATAATTTCAGAATCTCAGAATCTAAGAATCTAAGAATCTCAGAATCTCAGAATCTCAGAATCTCAGAATCTCAGAATCTCAGAATCTCAGAATCTCAGAATCTAAGAATCTAAGAATCTCAGAATCTCAGAATCTCAGAATCTCAGAATCTCAGAATCTCAGAATCTCAGAATCTCAGAATCTCAGAATCTCAGAATCTCAGAATCTCAGAATCTCATAATTTCAGAATCTCATAATTTCAGAATCTCAGAATCTAAGAATCTAAGAATCTCAGAATCTCAGAATCTCAGAATCTCAGAATCTCAGAATCTCAGAATCTCAGAATCTCAGAATCTCAGAATCTCAGAATCACAGAATCTCAGAATTTTAGAATCTCAGAATCTCAGAATCTCAGAATCTCAGAATCTCAGAATCTCAGAATTTCAGAATCTCAGAAGCTCAGAATCTCAGAATCTCAGAATCTCAGAATTTCAGAATCTCAGAATCTCAGAATCTCAGAATCTCAGAATTTCAGAATCTCAGAATTTCAGAATCTCAGAATCTCAGAATCTCAGAATTTCAGAATCTCAGAATTTCAGAATCTCAGAAGCTCAGAATCTCAGAATCTCAGAATCTCAGAATCTCAGAATCTCAGAATCTCAGAATCTCAGAAATCTCAGAATCTCAGAAGCTCAGAATCTCAGAAACTCAGAAATCTCAGAAATCTCAGAAATATCAGAAGCTCAGAATTTCAGAATCTCAGAATCTCAGAATCTCAGAATCTCAGAATTTCAGAATCTCAGAATTTCAGAATCTCAGAATTTCAGAATAACAAAACTTCTGAATTTTGAAATTTTTTAAATACACTCTTTAACTTCCTGAATTTGGTGAATCTGAAAAAAAACCAGAAAAAATGAATTTATGAAAAAAAATTTGCATCATTTGTTTTTATTTTTCCATTCTTCAATTTTTTAAAATTCAAAAGAAATATCGACAATGGCCGAATTCACATAAATAGAGAAAAAAACTCATATGAATAGAGAAAGAAAATGAAAATTCGGAAAAAAATATTCCAGAAAAAACCCAAAAAACCTATTAACAACTTGTTGTTTCTGTTATCACTGAAAAAAAAAACACAAAATGATCATAAAAATCGAAAAAAAGCGAGTGATCAGTGGCTATTTGTGTTTGTGTTCCTTCTCTTTTTTCAAGACCACAATGCAAATAAAAGAGCAGAAAAAAAAGAAGAAGAAGCGTATAAAGAACAGGAAGAGTCAAATACTTGTGGGAAAATGATCACAGAGAAAATGAGAAAAGAAAATAAAGGTGTGCAATGTGAGTGGGTGGGAGAGAAAAAGTGAATGGACTACGTGTGGATGTGGTGGGAACATTTTGAAGACGTATGGTTCGAAAAATATAAAGTTTGAAAAACCAAAATGGTTGTAGATTTGAAGTTACAAAAGTTAAAGCTCATGGAATATCCGGATATATGGTATCCGGGAATTCGGGAATCCAGGAATCCGGGAATCAGGAAATCCAGGAATCCAGGGATCTAGGAATCTAGGAATCCAGGAATCCGGAAATTCAGGAATCCAGGAATCCAGGAATCCAGGAATTCAGGAATTCAGGAATTCCGGAATCCAGGAATCCGGAAATTCCGGAATCCGAAAATTCAGGAATCCAGGAATCCAGGAATCGGGAGTCTGGGAATCCGGGAATACAGGAATACAGGAATTCAGGAATTCAGGAATCCAGGAATCCAGGAATCCAGGAATCCAGGAATCCAGGAATCCAGTAATCCAGGAATCCGGAAATTCAGGAATCCAGGAATCGGGAGTCTGGGTATCCGGAAATTCGGGAATCCGGGAATCCGGGAATCCGGGAATCCAGGAATCCGGGAATTCGGGAATCCAGGAATCTAGGGATCTAGGAATCCAGAAATCCAAAAATCCGGGAATCCGGTAATCCGGGAATCCGGGAATCCGGGAATCCGGGAATCCGGGAATCCGGGAATCCGGGAATCCGGGAATCCGGGAATCCGGGAATCTGGGAATCGGGGTCCTGGTGGAGAATTTAGAAATGAGCGTTGTGTTCCGAAGAAATCTACTGGGAAATTCAAGATCATGTGGAGCGCTTCAGATGGATCAGACTGGAAATAAGAAGAAAATTAGCGATTGATCTTGTCATTTATTTTTGAAAAAAAAAAACTCTCAAATTCCCAAAAAAACTCCCGAAGATCCCAAAAAGACCAAAACTTCCAAAAAATCAATGAAATTCTCATAATTTGTTGTATTTCTTCTATTTTTATCACAGGAACCTGATACCCCGGACATACCACTTGCAATTTATGTTAATCCGGATGCCTCTACACTCCGAATTTCCAAATTTTCCAATTTTTTTCAACCCAAACACACAACTTTGCCATCTTGATTACCAGATTAACAGTCTTTTTTCCTCCAAAAGTTGACCCAATTGGTTTTCTTCGTTTTGTAGTATTTGTAGTATTTCCGTGAGGAAGAAAAGTTGCCGCCTGCGCAAAGATTTAAATCTCACAAAATCGAGAACCCCAAAAATCATTGCTTGTGAGATTCGAAGGTTATTTGTCTAGAAATCCAATGGCTGAAAAAAACGTTTTCGGAGATTTCATAGTGAGATTTTGACAACAAAAAAATGGGCGTTGATGATGTCTGGGTGGATACTCTGACTTCTTCTTTTTTTTGAGAAGTACAGTAACCTTTACAGTAAGCCAATCTTTAGGAAATTGAGAAAAAACCCCTCAGGTTGACCCCTCAACTATAGGAACGCCTCTCTCTAAGCCACACCCCTTTTTCTCTGACCCGACAACTTTTAATTATGTCAATCGATGTTCCGCTTGCAAAGATCATAATCCAAGGGGTCAATGATAGAAATCCCGAAACAAGGATTTTGTATTTTTCTCTGGACTCTCCCACTTTCTCACTTTCTTAATTTTCTTCAATTTATTCTCATTTCACAACGTCTAAACTGAACAATGGTCATGGCTCCCGAGACTCGCAGTAAGTTACTTATTTTTTGAACTTTTGAGCTCAATTATCAAAAAATTTTAACTGATAAGATATTCATCATGAAATCACCAATATTTTATCAGTTGACAGAATTTTTATATCTTTTATAGGTACCAAGATAATTGAGCCCAAAGCTTGAAAAGTCTAAAAAACGCCAAATACCTTACTCACACTTTGAGCTCAATTATCTTGGCTCCAATGAGAAATATAAAAATTTTGCCAACTAATAAAATTTTTTATCATAATATCACCAACATTTTATCAGTGCGCAAATTTTCGATATCTCTCATAGGGTCCGAGATAATTAAGCTCTAAGTTCACTTATAGCTAAACACCTCAAAATTCCAGAAAACTCATCAATGAGCTGTGAAGAATTCGGAACACTTGTCGCCACAAATCCTCAGGCATTGCTCAGTTTCTACGTTGACCACAGTAAAATGTCATTGGATCGGCTGAGACAAGGATTGATAAATTTGACGCAGGTAAGAGATCCAAAAATAAAGATGAGCTACGCGACACAGAATTCAAAAAACGGAAAAATTGCTTTAATACGAGCCTACGACTTTGAGCTCAATTATCTCGGTTCATTTAAAAGATTTTGAAAATTTGTCAATTGATAAAATGTTACTGATATTATGATAAATATTTTATCAGTTGACTACTTTTTGATATCTCTCACAGTGACTGAGATATAAGGGCTACAAGTCCTCAACCTGGTGGCGCGCGCAACATCACTGGGATCTTTACACTTTGAGCTCAATTATCTCAGTTCCTATAAGAGATAGCAAAATGTGGCCAACTAGCAAAATGTTATCATATTATCACCAATATTTTATCAGTTGAGCACTTTTTGATATCTTTCGCAGAAAGTGAGATATATGAGCTACAATTCTTTCAGACCCCCCTGGACAACCTCCCATCCTTAAAACGAGAAACCGATGAAGTGGCATTCGACCTTGTCTCCCTGTCCCCTGGGACTGACTACCTTCAGAATCCGGACCTAGAAATGCTCTTCCATCATTGCTCATTCGTCAGCATCTGGATGAATCTGGCGTACCTAGCAGCCACTGATATCGGATTCATGGAGATGCCCGAAGAGGTCAAAGCTAGCAAAAAGTGAGCATTTAGCTAATTTTTCAAAAAATTTAAAAATGTTAAATTTCAGTGTTTTGATCTGTTTCATTGAGAAGCTTCTGAACGTGCTCACTCCAGAATTCCGACGTCTTCAATTGGATCCTGTTGAATTTGCAGCTCTTAAAGCTATAAGTGTCTGGAAAATGAGTATTTTGGGAGACAATGAGACAGCGAGGGTACTGTCTGGAGAGCAGTATTTAGGAGTGGCGAAGGCGTTAAATGAGTATCATCAGGTAAAAAATTCGGGATTTTTATTTTAAAAAAATGAAGTTTATTCCAGACAAAAAATCTGCAAGACTTTGAAAAGGCCAGTCGCTTGGCAGACATCACATCGTTGATGGCTCCGATTTCGGTGAGTTATCTTTGTTTCTATAGGAGATATCAAAAATTTGTCAACTAATAATTTACTTATCATATTATCACCAACATTTTATCAGTCGACCACTTTTTGATATCTCTTACAGGAACCGAGATAATTAAGCTCAAAGTGCAAGTAACGGTAAGTGACGCTATTTTGATTTTTTCGAACTTTGAACTCGAATATCTCAGCTCCTATAAAAGCTATCAAAATTTTGTCAACTAATAAAATGTTTGTTTTTTTATCACCAACATTTTATCAGTTGCCAAAATTTTGATATCTTTTGAAGGAACCATACTAATGCCGTTTTTTCAGGCCCTGTACCAAGAGATGATTACTGTATATACGACGCTGAACATTGATGATTGTTATCGAGGAGATTTCTGCTGAAATTTTGGGTTAATTGTTAAATGATTACTGGTTAAAAGTTATACGTATTGATTTTTCTTTTTTTTACTTCCAATAAAAGTTCTCGACATTTCTTCTATTTTTGAAAAAAAAAATCGACAAACGAAGTTCGAGAATCTTGAAATTTCCAATTTTCTATTTCAAATTGCGCCTTTAAACATTTTCAAACATAAAAACCAAAATGTTACTGATATTATGGTTAACATTTTATCAGTTGACAAATTGTCAATATCTCTTATAGGAGCTGATAAAATTGAGCTCAAAGTGCACATGTAATTTGGGCTGAGAAATTACAATATGTGACCTTTGATCTCAATTTTCTCAGTCCATATTAGAGATATAAAAAATTTGAAAACTAACAAAATTTTACTGATATTATGATAAACATTTTATCAGTTGACTACTTTTTGATATCTTTGACAGAAACCAAGAAAAATTGGCTCAAAGATAAGGGGCTCTTCTATTGCAGGTTTTACGGTACGGTAACAGAACTCCACTTCCCGGTTCATCGAGTCCAAACCTTCTTCCCGAACTTTTCCTGTATGTCACGTATTCTAAATTACTTCCTCATCTCAAAAATCCACTGTAGTCTACGGAACGGGCTTGACTCCTTTTCCGCACCGATTGCATCTCCGAAAATAACGTTTTCTTGAATAAAAGTGTGATGTTATTCACGAAGAACCGTTCCAAAAGGAATCTAGATAAAATGGGCGACTCGGGGGGATTCCCCATTTTTCGGAGATCCGAAACAAAAGATACAGTGGGCGCGGGATGATGGTTAGATCGGGTGGTGTTGATCACTTGGAACTCACTGAAACGATCAACTTTTTTTGAAAAAGATGAAGGGTTACTGTAATAGAATGAATCATCCATTTTGAATCATTTTTGGGATGTTACTGTAATAGATTGTCAGTTCATTTTGAGCCACTTCACCGTAAGCACTCTAATCGAATGCCCTCCGAACCGTCAATTTGGAGCTCATATATCTCGTTTCCTTTTAAAGATATCAAGAAATAGCTAACTGATAAAATGTTTATCATAATATCAATAATATTTTGTTGGTTTATTACTTTTTGAAATCTTTCAAGGGAACCAAGATGAATTGGTTCAAATTTGATGGCTAAAATTTTATTAGAGTAAAAACTAGCGTGATCGTCTAAAGATTTTTGGTCTTACTATTAGCTTCTTGTTAGCTTATAAAACAGTTTTCTTCTCATTATAAAAAAATGAGACTTAAAAAAACTCCATAGAAACATTCCATAGAGGACATTAGTATCTTTGAAACTCGTCTAAAGATCACTAGTCTGAACTACCGTATTCCCTATAAGGACACTCCTGTAATTAACCCAAATTATCTCAGTTCCCAGAAAAGATATCAAATCATTTGTCATAATATCATTAGGATTTCATCAGTTGACAAATGTTTGATACCTTTTATAGAAACCCAGATAATTGAACTTAGAGTACAAGTATCGTATTGATGTTCTATTCGAAGGAACACCAAAACAATTGCGTCTAATTTTGAACCCTAAAAATGATAGACAAAAAGGGGCGGAGCTTAATTATCAGTAAGCAACTAGATTGACGAAAATGATATATTCACGAAATGATATAAAAATCTATTATTACCAACATCGTCTAGTCTGTATATTTTTGGGATTACCTTTTTAAATTAAAAACTCAAAATCGTACGTTGTTTTTTACAGTTTTTCGAGAAATACAGTGCCGGTTTATATGATATATAAAAACTTGTTCATCAATTAATCTTTGGTTATTTACAGGAGTCTGGCTGGGCTGTCAAGTATCCGACCTCTTTGAAAATTATGGAGGGTGTAAAACATACCTATTATAGATCAAAAACTTTGCGATCCCAGAGTTTTTAGAAAATTCCTAAATTTTCAGATATTTTCCAAATTCTTAAAGACAGTTCTTTTTGGCCCATTTTTGTACTGAAAACATTAAAAAACCGGTGACCTTCAGAAATCGGAAAATAGCTGAAAAACTAGACATTCTCAGGCGTCGCCGGTTACTTCTGGCCGGAGCTTGGTCAGATTCCGGCAAAGACATTGTGAGAAGCCGACCAAGATCCGACCAACTACCGGCCAGCTTCCGACCTCTTCACAAGCAGCGTCTTCATATTCCGGCCAAAATCCGACCATTGTCCGTCCCACTGCTGCCAGTGGGCAGCTTCTGACCATAATCTTACCAAGATCCGTCCAAAAGCCGAACCCCCCTCAACTTCCGACCAGAAGTTCCAAGCAGACAGCCGAGTTTTCAAAAAATACTGCGAATGCAAAGTTTTCAATCTAGGCCAAAATGCTCAAAGTGATTAGAAGCTTGACTGCCAAGCTCCTGACTCCCGAAAATGGTAAAAATGGCCGAAAATCTTCAATATTTTTATCCAGCTTCTCGTCCTCTCCTTTCCCTTTTCTCCAGATCCTATCCCTCCAGATTCAATGAATTCTTCAATAATTTTTCCTTTGATATATCTAAAAGCTCATCTAGATGAATATTTGAAAGACGACAGTCTGTCTGTCTCGAAGAAGAAGAAGGTGTCACAATCTGATCAAGATCTCTTTTTTTGGAGCCACTACATCTTTTAGGTCATGTTGTGTTGGGGGAAACTGTATCGCAACCTTTTTTTATTTTGCGAATATTTTTTTGGTTGATTCAAGAAGAATGGGGCTATATAAGAAGTGAGATGGTGGGCAATTGATGTCTAACCGAATCAAAAATGGCCCCGTCCGTAGTGGAGTTTCAAAAAAGTGAGTTTTCGGGAACTTTCAATATGAATATAGACCTTTCTGGAATCTTTCATATAAATCTAGAACCTTCTGGAACCTTCTAGATGCATCTAGAACCTCCTGGAACCTTCCAGATGAATCTGAAAAGTTCTGGAACCTTCTATAACTTTCTAGAGCTTTCTGGAAGTTTCCATATGAATCTAGAACCTTCTGGAATTTTCCATATAAATCTAGAACCTTCTGGAACCTTCTAGATGCATCTAGAACCTTCTGGAACCTTCCAGATGAATCTGAAAAGTTCTGGAACCTTCTATAACTTTCTAGAGCTTTCTGGAAGTTTCCATATGAATCTAGAACCTTCTGGAATTTTCCATATAAATCTAGAACCTTCTGGAACCTTCTAGATGCATCTAGAACCTTCTGGAACCTTCCAGATGAATCTGAAAAGTTCTGGAACCTTCTATAACTTTCTAGAGCTTTCTGGGAGTTTCCATATGAATATCGAACCTTCTGGAACCTTCCATACGATTCTTGAGCCTTCTGACAGGATCCAGATAAATCTAGGACCTTCTGGAACATTCCAGAACCTTCCCAATCAAATTTTTGTTCCAGAAGATCCAAAATCCTGTACCGTCTGTGGAATTCCAAAAGCGAGCTCTCATTTTGGCACTATCGCCTGCATGGCGTGTGCGTCATTCTTCCGACGTACCGTATCCTTCAACATCCGATTTTTGTGCCGCTACTCAAACGAATGCCAAATTTCCCAGGACCTTCGATTCATTTGTCGATCGTGTCGATTTGACAAATGCGAGGCAGTGGGGATGAAAAGGAATTGTAAGTTACTGTAACTTTGCGCTCAATTATCTCGGTTTTTGTAACATATATTAAAAAGGACTTAAACGATAAAATGTTAGTGATATTCTGATAAATATTTTATCAGTTGACAAACTTTTGATATCGCTTATAGGAACCGAGATAATTGAGCTCAAAGCGCATGCATAAGGTGGACTTCAACTAGAGCTACACGGTATAACAACTTTGGACCAATTTTTCTTGCTTCCTGTAAAAGATACCAAAAATTGGTCAACTGATAAAATATTGCTGATATTATGATAAACAGTTTATCAGTAAACCACTTTCTGATATCTCTTTAAACAACCGAGATAATTAAGCACAAAACTCATGTATAGGGTACACAATTAGAGCTACACAATACATTAACTTTGAGCCAATTTTTCTCGCTTCCTGTGAAAGTTACCAAAAAGTGGTCAATTGATAAAATGTTTATCATAATATCAAAAGTATTTTATTAGTTGACAAATTCTTGGTATCTCTTAAAGGAACTGAGATAATTGAGCTCAAAGTAGCGGCGCCTTCCGGCAAGCACAACTTGGCTCAAAATTGAAATTATGAGTCGAAACAAAAAAGAAAATTTAGAACTTCAACATTTCAGTAGTCCAACCAAAACGAAACGACCATAAGATGCCAAAATACGTCCAGGAATCTAGAAAAGACGGCATTCGAGAAGTGGTCAGAGGCTACATCACATCTGCGTATGCAGCAAAAGAGAAGGAGCAAGAAGTTGCTCCCCCTTCTCCACAGGACCCCGAATCTTCTGGCTTCAGCACTATCCTTAACACCCATCACTCCAATTTGCTCATCTGGTACGTAGAAGAAGTCCAGAATGCAATGGAAAGTCGGCAAGACGCCCATGTGGATATTGCTCAGGTTTTTCCGTCTATCGGTGTGTCGGTACATCCAGATTTTGGTTTCAGAACACTTATGAACAATTTCTGACCACTAAACGACGTACGGATTCCTTGGCAACCGATATTTGTACACTGTGTCCCGGGACTGACCTTCTGGAGACTAATGACATAGAAATCCTCTTCCGTTATTGCTCATTTGCAAGTCTCTGGATGGATTCTGCATGGATAAATTCTAGCCAGTGCCACGTGGCACCTCAGGAAGCTTCTGACCCCCTTACAACCTTTATCAGCCACTTCCAATCAACTATCACCTTTCAACTAGCCAGGTTGAAACTCGACATTTACGAATATGCAGCTCTGAAGGCGTTTTGTATTTGGAAACTTGGAATATTGGACTCAACGATTACGCTAAAAATTGTGGCTGGGGAGCAGTACCTGGGGATTACCAATGCGCTGAGTAGCTACTATCAAAATGTGAAAAACTTGGAACCATTCGCCATGGCTACACGAATGGCAGATATTACTCTCTTGATTGCCCCGATTTTTGTTAGTTTTTTTTTTCAAAGAATATACAGTAACTAATTTTGGAATGTTTCAGAATGTCTACCAAGACATGCTCAAGCTGTATCACACTCTTCAAATTGAAGATCGCTTCAAGGAAGAATAACATTTATAATGATCTCAATAATCGGCTTTATGGTTTACAATAAAATTTGTCCAAAACTACAAAAATATCTTTTACAATGCAAAAATATCTGCACGAAGTGGGATTCGAACCCACGCACCCATACGAGTACCAGAACACCCAGTGAGACCTCGAACTTGAGGCAAGCTGTCGCTTGAGTCTGGCGCCTTAGACCACTCGGCCATCCGTGCACGCCGAGGAGAGGGGCAGGTTGTCGTATATGAACGAGTGGGGGGAGGAGAGCGGCAGGGAGGCGCGTGAGAGAAAATAGATAAGAAGAGTAGTGATGAGTTGCGGGTAGATAGACGAAAAGGGGTAAATTTAAAGGTTCTACTGAAAATTTTCATCTAAAAAAGAAAAAAAAACAGAATGTCTATCTATTCTAGACAATACACAACCAGCTATATCTCACTAAAGCTTCAAATTTCCTCTAAACGTCAGTTACCCTATATGTACTTTTAGCCCCAATTATCTCAATTTCTGTAACAGATATCAGGAAGTTGACAACTAATAAAATATTTTTTTTTAATTTAACAAACATTTTATTAGTTGACAACTTTTTGCTATATCTTCTGGCTAGCGAGATAATCTAGTTTAAAGTAGTTGTATATGCCTAAATAAGGGGTTACCGTTTTCAAGCTTAATTTTCTCAATTCCTAGGAAGGATAAAAGAAAGTTGTCAACAAATAAAATGTTTGTCATAAGCCAACAAACGTTTTATCAGTTGACGATTTCTTGCTATCTATCATAGACATTGAGATAATTGAAGCCAAAATTCGAATTTCGAAATTTTGATTCATTCCATTAAATCTAATTCCTTCCAAAGTCGTATCTACACGAATAAGGTATACAGAAACTCTAGATCTAACTACTGATACAATTCGTGTCGTCGGGGGCATTTGAAAAGTGTGTCTGTATCTGTATTTTGATCTACAAAAGAGAGGAAGAATTTTTTGTTTCTAAAGAATTTGTTTCTGAATGTTTGGTCGCATACATCAGTTCCAACACATTGGACAGAATTGAGGGCATTTTAGATTGATCAAATAGGGCAAAGAATGAGCATGGTGCCATAGGACAAGCCCAAATCCTACTACTTTAAAAACTCTAATAAAATGGAAACCTTCAACTTTGACCTCACATAGTTAGGTTCCTATAAAATATATAAAAAATTTGTCAACTGATAAAATATTTCTGATAATATGATAATCAATTTATTCGTTAACCACTTCTTCATACCTCTCACGGAAAGCGAGAAAAATTACCGTAAAACCTCTAATAGACCGACACCCTGATCGTCCACTTTGAGCCCTTATGTCTCAGTGGCTGTAAAAGATATCTTAAAGTTGTCAACTAACAAAATGTTTACCATAACATCGGAAGTAATTTTTTAATTGACAACTTTATCATATCTTTGACAGGAACCGAGATTTATGGGGCTCAAAGTTGTTGGTCTGGTGGCTCATTGCTTGTTTAGACCCAACATCGCTTTGAAACCTTCTCTCTGAAAATAAAATTTGGTCTTACTGTATTTTTTAAGTTTTTCAACCAGCCAAAATCTACAGTTTGCCTTTACACCGACGTGTTTCGATCCCATCCGATAGGATCTCTAAAAAATGGGAAGAACACAAACTCCGTGGAATGGAGGACAGTGTCCTCAGGACAATGTCCTCCGGACACAGAAAGATGTGTCTACATAGACACAGATACATAGGTACAGTAAGAAAGTGATGTCATGACTTTGAATTTTGGGAATTTGAAAAAAGAAGTTTTCAGAGACCTGTTTTTTAATCCAGTCCAATCTAGGTCAATCTACAGTACCGATGAATTAAATATACAAAAAAACAATTTTCAGTGGATTTTCGGCTATTTTGATTAATATCATTAGTCTGGATCTCGGCTGTCAAGTCTCTGATCACTTTGAAAACTTCAGAGGGTCTAAAACAGACCTAGAATGACAATTTTGCATTCACTGAATTTTTTGAAAATTCCTAGTTTTTTAGTTATTTGGCGATTTTTGAAAGACACCCCTTATGTGCCTTTAAACCAAAAATAGCGATTTCTGATTTAAGAAAGTCGATGTTTGATGATTTTAGTGAAGAAGAAGAACGTCAAGATAAAATCTCCAGACATTCCGAAATTCCGAATTCGTGCAGACACAAATGAAAATCAGATATGCCTGATGTTTCTAAAGTCAAACATGCAAAGTTGCGGAAAATTGGGACCTTCAAGAGGCATCTTTACTTTAAGCCTGATTATCTCGTTTCTTAAAAATGATATCAAAAAGTTGTCAACTAATAAAATGTGTAAAACCAGCCTGTTTGCCGCGCCTCCGGCGCTTCAAACATCTGGCTGGTGCGCCTTCGGCGCGAATTAACCTATTTCTTTTTCTGTTCGTCGCTTCGCTCCTCTGTATTACTCAAAGGGTCACGTCAGTTTATATTTTAATTCAAGTTTTTCAACGTGTTCGGACAGATCGAGAAACAGAGAGACGCAACTTCATTTATTTATTACCAGCAAGCTGGTGCGCCTTCGGCGCGTTTTAATCAATTTTCTTACTGATTGGTCGCTGTGCTCCTAATTTTTTTGAAAAAAATGACGTAAACCTATATTTATTTTCCACGTTTTTCAAAAGTCCACAGACGGACACCGGGACGGACAGACGCCTCTAGCGTTTTATATATAAGAAAGATACAATTTTAAACATTTTATCAGTTGACAAATTTTTGTTATCTTCTTCAGAACGCGAGATAATTAGAGCTAAAGTGGCAGGATACACATTATGAAGTCACTGGGTATTTTAAAGACGCATATCTCAAAAATTACAGTAGCTAGAAAAATGAGATAAACTACTACAATATGTAAAATTCAATTTCCTATATTTCACTAGTTAAAACTTTTATTGCACGCTGAATGGGAATCGAGATAAATAAGAAAACAACCGTCACCCCTTTTTGTGTGTGTGTCTCTATTTCGGCTTCTCCCTCCTCGCTCCTTCCTCTCTTTCTCTCTTTTCTCTCTCCCTTCTCTACGCCAAACCACTCCTTATTAGCCGTGTGGGGGTATAGCTCAGGGGTAGAGCGCTCGCTTTGCATGCGAGAAGTCTGGGGTTCGATTCCCCATACCTCCAGATTCTTTTTTTCTTTTTTTTAAAGCTCTATTTTACAAAAAACTTCATTCTGGAACTATCTATGACAAAAAAGGAAAACAAAAAAAGTTAGGGACGTGCAGTGGCTGTGGCAGTGGTTGGACTCATCGACGAACGCTTTTCCTTGGAGTTTTTCTTCAACTTCTTTCCAAGCTTTTTGATGACCCCCTGAGGTTCAGGTCCCGTATCTCCGCCTTGTTGCTTGACAAATTCCTTCATGAATTTCACGACGTCCTTCATAATCGGCCGTTTCTCCCAAGATGCAGGCCAACAATTCTCCTGAAATAATTCAACTACAGTAACCCAACTACAGTAACATTCTAACTTTGATATAGCCGGAAAATTCATGATGCACATCAGTGTTGAAATTCATACGGTACCCTTGACAAACTTTCAATGCCACCTCGAGCACTTTCATTCCTGGATACGGTTCCTTGCCATTTTCAATAATCTCCCAAGCCATGATTCCGAATGCGAAGACGTCGGTTTGTGGGGTGTAGAGACCGTGTTGAATGGTTTCTGGAGGCAGCCAACGAATTGGGACTTTCTTTTTAAGGTCCATTTTGTACTGGATTCCTGGACGAGTGAGCCCGAAATCCGCGATCTTGACCTAGAAAAATCAGATTACTGTAAACGCTCCAACCGTTACTTTTGAGCTTATATATCTCGACTCCCGTAAAAGATATCAAAAAATTGTCAACTGATAAAATATGTAAAATTAAATTTTAAACATTTTTGTAGTTAACAAAATTTTGTTATCTTTTCTAAAACGCAAGATAATTAGGCTCAAAGTAATACTGTGCACTTTATGACTCTCTTGGACTTTAAAGGCGCATATCTTTAAAACTACAGTAGCTAGAAAAAAGTTGTTAGCTACAAAAATATGTAAAACGTTATGCTGAGCAATTTTGTAGTTGACCATTTTTTGATAGGTACAGTAGTTTTTGAGATATGTGCCTTTAAAAATAGAGACGCCTGTGTTACAGCTCTAAAGGCGCATACCTCAAAAACTACGGTAGCTATCAAAAAGCAATTAACTACAAAATTGTACAGCATAAAATTTTACATATTTTTTAAGTTAACCATTTTTCGATAGCTACTGTAGTTTTTGAGATATGCGCCTTTAAACTTAATAAAACGTTTTTTTGGGGGATTTGGTTAGGAAAATAGTCATAACTCCCCTTAAACTCCATATTTTTTGAACTAATCAAAAAGGAAAATTTTGCTATCGATGACCTAAAAACGTATTTTTGAATTCCTACACCCTAGACCAACCTGTCCTCCACCATACAAACAATTTCTCGCTGCCACGTCACGATGCATCAGTTCCTTCTCATGAATGTACGCCAATCCGCAGGCGGCTTGATAGATCATCTCGTATTTCTTAATCATTGGGAAGTTCTGTTTGGCTAGTGCAGAATCCAGAGCTCCACCGTCAGCCAACTCCATGATCACGTAGAGGGGTTCGGTACCTGCTGCCACTCCGTAGAACTTGACAACGTTGATGTGCTGGAAATTTTGAGCTCAATTATCTCGGTTCCTATGAGAGATATTGAAAACTTGTCAACCGATAAAATGTGAATGATAATATGACAAACTTTTTATCAGTTGATAGTCTTTTGATATCTCTTTTAGGAGCCGAGATAAATAGAGTCGAAATTGAAAAGTCCTTTTATCACAGGTCATGTCTTTTGAGCTCAATTATCTCGGTTTCTGTAAGAGATATCTGAAATTTATTAACTGATAGAATGTTTGTGATATTATGACAAACATTTTATCAGTGTACAAATTTGTGATATCTTTTATAGGAAACGAGATAATTGAGCTCAAAGTTTGAAAAAGCACCAATTTTAAGATCAACGGACCAAAAACGGATCAAAAACTGACCAAGGATTGATGAGTGTCAGATCAGATTTTTTATGGTTTCCGTCTATGTTAAGCTTTTTTCAATTCTATGTTTGGATTATTTCTGGTTAGTTCAACCTCATTTCCAACCGTTTTCCGTAAACCTATACCATAATTCTAGATTTTTGCCAACAAATGCTTTTGAGGTCATCCGATGGTTTAGATCTTTGAGCTGATATATCTCGGCTCCTAGCAAAGATATCACAAAGTAATTTACTGATAAAATGTTGCTGATAATCTGAAACACGTTTTATCAGTTGACACATTTTTGGTATCTGTTATAGAAACCATGATAATTGAGCTTGAAATTTGAGGAGATCTAAAAAAACTCCTAGCACCTTCACATCTAACTTTCTACTCCATTATCTCGATTCCTATAAGTGATATCAAAAAAATGGCAACTAATAAAATGTTACTGATATTATGACAAACATTTTATCTGTTGACAGTTTTTTGCTATCTCTTATAGGAACCAAGATAAATTGACCCAAAAAAACCCACATCCAAATTTCTCATCAATCTTGCCTCCCTCATAATCTCCTTGATCTGTTCCTTATTCATCGCTTCCAGCTTAGCCGTCTTCACCGCCACCAACACCGGCTCCCCCTTTGCGTCCTTCACTTTCAGAAGTTTTCCCTTCCAGACCTCTCCAAACGCCCCCTCTCCCAACTTCTTGGTCAACTCCACATCTTCATGCTGCAATTCCCATTTCTGACGTTCCACAGCATGCTTCAAAACGACTTTCACTTTTTGGTCCTTGGTGAAAATCGGCTCTTTTTGGCTGACATAATGATTAACCAATTCGATAATTGTGCTGAATCCACGCTGATCCACAAACACTTTCTTATTCTCGGATTCACGAATCACAAAGTGGTTGACTGAGGATTGACCGGATCCGATTGCGGATAGAATGAACTGACGGGGCTGGCCTTTGACTGGTTCCGAGGTGCGGACAAGGAAATCGCCGGGTTTATGGAGCATTTCCTGGAAAACAATGTTTCAGAAATTTTGGTTGAATTGGAGCGTTTGGGTCCTGAGTATATCCATTTTTGCTTTTGTTTTTGGGTAGATCCGGCAAAAAATTCCAAAAAAAGGTTTACAAATTTCAAAGACAGCTATCTCAAAAACTACTGTAGCTATCAAAAAGTGGTCAACAACAAAATTGCTCAGCATAGAATTTCACATATTTTACTAATTGACCACTTTTTTCTAGCTACCGTAGTTTTTGAGATATGCGTCTTTAAAGATTAGGAGATCCACTTTTTGAGCAAAAAAGTAAAATACTTTAGTTACTTTAAAGGCGCTTCTCTCGAAAACTACAGTAGCTAGAAAAAAGTAGTTAATTAGTAAAATATGTAAAATTTTATGTTGAGCAACTTTGTTGTCAATCACTTTTTGATAGCTACCGTAGCTTTTGAGATATGCGCTTTTAAAGATTAGGAGATCCATTTTTTGAGCCAAAAAAGTCAAAAACGTGTAGTTACTTTAAAGGCGCTTATCTCAAAAACTACTGTAGCTATCAAAAAGTGGCTAACTACAAAATTGCTCAGCATAGAACTTCAGATATTTTTGAAGTCAGCAACTTTTTTCTAGCTACCGTAGTTTTTGAGATATGCGCCTTTAAAGTTTAGAAATTTCCCACTTTTTACAAAAACAAGATATCAATGTCTGTTTGTCCAAAAGTCCGAATGTCCATTTTTGGTTTTTTTTGTGGAAAACTTTTTTGAAACTTTTCACAAAGTTTTTCCAGACAATGTCAGTCAATTTCAGCCGAAAAGGAAAAAAATCAGCCATTTTAAGCCAAAATGTCCAAAAAACGCTTTATAAACTTCAAAAGCGCATATCTCGAAAACTGCTGTAGCTATCAAAATGTTGACAATTACAAAATTGCTCAGCATGAAATTTTACATGTTTCACTAGTTGACCACTTTTTTCTAGCTACCGTAGTTTTTGAGATATGCGCCTTCAAAGTTTTGAGGAGAGACGCAGAGAAGTGAGCGTGTCTCGTTTCTCTGTGTCTCTCTCACTCATTTTGGCTATGGAACCGATGTTTATATTTTTGTGACTTTTTTGAAAAATTCGAATTTTCAGAATTTACAGAAATTCCTCACCAAAATGTCCTCTCTCGGCAGTAGGCCATGGTAGTATGGTTGACTCAGAATGCCCTTGTCAGCCATCTAACCAACTGACACTGGGCAATTTTTGGATCAATTTTTGAGAAAAAATAATTAAAATGACTTTAATAATTTTCAAGATTGTAACCTAAAAATAGCATACGTGGCAAAGCACAAAAAAAGAGGTTCAAAGACAATTTCCACGAAGAAAATTTGGGATCAGAGTTGGCAATGGGAAAGTTTTGGAAATTTTTATTTGTCACGTCCTGGTTTTCTTTCAGAAATTCGAAAAAAACTAGGACATTTAAAAAGTTTGGGAATTTTTCAAGTCACGTTAATTAGATCATGAATTATCTCATTAAAAAGTGAGAGACGCAGAGAAGCGAGGCATGCGCCTCTCTTTAAAGGCGCATATCTCGAAAACTACGGTAGCTAGAAAGGAGTGGTAAACTAGTAAAATATGTAAAATGTTATACTGAGTAACTTTGTAATTAAACACTTTTTGATAGCTACAGTAGTTTTTGAGATATGCGCCTTTAAAGTTGTTCACTTCAACTGAACGGAATGTCTGTCCAAACGTCCGGATGTCCGGTTTTTTTCAGTGTTTTTTGCTGGAAACGACTAAAATTGTCCGCAAAAGTATATAGGAAAAGTGTATGAAAGTTTTTCAAGAAAAACGGACATCCGGACAAACAGAATTTAATTGTTGTGAAAATCGAAAAACTTCAAAAGCGCATATCTCAAAAACTACGGTAGCTAGAGCAATGAGGTAAACTAGTACAATATGTAAAATTTTATGGTGAGCAATCTTATAGTTAACCACTTTTTGATAGCTACAGTAATTTTTGAGATATGCGCATTAGAAGTCAATGACACGTGTTTCGGCTTCTTTTGTAAGAAGCGGGAAGCATTGAAGACCCATATCTCTAAAACTACGGTAGCTAGAAAAAAGTTGCTAACTGCAAAAATATGTAAAATTTTATGTTAAGCAGTTTTGGAATTTACCACTTTCTGATACCTACAGTAGCTTTTGAGATATGCGTCTTTAAAAATAAAAGGGAGACGCAGACAGCTAGTGTGTCTCTGCATCTCCTAAAATCTTTAAAGGCGCATATCTCAAAAATTAATGTAGCTAGAAAAAAGTGGTTAATTAGTAAAATATGTAGAATTTTATGTTCACTAATTTTGTAGTTGATTCCTTTTTGATAACTACAGTAGTTTTTGAAATGAGCCTTATAGTAAGTAAAACTTTTTTTGGTTTTTTTGCTGAAAATGACTTTTGGTTGATTTTTTTTTTTTTTTGCTTTTCTGCTAAATATAACTGACAATGCTTCAAAAAAAATTAATAAAGAAATTTCAAAAAAGTTAAAAACAAAAAACAATTAAAAATGGACATCCGGACGTTTGGACAAACAGGCATTGATAAATCTTTGCGTCTCTTTATTTGAATCTTCAAAAGCGCATATCTCAAAAACTACGTTAGCTAGAAAGAAGTGGTAAACTAGTAAAATATGTGAAACTTTATGCTGAGCAATTTTGTAGTAAACACTTGTTTGATAGCTACAGTAGTTTTTGAGATATACGTCTTTAAAGTAAGTGGACCGTTTTTGAGATAAAAGTGTTTGAATGGTCATAACTCCCCTGAAAATCAATACTTATTGGTGCTGAAAAGCTCAATATACATTTTACTGTTTATTTTCGGAAAAAATAAATTTTTCAAAGCAGAAAAATCTTTGAATGCACCGTGACAGAAGATTGGTGAGGTAATACTTGCAATAAGCAGTAGAAATGTTACGCCTGTTGTGGCGGGAGCCAGAACCGGTACCAGATCTCTTGGCATTTGATGTCTAGACGTTTCTGAAAATAGAACATGAGCAGGTTTTGTACACAAATGAAGATGATTGAAATGCGATAATGAAAGGCGAAACATACTGTAAAACTTGTGATAGAAGAGACTCCCGCACTTTTATCCTTGGACAAATTTATCAAATTTTATCAATTGACACATTTTTGATATCTTGCATAGGAATTGAGCTAATTGCGCTCAAATGGGGCCCTTCTATTACAGGTTTCACGGAACCCAAAAAATATAAACACAACCAACACAGGCAAAAGTTCAATTGACTAGAAACACAGTCACAAAAAAAACGAGATTGGGGACAGATGAAGAGCAGATGTGTGACCTTTACCTTATGGCATGCAACCAGCCCAACTCCCCCAAAAATCGATATACACAGTTGGGGTCTGCGCAGACGGTCCACTGGGTAAAATGAGGAAGAAGAAGACGGAAAAAGACAGTCACGCGAGGGCAGGATTGCCTGTAAACTGTGTCTGTCAGCTACTTAGTCTACAACAGAAACACATTTAGGAGTTCCTTTTTCTATAAGGCAATCATCAGAGCGGCCTTCCCCATGTTACCCAATGGACCGTCTGTGCAGACACCAACAGTGCATATCGATTTTGAGGGAATTTGGGCTGGTTGTATTTCATAGGGTGAAGGACAAACATCTGCTATTCATCTGTCCCCAATCTCGTTTTTTGTGACTGTGTTTCTAGTTCCTTACATTAGACGTTTGAACCTGTTCTGGTTTCGTTTATATTCTTTCAGTTACGTAAAACCTGTAAAATAAGAATCCCACACACTGACAAGATTGACCTCCTATACCTTCGATAGGAAACAAGGTTAATTGGCTCAGAGTTAAAAGCTCAGAGGGGCTCTTCTATTACAGGGTTTCCGGTATGTTTCGGCTACAAACTTTTCTTTCTGTATCACATTCAAATCATCTCCATTTATGTGCAAAACACATTAATCTGCTTACGGTCTACATAGTTTCAGAAATGTCGAGATATGAAATGCAAGTGCTTCCGAGTCCCGACACTTTAGGCGTAGGATATCTACTGCTTTATTCGAGTATTTTCTCACCATTCCTCTGTTACCGTACTCTCAACAAACAAAACATAGTGTATTGGATACTGGTTTTTTGTTTAGTTCTATTATCAATTGTTATAGTCAACGGAGTTCTGCGATTGGAGAAGCAACTAAAAGATAATCGTGAAAGATTGATTTTTGGCTATTCCGGAATTTTGGCATATTCGATTTTTGCTCAATTTTTCCTGTATTATACTGATTGGCGCATAGTGGGTTTTCGGTATTTCAAACCATTCCAAAAATCATTTTATTTTCAGATAAACAATTTGGTATACTTTTTCCATACTATTCATGCAGGGTTCCTGTACTTGAAGTTCCTTTGGGAGCCGATGAACCGACACATTTTCCATTACGGAAATGATCAATTGTATAATCCGCTGATCATTATGATTCTAACAGCTTTTTGGGGCCCAGTGGTTCCTATGCCAGTAAGTTGTTCTCTTTCATTTTCATTTTTATACTCGTTATGTTTTCAGAAACTGATATTTGGCCATTTCTACTACAACATCATAATTTCTTTGTGCTACATCGATCTGTCCTGTGTTGTTCGTGGATATATGACTTATAGCTTCCACTACGAAGAAGAGATAAGAAAAAAGATGTATTGTTTGAACTAATGAACTAATAAAACATTTCTAATTTCCATATGTTTGTTTCTGTGCCTTCCCAGATATAGACCAGTGAGACCTATTCAGGACGGTCTTTGGAGCATGTTGGAGAGTTGGAGTGTTCGCAGGTCACGGTTGGTGGTGGTGTTCACGTCATCGGAGTCGTTGATCGGTCGGCTGTTGATCCTTCTGTAGATGACACTGCTCGTTCCGTCAGAAGATGATCCCTCTCATGTGGATGTCCAGAAAGACATTTTATCAGTTGATTACTTTTTGTATCTCTGACAGAAACCTAGGCACACATCTTCTTCGCCTCATTACCAAAACTTCAATTCGTTTGTTCGGTTTTTACACTTATGATGAATAATCGGAAAACGGAAAGTTGGGGCATCATTGCCCTGCTATTTCGTATTATGTGGGAAAATTTGAGCAGTTTTGGTGTCTTCGCTAGGATCCGCTAACCGGGAACAAACGGACACACACAGAATTTGGTGACTGTTACTAGTAAAGATGGTGTACACCTAGACACCCTCGGTGAGATAGCCAAGATGGGTGTGGGAATATTACTGTGTTCATTCCAAGGTCAAATATCTGCTGTCTGCCCCCCCCCCCCTCTAATTTTTTGTGAGTGTGTTCTTAGTGTTTCTGCCCCTCTGTTGCTATTGGTTTTGTCTTGACATATTGATTTGGTTCAAAATCGATTTCCCGTATAAAGAAGAATTTTTTTTTCATTAGAAAATTTTTCTTTTGTCTACCATTTTTCAAATAAAAACAACAATGAACAAAAATCCTAGATCCAAATGATCTTTTCCGATAGAGCCGTCTGTGTTCTGTCTCTGGTTTGGTGATGGTATATTACATACCGTAAAACCCCTAATAGACCGACACCAGGATCGTCCACTTTGAGCCTATATATCTCATATTCTGTGAAAGATATCAAAAAGTGGCTAACTGGTAAAATGTTGCTGATATCCTGATAAACATTTTACTAGTTAACCACTTTTTGATATCTTTCAAAAAAAGTGAGATATGTAGGCTCAAAGTGGACGAACCGGGTGTCGGTCTATTAGAGGGGTTACGGTATTCTTTGAGTTTTCATTAATAATCGGAACAGATTAATCTGCTTATGTTCTATTTTCAGAAATGTCAAATTCTCAAATGCCAGAAAGACTGAAAGTGCTTTCGACTCCCGACTCGATAGGCGTCTTATTTCTATTATGTGTGGCGTTTCTTTCCTCACCAATCTTCTGTTACTGTGCACTCAGAGACTCAAACGGAGAGTACTGGATATATATTTTTGGTTTAGTCTTGTTATCGATTGTTATAGTCAAAGGAGTTTGGCGATTGGAAAAGAAACTCAATTTGATTGATGTTAAGGAACGTTTGATTTTTGGCTATTCCGGAATTTTGTTATATTCGATTCTCGCTCAAGTTGTCCTGTATTATACCGATTGGAGTATGGTAGGTTTTTTGCGTTTTAAACTTTTCTAAAATATTTTGATTTTCAGATAAACCAGTTGGTGTTCGTTTTTCATACCTCTCACGCAGGTTACCTGTATTTGCACTTTATATTAGTTGATATAGAAAACTATGTTTTCCATTATGGATATGATAGATGGTTCCACCCGGCGATAATTATTCTACTGACCGTTGTTTGGGTCCCATTTGTTCGAATACCAGTAAGTTGTTCTCTTTTTTGTTCAAATTAGTGTGTCTTATCGACAAAAATTTGCCGATTTCGTCGACAAATTCACCTGACAAATTACCGACAAACTTGTATAAAAAACGATAAAATTTTGTCGATAAATTGTCGACAAATTATCGGTAAATTTGTCGAAAGTAATTCATCGACAAATTTATCGACAAAATTTTATCGTTTTTTATCGACAAATTTGTCGTTAAATTTGTCGAAGAGGGCATTTGTCGACAAATTATCGACAAAAAATTGCTATTTACCGCCGGAATTACTTGTAAAAAAAATCGTATCTTATCTTATTTTCCAGGTCATCTGACCTAGTGGCCTAATTTTCCCCACATGAATTTTCTAGGCCACCAAACTTTTTGGGCCCATACTCCAAGGGTACATCAAAAGAGAGTACATCGAGGGTACATAATGCTCAGGGGGTACATTGACTGAGGGGGTACATAGCTTAAAGGCGTACATCTAGGTAATTGTCTCACTATCAGGGGATATATCTAGGCCAATCTAAGCCTAAATGTACCAATTTCTAGGCTTAGCTACTACCTAGATATATTTTTCAGACTATGTACCCCTTCAGTCAATGTACCCCCTGAGCATGATGTACCCTATTTCGATGTACCCCTGGAGCATGGGCCAACTTTTTGACCTAGAAATGTTAATGTTGTTTTTATCGACAATTTGTCGGTAATTTTTCGATAAATTTTCCGGTAAATTTGTCGATGAATTTGTCGAAAAGGGCGTTTGTTGATAAATCATTTTTCGATAAGGCACACTGGTTCAAATAAAAAAAAATGATTTCAGGGACTCCTAAGTGCTCATCTTTACTACAACATCATAATTTCTCTCTGCTACATCGATTTATCTTGTGTTGTTCGAGGATACATGAATTATAGCTTCCAATACCTAAAAACAAGATTTGAAAAGCCAAGAAGACTGGAATCGGTGCTAGATCCCGACACGAAACTCGCAGCATTCTTAATGTTTGTGGCCAGTATTCTCTCACCAATCTTCTGCTACCGTGCATTCATAGAATCGAGTGGAGAGTATTGGATACCAGCGTTTTGTTTAGTTCTGTTATCAGTTGTGATAGTCAAAGGAGTTTGGCGACTGGAAAAGGACCTAATTGACGTTCGTGAAAAATTGATTTTTGGCTATTCTGGAATTTTGTTATATTCGATTCTTGCTCAAATTTGCCTGTATTATACCGATTGGAGTATGGTGAGTTTTTGGTATTTAAAACCATTTAAACAAGGATATTATTTTCAGATAAACCATTTGGTGTTCGCTTTTCACACTTTTCACTCTTTATTCCTGTACTGGAAGTTCTTATACAAGCCGATGAACCAGTACATTTTCCATTATGGAAAAGATACAATTTATCAGAAGGTGATCATGGTTGTTCTATTATTTGTTTGGGTCCCAATGGATAGAATATCTGAAATTGTTTCTTTTAATGTGAGTTGCTTTCTTTATTTTTTGTGTTTATGTTTTTGTGTTTACAGAGTCTCATAAGCAGTCATTACTACTACAACTTTATTATTTCATTACTCTACGTCGATTTGTCTTGTGTTGTCCGAGGATATATGAGTTATAGCTTCCACTACGAAGAGGAGCTGAGAAATCGATTGATTGATAGAAAATTGGGACCATCTAAAAAAACATTACCAAAAATTTGTACCTTTAATGATTTGAAATAATTATTGTTTTGCTTTTTTTCTGTTCATTTTTAAGTTTTTGATAATATCTCAAAATACCTTTGTGATGAACATTTTAATGTTGATCGGTTCTATTCGAATTCAGGAACTTTTTGGTTTATAACTTTAATCTTTTTTTTGTTTGCGCAATTTCTAACTTGTAAGTTAATAAATGCAAATGAAGAATACATATCATTTGTAGCTTCCACTACGAAGAAGAGTTAAGAACGAAACGATTGAGTGTGTAAAAAAACGGAACCCAATAAAGATATCAAGTTTCTAACATTTTTTAGCATTGATTATTTGAAAAAATATGTTTTCTTTTTCCAGAACAATCTGCAATTTGCTCAAAAGAACTTTGACGACAGACAAATCAGATTGGTCCAAGTTTCAATTTTGCACTTTTGAATTATAGCTTTTGAATGATCAATTTCAAAACTTAAAGAACATTTTCACCAAAACGATTACTGTAATCACTCTAATATAACGCCACCCGGACCGTCCACTTTGAGCCTATATATCTCACTTCTTTTGAAAGATATCAACAATTAGTTAACTAATAATAACTTTATCATGATATCAGCAACATGTTATCAGTTAACCACTTTTCGATATCTCTCACAGAAAATGAGATACATGGGCTTAAATTTTGACGATTCGGATGGCATTCTAATAGAATGTTTACGGTATCTTAAAAAACTTTTTTTCGATTGTTGTCATATTCTCCGACTTTGTCAGTTTCAAAAAAAAAAAACAACAAAAATTCAGATATTTTATTAAAATTACAAAAAAAACTTCAGGTTGAATTTCTCTAATAAAGAACAACCACGGGGAGGGAATAAGAAGGGAAGAAACAAAATCTGAATTTATATCAAAATTTCGGTTTGAATGCAAAAAACTAGTCGTTTCTAGCTCATTTTTGAAACTTTTCGGGTTACTGTAGCTCCAAAAGTACGCAAACACCGAATAACGATTTTTGGGCTGAAACTTTAAATCCAGACTAATTTGGGGGTGGAAAACACGAATATAATAATGAAAAAGCTTCAATTCAATTTTAAAATAATTTTTTGGGTTACTGTAGTTCTATACAGGCAATTGTTTTTGATCCAGAGTCGCTTTTTCGGATTTCTTTAGCTCTTCTACGCGATCAAAGCCATAAGTCATATATCCGCGAACAGCACAGGACAGATCGATGTAGAATACAGAAATGATGACGTTCCAGTAAAGGTGAACAATTAGCAGTATCTGAAAATATTCAAAAATTGGGTTTAAATGTAACAAACTAGACGTTTCTAGCTTATTTTTTGAACTTTTTGGGTTACTGTAGCACCAGAAGTACTCAGAATCTCAGAATCTCAGAAACTCAGAATCCCAGAATCTCAGAATATCAGAATCTCAGAATCTCAGAATCTCAGAATCTCAGAATCTCAGAATCTCAGAATCTCAGAATCTCAGAATCTCAGAATCTCAGAATCTCAGAATCTCAGAATCTCAGAATCTCAGAATCTCAGAATCTCAGAATCTCAGAATCTCAGAATCTCAGAATCTCAGAATCTCAGAATCTCAGAATCTCAGAATCTCAGAATCTCAGAATCTCAGAATCTCAGAATCTCAGAATCTCAGAATCTCAGAATCTCAGAATCTCAGAATCTCAGAATCTCAGAATCTCAGAATCTCAGAATCTCAGAATCTCAGAATCTCAGAATCTCGGAATCTCAGAATTTCAGAATCTCAGAATTTCAGAATCTCAGAATCTCAGAATCTCAGAATCTCAGAATCTCAGAATCTCAGAATCTCAGAATCTCAGAATCTCAGAATCTCAGAATCTCAGAATCTCAGAATCTCAGAATCTCAGAATCTCAGAATCTCAGAATCTCAGAATCTCGGAATCTCAGAATTTCAGAATCTCAGAATTTCAGAATCTTCGAATCTCATATTCTCAGAATCTCAGAATCTCAGAATCTCAGAATCTCAGAATCTCAGAAACTCAGAATCTCAGAATCTCAGAATCTCAGAATCTCAGAATCTCAGAATCTCAGAATCTCAGAATCTCAGAATCTCAGAATCTCAGAATCTCAGAATCTCAGAATCTCGGAATCTCAGAATTTCAGAATCTCAGAATTTCAGAATCTCAGAATCTCAGAATCTCAGAATCTCAGAATCTCAGAATCTCAGAATCTCAGAATCTCAGAATCTCAGAAACTCAGAATCTCAGAATCTCAGAATCTCAGAATCTCAGAATCTCAGAATCTCAGAATCTCAGAATCTCAGAATCTCAGAATCTCAGAATCTCAGAATCTCAGAATCTCAGAATCTCAGAATCTCAGAATCTCAGAATCTCAGAATCTCAGAATCTCAGAATCTCAGAATCTCAGAATCTCAGAATCTCAGAATCTCAGAATCTCAGAATCTCAGAATCTCAGAATCTCAGAATCTCGGAATCTCAGAATTTCAGAATCTCAGAATTTCAGAATCTTCGAATCTCATATTCTCAGAATCTCAGAATCTCAGAATCTCAGAATCTTAGAATCTCAGAATCTCAGAATTTCAGAATCTTCGAATCTCAGAATCTCAGAATCTCAGAATCTCAGAATCTTAGAATCTCAGAATCTCAGAATCCCAGAATCTCAGAATCCCAGAATCTCAGAATCCCAGAATCTCAAAATCTCAGAATCTCAAAATCTCAGAATCTCAGAATTAGCTTTAAACTAGTCATTAGAAGTTTTTTGGGTTACTGTAGTTTTTTAGAAAAAACAACTTACTGGTATTCGAATGATTGGCGCCCAGAAAGCCGTCAGCAGAACAATAATCGGCAAATGAAGCCAGTAGTCTCTTCCATAAAAGAAAATGTACTTGCTTATTGGCTTAAAAATGTACACACAGAATAGGAAAAATGTGTGAAAGTTGAAAAAAGCAAACATGAAGATGTTTATCTGAAAATTAATATATTTTGTCTCAAAAGAATTGAAACAAAACCAACCGCATGCCAATCAGTATAATACATGACAATTTGAGCGAGGATCGAGTAAGCAATACCTCCGGAGTAGCCAAAAATCAACTCTTCCCGGTCATTCTTGAAATCCAGCCGATTTGCCAGTAGAAGAGTCCCTTTGACTATAACAATTGATAACAAGAATAAACAAAATGCATGTATCGAATACTCTCCGTCGGATTTTCTATTTGTATTGTAACAGTGAAATGGAAGGAATATAGTCGTCCATGCCAATGGAATAACTATGTTTATAGTGTGGGGATACGTATAGGGTACAAGTTTTTTGCGCATTTCTGAAAATAGATCGATTCTAATTTTCTTGAAAATTGGTTCTAAATAAAACTGAAAATTCAAGGGGAAAAAACGAGAATGGGAACAGATGTTATGCAAAAATCAATATACGAAAATTTAAAAAAAAAATCTAAATTTTCCGATTTCCCGTTTTTGGGAATTTTGAAAAATTTCGAAATTTTCCTTTTCTTCAGATTTTTTCGAAAATCTGAAAATTCAAAAAAAAATTTTTGATTTTCCAAAATTTTCAGAATTTTCCGATCGATGAATATATGTCTGTTTTACACCCTTCAAATATTTCAAAGTAATCGAAAACTTGAGAGCCGAGCTCCAGACTCCTGAAAATGGCTAAAATGGCCAAAAATCAATGGAAAATCATATTTTTATATATTTTATTGACCGGTACTGTAGATGGAATCACAAAGTTGAACGTCCTAGGGACTAGGGGCACACTCACAAAAAATCGTAGGGAGGGAGAAGAGAGAACACTGCGCAAAAGGCAGAAGGTCCACAGGTCAGCCAAAACAGCTGGGTCTCTTTTTCTTCGTTATGACGTATTGTAGAGTGGCTAAGAGAAAGACACGAATATGTGGGAAGTCAATACTACGATAAATTAGCATGTTTCTCATGACTAGAGCTTTAAATTGGACTTCTGAGCCGATAATCAGCGGCGTCTGCATCCTACCGAAAAAAAGGGAAAATTTTTAATCTAAAAAACTTTCAAAAACCGAAGTTAATATGTGTGGGGTAAAGATAAGCAATTAATTGTACAAAATTACAATGGACCATTTTTAAAGTGAATTTTATCTCTTTTCTTGAAACAGTTGGACGTCGTTGGTTGCATAAATCTCACTCATCCATCTCAAGGTCAAATACCTGCTCTCCAATTGTCTGTCTGTCCTCACTCTCGTTTTTTGGTAGTGTGTTCTTAGTGTTTCTGCCCCTCTGATGTCCTGCTCTCCTCTGTTCTCTTTGCTATTGGTTTTTACTTGACAGATTGATTTGGTTCAAAGTCGATTTCCCGTATAAATACGAATTTTTTTCATCAGAAAATATAAATACGATTTTTTTATCAGAAAATGTTTCTTTTGTCTACGACCGCAAAGAACGAACATCCTAGATCCATATGATATTTTTCGTTAGAGCCGTCTGTGTTCTGTCTCTGTTTTTATGATGGTTTCTTACATATTCTTTGAGATTTCGTCAATAAACGAAACAGATTAATCTGCTTATGTTCTATTTACAGAAATGTCGAGATGTCAAATGCCAAGAAGACTGGAAGTGCTTCCGACACCCGCCAGTATAGGCGCAGCATTTTTCCTGCTTGTGGCCAGTTTCTTCTCACCAATCAGCTGTTACGGTGCATTCAAAGAATCGAATGCAGAGTTTTGGATACTAGCGTTCTGCTTAGTTCTGTTATCAGTTGTGATAGTCAAAGGTGTTTGGCGACTGGAAAAACAACTAAAAGATGTTCGTGAAAGGTTGATTTTTGGCTATTCCGGAATTTTGGCATATTCGACTTTCGCTCAAATTTTCCTGTATTATACCGATTGGAGTAAGGTGGGTTTTCGGTATCTCAAACCATTAGAAAAGGGATTTTATTTTCAGATAAACAATTTGGTGTTCGCCTTTCACACTTTACACTCATTATTCCTGTATTGCAAGTTCTTATACGAGCCGATGCACCAATACATTTTCCATTATGGAAATGATAAATATTATTTTCCGCTGATCACCATTGTACTAACGGCTTTTTGGGCCCCAGTGGTCCCAGAGTTCCCAGTGAGTTGTTTTCTTTTATTTTTATATTTGCATTTGTTATGTTTTCAGGGTCTCTTAGGCGGTCATCTTTACTACAACATGATAATTTCTTTTTTCTACATCGATTTGTCCTGCGTTGTTCGAGGATATATGAATAATGGCTTCCTCTACGAAGAAGAGCTAAGAACAAAACGATTGCATGTGTAATAAGCGGGACAAATAAAAACATTCTGTAATTTTCACAATTTCTAATTTTGTTAATAAAAATTGAAAAAAAATTCCATTAAGAAAATGTACAGTATCTGTCAACAGGGTATACAAAAACGTAATTTTGACCATTTTTAGGAGTCCCGAGCTCTACAATCAAGTTTCCAATGACTTTGAAAATTTATGAGGGCGTAAAACATATCTAGATTGAAAACTTCACATTCGAAGAATTTTCAGAAAATTCCCAGTTTCTCAGATTCTTGCCCATTTCTGAAAGACACCCTAACTTGCAAGAACTTTTTAAAAAAAGTAGGAACTTAAAAAAAATTATGTGAATTTAAAGTTTTTAATCCAGAAGACGTCAGAAACAAAATTTTGAAAATAGAATGGGTCGGACATCATCTCATAAGAATTTCCTATTCATCCATCTAAACTCCAGCTCATTCGGTTAACGTTGAGTAGGGAAACAGTCACGCGGCACACATCCTCACCTACAGAACTTGGTGTTTGTTATTAGTAACCAGCAGGCTGGTGCGCCTTCGGCGCGATTCAACCTATTTTTTTAATGTTTTTCGCTTCGTTTCTCAATTTTTCTAAAAGGGTCACGTAAATATATTTGTATTTTTCGAATTTTTCAAAAGTCCACAGCCTGACATGAGGACGGACAGACGCCTCTAGCGTTTTATTAATAAGGAAGATGATGATGATATACATATCTCGCAAGATTTTATTTTAAACTCTTTAAAGAGATGATACGAATGTAAAACCTGCAAAAACAAGTATGCCCATCCCGATACCGACCGCTAAGGACAGCGAATCCAAAGCAGCCAAGTGCCAAAAATAGATACTGTCAAACCTGTTTTAGAAGGGCCGGCTCTTTTATTTTTCGTGGGGTCCCTAGTGGGGCACTTCAATTAGAAGAGCCCTTCCATTGAAAGGGGCACTTATATTTTTCGTGAGGTTTCTGATAGTGAGCAGGGAATTTCTATTAGAAGGACAACTTTTTTCGGGAAAACTTTCGTTTTTTCTACTGAAAATCCTTGAAAATTCGTTTATAACGAGACAAAAACACCTCTATTTGGATGAAAACTAAAAGCAACAACAGAAAATCAATTTCTTCAGTAATTTTTTTTTTTCAATTTGACTTCATAAGGCTTCCATATTTCCACATTGACTAGAAACGCAAAAATTCTCTGCAATTTAGCAAAGGGGCACTACAATTAGAGGGGGTACTTCAAATAGAGGGGCCCTTCAATTAGAGGGAGCACTTCTATTTGTCATGAGGCCTTCAGGGGGGGGGCACTTCAATTAGAGGGGCCCTTCAATTACAGGGGCCCTGCTAATACAGGTTTTACGGTATTTTTGATATCGTTATTTTTATTGGTTTTTCCAAAAAATCAATAGTCCAATCAATACGAGAAAAATCGAAAAAATATGTTTCCAAATTTTCATTTAAACTAACAAGGTTACAATTAAAAATTTTTTAAACTGTTGAGTTCTCGACTCGAATTTTCAGCAGTTCGAAAACTCTAAAATTCTGAAATTGAACATTAGTTAATAACGGCATCTAAAATTTGAAAACTTTTTCATCCGTTTTTGAATTCCTGAATTCCTAAATTCAAAATTCTTCCAGTATCGAGTCTTCGTATTTTCACATTTTTAAAGTTCTAAAGTAAGTTTCTGAAATTCTGAAATTTAGAACTTCCGATATTCAGATATGTTTTCGTGTTCCGAATCTCCGGATCTAGATCTTTTGAATTTCCGAATTATCAAGTTATTAATTTCCAAACTCCCAAACTAATGTAAGATATCTTCTTTATATATAAATCGCTATACGCGTCTGTCCTGATGAAAGTCTGTCAACTTTTGATAAGCTTGAAAAATAAATATAAATTGACGAGACCCTTTCAGAAAAAGTGAGGAATGAAGTGATGAACCAGTAAACAAATAGATTAAATCGCGCCGAAGGCGCACCAGCTTGCTGGTGTACTCACAAAAATTTTGAAAAAAAAAATCGATAATTAGAAAGCTAAAAACTCAGAGAAGCGGATATTCGAATATTCGAATAATTGGTTTTCCGAATTCCAGTAGATGGGAAATTGAGAAAAGTCGAATTCCGAGAATGGGAAGCTCGAATAATCAACAATTCGAAAAGTTCGGTGCAAGCTGAAAAATTTCTTCAGCCAATACCTTTAATCAATTTGAAACCAATCTACTTGGGAATATTCGAAAATCTGTTGTACAATATCGTTTATACCGAGGAGAAGAACATGAAACACATTCTCTTTTACTTCTGAAAAAAATCAAAAAATACTTTGCCAAATAACAAAGGTTGAAAAAAATGGACGAGGGGTTCAAGAATTAACAGGGGTTTTCAAAAGATATCATGGCCCTGGTCAGGAGAAAATGTGTCTGTGTCTCCAACTAGAATGTGTTTTCTTTTCGTTTCAAGATATCTTCCTATTTACTTCGCCACACACTTCTCTCTAACCTATTTTATACCATACTTGCAACGGGCCGGGCCGGGCCGGGCTTTTTTCAGGATTTTCAGGGCCCGGCCCGGCCCGGCCAGGCCCGGCCCGGCCCGTCTCGGTCCGGATTTTCGGAAAAAAATTTTTCTGTCTTAAAAAATTTTTTTTTTTGGGGTCAACAGAAAAAAATGGATGATTTCTTGTCAAGAAAAACATTTTTCAAGATAAGAGTGTCCATAAAAAATAGTTTTTTCACAAAAAAATTTGAAAAAATTTCTGAAATTTCAAAAAAAAATTTCAAATTTGGAGAACCCGGGCCCGCCGGGCCGGGCCGGGCCGGGCCTTGGAAATCTTCGGCCCGGCCCGGCCCGGCCAGGCCCGGCCCGGCCACGGGCCGGGCCCTGATTTTGCAAGTATGTTTTATACTTTCTGAAAACACTTATCTTGTCAGAAAGTAAAAGAAAGTCCTCGTATCGTTTGGTCGCAACCGGAGATGCATATTACTCGTTCTGGAAAATTGAGAAGCTGATAAAAACTGTAAAAAGGGAATTGTCGACAATTCATGGAAGCAATAATGCTCTCAAAAGTGTTCCGTAAAAAAATTGGGACTTGATGACTGACTAGTAAGCAGAAACGGAAAGATCTAGTTTTAGCATGCAAAGCCAGTGGGTCGCAATGTTTGACGAAATTGACAAAGAGAGCTGCTTTCAATTTGTTCAAAATTAGTTCATTCAAAACAACAGGTATGAAACATCTCAGCAGAGCAGAGAAATCCTTTAAAAATACAAAAATCACATTGACCCGTTTCAGTTCAAAAATTTGACAAAAAATTAAATAACATCGAATTTCTCAGACTTTTCAAAAGATATTAAACAACTGGAAATGGGTGTTTTGGCCTTTGTACTGAAACTAAGAGAAGTGTGGACAGGGAATACCGTATTTCCTACAAAAAAAAATACACAGCCAGGGTGGGCTTTTATTGGAGGTGAGCTAGAAATACAGGGTGCGGCAAGAGTACTTGTGCATAGCTTTGAAGCAAATGAACCTTTACTGCTATTTTTCATACAGTGCCCAAATAGCATGTATTTGATACTCAAAGACATTTTGAAAATATCTATCAAATTTTGAGAAAATATCATGAACCATTCAAAAGTTACAACCATTTGAAATTCATAGCGTCAAAATGTATAGTTTTGTTTAGACGGGTTTCTGGGTTTGAGGATAAGATGGGAGTAAACTGGAGAGAAAATTCTTCGAAGATATATTTTATTGCAAACTGCAAAAACTGTAGTTTCTGAAAAACAAAAAGTTTTTGTGTAGAATTTTCTTGACCTGGGTATCAATCGGTTCCTCAAAAGTGGTGAAAATTAGGTTTTCGCTTCAATACCGCTCTGGGTGAGGGGCTAGCTTGATGAACCATCTTATCATTCGAATTCTCATTTAATACTCTATTTCACAACACAATTTTTACATTATAAGCTAAACCCTAGAAGATTTCAGACGAATGAAGTCATATTTCAAGGTAATGTTGGCACGCAACTTCTTCTGATTTTTTTTCCAGCACGAATTTAGATCAAACAGAGACTAGTAGACGTGTTCAAAGTATGCTACAATAATGAATATGAACTGTAGTTTTCGAAAAACATGGTACTTCTTCAACTCCAACCAGTACCTACTATTCAGACATCATTTTCCACTGACCGTTCAAAATTTCGAAAAACGTCATTTTTTCTCTTGGAAATGAAATAATTAGACAAGGCAACTAATCATTATGGTCAGCTCTTTTTACCCTACCGTAAAATATAGTTTTCCTAATTCTAGGAAAATTCCTCTCGAATTCCCGTCACTTTGAAACGTTTTGTTGTCGAAAAACAGATTTATCAAATTAACTATGTGAGTTTGAAAGCGTCCCGATTCATAGTTTACCGAATCTTACAGTCTCATGTTTTATGAACGTTATAAACGAGACTCATAGTTTTTAAAAATCAAAGTTTCAAGGTCCCGTTATAACCAGTTAGAGAGATAGACAACAGTAAACTTGAAAAAAGCTTCGTGATTCAAGCATTATATTATCAACAACTCTTCTGATTCCAAAAGGAAAACTAGAAAAGATATCTCTAAAAATCAAAGTTATTCGTAAATTTCAGCAATGGAATAATCTACATGCACAGTTTCAAAATATTCCGATTACTTAGAAGAAAGTTACAGCGACTTGTTAATGCACAAATACTTTTGCCGCACCCTGTAGAGGTGGGCTTCTATTAGAGAAAATAGGTATTCGGTGTTAAACTTAAATTGTAGTTTCAACTGTAATTTAGTCAGATTTTGAGTTCTGTATTTTTTTTCACTTGCATTATTTCATGTTATGAAGGTATGCATAATGCTTTCATAACTTAACTTCCATTTACCATATACGTTTGTGGCAAAAAAAACAACAAGTCCACCACAAGACAAGGGAAACATGGCGAGGTCAGTAAGTATTGATTTATTAAGGCCTGCGGTCCTCGCACGGACCCAGTCACTTTTTAACCCCTTGAATCATTTCCTGTACTATTTCCTGTACTATTTCTATATTCACTTTCTGTAACACCATGATGAGTTTCATCAGCAATCAATTGGAGAAGATCAGTCGATCAGGTATGGCGCAAAATATTTATTAACAACGCAAGGTGGCCGACAATCATAAAACGTGTTTTTTCGCAAGCTTCTTGGCACGGTATCATGAGATAAGTTAGTAAAATCTCGAAAAATTATCGAAATTGTACCAAATTTCTAGAAAAGGATAATTCTGATTCATAAATCGTCCCGCTCGGCCACTCAGCACTTTGCAGGACGTTTTTTTCTATTCTTTAGCTAGATTGAGCGTTGTCTCGCGAATCGAAATCCCCACGAATTCTTAGACCATCGTTTCGCTGGACACGTCGACAAAATGTTGTAGCCCTCTAACTTCACCATACTTGCGACCGGGCCTTTGCCGGGGCCTTCGCGGGTCTTACCATTGTTTTTTCCATACACAATGTTTTTAGACCAATTAAATCATACAGGATAGAACTCTGCGAGTTCTACAGAATGATACTATTAGGAGAACTGTGTCTTGTCTATGAACAAAGTTACAAGTAATATGTGGCCGGGCCTTGTCGCGTGGGCCCGGGCCGGGCCTGGCCTCAGTTTTTTGTCTGTATCTCTGTTTATAGACAAGATACAGTTTTCCAAATGATATCGTTATGTAGCTCTTGTCTAGTTCTATAATATCTATATAAGTTAGTCTGAAAATATTGATTCTAAAAAAAATTCTGGCAGATCCCGCCAAAGCCCAGCAAAGTCCCGATAGATTTCAATGCGGTTTTGGGACTTTCGGAGAGCAAGATTTAAGGGATATCCTCCTAGATCTCTGCTAATTTTCTGAAAAGCAAACTTAAGAGATTTGTGATGGTATTTAAATCAATTACTGTCGTCGCATAGGTGAATCCGTAACCAAGCGTTTGGAGTCTATCGTCAAAGCTCCTTGTTCTTTCGACTATTTTTTGACTACTTCTTCTAAAACTGAAAATACAGTTCAACAACTTTTTCTATAAAACGGCAGAGATTCAGAAAGGTCATATGATTGTCGGCCACCCTGGTCACTCAATCGGCTCACAAGGGAAGCCTCCCATATGTTACACGGGGATTCGGACGAAACCTATGCGAAATAGTAGTACATTGGCTATCTAGAACAACCACAGAATTATAGCTGCCGGTTTGAAGGTCTGTTGAAATGGCGAGCCATTTTATGATTTTTTGTGAGTTCGGAGTCGGTACCCTTCGAGAGACCATAACTTTGTTAATTTTTGTGGTAGACGTTCAAACTTTTTTCTATTCAAAAGGTGACAACTTGATAAGCATTTTTGCTATTATCACTTAAGTTCCATCTTCAATGAGAAAGTCAGGAAAACGGAAAGTATGAAAATTTCGAGTTCCAACGAATTCAAAAAATGCCAATTTTTGAAAAAAAGTGCTCGGGGGACCATGTCTATCAGGTTTGTCAGGGCGAGTTACGTACATATACATGTTCAAATATAGGTCGAGCCCTTGAGTTACGAGACTTATTTTGATTTTTTCCCAAAAAAATGTTGAATTCATGTACCCCTATACATGACATTTTTCGAAAAAATGAAGTTTTCCAAAAATTTTTAAAACATATGGAAATGAAAAAAGGCGACAAAATAAGGTTCAGAAACTCATTAGAAAAAAATTTGAAAATTGAAAAAAATTTCGAAAAATGTCATGAAAACTTCATTTTTTCGAAAAATGTCATGTATAGGGGTACATGAATTTAACCTTTTTTTGGGAAAAAATCAAAATAAGTCTCGTAACTCAAGGGCTCGACCTATATTTGAACATGTATATGTACGTAACTCGCCCTGACAAACCTGATAGACATGGTCCCCCGAGCACTTTTTTTCAAAAATTGGCATTTTTTGAATTCGTTGGAACTCGAAATTTTCATACTTTCCGTTTTCCTGACTTTCTCATTGAAGATGGAACTTAAGTGATAATAGCAAAAATGCTTATCAAGTTGTCACCTTTTGAATAGAAAAAAGTTTGAACGTCTACCACAAAAATTAACAAAGTTATGGTCTCTCGAAGGGTACCGACTCCGAACTCACAAAAAATCATAAAATGGCTCGCCATTTCAACAGACCTTCAAACCGGCAGCTATAATTCTGTGGTTGTTCTAGATAGCCAATGTACTACTATTTCGCATAGGTTTCGTCCGAATCCCCGTGTAACATATGGGAGGCTTCCCTTGTCAATGTGTGGGAACTAGAATAAATAGGCCCTCAAATACTCGCAACAGTCTTGTAAAAGTGTATAAATTTTTCAGGAATCGCTCAAGCTTTCCGATACTATTCCCACAGCTTTGTATGCCCATTTTTCTCCTCCTTGTTCATTTATGCCACCATCCTGTCAGAATCTTATGTTCCACCCAAAGAAGGAGAAACAGAAACCCAATTTACGCAATCTTTAATAATGTAATCACATATTATTACAGTTCTGATTACATAGTTATTTTTCAGGTCGTTCGGATTCACACTTTCAGTTCAGCTCGTTCTGGGGCTGATTGGAGAAGTTTTCTATGTGGGTTTTTCTACGTATTTTTTGAAGCTTTAAGAATTCAGAAAAATGAACAGTTTTTTTTGGATTTAGACATTTTCTAAAGTTAAAAGGACAGCCACCAAAACATTTTGTGATACACTCCAGAAACTATTTTTCCTTTTTTCTAGGCAGCCAGAAACCTATGCGTCGCCTGTTTCCGGGTCCAAGACCAAGATGTACCATTTCTCTTACTTCATTAGTAGTTATACTACGGCCTTCTCTCCCCGCGGGCGATGAAATCTCTGCGAATAGTGTGCATAATTGAGAGACGCAGACACAAAATAAGGGGGCGGAGCCTACGCGAGAGACATCCCTTTGTGTGTTGAAGACGAGGAGACGCAGACAGAGGGGGAGATTAGACAAAAAAAAAAGGAGGAAGCCAAGGAGGGGGAGCCGAGTACTAATTAGGACACGCCCCTTTGATCTTGCCGCCCCCTTTGATCGCGCCGCCCCTTTGATCATGGCGCCACTGATATTAATTTTTTATCAATACATGTCAATATCATATTCATTTTAATCAGAATTTTACGCTGATTTCGATTCTTTTGGAATTACTGCATTTTTGTGTGTGTTTTTTTAAATCGTCTTTTCAGAGCCATGTGTAGACAGAGGGCGAGGTTAGACAAAAAAGGAAGAGGCCGAGTATGAGCACTCCAGAGAATTTAATTAATTGTTTTTGTCGCATACACCAAAATTTGAAATTTCTTGCTCTGCGAAAGATGAGTGGACGTGCCAGGCACGAAAGATTACCCCCACCCTTTTCCCCATTTTTCTGCTCATTTGTATCATTTGTCAAGCTAGAGGATGGCTGCGCGTAATAGCTCTCTCGTGTGTGATGGTAAGGATTTTTTAATGTTTCCCCTGTCTAACTTTAAATTTTTAGTGGAATTCCCAACCAAAGAAGAACTTGATTTTTTCGCGAAGTATGCGGAATTTGTCGATGGAGCAGAATTGTACAGGATGGCTCCTAATGTTTTAGCCATGGCTCCGAAAAAAATTGAATTCAAAAATATACAACATCTACCCAAAACCGCTACCCTGGATGAAAACATTGGCCGACTCTTCGATATTTTCATCCGAAGAATGATCCAAGTAGCAGGAGGAGATTTGAAAAACACTTGCTATTGGTTGAATTTACGCCATTTTGATCATCATCACGGAACGGATGGATACTGGATCCGTCACAAAACATACAAGATGTCAAACGGACACAAACTTATCAAATTGATCGGGAAAAACTGGCAGAATGAAAACAGTGAAATACCAGATGTTGGATTGGACCAAACTATGATTCTTTCAATGAAAGTGTTCACCAAAGGAGGGATAGACCAAACTCCAGCTATGGTAATTTTTTTAAAAATTACAATTTCATATTATTCAATTTCAGAAAGTGTTTGACAGTGCTCCTAGATGTGATGAGAGGTGTTCTATGCATGGGGATATGATAAGAAAAGAGGTAAGTTTTTCCTTTTTTTTGCATAACCAACGTTTTTTTTTCTCTAGAGGGATGAAACCAACAAGATTTTATCTGCGGTCGGATTGGGATCATTGATGCTCTCTGCATGAAGCTACGGGAATATCAACGCATCAGGAGTCTTCACTCCCTTTGGGTACAAGGATTCATAAATTATCAATGCTTATGAATGACCCCCTTTTTAAAAAACATATATTTCCAATAAATCTAGTACTCTGTCCCCCCCCCCCCCCTACACATACTATCTGCATCTTCTTCTTCTATCTTGATTTAATATGTCATTTGTCGTAAACAAACAGAAAGTTATCCGAGAATAAATGTATTGAGATAAAAATACAGTAAAATACACTTTTTTTTGAAAAAAAAAAGAACAATTATTTCTTGTTCGCACGTCGAGCACATTTAGCGCAGAGAGAGATTGTCAGATTCTTCCCATCATAGTTGGACTTGTTGTGACAGTTTTTACAGAGAATAATCGACATGAAACGTTCCAGATTACAAAGTCTCAAATCTTCCTTCACAACTGAAAAATATAATTTTTAACAGAAAATAAGAAACAAATCTTTACTTTTCTTCGGTTCCTTCGTCGGAAACAATCGTTTTCCACTACGTTTCTTTGGTTCCTTCATCGAAATCATTTGTTTTCCGTTACGTTTTCTCGGTTCACCACCTAAACATGCATTCTTAGGTAAAACATTTTATTTAAAAAACTTACCATTCTTCTTCGGTGCTTCTGGTAGTGGGATTTCTCGTATCATTTCGGGCGTCTGTTGTAAATTTGGAAAAAAATGACCAGCATCAGGGTGATGACCAGCATCAGGGTAATGACCAGGAACAACAGTTGGAGAGGGGTCTGGATGCCCCTGGGGGTGCCATTCCATGTTCGGATCAGAATAATAAAACGCCATAAGGGTCACCGCACACTAGCTTACTAAAACATAAAAATGAATTGAAAATCCAAAACAAGAGCTCAAAAAAGGGGCGGAGCCTAGCTCACAAGAATATAAAATCTATAGTACCCCCTTCACACATCACATCATTTTAATGCCTTCTCTCATCGAGTTCCTAGATGAAAACTGTCCGCATTGGCGGATAGCTCCTTTGGCGCTTGTAAACGCTCATTTACGACTACATGGGCCTAAAGGAATTCTATTGACGTCACAAAATCAAGAGGCACACGGAGTCATCCAAATCTCTAAATTCAAGTAAGTTTCTTTGTCATTATTCTCTAGTATCTCACAATAACGTTTTCTCTACTATTTCACAATACATTTTTCTCTAGTATTTCACAATTTTTTCAGCTCATCATTCATATTCGGTAAACCAGAAAAAAAAAGTGTCAGTGCTGCAACACTTTGGACAGAAATGGGGGATCACTCTGAGATTTCCCAAGGACCGTTTAGTCTATCTGGCCAACAACCCCGGAAGCTTGATCCCGGCCGAAGCAATCCAGATGCTGCCTATTTGAATCTGCCAACATCATAACCTGAACAAATTTGTACTATTCCAATTTCTTCATTTAAAATATCGATGTCTTTTCAATAAAACTGTATACTTGAACAACACTCCATTTCAAAAAAGAAGACTGGGTGAAAAAGAGGAAGGCAATATCTTGTGTGTACAGAGAAGGTCTCCCCTGGTGTGTTCGCACATCCTCTGTGTGTGGAGAAGAAGACAATTAATACGCGTGGCCTGATGAAGAGGGGTCCAAAGAAAAAAAGTGGGAATGATGATGATTGAAAAAGGAAATGTCCATTTTTCCATCTAAAATGTCGGACGTCTTTACATTCCAAGTTTAAAAAAAAATCGAAAAAACATGCACTTTCCTGTCCCATCACATAGTTTTCTGCATACAGTATATATCCCCGTATGGACGCAACTTCTATTTTTCCAACTGCTAATCTGAAGAGATGCCTTCCGATTTCGATTTTGGCTGGGTTGAAAGCGTTCGAAAAAGTCGAAATTTGAATTCCACATCCCTTTTATTCCCCGTTTTGTATCTATCTATTCTAAAGTCATATGTTTCAAATAACAATAAATAATTATGCAAGACAACGGTTTCAAATAACAATAACACGACGAGACATCCGTGCCAAGAATTCTAATTAACCTTAGAAACGAGATATATATACAAGTGACAGGCTTGCTGTATTTTTCACAATTCGAAATGTCTAGTTCTTCAGATATGGCGAAAGGTTAGATTTTTGAAAAATTTTCTCTTTTCCGTATTACAGTTTTCAGATAGTTTGGTGGGAGACGCATTCCCGACCAAAGAAGAACTCGAATTCTTCCACAAATATGCTGAAATCGCAGATCGTGTTGATTTGGTACGGACAACTTCCGAAACACTGGTTATGGGGCCGAAAAAACTAGTTTTCAAAAATCTGGACGACCTACCAAAAGAGACTCTACACGAAAATATTGGCCGCCTCTTCGATATCTTCATTCGGAGAATGATTCAGGTCGCCGGAGGATCCTTGGATACTACGTTTTATTGGTTGAATCTCTCTCACCCCGGATATGTGGAGGCAGACGGGTTTTGGATAATGCACCAAACCTACAAAATGGCCAACGGTCATACGCTCGTCAATTTAATTGCGAAACATGCACAGTCTAAAAAGAAACTTGCATTGCTTTGGATGGAGCCATGACCCTCTCGATGAGGATATTCAAGAAGGAACAAACGAGAGGCGGTGCAGGCAGAATTCCTGATTTGATCATGGTAATATTGTCAAAAATTTATATTTTAATATTATTCTTTTCAGAAGAAATTTGGTATCAAATCCCCTAATGTCGTTGGAGAGAGCCACTGCCTTCCTAAAGCATTGATTCTGGGAAAAATTTGGTCAGACTCAAACAGTTGTGATGATGATACGGAGAGAACTGTATGCAAGAATTTGTATACAAATCTGACCAGATCAGATGTATGTTTTTTCTCTTTATTCTTTTGAAAAAAAAATCACTTTCCAGAGGGCCGAAACCATCCGACCACACGAACAATTGAAAAGAGCCAAGCAACTCTTAGTCGCTGCTGGTTTGAGGCCAAATGTCAAGAAACACGATTTGATTGATCTTGCTAAACTGGCTGATTATTTGGTGGATTATAGGATTTGTGTTTGGCACTTACCCCCCGGCGCACCTTCACCTGTCATTCACACACAACACAATGAAAATGGAAAAGGCTTGATACCAATTTTTTTCGCGAACGGCCATTTTGAATTCTTCAAACCGTCTATCCCAACCGTCAACGTTTTTTCTGCTTCAAATGCAGTAAATTAGTGGGGAACAAACATGGAAAAAAGTGTACAAAATTGTGCAACCGATGTGGTGCTGAAAAATGCGAGCCAATTACGGGTGAAGAAACATGCTGCATCAGATGCAGAAATACATTCCACAGCTCAAAATGTTTCGAGCGACATTCAAAAAGCAGAGGATCAAACTCGCTGCCCTTTTGCGATATTTATGAAAAGTGAGTTTTTAATTCCCGAAACTCGCTTTGAAAATTGTTCCAGATGTATTGAATGCCAAAAAATCCACGAAAGGAATTCGTATACTAAAAAGGTTCACAAATGTTACCGTAATCACTTTTGCAAAATTTGTATGGAGAAGACATCAATGAATCATAAATGTGTACATGCCTCACCGACAGCCGCAAATCGGAAGAGACAGCTGGAAAAGCAACAATCTTGGACAATAGTCATTTATGACATTGAGAGCATTGTCACTTCATCAGCAGATCTGAGCAGTAAGTGTTTTCATTCATAAAAAATACCTAAATGATTGTTTCTAGGCAAATTTGGCTGTAAACACAAACCAAATGTCATCTGTTACAAACTGATTTGTGAGAAATGTATGGGTGAAGAGTGTGCCTATTGTGGATCCATTGGTACTTTCAAGTGGCAGAGCAAAGGAATCCCAGTTTTGAAACAATTTGTCAATTTCTTGAAAAGTGACCAAAGATTAAAAAACGCATACATTATTGCACATAATGGCGGCAGGTATGAAAACTCTTTCCTTTTCTCAAAATGTAACCTTTTTTCAGATATGATCATGTATTGACTTTGGAAGAATTGATCAAGAATGAACACTGTAAACCCAATTTCGTGATGGCAGGACGCACAATAATCTCTGCAGATGTGGAACTCGACAAGAAAAATACTCTTCATTTCCGGGATTCTGTAAAGTACATTCCCATGCGGCTGGCTCAATTACCAAAAGCGTTCAATCTGAAGACCGAGTCAAAAGGATACTTCCCCTATATGTTCAACCACCCGGATAATTATGGAAGAATACTCCCTGGCCTGCCCTCTATTGAATATTACGAACCCCACTTCATGTCTGTCAAAGATCGCTCCGAATTTGAAGAATGGTACGAAGAGAACAAGAACACACCATTTGATTTCAATGAAGAAATTGTCAAGTACTGTAAGAATGATGTACAAATCCTGGTGGAAGCAGTGGTAAAATATATCAAATTGTGTCAAGAAAAGATGGCCGGATGGAATCCTTTTATCCAAGCACCCACCCTTGCCTCATATGTTATGCATGTGATGAAACATGAACACATTAAAGATGAAGTAGTTGGCTACATTCCCGAGAACGGTTATGGAGGACGTAACAATTCCCGATTTGCTCTAAAATATCTTTTATGGTTGGAAAGTAAGGGCCTGAAACTGCAACACAAATTGCGTGCAGAAGGAGAATTCTTAGCCGATTGTGGAGATGGAAAAGAATACCATGTGGATGGATACAATCCGGAAACTCGGGAAATCTACGAGATACATGGATGTCTGTGGCACGGGTGTAACAAGTGCTACAGAGACCGAGAGGCCGTGTGTCCCCGCAACAAAAATGCAAAGATGCGGGAACTATTCGAGAGAACCCTAGCCAAAGATGCCGACATACGTGCCGCTGGCTTCACTTTGCGCGTCAAATGGGAGTGTGAACTCAAGGAGGAAATGCAAAAAGATGAAGAAATGAGACGATTCTTCAAAAATGTGAGTGAAAATAGAGAAATTTTGTTTAAAAATTTGATTTTTAGTGTCATTATGCATACCACCTAAGACCGAGGGAGGCAATGTATGGAGGAAGGACTCAACAATTTCAAAGTTTAGTTAAAGCCGATTTAGAGCATTCTATTGAATATTACGACTTTTGCTCTCTCTATCCATACGTCAACATGCGTGGTACCTCTTACCCGATAGGTGTCCCAAATCGAAGGACTGACTTCTTTCAAGAAATTTCAAATTCTGCTCCTCTTCCTTATAGAGGACTCGTGTTTTGTGATGTTCTACCACCAAAGGACTGTCGCCTTCCTGTCCTCCCCTTCAGATGCGATGGAAAATTGTTGTTTGTGCTGTGTAGGACCTGTGGAGAATTGAGAAAGGGAGAAAAATGTACACATGAAGACGCTTCTGATAGAGCTCTTACCGGAGTTTGGTGCACTGACGAACTGAATTTGGCTATTCAAGAAGGATATCAAATACTCAAATATCACGAAGTATGGGACTGGCCTGAAGACAAATGGTTCCAAGGAGGATTCTTTGCAAGTTTTATGACTCCTCTTCTCAAAATGAAACATGAAGCTTCCGGATGGCCTCGAGAAAACATGTCAGAAGAAGAGAAACAAACCCACATTGATGCTATACAAAGAGATGATGGTATTCTGATGGATGCAGAGAATATTAAGAAGAATCCAGCTCTTCGAAGTTTGGCAAAGCTCTTTTTGAACAGTACATGGGGTAAACTTGCTCAAAATCCATGTAAAACGGACACGAAGCTGATATCGATACATAAAGCTGTCGAAGCGGTTCAATTCATGACTACTCCTGGTTTCAAACCACAATGTTTTGAAGAATGGGCAGACTCACACATTCTCGTATCCAGAAAACCCTGTAAAGACAATGTACAGACTTCAAGGTTCACAAATATTGTTTATGGAGCATTGACAACATCTGCTGCGCGAATCAAACTGTTTAATGCCATGAAAACAGTTGGAGCTGAGAATATTGTATATTGCGGTAAGTATCAATGCATTTTTTAACGAATTATCTTGATTTCAGACACGGACTCTGTCGTTTTTCGTCAAAGAAGAGGTGAAGATGTGTTGGGACCCCTCCGGGGAGATGGCCTTGGCCAGCTGACCAACGAGACACCAAGTGGATGGGTTATTGATGAAATGGTAGCGATGGCCCCAAAAGTTTATGCTATGAAGATGATCAATGATAAAGATGGTGTGAAATATTCTATCAAAGCAAAAGGAATAACTCTAAACTCTGAAACTGCATCAAAAGTCAATTTTGACACCATGAAAGAACAGGTAAATAACCATTTTTCTCCAGAAACATGCTTTTTTCATTTGTTATTCTAGGTAGAGGATGAGCTGAAGGGAATTCCACGCTGCTTCACAGTACGGTCGTCACATATGAAAAGAGGTTCCAACTTTTTGGATGGTCTGGAATCTGCGATTCAAACAAAACGCTTGAGGCCCGTCATGGATAAGGGCAACTTTGATGAATCTGGGGTTTACGAGCCTTATGGCTACACCAATACACCTATTATTCATGATTACCCTTCTAATTAGGCACAATTTCTATCGTTTAATCACCCTTTCTTCTACATTAGTCTTCTTTCACAGCCTTTTCCATCCTGATACCAATATTTTCTTTAATTTTTTCCTAGATTTTTCTGTAATACAAGTATGACTCTATCAACGTACCCCTTATTTCATATATGTTTTTCTATAATTTAGACTTTTTCAGGCCTTTTTTGTAATTTTTATGCTTCTATCTATGTAATAAACAATTCCTATGATAGAAAAGCTATACCATATGCAGAGTTTTCCCACAAAACAGATTCCCAGCATAGAAAACTTTCGAAATATATGCTTCACAAACAGTTTTTAGACACATGGTGGGAGAATTTATGGAATTCTCTATCATTTTTCCCTTCACTGACTGATTTTTTAAACCATACCCGCCTCCAAGTTTTCCGCATAGGCCACCAATCTATGGCATTTACCACACGATTATCCTACCCCCTACAACAAAAATATAGCGTGACATGTATATTCTTGCACAAACTTCAACAAAATGTGCGCAGCACAGCTATTTTTTCATGAAAATATTGTGAAAAAGTGTACACCATACGTAATTTTACATACACCTAGCAGAAAAATTTTCATAGTATTCATTATTTTTGTACACATGGTCTTAAAAAAGTGCATAGGGTACCTATTTTTCATACACATGGCAACAAAAATGTGCATAGTATTCATAATTTTCGTACACATAGCAAAAAAATGCATAGAAAGTGTAAAAATCCATACACACAGCACAAAAATGTGCGTAGCAAAAATATTTTTCATGGAAACATAAAGAAAAAAGTGCATAGGGTACTTATTTTTGCACACATAGCTAAAAAATGTGCGTAGCAGATATATTTTTCATGGAGAAATAAAGAAAAAGTGTACACCATGCGTAATTTTACATACACCAAGCAGAAAAATGTGCATAGTATGCATAATTTTTGTACACATAGCAAAAAAATGCATAGAAAGTGTAAAAATCCATACACACAGCACAAAATTAGTACCTAGCATACATAATTTTTGTACACCCAGCACAACTATTGAAGAAAAAGTTACATTTTCATGACCCGCCGCTGAGTTTTCTGTTAGGTGCCTATTATATATTATATCTCCCCGTTTGAAATTTGGTGTATTGCTGTTCAATTAATACACATTTACATATTTTTCTGTACGTGTTCTTGACTCTTGTGTTGATTTGAGAGAATTTTCTCATGATCCATACTTCTTATGATGACAAAATTTCATTACTCTCAGTGTACTGGCACCAACGCCTAAACAATCTTCTGGGCAATCGAGCCCAAGGTCTAAACAGTTGTCAGAGGTAGATGAAATCCAAGGTGTACATTCCCCAAAGTTATCATGACGGCATAACCTGTCGAGGTATGGGGCCGCAATGAAGCCAAACGTATGTGTTATGAAGCTAATAAATGGAAAAAGGAGTGGATCACATTACCAAAAGGACAGGACCCGAAATGTTGGATTTCACGAAATTCGAACAAAAGCGACCAAGTTACGGATAAGGGGAACTTCAGAGTTCATTAACTATGTGGGTATACGGATACACCAATTTTTGGTGACTATCCTTGGATTTAGACACTTTCATTCTATTATATTCTACATCTTCTATAGTTCAATCTCCCTTCCTTCTATCTTACATTAGCCTTCTTATTCGTTTTCCACTCCTCTTTCAATAGTCATGCCTTTTTTTCAATATTTCCTTCTTATAATATATGTATTTTCTGCTTCTCCCCATGTCTTGTCTTGTTATGAAAACACCCCAACAGAAAATCTGGCTGTCGTGAGGAAACGCGTCGTCCACGCAATCAGGAGAAGAAGACCAATTGACCCGATTGAAGAGGGGTACCCACAGTGGTGTAGGTTTTCTTAGAAACAGTTCGCCTGTTTTATTAAGGTAATAGCCAGAAAAGGAAGACTATGTCTCTACGACGAAGACCCGTGGGGTGTTGCGCATTCTCTGTGTGTGTCGCGAAGAAGACTAATTAACACGCTTGGCCGGAAAGAGGGGTCCCCGCAAGGGTAGATTTTCTGTTGGGGTGTTTTCATAACAAGACAAGACATGGGGAGAAGCAGAAAATACATATATTATAAGAAGGAAATATTGAAAAAAAGGCATGACTATTGAAAGAGGAGTGGAAAACGAATAAGAAGGCTAATGTAAGATAGAAGGAAGGGAGATTGAACTATAGAAGATGTAGAATATAATAGAATGAAAGTGTCTAAATCCAAGGATAGTCACCAAAAATTGGTGTATCCGTATACCCACATAGTTAATGAACTCTGAAGTTCCCCTTATCCGTAACTTGGTCGCTTTTGTTCGAATTTCGTGAAATCCAACATTTCGGGTCCTGTCCTTTTGGTAATGTGATCCACTCCTTTTTCCATTTATTAGCTTCATAACACATACGTTTGGCTTCATTGCGGCCCCATACCTCGACAGGTTATGCCGTCATGATAACTTTGGGGAATGTACACCTTGGATTTCATCTACCTCTGACAACTGTTTAGACCTTGGGCTCGATTGCCCAGAAGATTGTTTAGGCGTTGGTGCCAGTACACTGAGAGTAATGAAATTTTGTCATCATAAGAAGTATGGATCATGAGAAAATTCTCTCAAATCAACACAAGAGTCAAGAACACGTACAGAAAAATATGTAAATGTGTATTAATTGAACAGCAATACACCAAATTTCAAACGGGGAGATATAATATATAATAGGCACCTAACAGAAAACTCAGCGGCGGGTCATGAAAATGTAACTTTTTCTTCAATAGTTGTGCTGGGTGTACAAAAATTATGTATGCTAGGTACTAATTTTGTGCTGTGTGTATGGATTTTTACACTTTCTATGCATTTTTTTGCTATGTGTACAAAAATTATGCATACTATGCACATTTTTCTGCTTGGTGTATGTAAAATTACGCATGGTGTACACTTTTTTCTTTATTTCTCCATGAAAAATATATCTGCTACGCACATTTTTTAGCTATGTGTGCAAAAATAAGTACCCTATGCACTTTTTTCTTTATGTTTCCATGAAAAATATTTTTGCTACGCACATTTTTGTGCTGTGTGTATGGATTTTTACACTTTCTATGCATTTTTTTGCTATGTGTACGAAAATTATGAATACTATGCACATTTTTGTTGCCATGTGTATGAAAAATAGGTACCCTATGCACTTTTTTAAGACCATGTGTACAAAAATAATGAATACTATGAAAATTTTTCTGCTAGGTGTATGTAAAATTACGTATGGTGTACACTTTTTCACAATATTTTCATGAAAAAATAGCTGTGCTGCGCACATTTTACAGGTATGTGTGCAAAAATAAGTACCCTATGCACTTTTTTCTTTATGGTTCCATGAAAAATATCTGTGCTACGCGCATTTTTGTGATATGTGTGCACGAAATTATGTATACTGCGCGATTTTTTGTACTAGGAAAAGAGGAAATTAGTGGTGGATGTAGTTTTCGGTTCAGGATGTATGCTATAGATGGGATGTCACTACAGAAAACTAGTTGGTGGCCCATGAAAATCATGCGTTTTCTAGTAAAATCATGTTTTTTTGTAACATGTAGGCGAAAATTATGTATCTTTTGCAAATTTTCTATACATGGTGTATAAAAAATGGGTACTCTATGCACTTTTTCACAATATTTTCATGAAAAATAGCTGTGTTGCGCACATTTTGTTGAAGTTTGTGCAAGAATATACATGTCACGCTATATTTTTGTTGTAGGGGGTAGGATAATCGTGTGGTAAATGCCATAGATTGGTGGCCTATGCGGAAAACTTGGAGGCGGGTATGGTTTAAAAAATCAGTCAGTGAAGGGAAAAATGATAGAGAATTCCATAAATTCTCCCACCATGTGTCTAAAAACTGTTTGTGAAGCATATATTTCGAAAGTTTTCTATGCTGGGAATCTGTTTTGTGGGAAAACTCTGCATATGGTATAGCTTTTCTATCATAGGAATTGTTTATTACATAGATAGAAGCATAAAAATTACAAAAAAGGCCTGAAAAAGTCTAAATTATAGAAAAACATATATGAAATAAGGGGTACGTTGATAGAGTCATACTTGTATTACAGAAAAATCTAGGAAAAAATTAAAGAAAATATTGGTATCAGGATGGAAAAGGCTGTGAAAGAAGACTAATGTAGAAGAAAGGGTGATTAAACGATAGAAATTGTGCCTAATTAGAAGGGTAATCATGAATAATAGGTGTATTGGTGTAGCCATAAGGCTCGTAAACCCCAGATTCATCAAAGTTGCCCTTATCCATGACGGGCCTCAAGCGTTTTGTTTGAATCGCAGATTCCAGACCATCCAAAAAGTTGGAACCTCTTTTCATATGTGACGACCGTACTGTGAAGCAGCGTGGAATTCCCTTCAGCTCATCCTCTACCTAGAATAACAAATGAAAAAAGCATGTTTCTGGAGAAAAATGGTTATTTACCTGTTCTTTCATGGTGTCAAAATTGACTTTTGATGCAGTTTCAGAGTTTAGAGTTATTCCTTTTGCTTTGATAGAATATTTCACACCATCTTTATCATTGATCATCTTCATAGCATAAACTTTTGGGGCCATCGCTACCATTTCATCAATAACCCATCCACTTGGTGTCTCGTTGGTCAGCTGGCCAAGGCCATCTCCCCGGAGGGGTCCCAACACATCTTCACCTCTTCTTTGACGAAAAACGACAGAGTCCGTGTCTGAAATCAAGATAATTCGTTAAAAAATGCATTGATACTTACCGCAATATACAATATTCTCAGCTCCAACTGTTTTCATGGCATTAAACAGTTTGATTCGCGCAGCAGATGTTGTCAATGCTCCATAAACAATATTTGTGAACCTTGAAGTCTGTACATTGTCTTTACAGGGTTTTCTGGATACGAGAATGTGTGAGTCTGCCCATTCTTCAAAACATTGTGGTTTGAAACCAGGAGTAGTCATGAATTGAACCGCTTCGACAGCTTTATGTATCGATATCAGCTTCGTGTCCGTTTTACATGGATTTTGAGCAAGTTTACCCCATGTACTGTTCAAAAAGAGCTTTGCCAAACTTCGAAGAGCTGGATTCTTCTTAATATTCTCTGCATCCATCAGAATACCATCATCTCTTTGTATAGCATCAATGTGGGTTTGTTTCTCTTCTTCTGACATGTTTTCTCGAGGCCATCCGGAAGCTTCATGTTTCATTTTGAGAAGAGGAGTCATAAAACTTGCAAAGAATCCTCCTTGGAACCATTTGTCTTCAGGCCAGTCCCATACTTCGTGATATTTGAGTATTTGATATCCTTCTTGAATAGCCAAATTCAGTTCGTCAGTGCACCAAACTCCGGTAAGAGCTCTATCAGAAGCGTCTTCATGTGTACATTTTTCTCCCTTTCTCAATTCTCCACAGGTCCTACACAGCACAAACAACAATTTTCCATCGCATCTGAAGGGGAGGACAGGAAGGCGACAGTCCTTTGGTGGTAGAACATCACAAAACACGAGTCCTCTATAAGGAAGAGGAGCAGAATTTGAAATTTCTTGAAAGAAGTCAGTCCTTCGATTTGGGACACCCATCGGGTAAGAGGTACCACGCATGTTGACGTATGGATAGAGAGAGCAAAAGTCGTAATATTCAATAGAATGCTCTAAATCGGCTTTAACTAAACTTTGAAATTGTTGAGTCCTTCCTCCATACATTGCCTCCCTCGGTCTTAGGTGGTATGCATAATGACACTAAAAATCAAATTTTTAAACAAAATTTCTCTATTTTCACTCACATTTTTGAAGAATCGTCTCATTTCTTCATCTTTTTGCATTTCCTCCTTGAGTTCACACTCCCATTTGACGCGCAAAGTGAAGCCAGCGGCACGTATGTCGGCATCTTTGGCTAGGGTTCTCTCGAATAGTTCCCGCATCTTTGCATTTTTGTTGCGGGGACACACGGCCTCTCGGTCTCTGTAGCACTTGTTACACCCGTGCCACAGACATCCATGTATCTCGTAGATTTCCCGAGTTTCCGGATTGTATCCATCCACATGGTATTCTTTTCCATCTCCACAATCGGCTAAGAATTCTCCTTCTGCACGCAATTTGTGTTGCAGTTTCAGGCCCTTACTTTCCAACCATAAAAGATATTTTAGAGCAAATCGGGAATTGTTACGTCCTCCATAACCGTTCTCGGGAATGTAGCCAACTACTTCATCTTTAATGTGTTCATGTTTCATCACATGCATAACATATGAGGCAAGGGTGGGTGCTTGGATAAAAGGATTCCATCCGGCCATCTTTTCTTGACACAATTTGATATATTTTACCACTGCTTCCACCAGGATTTGTACATCATTCTTACAGTACTTGACAATTTCTTCATTGAAATCAAATGGTGTGTTCTTGTTCTCTTCGTACCATTCTTCAAATTCGGAGCGATCTTTGACAGACATGAAGTGGGGTTCGTAATATTCAATAGAGGGCAGGCCAGGGAGTATTCTTCCATAATTATCCGGGTGGTTGAACATATAGGGGAAGTATCCTTTTGACTCGGTCTTCAGATTGAACGCTTTTGGTAATTGAGCCAGCCGCATGGGAATGTACTTTACAGAATCCCGGAAATGAAGAGTATTTTTCTTGTCGAGTTCCACATCTGCAGAGATTATTGTGCGTCCTGCCATCACGAAATTGGGTTTACAGTGTTCATTCTTGATCAATTCTTCCAAAGTCAATACATGATCATATCTGAAAAAAGGTTACATTTTGAGAAAAGGAAAGAGTTTTCATACCTGCCGCCATTATGTGCAATAATGTATGCGTTTTTTAATCTTTGGTCACTTTTCAAGAAATTGACAAATTGTTTCAAAACTGGGATTCCTTTGCTCTGCCACTTGAAAGTACCAATGGATCCACAATAGGCACACTCTTCACCCATACATTTCTCACAAATCAGTTTGTAACAGATGACATTTGGTTTGTGTTTACAGCCAAATTTGCCTAGAAACAATCATTTAGGTATTTTTTATGAATGAAAACACTTACTGCTCAGATCTGCTGATGAAGTGACAATGCTCTCAATGTCATAAATGACTATTGTCCAAGATTGTTGCTTTTCCAGCTGTCTCTTCCGATTTGCGGCTGTCGGTGAGGCATGTACACATTTATGATTCATTGATGTCTTCTCCATACAAATTTTGCAAAAGTGATTACGGTAACATTTGTGAACCTTTTTAGTATACGAATTCCTTTCGTGGATTTTTTGGCATTCAATACATCTGGAACAATTTTCAAAGCGAGTTTCGGGAATTAAAAACTCACTTTTCATAAATATCGCAAAAGGGCAGCGAGTTTGATCCTCTGCTTTTTGAATGTCGCTCGAAACATTTTGAGCTGTGGAATGTATTTCTGCATCTGATGCAGCATGTTTCTTCACCCGTAATTGGCTCGCATTTTTCAGCACCACATCGGTTGCACAATTTTGTACACTTTTTTCCATGTTTGTTCCCCACTAATTTACTGCATTTGAAGCAGAAAAAAACGTTGACGGTTGGGATAGACGGTTTGAAGAATTCAAAATGGCCGTTCGCGAAAAAAATTGGTATCAAGCCTTTTCCATTTTCATTGTGTTGTGTGTGAATGACAGGTGAAGGTGCGCCGGGGGGTAAGTGCCAAACACAAATCCTATAATCCACCAAATAATCAGCCAGTTTAGCAAGATCAATCAAATCGTGTTTCTTGACATTTGGCCTCAAACCAGCAGCGACTAAGAGTTGCTTGGCTCTTTTCAATTGTTCGTGTGGTCGGATGGTTTCGGCCCTCTGGAAAGTGATTTTTTTTTCAAAAGAATAAAGAGAAAAAACATACATCTGATCTGGTCAGATTTGTATACAAATTCTTGCATACAGTTCTCTCCGTATCATCATCACAACTGTTTGAGTCTGACCAAATTTTTCCCAGAATCAATGCTTTAGGAAGGCAGTGGCTCTCTCCAACGACATTAGGGGATTTGATACCAAATTTCTTCTGAAAAGAATAATATTAAAATATAAATTTTTGACAATATTACCATGATCAAATCAGGAATTCTGCCTGCACCGCCTCTCGTTTGTTCCTTCTTGAATATCCTCATCGAGAGGGTCATGGCTCCATCCAAAGCAATGCAAGTTTCTTTTTTAGACTGTGCATGTTTCGCAATTAAATTGACGAGCGTATGACCGTTGGCCATTTTGTAGGTTTGGTGCATTATCCAAAACCCGTCTGCCTCCACATATCCGGGGTGAGAGAGATTCAACCAATAAAACGTAGTATCCAAGGATCCTCCGGCGACCTGAATCATTCTCCGAATGAAGATATCGAAGAGGCGGCCAATATTTTCGTGTAGAGTCTCTTTTGGTAGGTCGTCCAGATTTTTGAAAACTAGTTTTTTCGGCCCCATAACCAGTGTTTCGGAAGTTGTCCGTACCAAATCAACACGATCTGCGATTTCAGCATATTTGTGGAAGAATTCGAGTTCTTCTTTGGTCGGGAATGCGTCTCCCACCAAACTATCTGAAAACTGTAATACGGAAAAGAGAAAATTTTTCAAAAATCTAACCTTTCGCCATATCTGAAGAACTAGACATTTCGAATTGTGAAAAATACAGCAAGCCTGTCACTTGTATATATATCTCGTTTCTAAGGTTAATTAGAATTCTTGGCACGGATGTCTCGTCGTGTTATTGTTATTTGAAACCGTTGTCTTGCATAATTATTTATTGTTATTTGAAACATATGACTTTAGAATAGATAGATACAAAACGGGGAATAAAAGGGATGTGGAATTCAAATTTCGACTTTTTCGAACGCTTTCAACCCAGCCAAAATCGAAATCGGAAGGCATCTCTTCAGATTAGCAGTTGGAAAAATAGAAGTTGCGTCCATACGGGGATATATACTGTATGCAGAAAACTATGTGATGGGACAGGAAAGTGCATGTTTTTTCGATTTTTTTTTAAACTTGGAATGTAAAGACGTCCGACATTTTAGATGGAAAAATGGACATTTCCTTTTTCAATCATCATCATTCCCACTTTTTTTCTTTGGACCCCTCTTCATCAGGCCACGCGTATTAATTGTCTTCTTCTCCACACACAGAGGATGTGCGAACACACCAGGGGAGACCTTCTCTGTACACACAAGATATTGCCTTCCTCTTTTTCACCCAGTCTTCTTTTTTGAAATGGAGTGTTGTTCAAGTATACAGTTTTATTGAAAAGACATCGATATTTTAAATGAAGAAATTGGAATAGTACAAATTTGTTCAGGTTATGATGTTGGCAGATTCAAATAGGCAGCATCTGGATTGCTTCGGCCGGGATCAAGCTTCCGGGGTTGTTGGCCAGATAGACTAAACGGTCCTTGGGAAATCTCAGAGTGATCCCCCATTTCTGTCCAAAGTGTTGCAGCACTGACACTTTTTTTTTCTGGTTTACCGAATATGAATGATGAGCTGAAAAAATTGTGAAATACTAGAGAAAAATGTATTGTGAAATAGTAGAGAAAACGTTATTGTGAGATACTAGAGAATAATGACAAAGAAACTTACTTGAATTTAGAGATTTGGATGACTCCGTGTGCCTCTTGATTTTGTGACGTCAATAGAATTCCTTTAGGCCCATGTAGTCGTAAATGAGCGTTTACAAGCGCCAAAGGAGCTATCCGCCAATGCGGACAGTTTTCATCTAGGAACTCGATGAGAGAAGGCATTAAAATGATGTGATGTGTGAAGGGGGTACTATAGATTTTATATTCTTGTGAGCTAGGCTCCGCCCCTTTTTTTGAGCTCTTGTTTTGGATTTTCAATTCATTTTTATGTTTTAGTAAGCTAGTGTGCGGTGACCCTTATGGCGTTTTATTATTCTGATCCGAACATGGAATGGCACCCCCAGGGGCATCCAGACCCCTCTCCAACTGTTGTTCCTGGTCATTACCCTGATGCTGGTCATCACCCTGATGCTGGTCATTTTTTTCCAAATTTACAACAGACGCCCGAAATGATACGAGAAATCCCACTACCAGAAGCACCGAAGAAGAATGGTAAGTTTTTTAAATAAAATGTTTTACCTAAGAATGCATGTTTAGGTGGTGAACCGAGAAAACGTAACGGAAAACAAATGATTTCGATGAAGGAACCAAAGAAACGTAGTGGAAAACGATTGTTTCCGACGAAGGAACCGAAGAAAAGTAAAGATTTGTTTCTTATTTTCTGTTAAAAATTATATTTTTCAGTTGTGAAGGAAGATTTGAGACTTTGTAATCTGGAACGTTTCATGTCGATTATTCTCTGTAAAAACTGTCACAACAAGTCCAACTATGATGGGAAGAATCTGACAATCTCTCTCTGCGCTAAATGTGCTCGACGTGCGAACAAGAAATAATTGTTCTTTTTTTTTTCAAAAAAAAGTGTATTTTACTGTATTTTTATCTCAATACATTTATTCTCGGATAACTTTCTGTTTGTTTACGACAAATGACATATTAAATCAAGATAGAAGAAGAAGATGCAGATAGTATGTGTAGGGGGGGGGGGGGGGACAGAGTACTAGATTTATTGGAAATATATGTTTTTTAAAAAGGGGGTCATTCATAAGCATTGATAATTTATGAATCCTTGTACCCAAAGGGAGTGAAGACTCCTGATGCGTTGATATTCCCGTAGCTTCATGCAGAGAGCATCAATGATCCCAATCCGACCGCAGAAAAAATCTTGTTGGTTTCATCCCTCTAGAGAAAAAAAAACGTTGGTTATGCAAAAAAAAGGAAAAACTTACCTCTTTTCTTATCATATCCCCATGCATAGAACACCTCTCATCACATCTAGGAGCACTGTCAAACACTTTCTGAAATTGAATAATATGAAATTGTAATTTTTAAAAAAATTACCATAGCTGGAGTTTGGTCTATCCCTCCTTTGGTGAACACTTTCATTGAAAGAATCATAGTTTGGTCCAATCCAACATCTGGTATTTCACTGTTTTCATTCTGCCAGTTTTTCCCGATCAATTTGATAAGTTTGTGTCCGTTTGACATCTTGTATGTTTTGTGACGGATCCAGTATCCATCCGTTCCGTGATGATGATCAAAATGGCGTAAATTCAACCAATAGCAAGTGTTTTTCAAATCTCCTCCTGCTACTTGGATCATTCTTCGGATGAAAATATCGAAGAGTCGGCCAATGTTTTCATCCAGGGTAGCGGTTTTGGGTAGATGTTGTATATTTTTGAATTCAATTTTTTTCGGAGCCATGGCTAAAACATTAGGAGCCATCCTGTACAATTCTGCTCCATCGACAAATTCCGCATACTTCGCGAAAAAATCAAGTTCTTCTTTGGTTGGGAATTCCACTAAAAATTTAAAGTTAGACAGGGGAAACATTAAAAAATCCTTACCATCACACACGAGAGAGCTATTACGCGCAGCCATCCTCTAGCTTGACAAATGATACAAATGAGCAGAAAAATGGGGAAAAGGGTGGGGGTAATCTTTCGTGCCTGGCACGTCCACTCATCTTTCGCAGAGCAAGAAATTTCAAATTTTGGTGTATGCGACAAAAACAATTAATTAAATTCTCTGGAGTGCTCATACTCGGCCTCTTCCTTTTTTGTCTAACCTCGCCCTCTGTCTACACATGGCTCTGAAAAGACGATTTAAAAAAACACACACAAAAATGCAGTAATTCCAAAAGAATCGAAATCAGCGTAAAATTCTGATTAAAATGAATATGATATTGACATGTATTGATAAAAAATTAATATCAGTGGCGCCATGATCAAAGGGGCGGCGCGATCAAAGGGGGCGGCAAGATCAAAGGGGCGTGTCCTAATTAGTACTCGGCTCCCCCTCCTTGGCTTCCTCCTTTTTTTTTGTCTAATCTCCCCCTCTGTCTGCGTCTCCTCGTCTTCAACACACAAAGGGATGTCTCTCGCGTAGGCTCCGCCCCCTTATTTTGTGTCTGCGTCTCTCAATTATGCACACTATTCGCAGAGATTTCATCGCCCGCGGGGAGAGAAGGCCGTAGTATAACTACTTTCATTTCCAATCAACTACTATTGGTTCCGTTCTCTATGCCGTTGCAATTGGCTGTTACGACGCAGGATATCTGGACGAAGCTCGCTGGGCCCGGTACTTAGGTATCGGGTTCATGTATGGTGAATCGTTTGGATGGTAATAAAAAATTTCGGATTTTTTTTTGCAGTTTCCTTTGCCGTTAACATTGGAACAAGAAGCGCCGCTTGGCAATGGTCAGTACAATGTGTGTCGGTGGCGACGTGTCTCACCATCGCAGTCAAACTGGTACCGTCTCTTCTCACTGATGCGCCCTCGATCCTCATGCAGTCATTTTTGGTTATAGCAGCGATTTTGAGTGGAGCGGCTCTGGTGGGTTTTCTAGTGATATTACTGAACTAATCAACGTTAACTTTCAGGAGTACTCGGTGAAGTTTCCGAAAGAAAACAACGACCGTCCGGCTCAACTTCCATTGTATGAAAGGTATCTTTTTTGGGTCGGAATAAACTTAGTATTAAAAAACCTGATAACAAGGTTTCAGGAAAATTCGACCCGAAAAATTTTTGCATTTTTCCTGAGATCTTAAAATCTTATTAGGACGATTTGCCAACCTTCAGATTTTATATTACTACAGTTCCTAGTTTATCATGATTTCACGTTTGCAGACGTGCAAGCTCCAGCTCCAACTCCAGCACAAACTCCAATGCGAACTCCAGCTCCAGCGTCCGTCAAAGGTGTGTACTTGGGAGCAAGCCGCAAAACCATTCCACGGACACACTGTTTGATGTTTAGTTCTTGTCTGTGTTGCTCCTGTATTTGTTAAGTTTTATCTTGTCCTTCTTCATCCCCATCCCTCTTCTCCTCTCCTTCCCCCTCTCCTCGCCTTCTCTCCGCCATTCTCTTAGCTCCTCTCTTCTTCCTTTCTTTTCCCGTCATCTTCAAATGGAATCAGAAAGAGAAAATTTAGATAGTTTAAGTGTTTTTCTTCTCAATTTTTCCAGAGAATCTTTTGAAGGAATTTTCAAATTCCATTTGAAGACTAGAGTGACGAGTCGACACGATAGTCGAACAAATTTGAGTCGACTGTCAAATCGCCTTAATCGACTTGGCTCGACTCGATAATCGACTCAAGTCGACTCAAGTCGACTTGAGTCGATTTGAGTCGATTATCGTGTTGAGTCGATTATCGGAAAAAGTCGACTTGAAGTCGACTCAAGTCGACTTCAAGTCGACTTGACTGGGAAATGCAAATGTGCATAGCGGAACTTGTTTTTTGCGAGGGAAATTCAAATATTTTTTTTTCAAATCTATCAATTTCATCAATTTTATTCAAAAACAATTCTACAAGTAACAAATAAGTATGAAAATAAAGAAAAAAACTAGAGACCATCTCAGATTGATTAAATTGTAACAATAAAAATAGAGAATCATGAAAAACAACCGAAAAACCCGAAACAAGAATAGATGAAGTTATCGGAAAATTTAAAGAGACGGCGGAGCGCTACTGCTACGACGATTGGTCGCGTTGCGGGGCCACATCGAGTAAACGTCTTCACCAATGTCGTCATCTGAATCCTCATCTGACTCACTCTCCTCCTTATCACGAACCTCTTCGGATAGTTTCCTGTAAAAGAAACATTGTGCTTATAAAGATAGAAAAACAAACTTCAAAGCACCCAGAGATGCGTTGAGCAGCAAATCGTTCATTGTCTTCGTGGAGAGTCGATTTCGACGGGACGAAGAGACCAATTCGCCACATCGACTGGAAAGGGATTTTTCTATAATGTGAATATTTAATCATACCTAAACAAGCGCTCTACTTGAGCACTTGATTGGGGACTACAGAGGACGTGGCGAGCAAGACGTGACAGTTGCGGGAAGCGAGCACCATTTGATTTCCAGAACAGAAGAGGGCAGGATGATGGCGATGGCCTTCCAGCCATGATGATGGCTTCATAATTTACAATTTCTGTCTGAAAAACAAAAAAGGTGTTTTTGTACAGCTCACTGAAACTAACTCTAACTGATTCTGTTGGCTGGCTCTGTCGTTTTGATTCTAAAAATCGAGAAAAGAATGTATTTTGATTATTGGATTTTTTTGCCGGTGGTTCCGTGCCAGTTGCGTCTGCTGGTCTAACCTCTCTGGACGATTCTGAAAGATAAAGTATTCAGCATTTATTTGAAAACTATTCTAACCGCAATAGTTCACAGCATTTCTCTCAATATCTTCCCAATCAACAGTCTTAAGAACACCATCCAAATATGCAAAACGCGGGTCACAATACACAGCGAGAAGAGCAACATCGTTGGTCAAGTACTTTGAGTATCTAAAATAACATAAATATCACTATAGAGGTATTATTATGTAACCTTTTCAAAGTTTCCGATGTGAGAAGTTTGACGAGACGAGTTTTTTGGTTTTGTCCAGAGACGAATTCGTACAAACTAGCATATTGTGGCACGATTTCAGAACAATAAGTTGCATCTGATTCCGCATTATGAATTGCTTCCAAAAATGGAGTTGTCATTTCGATGAAGTGGTTCAAGACTTTTTTCTCATTATCATCCAGAAGAAATTGTTGGAAAGCATCCAACGCGGAGATACTTTGATACTGAAAAATGTTGAATTATGACTGAATAGCGAAGATTCGGCTCACGTGTTCCAAATAAGCAACAGCGAGCATTACACAACCAGCCCATCTCGTGACGGAAAACGGCAAAGGGATTCTTCCTTTAGTTTTTAGCGCAGCTGATCGACTGAAATGAACACTTATTATCTAATTTCGAACAAATTTCTCACTCTCTGAATTTTTTGCGATCTGTTTTAGATCTCGACAAATGTGCTGCCAATCGGTTAACTTTTGCCAAAACTTGTGCCACTTTTGGAATTGCAGACGCTTCTTCCAAAATTAGAGAGATACTGTGCGCGGCACAGTGAATGCTGGAAGAAAAATGAATTGAAAAATGCTGACGAGCGTCTCTTACTGATACAAATCATTCCGATTGAGGAATGATTTCAAATTCGATGCCGCATCAGTAATTCCACCCATAATTTTGCAGAAATCGATTCCATATAATTAGCGACCACAGCAAAAGGGGCGGAGCCTAATTTTTTTTCTCCGCGGTCGGATTTCGGGTTTTTGATTGGCTGTAACTATGGCTAGAAAAGAAGGATCAATATGGAAATTTGTCTCCCTATGTAATCGACTGCGTAGAATTCGAATATGTTACTGTTTTCACTGGGAAATCTACAGGAAAAGAGAAAAAGACGAAAAACAAAAGTTGCCGGCAGAAAATTGCATCGTGAAAGAAATCGGAGTTTGTCCCACCTTCCGTTTCTGCTGTTTAAAGTAAATGAAGACATTCTCTAATGGAAAATTATAACAAAATCTTGTGAGGAGTTAGCGCAGAATTGCACATTTCAGCCGAACTGGCTGTGAATATTGTGAAAAATTTTCAGCGACAACCAAGGAAAATTATGTTTTTTTCAGATAATACTACTCTTAAACATTATATATACAAATTTTCAACATAATTAGATACCTGGAAAATAATTTATTTCCGATCGGAAGATGGCATACTCAATGAATTTTTAGGTTTTTCTCAAATTTAGCATGAATAGTGATTTGTCCCACTTTCGTCTCTTATATATTCAGATTCTACGAAAAATTTTACATAAAACGATATCTGTGACATATTCCAGCGAGTTAGCGCAGGAAAATGAGAAGCAGTTTTGTATTGAAATTTCCCGAAATTCGTCGGAAATAATTGTTTTTGGCGGCGCACACCTTGTGGTGTTATAATTGAACTATGCGCTGTGTGTTGTTGTGCGCGCTTGGCCTACTGGTTAAGCTGTGGAATGCTAACCGTCAATATGGGGGTTCGAGTCCGGTGCGGGCAAAGTGCTTCCATTTCCTTTTTTCTTGATTTATTTGGGGTTTCTGCATGTTTTCGTGAAGTGATCACACTATTTGAGAAATACAGTACTACAAAAAAAAAATAAAATTCTGTCAAAAAATCAAATCTGATAAATTTTTCAAAATCAATGGACACTGATAGCGATGTTGAGCCACCCAATAAGATCGCAAAACCAGGTATTTTATTTTTTAAAAAATTAAATTGATTAATTTTATTCAGAATGTATCACTCCCTCTCGACACGAGGCACTGAAAGCGGTTCATCAGGAGGTTTTGGATGAGTTTCAATTCACGGACTACAAAACCGACATGAAGCTAGAAGATGTTCCGAATAAGTTAGTATTGGCGTTGTCCTTTTTCGATCGTCCTACCTGGGAGATTAGGGCAACAGTGAGGGAAATTCTGGATTTGCCAGTGGATGTTAGCAGAGGGAAGAAGTACTCTAGATTCCAGAGGAAAATGGAGAGGATCGAGAAGGAAGCGAAACAAAATAAGAAGAAACGAGATGCAGATAAGTTTTTTGATTTTTGTGAAACATCAGCTTTCGATAAGGCTTTTTTTGAAAATCTTGATGCTGAAGATTGCCAAAACTCAAATATTCCAAATCATTTTCTGACTGAGAAAAACAGTATCGGCACCGGTTCAGTAAGTGATTCTCCTGGGATTCACGATAATGAAACGCAAACCGATTCTGTTGATCTTTTTTCGTCGGAAAATAGCATTTTTCAGCATCATGAATTGAAAAAAAAGTATAAAAATCTTCAAAAAACCCTGAATACTCTTACCCACTGGAAAGTGTATAACAAAAATTTGATCTCAAAAGCTCGGTTATCAAATAAAGCGCTGAGAAAAGCCAATATTTTGGACGAAAAAAAAACTAAAATTTTGGAAAAAAAATCAATTAAATTGGCAGCAGTGGAACGCGAGCTCAGGGAAAAAGAGGGACTTCTTCATGAAGCTTTGACAAAATTGGGTTCTGTGTCAAATATTGTCGAGTTGAAAGAAGACGGTAAATCGTTTTCTAATGAGACGTGGAAAGCTGTGATTACTTTAAAAAGCCTGGGAGTGTCAGATGAAAAGGTTGGAGAAGTCATAAAAACTGTAGCTGATTTGGTTCATGTCCAACTGGATGATGTTCCATCAGCATCCACATGCAGAAATTATGCACTTTCTGCGCTCAACCTGAGTAAAACCCACATTTCCAGGCAACTCAGTACTTTAATTGATAACGGGGAATTTGTTTGCTTGGCGTCTGACGAAACGACGAAAGGTACAGTGAAGCTTCAGGCTTTTGGAGTTCATACCTCTGACGGTAAATTCACTTGTATTGGAATTGAACCGGTGGCAGAGAAATCAGCACAGACAGCTCTAAATGCATTAGAGAATACAATTTCTCAAATGCCAGAAGCTCCCCCAAATTTTTTCAAACAATTTTTGGTGTCTGTAAGAAGCACAATTTCTGATTCTGCGCGAACAGAAATTAAACTCAATGAGCTCCTTGTAAATGCCAGAAAAAAAGCTGTACCTGAAATCGTGGCGGATTATGACAAGCTTACAAACGACGAGAAAGCTGAGTTCACACACTTTTCGCAGTATTTCTGCCAGCTGCATGTAATTTCTAACTACACAAATGTTGTATTGAAGACTTTACTTGAGCATGAGCTGGGTACGAGTAAGGGCTTGAAGATTGGAGAGCCCTCAGTTTTCACCTTGATTAAGAATGTAAGCCAATTATTCGGGCAGAGGGGATCAGGATTACACGGAATCCTGCAAATGTGGTCAGCTTGGTGTGAAAAGTACCAAATTAATAGGTTTACTTTTCCCTCATTTATCGGGAATCGGTTTAATATTCTTTTCGTGATCGCTTCTCGGGTATTTTTCCATCGTCACCACTTGATTGAATTCATCAAGGAGTGCGATTGTTCGAAAACTGATCTTAGAGCAACAAGAGATCTGCTTGAGAACGATATAATCGTTGAACATCTTCATGTTCTGGGACTCCTCGATCAGCTGGTGACGGGACCACTATGGAGAATGTCTGAGTGTTGCGATCACGTATTAGATACATGCCAGTATGCTCGACAGCTGAAACAATGGTTTGAAGATTGTTCTTTGTTCCCTGTCTCATTTTTTGATGGTTCCTCTCCAACGCCTAGTTTACAAGTAAACAGTCCAACAAACTCTGTTTTGTTGTTACAGGCACTCTTGAATAGAGATCCAACAGATATGAGTTCAGACGTTGTTACGTTGATTTGTAAGAATTCTCTTGATTATTTTTCCCGAGCTTTTGCTCCCTTCCTCACGGGAGGGAAATATTGCGATGATACGGATTTGATCAAAAGAAGAACAGGATTTTCTCCTGCCACAAATCGGAACATTGAATCAGTTTTCGGTCTGATGTCTCATTTTTTCGACTCAAAACCAAATATGCGAATTGACGTTAATGTTGCATTTACTCTGCTGAAAAAAAATCACACCCTCGCTTGGCTTCAGAAGCTGCCGATTCCCGAGCAAGAAAAAATCTTGAACGAGTCTCGATCAGCTCTGAAAAAGTTGAGAGATGCAGCTCATTCTCGTCAAATTGCTATCAATACGGTTATTTTGAGACTAATGAAGGAAAAAAACCTACAATCAGCAAAGAGACAGGCAAAAGAATTGAAAGATCGATGCAAATACACCAAAGAAATCCTCTCGCACGGTTTTTGGCAGAGTTCTGACGAAATCAAAACGGGGCTCTCAAAATTATCGGAAAAAGAAAAAATTCTAGCTCTTTCTTCTCAGTTAAAATTTAGGAAATTCGTAATCAAGCAATCGGCACCGTCATCGAGTTTCACCGTGTCCGCGAACTCAAAGGCCCTGTCAGTTGATGAGCTAGTGGTGAAGTTGGAGAGTTTGATTGGCGGCCAGCAGTACGCTCAACAACTTCTCTTGATCGATCATGAGCTCGTTGGAAAGAAGTTCTCGGATTCGACGACCAATAAGAACGGATTCGTCGCAGACATTCGAATTGTCGGTGGTTTGAAGACGGTGACGCTGCAGTACGACGATGGAAGCACTCCCCGACAATTCGAATTCTCTTCATTCCAATCATCAATTGACAACGGAACCTTCACGATGCATTGAATACGATTTCTTCTTCAGAATGTTCTTTTTAGGCACTTTTTACATTATTTTTAGGTTTTTTCTATGTTTTTTACTAATTTTTAGCGAAATCAGACCAGTTTCTGACCAAAATCCGTGCTTCGCTTTACAATTTTCGGCTAAAAATCATTTTCTTCACTTTTTGGAAACAAAATTTCTTCTTCTTCGACAGCGGACCACGGATATTCCTCGAAAACTGATCTTTCATAGTTTTTCTCTTTTCTTCTGATAGAAACGGTTTCTCTATGTTTTTTAACTAATTTTCAGCGAAATCAGACCAGTTTCTGACGAAAATCCGTGCTTCGCTGCACAATTTTCGGCTAAAAACCATTTTCTTCACTTTTTGGAAACAAATTTTCTTCTTCTTCGAAAGCGAAATACGAATTTTCCTCGAAAACTGGTCTTCCTTCGTTGTTTTTTTTTCTTCCTTCTGATAGAATCTCGTTTCACTGCTATTATTTCTGAAATTTAGTAAATTTAGGTTAGGCATCACAATAAAAAACTTCAAAACCCTTTTTTCCACACTTTCCGACACATTTTCCTCGGTTTTCAGCTGTCTGAAACCGATATTTCGGCAGGAAATGGCTTTAGAAAATAATTCGCAGTTTTTCCGCGCCGCACTCTTGCGCGCGCTGAAGCCCCGCCCACTCGCGGAGAAAATGGAGAAAAATGAGGAGCACAAAATGAGCTGTAACTCGGGAACGAGTGAACATTTTTGAAAGAAAATTTAGAATTATGCTAATTAGGGAGTGGAGATCATTATGAAACAAAAAGATTTCATGAAAAAAGTGTTTGAAAAAAATGTTGTGGTCCCTACATATAATCTGATCAATTTCGAAATTAAATTTCCGATATTTTCAGCCGTACTCTTTCCGTCGAGTTTCTGGATTCCCAAAAACTGCAAATTCCTATTCTTATTCCAAGTAACTTCTTTATCAAACCATACCAGCTTTTGCTTGCAAAAATCTTTGTCCACAAAGTAAACAAACAACGCGTACAGCGAAACGTTCTCGTAACGCCCATCCCAGCCGTCACATGCAATAAAGCACTTCTGAAAAACAAAGAGATTCGAAATATTCCTTAGATTTATTCAAACCTCCAAATCGCCGACTTTTTTGATAATTTCAAGGATATATTTGTTTGAATTTTCCGCCAACTTCCTCCTGATCGCATCTGGTGACGTTACAATATGATCTGGATTCAGCAATAGGCAGAACTTCTTGAAATACTCATTTTTCACAAATCGGAATGGCACATTAGAAGTACTGAGCGCCCTGAAATGAATTTTAAGTTAGTCTAAATGTTGATAAACCTACATAATCAGATTCGAATTTGCATCGTTATCATATCTCGAATTCTTTTCATTTTTCGCCCCATTTTTTCCTTTTCTTTCGTTTTCAGCTTTCCTCAGGTCATCTGGATGGTCCGACCTTAGATGCGTTATCATGACAGAAGTATTCAGGCAATATTTATAAGTTTTGCCGCATTTTCTACATTTTACTTCTTTGTCTCCATTGATTTTTTCGAAAAAAATCCATACGGGCGAGCCATCATCCAATTTACCCATTTTTCGACGATTTGAACGCTTTTTAGCCCTGCAATTCAATTTTTCAACGTCGTACAGAACTTTCAGTAATTGTTACACAAATCGCGAGAAACAAATTGCGAGAAAACTTTAGAAAAAAAGAGAAAAAACGAAAGAAACAACTGAAACAAAAATCCAATGAAACTTTCCCATGGCCGAAAAAATTTACCCGGCCGAGAAACCCAAACGCCGTGTACTCCTCGAGGAAAAACCTTACCCGGCCGAGAAACCCAAACGCCGTGTACTCCTCGAGGAGAAAAAATATACCGGAAATTTACCGGTAAAAATATCGGTAAATTGTCGATAGTTTCACAAATTAACGGCACCGATAAGTGAAAATTGGAAGTTGCACAGAAAATTGCGATAAATCGTAAGAAAATCAATTGAAATCGACGAAAAAAGACGAAGAAACTTCAAATTCCCTCGCAAAAAACAAGTTCCGTAGAGCACGTTTGCATTTCCCAGTCAAGTCGACTTGAAGTCGACTTGAGTCGACTTCAAGTCGACTTTTTCCGATAATCGACTCAACACGATTATCGACTCAAGTCGACTCAAGTCGACATGAGTCGACTTGAGTCGATTATCGAGTCGAGTCAAGTGAAATCGATTCGATGCGAATATCGTCGACTTTATCGACTTAATCGACTGAACGTCAAGTCGACGCGTTACTCTATTGAAGACGTCGGGACATATCTCTCAAAAATAGACGTTTTGAGAACCAGGCATTTCAATATTGAGAATACATTCGATTGCGTCGTTGAAACCTATGAAATCTCATGTATTCTCAATTTTGGAACGTCTGGTCTCAAAACGTCTTGACTTCATATTTAGGCCTCCTCAACCCTCTTGGACATGTACGCGAATTTTTGTAGCATAGGGTTGAGGAGGTGTTTTTTTTTCCTTGTTTTAATCATCTTCATGTATACTCTCCTTGGATTTTTATTTATTCTTGTTTTGTTTTTTTCCGATTTTTTTCAAAAAAAAAATCGGACTCTCTCCCTTTTCTCATTCTCTTCCTATTTTTTATGTATCGTTGTTTATTGTTTAGTTTGTTCTCCCGTAAAACCTGCAATAGAAGGGCTCCCACACTGTCATCAAAAATTTGTCAACTGTCAAAACACTTCTGAAACTTCGATGATCAATTTATCAGTTGACAAAGTTTTGATATCTTTGACAGCAAAGTCAAATGTTAGGGGGCCCTTCTAATACAGGTTTTACACTATTTACCGTAAAACTTTAATAGGTGGCCATCCAAACCGTCCACTTTGAACTCATTTATCTCGGTTCCTCTTATAGATATCAAAAAGTAGTCAACTGGCAAAATGTTCATCATACCATCACAAATATTTTGTCAGTTGGTTACGTTTTCTTAACTTTCATATGAACCGAGATATATTGGCTCAGAGTTGGCGGTTTCAGTGGCTTTCTATTTGAGTGTTTACGGTATTTTTTTGATTCTTTTCCAAAAAGAATCGAACACCCTCTATCTTGTTCGTTATCATTGTTGTTCTCTCATTGATCTCATACTGTATCATGTATTTCGCCTAGCATTTTTATCAAATTTTGACAAAGTTTCGGGGAACTTAAAGATGCCAAAAAAAATAAAATGTTTCACCCCTTATGTCTGCTTCGAAAAACCCAAATCCAGTTACAGGTTTCTCCCAAAGCCACACACATTTTTCCTGAAAACCAACTCGCCGAGCACAACTTTTCAAACACTTCTTGTGAAGCAAAGTGTTCAAATTACAGGACCCAGGACCCAGGACCCAGGACCCAGGACCCAGGACCCAGGACCCAGGACCCAGGACCCAGGACCCAGGACCCAGGACCCAGGACCCAGGACCCAGGACCCAGGACCCAGGACCCAGGACCCAGGACCCAGGACCCAGGACCCAGGACCCAGGACCCAGGACCCAGGACCCAGGACCCAGGACCCAGGACCCAGGACCCAGGACCCAGGACCCAGGACCCAGGACCCAGGACCCAGGACCCAGGACCCAGGACCCAGGACCCAGGACCCAGGACCCAGGACCCAGGACCCAGGACCCAGGACCCAGGACCCAGGACCCAGGACCCAGGACCCAGGACCCAGGACCCAGGACCCAGGACCCAGGACCCAGGACCCAGGACCCAGGACCCAGGACCCAGGACCCAGGACCCAGGACCCAGGACCTATGCAATTTTCAAAAATACAAAGTTTCAAGACTCACCGAAGATTTCCATAACTCGAATTTCATCTTTTGCCTCTTTTCTAATTCGAAATTTTGATATCCCATTCTTCTAACCCCATCTCCTTATCATTTTCGACATTTCTTCTTTTTCTTCTTCTTCTTCTTTTTCGAAATTTCTTCTTTTTTGAAAAACTCCTTACCTGATATCTTAAAATACGGAATTTTCGAGAAAAAAAAGAAGGAAAACTCTAAAAATTGAATCGAAATTCAAACATTCAGCCGCTCGGTTTTTGAATTCGTTGGTCAAAATTTCTTTTGATCTACCGAGATACAATCCAAGACTAATTTTCAAATTTATTATTGAATTCGAATGAAAATTGAAGAAATTTTTGCTTTTTTGATCTACACCATAAAACAACATACACAAAATTCGAAAACTAAAAATCGGCTAATCAATACATTTTCATATTTCAAATGTCATTTCGGACCTTCTGAACTGAAAAAAATAGCTAAATTGCATTTTTATTTCTGAATTTCTGAATTTCTGAATTTCTGAATTTCTGAATTTTTGAATTTCTGAATTTCTGAATTTCTGAATTTTTGAATTTCTGAATTTCTGAATTTTTGAATTTCTGAATTTCTGAATTTCTGAATTTTTGAATTTCTGAATTTCTGAATTTTTGAATTTCTGAATTTCTGAATTTCTGAATTTCTGAATTTCTGAATTTTTGAATTTTTGAATTTCTGAATTTCTGAATTTCTGAATTTTTGAATTTCTGAATTTCTGAATTTCTGAATTTCTGAATTTCTAAATTTCTGAATTTCTGAATTTCTGAATTTCTGAATTTCTAAATTTCTGAATTTCTGAATTTCTGAATTTCTGAATTTCTGAATTTCTGAATTTCTGAATTTCTGAATTTCTGAATTTCTGAATTTCTGAATTTCTGAATTTCTGAATTTCTGAATTTCTGAATTTCTGAATTTCTGAATTTCTGAATTTCTGAATTTCTGAATTTCTGAATTTCTGAATTTCTGAATTTCTGAATTTCTGAATTTCTGAATTTCTGAATTTCTGAATTTCTGAATTTCTGAATTTCTGAATTTCTGAATTTCTGAATTTCTGAATTTCTGAATTTCTGAATTTCTGAATTTCTGAATTTCTGAATTTCTGAATTTCTGAATTTCTGAATTTCTGAATTTCTGAATTTCTGAATTTCTGAAATGAAACGAATTTCTGAATTTCTGAAATGAAACGAATTTCTGAATTTCTGAATTTCTGAAATGAAATGAATTTCTGAAACGAATGGAACAAGACTGCCTATTTAAAGGTTCAAATTTTTTACTAAAAACATCAAAAAATTTATAACTGATAAAATATATTTCACATTATCACCAACATTTTTCAGGGGGTTATGGTTTTAAAAAAACAGATGCCAGACTGGAACAAATGGATCAAAATTTCAAAAAAAAGAAGAAATGGACAGAAAATGGCATGGGGCATACTCAAAAAAGATAGGAACTCGTTCAGGTCGACATTTAAAAAAAGAAAAAAAGGAGAATCGTTTAGAGCAACCGTAAAGTCAATGATAGAAGGTTTCCCACACTTGAGCTCAATTATCTCGTTTCCTATGGAAGATATCAATAATGTGTCAACTGACGAAATATTTTCGATATTATGGTAAACAATTTATCAGTTGACAACTTCCTCATATCTTTGATAGGAACCGAGATATATTGGCTCAAAGTTAGGGGCCCTTCTATAACAGGTAAACTGATTGTGAGAATACAAGAACTATGGAAGTTCAAGGTTCATTGCCTAGTTCCTCCCAGAAACTGCTGTTTCACAAAACTCGGTGCCTTGTGGAGCTCTGGAACTTTGAAGTTGTCTGGTACTGTAGCTGGTGGGGAGGTGGCTGGCTTCTCTGAAAATGTTTTTGAATTCTCATTGCTCGATTTTGACGCCGAATTCAAACTCACTGGCTTTTGGCTCCAGCTCGTGCTCCGTTGCTTGACGCTTTCTACTTGGCTCACGCATTTGCTCCAACTCATATCCAACTCCATTCTTGAAATCCTCCATAGTCAAATCTCGAGTTTCATTGGTTTTCACATCATACTGAAATGTTAATTTTTTAGGTTATGAGCACAGTTTTTGCTCAATTATCTCGGTTCCTTCAAAAGATATCAAAAATCTGTAAATTGATAAAATATTCAACATGAAATCACTAATATTTTATCAGTTTACCCGTTTTCATATCTTTCAAACAAACCGAGATAATTGAGCTTAAAGTTTAACGAATCTGAAAAGCCCCAAATAGCATTCCTCGCTCTTTGAGCTCAGTTATCTCAGTTCCTTACTACCGTAACCTACTGATTTGGAACACCAGGAGCTACGCAAACATAAACCAAGCCGAAAAAACGTAAAAATATCTGGGAAAGATGTTGTCTGGAACACAGTTGAAGAGGAAACGGACCAATAGCGAGCCAACAGCGGTGGAGTGCCCAAGAACGGGTGGATGCACTTGGAGCTCAATTATCTCGGTTCCTATGAGAGATATCAAAAATCAGTCAACTGATAAAATATTTATCATGTTATCAGTAACATTTTATTAGTTGACAGATTTTTGATACCTCTCATTAAAACCGAGATAATTGAGCTCAAAGAGCACATAACTTACCGTTTGTACCCCATCAAGGACATCCTTCAAGTGCTCAATGTATCTTTGAGCCAGGACTAGAATTTCGTTCGCTGTTGCAGTCTTCTTGAAATCTCTCCAGTATGGAATATTTCTGAAAAAATGAGGAAAAGTTGATTAAAAAGGGTAACTAGCTTACCTGGCCAGTGAATTGAATGCTGTTTCCAATTCTTGAACATTATTCGGAATGGCTGGATTCATTATTTTTAGGGATGACTGCTGAAAACAAAATCATTAGAATCCAGAAATTCAGAAATTCAGAAATTCAGAAATTCAGAAATTCAGAAATTCAGAAATTCAGAAATTCAGAAATTCAGAAATTCAGAAATTCAGAAATTCAGAAATTCAGAAATTCAGAAATTCAGAAATTCAGAAATTCAGAAATTCAGAAATTCAGAAATTCAGAAATTCAGAAATTCAGAAATTCAGAAATTCAGAAATTCAGAAATTCAGAAATTCAGAAATTCAGAAATTCAGAAATTCAGAAATTCAGAAGTTCAGAAATTCAGAAATTCAGAAATTCAGAAATTCAGAAATTCAGAAATTCAGAAATTCAGAAATTCAGAAATTCAGAAATTCAGAAATTCAGAAATTCAGAAATTCAGAAATTCAGAAATTCAGAAATTCAGAAATTCAGAAATTCAGAAATTCAGAAATTCAGAAATTCAGAAATTCAGAAATTCAGAAATTCAGAAATTCAGAAATTCAGAAATTCAGAAATTCAGAAATTCAGAAATTTAGAAATTCAGAAATTCAGAAATTCAGAAATTCAGAAATTTAGAAATTCAGAAATTCAGAAATTCGGAGAAATTCTCAATCTTATTTGATCGGAAACTTGACAACCGAGCTCTGGATTCTTGAAAATGGCCAAAATGGGTCCTGTAACTCCTAATGGTCTCCTGTCCCCCCGCCCCTCCCCTAACGAATGTTCTAGAGAACAAAGGATATCTCACCCCACACCGCCTTCCCTCGAGAAACATTCCCAGTTTTTCGATTAGCAAAGTACGGTACTTGCTTGTCAGTTTGACCAAGTTTGACCCTTAGGATTGGGTAATAAGGCATGAGAAAATGAAAAGGGATCGGTAGAAGGACAAATGGGTGTTAGGACCAATTTGGGGTGCTGTAGAGCATTTGAAGTTAGAAAAAAAGAGTTATTGAGTAGTTTGGATGTCTTTTTAGTTAGAAAAAATTATGAAAATGTCAATAAGTTTGGAGTTCGGGACATCAAAGGAGTTAGGTGCCAAGATCGAACAAAAAAATAGTGCTTGCCAAACTACAGTAACCCGAAAAACACTTCTAAGAGTTAGTTTGAAGCATTTTCGCTATTAATTTCGTGTTCCTCACCCCAGAATTAGTCTAATATCACAATTTCAACCCAAAAAATTGTAATTCGGTGTTTGCGTACTTTTGGAGCTACAGTAACCCTAAAAGTTTCGAAAATGAGCTTGAAACTTTTAGTTTTTTGAGTTCAACCGCCAATTTTTTTAGAAATTTGAATTTTTCGTCAAAAGGCAAAAATAAAGAATTGGACCCAGGACCCAGGACCCAGGACCCAGGACCCAGGACCCAGGACCCAGGACCCAGGACCCAGGACCCAGGACCCAGGACCCAGGACCCAGGACCCAGGACCCAGGACCCAGGACCCAGGACCCAGGACCCAGGACCCAGGACCCAGGACCCAGGACCCAGGACCCAGGACCCAGGACCCAGGACCCAGGACCCAGGACCCAGGACCCAGGACCCAGGACCCAGGACCCAGGACCCAGGACCCAGGACCCAGGACCCAGGACCCAGGACCCAGGACCCAGGACCCAGGACCCAGGACCCAGGACCCAGGACCCAGGACCCAGGACCCAGGACCCAGGACCCAGGACCCAGGACCCAGGACCCAGGACCCAGGACCCAGGACCCAGGACCCAGGACCCAGGACCCAGGACCCAGGACCCAGGACCCAGGACCCAGGACCCAGGACCCAGGACCCAGGACCCAGGACCCAGGACTCAAGGACCCAGGACCCAGGACCCAGGACCCAGGACCCAGGACCCAGGACCCAGGACCCAGGACCCAGGACCCAGGACCCAGGACCCAGGACCCAGGACCCAGGACCCAGGACCCAGGACCCAGGACCCAGGACCCAGGACCCAGGACCCAGGACCCAGGACCCAGGACCCAGGACCCAGGACCCAGGACCCAGGACCCAGGACCCAGGACCCAGGACCCAGGACCCAGGACCCAGGACCCAGGACCCAGGACCCAGGACCCAGGACCCAGGACCCAGGACCCAGGATAAAAGTATAAAAATAGTGTACTAAATAGAAAAAATATTGGGAAAAAATTGTTGAAAATCCCTAGAAAGAACTCAACCGACGTGGGGCCGCCATTGGTCCGTCCTAGCTGTGACTGCCAGATTCAGCCACCCTGCCTACTGTACTCCGCCCACTAACCCCAAATTCTTCCCAGGGGGATGCTGAATTCTCAGTCACTTTATTACCGCACTTCAAATCTCACTATTCTCTTGTTGGTCCATTTCCCGCCTTAATCGCCACCACGTCATTTGACACCAATCTAGAATCTTATTCTGCCCCTTCTCGCTGACGACGTTCTCCAAAATGACCAGAGGAAAACCTGTAACCCAACTGAACGGAAAAAAAGCCAAAAGGGAAAGAGAACGAACCAAAGTGATCAATCAAAAGATGAAGAATCTAGCAGAGTGAGTTTCATTTTTTGGAGTTTTTTTTTTTTGAAAAAATAATTAATTTTCAGCTGTCTACCTATTGTCACTAAAAAAAGTAACTACGAGTTAACTAAGATGGATACACTGCAGTTGGCAACGGAGTATATCAAGACGTTGAGGATGATTCTTAATGAGGAAGGTGATGTGCAGGTGAGGTATTCTGAGGTTCTGAGGTTCTGAGACTCGAAGATTCTGAGATCCAAAGATCCAGAGATTCTGAAATTCTGAAATTCCGAAATTCTGAAATTCCGAAATTCTGAGATTCTGAGATCCAAAGATCCTGAGATTCTGAGATCCAAAGATCATGAGATTCTGAGATCCAAAGATCCTGAGATTCAGAGATTCTGAGATTCAGAGATTCAGAGATTCTGAGATTCTGAGATTCTGAGATTCTGAGATTCTGAGATTCTGAGATTCTGAGATTCTGAGATTCTGAGATTCTGAGATTCTGAGATTCTGAGATTCTGAGATTCTGAGATTCTGAGATTCTGAGATTCTGAGATTCTGAGATTCTGAGATTCTGAGATTCTGAGATTCTGAGATTCTGAGATTCTGAGATTCTGAGATTCTGAGATTCTGAGATTCTGAGATTCTGAGATTCTGAGATTCTGAGATTCTGAGATTCTGAGATTCTGAGATTCTGAGATTCTGAGATTCTGAGATTCTGAGATTCTGAGATTCTGAGATTCTGAGATTCTGAGATTCTGAGATTCTGAGATTCTGAGATTCTGAGATTCTGAGATTCGGAGATTCTGAGATTCTGAGATTCTGAGATTCTGAGATTCTGAGATTCTGAGATTCTGAGATTCTGAGATTCTGAGATTCTGAGATTCTGAGATTCTGAGATTCTGAGATTCTGAGATTCTGAGATTCTGAGATTCTGAGATTCTGAGATTCTGAGATTCTGAGATTCTGAGATTCTGAGATTCTGAGATTCTGAGATTCTGAGATTCTGAGATTCTGAGATTCTGAGATTCTGAGATTCTGAGATTCTGAGATTCTGAGATTCTGAGATTCTGAGATTCTGAGATTCTGAGATTCTGAGATTCTGAGATTCTGAGATTCTGAGATTCTGAGATTCTGAGATTCTGAGATTCTGAGATTCTAAGATTCTGAGATTCTGAGATTCTGAGATTCTGAGATTCTGAGATTCTGAGATTCTGAGATTCTGAGATTCTGAGATTCTGAGATTCTGAGATTCTGAGATTCTAAGATTCTGAGATTCTGAGATTCTGAGATTGTCAGAATGGCCGAAAATCTATAATTCGGGTTACTGTAGATTTTAAACTTAAAAGTGTTTCAGAACCAACTTCCAATGTTTCCTGAGCAACAACCAAAAGTGCACCTGGAATCTAGAGAACACATTCTTAGGCGTATTCTTTCTAAAGAATTCCCAAGGCAGACAGAAGGATCCCCAAGACAGGCTTCGTTTGATGAGACCAGTGATCCAGAACGATTCTTCAAGGAGTTGGATAAAAGTTTGGAGAGTTTCTTATCATCTTCATCATCTTCAGAATCCTCCGCGTCTCCAGATGTTATGAATCCTTAAATCTTTTTTGTTGTTTAATTCATCCCATTTTCATATACCATATATCCTGCGGACACTACCGTAACATCAGTAATAGAAGGGTCCCTTAACTTTGAGCAAATTTATCTCGGTTCCTATGAGAGATATCAAAAAGTGGTCAACTAATAAAATGTGTATCATAATATCACTAATTTTTTATCAGTTGACACATTTTTGATATCTTGTATACGAACCGAGATAAATGAGCTCAAACCTAAAGGGTCCTTCCATTACAGGTTTTGCGGTACCATATTTTTAGGAGAATTCAATAAGGTATCATTTTGAATATTTTTGCATTGTCCTATTTTCTCAACTTTGTATCAATAAATCGTATTTCATAAAAACTTTCTTATCACTTTCTTATCACATTTCACTGATTATCTTTGTTGGCGGACATCCAGATTAAGTAGGTGACCAGCATACCAAATTTTTAGCTCAGTTATCTCGGTTACTGTAAATGATATCAAAAAATTGGTCAACTGATAAATTAATTATCATGATATCACCAACATTTTATCAGTTGACACATATTTGATAGCTTTTTTTAGGAACCGAGATAATTGAGCTCAAACTGTAAGTAACAGTATTTGGCGCTATTAAGATTGTTCTAAACTTGGAGCTCAATTATCTCGGCCTCTATGAGAGATATCAAAAAATTGTCAACTGATAAATTATTTATCATAATATCACAAACATTTTATCAATTAACAAATTACTGATATCTCTAATAGGAACCGAGATAATTGAGCCCTGAGTGAGCATACTCTCAGCCGTCGTTGGTCCGCCATTGGTCCGTCTCGGGTCCCCTGTGTTCCAGACAACCGTTTTTAGGAATTTCTTTTTTTTAATCTCAAGATTTAGCAAAACAGCAGAACAGTTACCAAATGGGTAAGTTACGGTAGATGAGCTAAAACGTTCTGATTGGTCTAGGGCTATCCATCGGCGGCATGGATCCTAATCCCCCTTTCATCTTTTTGCCAGGGGCTCCCTTCATTATAGTCCACATCGACAAATGTCCCACTTGTTTGTTTGCTCATTAATACAAAAGCTCCGCCCCCTTTTTCCATGTCATCTGATGCCAATCGAGATCAGAGACAGATCAGAACCCACCATGACCCTCACCGCTGAACAAATCGCCAACCAGAAGCGAATTCAGAAGAACCAAAGGGAGAAGCAGAATTATCAGGACATGAATAAGGAGCTAGAGAAGCTGGGAAAGTAAGTTTTAGCCTTTTTATAGTGGAACCTGCAATAGAATGGCACCTTGACTTTAAGTTTGTGTTTTTCATCAGCCAACTTTGAGCCAATTTATCTTTGTTCTTATCAAAGATATCAAGAAGTTGTCAACTGATAAATTGTTTATCATAATATCAAAAACATTTCATTAGTTGACGATTTTTTGATATCTTTGACAGTAACCGAGATAATTGAGCTCAAACTTTCCTTCTTTCTTTCAGTCAACTCCCAAACCCCACTGGTGCCAAAATGAGCAAATTAGAAACCCTGAAATTGGCAAACAACTATTTGGCATCGCTGAAAAGGACGCTAAATGAAAACGAGGTCATAAAGGAGGAGCCAATGGCAGATGGATCCAAAAGAATCAAGGCGGAGCCGGAATGGGTTGCTCAGCCAGATTTGGTGAAGCAGGAAAAAATCAAATCTATCAAAAGGGAGCTGATGGATTATCAGGAGCAAGCAGAATATAGAAATGTGGAATTGTATGATGAAACCAGCGACCCAGAGAGATTCTTCAGGGAGTTGGATGAGAGTTTGAGACCATTGGGTCACTGGTAAACTTAAGAGCTCGTCGAAACTAATTTTTTAATTATATTCTTAATTGTTATCCTTCTTTTTTGAATACATTATTCTTTTTTAATGGCTTATAGACATCTTAACTATCATATCTTACAATTTTTTCTGCTCAATTTGAACCAATAAATCTTGAAATGTTTGTATCTGGAATCAGCGTCTCTGAAAAGGTGGGAATGGCAACTAACTTCCTTATTTTTCATCGGAACTCGAAACAAACAAGTTTATTACTTCTATTTAATCGAGAGCTTCAAAATGAGTATACTCATGACCTACTTTTCTCAATATAAGTTTCTCTTGGGGGTCCATGCGCCTTTAAACCGAAAGTTTCAAAATGGGCGGATCCTAGTCGTGCTTATACTCATTTTGAAGCTCTGGGCAAGATAAGAAAGATACTGTAGCTGGATTCAACAAATATAGACTTTGAGGGGAGTTAAAGAGTTACTCAATTTGAAGCTCTTGAAAAGATAAGTAAGATAATTCAATTGAATGTTAAAAATTAAAGCGTTTGAAGAGAGTTATGAGGGAAATAACAATTTTTCAACAATTTCCAGTTTCTAAAACGGAAAAATTACTGTACCAGAGTCCAACCTCTTATCTCACTCCTCAAATCTTTCCCAGAAGAACATTCTAGTACGACCATAGTGTGAGTTGATGATGATGGTCATAAGAATGTAACTTTTCTATTTATTCAAATCTTTTAAAACTGCGAAATTTTCAAATTACCGCCTTTGATCATGGGAAGATCAAAAAACATAAAATGGATCAGGGGTATGGGGTTTTTGCTATTTGCAAGGGTTGCAAATGGAAAACATTGACGAACAGAAAAAAACATTAAATTTTTGGTTTAATGAATTTTTGAAATTTTAAGAAATTGTTCAGAAATCCGCAATTCAATTTACTGATATTGGAAGTTTGAAAATGTACACAACTCCAAATGTGAAAAATTTGGTTTTCCAGGAATTTATAAATTTCCAGGACTTCTGGAGAAAGATAAGAGATAAGGGGAATTTGATTATCTCTCTTATATCAATTTTCTTCAAAGAATAATGTTAAACTGTGCATTTTAATTATTTTAAGAAAATTTCCAACACTTTGTTTCTGAATCACTTCAAATTTGATGTTTTAAAAACAAGTTATACAATCTTACTTATCTTTTCAAGAGCTTCGAAATGAATATAAACCAGTCGGTTTACGCCCCTTCGGGGCTAAACCTCCTGGGCTCCGCTTACAGTGCGTGTAACCTTACAGAAAAGTGTTTCCCAAACTCGGAAAATTGGAGTCTTTGTCTTTGAATTTGGAAATGAGTTTCAATTTACTGAATTTATAAGTTTCTGAAACACTTGATTTGAGAAATTCCGGTTCTCAGTAGATAGAAAGTTCGGAGCTTGCAATTTAATTCGGAAACCGGAATCCAGGAATCCAGGAATCCAGGAATCCAGGAATCCAGGAATCCAGGAATCCAGGAATCCAGGAATCCAGGAATCCAGGAATCCAGGAATCCAGGAATCCAGGAATCCAGGAATCCAGGAATCCAGGAATCCAGGAATCCAGGAATCCAGGAATCCAGGAATCCAGGAATCCAGGAATCCAGGAATCCAGGAATCCAGGAATCCAGGAATCCAGAATCCAGAATCCGATACCCGGAATCCAGCATCTCGAGCCAGTAATCCGGAATCCAGTAATCCAGAATCCGAAATCCGGACACAGGAATCCGGAATCCGACATCCGGAATCTAGAAATCCAGAACCTGGAATCCGGAATCCGTATCCAGTAATCCAGAACCCGAAATCCGGACACAGGAATCAGGAATCGGGAATCCGGAATCCGGAATCCGGAATCCGGAATCCGGAATCCGGAATCCGGAATCCGGAATCCGGACCCAGTAATTCGGAATCCGGAATCAGAGATCCGGAATCCAGACCCAGGAATCCGGGCCCAGGAACCCGGAATCCGGAATCCAGAATCCGGACCCATGAATCCGGAATCCAGACCCAAGAATCCGGATCAAGAAATCCGGAACAGGATCCCTTCTCCGGTCTCCTCTCGGGAACCCCGAGAAGGGAGAACTGATTCTTCCTTCCACTTTTCTCTTCCTTTATAGCGATCTTATCTCCCTGAGGTTATCTTGAGTCGTGGGTTTCTGAACCAATTCACGTAGTTCTTTTTGTCTAAAATTTAATTTTTTTCAACTTTTTTTTCATCACGTTTGAATGACTCTTGAATTTTTACTTTTAAAATTTGTGAAACTCTTTAAAAAGATGACCCCTTTGAACCTAATTATCTCGTTTCCTGTTTGAGATATCGAGAAATGCTTAACTAAAGAAATGTTTCTGATATCAAGATAAACATTTTCGCTTTTAGATTTTTAAAATATCTCTCACAGGAATCGAGATATATTTGGTCAAAATCGCAAAATGGTAGATGCCATTTTTTGTCGAATTGCTGTCCTTCAGGGATAAACCTCCTGGGCTCCGCTTACAGTAGCCGTAATCCTAGAGAAAAAAACGTAAAATATACCGATTTTTGTACCAAATTGTTGTCCGAAACTTTCTGATGACACAAAAGAAAACTAAAAGCTTTAAATCTCAATCCAATCTTTCTCTCAACTTGAAACAAATGAAACTGGGAAACTTTTTTGCTAGGATTGACTAAAACCTATCGAAAAATCCAGCATTCCAATTCTCATTTCTGAACCCTCTACAAAAAACCAAAAAAAGTTTGCCACCAAGCGGACTTGAACCCGCATCGCTCGAACAAAAGCAGGGTGCGCTAACCACCACACCACCCGGTCACCACAGGAAGGAAGGGAGAAATCGCATACACGTGTGTGTGTTTTCCTCGCCCTCTCGCCCTTTCCCCCTTCCCCCCTCGCCCTCTGTGCCCACCACGCTTTACAGTGGCGAAACCAAGAAACGTCTCCAGAAGACGTCAGAATCAAAATTTTGAAAAACGAAAATATCGTGCATCAACTAATAAAAATTCCTGGTTCGCCTGTCCAGGTTTCAGCTCAATCGGTTAACTTTGAATGGGTGAAAAAATACGCTACATACATCCGGACATACAGAATTTGGTGAATGTTATTATATATAAATATTACTAGGCTCCGCCCACTTTGGAATTTCGGATTTAAAGGCGCATGAGCCACGAGAAAAATCAAAATCCAGAAAAGTAGTTCATGATTATACACATTTTGTAAGTCTTGACATAATAGAAACAACTAATTTGTAAGTTCTGGGTTTCGGTGAAAAATATGAAAATCAGAACTCCTAGAATATTTTTCCACCTTCATCATAACTTCTTAAAATTCTTCCAATCTCTCGTCTCTCTCCATGAATTCTTCCCAACAGAACACCTCTACCCATTCTATTGTTCCCTGTCAGGAGTATAGTGTGAGTTGATGATGATGATCATAAAAATGCCACTTTTCTGTTTATGAAGGGCCTTTTTGAACTGAGAACTTTGTGAATTACTGCCTTTGATCATGGGAAGATCGAAAGTAGTCGGAAAAGGATTTATGGTTTTTTTTGTTGTTAGCAAGAATATATAATTGGGGACCTCGAAGAATGATATGAATTTTGCACACAAAATTAAACTTTAGAAAAAAAATTTGAAATTTAAATTTTTTCATGTTTTTAATATTTCGTCAGTTGGAAAAATGAAATAATTCTAAATTTTCGTTTTTTTTGGATTTTTATTATTTTTGAAAGAAAGTACGGCACTGTTCTAGAATCACGGAACGAAAGAAAAATTGCGGAACGAAAAAAAAATCACGGAACGAAAAATCACGGAACGAAAAAATAACGGAACGAAATAAAATCACGGAACAAAAAAATCACGGAACGAAAAAAAATCACGGAACGAAAAAATCACGGAACGAAAAAATAACGGAACGAAATAAAATCACGGAACGAAAAAATCACGGAACGAAATAAAATCACGGAACGAAAAAAAAAATAGCGGAACGAAAAAAAAATCACGGAACGAAAATTTTTGAATTATCCTAAAGTTTCTACGATCTTAAATTTGATAAGAAGTGACCCGAATACTACCTTAACAATAATTTTACTTTGTCCAATATCCGAAAATATGTTAGAAAGGGGTATATCAAGTTCTTAAGATACGCTAATTATGAGGTTACGTAGAATCTTAAGAACATCTGGGAGTTTATTTAAAGGCTATCGAGCTGTTATTGAACTTTTCCCTATTTTTGGATATTCCAGATGAAGGAAACATCACGTTTTAGCCTAAGCCTATAATTGAAAAAAGCTTCCCAACCCAGATATATTATCAAATTTTCCGTAAAGTGAGAAACTCAAGGAAACAGTTTTGTACCAACATTCTCACTCACTCAGGTCCGTGACCATACTTCTTTGGCCCAAGACTATTCCCAGATTTTGGTTCATCATGAGGGGAGACTAATTTTTTGATAGGAAAGATTCTTCAATTATAGGCTTAGGCTGAAACGCCATGTTTCCTTCATCTGGGACATTCGAAAAATGGTGGCAAGTTCAATAACTCTGGTCGTTGTAGTATGGAACCATACTCCAGAATGTACCAAAGAGGTCTTATATAACATATTAACTATTGAACCTTGAGAACTCAATCTATCCCCTTTCAGATATACTTTCGAATACTGAGCAACGTAAAGCTAATGCCAAAGTTCTATTTAGGAATAGTACTTGAATAAAGATGGTACAAACTTTAGGATAACTCAAAAATTTTCGTTCCGTGATTTTTTTTTCGTTCCGCTATTTTTTTTTCGTTCCGTGATTTTATTTCGTTCCGTGATTTTTTCGTTCCGTGATTTTTCGTTCCACGATTTTTTTTTTCGTTCCGTGATTTTTTTTTTTCGTTCCGTGATTCTAGAACAGTGCCGAAAGTACAACCCAGAAACTACTGAACTAGCAATTTAGTGAAAATTCACCCAAACCTGAAATTTCGGACTTTCAGTGAAATGGAAGTTGTTTAAATTCAAAAATTCTATGAACTTTTGGTATTTTTGAGAGTTCAGAAGAGTTGGAATTATTCGTTTTTCAAACTCGAAAACTTCGAAAATCTGATAGTGAAAATTCTATCTGAAAAGTCATCGATTTTAGAAGCAATGTTTCAAGGTTCGTTTTTTTCAGATTTTTTCTTTTCCTCTTACCGTAAAACCTCTAATAGACCGTCACCTCTAATTGAACGTCACCCCTAATAGACCGACACGAGAAATTGCATTCTAAAAATAGACCGACAGCCTCTATTTGAACGACAGCCTCTAATAGACCGACAGCCGCCTACCCCTAATAGAGCGACACCTTTTCCAAAACTACTAGCGACGCAAACACAAGACATCCACGCGGAAGTTCCAAGTGGATTGGATGCATTGAAAAAAGCACGCATGGAACGATCATTGGAGGAATTGGAAGATCTTATAGAAGAAGTCGACCTCAGTGAGGAAGAATATCAAGAAGATAGTGACTCGTCGCTTATTTTTGATTAAAATTCTGCTGTTTTTTTACTACCAGTTGATCTTGTTTTTGCTCTTTTTCTGATAAAATTTTTGTTTTGTTTGGTTTTTTTTCATTGAAAAATAGAACGACAGCCCCTAATTGAACGTCACCTCTAATAGAGCGACGAGAAAAAAGTCGTTTGAAAAATAGAGCGACATGTCGGTCTATTCGAGGTTTTACGGTATCTGTTTTTTTACTGAAAACGGGGAAAAGGGTGTCTTTCAGAAATCGGTGAATATTTAGCTGAAAAACTAGGAACTTTCAAAACACTTTGTGATTGCCAAGTTTTTAATCTAGGTCACTATCTAGGTCACACTCTCTGAAATGTTCAAAGTGATCCGCCACTTGACAGCCGAGCTCCAGACATCTGAAAATGCCAAAAATCGACTGAAAAATACGCTTTCGTATATCTGAATGGTTGGCTCTGTAGGTGGCCGCTTCAGCTTCAATAGTTTGTCCACAAGTTGAACTCCTCGATTATTGGAATTTCGGAAAATTATTGTTTTCATGTCTCCCCTTTAACATTTCGAAAAGTTTGAATTTGTCAATGTTTTCCCCTATGTTTTTTGCTCCCCCATATTCTCTCTTTCTCTATTCCTCTCTCTCTCTCTCTCTCTCTCTCTCTCTCTCTCTCTCTCTCTCTCTCTCTCTCTCTCTCTCTCTCTCTCTCTCTCTCTCTCTCTCTCTCTCTCTCTCTCTCTCTCTCTCTCTCTCTCTCTCTCTCTCTCTCTCTCTCTCTCTCTCTCTCTCTCTCTCTCTCTCTCTCTCTCTCTGTTTTCCAATTACCTCTAAATATAATTATATGTATAAGATTTGTGTATATGTATGTGCGTATATGTCAAATAAATTTCGGAAAGCAAATTTTAATAAGAGGCCAGAGCAGTGGTTGTGTATGCGGGAAATCAGAGAGAAAATTGAGCATTTTGGTCCGCCTGATTTCCGTTTGTTTGTATTTTGGTGGACCTGGAAATCCTAAAAATCCTGAAAAGAGGTCCTAACTTTCTTATTTTTTACCTAAACACCGAAAAACTAAATTTATTGCCTTTATCCTGTCAAGAGCTTCAAAATGAGTATACTCGTGACCTACTTCCCTGGATTTGATTTTTCGTGGGAGTCCATGCGCCTTTAAACCCGAAATTTCAGAAATTTCAAAGTGGGCGGAGCCTAGTCGTGTTTATACTCATTTTGAAGCTCTTGACAAGCTGAGTAAGAATGTGTTACTGAATTTCAAAAATATCGAATTTGAAGTGAGTTAGAATAGAAAACAAGTTGTTGGAAAATATTTATTCCCGAACTTTCGAACTCACCTCTCTTTCCATAATCCCAGAATTTTCTCAAATTTCCAAAATTCCATATTCTCTCTCCTGGACCACAAAATCCAATTATATTCCTCTCATTAGTGCCTTATTTCCCCTTACCTTTCCGTCCCCAAATTTTACGCCCCTTAAAGGATTAAAAATCTCGCTTCTCCATAATTTTCTCTGTGTCTTTGTGCACTTCTCCTTTTTTCTCTGCGTCCCTAATCTCTTTCTCTCTCTCTTTCTCTCTCCCACGTCTTCTTCTTCTCGTTCACATCCCTTGGGTTGATACGCTAGATCACATTATTTGCTGCCTAGGGGAAAAATATTTTTTACCTAAAATTTTAATTTTTAATAAATTTTAAAAGATTTTGGAAATTTTCTAAAAACTCAAAATTCGATTGAAAATTTTTATATGCGAAAAATTATATTTCAGAATGTCCAGTTTCCAGAAAAATTGAATTTTTTCATTAGTTTTTATTTTCAATTTTCGAAAGTTGCGAACCAGAAATCGAATAATCTTATCAATCAAAAAATATATGATTAGAAAAATATTGAATAAAGAATTTTTATTAAAAGTTCACAAAATTGAAACATTATTAGATATTCGGATTTTTTTAGAATTTTTCAAAATTTACATTTTTGTGATATTTCTGAATTTCTGAATTTCTGAATTTCTGAATTTCTGAATTTCTGAAATTCTGAATTTCTGAAATTCTGAATTTCTGAAATTCTGAATTTCTGAATTTCTGAATTTCTGAATTTCTGAATTTCTGAATTTCTGAATTTCTGAATTTCTGAATTTCTGAATTTCTGAATTTCTGAATTTCTGAATTTCTGAATTTCTGAATTTCTGAATTTCTGAATTTCTGAATTTCTGAATTTCTGAATTTCTGAATTTCTGAATTTCTGAATTTCTGAATTTCTGAATTTCTGAATTTCTGAATTTCTGAATTTCTGAATTTCTGAATTTCTGAATTTCTGAATTTCTGAATTTCTGAATTTCTGAATTTCTGAATTTCTGAATTTCTGAATTTCTGAATTTCTGAATTTCTGAATTTCTGAATTTCTGAATTTCTGAATTTCTGAATTTCTGAATTTCTGAATTTCTGAATTTCTGAATTTCTGAATTTCTGAATTTCTGAATTTCTGAATTTCTGAATTTCTGAATTTCTGAATTTCTGAATTTCTGAATTTCTGAATTTCTGAATTTCTGAATTTCTGAATTTCTGAATTTCTGAATTTCTGAATTTCTGAATTTCTGAATTTCTGAATTTCTGAATTTCTGAATTTCTGAATTTCTGAATTTCTGAATTTCTGAATTTCTGAATTTCTGAATTTCTCGATTTCTCAATTTCTGAATTTCTGAATTTCTGAATTTCTGAATTTCTCGATTTCTCAATTTCTGAATTTCTGAATTTCTGAATTTCTCGATTTCTCAATTTCTGAATTTCTGAATTTCTGAATTTCTCGATTTCTCAATTTCTGAATTTCTGAATTTCTGAATTTCTGAATTTCTGAATTTCTGAATTTCTGAATTTCTGAATTTCTGAATTTCTGAATTTCTCGATTTCTCAATTTCTGAATTTCTGAATTTCTGAATTTCTCGATTTCTGAATTTCTGAATTTCTGAATTTCTGAATTTCTGAATTTCTGATTTTGTGAATTTCTGAATTTCTGAATTTCTCGATTTCTCAATTTCTGAATTTCTGAATTTCTGAATTTCTGAATTTCTGAATTTCTGAATTTCTGAATTTCTGAATTTCTGAATTTCTGAATTTCTGAATTTCTGAATTTCTGAATTTCTGAATTTCTGAATTTCTGAATTTCTGAATTTCTGAATTTCTGAATTTCTGAATTTCTGAATTTCTGAATTTCTGAATTTCTGAATTTCTGAATTTCTGAATTTCTGAATTTCTGAATTTCTGAATTTCTGAATTTCTGAATTTCTGAATTTCTGAATTTCTGAATTTCTGAATTTCTGAATTTCTGAATTTCTGAATTTCTGAATTTCTGAATTTCTGAATTTCTGAATTTCTGAATTTCTGAATTTCTGAATTTCTGAATTTCTGAATTTCTGAATTTCTGAATTTCTGAATTTCTGAATTTCTGAATTTCTGAATTTCTGAATTTCTGAATTTCTGAATTTCTGAATTTCTGAATTTCTCGATTTCTCAATTTCTGAATTTCTGAATTTCTGAATTTCTGAATTTCTCGATTTCTCAATTTCTGAATTTCTGAATTTCTGAATTTCTCGATTTCTCAATTTCTGAATTTCTGAATTTCTGAATTTCTCGATTTCTCAATTTCTGAATTTCTGAATTTCTGAATTTCTGAATTTCTGATTTTGTGAATTTCTGAATTTCTGAATTTCTCGATTTCTCAATTTCTGAATTTCTGAATTTCTGAATTTCTGAATTTCTGAATTTCTGAATTTCTGAATTTCTGAATTTCTGAATTTCTGAATTTCTGAATTTCTGAATTTCTGAATTTCTGAATTTCTGAATTTCTGAATTTCTGAATTTCTGAATTTCTGAATTTCTGAATTTCTGAATTTCTGAATTTCTGAATTTCTGAATTTCTGAATTTCTGAATTTCTGAATTTCTGAATTTCTGAATTTCTGAATTTCTGAATTTCTGAATTTCTGAATTTCTGAATTTCTGAATTTCTGAATTTCTGAATTTCTGAATTTCTGAATTTCTGAATTTCTGAATTTCTGAATTTCTGAATTTCTGAATTTCTGAATTTCTGAATTTCTGAATTTCTGAATTTCTGAATTTCTGAATTTCTGAATTTCTGAATTTCTGAATTTCTGAATTTCTGAATTTCTGAATTTCTGAATTTCTGAATTTCTGAATTTCTGAATTTCTGAATTTCTCGATTTCTCAATTTCTGAATTTCTGAATTTCTGAATTTCTGAATTTCTCGATTTCTCAATTTCTGAATTTCTGAATTTCTGAATTTCTCGATTTCTGAATTTCTGAATTTCTGAATTTCTGAATTTCTCGATTTCTGAATTTCTGAATTTCTGAATTTCTGAATTTCTGAATTTCTGAATTTCTGAATTTCTGAATTTCTGAATTTCTGAATTTCTGAATTTCTGAATTTCTGAATTTCTGAATTTCTGAATTTCTGAATTTCTGAATTTCTGAATTTCTGAATTTCTGAATTTCTGAATTTCTGAATTTCTGAATTTCTGAATTTCTGAATTTCTGAATTTCTGAATTTCTGAATTTCTGAATTTCTGAATTTCTGAATTTCTGAATTTCTGAATTTCTGAATTTCTGAATTTCTGAATTTCTGAATTTCTGAATTTCTGAATTTCTGAATTTCTGAATTTCTGAATTTCTGAATTTCTGAATTTCTGAATTTCTGAATTTCTGAATTTCTGAATTTCTGAATTTCTGAATTTCTGAATTTCTGAATTTCTGAATTTCTGAATTTCTGAATTTCTGAATTTCTGAATTTCTGAATTTCTGAATTTCTGAATTTCTGAATTTCTGAATTTCTGAATTTCTGAATTTCTGAATTTCTGAATTTCTGAATTTCTGAATTTCTGAATTTCTGAATTTCTCGATTTCTCAATTTCTGAATTTCTGAATTTCTGAATTTCTGAATTTCTCGATTTCTCAATTTCTGAATTTCTGAATTTCTGAATTTCTCGATTTCTGAATTTCTGAATTTCTGAATTTCTGAATTTCTCGATTTCTGAATTTCTGAATTTCTGAATTTCTGAATTTCTGAATTTCTGAATTTCTGAATTTCTGAATTTCTGAATTTCTGAATTTCTGAATTTCTGAATTTCTGAATTTCTGAATTTCTGAATTTCTGAATTTCTGAATTTCTGAATTTCTGAATTTCTGAATTTCTGAATTTCTGAATTTCTGAATTTCTGAATTTCTGAATTTCTGAATTTCTGAATTTCTGAATTTCTGAATTTCTGAATTTCTGAATTTCTGAATTTCTGAATTTCTGAATTTCTGAATTTCTGAATTTCTGAATTTCTGAATTTCTGAATTTCTGAATTTCTGAATTTCTGAATTTCTGAATTTCTGAATTTCTGAATTTCTGAATTTCTGAATTTCTGAATTTCTGAATTTCTGAATTTCTGAATTTCTGAATTTCTGAATTTCTGAATTTCTGAATTTCTGAATTTCTGAATTTCTGAATTTCTGAATTTCTGAATTTCTGAATTTCTGAATTTCTCGATTTCTCAATTTCTGAATTTCTGAATTTCTGAATTTCTGAATTTCTCGATTTCTCAATTTCTGAATTTCTGAATTTCTGAATTTCTCGATTTCTCAATTTCTGAATTTCTGAATTTCTGAATTTCTCGATTTCTCAATTTCTGAATTTCTGAATTTCTGAATTTCTGAATTTCTGATTTTGTGAATTTCTGAATTTCTGAATTTCTCGATTTCTGAATTTCTGAATTTCTGAATTTCTGAATTTCTGAATTTCTGAATTTCTGAATTTCTGAATTTCTGAATTTCTGAATTTCTGAATTTCTGAATTTCTGAATTTCTGAATTTCTGAATTTCTGAATTTCTGAATTTCTGAATTTCTGAATTTCTGAATTTCTGAATTTCTGAATTTCTGAATTTCTGAATTTCTGAATTTCTGAATTTCTGAATTTCTGAATTTCTGAATTTCTGAATTTCTGAATTTCTGAATTTCTGAATTTCTGAATTTCTGAATTTCTGAATTTCTGAATTTCTGAATTTCTGAATTTCTGAATTTCTGAATTTCTGAATTTCTGAATTTCTGAATTTCTGAATTTCTGAATTTCTGAGTTTCTGAATTTCTGAATTTCTGAATTTCTGAATTTCTGAATTTCTGAATTTCTGAATTTCTGAATTTCTGAATTTCTGAATTTCTGAATTTCTGAATTTCTGAATTTCTGAATTTCTGAATTTCTGAATTTCTGAATTTCTGAATTTCTGAATTTCTGAATTTCTCGATTTCTCAATTTCTGAATTTCTGAATTTCTGAATTTCTGAATTTCTCGATTTCTCAATTTCTGAATTTCTGAATTTCTGAATTTCTCGATTTCTGAATTTCTGAATTTCTGAATTTCTGAATTTCTCGATTTCTGAATTTCTGAATTTCTGAATTTCTGAATTTCTGAATTTCTGAATTTCTGAATTTCTGAATTTCTGAATTTCTGAATTTCTGAATTTCTGAATTTCTGAATTTCTGAATTTCTGAATTTCTGAATTTCTGAATTTCTGAATTTCTGAATTTCTGAATTTCTGAATTTCTGAATTTCTGAATTTCTGAATTTCTGAATTTCTGAATTTCTGAATTTCTGAATTTCTGAATTTCTGAATTTCTGAATTTCTGAATTTCTGAATTTCTGAATTTCTGAATTTCTGAATTTCTGAATTTCTGAATTTCTGAATTTCTGAATTTCTGAATTTCTGAATTTCTGAATTTCTGAATTTCTGAATTTCTGAATTTCTGAATTTCTGAATTTCTGAATTTCTGAATTTCTGAATTTCTGAATTTCTGAATTTCTGAATTTCTGAATTTCTGAATTTCTCGATTTCTCAATTTCTGAATTTCTGAATTTCTGAATTTCTGAATTTCTCGATTTCTCAATTTCTGAATTTCTGAATTTCTGAATTTCTCGATTTCTCAATTTCTGAATTTCTGAATTTCTGAATTTCTCGATTTCTCAATTTCTGAATTTCTGAATTTCTGAATTTCTGAATTTCTGAATTTCTGAATTTCTGAATTTCTGAATTTCTGAATTTCTGAATTTCTGAATTTCTCGATTTCTCAATTTCTGAATTTCTGAATTTCTGAATTTCTCGATTTCTCAATTTCTGAATTTCTGAATTTCTGAATTTCTGAATTTCTGATTTTCTGAATTTCTGAATTTCTGAATTTCTGAATTTCTGAATTTCTGAATTTCTGAATTTCTGAATTTCTGAATTTCTGAATTTCTGAATTTCTGAATTTCTGAATTTCTGAATTTCTGAATTTCTGAATTTCTGAATTTCTGAATTTCTGAATTTCTGAATTTCTGAATTTCTGAATTTCTGAATTTCTGAATTTCTGAATTTCTGAATTTCTGAATTTCTGAATTTCTGAATTTCTGAATTTCTGAATTTCTGAATTTCTGAATTTCTGAATTTCTGAATTTCTGAATTTCTGAATTTCTGAATTTCTGAATTTCTGAATTTCTGAATTTCTGAATTTCTGAATTTCTGAATTTCTGAATTTCTGAATTTCTGAATTTCTGAATTTCTGAATTTCTGAATTTCTGAATTTCTGAATTTCTGAATTTCTGAATTTCTGAATTTCTGAATTTCTGAATTTCTGAATTTCTGAATTTCTGAATTTCTGAATTTCTGAATTTCTGAATTTCTGAATTTCTGAATTTCTGAATTTCTGAATTTCTGAATTTCTGAATTTCTGAATTTCTGAATTTCTGAATTTCTGAATTTCTGAATTTCTCGATTTCTCAATTTCTCCATTTCCCAATTTCTCCATTTCCCAATTTCTCAATTCCAGAATCTTTGAATTTCTGAATTTCTCAATTTCCGAGTTCCAAAATTCCAGAACTTCAATTTTTTTTCTATTTTTCCGGAAAACTTGATTCTCAAAAGTTGCTATTTATCTTTTGATATTTCTGAAAGTTGCTCTAATTGCCACAAAATTATATGTTTCCAAATTCAAAGTTTCTTCTTCCAGATGGCTGCCACACCTCTCGAAGGCGAAGAACTTGAAAGTCAATTAAGAAGAAATCAACGGGAAAGAAATCGTCTTCACACTCTGAACTCAGCTTATCATGAGCTTAAAAAGTGAGTTTTCAGAGTAAACTTGAAATCCAAAAAATCGAGTAAAATTTGAAAAATGTTCATGGACGCATGGATACGGTAACAGTTTTCTTTTTTTTACTGCCCATCAACTTTGACCCAATTTTTCTCGGTTCCTGTGAAAGTTATCAAAAAGTTGTCAACTGATAAAATATTTATCATAATATTATCAACATTTTATCAGTTGACAGATTTTTGATATCTTTCAAAGGAGCCGAGATAATTGAGCTCAACTTCCTGCAAATCATTTATGATCAACTCTTTATTCACACATTTTTCATTCAAGTAAAAGTTCATGCTAGTAGTTCAAAATTCTGCTCTTGTCCACCAAATAATCTTGTTTCAAAGCCATAATCCGACTAGAACAACTTCTGGTTGTCCTCATTTTCTTTTCCGAAGCTACAGTACACTTTGATTCAGTTTTCTTTGATAGAAAATTTGCTCCTAATCGTGTGTGGCGCTTATCTGAAACAGGAAGAATGATTAATCGATATCAATCAGTAACTTACTTGTATCCATAGAATTCGAAATGTTAAAAATACTCCAGCGTTTTTTTGTTGGGAAAATTGAGAACCACCATTAACTGTCTGAAGCTCTTTAGCTGAATCATCGAGATTAGCTATGAAGTAGTCGATGTATTCCAAGATCCAGGTCCGGCCCTAACAGCTCCAGTTCCAATAGCTCCAGTTTCAACATCTCCCGTTCCAGGGCTCAGGGCTCAGCTCTCAGAGCTCCAGCTCCCAGAGCTCCAGCTCCCAGAGCTCTAGCTCCCAGGGCTCAAGCTCCTAGAGCTCAAGCTCCTAGAGCTCCAGCTCCTAGAGCTCCAGCTCCTAGAGCTCAAGCTCCCAGAGCTCAAGCTCTCAGAGCTTCGGCTCCCAGAGCTCAAGCTACCAGGGCTCGAGCTCGCAGAGCTTTAGCTCCCAGAGCTTCAGCTCCCAGAGCTTCAGCTCCCAGAGCCCAAGCTTCCAGAGCTGAAGCTCCCAGAGCGCAAGCTCCCAGAGCTCAAGCTCCCAGAGCTTCAGCTCCCAGAGCTCAGGCTCCCAGAGCTCAGGCTCCTAGAGCTTTAGCTCCTAGAGCCCAAGCTCCCAGAGCCCAAGCTCCCAGAGCTCCAGCTCCCAGAGCTCCAGCTCCCAGAGCTCCAGCTCCCAGAGCTCTAGCTCCTAGAGCTTCAGCTCCTAGAGCTTTAGCTCCCAGAGCTCTCCAGAAGAAACTGGAGAACTGACTTCTCACTGTTTCTCTCTTCCCTTATATACGAAAAATCCTGGGAGATTCTTATCTTTTTGCTCTATTTCTTCACTTTTAATTTTTAAAAATAATTGTATTCCGACGCGTGAATTTTTTTCTTACATTAAATATATTTTTTGATTTTTAAAAAAATGAGAAACAAATTTTGTTCGCCGTGTGCCCTGTATTATAATTGCATTCCCTCCCTGTTCTTAAATGTGCACAGTTGGTCTAGTGGTATACACTGTTGGCCATCAAGCCAAGAGTTTTTGGTTCAACCCCCGCCTGGGATTTTCCTTTTTTTTTGGTTTTTCGCTTTGACAAAAACAATTTTAAAGGCTTATACACACTTTTAGTCAACAATTTTGGAAAATTTAACTGTTTTTTTTTTGCAGAAAAATCCTCCATATGGTGCCAAAACCGACTCGTCGAGTGTCAAAAGTCAAAATTCTTCAATATGCAATTCAAAGAATCCGCGAACTTCAAGGAATGTTGCCAGCGGAAACCGATGAGGATCGAATGAGGAAAAAAGAGAAAGCCAAGAGAAGAAGAAAGAGAATTTTCGAGCAAAAATTCTTACCGTTGATTAAGGAACGAGAAAAAGAAGAGGGACAGAGAAAAGGTGAAAATTTGAATTTTTGAGATTATAAATTTGAAAATTCTGGAAGATCTGAAATTCCAGACAAAATTTTCCAATTTTCGGCTTTTTGCATTCAATAATGATGAATTTAGCGTCCAAAAATTCCATTTAAACCTTAAAATTCTGAACTTTATGCCTAATTTTTTGGTCCAAAAATCTCAAATTTCAATTTATTTCAGAACCAAATTTGAATAATTTGAATCACTGTCAATCGGTGATTGAAATTTTTGAAAATCCATTTCCATCAAAAGAAACCGAAAAAGAGGATGATCTGGAAATCATAATGGAGGATGTGGAGCCGAAAAATCAGCGAAAAATGAGCAATGAAGAAGATATGGAAGTGGCGAAGATCATGGGTAAGTGCGCTCTATTGAGAATTTTTGCGAAATTGAAAAAAATTCAAAAAACTCCGTGAAATTCAGAAATTTGGAAAATAAACGATTTGAAAATCTGATAATTTGAAAATTAGAGATTCAGAAATTCAGAAATTCAGAAATTCAGAAATTCAGAAGTTCAGAAATTCAGAAGTTCAGAAATTCAGAAATTCGGAAATTCAGAAATTCAGAAATTCAGAAATTCAGAAATTCAGAAATTCAGAAATTCAGAAATTCAGAAATTCAGAAATTCGGAAATTCAGAAATTCAGAAATTCAGAAATTCAGAAATTCAAAAATTCAGAAATCAAATATTAAAACTTTAAAAAAGTTTCGAAAAATTCGTTAAAATTAAAATCAGCTAATTTTGACATTTTCATTTCCAGAATACCTCCCAAATTTCACCCTTTGTCCATCATCGGATTCTTCAACCAATTATCAAAATGATCCATATTTCCAACCGACACCCCCAGAAGAAATGAGTCTGATGGAATCCAATGAATCCGATGAAAAACTATACAACTCGTCCAGTTTTTCCCATGATAATCTTCTTTTTTCCTATTAATTTTTGATTTTTCAAAATTTCGATTATTTTGAATTCTACCTCGAATTGCAATATTTTTATGTAAAGCTAAAATGTTTGGATAAAAGATAAATTTGGAGAAAAAATTCTAAAGTTGTGCCTGCAGGTTTGTCCATGGGGTAGAAGAGCTCCGGTCAAGCGGTTCAGTCCCAGACCAACAGGTACAGAGCAACAGTTAAAAGACAATCTTATGTCGTATCTTTGCTCCTGGAGGTTCCGGAGACTGTCCGTACCGACTGGCTTGTCAGTACATCTATCCTAGTGATGGGTTACTGTACAAGTTCTCTCGGACCGATACGCCAAAGTTCAAGGTGCTTTAGGAACAGCACCAGGAGACCATTCAGCAGCTTCATGTTCCGTAAAACCTGTATTAGAAGGGTCGGCCCTTCTATTGAAACTCTATTTTTTCCATGAAAATCTCGCTAAATTTTGGTGAAATTGACAGATTTTCATGAATTTTGAACGAAACTTCGTCGAATTTTTTGACACAAAATTTCGGAAACAACTGGCTGGAAAATAGAAGGGCCTCCTCTAATTGAAGGGCTCCTGTAATAGAAGGGCCCTCCGGAGGTACCTTGGAATAAGGAAGGGCCGGCCCTTCTATTGCAGGTTTTACCGGATTTGCAAAGTTTGAAACTTTCAAATACGAGATGCTCTGGAAACTGTCGGTACAGACTGGCTTGTCAAGAATAATAAGCTGAAAATGTGCCGTTAAAGTTAATCCAATTTTACCTTCAAATGAAAAAAGAGGGATATTATCTCCTGGGAAAAATATTGACCGCCAGGGTACGGTCAATAAAAACGGAGACGTCTTAATTTGATACATCATACCGGGAGAGATGATAATTAGTGAAAAGGTGAAGGAGGAAAAAGGGCGGGAACTCCCCTCAAAAACAATATTAGACTGTTTGGAGAAAGGAATTCCGGATTCCTATGTTTAGCTCATTCCTATTTCTTGTCCCCCTTTTTTTCTAGGCCACTTATTGATTTGCAACATTCTCATGCCCCCCATGCCGTCCTATCACCCTCCGTTCTATCGATTTAGTTTCCCAGGTGGGTCTAGGGTCTGGGGTAGTGTGAACACACCTGGTTTCTTTGAATATATCGACTTATTGATTTCTTAGGTCTCACTTTGACAATCTAGGTTCTTGTAACGTCATATTTTTACTCATTATTCACCACTTACTTTTACTCATTTCCCTCTCTCTTACTGTACCAATCAATAAGTTATACAAAAAACCTAGTTTTCAGTCGATTTTCGGCTACTTTTTACAATTTTTATATCTTTTGAAAAATTTGTTTGCAAATGGTTCATGTTTTCAATTCTAAAATAGACAAAATTTCCTACAATTCTGTCAAAAAATCACATTTCTAGCGTTTCTAGGAACCGAGATAGAGCCACTTCAAGTTTAGGAGGCTAGAGACGCAGACGACGAGACACGCTGCGTCTCTAACCTCGGAAACTTCAAATGACCGTATCTCGAGTTCTAGATGAGCTAGAAAGTTGGTTTTTGGACAGAATTGTAGGGTTCTGAATGGATTTTTATATTATCCATTGAAAATTTTCAAAATTTTGGAATTCAAGAATTCAAAAATCAATCGAATCTTGGTATCTTTTGATCTATCAATCTTTGGATTTTAATATAGACAAAATCCCCTGCAATTCTGTCTAAAAATCACATTTCTAGCGTTTCTAGAAACCGAGATAGAGCCGCTTAAAGTTCAGGAGGCTAGAGACGCAGACGACGAGACACGCTGCGTCTCTAACCTCGGAAACTTCAAGTGACCGTATCTCGAGTTCTAGATGGGCTAGGAAGTTGGTTTTTGGACAGAATTGTAGGGTTTGAAATAGGTTTTTGGATTATTTATGAAATTTTCAAAAAAAATTTCAAAACTTGACAGCCGAGCTCCAGAATTTGGAAAATGCTTAAAATCAACTACGTTTTTGTAAATCTTATTGAGTACTGTAGGTCTTCCTCGGTTTCTTCTCGCTTGTATTGTCCTCTCTTTTAATTTTTTGCGTTTCAGAATGTCAATGTTCCTCTCCGAACAAATGGTCTGCAGCTACGCCAGACTTCTGGCATCACCCGTAGAGGAAAACGTAAGTTAATAAGCTTTTAATACCGTAAAAAAAGTCCTCTAACGTTTGACTGAATTATCTCGATACCTGTTAAAGATATGAGGAAGTTGTCAATTGATAAATTGTTTATCATAATATCACAAACATTTTATCAGTTGACACATTCTTGATATCTCTAACAGGAACCGAGATAATTGAGCTCAAACTTGACTGTGTGGGGGGGGGGGGGCCTTCTATTACAAGTTTCACGAAAATTCCAAAAAAAATCATTTTGCAGAAACTCTTTGCGATGGAACAGATTCTCAATGCGCAGGTCACTTTGGACCTCCTCGAAAAATACAACATCCGAATGCTCATTGAGCAGCAGTACGATATCAGACACGAAATAGCTCGAAAGCTGTTGAAGAAAATTGGGGATCTTGAGGAGGAGTGGGAGAATGGCAATGGATACTGGACTGTGAGTTTTTTTACCGTACCAAATTATGTACCTTAATCTCTTGCTTGTACAAAGTTATAGCCAAAATTTGGTTTCATTCCACAAATATGTTCATAACTTCATAGAGAGACCATCAACAACTTTGAGCTTATGTAACTCGGACCCTGTAAAAGATATCAAAAAGTAATCAACAGATAAAATGTTTATCATAATATCACCGATATTTTATCTGTTGATCACTTTTTGATATCGTTCGCCAAAAATGAGATATAGGGGTTTGAAGTTGATAGTACTCTATTAGTGTGTTTACAGTATACCGAAGCCTATCTATGTTCTCTTTAAGCTCAATTATCTCGGTTCCTGTGAGAGATATCAAAAAGTGGTAAACTGATAAAATGTTTATCAAATGATCACCTACATTTTACCAGTTAATCACTTTCTGATATCTCTAATAGGAGCTGCGATATATAGGTTCAAAGTTGGCATTCCATTAGAGTATTTACGACTAGAATTTGAACTGAATTATTTCGGTTTGTTCAAAAGATACCAGAAACCTGTCAACTGATAAAATGTTGCTGATAATATTACCAACATTTTGTCAATTTATCACTTTTTTATATCTTTCACAGAAAATCAGATACCTATATGGGTTCAAAGTTGACGGTAGTCTATTAGAGTGTTTACGTTATACTGACCCCGTATGTTCTCTTTGAGCTCAATTATCTCGGTTCTTGTGAGAGATATCAAAAAGTGGTTAACTGATGAAATGTTTATCATAATATTACCAATATTTTATCAGTTGACAGATGTTTGATATCTCTTCTAGGATTCGAGATAATTGAGCTCAAAGTAAGCGGCAATCTATTAGTGTTTACGGTATACTGACCCCATTTGTCTTCTTTGAGCTCAATTATCTCGCTTCTTTTGCACGATATCAAAAAACTGTCAACTGATAAAATGTTAATCATGCTATCAGCAATATTTTATCAGTTGACAAAACTTCGATATCTCCACTAGGAATCGAGATAATTGAGCTCAAAGTTAGGGAGCCCTTCTATTAGAGTGTTTATACGCCCTCCTTGTTTCCAGCTAACCCCAGTGGCAATCAGAAGACGTAGAAGCCGTCCGACCGGGAAGTTCGTAGACGGAGTCGAGATTATGGAGGGTCCCACCCGCGATCTTCGCAAGCAGCTCAACTTGGTCAGCAAACAACACAATTAAGGGTCATTCGTCTTATCAATGTTATCAATATCTCCATCTAATCTTTGAGTATGATTTTTAATCATAATTAATGTTTCCAAATAAACTTTTCTTGAATCAAAATTGATTTTTTTTGGCTAATTTTTCAGAAATTTTCCTCGTTTCGCAGCTGGGCATTTCGCAACCGGACGTTCTATAACCGAACATTTTGCAACTGATAAGTTCTAAAACGTCCGTTTGCAAAATTACAAGTTCAAAATGTCCGGTTGCGAAGCGTCGTAGTTCTAAAACGTCCGGTTGCGAAGCGCCATAGTTCCAAAACCTCGTGGTTGCAAAGTGACCGGTTCTGAAACGTCTCGGTTGCGAAATGGTCAGTTCTAAAACGTCCCGGTTACGAAGCGCCAAAGTTTCAAAACGTCCGGTTGCCAAACGTCATAGTTCTAAAACGTCTCGGTTGCAAAATGACCCGTCCTAAGACGTCCGGTTGCGAAGCGTCATAGTTCCAAAACCTCGTGGTTGCAAAGTGACCAGTTCTGAAACGTCTCGGTTGCTAAGCGTCATAGTTCGAAAACGTCCGGTTGCGAAATGACCTTTTTTAAAGCGTCTCGGTTGCGAAGCGTCATAGTTCTGAAACTTCCGGTTGCAAAACGTCACGGTTCTAAAACGTCCGATTGCGAAACGTCATAGTTCTGAAACGTCTGGTTGCAAAATGACCAGTTCTAAAACGTCCGGTTGCTAAGCGTCATAGTTCCAAAATCTCGTGGTTGCAAAGTGATCAGTTCTGAAACGTCTCGGTTGCGAAGCGTCATAGTTCTGAAACGTCGCGGTTGCGAAAATGTCCGTGTTATCAGTTAATCATTTATCATTTAGCACAGAAAGAGAGGGAAAGAGAGTGAAAAGAAAAATAAATACCTAGAAAAAATTAAGAAATTTAAATTAAAATAAATTATCGATTTTTTTTGGAGGGGTTTCAATCACAAGGACAGGCCTAAAGGGGCCTAAAAAGGCCTAAAAAGGCCTAAAACACAGGCCTAAAATTGGGAGAAAAATTATGCAATAAAACGATCAGCAAAAAAAAGAGAGACTCGTAGAGAGAAATTTACAGCGAAAAAATAAAAAAAAATTCAAAAAAAAGTTTTTGGCGGGAAAAAAAGATTAGGCGGGAAATTTCAAAATTCCGAAAAATTCAAAAAAATTCAGATCACAGAAACGTCTCCATCCAGCTCGATTCTGGTGATGTTGTTGCCAGAATGCGTGATTCTCGACGTGGCCGTTGAGATGTGCGTTGTGGAGGCGTTGTCCTTCCATGAATCTTCTGAAAATAATTCAGAAGACGTTAGATTTCTGAAAATCAAAAGTTTTGGGAATATAGACAATATAGGTATCAAAATGACAGGAATTTTGAGGGAAATTCGGTTGACGTCGTCATTTTTCGAAAATTTGAGATTCAGAATTCAGAAGACGTCAAAAATCAAAGTTGTGGAATGTAGGCAATATGGGTATCAAAATGACGGGATTTTCATGGGAAATCTATCTAACGTCACCATTTTTCGGGGAAACTCCATATTCTGAATTCAGAAGACGTCAAAAAACTAACTTTTTCGAAATATGGTAATATAGGTATCAAAATGACGGAATTTTTATGGAAAATTTATCTAACGTCGTTAATTTTCGAAAAATTGAATTCTGAATTCAGAAGACGTCCAAAAACCAAAGACGTGCAATATAGGCAATGTGGGTATCAAAACGACGGGATTTTCATTTTAAACTTTTTTGACGTCGTCATTTTCCGAAAATTTTGATATTCTGAATCCAGAAGACGTCGAAATTCTGAATTCTCGATCTTTTGAGACATAGGCAATATGGGTATCAAAATGACGGGAATTTTTCGAAGACTTTATCTAACGTCGTAGTTTTCGAAAATTCTGAATTCAGAAGACGTCGAGTTTCTGAATATTCAATTTTTCGGAAACTAGGCAATATGGGTATCAAAATGACGGGAATTTTTTGGGGAATCTGTCTAACGTTGTCATTTTTTAAAAATTCTGAATCCAGAAGACGTCAAAAACCAAAATCCTTGAAACTAGGCAAAATGGGGATCAAAATGACCAAATTTTCTAGAGAATCTGTCTAAGTTTGCCGTTTTTTGAAATTCGAGGATTCTGAATCCTGAAGACGTCCTCACCTCTTCTATTCCCTTCAACCGGCGACGTCACATCGGGTTCCGAGTCACTGGCTCTGGAGAGCAGTACCATTTGTCCGTTTCGCTCGTCTCGGAGACGTTGAGTGGATGGGGTGCCTCCACGAGATGGATTCTGATGACTGTTGTGGTATCTGCAATTTTCAGAATTTTTTCTTGGGGTTACTGTAGTTTTGAAATTTATTTTTGGGTTACTGTAGTTTGGGGTGAAAATTAGGTTAGATAGGTCAGTTTTAGGGTTAGAAAAGCCGCAAAAACGAACAGAACCACTCAAATTAGTCAGAAAATAGGATTTTCAAGACAAAAAGCACACGTACCGATGGGTGGTGGAGGTGGTGGGTGTGGTGTCTCTCTTACTGGATCCAGTTGGTGGAAGGGCCGATCCATTCGATCCGTGAGGTGGTGGAGACATGTAGGCGTCAGCTGAGAGGGCCGGAGAGCTTGTGTTGGGCACTCGGCGGGTGGGAATCTGAAAAAATAACGTCGTTAGATAAATTTCCTTTGAAATTCCCGTCATTTTGATACCCATATTGCCTATGTTTCGAAAAATGAAAAATCAGACTTTCGACGTCTTCTAAACCCCAGAATCCGAAAATTTTCAAAAACAATGACGTCAAAAACATTCCTCATCAAATTCCCGTCATTTTGATACCCATATCGCCTATATTCCAAAAAATCGAAAATTCAGAATCCCCGACGTCTTCTAAAAACATTGCTCACCTCAAACGGAACCTCCCGTCCGTTGCCTAGAATCGAATCTTGACTCGCGTTGCCATTCCATTTGTGTTGTACTGGTGGCGGTCCTTTCGATGGTCCTCGTCCCGATTCTTTTCGTTTTGGGTGGGGTGAGCGGCCAGTGGCTGGAAAATACTGGATATTTGAATATTTGGACATCCGGACAATCAGACACACAAAAGGAAGAGGTAAAGGGAGAGGCTAAAGCTTCGGCCGGTCAAAAATCGGAGACCGCCGACAGCCGACCGACCGCCGATCTAGCTGACCGACCGTAGACCTAGCCAACCGACCGACAGCGTCCGCGATCGATCGGTTGGGTCGGTCGGCTAGAATAGGGGACATCAAGGCATCTTCTGGGGAGTTTGACACACCGACAGACAAAAAAATTTCGGCGGACCCAGCTGGCGGACCGCCAACCGATCTGACCGGGAGCCGACCGGGAACTAACTCAGCCGATCGACCTAGTAGACCGACTGCCGACATAGCTAACCGACCGACTAAGCCAATCGACCGGCCAGACTAGCCGTCCGACCTATCAGATCGATCGTCGACAGCCAGCCGACCGCCGATCGACCGCTGAACAAGCCGACCGCTGACCGACCGCTGACACAACGCCAACCTAGTTGACCGACTGCCGACCGCTGACCTAGCCAACCGACCGCCGACTTGCCGCCGACATAGCTGATTCAGCCGACAGACCGTCGATCTAGCCAACCGACCAAGCCGATCGACCGTCGGTCTGGATGACTGACTGTATACCTAGCCGACCGACCACCGATATATATGTCCGACCGCCAACCAACCGCCGATCTAGCCAACCTAGTCAGCCGGCCGCCAACCGATCTAGCCGGCCGACCGCCAATATAGCCTTCGGTCGGTGGTCAGCGGCCGACAAGATTGGTCGGCTGTCGGCTGGCGGTCGGTCGGCTTTGTCGGCGGTTAGACAACTTGGTCAGCGGTCGATCAGATTGGTCGGCTGTCGACCAGATTTCCCAACCGAATTGAAGCCCTGGACATCCGGACACACCGACAGACGGACATGAATCGAGTTAATTGGGTTAATTAGTGCTAATTAGTGTTAATCACATGCAACAAAGAAAAGGCAAAGCAAACAAAAAATTATTTATCATGCAGGAAAACAAAAAAAACCAAAAAAGGACACTAAAACGAAGAAGAAGAAGAAGAAGACGTGCTACAACAAGTAGTTTGAGAATCATCAGAATCAGAAGACGTCGTGACGACGCCCAACTGCTTCTGATAGATTTTCAGATAAATCTGATATTTCTCCTCATAGACATGCCGATTGAAGAACCTACAATTGGCGCGACTTCGACGCGACTGAATCTCGTGAATCTCCTCGCGAATCGACGCCATCGGCTTCTGAAGAATGGGGCCCAACGCCTTCGTGGGGACTTCTGCGAGGTCTTCTGGACGTGGTGGGGGTGGGACGTGCTGGCGATCGGATTTCAGTTTGGAGAGTGTCTCCCGAAGTGAGTACATGACCTCGTCGTCCGAATATCCGAAATCCTGAGCAATCTCGTTTTGAATGAACTCCATGAACGACTCCATTGAGTGCTTTCGAATTGATTCTGGAATCATTTTTTTAATAAAAAGTTTGCCCGAAAAATGACGACGTCAACCACGTTTGCCGTGAAATTCCTGTCATTTTGATACCCATATTGGCTATATTGCGGAAAATTTAAAATTCAGAAGACGTCAAGATTCAGAATTTCGTATTTTTCGAAAATGGGCAATATGGGTATCAAAAGAACAGAAATTCTACAAAAACCGTATTTGACGTCATCATTTTATAAAATGTTCGGATTGTGAATTCAGAAGACGTCGAAAAGTGAAAATTCAAGACAATAGGCAATATGCGATATCAAAATGACGGGAATTTCATGGCGAACTTATTTTACGTCGTCATTTTCGGATTCTGAATCCAGATGACGTCGAAAACAAAAAATTCTCGAAAATGGTCAATATGGGTATCAAAATGACGGGAATTTCGAAAAAAATTGAGCTAACGTCATGATTTTTCGAATTCTGAATTCAGAAGACGTCAAAAACCCTGAATTTTAGATTTTTCGGAAACATGGCAATATGGATATCAAAACGACGAGAATTTCATGACAAATCTAGGTGACGTCATGATTTAGCCGATTCAGAATCTCAGAAATCGAAAAATTTTGAAAATTGACGACGTCAACTGAATTTCCCATCGATTTCCCGTCATTTTGGTACCCATATTACCCATGTTTCGAAAAATTGGAAACTCTGAATCTCGACGTCTTCAGACTTCCAGAATCCCAAAATTTCAAAAATTGACGACGTTAGATGAATTTCTCGTCGAAACCCTGTTATTTTGATACCCATATCGCCCATGTTTCGAAAAATCGCAAATTCAGAAGACGTCCAAATTCTGAATTCTGGATTTTATGAAACATAGGCAATATGGGTATCAAAATGACGGGAATCTCATGGCAGATTTTTCTAACGTCGTCAATTTTCGCCGAAACTATATTGAAGGAAGTTACGCTTAGTTTTCAATTTTCCGAGAAAAAAAAAACAAAACTAACTCTCATGCATCTTCATAATATTATAAGCCATTGCCAACAAAATCGAGTCTCCTTACACCAGAAAAACGTCCCAAAGTCTCAATGCCAAAGAAAACGGTACACGATCCAAAAAGCATCCGAACCACCATTTCGTCAGGTAGATATACGGTATATCTTGCTTCTCCAAATACTTGTAGACCCTCGGTTTGTACTTTTTCAGTATCTTTTTGAAGTGCTCTTCGAATCGCTGCAATTTCGGGAATCCGGGAACAAAGAAGCCGTGCATCGTGTGTTTTGGGCTGACCATCAGTTGGTGGAGACACCAGAAGGCGTCCTCCTCATCTAGATACATCAGGAAGAGGGCGGCGATTTGGGACATTCCTTGACAGTATCCCACTTCTGTGTTGTACATTGAATACGCCGCCAGCACGTTCAGCAACGATTTTTGTCTGGAAATTTTGAATTTTGGGGTTTTAAAAACAGAATTTTGACGTCTTCTGAATTCAGAAATTTACAATTTCAATAAATAACGGCGTCAAATGAGTTCGTCATGAAATTCCCGTCATTTTGATACCCATATCGCCTATGTTTCGAAAAATCCAGAATTCAGAATCTTGACGTCTTCTGAATTTTCAATTTTTGGAACATGGACAATATGGGTATCAAAATGACGGAAATTTTATGTAAAATGACGGAAATTTCCCATAGCCCCCAGTCCATTCACCCTCCGTTCTATCGATTTAGTTCCCCAGGTGGGTCTGGGGTCTCGGGTAGTGTGAACACACCTGGTTTCCCTTGACTTATTCATATCGTCCGGCCTTGTGGACACATCGCTTTCTCTTCGACGTCTTCTACTAGATAGACATTGTTTTATTGATTTCTTAGGTTTTGTTTTAATGATCTTGTTTCTTGTAACGTCATATTTTTACTCATTTTACACTACCAAATCTCTCTTACAATACCTGTTAACAACGTATACAAAAACCTAGTTTTCAGTTGATTTTCGGTCACTTTAACAATTTTTGTAACCGTCGTCAATTTCTTTTGCAAAAGCTTTTCTATGATAAACTAGACATAATTGCCTATAATTCTGTCTAAAAATCACATTTCTAGCGCTTCTAGAAACCGAGATAGAGCATCTCCAAGTTCAGAAGGCTAGAGACGCAGACGACGAGACACACTGCGTCTCTAACCTCGGAAACTTCACATGACCGTATCTCGAGTTCTAGATGAGCTAGGAAGTTGGTTTTGGAACAGAATTGTAGGGTTTGAAATGGATTTTTTTTTGCATTCACAGAATGTTTCGATTTTAGATTATACATCGGAAATCTTTAAAATTTTGAAATTTTGGAATTCAAGAATCCAAAGATCAATGGATCTTGGGATCTTGGAATCTATCAATCCCTGGATCATGAAATCAACAAAATCTCCTACAATTTTGTCCAAAAATCACATTTCTAGCGCTTCTAGGAAGCGAGATAGAGTCGCTTTAAGTTTAGGAGGCTAGAGACGCAGACGACGAGACACGCTGCGTCTCTAACCTCGGAAACTTCAAATGACCGTATCTCAAGTTCTAGATGAGCTAAAAAGTTGGTTTTTGAACAGAATTGTAGTGTTCAAAATTGATTTTAAGATTATTCATTGAAAATTTTCAAAATTTTGGAATTCAAGAATCCAAAGATCAATGGATCTTGGGATCTTGGGATCTATCAATCTTTCGATTTTAAAATAAACAAAATTTCCTACAATTCTGTCTGAAAATCACATTTCTAGCTCTTCTAGAAACCGAGATAGAGCCACTTCAAGTTCAGGAGGCTAGAGACGCAGACGACGAGACACGCTGCGTCTCTAACCTCGGAAACTTCAAATGACCGTAACTCGAGTTCTAGATGAGCTAGGAACTTGGTTTTTGGACAGAATTGTAGGGTTTGCAATGGATTTTTAGAATTTTAATTGAAACGATTTTGTTTGGGAACTTGACTGCCAGGTTCCAGACTTTTGAAAACGCTTAAAATCAACTGAAAAATACGTTTTTGTATATCTTATGGAGTACTGTAGGTCTTTCTCAGTTTCTTCTCGCTTGTATTGTTCTCGGTTTAAGTTTTTTCGTTTTTTCAGAATGTCAATGTTCCTCTCCGAGCAAATGGTCTGCAGCTACGCCAGACTTCTGACATCACCCGTAGAGGAAAACGTAAGTCAATAAAAGGGCCCTTTAACTTTTGACTAAATTATCTCGATACCTGTCAAAGATATGAGAATAATATCACCAACATTTTCTCAGTTGACATATTTCTGATATCTTTCATAGGAACCGAGATAATTGAGCTCAAACTTGACTGTGTGGGGGGGGGGCCTTCTATTACAGGTTTTACCAAAATTCCAAAAAATCATTTTGCAGAAACTCTTCGCGATGGAACAAATTCTCGATGCGCAGGTCACTTTGGACCTCCTTGAAAAATACAATATCCGAATGCTCATTGAGCAGCAGTACGATATCAGGCACGAAGTAGCTCGAAAGCTGTTGAAGAAAATTGGGGATCTTGAGGAGGAGTGGGAGAATGGCAATGGATACTATACTGTGAGTTTTTTCTACCGTACCAAATTTCGTACCTTAATCTTTTGTTTGTGCAAAGTTATCGCCAAAATTTGGTTTCATTCCACAAATATGTTCATAACTTCTAAGAGAGAGCATCAAAAACTTTGAGCTTATGTAACTCGGTCCCTGTGAAAGATATCAAAAAGTTTTCAACTGATAAAATGTTTATCATAATATCAGCTACATTTTATCAGTTGACAAAATTTTGATATCTTTTTTAGGAATCGAGATAATTGAGCTCAAAGTAAACGACAGTCTATTAGAGTGTTTACGATATGCCGACCCCATATGTTCTCTTTGAGCTCAATTATCTCATTTTCTGTGAGAGATATCAAAAGTGGCCGACTGATAAAATGTTTATCATAATATCACTAATGTTTTGTCAATTGATTACTTTTTGATATCGTTCACAAAAAATGAGATATATAGGTTCAAAGTTGACGGAAGTCTATTAGAGTGTTTACGGTATACCGACCCTATATGTTTTCTTTGAGCTCAATTATCTCAGTTCCTGTGAGAGATATCAAAAAGTGGTTAACTGATAAAATGTTAACCACAATACTACCAATATTTTATTAGTTAAAATATTTTTGATATCTTTCATAAGAGCCGAGATATATGGGCTTAAAGTTAACGGTAGTCTATTAGAGTGTTTATGGTATACCGACCCCATATGTCTTCTTTGAGCTCAATTATCTCGGTTTTAGTGAAAGATATCAAAAAGTTGCCGACTAATAAAATGTTCAACATATTATCACACATATTTTATCAGTTGACAGATTTTTGATATCTTTTCTAGGAATCGAGATAATTGAGCTCAAAGTTGGCGGTTCATTTCTTTTCAATTACTCCTTATTTCCAGCTAACCCCACAGGCAGTCAGAAGACGTAGAAGCCGACCGACCGGGAAGTTTGTGGACGGAGTCGAGATTATGGAGGGCCCAACCCGCGATCTTCGCAAGCAGCTCAACTTGGTCAGCAAACCACACAATTAATGTTCATTCGTCTTATCAATGTTATCAATATCTCCATCTAATTTCTGAGTATGATCCTTTGCCGTAATTAATGTTTCAAATAAATTCTTCTTGAATCAAAATTGATTTTTTTTGGTTTTTTTTCAGAATTTTTCCTCGTTTCGCAGCTGGACATTTCGCAACTGCTCAGTTCTAAAACGTCTCGGTTGCGGAATGACCAGTTCTGAAACGTCCGGTTGCGGAGCGTCACAGTTCCAAAACCCCCTTGGTTGCGAAATGACCAGTTCTGAAACGTCTGGTTGCGAAATTACAAGTTCAAATAGTCCGGTTGCGAAACGTTGTAGTTCTAAAACCCGGTTGCGAAACGTCACGGTTCTAAAACGTCTCGGTTGCGGAGCGTTATAGTTCTAAGACGTCTCGGTTGCAAAGCGTCACTTTTCTAAAACGTCTCGGTTGCCAAATGGCCAGTTCGAAAACGTCTCGGTTGCGAAAAGGTATGTTTTATCAGTTAATCATTTTATCACTTAGCACAGAAAGAGAGAGAAAGAGAGGGAAAAGAAAAATAAACACCTAGAAAAAATTAAGAATTTTAAATTAAAATAAATTATCGATTTTTTGTGGAGGGTTTCAATCACAAGGACAGGCCTAAAAAGGCCTTAAAATGGCCTAAAGAGGCCTTAAACACAGGCCTAAAATTGGTGGGAAAAATTATGCAATAAAACGATTTTTCAGCGAAAAAAAGAGAGACTCGTAGAGAGAAATTTACAGCGAAAAATTCAAAAAAAATTTCAAAAAAATAGTTTTGGCGGGAAAAAAAGATTAGGCGGGAAATTTGAAAATTTGAAATTAGATCACAGAAACGTCTCCGTCCAGCTCGATTCTGGTGATGTTGTTGCCAGAATGCGTGATTCTCGACGTGGCCGTTGAGATGTGCGTTGTGGAGGCGTTGTCCTTCCATGAATCTTCTGAAAATAATATTCAGAAGACGTTAGAATTCTGAAAATTGAAATTTTTCGAAATGTAGGCATTGTGGGTATCAAAATGACGGAAATTTCATAACAAACTTTTTTGACTTCGTTATTTTTGGATTCTGAATCCAGAAGACGTCAAAAAGCCACACTATTCGAAAATGAGCAATATGGGTATCAAAATGACCAGAACTTCATGAAAAACCTATCTAACGTCGTCATTTTTCGAAAATTTTGAATTCTGAATTCAGAAGACGTCAAAAAACCAAATTTCTCGAAAATGGGCAATATGGGTATCAAAATGACCAGAATTTCAAAAGAAATCTTTTTGACGTCGTCATTTTCAAAAATTCTGAATTCAGAAGACGTCAAAAAACCAAAATAGTGCAATATAGGCAATATGGGTATCAAGATGACGGGAATTTCGTGGGAAATCTATCTAACGTCGTCATTTTCCAAAACCTTCGGATTCTGAATCCAGAAGACGTCAAAAAACTAACTTTCTTGAAATGGGGTGATATGGGTATCAAAATGACGGGAATTTCATGAGGAATCTAGCTAACGTCGTCTTTTTCGGAAATTCTGAATCCAGAAGACGTCAAAAATCAAAATCCTGGAAAATAGGCAATATGGGTATCAAAATGACTGAAATTTTCTAGGGAACCTATCTAACGTCGCCAGTTTCAATAATTCTGAATCCAGAAGACGTCGAAAAATCGAAATTTTTGGTAAAAGGCATTATGGGTATCAAAATGACGGGAATTTTTTGGGAAATCTATCTAACATTGTCATTTTCGGACATTCGAAATTCTGGATTCCTCACCTCTCCTATTCCCTTCAACCGGCGACGTCACATCGGGTTCCGAATCGCTGGCTCTGGAGAGCAGGACCATTTGTCCGTTTCGCTCGTCTCGGAGGCGTTGAGTGGATGGGGTGCCTCCACGAGATGGATTCTGATGACTGTTGTGGTATCTGCAATTTTCAGACAATTTTCTTTCTGGGTTACTGTAGTTCAGTATTTTTTGCCGAGTTTTGGGTGAGAATTTGGTTAAAAAGGTCAGTTTTGAGGTTAGAAAAGCTGCAAAAACGAACAGAACCACTCAAATTAGCCAGAAAATTAGGATTTTCAAAAAAAATTCAGGACAAAAGCACACGTACCGATGGGTGGTGGAGGTGTTGGGTGTGGTGTCTCTCTTACTGGATCCAGTTGGTGGGAGGGCTGATCCATTTGATCCGTGAGGCGGTGGAGACATGTAGGCGTCAGCTGAGAGAGCCGGAGAGCTGGTGTTGGGCACTCGACGGGTGGGAATCTGAAAAAATGACGTCGTTAGATGAATTTCCTGTGAAATTCCGGTCATTTTGATACCCATATTGGGTATCTTGGACGATTTTGATTTTTGACGTCTTCTGAACTCCAGAATCCGTAAATTTTCAAAAATGACGACGTCAAAAATATTCCCCATGAAATTCCCGTCATTTTAATACCCATAATACCTATATTCCGCAACATCGAAAATTCAGAATCCCCGACGTCTTCCAAAAAGATTGCTCACCTCAAACGGAACCTCCCGTCCGTTGCCCAGAATCGAGTCCTGACTCGCATTGCCATTCCATTTGTGTTGTACTGGTGGCGGTCCTTTCGATGGTCCTCGTCCCGATTCTTTTCGTTTCGGATGGGGAGAGCGGCCAGTGGCTGGAATAAATTCTGGATTTTTGAATTTTAAAGTTTTGTGGACATCCGGGACAAACAGACACACAGAGAGAGGAGAGGGAGAGCTTAAAGCTTCGGTCGGTCGAAAACCATCGACCGCCGACCTATTTGAGCGACATCCGGTCGACCGCCAGCCCGCCAACCTGACCAAGAAGCCGACCGCCGATCCCGCCGACCAAGAAGCCGACCGCCGATCGACTGCTGACCTAGCCTATCGCCCGCCGACCGACATAGCCGATCTAGCCGATTCAGCCGACAGACCGTCGATCTAGCCAACCGGCTGTGCTGACCGACCGTCGATCTAGCCGACCAACCGCTGGCAGACCGCCGACCAGGCCTATCGACCGCCGATCGACCGTGGACCGTAGTCAACTGACCGCCGATATAGTCCGCCGACCGCCGACCCAGCCGACCGACCCTCGACTCCTGGCTGATCGCCGGCCGATCGACCGCGGACCAAGTTAGCCGATCTACCGCCGATATATCTGCCCGACCGCCAACCAACCGCCGATCTAGCAGACAGACTGTCGACCTAACCGACCGATCTTATTAACCAAGCCGATCGACCGTTTACTGCCCGACCGGAAGAGCGCCGACCGACAGCCGACTTAGTCGACCTAGCCGATCGAACAAGTTAGCCGACCTACCGCCGATATATCTGCCTGACCGCCAACTAACCGCCGATCTAGCCGACAGACTGTCGACCTAACCGACCGACCGCGGACCTAGTCGATTGACCGCTGACCGACAGCCGACATAGTCGGCCGACCGCCGACCAAGCTGACCGACCGGCGAAATAACCGACCGACTGTCGACCTAGCCGACTGACCGCAAACTAAGTCGATCGACAGGTCAGATTGGTCGGCGGTCTGTAGGCTAGGTCGGCGGTCGGCTGGCGGTCGGTCGGCTTGGTCGGCGGTCGGTCAGATTGGTCGGCGGCCGGTCGAGTAACACCAACAGGGAGAAATCGGAAATTTTTCTGGACATCCGGACACACCGACAGACGGACAGCCCAATTAAAAGGGGTTAATTGGGTTAATTGGTGTTAATCACATGCAACAAAAAATCAAAGCAAACAAAAAATTATTTATCATGCAGGAAAACACAAAAAACCAAAAAAGGACACTAAAACGAAGAAGAAGAAGAAGACGTGCTACAACAAGTAGTTTGAGAATCATCAGAAGAATCAGAAGACGTCGTGACGACGCCCAACTGCTTCTGATACATTTTCAGATAAATCTGATACTTTTCCTCATAAACATGCCGATTGAAGAACCTACAATTGGCGCGACTTCGACGCGACTGTATCTCGTGAATCTCCTCTCGAATCGACGCCATCGGCTTCTGAAGGATGGGGCCTAACGCCTTCGTCGGGACTTCTGAGAGGTCTTCTGGACGTGGTGGGGGTGGGACGTGCTGGCGATCGGATTTGAGTTTGGAGAGTGTCTCGCGGAGTGAGTACATCACCTCGTCGTCCGAATATCCGAAGTCCTGAGCAATCTCGTTTTGAATGAACTCCATGAACGATTCCATCGAGTGTTTTCGAATCGATTCTGGAATCATTTTCCAATAAAAAGTTTGCTTCAATAATGGCGACGTCAATCAAGTTTGCCATGAAATTCCCGTCATTTTGATACCCATATTGCCTATGTTTCGAAAAAATGAAAATTCAGAAGACGTCGGGATTCCGAATTTTTCAAAATTTTCGAAATATAGGCAATATGGGTATCAAAATGACGGAAATTTCATAACGAACTTTTTTGACGTCGTCATTTTCGGATTCTGAATTCAGAAGACGTCAAGAAATGAAACTGCTCGAATACAGCCAATATGGATATCAAAATGACGGAAATTTCATGACAAACTCATTTGACGTCGTCATTTCTGGATTCTGAAATCAGAAGACGTCAAAAACTCAAATCATCGAAATTAGGCAATATGGATATCAAAATGACAGGAATTTCATGGAAAACTTTTTTACGTTGTCATTTACGGATTCTGGGATTCAGAAGACGTCAAGATTCTGAATTCTGGATGTTTCGGAACATAGGCAATATGTGTATCAAAATGACGGGAATTTTGTGAAAAATCTATTTGACGTCGTCATTTTCAAAAAATTGTGAATTCTGAATTCCGAAGGCGTCAAAAAATGAAACTGCTCGAATATGGGCAATATGGATATCAAAATGACAGGAATTTCATGAAAAACTTTTTTTACGTCGTCATTTCCGGATTCTGGGATTCAGAAGACGTCAAAAACCGTGAATTTTCGATTTTTCGGAAACTAGGCAATATGGGTATCAAAACGACGAGAATTTCATGACAAATTTAGGTGACGTCATGATTTTACGAATTCAGAATCCCAGAAATCGAAAATTCTGAAAAATTACGACGTCAGAAGGATTTTTCATAGAATTCCCGTAATTTTGATACCCATATTGCCTAAATTTCGAAAAATCGAAAATTCTGAATCTCGACGTCTTTTGATTTCCAGAATCCCAAAATTTTGAAAATTGACGACGTCAGATGGATTCCTTATCGAATTCCCGTCATTTTGATACCCATATTGCCTATGTTTCGAGAAATCGAAAATTCAGAAGTCGTCAAAATTCTGAATTCTGGATTTTCTCAAACATGGGCAATATGGGTATCAAAATGACGGGAATTTCATGAGAAATCTAGCTAACGTCGCCAATTTTCTCCCAAACTATATTGAAGGAAGTTATGATCAATTTTCAATTTTCTAAAAAAATCCAAACGAACTCTCATGCATCTTCATAATATTATAAGCCATGGCCAACAAAATCGCGTCTCCTTCGACCAGAAAAACGTCCCAGAGTCTCAATGCCAACGAAAACGGTACACGATCCAAAAAGCATCCGAACCACCATTTCGTCAGGTAGATATACGGTATATCTTGCTTCTCCAAATACTTGAAAACCCTCGGTTTGTACTTTTTCAGTATCTTTTTGAAGTGCTCTTCGAATCTCTGCAATTTCGGGAATCCGGGAACAAAGAAGCCGTGCATCGTGTGTTTTGGGCTGACCATCAGTTGGTGGAGACACCAGAAGGCGTCCTCCTCGTCCAGATACATTAGGAAGAGGGCGGCGATTTGGGACATCCCTTGACAGTATCCCACTTCTGTGTTGTACATTGAATACGCCGCCAGCACGTTCAGCAGCGATTTTTGTCTGGAAAATTTGGAATTTGGGTTGCTAAAATTGAGAATGTTGACGTCATCTGAATTCAGAATTATAAAATTTTTAGAAATGACGACGTCAAATAAGTTTGCCATAAAATTCCAGTCATTTTGATACCCATATTGCCTATGTTTTGAAAAATCGAAATTTCATCCGACGTCTTCATTTTCCAAAATTTCGGGATTCTAGAATCCAGAAGACGCCAAAATAACAAATGTTTCAAATATGGGCAATATGGGTATCAAAATGATGGGAATATTTCCGAAAACGTAGTCAACGTCGTCATTTTCGAAATTTTCGGATTCTGAATTCAGATGACGTCAAAAATGTGATATTCGAATTTTTTGGAACATAGGCGATATGGGTATCAAAATGACGGAAATCTCATGATATGCTGATTTGACGTCGTCATTTTTGAGGATTCGCAAATTCTGATGTTCTGGAATCGAAAATGATGACGTTAGACGGATTTTTCATGAAATTTTGGTCCATTTGATACCAGAATTGCTTATATACCACGATTTTGATTTTTTGACGTCTTCTGACTTCCCAGAATCACAAAAATTACAAAAAATGACGACGTTAACTAAATTATTTGCAAAAATCGCGTCATTTTGATACCAATATCGCCTATTTTCCAAAAAAGTCAGGAATTCAGAATTTCGACGTCTTCTGAATTCTAGAATTCAAAAGTTTCGAAAAACGACGACGTCAAATAAGTTTCCCATAAAATTCCCGTCATTTTGATACCCACATCGCCTATGTTTCAAAAAATCAAAAATTCAGAAGACGTCGTGAATTCTGCATTCCCAATTTTTCGAAACATAGGCAATATGGGTATCAAAATGACGGGAATTCCACGAGAAATTCATCTAACGTCGTCAGTTTTTGCAATTTCTCCATTTTAAAGACAAATAAAGCATAACTCACTTCACATCATATCTCTTCCTAAACGCCAAATGATCCCTATACGTCCGATTGATGTCCAAATCAATCTGTTTGATGTCTTTCGACACTAATCGTGCTCTCAGGAGCAGTTCCGCATACATATCTCGTCTCTCATGCTTCATCCGCTCGGCTCCAAGTAGGCGTGGCCAAATCACAATCCGGAGTTTCTCAGGGATTCCCTTCCAAATCCGATCCTCCATTTTCTTCGATGGTCCTCCAGATTTCCAGATTTCTATCATTTTTAGCCATTTCTTCTCTCGACTCAGTTCCTTGATTATTCGCCGTTTTTGAAGATCCGTTCGCTCGTCCGTTTTCTCGCCTTTTTTGCTGAAAAATGAGATATAAGTTGGTGGCCTAGAAAACCCAACTTGCGAAAGTTAGGCCACCTTTTTTTTCCTGAAAATTTTCAGATATTTCGCTGTCTGTCTGTGTGTCTGTGTGTCCTTAAATTAAGATTGTTAGGGGTGCCGGTCTATTAGAGGATCTACGCTCATCTGTCTTTCCCTAATCATAAAACTTGGTGGACTAGAAAACTCAAAAGTTAGGCCACCATGTTAAAATGGCCTAGAAATCACATCAGAGTCATGTTAAGCCATTTCTAGGTCATTGACCATGGTGGCCTAACTTTTCTCAAGTTGTGTTTTCTAGGCCATCATGTAAAAATTGCCTAAAAATGGCCCAATATTCACCTGGCGCGTTTTCTAGGCCATTTATTATGGTGGCCTAGAAAACTCAAAAGTTCGGCCACCATGTCATAATGGCCTAGAAATAACATCAGACGCATGGAAGCCTACTTTTAGGTCATTTACCATGGTGGCAGAACTTTCCCAAGTTGAGTTTTCTAGGCCACCGTGTTGAAATAACCTAGAAACCACACCAGGTGAATATTAGGCTTATTCTAGGCCATGCACCTTGATGGCCTAGGAAACTCCACTTGCAAAAACTAGGCCACCCTTTCAAAAACTCACTGAACAAATCCGAATCGATCCAAATTGGTGTAAACCTCAAAGTCTGGATTCTCCCACGCGTCAACGTCGGCCGCATCTGGTCCCTTCTCGTATCGATTGATAATCGAATCCCTCTCCAGAAGTTCCAGGTATTCTGGATCGTCTTCGTCGCTCGATGAACCCGCGTCTTCAGCTGCAAAAAATGGGAAAATTGGGACTTTGAAATTTGGAATTTTATTGGTTTTTTTTGAGCCTAGAAATGCTTCCTTCCAGTATTTTAACGACGTCTTCTGACTTCCAGAATCCCAAAATTTCAAAAATTGGCGACGTCAAATAAATTCCTTATGAAATTCCTGTCATTTTGATACCCATATCGGTTATGTTTCAAAAAACCGAAAATTCAGAAATTTGACGTCTTCTGACCTCAGAATCTTGAAATTTCGAAATTGACGACGTCAAATGAGTTTGTTTTGAAATTCCCGTCATTTTGATACCCATATTGCCTATATTTCGCAAAATCGAAAATTCAGAATCCCAACGTCCTCTGAATTACCAATTTTTCGAAACATAGGCAATATGGGTATCAAAATGACGGGATTTTCATGAGGAATCTTTCTAACGTCGTCAATTTTTGCCTAGAAGGGCCTAGAAACCACTTTCGGTGAATAAAACGTTTGTGACCTAGAAAACCCAAGTTAGGCCACTATGGACCACTAGGACCTACAATCATTATTATTACACCCTTTGAGGCCATGCACCAGACTATAATGCTGGAATTCCTCATCATCCGGTTCTGTCATGAGCAATTTCGATATTCGATGCTCCGCCTTCTTCAGCGGCTCCGAGAGCCGTTGAGCCAACTGATTCTTGACCCGTAACGAAGCGGTTCTGATAATAGGACTGATATCAATGAAGCTAGGCGTTGGAGATGCTCCTCGGGAGCTTCCGGGCGTCCCATTTTCCTCCTTCTTCGTTGTTTTCGCTGTGGGAGGTCTTCGAAGGGATTGGGACCGCCCGAATCGCGAGATTACTGTATTCAGAGTGGTGCTCTGTGAGCCAGAGGGGTCACCAATGGCACAATCCATTTGAATTTCGCGGACTTTTCTTACAGATCCGTTTCTTTTGCAGGTCTTGGCTCCAGAATCCTCGTCATCCGTATCCGTGGCGTCCAAGGATATCACAGGGACCTTCATCATTTTGTTTGGCAGTTACAGTACCCAAGGTTACTGTAGAAAAACTCAGATTACTGTAGATAATTTCAGAGTGATAAGGACCAGAGTGATAAGGATCACAAAAACGACAGTTACAGTACCCAGAAAATTAAGAACGTCTCAATGTCTTCTGAACTCCAGAATATCGAAAATTTCGAAAATTGACGACGTCAAAAAAATTTCCCATGAAATTTCCGTCATTTTGATACCCATATCGCCCATATTTCCAAAAATCGAAAATTCAGAATTCCGACGTCTTCTGAATTTTCAATTGTTCGAATCATAGGCAATATGGGTATCAAAATGACGGGAATTTCATGGGAAATTTTTTGAACGTCGTCAATTTTGTCCTAGAACGACCTAAAAAGGAATCAGATTACTGTAGAGAATGGGAAGCTTCCGGAACAATCGAAAAAAAGGCCGGATTTTCAGGAAAGAAAAACAAAAATAGTGTTTTTTTTTCAGAAAAATGGAAAAAACGTCGGTCCACAACAAAAAGAGACCTAGTTACATATTAAATGGTTTCCCCGAGAGCTCTATTTGAATGGAGGAGGAGGAGTCCGTGTTTAAAATTTCCAACAAAACAGGAAGAGGAAAAACATGAAAAGGGGCCGGGGAGTGAGCAAAAAAGAGCATGAATTGGGACTGAAAAAGGCGTGGCAAAAAAATCTAGAAAAACTGCTAAAAATGTAGCCAGGAAACTGAAAATTTCAGAATTTCAAAAAGTACAGTAATCCTAAATTTAGAATCTCGACGTCTTCAGAATCGGATTTTTGAAAAATAATGACGTTAGGTGGATTCCCAATGAAAATCCCGTCATTTTGATACCCATATTGCCTATGTTTCAGAAAATCGCGAATTCAGAATCTCCACGTCTTCTGAATTTTCCATTTTCTGAAACATAGGCGATATGGGTATCAAAATGACGGGAATTTCATGGGAAGCTCATTTAACGATGTCAATTTTTGCTTACAGTGACCTAGAAAGCACTCTATGGAAATTATCAAATGTCAATGTTTCAACAAGTACAGTAACCCTCGAAATGATATATTTTCAAAGTTCCACAAAAGTACAGTAATCCTTAAAACCTTCAAATGAGCAATGTTAGGTTGAAAATTCGAAAATCAAAAACTGCAAAAAAAAAGAAACTACAAACTACAAAATCTTCTATAATCTCTTCTATTCAGAAAAAATGTATGAATAGCTGAAAATTTCTTCGAGAATTTCAGATTATTTGTATAAAAATTGAAATTTCTTTCGGATTTTTTTTCCGTATAGAAAAAAAAGAAATGTGTGAAAAAAAAGAGACACATGTATTAGATTAGAGATTTCCGGATATATATGTAGTTCCCACGGATATGAATCATGAAGAGTACATAGGATTGGAGAAATGGAGAAAAATAAGGAAGTTGAATTTTCGGGAAATTCGGAAAGATTCAGAATTTCAAAATTGGAGAGCCAGTTCTATCTATCTAACGCCTTCTGAATCCAGACGGAGCTTCAGAATCCAGTTTTTTCCCAGAATTCTAGTATTTTGGCTCGAAAAATGATCCCAATAACACCTGGGGTCCCTAGAAAAAGCTCTCTCGAAAATTGGGGAATCTACCTACATAAATAAATAAATAAGTGGATTCAGAAGGACCAATCGTCTCTAGGTGTCTCCAGAAGACGTCACGCAGTGTTCAGAAGGCGTCAAGTAGAGAAAACAAAATGGGACCACCTGACGCCTAACGTTTTCGATTCATCAAATAAATAAATTCATTTTCATCCATCAAAAAAGTGGCGCTTATTTTTCCGGGGAAGAAAACATCAGGAAAATAAAATTCGGAGAAGAAAAAGAAGGAGGGAAATTAATTATTTTTTCGCCGAAAAAAAAGTGAGAGGTGTGTGATGGCTTCTTCTTCTTTTCCTAGGGCTCACGGAGCACCAAACACATATTCTGACGGGGGGAGGAATATGGAAAAGGAGAAGAAGAAGAAGAAAAAGAAGAAAAAAGGGAAAAAAGAGACTTCTAATAAATAAAGTTATGGGAAAAAGAAAGAAATATATACATATGAAGGAGAAATAGAAGAAAAAAAAGAATAGAGGAGCTGAAAAAATGTCTGAAAATGGAGAAGAGTGAACATCTGGAAGAAAATGAGCCGAGTCGAAAAAAGGGGCGGAGCTTAGAGGAGCCGGAGGTACAAAATTTGTACCCAGTGCGGCTCGAATTTGGGAAATCGTAGAATATAGGTATCCCTAATGTGTGAGATCAAAGAATAGGGAAAACGAAAACTACAGTAACCCATCTCGTCAATCAGAGCTATTGTGATTTCTGGATTCTCAGATAAAAAACTAATAAACTACCATGACTCACTAAATCTACAGTAACCTTCGTTATGTGCCTCAATTACTGTAGATTCGGTGACCTACGATAGCTTTATCTGAGAACCTAGAAACTGTTTTTTTTTGGGATTACCGTAGTTCAGGTTACAGCTACCGTAATCCACTCAAAATTATCCTTTTTGAGTGCTCCAAAGAGCACAGAAAAGGCAAAATGAGCCATGTTCTCTAAACGAAAAAAGAACCCAGAGCCCGGGAACCGAAGAAAAAAGAAGCAGAATGAGAGAGACCTCCGGAAAATTTAATTAAAACACGAAGGGGCCAACCGACGGCGAGTCATCGGGAGGCTGCTCCAAAAGTTCTCGTGCTCAGAAACATATGGGAGAGGAGAGAAGGGGATACTTTTATGAGGGGTCATCTAGCAAACGAAAAAGCCGATCATAAAACTGAAATTCCGTATAATGAAAATTTTTGAATTCTTCCGAAGGACCTTCTAGACCCTTCTGAAGCATTCTAGAGTCTTCTAGAAGAGCTTTGAAACATCATAGGGAATTTTCAGAGTCCGTGGACGTTCTAGAGTCTTCAGGAGCCTTCTGGAGCATTCTGTAACCTTCCAGAAGGCGTCAGCAGCTGTCTGGAGCTTTCTGAAAAGCTTAGGATGTTCCAGAGCATTTCAGAGTCCTTTATACCGACATAGGGGCGGGGCTTGCGATGTCAGTACTTTATGAATTGACCGAATTAGAGAGAAATAGAAATGTCATATCTGTTGCTATACGAATTTTTTGATTTTGACGAAAATCGAGAAAGCAATAGCAAAGTAAAACGCTAGCAAAATTTGAAAGGTATTCCATGTGACAATTTGGCTCATTTAGTCCTTTCTAGGCCTATCTAGACAGTCTAACCAAGCCAAGCCAAGCCAAGCCAAGCCAAGCCAAGCCAAGCCAAGCCAAGCCAAGCCAAGCCAAGCCAAGCCAAGCCAAGCCAAGCCAAGCCAAGCCAAGCCAAGCCAAGCCAAGCCAAGCCAAGCCAAGCTAAGCTAAGCTGCCAAGCTGCTGCTAAGCCAAGCCAAGCCAAGCTGCTAAGCCAAGCTGCTAAGCCAAGCCAAGCCAAGCCAAGCCAAGTCAAGCCAAGCCAAGCCAAGCCAAGCCAAGCCAAGCCAAGCCAAGCCAAGTCAAGCCAAGCCAAGCCAAGCCAAGCCAAGCCAAGTACAAGCTCATTGAGCTCCTCTTGGCCTATTTTAGGCTCCTCTAGGCTAAAATTCAAGTCTCGTGACCCCAAAAATGCATCTAAAATAGCCAAAACTTCACATTTCCGATTCTAATTTTGCCCTTGTTTTTTTTGGCTTATTTTTATTGTCTCTTTTTAGTGTGTACTCACAATTTTTGAGCCATTCCTATTCATTTGTCATTCACTCTCAAGTTAGACAGAAGAAAAATAAGAGGAATTGGGTTACATAGTCTCACACGTACATATGAATGCTCGAAAATGAGCACATTCTAGGTGATTTTTAGAGAGGGAAAACAGGGAATCAGGTGCTCCAGAACTTGGAAAAACGACGGACCTAGAACAAACAGGTTAATTTTGACGTATTCTGAGCCAAATTTGGACGATTTACAGCCAATTTTGAGCTATTTTCAGCCATTTTCAACTATTTTAACCAATTTTTGGTCATTTTCTGTCAGTTTCAAGTCACCATAGCAACCAATATGTCTTCGTTTTTTCTCAATTTTCGGCTCTTCCGGAAAACGGAGAAAACGGGACTAATGGATGTATCGCATGTTGATTGACACATTCTGGTTGCGATATACCTCATCAATTTTTGACATCATCTGAACTCAGAATTCAATAATTCGGAGCAAAAATGCAAACATCAAAGTTTCATTATCTATAGTTCTTTGCAAATTTTCAAAATTGAAAAAATTGAAATACTGCAAAGCCTGTATTAGAAGGGCCCTTCTATTGTTCCCAGGTACCTCCGGTGGGCCCTTCTAATACAGGTTTTACGGTTCTAAGAACTCAAAATACTAGCTGGACGCTCTAAAAGTCATTTGAAAATCTTCAAAAAACTCCTAAAAGTACAAAAAAAATGCTCCAAATTCTCTCAAAATTCCAAGAAATTGCTGAAAAAATTGGAATTTTTTCAGAAAAAGACACAAGACACCTCATCAGTCACTAATCCCCAATTTTCCCTTGTTTCCTGTTTTTCCAGAAATTTCTAAGAAAAATTATTTTTGTTTCCGGGAAAATTATACATATACGAAAAACGGGAAGAAAAAAAACAAGGGGAGGATTTTAATGAGATCCAGGACCAGGACTATAATTATGACTACTAGATAGGAGCAGAGAAGAAAGGGGTGTCCATGTCTAAAATTAACTAAAAATCGTAGAAAAATTGGTCAAAAATAGCGGGAAATGGACCAAATATAACCGGAAATAACTGAAAATCAGCCAGAAATGGTAAAGCTGTTAGAATGAGGCTTACAAACCTTTAAATGACTTCAAAATAACTTAAAAAGCAGTTAACATAGGCGAGGTATGGTCCAAGAGTAGTCCAAAACGACTAAAATGGTCAAAAAAATGCACTAAAACTGAACCTTTAAATCTGAAAAATCACTTAAAATCCATTAAAATCATGGAAATCTGTGTGTCCAGATGTCCAGATGTCCGCATTTCTCCGTCAATTTGACTCATTTCTGAGCCGCTCAATGACCAATCCGTCAAAAAAAGAGACAAAAAGGAAAGAAACGGAAACCCCTCTATATATGAAAACGAATTGTTTCCGGAGCAGGAAGAGCAGGAAAACAGAGAGACTACTCATGAGGACAGCTCCGGGGGTATAATAAAAAAAATTATCCTAAAAGAGACAAAAAAAGAATACAATTTTTGGAGGAGTACAGGAAAGAAAGAAAAAAGGAGGTTTGTACTTGGAATCGGAAATTTTACCAAAAATTGAAAATTTCCTTTTTTTAACGAAAAACGTAGGTTTGTACTTGTACGGCTACAAGTCTTTTGGAGTACAAAAAATTCAAAAAAAATCCGAAATCTGTAAGATCAATTTCACGCTGAGTTCATTTTCAGTCAATCCGAGACTATATGCACCCAATTTATGCCATTTTCAGCGCTCGTTTGGCCCCTTTTTTGAGATATTTCTTGTCTAGGAAAGCTCTAGAAGACTCTGGAACCTGTTGATCATTTAATGCGTATTTTGATCATTTTTTCAGCCTTTTTGGTCATTTCCAACTATTGTTAAGGCTAATATATCTGCCATAGAATTGCAAAAAGCAAAAATTTTGAATCAAGCAAACGGATCGTGTGAGATCCTAGCAGAAATAAAAAGATTCCCACGAGTCTCTGTGTGTGATAATTGTCAATGAGTTTTGGTGGTGCTCCAAGTCAAAAGATCTAGCTCTCATGCTCCAAAAAGAGCTCCAAGGGCTCCAAAAGCTCCAAAAAGTAGAAAAATAGAGAACGAGGGTGGGAGAGCTACGGAAATTCATACATCTTTTGATGATATTTCAATATTGGGAATGTCAAAAGCTTCAGACTTGAAGCTTGATGCTCATGCTCATCACTGAGCAATTCACAATCAAATGCTTATTGATGAGAAATAAAGATAGGATAAAAAGCACTAGAAGTGTACTATAGTAGAGAAAATCATATTGAGTCATCGAATATATAAAAATCCCCAAGTAGAAAGTGAAAGATTAAAATCGAATTGTCCAGGTACAGTTCATTAGGGCTTTTACAAGTCCTCCAAATAGCTTAAAATGCTTTTAAATAGTCTGTTTGTCCGGATGTCAACAACAGTTATCTGTCTGTTCGGCAGTTTGTCGGGATGTCCAACTCCAGAGCCAGGAAACTACCTATGTTTGTCTGCGTGTCCACAATTTCAAAATTTTCAGATTTAGAGTCCAAAACCCAGCTCTAATCAAACGGCCGAGTTATTATTTGAGTCTGTTTGTCTGTCTATTTGTCCGGATGTCCTCAATAACTTACAAATGCTCATGCTGACCCATGAGGCAATTTTCTCGGAAAACTTCCTCGCTCGATCCTTTGCCGACATCGATAGTGTCGATTGGAGTACACCCTTCTGCTGAATTCCTCCAGCTATCGTTGTGCTCGTTGAGCTCCTTGGCGGCGTTCCAACATGCGACCATTTCCGATACAGCGATTCTGTCGGGTTGGAGATTTCACTGATTTTTCGCCGTGAAGCCAACGGGGAGGACGTGGTGAATTGAATAAGTGACGATGTTGAGGCAACTGCTGAGAGCATACTGCAGGATGGGTTGTACCTTTGGGTACTGTAGGGATAGGAAACTGTGTGTCTGGAAGTGTGATACTGTCAGAGGAGAACGAGGAGGACGAGAAAGAGATCGGAACAGCAAAATAGGGTGGACTGATTGGACTGTTAGGGTAGTCTAGACAATGATAACTTATCACTGATAAGGAATATGGTAGGGGAGGATTGTAAAAGTTCCAGACTGATTGTCTGGAAGACTGATAATTGATAAGGAAAATAGTTCGAAGATTCGGAATTTTAAAATCAAAGGATCATTTGTAAGAAGTAGGATCTAATTGACCCTAGAATGTTTAGCTACAGTAATCCTTATAGTATAGCAAATCAGTCATACAGTAGACTACAGTAATCCCTAGCCTGCTTTTTTAACGCTTCTACTATGGCTAGCTACCGTAATCCTCTCACCTACTATTATTCTTGTCAGAAAAAAAGAAGGTTGAGACGAAGTGTATGCGAAGTTTGTAAACAAATATCTGAAAGCGTAAACAACAAAAAAAACGTAAACAAACACAGCCGAAATGACTGCTACCGTAGTCGGCCCGAAAATGTTGAATCTGAATATTTTAAAGCTTTTCTCGAATTTTGCAGCAGATTTCGTTAAATATGTATTGTTTAAAAAATATTATAAATATTTGACGAAATCTGCTGCAAAATTCGAGAAAAGCTTTGAACGACTACGGTAGCAGTCGTTTCGACTGTGTTTGTTTACGTTTTTTTGTTGTTTACGCTTTCAGATATTTGTTTACAAACTTCGCATACACTTCGACTCAACCTTCTTTTTTTCTGACAAGAATAATATTAGTAGTAGTTTCGCTAGGATTACTGTAGTTCTAGTTAGGATTATTGTAGTTCTAGCTAGGATTACTGTAGATTCAGCTAGGATTACTGTAGTTCTAACTAGGATTACTGTAGTTCTAGCTGGGATTACTGTAGATCTAGCTAGAATTACTGTAGTTCTAGCTAGGATTATTGTAAATCTAGCTAGGATTACGGTAGCTCACGATCGAGTCTCTGAACCTAGTAGTCTACTGAGCCCAGAGGTTGGATCTTCAAGCTACCGTAATCCTAGCTAGATCTATCAACAGTAATCCTAGAAAAAACCTACCGTAGACTTTTTACCAGTAATTCCAAGAATCCAAGTTTTGGATTCTTGGAATTTTCGTGGATTTTTGCATTCTAAAAGTCCTCAAAAAAAATGTTCTGAAGCCATAGAAACTGAGCAATGACGTCTTCTGACCTACTCTATAGGGACATGAAGACCTAAAAATAATTAAAATAGGGATTCCCTAGAAACGTTTCTGACGCCTGAAAATTTGGCTATAATTTCAGACAAGTTTTTATAGCTCAGCTCAGAAAAAAAAATATCAAAAAATGGGCTGAAATTTTCCGTCTGAAAACTGTCATGAGATGTCTATTATTCTAATTTCCTGTCTTCTAGACAACGAGAAAAAAAAATATTATTGTTTTCTTTACGTCAACAGAAAAAATGCTCCTGTCAAAATCAGAAGGCCTCCCATAATAATAAATGAAGCAAGTTCGCTCTATTGACAAATTATGGAAATTTCTGATTTAGTAGCTCATTTTTGGGCTCATTTTCAGCCAAAAAATCGCGTCAAAAATCTATTTCTAGTTTTAAAAACGGCTCATTTTTGAGCTCATTTTCAGCCAGTTTCAAGCTTTCAAATCAACAAAAATAGCTTTTTAGACCCATTTCTAGGGATGTCAGCCGATTTTCAGCCATTTCAGCCTATTCTAGCTCGTAATAAACATATTTTAGGTCATTTTTAGACAATTTTCAAGCTTAAAAATCAATATTTCCAGCCATTTCTAGAGTCGGAAATTCATTTTCCTGAAAACCAGAAAATACATAAATTTGTCTCTAGGGGGAATTTCCTAGAAAATCGAACAACGAAAAAAAGGGAAAAATAATAAATCAACCTATGGAATCAGTTTCGGAAGTCTTTTATTTGACAGAAATAAGGCCAAATTCTAGAAAATTGCCTTTTTTTTCAAAATTCCAAAAAATTCGAAATTTCGATTTTCAGAAATTTCAAAAATTCAAAAATTAAGAAAACCAGAAATTCAGAAATTCAGAAATTCAGAAAACCAGAAATTCAGAAATTCAAAAATTCAGAAATTCAGAAATTCAGAGATTCAGAAATTCAAAAATCCAGAAATTCAGAGATTCAGAACTTCGGAAATTCAGAAATTCACGAAATTCAGAAATTCGAAAATTCAGAATATCAGAAATACAGAAATTTCGAAATGCAGAAATTCAGAAATGCAGAAATTCACGAAATTCAGAAATTCAGAAATTCAGAAATTCAGAAATTCAAAAATTCAGAAATTCAGAAATTCAGAAATTCAAAAGTTCAAAAATTCAGAAATCTAAAAACTGATTATCTACAATCACAAAAAAAAGTACATTTCAGATGGAAAAAAGGCTGAAAACGCTGAAAAAGCCAAGGTGGAATCTCCATCTTCTTCTTATTGGAATAGTAATAGGAATAGAAGAAAAAGAAGAAGACGATGGAGAGGAAATTAAAAGAAGACCTCTCATCTAGAAAAAATGCTAGAAAAGAAGCAAAAAAAAGAGGAAGACCAGTTCAATTTCCTCATTTTCTTTCATTAATCCGGCAGTTTCTTTTTTAGAATCAAAAAATATTGGAAAAGTCACGAATGATAGGGAATCTTTGATTTGTAGATTTTAAAAACTAGAATTTCAGATGTCAAGAGTTTACGAATTTCTGAAAAACAGGAAGTCCAAACGCCAGGGATTTAGAAAAATTAGAAGTTCCAAAATTCAAACAAGTAGAAATTCGAAAATTCTAAAAATTCTAAAAAATCAAAAAATTCGAAATTCAAAACTTCTGATTTTTACAATTCTAAAATTTGTGGGACTTTTTTCTGAAAATTTCGGAAAATGTGACAGTGGAAAATCAGAACCTTCAGAAATCTAACAAATTTCCTGATTTCGATCTCAAAAATAATCAAAAAAGATCAGAATCCCAAATTTTCCGGAGGAACACCTAAACTCAAAAATTCGAATTCCTTCAGTTTAAATTTTTCGACAAAAATAGAAATTCGATGAGTCAGATATCCACCAAAAATTCGCCACTAGAATACTAATCACTATTTGCTCATTCTCCAAAAATTGCTCAGTTTTTTGGAATTTTCAATTTCCGACAAAATTCAAAAAAATTGGAAAATTGAAGACACTCAAAAATTCAAAAAACCAATCTTTTGCTTCTTCCTCTTTTCCCAATTCTCCTGGTTCCTTATTTTTCGCCAAAAAAAAAGAATTTTTCAGGATTAAAATTTATGGGTCAGGCTGCCAAAAACGGAGGGTCCAACTCAGAATTAATCCTGTTTGCGGGTGAAAAATGACTCAGAAAATGCTGAAAATGCGTGTTTTTTTCAGAAAAATTCTAAAATTCCAAAAAAAAAACAAAAAGAATTGCAGAATTTAGAATTCCAAAGCAATTTCATCCCCATTCTCATTCATTCATTTCACGGTTATTGGGCTGGTATGCTAGAGAGAAAACAATGGGAAAAAAACAACCAATTTCAGGGAGGGATAAGAATGAAAACTGACTTTCAATATAGCAGAAAAATAGGAGAAAACATCTGAAAATTTTCCAAAAAAAAATTTTTAATTTTAAATTTCAGCTAAAATTTTCCTAATTTTCCAGCGATTTTCAGCAAGTTTCTAGCGAAAATTCTAGACTTTTTATAGTCTATTTTTGTCAACTTTCAAACGAAATCTAGAGTTTTTTTTGCCAAAACTACAGTAAAAACTACAGTTGCACAAAACTACAGTAAGAAAGTGCAGAAAAGCGTGATTAGAAAGATACCAAACAAGTAGAAGAAGCTCAAAAAGGCTAGGATTAACTATAAGAATGAAGAATAGAGGGACACTAAAAGGGTACCCAATAGGGCATATGACTGATTATCAGTCACTGATAGTGAGATTATCATTTTTTTAGGGATTATGCAGAATACATTTTTCCGGATTATCCAGGTCATTTCTCGTAAAAAAAAAGGGGCCCGAAAAGTTCAAAACTTTCTCACTGTCAGACTCAGAAAATCCGGAAACGGAAGAAACGATGTTCTAGAAGACGTCATAATTTTCAGATTTTCAGAATTTACAAGTTTCAAATAATTCCAAAAATCTGAAGATTCGATGGTGCGAACATTCCAAAATTCCGAAAATCCAGAATTAGAAATTCAGAATGTCAAATTTCAGAAGTCCGAAATTTCGTAAATTCAGAAATTCAGAAATTCCAAAACCGAGTTTTTCTGAAATCAGAAAGATTCTAGACAGGATTTTCAGCATTTCCAGACAAAAACCTTTGAAAATCTAGGCCAAAAACTATTTTTCTAAGAAAAAAGTTGCAAAAACCCGAGAAAAATCTATTCTTTTTCTTCTTCGTCTTATTTTCCTTTTTCTTGTTTTTTACAAGTGTAAAAACTCATTGGTCCGGAAAAGAAAATAATGAGGAAGCATGAAAAAAAAGAGGGAAAATACATAGAAAGTGGAAGAGCAAAGAGAAAAGAGAAAAATATGAAAAATAATAATGAGAGTCCAAGTCCAAAAAGTGCAGGAAAATTGGAAATATTGCAACTATTTATGCAAGAAAAATCGAAAAATCAAAGAATCCAGAAGTTCGAAACTTCAAATCTCAAACTTTCTAAATTCTGAAATTCCAAGAAATTCGAAATTGAGATGTTCAGAAATTCAGAGATTTAAAAATTCAGAAATTTAGAAATCTAGAAACTTCAAAATTTTTGAAAATTCTGAAAATTCAGATTGTCAAAAATCTGGAAATCCAAAAATTAAGGAATCTCAAAGTTCCAAAATTCAGAAGTCGAGAATACCAGGAACACAGAAATTTGGAATCTTAGAATCTCCGAATCCTCAGAATCTCAGAATTTCAGAGTCTCAGAATCTCAGAATCTCAGAATCTCAGAATCTCAGAAATACAGAATCTTGAATTCCAAAGTTCTAGGATATTCAGAATTTCAAAACTCAAGAAATTCAAAAAATTCCAAAATTTCTGAAATTTCAATTTTTAGGAATTTCTGGCACATTTTTGAATGACAGAATCTCCAAAAAAATCCCAAAATCCACCCCAAAAAGTGCAAATTTTGGTCCGCAAAATTCCCAAATTTCCCGAGGAATCTCCTGCTCCTATGTGTGTGAAATTCAACACCCAATTTCCATAGAATACCAATCGGAAAGCGAAAAAATTGTTCAAAAAAAAAGAAGAATTTTTGCACAGAAGAAGTGAGAGGAAAGAGCAATTTTTTGGTCCTAGTTTTGGTTTTTTTTTGGTCAAATATATAGAAGAAAAATGATGATGAAACTAGAAGTTCTTTGGAAGAAGATTCAGAAGACGTTGAGAAGACGTCGAACAAGATTTTTCTTTCATTTTTCCCTATTTGTTCCGGTTCATAGAGTAAAAATTGAAAAATTATAAGATTTTCGGTAAACAGAGAGAAGAGGTAAAAAGTCCAAAAGTCTACAAACCTCTATTAGAAGGGCAGGCCCTTCTAATAGAGGTTCTACGATATATGAAATCGTCTTGCTTTGTCTAATCGTCCGGATATCCCAAGCTTTCAAAAACCCATTATTAGCTTGTTTAGGAGACCCTCCGCCTGTCTGTGTGTCTGTGTGTCCCGATGTCCGAGGCCGACAGAACAGTTGGCTCGGCTGTCTGTGGACTACAGTAATCCTTGCTTTTTCGGCTCCCGTTTAGCTACGGCGCTGAGCTACCGTAATCATAATTTAGTAATTTCTAGGATTACTGTAGATCTAGCTAGGGTTACGGTAGCTGAAGATAGTCTACTGTGAGTTCTGCTGTTTGTCTCTGTGTCCCGATGTCCAAGGCCGACCGTCTGTAGACTACCAAAAGTAGGGTTTGATACCGTAAGACCTGTATTAGAAGGGCACGCCCTTCTATTTTTCTAAGCCCCTCTCGGAGGGCCCTTCTATTAAAGGGATCGAAATTCAGAATTCCGGAAAAAATAGTCCAAAGATCCTTATGAAAAAGTCCAAAAACCTGATAAATCACCCAAAAAAACCCCCCAAAACCTTTAGAAAAGCCCATTCTAGCTCAAATTTTCCCGAATTTTCCACTAGAAGGAAGCATTTTTCCCCAAATTATCTCTGAAAATCAATAAAAAAGATAAACTAACAAGGCTGATAACGTCCTGGCTGATAAATCGCCGATCCTCCATCATCCTTCGTCGACGACATTTCCTCGTCTTTCTGGAAGAAAAAAAAAGGTTAAAAATAGACAAAAAATGGGAAGAAATTCATAGAAAAAACGATTTGATGTGCTGCAAAAAGAGCCAAAAAAAAGTGATTAATGAATTCTTAAAGAAATATTTTTGAGCTCTTGTATGGGAACAGAGAAAACTTTCAAAAAAGCGGAAATTCAAAAACTCGGAAATTCGGAATTTCGGAATTTCAGAATTTCAGAATCTCAGAACCTCAGAATCTCAGAATCTCAGAATCTCAGAAATTCAGAATCTCAGAATTCCAGAATCCCAGAATCTCAGAATACCAGGAACACAGGAATTCAAGACTTCTAGATTTCAAATTTTGGAAGACATAGAATCCAAGAATCTTTAGGATCCCAGGCTAAAAACCTGGAAACTACAGTAATCATTGAAAACTACAGTAATCTCTCTCGTTTCTCCAAGGCTACTGTCGCTTCGATCCAGGAGTGTCTAGGAACCGGGAAGCTACAGTAATCTCCTATTCGTCTCTCCTGCAGGGCTACTGTAGCTCCAGACAAAACTACCGTAACCCACCAAATCTACAGTAATCCTTGATGTGTGTTTCTGGATTACTTTCGTTTTGCTGGGCTACGGTAGCTGTATCTGAGACTCTAGAAACTACAGTAGTCATGGAGAGACAAGACTCATCACGAGACGGATTACTGTAATTCAGGTTCAATCTCAGAATCTCAGAATCTCAGAATCTCAGAATCGCAAAATCCCAGAATCTCAGAATCTCAAAATCTCAGAATTTCAGAAATTCAGAATCTCAGAATCTCAGAATCTCCAAATTCCAGAATCTCAAGATTTCAGAATCTCAAATTTTGCAAATCGTAGGATCCAGGGATTATCAGAAACACGAAAACTACAGTATTCCCAAAAAAACTTCAATTCTCACTAACTACAGTAATCCCTCTAACGTGATCTCTGTCTTCTGGGCAGGTTACTGTAGTTCCTATTACAGTAATCCTTTTAAAAACTATAATAGTCCTTCTCCGTCCCTTTCCAGGGTTACTGTAGTTTCCGGGTTCTTTGCTATTGCTCATTCCAGACAAAACTACCGTAACTACCGTAACCCAGAATTTCAGGAATTCTAGAAATTCGAAAATCTCACCTTCTTCCTCTGTGCTCCTTCTCCTCGATTCTCCTCCAAAAACTCGCTTGGCACATTATCATAATCATCCAAAATCGCCGTCTCCTTCATACCGTAACCCGAAGGACTACGGTAGCCGTTGACTCCCATTGGCACTTCTTCGTACAAATGTCTGAATATTAGAAACATCATTTTTGATTGAAAATTTGGCTAAAATCGGGACAATTTTATATACTTTTTCTACAAGAAAATGATGTCATATTTACCAGAATTTTGAGGAAAAAGTATGGGAAAAAAGTAGAAAAAAGAAGGAAAAACTTCTAGAAAAAGAAGTAAATAACCATAAAAATTTGATGTTTTGTTTTTTGAATTTTGGGATATTTCGGGAAAAATTGTTTCGAAAAATGTGATTTTTACAATTTTCAGAGTTTTCAGAATGTTCGAATTTTTAAAAATCTGAATTTTGAAGATGCTGAATTTCTTGAATTTTTGATCTTTCCAGATTCTGATTTGATGAAATCCCGATTCTCGAATTTCTTAGATTCTGAGATTCTGAGATTCTGAGATTCCGAGATTCTGAGATTCTGAGATTTTGAAATTTTTTGAGTTCTGAGATTCTCCAGAATCCTTCAGAATCCTTCAGACTCTCCAATTTTCACAAAAATTCTAGAAATTTCGGAATCCTTCAAAATCTCAGAATCTCAAATTTTCAAAAAATCTCAAAATCTAGAAATCCCAGATTCTGGGACCCAGTATTTTTCGAAAATCCTCTAGAATCCTTCAGAATCTCAATTTATCGAAATTCTAGAAATTCTAAAACTCGGAATCTTTCAAAATTCAGAATCCTTCAGAATCCTTCAGATTCTATATATTTCAAAATTTCAAAAAAATCTTAAAATCTCAAATTTTCGAAATTTCAGAATCTTCCAAAAATCAGAAATCTTCCAGAATCTTCCAGAATTTTCCAAAATCTTCCAAAATCTTCCAGAATCCTCCAGAATCTCAGAATCTCAGAATCTACCAGAAACCTTCAGAACCTCAGAATCTCAGAATCTCAGAATTTCAGAATCTCAGAATCTCAGAATCTCAGAATCTCAGAATTTCAGAATCCCAGAATTTCAGAATCTCAGAATCTCAGAATCTCAGAGTCTCAGAATTTCAGAAATTCAGAATCTTGGAATGTTAGAATCTCAGAATCTCAGAATATCAGAATCTCAGAATCCTAGGGATCATGCCAATCTGTTTAGGACTCTTCAGAACCATTTTTTGAAAATTTTTGAAATTTAGAAAAAATACTCACCGACTATTATTCCCAATTCCTCCTCCAGCAACACCAGCTTCACTTCCAAACCTCGGCCTTCCAGTCATCTGATGTCCTCCCGGCGTCGTAAAACTCGGCGAGTGTCTTGGAGCTCCACCAGCGCCACGTGGATATCCAGAACCACTTCCAGAGCTCTGTGGCGTTCCAGCTCCTCCACTTCTGTGTCTCTCCTTCCAATCATCAACATAAAACTGTGGATATGTGACATTCAGTCGCGGATCCAGCTCATAATCATTCGAGTGTTGTCGTACGGATCCACGTGTGGTGGGGGGACCTCGGGTACTGTAGACCGGTTGCTCATGACTTCGTTCGTAGGCTCCAACCACCGAGTAGTCCTTCGGAGGATCCCTGGGTCCTCTACTCGGCTCTCCAGCTCTCCTGGTATAAACTATATTAGCCGCTGGATCGTATCCCCCAGCAGTCATCCTTGACCCAGAATCCTGAAGACGTGTGACTCCAGAAGACGTCGATTGTGTCCTCTGATTGCCTTTAGGTGCAAAAAGAGCATCAATATTCGCCGCGGAGCTTGCTCGTGGTCCCGGTCTGAAGTCCTCCTGAGCTCTCGGAGCCCATCGACTTCCAGCCACCTCGGATTGTGCTCGGAAGGCAGAAGGAGACGCTGAGGATCCCACAGAATAGTCATAGGACGATGACATTGGAGCCATGATTACAGCTCCGCCTCCAGAAGACGTTGGAGAACGAATCTGATGATGGATTACTGTAGATTGGTGGTGTTGGGAGGGTCTGGATTGTTCTCGAGACGATGGACGATGTTGGGGGTATGGAGAGGAAGAAGACGTCGAGTGGTGATGACGGCGTTCCTGTAATACGTTAGAACTGACGACAAAATGCACAGATATTTTGAATTTTCGGGGTAATACATCAGAATTGACGGTAAAATGCACAGATTTTTGAATTTATGAGTAATACGCCAGAAATGACGACAAAATGCACAGATTTTCGAATTTCTGAGTGTTACATCAGAATTGACGACATAATGCACAGATTTTGGAAATTACGTCAGAATTGACGATAAAATGCACCGAATTTTTGAATTTTTGGGTCGTACGTCAGAATTGACGACAAAATGCACAGAAATTTAAATTTCTGGGGAATACATCAGAATTGACGACAAAATGCACAGATTTTCGGAAATTTGAAGTAACACATTAGAATTGACGACAAAATGCACAGATTTATAAATTTTTGTGTAATACATCAGAATTGACGACAAAATGCACAGATTTTTTAATTTTCGGGTTGTAAGTCAGAATTGACGATAAAATGCACAGAATTTCGAACTTTTTGGGTAATACGTCAGAATCGACGACAAAATGCACAAATTTTGGAAAATACGTCATATTTGACGCCAAAATGCACAGAATTTTATACATTTTTGAATAAAACATCGGAATTGACGACAAAATGCACAAAAATTGTCATTTTTGGGTAATGCATCGAAATTGACGATAAAATGCACAGGTTTTCGAATTTTCTGGGTAATACGTCAGAATTGACGGCAATTTGCACAGATTTCTGGAATTTTGGGAAATACATTATATTTGACGACAAAATGCACAGAATTTCGAATTTTTGGTAATACGGTAGATTAGACGACAAAATGCACAATTTATGGAATTTTTGGGTATAACTATTGATTTTTCGTCGATTTTCAGCCAAATTTAGTGTCACTTTCCTCAATTTTAAGCCCATATTTGGGATATTTTCCAGATTTTCAGCCTGCTTTCTCAGCAAATTTTCTCGCTAATATCCTCATTTTTTTGCCAATTTTTTGGTCAATTTTCTCGATTTTGAGTCATTTTTAGCCGATTTTCTCGCTAATTTCCTCGATTTTATGTCTTTTTTTTGCCAAATTTTGCGAATTTTCGCTTTTTCCAAAAACTTCCAAAAACACCTACCGTATGCACTCTCTCATACAGTACATCATCTCCTCCTGCTCCTCCTCGATCCGCTGACCCTTGCGATGCTTTTCGTATTCCCATTTTGTAGTCTTTGTAGTCTCCTCCGGCACTGCTCGCTGTGGCTGGAATCCCACCAATTCCATCAGCGGCGGCGTTGGGTGGTGTGCCGCTGAAAAATTGTTTAATTCGAAAATTTCCAATTAATCGTCCAAATTTCACTCTACAAATCAGCTGAACAGTCTAAAATCGCTGAATTTTTCCATAATTTTTTTGACAAATTTTAACGATTTTCAACCTCTAAATCTCAAAAATGTTTCTTGAAAATTCTAGAAAATAGACGAAAAAAGGAGAATGGCATCCATTATTCGTGTGAGCAGTATACACATAGATCATTCGTTTGACAGAGGAGAGGAAATTCGATATTCCTTATTTATTTATTTATTTTTCTCTTTTCTTTTATGAAAGTTCGTCTAGAGCCATCAGATGCCGTTGGAGTAATTTCCAGGCCACAAAAAAACCGTTTTTAAGCTAAAAATGGCTATTTTGAGATCAAAAATCCAATGTTTCGATGACTTCAAGCCTTAAAATCGGGGTTTCAATGTCCCTACCCTTGGTGGCCGAGTTTTGTTTTCTAAATTTGGCTTTCTAAACCACCAGACTGCCGTAAAAATGATCAGTTGTTTTAAGTAATTCTGGATTAATTTTTATGATGCAAGGCTTATTTTTTCCCAAAAAATGAATCTTTCAAGCTATAAATAGCCAATTTTGAAGCCAAAATCGTCGTAAAAAGTCAATTTTAGGCCAGAAAAAAAGTTTTTTACGGGATAATCAGACATTTTGGCTTCTGGATCTACTTTCGATGATTTCAGGCTTATTTTTTTTGGCATTTTTCTTGAATTATCCTCTAAATTTTGTTGTTTTCCAGAGAATTTCTAAGCCTATATACCGTAAAACCTCTAATAGACCGACACCCGGATCGTCCACTTTGAGCCTATAGATCTCACTTCTTTTGAAAGATATAAAAAAGTGGTTAAATAGTAAAATGTTTATCAGGATATCAGCAACATTTTACTAGTTAACCACCTTTTGATATCTTTCAAAAGAAGTGAGATATATAGGCTCAAAGTGGACAATCCGGGTGTTGGTCTATTAGAGGTTTTACGGTAAATGATTTTCGGCTCATTTATTGACAACTTCCGGTTTTTATTTAATTTTTCAAAATATCGGTATTTTTCTGGCCATTTCTAGACCGATTTGAACGATTTTTGACTGATTTTTAATGATTTTTGGGTCATTTTTAGACGCTTTTCAGCAGTTTTTCCATATTTTCAAACTCAAAAACTCACAAATTCGATTGCGCATCATAGTACACCGTATTCGTTCGATCCCTCTGATGTTGTTGTTGCGGTGGTGGTTGAGGTGGTTTATGGTGTCGCTGCTCATTCATTCTTGTCCCAAATTCATTGAGAGAAAAGAGGGCGATTCGAGAACTTTCTGGAAAAATCAAAAAATTTGGATTTTCAGGTTTTAAAGGTTGCAAAAATACGAGAAAAAATGAGCCAAAAATGACAAAAATCGCTAGAAAATGGGCCAAAAAAAGAGCTAAAAAAGATGAAAATCGCTAGAAAAATGAGCCAAAAATCGAGAAATTCGCTTTACATTGAACCAGAAATCATGAAAATTGGTCTGAAATTGCCAAAAAAAAAATGGCTGAAAAATCACACATATCTACTGGTGGCCTAGAAAACCAAATTTGAAGAAAAACCTAGGCCATTAAAAAGTAAGAAAATATGCGATGAAAACTGATGAGATAAGCAAGATACTTCTTTAGTTGTCAAGGCCACCTCTTTGAGAATAGAGGTAAGGAGGAGAGATTATGGAAAACGAGGAGGGTGGTGAGAGAAGCAGAGAGAAGGTATGTTCTCTTGAAGGTAAAAATGGGGGAAAACCGGAGAGGACAAAACTGAACAGCCTATTCTCTCGCTTCGGTGATTATTCCAGTTTGAAAACGGCAATAATCTCTGGTTTTGAAACTGCATTCGATGGACCAAAAATCGACTAAAATTACCCAAAATAAGGAACAAAATGGACTAAAAATTGCTCAAAATGCACTTAAAAGGTGGAAAAATGAGCTAAAAATCGTCTAAAATGGACCAGGATAAGTCAAAAATGATCAGAAATGAACCAAAACCGAAAAGGACCAAAATTGACTAAAACACAGATGAGAATTGGTCCAGAATGAACCAAAATTGGGCCAAAAATAGAATGGTCCAAATTAAAAAAAAAAAAAAAAAAAAAAACTCCAGTAGCTTGGTTTTTCGGTCCATTTTGGTCCATTTAGGCCCAATGTTGGTCCATTTTAGTTCAATTTTCGGTATATTACTAGCATTTTTTTTTCTCAAAATCCATGAAAATAGATCTAAAGTCCTCTAAATCTAAATCCTTGGGAAAGGTCATTGTCTCCTCAAAAAAGGAGCGAGAGGAAACTTTTTGTCCAGCTAGAGAGAGAGAGAGTGCGAGACGAAGAGAAATAGAGAGAAAGAAACGATTTGTTGTGTATTGGGAATAGGAAAAAGGGCGAGGAACGATGGATGGAGGATGGAGGATCGGCGGAGAAGGACAGAGAATGATGATGGGAGCAAAACAAATAGGGCGCGGGAAGAAGTGCGGAAAATGCTGAGAAAAAGAGGAACATGCATTTTCGGACGATAGTCAAGATTAATGAGAAACTGAGAAGAAAATGGATTGGAATGGGTTGGTGATTCGGACATCCGGACGAATGGATCTACAGAAAACCACGAATTCTGAAGAAAATGACGGCTAAGCTAGATAGAGATGATTCTAGAAGACAGTGAAAGCTACAGTATGTGCTTTAATCGTCACCCACCCTACACCTTCACTTTGAGCTCAATTATCTCGCTTCCTATGAGAGCCATCAAAAATCTGTCAACTGATAAAATGCTTATCATAACATCACCAATATTTTATCAGTTGACACATTTTTGATATCTCTTATAGGAACCGAGATAATTGAGCTCAAAGTTAACATGTAAAGTGGGCACCTATTAGAGCAAGTACGGTAGGATGACTGCGAAATGAATCTAGGTTCTAGGGTCATTCTGCCCCATCTAGTCAATCTAGTCAACCCAGACATACTGCAAGAACAGATGGGCCAACGTCCTGGACTCCAGTTGATCTAAAAGAGACCTTTCTGTCTCTTTAAACCCTTGACCAGTTGAAAAGAGACCAATAGTCCCTTGAAAGACTGTTAAAGAGACTATAAGGTCTAGGCATCTGTGTAGCGCTGGTTAGTTAACCGATTAGGGTCTACTACCATAACCCTCTGAAGTACCATAAGCTACCATAACCCACTAGGTAACAATCAGGACCACTACAGTAACCCCTACTGGTCATCCTGGGTCATTTTTGAGCAAACTGACTAAGACAGGCCCTATATAAAAAGTGACGTATGTTCTTAAGTGCCACCTGTGCGGCGCCTTCTGCGCCTTCTCAGCCGCCGCTGATTCACACACTTTTGGGCGCAACTTTTTTTCTGGTCAAAACGTGGCAAGCACAGCACAACGTGTGCATGTGTATGTCTGTCTCTATTTGTCTATATATGTTGTTGAAAAACTAGATCGTTTCCTCTCTTTTCGTTGAAATCGCATCATCATGAACATACACGTTTTGGCGAGTTTGTGATAGAGAGAGAGAGAGAGAGAGAGAGAGAGAGAGAGAGCAAAGCGCAGGAGGAGAAAGAAAGAACAGCTCCGGAAGAGCAAGAGGTGTAATACTGTTGAGAAATAAACTCAATGGAATGAGTCATATTTTTTGTTGGGCGGACAGTAGGAGCTGATAAGGAAGGCCTGAAATTCGAACCACTGGACCCATCTGCATTTTTAGAAAAACTCACTAAACCTAGTTTTGAGGATTACGGTTGCCTAGAAGCTGTTAAATTGAAGACCAGAGGTTTTTTGATTTCTTGACTTTTGAATTTTCTGGAATTTTCGGAACCAAAAAAAAAACCAAACGCAGCCCATTTCGACCTCCAAAAATTCAATATTTGCAGAATGAAAATCGCTAATTTTGAAGCTACAGTACCACTCTAAAAAAGGCAAATTTTCTAGGTCCAAATTGGAGCTTGAACTTGGCTGATTCCTGACCTTTAACCTATCCCCTAGGACAGTTTAGACAAGCCAAACAAGATGTTTTTTGTCGATTCTCTCAAAGAATAACAAATAAACAAGTGCTGTGTGTCCGAATACTACCCGCCTAAACCGATTATCTCCTCGTTTTTGTCTTTTTTTTTTCGGAGAAAAAAACGACAAAACTAGAAAACTAAAGGAGCGGGGAGAATACATCAGAATTTCAGATGAGATTCTTGACTCTTATTTTTCTTTCAACTTTTTGCTTGCTGTTTATCCTAGCCCACCCATCATTGCTCATCGGAGCATATTCACTAACAGAGCTCGTTAGGGAGGAGAAAATATGCCAATTTTTGGCAAATTTCAGGGGAAAACATATAGAATGAGAAACCAAAAAGAAGAAGAAGAAAAACGCCCCAATTATTCTGTCAAATCAGTACGTATATGGACAGCAGGGCTATGAGATTCTTGAGAAGAAGAAAACACTGATTAGCTGATTAGCAGAGAAAGAAGGAATTTTCGGGGGAGACAAGGGGTGTATCATGGGAAGGGGATGACTGATAAAGAATGTGATAATTTGATGAACGAGATCTTTGAAAACACCGTCAAACCTAATGGCCTAGAAAACCAAATCAAGGGATAAACATAGGCCACCAAAGTTAAGGATCATTTTTCTCGCAGAAAAAATGCAGGAAAATCAACTGAACACTAAGAAAATTATTTTTTCAAATTCCAAAATTTTGGAATTTCGGAATATCTGAATATTGGAATTTCTGAATTTCTGAATTCTAAATTTTCGAATTTCTGAATTTTTGGATTTCTGAATTTCTGAATTTCTGAATTCTAAATTTTCGAATTTCTGAATTTTTGAATTTCTGAATTTCTGAATTTCTAAATTTCTGAATTTCTGAATTTCGGAATTTCTAAATTTCTGATTTTCTGAATTTCTAAATTTCGGAATTTTTGGAAATTCTGAATTTCTGAATATTTGAATTTCTAAATTTCTGAATTTCTGAATTTTCGGAATTTCTGAATATTTGAATTTCCCGCCTTCCCAATTCCCACTGGAATCTTCCAATGTTCCATTTGAAATGGACCATTTTTCTAGCCCCAAATCGTAAATCTCCCGGTCCAAAAACGTCTTTTAAAAAACCGAAAAACTGGGAAACCAAAAGAAAAAAATGTGTGAGAAATTTTCGAAAAATTTTTTCTCACATCTATCTATCCATATCTATGGCCATATATGGCCTTTCCCCCCTAGAGACCGCTATGTACTCGTAGTGTAGTTTTTCAGTTCAAAACTCAAAACTAGAAAGTTCTAGAAGCTTTTTCTAGGTCATAACCTAGAAAAAAGTAGGTGGCCTAACTTTTGAAAATTTGGTTTTCTAGGCCAGCACTTCAAAATGACCCAGAAACCACACCAGGTGCATGTTAGGCCATTATCTGGTCATTTTGAAGTGGTGGCCTAGAAAGCCAAATTTGCAAAAGTTAGGCCACCATTTCAAAATGACCTAGAAAACACACCAGGGTCATGTTAGGCGATTTTCAGGCCATTTTGAAGTGGTGGCCTAACTTTTGCAAATTTGGTTTTCTGGGTCACCACTTCAAAATGACCTAGAAATGCCCTGAGATTTCCTTGGTGTGTTTTCTAGGCCATTCCGAAGTGGTGGCCTAGAAAACCAAATTTGCAAAAGTTAGGCCACCACTTCGAAGTCACCTAAAAAAAGTAGGCCATGACCTAGAAAAAAAGAATTCTAGAATTCCGGGAAGCTTAGAAATCCGGAAATCCGAAAATTTAGAAATTCTGAAGTTCGAAAAATTGGAAATTCAAAAAATTTCAAAATCTGAATTTTCGAAATTCTGAAAAACCGAAAATTAAAAAAAAATGTCTTCTGAATACACCTAACGTCTTCTGGAACACAAAAAACCCCAAATTCTAGCTCAAAAATAAAGGTTTCCTATTCTTGAAACCACTTCTAATACCCCTAGATTTCCGATAGGGAGACACAAAAAAAAAAGAATCCTAGAAAAATAAATAAAAGCAAAAAGTGAGGGGGGGAGGACCCTCTCCAAAAATAAGAAGAAGAAGACATCGTCTTCTTCTTCTTCTTCTCCAGAAGAGGAAATCGACGAAAAAAAGGACTAGGGGAGCACTCGTTTTTTGACTGCTCCTTCTTCTTCTTTTAGTTTCCCTTCGAATAACACTCTTTAAAGTGTTGTTTCTTGTCTTCTGTCGGAGCGTGTGTCCCAAACCCCCAGTGTTACTTTTACTTTTACTTTTCAAACACGCAAACTCTCAGAAAAAAAGATTGCTCATTTTTTTTGGAAATCTTGATTCTGAGATTCAGGAGCTCGGAAATTCGGAAACCCGAAAATTTGAAAAGCAATAATTCTGGATTTCCGAAAATTCAGAATATTGGAATTTTGAAAATTCTAAAACTGAAAAATTGAGAAATCCAAAATCAGAAAAATTCAAAATTTTCGAAAATGCGAAAACACAGTTATCCGAAAAATTTCGAAATTTCAGGAACCCGAATTTCAGAAGATTTAAAAAATTCCAAAAATTCAGAAATTCAGAAACTCGAAAACTCTTTAAGTCGGAAACTATGAAATATCTGGAAAATTCGAAAATTTAGGTATTCAAAAATTCAGAAAATCAAAAAAATCAGAAACTCTAAAAATTTGAAAATATCTTCCAAAAACCATAATGGATGAAAAAGGATTTCCAGAAGCTTCAAAGAAAAAAATTCTGACATTTGAACTTCCAGAACAGAAATCTCCAATCTTGAGACAAGGACCTGTATTAGAAGAGCCCCTTTAATAGAAGGGCCCTCCAGAGGAACCTTGGAATAATAGAAGGACCAGCCCTTCTAATACAGGTTCTACGGTATTTTTGATGTCCCTCCATCACATTTTCTAGTTTTTTTCCCCAATTTTCTATTTTCAATTGTTCAAAAAAAATTATAGGGTAGCCAAGGTTCTACTAGAAGGCTCTAACGGTTCGTTGGGTTTTGTTGTGCAAAATCAGAAGGAGAAGAAGAATATAGAATTGGCTTCAGAGCTCCTTTAGCTCGTCTACTGAGAAACAAACGATGACACGGGGGGTCAGATTTTGGGTTAGGAGGGAAGAAGAAGGGCGAGAAATGGGTAATAGGGAGAGAAGAAGAAGGAGAAAGAAGGGAATAATGATGTCCCAGAATCGGATTACAAGAAGACGAAAAATTGGGAGGGGGGTAATCAGCAGAAAGAACGGGACAATGAGGTTATGAAACTTTTGGAAAGCGAGAATTTCGGGTTACGGTACTTTTGGAGATCGGCAGATCGGCCTAGGCGCGCTGGGATCATCTAGCAATGACTTCAGGTCACGGATAGCTGAACTAAAAAGTCGAAAATACGAAAGTTTCAAGAAAAAATCGTTAGAAATTTGTCTAGAAATAGCAAGAAAACTTCAGAAAATTGGGAGAAGTGAGCTCTCTAAGTACCCCTTCTGATAGTGAGCTACTAGTGCCACGTGGCAGTGTGTAATTCGTGTGGAAACCCAATTGTTGAACAAAAATCTAGGTCGAGGTCACGAAAACTAACTGAAAATCTTCTAAAAACTATGAGAAATCAGTGGGAAATTCTCCCGAATATTCGTCAAAACGCGGAGGAAAAATCAACTAAACTAGCCTAAAAAATGATTCCAAATTTTCTGAAAATACCCAAAATTCAATCAAAAATCGACTGAAATACACAAAAAAATACTCAAGAATGAGCTGAAAAAATGGCTGAAAATCACAAAAAAAAAACTAAAAATTTTAGAAAATAAGCACAAATTCTTGGGAAATCCGGCCAAAAAAATACGGAAAATCCTAAAAATTCTGAAAAAAAAACCCAAAATTTCCTAAAATCTACTAAAATAGACAAGAAAATATACGAAAATGAGCTGAAAAATATCTCTAAATCCCCTTGAAATAGCTGAAAAATCATAGAAAATTATAGAAAACCCCAGAAAAAAATATCCAAAAAGTCCAAAAAAATAGTACAAAAGTATACAAAAGGGACAAAAACGAATTGAGTCACCTTGGAAGAAAAAGTTGGAAAAAATAGAGGAAGAAAGAGACAATTTTTATATTTTTATTGCAAAAAAACAAAAACAAAAAAAAGAAAAATAACAGAAAAATCCAAAAATCCGTCACAGAAATTAGAAATTACACAAATTTTGGGTGTTTGGAGCACAGAAAATAGGGGAAAATTCCTAGAAAAAATAAAAAAATTGGAAAAATTAGGGAAAAAAAACAAAAAAAACTGAGAATCTAACAACTACTGGAACATTCTATTATTTAATAATATATCTACAGAAAAAAAAGGCGGGAAATTTGAATTTTTTAGAAAAATTGAAATTTTCATACTGTAGAAGACGTCGTCAGGCTCTTCACCGAATCAATCATCTTGTTGTAGCCATTCTGGAAAAAAAATCATTTCAGGCTATTTTAGGCCGTTTATAGGCTGGTTTTAAGCCATTTTCAAGCCTTATAGACCATTTTAAGGCAATTTTAGGCCCCCCTCATACGCTAATTTAAGGCATGTTTAGGTCATTTTTTGGCTTTTTTAGACCATTTCAAGGTATTTTTAGACGAATTTCAGGTATTTTCAGCTGTTTTTGGCTATTTTAGACCATTTTAGACCCCTTGTCCGGCTGTTTTTTGGTCGTTTTTCAACGAAATTTCGATTCTAAGACTCTTACCGTTATCCTCTCCATGACAGGCTCCTTCTGTTGCTCATTCCGTCCATAATTACTGATTCCCATCAACAGCATAATCAATGGAAGGTGTAATAACGAGTAGAAGAACAGTTTTCGGCTATTTTTGGCGTCTGGAGCTTTATAGAATTTGTAGGATAGGTAGACCAGGTAGGCGTTGACAGGGAGGGAATCTGAAATTAGAAAAGTGTGATGTGCAGGTTTTCTAGGTTACTGTACCTATGGCAAAGGTGAGAGTGGTCAGATCGGTGAGCGGCGCGGCGATGGTGCAGAGACCCAGAAGAGCGACACTGTGACGGATGGATGTGACACGGCACAGACGTTCGTTCGTCACACACATCACTCGGTAGCCGGCCTGGAAAAATGGATTTTTTGGTGGTTTTTCAGGAGAAAAATCGATATTTTAAAGTCTTTTTTAGTTGAAAAAGTACCTTTTCGAGCTAAAAATCGTCTGAAAACCGCTTATTTTAGCTAGAAATACATCAGAATTGACGACAAAATGCACATATTTTCGAATTTAGCACTGAATCTTACGACAAAATGCAGATTCTTGAATTTTTGGGTGATACACCAGAATTGACGACAAAATGCACAGATTTTTGAATTTTTGAAGAAATGCGTCAGAAATGACGACTAAATGCACAGAATTTCGAATTTTTGCTCAAAGTACGTCAGAATTGACGACAAAATGCACAGATTTCTGAATTTATTGGGTAAAACGTCAGAATTGACGACAAAATGCCCAGAAATTGAAATTTTTAAGTAAAACGCCGGAATTGACGACAAAATGCACAGAAATTCGAATTTTTGAAAATGCGCTGAATTTGACGACAAAATGCACAAATTTTCAAACTTTTGAGTAATACGTCGGAATTGACGACAAAATGCACAGAATTTCGAAATTTTCAATATTAGGATAAAATTTTCAGTTGAAAAAAGTCATTTTCAGCCGATTTTCTGCGGATTTTTGCTCAATTTGGTGTATTTCTAGTTGAAAATTATCATTTTTAGTCAAAAATTTGCTCTTTTCATCCCAAAATCAACCACCAACCTTACTATAATCTCCTCTCAAATTCCAGCTCAACCCATTGAAATGCGGAAATTGCCATGAGAATAAAATCGTCGCCAAACACCACGCCGCCGGATCCAGATGGCCTGTGGCTGCTGCATATCCCATCAGCGGTGGAATTGCTCCGACAACGGCTCCAGCCCATGTGCATCCGATGTGAGACCGTTTCATCGGGGTGTAGACGCCTGGAAATGTTGGAAATGGCAGAAAATAGCTCAAACTCCATGAAAAATGACTCAAAATTCATGAAAAATGGTCCAAAATCCATGAAAAAGGCCAAACTGGTCAGAAATTTAATTTTTAAAAACTCAAAATTCAATAAAAATAGCTATTCTAGACAGTTTCGGTCCAATTCCAGATACTTTTATGTCAATTTTGAGCTATTTTACCGATTTCTGAGTATTTTTGAACTTAAAATTCAGGTCAAAATGCCTGAAAAACGGAAAAAATTGGTTTTCTAAAACTTCGAAATTCGTTGGAAAAAGCTCAAAATTCGTGAAAAATGGTTCAAAATCCATGAAAAATGCTTCAAAATTCATGAAAAATTGTCTAAAACCCATGAAAAATGGCTCAAAATCCATGAAAAATGGTCCAAAATCCATGAAAAACGGTCCAAAATCCATGAAAAATGGCTCAAAATCCATGAAAAATGGTCCAAAATCCATAAAAAATAGCTCAAAATCCACGAAAAATGGTCCAAAATCCATGAAAAATTGCCCAAAATCTATGAAAAATGGCCCAAAATCCATGAAAAATGACCCTAAATCCATGAAAAATGGCTCAAAATCCATGAAAAATAGCTCCAAATCCATGAAAAATTATCCAAACTCTATGAAAAATAGCTCAAAATTCATATAAAAAGGCTTCAAATTGACCAGAAATCGTCTGGAATTCTCTGGAACCGTATTTTTAATATTTTTAAATTTTTCCAAAAATCCCCCACCTGCATAAATAAACCAATTCAATGCTCCAAGAGCCGCAGCCAATGGATTCGCATAATACGCCAAAAGTCCGATTCCAGTCATTCCAGTAACTCCGGCAAATGTGAAGGCATGCAGAGGGGAGAATCTGGAAGAAATAGTGGTTTCCAGGCTGGAAAATGGCTTGAAATAGCGATTTTTAGGCCTAAAATGGCAATTTTTAGGCTTAGAATAGCGACTTTCAGACCTGAAATAGCAAATTTTGGCTTAAAAATAGCGAACTTTCAAGCTTAAAATAGTGATTTTTAGTCTTAAAATAACGATTTTAGGCCTAAAATTCACTCAAAAAGCGATTTTCCAGCTCCTAAACCCCTACCGATGCACCACCAGCACTCTACTCTGTGTTCTTCTCATCTGGGCGTCGTACGGTGCCTCCAGAAGCTGATTACACGAGTTAGCAGCTGATGACAACAGAAATGTGCCTGGAATTTCAAATTTTTTGAACTTCCCGCATTTTTAGGCTTACCAATGGTCGCTGCAGCCAACGGAGCCGCTGCCACGGGTACTGGAGCCATTAGGAAGCCGCAGGTAGCTGGAAAATTCAAATTTTTGAAATTTCTTTTTTTTTTCTAATTAAATACCTGTTGAAGCAACAAATAAGCTTAATTTCGACTTGCAAAGTGCTAAATAATCGGCTGCCAGACTTTTGGTTTCCATTTTATACCATTGTTGGAGGTACTGGTCGTTGACTGGAAAATTTTGAATTTTTTGGGCTTTTTTGGCCTAAAAATCTCTAAAAAATAGATTTTTATCGTACCAATGATATCAATATCCTTCTTATGTCGTTTTCCTGATGATAAATCCAAAATTTGAGAATCCGGACGGGATTTTTTGGATTCCAAACTCTTCGAAACGGTGGGCGCAGGCATTTCCTCGTCTAGCGGTTTTGCCTGCAAAATAGAGTATTTTAGCGTTAAAAACCACAATTTCCCACCCTAGGAAGCACCGAATTCACTGTGGAAGTGTGAAAAACGGCTTGACTCGTTGAGGGAGCAAAGCCGAGCCTAGAACACTGAAAAATGTGTCGGCTGAGCATTTTGCGGGGACCCGAAGTGTCTGAAAAACTTAATTTATTGGATTTTTTCAATTTTTTAGTGAAAAAATCTCGAAAAATGAGCTAATTCGGTGCATTTGGCTCGGGCGACAGCCTGCAAAACCGGTATGGATTTACGGTAAACAAGGCGCGCAAGCGGGATTTCGGAGTGTCGTTTTTGGCGGTAGTTTAAATTTGGTTTACCTAATGTTTACGGATTGGTCATTTTCAGGTCATTTCAAGTCATTTTAAACGCATATTCTCTGAAATAAAGGTCTGAAATTTTAGATTTTCATAGTTTTTTCAGTTTTTCGGTTTTAAAAACCAAGAAAACGAGCGATTCGGGTACATTTGGGCTCGGGCGAGATCAGTGTGGATTTACGGTAAACAACGCGCACAAGCGGGATTCCGGAGTGTCGTTGTTGGCGGTGATTTGAATTCTGTTTTTCTTATTAAGGATTTTTAGCTCATTTTCAGTTAATTCTAGGTCGTTTAAATCCATTTTCTAGCTAAAACACACTGAAAAACTAAATTTTGTTAACCAAAAACACGTATTTTCGCTCTAAACAGCAATTTTCTCGCTCAAAAAGCATTTTAAGCCCAAAAATGAGAATCCTCTCAATTTTCGTAATTTTTCTCTCTATTTGCCTATCAGAAGAATTCGGATACTGCTGGGAGTGGATGTGCAATACGCTCTTCTACAATGTAGGCTTCCAGAACCTTCTAGAACCTTAAAAATCCAAAATTTTCCAGTTCTGCCCCAACAAAACACTGATATGCTCAGAGGAGAAGAACAACTGCGTCTGTGCCGATTCCTGATTCAAATTACCGATTTTTTGAACTAAAAATGATGTTTCTCGAATAAAAAATTTATTTTTATGAACAGAAAAAGGGAGAAAATCGACTAAAAACTGAATTCTATGGAAATTCTAGTACTTCCACAGGTCGGCGGAGGCTGGCAGCTGCTTGGCACGATCGGCGAACATACGGGAGTGGCCCTGAAAGAAAAATTGTTTAAAAGTTGAATTTTTTGATTTTTAGGTGGAATTTTCAGTATTTTAGCTGAAAAATACGTTTTCTGGTCAAAATTTCAAGTTTTTGCTGAAAATGACGATTTTCAGTCAAATTTACTGCATTTTTCACTGATTTTCAGCTCCAGAAACCCTCACCTTCATCATTTCAGCCTTGTGGTATCCGGCGTTCTCCCAGCAGCGGGCAAAGTAGGCGACGGCCAGTGTGGCGGTCCACAGGCCTCTCTTGTCCCAGAAGGCCGTCTTGAGGAAGTAGGTGGCGGTGAAGGTGCCCATCGCTGAAAGAAATTTGGAACATTTAGGGAAAAATTTAGGAAAAATACATTTTTTTCGGAAAATTTGCAAAAACTCGAAAAAATGCCGAAAATCGATTTTCTAGGTAGAAATCGAAGGAAAAGCGACGAAACGCATAGAAAAGAAGCTTTAAAACAATTTCAGACGCAATTTTCAACAAAAAATACCGAAAAATTAGCTTGTTTTCAATAATTTGGCTTCAAATCTAAAATTTTAGCATACTTTTCAAAAAAGCGATTTTCAGCTAGATTTCACCTACAAACCCGCTATTTCATCAATTTTTAAGGCAGTTTTTAACCTGTTCTACACAAAAAATCAACAAAAATCATGCTTTCTACTCGAAAAAGTGCGAAAAACGAGTCGGAAATCTTGCAAAAATAAATCGACGGAAAGAAAACAACGACACTCCGCGCATCCCACATGCGCGCGTTGTTTAGCGAGAGTGCGACAAAGAGAGGGAGTTTGAAATTGAGTTTTTTTAGTGACAGGTTGGAAAATTGCAAATTTTTAGCTGAAAATGATGCGTTTCAAGGCCTAATTTGTGTTTTTGAAAGTGAAAAAAATTTGGAATCGCATTAAAACGAAATTCATGTCGAAAAATAGCAAGAAGGACTGCACGGTGTGTCAGATCAACTGGTCGAAAATCGCGCCCCAGAAAACCTTTAGGCCAGGCTAAATTTATGAATTTTAAAGTTGACGTGGATGACCTACATATATTTTTAATCAACGCATTGCAACTCGCGATTTTTTCGATTTTTTCGCCCAACGTTTAAAATTTTGATCCTCAGCCAGCCACGTTGCGCAGCGATTTTTCACGTTCGCTGGGGCGCGTTTTCCGACCAGGCTTCCTGACACAGCGTGGGACTGCTAAATGAAGGAAAATAAGAGTCTTCTCTTTTTTTGTGTTTGAAAGCAGACATAGTCGATTCTGTTTGAATTATTTATTGTTATAAACTTTTAAAAAGAGAAGGAGAGAAAAATAGATATTTGAAAAAAGAAAAAGGGCAAGTGACTGGAAACAAAAGAAATGGCACTGAAGGGACCGGTGAAAATTGGATGAAAATGAGAAATGGGCAAAAATGAGATTACAGTAGTTTATATGAATTAGTAATATTGACCGCCATTCATCAGATATTCGTTGTACTGCTGCTGTTGGTCTGCTTGCGGTGGGTAATCTGAAAAAAGGAAAACTTTGTTTTTATAATAAATTCATAATTTCTAAAACTTACAATATTGCTGCGGCTCCTGGTACCCGTTCCATTGATCATAAGCGGCTTCAGAAGACGTGGAGCCATTGGATACAATACTGGACGGTGGGGAGGCAGATCCATTGTAGACGCCATCCGGTGACATGTTTGTGACGAAGACTGCAGGCGGTGTGACACTTTCAGCAATGGACCATGGTGGTGACATCCTATATTGCTCCGAATATCCATTCCATTGATTGTAAGCGGCTTCGGAAGACGTGACGGTGTTTGGGACGACGTCAGCTGGTGAGGAGGCTGATTGGGCATCGGAAGGCGGTTGAGACATCCCGAACATCTCATAAGCGGCCTTCTCTGGATCAAAGTCTTCCAACTCGGTCTGATTAGTCTTCTGAGCAGCTTCCTTCTCAGCTATCATCCTCCGAAGCTCCTCAATGTAATTGGCGGCTTCCACAATCACAGCTCCTTCCGGCTGGAAGTCGGATGAGAAGCGATGGCGAGTTAGCCTGGAAAATAAATGATTAAAATTTAAATAAATTAGGTCAAAACTTACGCTCTCAATTCCTCCAACGGGCCGTTCTTCTTGGCTTTCCTGGCTTGCTCATAAGCATTTTTCCTTGCTCTCTGGGACTCGGTGTAAGTCTTCTTGGCGTTTTCCTTTCTTGGTGGCATGGTGATTTTTCGAGTTCTGAAAGATATGAATATTCATAATTGGAGGTAGGAGAATTAATTTTAAAAGGATTAGGGGTATGAAAAAGGGGAAATTGAAAATATTAAAATACAGGAAACCTAAATTAAGAAGGTCTTGAAAAACAGAAGAGATCAATATATAGGAAGATCCCATGGACCGGAACAAAAAAGTATATGAGAGAAAAGAATGAATAAATGACATCTAGATGAGGGGGCGGAGCCAATTTACGACGGTCCATCCTACCTCGGGGTGACCCCGCCCCCTTGCTAGACAAGGTACCAAGGGAAAATGATGACGTAGAAGGGTACTGTAGTAAATGATGACGTGGGAAGGTACTGTAGGAGAGATTGTAAGAGATACTATAGTTAGATAGCATATACAGCATACTAAAAGCTATAATAAACTGTAACTGTATACTAAACTGGTAAGGGGAACCACTCAAAAAAGTTATAGCTCAATTATATCGGTTCCTGGTAAAGATACCAAAAAATGATCAACTAATGAAATGTTTTGAATCAAATTCTACACATTTTATCAGTTGACTACTTCTTGATATCTTTTTTAGAGAATAAGATAAATAGATTCAAATGTACAGTACACTTTATTGTCATTGCATGGAGCCAAACTATCTAGTTTCCTGTCAATAACCCCTAGATGCATTTCGGGAAAGAAAATATATAAACCAAAAGATTCTTAAAAGGGACCGACAAGTCAGGAGAGAAACAAAGGACACCGATGTGTAAAGCGGATCTAATTGTAAGAGGGATACTGTACAATGAACTGATGCCTTACTTGTTATGAATTCAAAGAGAGAAGTGATAACTCACACTTTAGATAGTCGGAAACCTTGGATTAGAATTTTAGGAAGAATCCCTAGAACCCCTAGCTAGGTTGAAAGACCAATTATCTGAGTTTCTAGGATAACAGGAACTTGGAGTTAGTGTTTTAGTGGGTTAGAGGAAAAGACATATTGTAAAACATGTATCAGAAGAGCCCTTTGGAGGTACCTTGAAAGTAGCCTAGGAAGGAACGTTGGATAATGGCATCTAAAAATCTGGGATGATGTATCGCATTTGCCAATTGATATGGGGGTGTCTGCACCTAATCGACAGTACCTTCATGGTTTCCCGTTTTTTGGGAGTAAATTGACAGAGTTTTATGATCAGCCGTCCTAGATAATTAGCGTAACCGGGGGGACACTTTTGGAATAGGTGAACATGGATTATGACACGCTCATGAGTCTGGAAATGAAGTAATAGAAGAGCATCAGCTTATGCTTTCTAACTCTTTAAAAACTTCGTTTTTGTTCTTGCAAGAAGGAATAGTAGATTCTGTTTGAATTTTATGATTATTTATTTTTATCAACTTTTAAAGTATGAAAAGAGGAGAGAAAATGATATCAATCAAAGAAAAAGGCAAGTGGATGGGACTGAAAAAAAAAGAAATGGCACTGAAGGGACCGGTGAAAATAAGATGGAAATTAGAAATTGGCGAAAATAAGATTACGGTAGTTTAGAAGAATTAGTAGTACTGTCCGCCATTCATCAGATATTCGTTGTACTGCTGCTGTTGGTCGACTTGTGCTGGTGGGTAATCTGGAAAAATTTACAATTAGTTTTTTATCCAAAAAGATAAGAATTTCTAAAACTTACAATATTGCTGCGGCTCCTGGTATCCATTCCATTGGTTATAGGCAGCTTCAGAAGACGATGAGCCGTTGGATACAATGCTGGATGGTGGGGAAGCAGATCCATTGTAGACGCCATCAGGAGACCTGGTTGGGACGAAGACTGTAGGCGGTGTGACACTTTCAGCAATCGACCATGGTGGTGACATTCTATATTGCTCCGAATATCCATTCCATTGGTGATAGGTGGCTTCAGAAGACGTGGCGGTGTTGTTGGAAACGACCATTGCTGGTGGAGAGGCTGATTTGGCGGTGGAAGACGGTTGAGACATCCCGAACATCTCATAGGCAGCCTTCTCTGGATCGAACTCCTCCATCTCGATCTGATTTGTCTTCTGAGCAGCTTCCTTCTCAGCTAACATCCTTCGGAGCTCATCAATGTAATTGGCGGCTTCCACAATCACAGCTCCTTCCGGCTGGAAGTCGGATGAGAAACGATGGCGAGTTAGCCTGGAAAATAAATGATTAAAAATTAAATAAATTAGAAAAAAAACTTACGCTCTCAATTCCTCCATCGGACCGTTCTTCTTGGCTTTTCTAGCTTGCTCATAGGCATTCTTCCGTGCTCTCTGGGACTCGGTGAAAGTCTTCTTGGCGTTCTCCTTTCTTGGTGGCATGATGTTCTGAAAGATATGAATATTCATAATTGGAGGTAGGAAAATTAATTTTAAAAAGGATTAGGAGTATGAAAAGGTAAAATTGAAAAGATAAAAATGCAGGAAATCCCCATTTAGAAGGTCTTGAAAAACGAAAGAGATCAATATATAGGAAGATCCCATGGACCGGAACAAAAAAGTAAATGAGAGAAGAGAATGACAAAATGACATCTAGATGAGGGGGGCGGAGCCTGTTTACGACGGACCATTCTATCTTGGGAAGGCCACGCCCCCTTGCTAGACAAGGGACCAAAGGAAAATGATGACGTAGAAGGACACTGTAGAAATGATGACATCGGAGGGTACTGTAGGAGAGGCTATTGGTAGAAAGCATACATCGCATACTAAACACTATAATAAACTGTAACTTTATCAGCTAAAATTGTTGTAGCTCAACTATATCGGTTCCTGGTAAAGATAGCAAAAAGTGGTCAACTAATAAAATTTGTAAAATCGAATTCCACAGATTTTATCATTTGATTACTATCTGTATTCTCTTTTAGAAAACAAGATTAATAGGTTTAAAGATACAGAAAGTTATACAGTCATATACAGTATACTTTAAATACAGTATACTTTACAAGCAAAAGGCATCGACGTATGGAACGGGCGTTAAAGGAGGCCAGACATGAAAATTTTCAAAATTCTAGTTTTATGATATATGACAGAGTACAGTCAGAAAATAACAATGGACACGAGACCATAACTCCCTGTTACTGTACAAGCGTGAACGCGACTGTTCTTCCAAGAGGCGCCCACTCCTCGTTTCATAATCGTTTTAGCGGCAATAGCCGACAGGCGCCGTGTGGTGTAGAGGAGAGCGCGCTTGTCTATCAGTCGCGGGTCCCGGGTTCGATTCCCATCAGTCCGTTTTCGTTTTTCTTTTCTGTGTTCATGCGGCGACATAATAGGATGGCCGAATAACTAGAAAAAGTTCGGAATAATTGCCAAACATTGAAGAAATCTAGCGTTTTCTAAAAAAAATAAATGCTCGTCAAGTAGTGCGCATTGGGTCGCAATCGCGCGATTTTCCGTCAGATTGCATGATCTCGCCCCGAGAAAACCCCGTAGACTTTCGTGTCTGGGCTCCTTTAAAGGATACAATTAACTGACACCTTACTGGAAAATGCAATTCTGTGAAATGACGTAGAAAAACTCTGGGACTCTTGCGATATGCAGGAGAATCTCAGCTGCCAACTGTGATGTGTGGTTGCACCTAGTCGACAGTCTCGCTACCTTCCGTCATCGTCCCCCCATTTTTTGGGAATAAAGTGACTGAGTTTTATGATCAGCCGTCCTAGATAATTAGCGTAACCGGGGGGACACTTTATGATTAGGTGAAGATGGATAGTGACACGTTTATGGTTAGAATGGAACCGGAGGTAACTGTATCTTATTAGGGAATGTGCATATTAGAAGATAATGGGTTCCAGAGTACCTTCAAGAACTTTCTATTGCAAGGGATCTTCTCCTTGAAGCTCTTTAAAACACATCAGATGTTCCCATTGTTCTATTAAATCCCCAGGACGTTCCTCCAATCAGAATTCGTATAAAAAATCAATATTTTTTGTTCTTGAAAAAAGATTTTATGATTATTTATTGTTATAAACTTTAAAGTAGAGAATGAGAGAAAGATAGAGATCAGAAGATTAAAAAAAGAGCAAGTGACTGGGAACCAGTGTGCGTTATCGACAAAGATTTTCCGATTTTGTCGACAAATTTACCTGAAAAATTATCGATAAATTTGTCGATAAAAAACGATAAAATTTTGTCGATAAAATTATCGATAAATTTGTCGAAAGTAATTTATCGACAAATTTTATAAATTTGTTGAAGGTGGCATTTGTCGACAAATTATCGACAAAAATTGCTATTAACCGCCGGAATTACTTGTAAAAATCATATCTCATCTTTTTTTCTAGGCCATCTGACCTGGTGGCCTAACTTTTCCAAGGTGAGTTTCCTAGGCCACCAACTTTTTTGGCTTAAAAATGATCAGATATTCATCTGGTACGTTTTCTAGGCCATTTTTTCATGGTGGCCTAGAAAACTCAACGCGCGAAAGTTAGGCCACCATGTTGAAATGACCTAAAAAACACACCAGGTGAACATCAGATCATTTCTAGGCTAAAAAGAGTCGTGGCCTAGAAAATTCATGTTATGAAAGTTGGGCCACCAAGCCAGATGGCCTATAAAGTTTGCCTGGGTAAGTTCGGCCATCATTCTAGACGTCCTAGTTCGGCCATCATTCTAGACGTCAATGGTACCATTTTTTACAAGTAATTCTGGCGGTTAATAGCAATTTTTGTCGACAATTTGTCGATAAATTTGTCGATCAATTGTCGAAAAACAGCATTTTTTATCGACAAATTTACCGACAAATTGTCGATAAATGTTGTTTTTGTCGACAATTTGTCGGTAACTTTCCGATAAATTTACCGGTAAATTTGTCGAAAAATTTGTCGACAAATCATTTGTCGATAAAGCACACTGCTGGGAACGAAACATTGAAAATCAATTTGCAACAACTACAACAGAAACGTCGCGTTTAGTACGAAAGAAACTCTTGAAAGAATATCCTCCGGATCGAACCGCCACGTTCTTCTTGAAAAAATTGGACAATGTTTCTCGATAAGGACGATGTACTAAAATCATGGTCAAAGAAGACGAAAGTCCATGCAAAGATAATGAACACGTTGAGATATTGTTGAACGCTTGATTGTAGTAGTTGAGCATAGTTGCAATCCATAAATAGATACCAGGAAAGATTAACGTGCAGAGGGGCACTAATATCTGAATTCCTAAAGCAATGAGAAACGATTTCTGAAGTTGGAAAGTCTTTTGAGACATTGTCCGGCTTCTCAGTTGGATTACTGTGTTCCGCATCAGAAGAACTGCAAATGTGAGAACCGTGAAACTGCAAAAGGCGACAATCGCCACGAAATATGTCACTTGATAAGTACAATCTTCACATAAGACGAACATATTGGCATGAATGCGTAGGGGTAAGCATGGGAGTTTCTGGAAACCACCTGATGAATCAGTGTGTCTTACAGAGATGTCCGGAATGACAGTTTTGATAAACGGAATACGGAATGAAATAATTTTCTTGGAATCCGGAATCCGGGATCCGGACAAATAAAAATTTCCCGGAATCCGGAGTCCGGAATACGGAATGAAATTAGTTTTCCAGAATCCGGAATGAAAAAAAAGACCGAAATCCGGAATACGGAATACGGAATGCGGAATTTTGAGTTCTCCAAATAAGCAGAAAAGTTCTAAAAACGCATATCGTGCTATATTTTTGCAGGAATTTCAAAAAAGTTGGAGAATTTTTGCAAATTAACCAATATTTTTGAAATCCGGAGTAAAAAATTTCTCGGAATCCGGACAAATAAAAATTTTCCGGAATCCGGAATCCGGACAAAAATATTTTTCACGGAATCCGGAATCCGGAATCTGGAATGAAAAAAAACACGGAATCCGGAATCCGGAATCCGGAATCCGGAATCCGGAATCCGGAATCCGGAATACGGAATACGGAATCCGGAATCCGGAATCCGGAATCCGGAATACGGAATACGGGATCCGGAATACGAAATACGGAATCCGGATTCCGGACATCTCTGGTGCCTTATCGACAAATGATTTGTCGACAAACGCCCTTTTCGACAAATTTGTCGAAAAATTACCGACAAATTGTCGATAAATTTGTCGATAAAAATGCTGTTTGTCGACAATTCATCGACAAATTGTCGACGAAAATTGCTATTAACCGCCCCGCATTTTGTTTCGTTGGACGTCTAGAATGATAGCCGAGCTTACCCATGCAAAATTTATAGGCCATGTGGCTTGGTGGCCTAACTTTCCAAACATGAATTTTCTAGGCCACATCTTTTTTTGCCTTAGAAATGATCTGATGTTCACCTGGTGTGTTTTTAGGTCATTTTGACATGGAGGCCTAACTTTGAGTTTTCTAGGCCACCATGTAAAAATTGCCTAGAAAACATACCAGATGAATATCTGATCATTTTTAAGCCAAAAAAGTCGGTGGCCTAGAAAACTCAACTTGCGAAAGTTAGGCCACCATGTTAAAATGGCTCAAAAAATGTACCAGGTGAATTTCTGACAGTTTCTAAGCCAAAAAGGTGGTGGTCTAGAAAATTCATGTTGGAAAAATCAGGCCAACAGGTCAGATGGCCTAGAAAAAGATGAGATACGATTTTTTACAAGTAGTTCCGGCGGTTAATATAATTTTTTGTCGACAAATTGTCGGATTCCGTGAAAAATATTTTTGTCCGGATTCCGTATTCCGGATTCCGGGAAAATTTTCATTTGTCCGGATTCCGGATTCCGGAAAGTTTTCGTTTGTCCGGATCCCGGATTCCGGATTCCGTGCAAAATATTTTTGTCCGGATTTCAGAAATATTGGTTAATTTGCAAGAATTGTCTGGCTTTCTTGAACTTCTGCGACTAAAAATGCAAAAATATAGCACGATATGCGTTTTTAGACTTTTTCTGCCCATTTGGAGAACTCAAAATTCCGGATCCCGGGATTTTTTTCATTCCGGATTCCGTATTCCGGATTCCGGAAAATTAATTTCATTCCGTATTCCGGATTCCGTATTCCGGATTCCGGAAAATTAGTTTCATTCCGTATTCCGGATTCCGGATTCCGGGAAATTTTTTATTTGTCTGGATTCCGGATTCCGGATTCCGAGAAAATTATTTCATTCCGGATTCCCTTTTTCAAAAAAGTCATTTCGGACATCTCTGCTGCTGCTGATGTATTTTGATTTGACACTGATAACACGTACCGCAGACAAACTCATTTTTGCCGTTTCCTGAACGGGCGCAAAGAAACCGACTAAAGGCACATTACAACTCAAAAACACGTGATAAAAGATAATCCCTGCCATACGCCAACTTCCCCAGTAAGACTTCCAAGCGAACTGGCATACTGTATAAAAGCGGCTTTCAAAAAGTGCAACTATTGAGGCGTTCATATCTAAAACCATATTTTCATTTATGTAGTATCAAATATTTTTTCAATTCTTGACAACTCACTTGATAGACAAAATAATATCATAATAATCTGCAACAAAGGTGGCACATCAAATCAACTTAGCACTCCCAAAGTGTAACCAGCAATCTGAGGTATTAGCAAAAACGGGATGGTCAGTATATTACACGAGTAATCGGCTAAAACAATCCAGATGTGCAAATTCAGCAGATACAGTTTTGCTGATTTCATAGCTCTTGGAGTTTCCCAAATAATACAGTAAAATCCGAATAGATGAATCGGTGTGGAAATAATTGTATTTAAATGGAGAATTAATGACAAAAACTCAACAGAGTCAAAATATCCATTATCCGAGATGCATGGTGAGTTCATGAGTCTGATTGAATTATGCACACATCGACTAGCTTTGAGGAAATATTAGGTTGGCACACATGACTCCGAACACGTCTTTGTTTGCTTATAACTCCAAGAAATCAAAACAGTTTTTGTATTGTTCATGTTCATTTGAAAGAGCGTTTTATGACGAGTTGTTTGATATATTGTTTGTCGGGTTTTGATTGATAGTTATCAGAAAAAATCCTTTCTGAAATACTCAACCATAATTTTCTGATGCGCGCTTCTTTGTGGTAAGTCTTCGAACAGTACAAAAACCATTCCGCACACTGTCAAAAGTTTTTTTTGAGAAAGCACTATTTCTGACGCATGTCTTTGAATTGTTTAATCAATTCAAAAACAGTGATGAAAGCCTTGAGGACAACGAGAGTGAATTTTCTCTTCAAATTGTCGATCTCATTGTTCTAAAGCATATCATTGAGTCGGAACAGCGTCAAACGACTCGCAAACTTGCTTAACAGTTTGGATGCTTTTATGGCACAGTTTTAAATCCCATGCACTCAATCGGCAATACAAACCGCTGTTCAAAATGGACGCCTCCCAAACTCACAAATGCCAACAAAGCGACAAAGTTGGGGAGGGTAGGGATTCTTCTTGCCGTTCCAAGAAATCAGGGTTTTTTGACTCAACTGTAACTGGAGATGAAAAATGGGTTTCTTATGACAACACGACAAGAAAATGAAAGTGGTTGGGTGTTGCTGAGCTTCCGAAACTGACCCCAAACCCGGAGTTTCATTGAAAAAGGTGCTGCTTTGTGTTTGGTGGTACAGTAAAGGTCCTGTATGTTTTGGTCTTCTGAGTTCTTGTCAGAAAGACACGGCAGATCTCCCTTGACGTTTGCTTAACTATGTTGGTAAACCATTTCGTCGGAAAGGAATTGATACGATGTCCGCAAAGTTGCTTCATGACAACGCCTACCCGCATGTTGTAAAGATCACATCGCAGGAAATCGAAGAGCTGGGCTGGGAAGTTCTTTTTAACGCGCCATATAGCCCTGATAAAGCTCCATCAGATTAACATTTGATACCCTCGATGAAGCACTCTTTGGCTGAGAAATACTCCAAAAACAATGATGAAATCAAAAAATGGGTTGACGAGTATTTCGCATCGCAGCCGGCGGAGTTTTTCTAAACAGACATCCATTCTATGTGTGAACATTGGCATGAAGTTGTGAATAATAATGGTGAATACATTTTGGATTGAGGTTATGCGGTTTCAAATTTACAGGGAATAGTTTTAGTTACAAAAAGTTCGGAGTCATGCGTGCCAACCTAATATTTCACCTGTTCAATTATGAGAGATTTTTAATATTTTCTTTTAGCATAAAAAATTATATCATTCTGTCTACATCATACATCGGATCCAGCATAACCAAAAAATATTATGTTGGCCTATTTGACTCCGAATACGGTTTTGTTTGTTTCAGTGTGTGCTATCGATACGGTAAAACTAACGTTAAATTTTTACCGGTAAATTACCGGTATTGTACCGGTAAATTGACCGAAAAAATCGGTAATTTTTAAGACATTTTAGAACCGCGAAATTTTAGAACCGCGACGTTTTAGAACTGTGACGTTTTAGAACTGTGACATTTCAGAACTACGACATTTCAGAACCGTTTGGAAGAGAGTGCAATATTGTTTTGGAAGAGTGCAATATTACGAATTGTTTGATATATTATTTGACCGGGTTGGATGCCTCCGATCCAGAGAAGGCCGCTTATAAGATGTTCGGGATGTCTCAATCGTTTTCAAATGCTCAAAGTGTCACACCGCCAGCAGTCTTTGTCCCAAACACCGCCACATCTTCAGAATCCATCAATACCCAATGGAACGGATATCAGGATCCGCAGAATGAGATGATCGCACGGTCACCACCATCCTCAGTTGCTCAGTCTGCCTCCCCACCAGCTGTCAATTTCTCCAGCAAGCCCACGTCTTCTGAAGCTGCATATAACCAATGGAACGGGTACCATGAGCCGCAGCAATATTGTAAGTTTTAGAAATTATCTTCTTTTGTTAATTAGTACTACCGTAAAACCTGTATTAGAAGAGCCCCTTTAATAGAAGGGCCCCTCTAATAGAAGGGCCCCCGTAATAGAAGGGACCTCTGTGAAATAGGAACCCTTTAAAAATGTGATTGGAAAACAGAAAATTCCAGTAGTTTTTCAGTGGAAAATATTCCGGGAACTCCATAATTTTGTAGTTTTTGAAAATTTATTTTTTATGAAATTTGGTCAAAATTTATTTTTCGATGAAAATCTTGATAAATTTTGGTGACATTGGCAGATTTTCAAGAATTTTGAACGAAACTTCGTCGATTTGTTCGATGCAAAACTTCGGAAAAACTGACCGGAAAAAAAGAAGGGCCCCCTCTAATTGAAGGGCACCTCTAATAGAAGGGCCCTCCGATAGGGGCTTGGAAAAATAGAAGGGCCCCTGGGAAGGTGAAGCCCCTCCAAATAACATTCTGAAATTCATAAAATTTCCATAAGTTTTCAATGGAAAATATTTCGGAAATCCCAAAATCCAATATAATTTTGAAACACTATTTTTTAAATGAAAAAATTGCTTAATTTTGGTGAAATCGAAAGATTTTCATGAGTTTTCAACGAAAATTCGTCGAATTTTTCGGTGAGAAATTTCGGGAAAATTGGCCGGAAAAATAGAAGTGCCCCCTCTAATTGAAGGGCCCCTGTAATAGAAGGGCCCTCCGGAGGTACCTTGGAACAATAGAAGGACCGACCCTTTTAATACAGGTTTTACGGTAAAACTAGTTTTCTAATTTTGCAAATTATCCAACGCAAGTCTATCAACAGCAACAGTACGGTCAATTTCTGATGACTGGCGGACAATACTACTAATTCTTGTAAACTACCGTAATCTCATTCTTGCTCATTTCTCCTTTCCATCCAATTTTCACCGGTCCCTTCAGTACCATTTCTTTTGTTTCCAGTCCCATTGACTTGTCTTTTTTTCGTTAATTAATCTCTCCTTCTCTTTTTGTAAAGGTTTATAACAATAAATAATCATGAAATTCAAACAGAATCGACTTTTTCTTCTTTCAAAAACAAATTTAAGATGTTAAAGTCCCGTGCGGATTCAAACTTGGGTCGTGAGATTGATAGCCAAAGACGTTATCCTCTTGGCCGGGTGTGTCTAGACCTTTATTTTCCAAAACGGCCAATTATAGCTATTTTTCCGAACTACATGTTGTTCCCGATCTCTCGTTATATCCTCTTCTTTCACCAAGAGATACACTTACCTCCGGTTCCATTCTTACCATAAACGTGTCATGAGCCATCTTCACCTAATCTAAAACTGTCCCTAAGGTCACGCTAATTATCTAGGTTGACTGATCGTAAAACTCAGTCACTTTATTCCCAAAAAATGGGAACCATGACGGTACTATCGACAAGGTGCAGACACCCATCTCAATTGATACCTCCGTAGGGCCCTTCTATTAAAGGGGGCGTCCACTAATTCCAAAATTTTTGAGATTTTCATATCAATCGATGCAGAATTTTGTGTCGGGAAGAAAACTCTCTTGGACGATGGTCCGAAAATCACTCGTTCTTAAGATATTTGTCAAAAACAGGTCAAAAAAATGAACGTAGAGGGTGCAGATTAGGAAGCGTGAATTATTTTCCCTAATCTGCACCCTCTACGTTGATTCTTTTGACCTGTTTTTGACAAATATCTTAAGAACGAGTGATTTTCGGACCATCGTCCAAGAGAGTTTTCTTCCCGACACAAAATTCTGCATCGATTGATATGAAAATCTCAAAAATTTTGGAATTAGTGGACGCCCCCTTTAAAGGGGGTTTCTATTTTTCCAGCCATTTTTTTTGAACATTTTCATAGTTCAAAATTCAAATAAATCTGTCCTTTTTTGCGAAATTGGGTATTTTTTTGAGACGAAGATGTACTAAAATCTTTGAATTTATCAAACAACATATTTTGAAGTGGAGCCCTTCTATTGGAGGTGGTCTTCTCCTCTGAATCTCTAAAACAAAAACTCAATGTTCCAAGGTTATCCTAGAAACTCAGATAATCGGACTTTCAGCCTAGCTAGGTACATTTTCACTATACTAGTCTAGTCCTCTGTTTAGTATAGTGTTTAGTATGATGTGTATGCTATACAGTATCCTCCTACAGTATCCTCCCACGTCATCATTTCCTACAGTACCCTCCTGCAGTACCCTTCTACGTCATCATTTTCCTTTGCCTAGAAAAAGGGCGGAGTCACGACTAGATAGAATGGTCCGTCGTAAACAGGCCCCGCCCCTCCTCTAGATGTCATTTAGTCATTCTTTTCTCTCATTTACTTTTTTGTTCCGGTCCATGGGATCTTCCTTTTTATTGATCTCTTCCGTTTTTCAAGACCTTCTTAATTTAGGGTTCTTGTATTTAAATATTTTCAATTTCTCCATTTGATATTCCTCAACTCCAATCTCTATATCTTTCAGAACACTATGCCACCAAGAAAGGAGAATGCCAAGAGGACTTTCACCGAGTCCCAGAGAGCACGGAAGAATGCCTATGAGCAAGCCAGAAAAGCCAAGAAGAACGGTCCGTTGGAAGAATTGAGAGCGTAAGTTTTGACCTAATTTATTTAAATTTTAATTATTTATTTTCTAGGCTAACTCGCCATCGCTTCTCATCCGACTTCCAGCCGGAAGGAGCTGTGATTGTGGAAGCCGCGAATTACATTGATGAGCTTCGGAGGATGTTAGCTGAGAAGGAAGCTGCTCAGAAGACTAATCAGATCGAGATGGAAGAGTTCGATCCAGAGAAGGCCGCTTATGAGATGTTCGGGATATCTCAACCGTCTTCAAATGCTCAAAGTGTCACACAGCCAGCAGTCGTCGTCTCCAGCACCTCCACGTCTTCTGAAGCCAGCTATAGCCAATGGAACGGATATCAAGAGCCGCAGCATGAGATGTTCGAACCGTCACTGGCATCGACCATCGCCCAAAGTGAGATGCTCGGGATGTCACAGCCATCGTCTACTGCCCAATCAGTCTCTCCACCAGCCATGGTCGTTTCCAACAACACCGCCACGTCTTCTGAAGCCGCCTTCAACCAGTGGAATGGATACCAGGAGCAATATAGGATGTCACCACCATGGTCGATTGCTGAAAGTGTCACACCGCCTACAGTCTTCGACCCAAACATGTCTCCGGATGGCGTCTACAATGGATCTGCCTCCCCACCATCCAGCATTGTATCCAACGGCTCCACGTCTTCTGAAGCTGTCTATAACCAATGGAATGGATACCAGGAACCGCAGCAATATTGTAAGTTTTAGAAACTATCCTCTTTTGTTAATTAGTACTAAAACTAGTTTTCAAATTTTGCAGATTATCCACCGCAAGTCGACCCTCAACAGCATTACAACGAATATCTGATGAATGGCATTCAATATTACTAATTCATCTAAACTACCGTAATCTCATTTTTGCCTATTTTTCATTTCTATCCTGTTTTCACCTGTCCCTTCAGTGCCATTTATTTTATTACCAGTCCCATCTACTTGCCCTTTTTGTTTTATTGGGATCTCTTTTTCTCTCCTTCTCTTTTTAAAAGGTTTATAACAATAAATAATCATGAAATTCAAACAGAATCGACTTTTTTCTTTCATACTCTTCTTATCACATTCCACCAAAAGATACAGTATCCTCCGGTCCCATTTCTACCATAAGCGTGCCATGAGCCATCTTCACCTAATCCAAAACTGTCCCTCCGGTTACGCTAATTATCTAGGACGGCTGATCGTAAAACTCAGTCACTTTATTCCCAAAAGATGGTGGACCATGAAGGTACTGTCGATTAGGTGCAGACACCCATCTCAATTGGTACCTCCGTAGGGCCCTTCTATTACAGGAGGCTTCTATTTTTTCCAGCTTTTTTTTCTGAACATTTTCATATATGAAACTATAGTTAGTTATAAACTATAGTTAACTATAAACTATAGTTTTTTTCTAGTTCAAAAGTCAGGAAAATCTGTCCGTTCCTTCTTCAAAATTGAGCAATTTTTTTGAGACGAAAACGTACTCAAATCTTTGAATTTGAAACAACATATTTTGAAGGGGAGCCCTTCTATTGGAGGTGTTCTTCTCCTCTGACTCTCTAAAACACTAACTCAATGTTCGAAGGTTATCCTAGAAACTCAGATAATCGGGCTTTCAGCATAGCTAGGTTCATTTTCACTATACTAGTCTAGTCCTCTGTTTAGTATAGTGTTTAGTATGATGTGTATGCTATACAGTATCCTACTACAGTATCCTCCCACGTCATCATTTCCTACAGTATCCTCCTACAGTACCCTTCTACGTCATCATTTTCCCTTGCCTAGAAAAGGGGCGGAGTCACGCCTAGATAGAATGGTCTGTCGTAAACAGGCTCCGCCCCCTCATCCAGATGTCATTTAGTCATTCTTTTCGCCCATTTACTTTATTCTTCCGGTCCATGGGATCTTCCTTTTTATTGATTTCTTCTGTTTTTCAAGACTTTCTAATAGGGGTTTCTTGTATTTAAATTGTTTCAATTTCTCCTTTGATACTCTTTAACTTCAATCTTTATATCTTTCAGAACTCAACATGCCACCAAGAAAGGAAAATGCCAAGAAGCAGTTCACCGAGTCCCAGAGAGCACGGAAAAACGCCTATGAGCAAGCCAGAAAAGCCAAGAAGAACGGTCCGATGGAGGAATTGAGAGCGTAAGTTTTGACCTAATTTATTTAAATTTTAATTATTTATTTTCTAGGCTAACTCGCCATCGCTTCTCATCCGACTTCCAGCCGGAAGGAGCTGTGATTGTGGAAGCCGCGTATTACATTGAAGAGCTTCGGAGGATGGTAGCTGAGAAGGAAGCTGCTCAGAAGACTAATCAGATCGAGATGGAGGAGTTCGATCCAGAGAAGGCTGCTTATGAGATGTTCGGGATGTCTCAACCGTCTTCCACTGCCCAATCAGTCTCTCCACCAGCCATGATCCTTTCCAACAACACCGCCACGTCTTCTGAAGCCGCCTACAACCAATGGAATGGATATTCGGAGCAATATAGGATGTCACCACCATGGTCCATTGCTGAAAGTGTCATACCGCCTACAGTCTTCGTCCCAAACATGTCTCCTGATGGCGTCTACAATGGATCAGCTTCCCCACCGTCCAGCGTCGTATCCAACAGCTCCACGTCTTCTGAAGCCGCGTATAACCAATGGAATGGATACCAGGAGCCGCAGCAATATTGTAAGTTTTAGAAATTCTTTTTGGATAAAAACTGATTTTCTTTTTTTCCAGATTACCCGGAATCACAAGTCGACCCTCATCAGCAGTACGATCGATTTCTGATGAATGGCGGACAGTACTACTAATTCTTCTAAACTACCGTAATCTCATTTGCCCATTTCTCATTTCCATCCAATTTTCACCGGTCCCTTCAGTGCCATTTCTTGATCTATTTTTCTCTCCTTCTCTTTTCCAAAGTTCATAACAATAAATAATCATGAAATTAAAACAGAATCGACTTTTTTTCATCCTCTTTTTATCACATTTCACCAAAGGTACAGTATCCTCCGGTCCCATTTCTACCATAAGCGTTTCATGGACCATCTTCACCTAATCCAAAAGTGCTCCTCCGGTCACCCTAATTATCTAGGACGGCTGATCGTAAAACTCTGTCGATATACTCCAAAAAAATGGGGGACTATGACGGTACTGTCGACTAGGTGCAGACACCCATCTCAATTGTCTCCGTAGGGCCCTTCTATTACAGGAGGCTTCTATTTTTTCCAGCTTTTTTTTCTGAACATTTTCATATATGAAACTATAGTTAGTTATAAACTATAGTTAACTATAAACTATAGTTTTTTTCTAGTTCAAAAGTCAGGAAAATCTGTCCGTTCCTTCTTCAAAATTGAGCAATTTTTTTGAGACGAAAACGTACTCAAATCTTTGAATTTGAAACAACATATTTTGAAGGGGAGCCCTTCTATTGGAGGTGGTCTTCTCCTCTGACTCTCTAAAACACCAACTCAATGTTCGAAGGTTATCCTAGAAACTCAGATAATCGGACTTTCAGCATGGTTAGCTACATTTTCACATTATATAATTTCAGCCTTCTTCCTGAAGTTTCTTATATTCGTCACTACAGTCTCTCCTACAGTATCCCCCACCGTACAGTATCCTTCCACGTCATCATTTCTACAGTACCCTTCTACGTCATCATTTTCCCTTGCCTAGAAAAGGGGGCGGAGTACCGCCTAGATAGAACGGCCCATCGTAAACAGACTCCGCCCCCTCATCTAGATGTCATTTAGTCATTCTTTTCTCTCATTCACTTTTTTGTTCCGGTCCATGGGATCTTCCTATGTATTGATCTCTTCCGTTTTTCAAGACCTTCTAATAGGGGTTTCCTGTATTTTAATCTTTTCATTTCCCTTGTTATACTCCTCAGCTCCAATCTCTATATCTTTCAGAACAACATGCCACCAAGAAAGGAAAACGCCAAGAAGACTTTCACCGAGTCCCAGAGAGCACGGAAGAATGCCTACGAGCAAGCCAGAAAAGCCAAGAAGAACGGTCCGTTGGAAGAATTGAGAGCGTAAGTTTTGACCTAATTTATTTAAATTTTAATTATTTATTTTCTAGGCTAACTCGCCATCGCTTCTCATCCGACTTCCAGCCGGAAGGAGCTGTGATTGTAGAAGCCGCGAATTACATTGATGAGCTTCGGAGGATGTTAGCTGAGAAGGAAGCTGCTCAGAAGACTAATCAGATGGATATGGAGGAGTTCGATCCAGAGAAGGCTGCCTATGAAATGTTCGGGATGTCTCAACCGTCTTCAAATGCTCAGAGTGTCTCGCCACCAGTTGTAGCTGTCCTCCCCAACGCCACCGTCACGTCTTCTGAAGCCAGCTATAGCCAATGGAACGGATATCAAGAGCCGCAGCATGAGATGTTCGAACCGTCACCGCCATCGACCATCGCCAAAAGTGAGATGCTCGGGATGTCTCAACCGTCTTCCACTGCCCAATCAGCCTCTCCACCAGCCATGGTCGTTTCAAACGTCACCGCCACGTCTTCTGAAGCCGCCTACAACCAATGGAATGGGTATCAGGAGCAATATAGGATGTCACCACCATGGTCTATTGCTGAAAGTGCCACACTGCCTACAGTCTTCGTCCCAAACACGTCTCCTGATGGCGTCTACAATGGATCTGCTTCCCCACCATCCAGCATCGTATCCAACGGCTCATCGTCTTCTGAAGTTGCTTATAACCAATGGAATGGATACCAGGAGCCACAGCAATATTGTAAGTTTTAGAAATTCTTGTCTTTTTGGATAAAAACTGATTTTCTTTTTTCCAGATTACCCGGAATCACAAGTCAACCCTCAGCAGAAGTACAACGAATATCTGATGACTGGCGGACAGTACTACTAATTCATCTAAACTACCGTAATCTCATTTTTGTCCATTTCTCATTTCTATCCAATTTTCACCGGTCCCTTTCTGTGTCATTTCTTATGTTTCCAGTCCCATCTACTTTGATATCTCTTTTTCTAATATTTTAATATTTTAAAATCTTATAACAATAAATTAATCATAAAATTCTAAATTTCATATAGTCAATTTTGGGGATTTTAGGCTTTAAAAAAGGTAATTTTCGACTAAAAACTGCTTTTTATTTCTAGCGGAAAATCAAAGAATACCTCATTTTAAGGCTGGAAATCACTATTTTCCGAGTCCTCATAGATGACTTTTTTCAGTCAATTTTGTCTGAAACTAGCTGAAAATCCCCAAAAATTCTCAATCACAACCAATTTATCATTGCTTTGATTGCGTTATCAATCAAAAAATATAACAGGATATGGGATGGATAGAACGGGTAGGGGTACTGTAGAGAGACCCAGACAGAGAAAAGGAACAAAAAATGACACGGAAAGAAGAGGAAAAACGCGTCAAAGGTACGCCAGTCAATATAAATATTTTGCAATTTTTGGGGGGCGGGGCTATGAAAGGGGCGGGGCTTAATAAATTACTAGAAACTTCTGGAACAAAACAATTATGAAAAATGGGACAAGAGATTTTTTCCGGGACAGGGTTTCAACAAAAAAGTGAGGGACAAAGAAAAATGGGAAAAGGGGGCGGAGCTTTGATAAATTATCAAAAAATCAACAGAAAAAATTATGAAAAACAAGATTTCGAAAATGAAGAAAATGAGATTTAGATCCTAATTTCCAGACGGTGGTGGTCCTTGCTTTCCTCCCTGCCAATAGTTATTCCACTGTTGCATTAGCTGTGGATTATTATAGTATTGGGCGTAGTACTGCCAATATTGGCTGTTGCCTCCAGCTGGTGGTGCTCCTGGTCCTCCTGGGGCTCCTGGCGGTGGTCCATTGAACGGCGGAAAAGGGGCGGAGCCGCCTCCGGACGGTCCGTCGCCACGACCGTAACCGTATCCATAGCTGGAGCGAGAGTTTCCGCCTCCGTCGTTCGATTTGCTCGCGTTGGACTGAAAATTGATAGTTTTTTAGTTTGGATCGGTCTAAAATCTTCGACCGCCGATCGATCTGACCGACCGCCGACCATGTAACCGGCCGCCGACCGCAGGTTGAGCCAACCGACCGCCGATCGAGCTGACCGTTCCATTCACATCGATTGGCGGTGGGTCAAATTGGTCTGCGGTCGGTCGGCGGTCGGCTGACTTGGTTGGCGGTAGTTTAGCTTGGTCGGCTGTCGGCCATATCGGTCGGTGGTCGATCTGCTCCAGTCGGCGATCAGTCAGTCTGGTCTACGGTCGGTCGGCGGTCGGTCAGAAGCCGGCCGAACAATCTGACCGACCACCAATCAAGCTAGCCGGCAGCCGACTAAGCTCATCGACCGCCGACCATGCTGACCGGCTTCCGACCATTTTGACCTACCGCCGACCAAGCTGACCGATCGCCTACCAGTCTAATCGACCGCCGATCAAGCCTACCGACCGCTGACCAAACTGACCGACCGCCTAACAAGCTGGCCAACCGAACGATCTGACTAACCGTCGACTGAGCTGACCAACCGCCGATCAATCTGATCTACCATCGACCGCCCGTCGACCGACCGCCGACTAATCTGAGAGACCGCCAACCAAGCTGACCAACCTTCGATCAAGCTGGCCGACCGCCGACCAAGCCAACCGACAGTCGACCAATCTGATCCACTGCCGACCAATCTAATCCACTGCCGACCAAGCTAGCAGACCGTCGACCAAGCCAACCGACAACCGACCAATCTGATCCACTGCCAACCAAGCTGACCAATCTGACCGACCGCCCGGCAACCAAGCCGGCCGACCAGATTGGTCGCCGATGTCCACCGTTGATCGAAATGACTGACCGCCGACCAACCTCCCCGACCGCCGACAAAGCTGCCCGACCGCCGACCAAGACTGATCGACCGCCGACGGATCTGACCGACCGCGAGGCAAGCCGACCCAACGTCGACAAAGCTAACCGACCGCCGACCAAGTTGACCGACCGCCATTTTTCGACCAAAAAAACTCCAAAAAGTGCCTACCTCTCCACTCTTTCCCCAACTACATCTGACTTGTTGCCCTTGAATCTCGGCATTGTTCATCTGGACGATGGCTCGAGCCGCCGCCTCTTTTTGCTCGAACTTCACGAATGCGTAGCCCTGGACTTTGAACATTCGAACCTCGTTGATTGGTCCGAAGCGGTCGAACGCGCGGCGAATTTCGTCTTCTGAAATATAGACAATTTTAGATTACTGTAGTTGTTGTTGTGGGACAATTTTTAGTGATTTTCGGACCAATTTTAGGCTAAATTAGGCTAATTTTTAGTGATTTTTGGAGCACTGACCGTAGACCAGACTGGCTGATCGCTGATAAAAATGACGGACCGCCGACCAAACTGATTGACCGCCGATCAAGCCGACCGACCGCCGACCAAACTGACCGACCGCTGACCGACTGCCAACCGACCGTAGACCAAGCTGGCTGATCGCCGACCGCCGAGCGACCTGGCCGACGGCTGGCCAATCTGACTGCCAACCGACCGTAGACCAGGCTGGCTGATCGCCGACCAAGGCAGATCGACAGCCAACCAAGCCAACCGACCGACAGCCGACCAATCTGACCGACCGTAGACCAGACAGACTGTTCGCTGACCAAGGCAGATCGACAGCCAATCAAGCCAACCGACCGACCGACCAAGCTGACCGAACGATCTGGCCGACCGCCGACGGACCGTAGACCAGGCTGATTGATCGCCGACCAAAGCAGATCGACCGCAGACCAATTTGACCGACCGCCAATCAATCTGAACGGATGGTCAGCTTGGTTGGCGGTCGGGCAGATTGGTTGGCGGTCGGGCAGATTGGTCGGCGGTCGGCCGGACTGATCCGCGGTCGGTCAGCTTGATTTGTGGTCGGTCGGCCAGATTGGTCGGCGGTCGGTCGGCTTAGTCAGCGGTCGGTCAGATTAACGTTTTTAAATGAAATTCAAGCGTTTTCAGACGACTCCAAAGTGGTTTTTATCGATTTTTGGTAATTTTCAACGCTTACCAGTGAGCTGATTGATCTGTCCCACGTAGACTGAGGTGTTATCCGCCGACGTCTGATTATAGATCTCATCGAACGTCTTCTCATAGTGTCTGCGCTCTCCTCGATCGCCACGATCTCTTCTCTCTCCGCCTCCTTCCTCCTCCGGCTTCCGAGTCGCCCAATTCGTTCGAATCGTTCTCCGACCCAACCATTGTCCATTCATCTGCTCAATGGCTCTTTCCGCATCCTCTCTTCTCGGATAAGACACGAATCCATATCCCTTGGCCTTGTTTGTGGCCGTATCTCTGATGATCTTGGCTTCGGAGACCTCTCCGAAGGCCAAGAACGCCTCTCGAAGCTTCGTTGAGTCCACTTCTGATGACAAGTCACCGACGAAGACGTGGAAGTGACGAGAGGTCTCTTGTTTTCTGGAGTCACCTTGTTCCCTGGCGTCTACTGCCCAATTCACACGCATCTCCTGAAATTTAGGTCAATTTTTAGTAATTTCTAGACTCATTATAGGCTAAAACAGGCCAATAATCACGAAAATTGGCCTAAATTAGTCGGTAAATCATTGAAAATTAGCTAAAATTAGGTTCAAAATCGCCATAAATTGACAATTCTAGGCTAGATTATTCCAATTTTAAGAGATTCTGGAGCAATTTTAGTCAATTTTCAATGATTTTTGAGCTATTTCAGCTTATTCTAGCTATTTTTGGGCTAATTTCAGGCTACACTAGGCCAATTTATCAGTGATTTCAGCCTATTTTCATTGATTTTCAGACCGATTTCAGTCAATTTAGGTCAACTTATGGTGATTTTCGGACTAATTTGTGCTGAAATATGCCGATTTTTATCATTTTTGATTTAATTCCAGCTATGAAAAACCGTTTTTAGTGATTTTTGAACCAATTTTTGAGGATTTTCAGTGATTTTCAGCCAAGTTAGGCCAAAATATACTGATTTTTGTGAGTTTTGGACCAATTTAAGCCAATTTTCAGTGATTTTTGGAGATCATCTTGGAGGCAATACTAAGCTAAACTATGCCGATTTTCAGTGAATTTGGACCAATTTTAGTGATTTTTGAACATATTTTCAGCCAATTTAGGCTTTTTTCAGGGATTTTTTGGACCAAATCTAGCTTTAATTTGCTTATTTTCAAACCATTTTTGGCATATTTATTATCCGCTAAATTTGAATTTTTTTCAAATTTATTCAAATTTCAAATTCCCGCTTACCCTATCCAAAAGACTGCGACCGTTCATCGCCTGGAGCGCCTGTCCCGCTTGGTTATGATCGCTGAATTCGATGAAGGCGAACGGATCGTTCATGCCCTGCAAAATTTAAAATTTTAGGAAAAATTGAAATTTTCGAGAATTTCCGCCTACATCGAAGCACACTTTGGCCTTGGTCACAGCTCCGATCTGGTTGAAAAGTGTCGCCAGGAACTCGTCGGTGATCGCTGGGTCCAGATTTCCGACGAAGCTAAAAATTCAATTTTAGAATTTTTTTTTTCAAAAAAAATTTTTTTTATTTTAAAAAAATGCTCACAGCGTTCTCGGATCCTCGGAGCCCGACGCCAGATAGTAGCCTTCGCGTTCGGCGAACCGCGCATGGATCCGTGGGTTGTAGCCCGAACTATCGTCGTTTTGATAGAAACTGGACATTTTTAGCTGAAAAAACGCTTTAAAATGATCTAAAAACCAAGAAAATTGAGCAAAAACGAGCAATTTTAAGAGGAAAACAAATTTGAAATTTCGAAAAATTTGGATTTTTTCAATTTTTTCCAGGTTTTGAATACAATTTTTGGGTTGAAATGACTTCAAAAATTCATTTTTTCGCCCTAAAACTGTTTTTTCTAGCAATTTTCCCGATTTTTCCAGCAAATTCTAGCCTAATTGCTCATTTTAACCTTCGAAAATCATTCAAAAACCGCAAAAAATTCCAATTTCGCAATGGAGCGCACTTGCACACCACCTGTCACATTGCATTGATTTCGCGATGCGTCATGCATAAAAAGCCAATTTTAGTCGTTTTTCACCGATTTTTTTGGTTTTTTCATGGGGTTAGGGTGAAAATAGATGATTTTTCACCTAAAAATAGTTAATTTTAAGCCAAAATTCATCGATTTTGATGGAAAAAACCTATATTTCAAAAAGTTATGAAATTTCGCTGACTCATCTTAATTTTTCAGCTTCTTCCAGCCATGGACTTTCTTTTCGGTCGCCGTAAGACACCCGCCGAGCTTCTCCGTCAAAATCAGCGAGCGCTGAATAAGGTTTTATCGATTTTTTCCCAGATTTTTTCAAAAAATTGGATTTTTCCAGGCAATTCGAGAGCTGGACCGCGAGAGAGCTCGTATGGAGGCTCAGGAGAAGAAGATTATCGCTGATATCAAAAATATGGCCAAGAAAAATCAGATGGTACGGTAGATTTCAAAAAAAATTTTGGCGGGAATTTGAATTTTTGAATTTTGCAGGATTCTGTGAAAGTGATGGCCAAGGACCTGGTTAGGACTCGTCGTTATGTCAAGAAGTTCATAATGATGAAGGCGAATATTCAGGTAAATCTCCGAAAATTCTCGAAAAATACGCTAAATTTGACGACAAATTGCACAGAAACCGGAATTTTCAAAAAATACATCAAAATTGACGACAAAATGCACAATTTTGGCTAGTAAAGCTTGAAAAACACGGTTTTGACCTTGAAAATTGCAAAAAATCAGCGGAAAATCAATTTCGAGCTTCCAGACGATTTTTGAACTGAAAGTTATGATTTTTATGGGAAAAACACGATTTTCAGCGTTTTTCACTACGAAATTCGAGATTTTCAGCCAATTTTAGCCGAAAAATCTTAAGTTTTCGAATTAATACGCTAGATTTGACGACAAAATGCACTTTTCTGAAAAATACGCTGAATTTGACGACAGAATGCACAGCTTTTCGATTTTTGCACCGAATGTTACGACAAAGTGCACAGAAACTGAAATTTTCGAAAAATACGCTAGATTTGACGACAAAATGCACAGAAATTAAAATTTTCGAAAAATACGCTAAATTTGACGAGAAAATGCACATATTTTCGAATTTTTGGGTAAAACATCGAAATTGACGATAAAAGGCACAGGAATCGTAATTTTCGAATAATGTCCTGAATTTGACGACAAAATGCACAGATTTTCAATTTCCTACCGTAGCTGGGCATTAGGTTACTGTAGTTCATCCTGGATTACTGTAGATCACTGTACATTACCTATTTTGTTGTTCATGAGCTACCGTAACCAGGATCCTGACTTGTGCTAGACTTCTGAAATCAAAATTTGAGATTTTTTTCGAAATTTTTCAATAGAGCGCATTTGCATACCTCTCCCATTTGTGCGATGAAGCTTGGCGATTTTTGAAAATTTCAGGATTACTGTAGCTACAGTAACCTTCTAATTTTGTAGTCCTGAACACTGGGTGTCTTGGAAAGTCCTCTGAAATTTCAATAATTTCAAAAATCTACAGTAATCCCTACAGTAACATTTTTTTTGTTGGAAAAACATTATAATTGACGACAAATTGCACATATTTTCGAATTTTACACCGAATCTTACGACAAAATGCACAAAATTGATTTGCAGGCCGTCTCGCTGAAAGTGCAGACTCTAAAGTCGCAAGACGCCATGGCTTCAGCCATGAAAGGAGTCACAAAGGCTATGCAATCGATGAATCGTCAGCTAAACCTGCCGCAAATTCAAAAAATCATGATGGAATTCGAAAAACAGAGTGAAATCATGGATATGAAGGAGGAGGTGATGGGTGATGCGATCGATGATGCTCTTGGAGACGCAGGCGATGAGGAGGAGAGTGATCAGATTGTCAATCAGGTGAGAAATTTGAATTTGGCCGCGAAAATTGGCCTGGGGAGGTTCGAAAAATTTTCGGTTCAAAAATGCGTCAGAATTGACGAAAAAATGCACAGATTTTCGAATTTCTGGGTAATACGTCAAAATTGACGACAAAATGCACAGAAATTCGAATTTTAGACGTATACGTCAAATTTTACGACAGAATGCACACATTTCCGAATTCCTGGAAAATACGTCAGAATTGACGACAAAATGCACAGATTTTCCAATTTTTGGGTATTATGCCTGAATGGGGCTACTGTATGTTGGGGACGTGAGGAACCGACCACGTTGGCATTGACGTGGAAGTCTGTCTAGTGAACTCTCTTATACACGTAGCTCATAGAGCATATTTATTCCTATACCAACCTATCGACTGTTCTCTATAATAAATACTATTCTTCCTACTCTACCGACTATAATAGTGGCGATCAGGAATACAAAAGGACAAATCTACAATGGCTGATCAAGGTAAAGCTAATGCGACAGCAGAACTAGTTATAGCGCTGCAACAAATTCAACAAGAGCTAAAAGCGCAAAGCGAAATAACTAAGGATTTATTGCAACAAAATCAGGAATTGCGCGAGCAGCTGGAGCCGCGAGCGAGCGCTGGGGGTTCCGAGGGTGCATCAAATCCAAGAGGTTCTACAAGACGTTCAAACGCAAGATTGTTGAACGATCTAGCACGGCGAATACCAAAGTACACCTACAAACTCGACGAGCCAGATTCATTCAAGAGATGGTTACAACGTCATGTACTGGTGTTCACAGAAGATGGTGCTGAGCTCTCAGAGCGAGAGAGGACTCGCTTACTGTTGAGTTGCTTGGATGAAGCCAGTTTCTACAGATTTCAAGAGTCGCAACGAGGAGTAGACGATATTTATCAAGTGCCGTTCAAGGATACTGTTGTAGCTCTGGCTACTGTATTTGGCTCTCATCGTTCTCTCATGATAAGAAGACAAGATTGTCTTCAAATTTGTCGCAGCTCCGGGGATTTGGATGATCCACTGGAGTTTACTAATCGGATCAGTGAAGCAGTTCAAAACGATGAGCTGGCAAAAATGACCGCTGATGACTGGGGAGTATTCCTTTTCCTCAGAGGACTTGACGGGCCAACTGACGGAGCATCAAAACAATACTTGATGCAAATATGTGAGGAGAAAGAGAGGAAAGAAGAGAAAATATCTCTATCACAAATTCATGACGAGTGGTTGCGTTTTATTCAGTTGAAAAAGCAAGCCCAAGTTGTCACCGCCAACTCCAAGTCGCAGCAGAAAGTCGAAGTAGCGAAGATTTCTCAGAATTTCTCAAAAAACGCAAAAGTTAAAGATGAGAAAGAAAAAGAGAAGATTGGAAAAGAGAAGGTTGATAAGAAGAAGTTCTTGAAATGCACAAAATGCAAACGTATCGGGCATTTAGCCGAAAACTGCTTCTCAAAACCCGTCTGGAAGCCGCCAACAAGAACACAAGTTGTCGATGTGGAAAATCTGACGGTTGGAACAGTGACTGAAACAAAAAGGAATCTGCAAGTACTTGTCAATGGGAAACAAGTAAAATTTCAATTGGATACCGGAAGCCAAATCACGATTATTAATCGAGATACGTGGAATATGATCGGGAAGCCAAAACTGGAAGCAGTGACAAACCGTATATCGTGCGCTAATGGGTCTGCTTTAAAAGTGTTAGGTCAAGCACGCGTTTCGTTCAGGCTTAAAGGGTCACAATACGTAGAATATGTGCATGTTCGCGAGCGCGACACTAATCTTTTGGGCTTAAATTGGTTAAATCAATCACCGGGAATGCGCCGCGCGTTGGACGAAATGGTCAATGAAATCAAAGATGAACACACTGAAAACGAGTCGGCAAGACTTTCAAAAATGCTCAAACGAGATTTTCCGGAAGTTTTTGAAGAAGGTCTCGGAACTTGTGTCAAAGAAGAGGCACAGCTCAGAACCAAAAAAGACTCGAAGCCAAGTTTCAAAAAGGCTCGTCCCGTTCCTCATGGTTCATTGGAAGCCGTCGAACTTGAGCTCAACAGATTGCAAGAACAAGGTGTCATCGAACCGGTTTCACACACAAAGTGGGCAGCTCCGATTGTGGTGATACGCAAGAAAGAAACTGGTAAAACTCGGATCTGCGCAGACTTCAAATGTTCCGGTTTGAATGAAGCTTTGGAAGATGAGGTGTATCCTTTGCCCACAATGGAGGATATATTTTCCAGAATCGATGGCTCGATATTCTCGCAAATCGATCTAAAAGATGCCTATCTGCAAGTACGGTTAGATCCGAAATCTCAAGAGCTTGCAGTGATAAATACCCATAAGGGTTTATTCAAGTATAAGCGAATGGCGTTTGGCGTAAAGAGTGCTCCTGCGGTTTTTCAAAAAATCGTCGATAAAATGATAGCTGGACTCAAAGGAGTTTCATGTTATCTGGATGATATCATCGTTGCCGCTCATTCTCCTGAAGAACATGAATACATCATTCGACAACTGTTCGAGAGAATCAAGGAATACGGTTTCCGAATTGGACCGTCCAAATGTTCCTTTGCACAATCCGAAATAAAGTTTCTTGGCTTTATAATAAACGGAAATGGACGACGTCCTGATCCAAAGAAAACCGAAGTTATCCAAGGAATGCAAAAACCAGAAGACCAAAAACAGCTGTCGTCATTTCTAGGTGGAATTTGTGTTTATTCAAGATTCATTCCACAACTCAGTGAGCTTCGAGGACCGTTGGATAAACTGATGAAAAAGGATACTGTCTGGACTTGGGGAAATGCTGAAAATGACGCATTTGAATTACTGAAGAACAAGGTATCTGAGGGTACGATGTTGTCACATTTCCATCCAGACTGGCCGATAGTGGTTGCCGCAGATGCGAGCAAATACGGAATTGGGGGTGTTCTCTCTCACATCGACCCAAATGGGATTGAAGTTCCGATAGCCCACTACGCTCGTTCGCTCACTGACACAGAGCAGAGATACTCTCAGATTGAAAAAGAAGGACTGGCGCTGGTCTATACCATCAAGAAAGCACACAAGTTCATCTTCGGACGAAGATTCAGTCTCCAAACTGATCACAAACCACTTTTGGCAATTTTCGGATCAAATAAAGATTTACCAGTACATTCTCAAAATCGTCTTGTTCGTTGGGCTACGACTCTTCTATCATACGATTTCGACATAAGCTATGTGTCGACTTCGAAATTTGGAAAAGCTGACTGGCTTTCCAGGATGATTCAAGAATATCCGCGAGACGAAGATGACGTGGTTATCGCAAATCTATTTGACGACGGCAACGATGAGTATGAACTTGGTCCAGAATTTCGAACAGGCCCAATTTTCGAAAAGGACATTTCCAAAGAATCTGCAAAAGATTCGGAACTCAAGGACGTGATTTCATTTGTTCTAGAAGATTCATGGAAACAAAAGCCATCTACAGAGACCGAGAAGAAATGGACTGTAGTGAAAGATCGACTTAAAGTGATAAATGGTTGTTTGATGCTCGATGAAAGAGTAGTGATTCCAAGGAAACTACAGTATGCAACTCTTCAACTACTGCACGAGGGACACCCTGGAGTGACTCGAATGAAGCAAAAAGCAAGAAACTTCGTATACTGGAAGGGAATCAATATGGATATCGAAAAACTTGTTCGGACATGCGAAAATTGTCAAGAAAACGCAAAAATGCCGCGAGTTGTTCCACTCCAGCCATGGCCAGAACCAGAAAAACCGTGGACAAGAATCCACGTAGATTTTGCCGGTCCATTGAATGGATTTTGGTTTCTAGTCGTCGTCGACGCCAAAACGAAATATGCTGAAGTTAAGATAACGAGATCTATTACTTCAGTCACCACTGTTGATCTGATGGAAGAGATATTTTCTGTTCATGGTTATCCGGAAGTCCTCGTCAGTGACAACGGTACTCAACTAACCAGTCACTTGTTCAAGTCAATGTGTCAATCCCATGGAATTGCTCACAAAACCACAGCAGTATACTATCCGAGGTCAAACGGAGCTGCTGAAAGATTCGTCGATACATTAAAAAGAGGTATCGCGAAAATTCGAGGATTTGGATCAATCAACCAACAAGTACTGAACAGATTCCTCATCAACTATCGTAATACTCCACATGCAGCTTTATCAGGAGCTACACCAGCAGAAGCGCATTTTAACCGCAAAATCCGCACGCAACTTTCACTTCTTCGTCCGCAAGCAAAGCCGCTTCATTCTGAGCTAAATCAGTACCAAGTAAAAATGAAAGCGCAGTATGATGGGCGAAATGGGGCGCGCGAAAAACTTTTTCAGGTTGATCAACTCGTCTATGCAAAAGTTCACCGTGGTAACAAGTCAACTTGGGAACCGGGAGTAATTCGGAAAAGTTCTGGCCGCTTCATTTTTGAAGTTCAAGTCAGTTCCAAAATTGTGCGGTGTCATGTAAATCAGTTGCGTGCTCGTCAGAAGGAACGTAGTGGTGAGGAGATTTTTGAGGATACTCTATTTCCACTTTTTGCTTTAAGAAACTCTTCTGATAATACTAGTAAAAATTCGGTCGGAGCTCCAGGGGGGAGCGTTAATCCTTTTCAAGTTGCAGAATCTCAAAATTTTTGTGATTTGGGTGATTTGGGTGACATGGGTGCCGATGTGTCATGGGATGGAAATGGGTCGACTGGCGTGCCAACCAAGTCATCAACTCCGAAAGTGAACTCGTCAAAGCATGGAAAGAATAGCTCATTCACACAGTCGCCTCAACCTGTCAAGTCAAGGAAATCGCTAACCACCACCACAACATCTGGAGTATCACCAGTCACTGATATGTCACGTGTCGTGTCCGAACCCGAACCACCATTCTCTCAAAGTCATTCTCTTCGAAGAAGTCAAAGAAACCGACGTCCCCCAATTCGTTATGATCCCTGCTTGGAAGCAGCTCCACCAGCCAACAGGACCGGGACTATGCGAGGATCGAACTCTACAATCGGTCGTTTCTCCACTCGCAACAACAGAGGAAATCTCCAACCTGCTGTTCGGCTTTAGGTTACTGTAGTCCATCCTGGATTACTGTAGCTCGCCTATACTGTTGTCCATGAGCTACAGTAACCGAGATTCTAACTTCTGGTGGACTTCTGATTTCAAATTTGAGATTTTTTCGAAAATTCGTAATCCAGCTCCTCGGGACTTGACGAAAAAATGCACACTTTTTTGAAATTTTGTGGAATACACCGGAAATTACGACAAAATGCACTTTTCTGAACAGTTTGCTATAATTGACGACAAAACGCACAGATTTTTCATAATTTTTAGATAATAAGTCGAATTTGACGACAAAAGGCACAAAATTTGATTTTCCTACTGTAGTTGTGTTTTGGTTTACTGTAGTCCATCCTGGATTACTGTATATTACTGTAACTCACCTATTTTGTTGTCTATGAGCTACCGTAACCGGGATTCTGACTTCTGATGGACTTCTGAAATCAAATTTTGAGATTTTCTCAAAATTCTCAGTAGAGCACATTTGCATACCTCTCCGACTTCTGCAATGGAGCGTAAGATGAAATGAAGCTTGGCGATCGCTCGGATGGTCTGAAAAAATGTTTTCTTAGAAAATTTGAGGATTACTGTAGCTACAGTAACCTCCTAATTTTGTAGTCCTGAACACTGGGTGTCTTGGAGAGTCCTCTGAAATTTTAAAAGTTTCAAAAATCTACAGTAATCCCTACAGTAACCAGGTGAATTGAAGTTCTGGGGTTTCCTGGATGGGATGGGACCACAGATAGAACGTGAGCTACAGTAACCCTACAGTAATCCATACTCAACTACAGTACCCTACAGGAACCTGATCTTTTGGAGCTGTTAGACGCTTTTCGGACTAAAAAACATGATTCTGGCTCAATTTTCAGCATTTTAACAGCATTTTTGAGCTCCCAACCTGTTTTCTAGGCTAAAGAAGTCGATAAAAACTTATTTCTTACCCCGAAAATCGATATTTTCAGGTACTCGACGAGTTGGGCATACAAATGGGCGAAGAAATGGCCGGACTTCCGTCGGCGGCCGGTGGACTCAACGCTGGTGGAGAGAAGGTACGATTTAGAACAAAAATAGCGGTTTTTGAGGCTTGAAACCCCCGGAAATCCACTTAATTACCCTCTAATTACCCCTAATTACCCTGATTACAGGTCAGTGGACGTCAAGCGGTTGCTGCTGGCGGCGGTGGCGGTCATTCCGCTGGTGGAAACGAGGTCGACGACGATCTTCAAGCTCGCTTGGATCAATTAAGACGGGAGTAATTATCGCGGATAATTAATTGTCTAATTAAGATTTCTGACTCGAAAATTCCACATTTTTATCGCTTTTTACCGCTCCTAATCACCCACCAAAATTGGTACTTTTTTGTGTAAATTCTGTGTATTTGTCTCTTTTCCCCCTCTCATTTTTCTATACTCTCTCGCCATATACTTTTTCTATGTGAATGCTATATAAAAAATGACACGTGGCAAGCAATTTTTTCTGATTCTGTGCATTTTGTCGTCAATTCTAGCGCATTAGTCAGAAAATTCGAAAGTTTGTGCATTTTGTCGTCACATTTGACGCATTAGTTCAAAAATTCGAAAATCTGTACATTTTGCCGTCAATTCTGATGTGTCACCAGAAAGTTCGGTGCATTTCGTCGTCAATTATGATATTTGTCCTCAAAACTTCAGAATTCTATGCATTTTGTCGTCGAATATGATGTACCAGCCTGCTGGCTGCTGCGCCTTCGGCGCAATTCAAAATTTTTTTCACTGGTTCGTCGCTCCACCCCTCCCTTTTCGATTTTTTCTCTCTCACACTGCAGAACATCTACGCCCTCCCTCCCCTCTCTCTGTGTGGTTCTCATAGCGCAACTGTGTGCATGCGCAGTCTTTATGCGAAAGGTCGCAGGTTCAGTTTTGGTTGCGGCCAACCTCTCATTTAAAAACCCAAAAAGTCGACAGCCGGACACCGGGACGGACAGACGCGTCTAGCGTTTTATATATAAGGAAGATTACCCAGAAATTCTAAAATCTGTGCATTTTGTCGTCAATTCTGGCGTATTATTCAACAATTTGAAATTTTTGTGCATTTTCTCGTCAAATTTAACGCATTAACTCAAAAATTCGAAAAACTGCATTTTGTCGTCAATTCTAGCACATTAGCCAGGAAATTCAAAATCTGTGCATTTCGTCGTCAATTCTGATGCATTGTTTAAAAGTTTCAATTTCTGTGCAATTTGTCGTCAATTTTGGCGTATTAGCCAGAAAATTCAGAAATCTGTGCATTTTGTCGTCATTTCCGGCGTTTTAGTCGAAAATTCAGAATTCTGTGCACTCTGTCGTCGATTCTGCCGTTTTCCCAGAAATTAAAAAAATCTGTGCATTCCGTCGTCAATTCTAGCGCATTAGCCAGAAAATTAAGAAATCTGTGCATTTTGTCGTCAAATGCGGTGTATTTCTCAAAAATTCAAAAATCTGTGCATTTTGTCGTCAATTCTGGCGTATTATTCAACAGTTTGAAATTTCTGTGCATTTTGTCGTAAGATTCGATGCTGAGTTCATTAATCTGTGCATTATGTCGTCAATTCTGGTGTTTTAGTTCAAATTTTTAATTTCTGCGCATTTTGTCGTCAAATATGGTGCATTACACGAAAATTCAGAATTCTGTGCATTTTGTCGTCAATTCCGGCGTTTTAGTCGAAAATTTCGATTTCTGTGCGTTTGTTCGTAAGATTCGATGCTAAGTTCACAAATCTGTGCATTTTGTCGTCAAATATCGTGTATTACCCAAAAAATTCAAAAATCTGTGCATTTTGTCGTCATTTCTGGCGTTTTACTCGAAAATTTGTGCATTTTATCGTCAAATATAGTGTATCAGACAAAATAATCAGGAATCTGTGCATTTTGTCGTCAAATATGGCGTATTATTCAACAATTTGAGATTCCGGTGCATTTCGTCGTCGAATATGGGGTATTACCCAAAAATTCGGTGCATTTCGTCGTCAATTATGATGTTTGTCCTCAAAACTTCAGAATTCTGTGCATTTTGTCTTCGAATATGGTGTATTACCCAGAAATTCAAAAATCTGTGCATTTTGTCGTAAGATTCGATGCTAAGTTCATTAATCTGTGCATTATGTCGTCAATTCTGGTGTTTTAGTTCGAAATTTTAATTTCTGTGCATTTTGTCGTCAATTCTGACGTATTATTGAAAAATTTGAAATTTCGGTGCGTTTGGTCGTCAATTCCGATGTTTCACTCAGAAATTGTGCATTTTGCCGTCAAATCTGGCGCCTTACCCACAAATTCGAATAAACTGTGCATTTCGTCGTCAATTCTGACGTATTACTTCTAAGATTTGAATTTCTGTGCATTTTTTCGTCAAATATGGTGTATTACACGAAAATGGCAAGCAATTAGTTTATTCTCAGGGCCCTGAAGCTGTTTTTTAAAGCAAAAATTATCAAAAATTAGAACAAAAAGTTCCAGAAAATTCCAGAATTTTCAGACGAATTCAGACAGTCGTCGTGGTTGGAAAGAAGCGGCGAATCGTCTCGTCTCTCTCGTATCTCTCCTTTATATGCACTATTTCTTCGTACGGAGCGCTATGGGTGGTCTGAAAAATTAAAAGTTAGATCTGCAGGTTATTGGGGTTACTGTACCTTGTCGGAAGCGCTTGGAGGATTACGTGGTTTCGATGGGGATTGGGTCCTGCAACGAAAATTTTTGGGTTACTGTAGTTAGGGTTACTGTACTTACCTTCCCGGTGGGACGCGTTTCGGAGAGTGTCCTCCGCGATTTTGAGCTTTTTGGTAGGCTCTGAAAATTTTTGGATTACTGAAATTTTAAAATTTGTGCATTTTGTCGTAAAATTTGCTGCTTAATTCAAAATTCCGTGCGATTTGTCGTAAAATCAGATGTATTACTCAAAATTTGAATAGTTGTGCAATTTGTCGTAAGGTTTGGTGCACTACTCAAAAATTCAAAAACCTGTGCGTTTTGTCGTGATATATGGCGCATTAAATCAAAAATTCGATTTCTGTGCATTTTGTCGTGAAATCTGTTGACACACTTTTTGACACTTGGTACCAAAACCATGTTTCACGACAAATTTCAAAAAACTACCGTACCTCTCTTTTTCCGGATTATTGTATGGAATATGAACAGTGGAAGATGGACTCCTGGAAGAAAGTATTTTTTTGAGGATTACTGTAGCTACAGTAATCTCTAGAAAACTTACTTTTCCCTCTTGTAGTCCTTATCACTTGGCGTCTTGGAAATTCCTCGGGTATACTGTAGTTCAGGTGTCCCCTCTGGCCTAAAAATTATTGTAATGAGCTACTGTACTTTTGGGTTACTGTAGATACCTCTGGATGGAAATTTCTGGATAGAAATTTCCAGATTTCTCGGTAATTTCCGATCTATAAGAGGATCTCGCCGATGGATTGGATTTGGCAGCATGAGCTCTGAAAACATTTATTTTGGGTTACTGTAGAAAAATTCCAGGATTACTGTACCTCTCCTTCTCCGTGTTATTATATGGAATATGAACGTTTTGAGGGGGTACTGTAGGATTACTGTACCTCTCGGTGTTCTCACTTGGTGTTTTCGAAACTCCTCGGGTATACGGTAGATCCTTGACGTTTCGGTTTTCCGGGAATCTACCGTAATCCAGCTCCTCGGGACTTTGTCGTTTTTCGATGGGTCTGAAAAAATAGATTTTTGGGATACTGTAGATTCTAAATTTGCGCGTTAAATATGATGCATTGGCACTGAAACACCTAAAAACATCATATTTCAGTGTAATACACCATATTCGACGACAAAATGCACAGATTTTTGAATTTTCTGAATAATCCGTCAGAATTGACGACAAAATGCACACTTTTTTTTTTTAATTTTGTGGAATACACCGGAAATTACGACAAAATGCACTTTTCTGAACAGTTTGCTATAATTGACGACAAAACGCACAGATTTTTCATAATTTTTAGATAATACGTCGAATTTGACGACAAAACGCACAAAATTTGATTTTCCTACTGTAGTTTTGTTTTGGTTTACTGTAGTCCATCCTGGATTACTGTATATTGCTGTAACTCACCTATTTTGTTGTCCATGAGCTACCGTAACCGGAATCCTGACTTCTGATGGGCTCCTAAAATCAAAACTTGAGATTTTGTCGAAAATTCTGAATGGAGCGCATTTGCATACCTCTCCGACTTGTGCGATGGAGCGTGAGATGAAATGAAGCTTGGCGATCGCTCGGATGGTCTGAAAAAATATTCAATTCAGGATTACTGTAGATACAGTAAACCTCTTAATTTTGTAGTCCTGAACACTTGGTGTCTTGGAAAGTCCTCTGAAAATTCGAAAACATTAAAGCTACAGTAATCCCTACAGTACCTGGTGAATTGAAGTTCTGGAGTTTCCTGGCGGCGAAGGTGGGATGGGACCACAGATGGAACTCGTCTGGGGTAGTCGCTGGAAATTGAGAACTACAGTAATCCAGAAGAGAGATACAGTAACCCAACAGTACTTCATACTCAACTACAGTAACCTACAAGTGACCTAGCTACAGTGCTTCCCACTTTTCCTTCCACTTCCCCGCAGTGCTTTTAGACTACAGTAACCTACAGAAATCCCAATTCATAGCTACCGTACCCTTTATCAATGGATCCACGTGTGTCGGGAATTCGGGTTACTGTAGAATTCGTAGATCTCGTCGACGGGTACTTTTTGATGTTTGTCGTCGCTTGAGGATGGGGCATTTTTGGGAAAATCTCATCCATATTGATGGATACAGTATCCCCGGAATTCACTGGAATCGACCTCTCAGTGATGGTTCTGGAGGCGGAGCTGAAAATTGCTTAGGTACTGTAATCCTGAAGTTTGATTTTTGAATTTGCGCGTCAACTATGATGTATGGTGTAGTGGCCTAACTTTATGTTCAATGAAAAGTTTGAATCTGCGCGTCAAATATGATGCATCCTCATTTTGTGTAAAACACCAGAGATTACGAAAATATTCACAGATTTTCAAATATTTGAGTAATACACCAGAATTGACGACAAAATGCACATAAATTGAAATTATTGACTAATACACCAGAATTGACGACAAAATGCACAGATTTTTAAAATTTCGGATAAAACGTCAGAATTGACGGAAAAATGTACAGAATTTCGAATTTTCCGGTAATACGTCAGATTTGACGACAAAATGCACAAATTTTCGAATTTCGGAATAATACATCATATTTGACGACAAATTGCACAGATTTTTTGAATTTTTGGGTAAAACTTCAGAGTTGACGACAAAATGCACGGAAAACTAAATATATTTTTTTTTAATCGGTGTCAGAAAATTTGGAAAATCAAACAATTTTGAAATACCGAAATTTTTATGAATCAGAAAAATTTAAAAAATCGGAATTTCTCAGAATTTTGAATTTCTGGAATTTGTGAAGTTTTCAAATTTTGGAATTGTCACAATTTTCAAAATATTGCATTGAAAACATTTTTAGATTTCTGTAGTTTTGGTAAAAAGTCATATTTGACGACAAGATACACTAAATTCAAACTAACACGTCAGAATTGACGACAAAATGCACAGATTTACGAATTTTAAGGTAATACGTCAAAGTTGACGACAGAATGCACAGATTTATTAATTTTTAGGGAATACGTCAGAATTGCCGACAAAATGCACAGAAACCGAAAATTTGAGATAATACACCATATTTGACGTCAAAATGCACAGATTTGCTAATCTTTGGGTAATACATTATAATTAACGACAAAATGCACACAATTCGAAAATTTTGACTAATACGTCAGAATTGACGACAAAATGCACAGACATCGTTGAATTTTTGGGTAATACACGAGATTTGACGACAAAATGCACAGATTTCGAATATTTGGTAATACATGAGAATTGACGACAAAATGCACGCAATTCGAAAATGTTGACTAATACGTCAGAATTGACGGCGAAATGCACAGATTTCTGAATTTCTTGATAATACCCCAGAATTGACGACAAATTGCACAGAAATCGAACTTTTGTGTAATGCACCATATTTGACGAGCAAATGCACAAATTTTTCGACTCACCGCCTAGTACTATGCTCCGAGATTCTCGATTGTCGTGCCGATTGGCTCCGATTCAAAGGCACAGTCAGAATTTCGTGTTCCTTTCTCAAAATTGAGGTACTCGTCGGGATTCTTCGATAATTTTGGGACATTTCTTGAGGATTTTCAGTAGAAACTTCTGGATGAAATGATGGATTCGACGACGAATTTGCCGATAATATAGTCGCCGATCTCGATGGGCGGAGCTTATAACTGCAAAAACGAAATTAGCGAAAAAGTACAAAAAAAGTTTTTTTTAGTCAACAAAAAAAGGATATGACTCACATGTCTTCGTGTTTTTCAATTTCAATTTCGTCCAATTTGTATGTTGCCTCGATTGGTGGATGAGGAGGTGTGAAGTAGACCTGGAAGAGAAATTGGCGGTTTTTTGAGGACTACTGTAGCTACAGTAATCCTCAAATATGCATTTTTTCGTCGAATCTGATGTATTACACTGAAATATGGAGTTTTTAGGTGTTTCAGTGTAAATGCATCATATTTGACGAGCAAATTTGAAATCTACAGTATCCCAAAAAATTACAAACTCTTCAGGTACATCGAAAAAAGTTCCGAGGAGCTCGATTACGGTAGATTCCCAAAAAATTGAAATGTCAAGGATCTACCGTATACCCGAGGTGTTCCAAAAACGCCAAGGGAGAAAACTAAGAGGTACAGTAGTCCTACAGTAATCCCTCAAAACGTCCATATCCCGTACAATAGCCAGGAAAAGGAGAGGTACAGTAATCCTGGAATTTTTCTACAGTAATCCCAACTTTTGAAATTTTTAGAGCTCATGCAACCAAATCCAATCCATTCACAAGATCCTCTTATAGATCTGAAACTACTGAAAACTTTGGAAATTTCCAGAGGTATCTACAGTAATCCAAAAGCACAGTAACCCAAAAAAAAATTTAGGTCGGAGGGGACACCTGAACTACAGTATACCCGAGGAATTTCCAAGACGCCAAGTGATAAGGACTACAAGAGGGAAAACTAAGTATCCTAGAGATTACTGTAGCTACAGTAATCCTCAAAAAATATTTTTTTTCCTAGGAGTCCATCTTCAACTGTTAATATTCCACACAATAGTCCGCAAAAGGATAGGTACGGTAGTTTTTGAAATTTGTCGTACAATTCGATGTTTTGGTACCAAGTGCCGAAACCTCAGAGTTTACGGAAAAATGCACAGATTTTCGAATTTAGCACAAAAGTTGACGACAAAGTGCACAGATTTTCGAATTTTCGCGCAATACGTCAAAAGGGGTTACTGTAGTTGAGTTTAAGGTTACTGTAGGAAGTTTTAGATTACTGTGGATTTTCAAGAACTACTGTAGGTTACTGTAGATTATTGTAAAATTCACAGATTTCCGATTTTTTGGTTAGTACGCTAGACATGACGACAAAATGCACAGAAATTCAAAATTTCCGATTAATACATCATGTTTGGCGACAAAATGCACAGATTTGTCGCATTCTTGGGTAATACACCATATTTGACAACAAAATGCACAGAAATCGAACATTTCAAAAATGCATCAAATTTGACGACAAATTGCACCAAAACTCACATTAATTTTCAGCTTATCACAATTTTTTCGCTCCCTCAATTCTTCACTTCCCGGTGTATACGGTCTCCCAGTCGTAGAATCCACGTAGACGTCGTGAGAATACACGTAGCGTTTGCCGACATCTTCTGGTGCATTCTGATGACGTCTGACGTCTTCTGGAGGATTCTGAATTTCAGATGACGTCCTTTTGAGCGATTCTGAAGATTCTGACGACGAAGAATCAATGTGACGCAAATTATTGTTGACGTGGCATTCTGAATCCTTGAATTCAGAACTTCTGGATTCAGAAGACGTCGTTATCAGATTCCTATTCTCCTTATCCTTCTGCATCCTGACGTATTCTTCATACATCGGAAGTGGCTTCTGGAATTCAGAAGACGTCAGTGGGATTCCGTAACGTGGCGTATTCTTCTCGGGAGTGGGTGGAATAACATGAAGAATTGGGGCTTTTGGAACGTCTTCTTGCCGGATAAGGACATCTGGACTCACAGATCGACGTGTGAATTTCTGGAAATTTTAAGGATTTTTTGGTTTTCTAAGCCATTGTTTTAGTTTTTAAATTATTTTTTCACCTCATTGACTTCGTGATAGTCGTAGAGCTCCGTCATGATATCCGTAAACTGTGCAGATGGGACACGAACGATTGGGAAGTTTTCAGTGGTCCAGGTGTTCTCGCGGCTGAAAATTTTTTATAGCATTGCTCCAAAATTTTCTTCCTTCTTTCTTCGAGACGCCGCGCGCCCCTCCTTTCTATACACCTTTCACCCTCTTTACCACTATTGCACCCATGGCGCATGCGGCAACGCGTCTGCTCCCCATTCCGCGGGCGGAGCGCACCGCAAGTTCGACTCCCCTTTGCGCCATTTTCTCTTTTTCTTTTTTTTTACTCTCACCTTCTTATCAACGGAGGTGTATAGGTTGGCTCTGGGTCCTCTCTTGGAGCTCTTGGCTCCTCACGAAGGATTTGAATCACTTCTGGAGGGTATTCAGATGCAGGAGCAATCGGACGATGCGTGATTTCTTTGGTGTAGACTTCGGAAATCGCGTGGTACGGTTGATGGAGATGGGCGGATGAGGAGCGGGAGCCTAGAATATATTTTTCTTATATATTTTTAATTATTTGGGTGTGTCTATGTGTCCCGATGTCTTCACTTACGCCTATCCATTGGGGGATGACCGTAGGATCTTCGAGAATTCATGGAAATTCTGAAATTTTCAGATTTTCAAGTTTTAAGGGACCACCAAGACTGGAAGAGACAAAAAAGGACAAAAAATGAAGGAAAAAGTCATCAAACACTTCGAAAAATAAGAAGAAAACGGGGGAAATACGAAAGGACAGATGACATAGAAAGACATAGTAAGAAAAAGGGGAAAAGAAGGATCAAGTTTCGAATTTCATAAAAATTCTTATTCTCTCATGGCTTTTTTTGGCATATTTTTTGTCTTGGGGGGTCTTGGGAAACTGGAATGTACTAATTTTTTTGGAATTTTGGAATTTTTCCAAAATTTTCAAGATCCAAAGGCTTTAGAAATTCCCAGAAAACGCTCCAAATTGGTTAAAATCATAAAAAAGGTCTATAAAAATCGAAAAAAGGGAAATCTTCAGCGGGTGGATTCGAACCCACGACCTCTCGCACAGGTGATTCGCGACTTGTCTATCACGAAGCTTTATCCATACCGCGTTTGATTTCAGACCAATCGCGAAAACACAGAGTTCATAATAGACCTATCGCGAACGCTTTCGCGATTGGTCCTGTAATAGATCTATAATGGATCGGCGGCGAAAAAGGACTTAGCGATTTTTTCGCAATCTTTTTTATGACTGCTGTGGCAGCTTCGTTTTCTTACCACTTTTCTACCGTTTTTCTTACTTTTTTCAAGTGTTCATCCATCTCAAAACTTCAGAGAACAAAACTACAGTACAGTAACATATGGATAGGTCTTCCACAACTATGACTAGATGGGACATAAGGTATAAAATCATGAAAATTCAATTCATATTGTAACCAAACGTTTTCCAGTAAGCAAGGGATCGGCAACTTATCGCAACGTCGCCATTATCGGAATTCGAAAAAAAATCGCTGATAAGAAGGTAAACATTATTTTTCAAATTTAAAATTTGATAACTTTTAGTATAGGTTACAGTCTTATGTCTGTCTAGATACTTCTGGGAAGTTTTTGAAAGTGTTTAGATAGGCCATTCTTAACCTAATCTCAAAATTTCACCTAATCCTGAGACTGCAATTTATGGAAGTTACAGTAAATCCTCTAATACGAACACACTGAAACCGTCAACTTTGAGCTCAAATATCTCGATTCCTATAAAAGATATAAAACATTTGTTAACTGATAAACTGTTCACAAAAACATCACCAATACTTTATCAGTTGACGAATTTCAAATATCTTTCACAGGAATCGAGATAGTTGAGGTTAAAGTTGACGGCTTGGGGGACTTTTACAAGGGGAAATACGGAAATCTGTGAAGTAAGCATGATCAAAATATGTTCTGTATTTCAGGTTCGAAGGACATCAACGACATCTGCCGACAACAAATCGACAAACGCAACGCATTCTTCAGATGTTAATAATTATTTCGGTATTTTTTGTTAATTTTTCAATAAAACTATTATTTTTCTAATTCCTTTTTTTCGCATTCAAGAGTATTTTGCAAATTCGCGATCGGTCTATTATGGATAGACTTTTCGCGATTGGTCTATTGTAGGTTTCGGAACAAGCCTATTATGGGTAAAATCGTCCACAATTGGTCTATAATATATCTATCACAGAAGTTTGTTCGCGATAGGCCTATTATTGGTCTATTATAGGCTTCGTGCCATGTACCCAAATCACCTACGCGCGAACCATTTTTCACCTATAATAGATCTTGCGCGAATCACCTGTGCGGTTGGTGGGCAGGCGCCCTACCGCCTGCGCCAAGTGACCCAAACAACGCAAGTGTCTGCAAGGCATAGAGGAGGGTGCGGGTTTTGAGAGGCGATCAGGGGGAGGGGTGCCGGGGAAGAAAAAAGTTGAAATTTCGCCCAAGTTCATAAAATTTATAATAGTACAAATGTAGTTTTAAATGAACACTAATAGCAAAGAAGAGGAAGAAGAAATAGGAGAAGAAGAGGAAGAAAATAAATGGAAACATCCGGGGGGAAAAAGAAGAGATTTGGAAGCTCTCCAGAGTTAAGAAGATCTACTTTTAATTCCTAAAATCTGTAAAGAAACACACTTTTTATATTGGAAAATTTGTTTAAATTAAAATAACAAACTTTAAGGTTACAAAAAAAATTTTTTTTTGGAAAAAGTCAAAAATTTTTTTCTGATATGTAATTTTTCTCAAAAATTGCATTTTTTTTGGGCCTACAAAAATTGGAAAATAACATTTTTTAGTAAACATAAAAATATTTCCCCAACAGGGAACGAACATGTAAAAATAACAAAAAAATTTTTAGTCAACATAAATTTTTTTTTTGGGAAACTTCAAAAAAATTTTATATCAAATCCTCCAAAAAAATTGTAACAGAAACCATCCCCCAGCCGACTTTTTCATTGTTTGACATTCGATTTTACTAGTAAAACATCTTTTTTATTTGTTTTTCGCAGAAAAAAATACAAGAGAAAAAGAGGGGGATAAGGCTACTTTGGAGTTTTTGAAAAAGTGAAAATAGGTCAAAAACGGTGGTATGGTACTTGAGAAAATGGAATGAGGATGGGAAAAGGGTGGAAAAAGAAAATAAAAAGGGTTTGGTGGATGTGGGAATTGAACCCCAGACCTCGAGATTGGCGAGCAGCTGTGTTAGCCACTCGGCTACGCGGGCTAAACAGATGAGGACGCGTTTTGATATATATAAATGTGAGGGAAAGCGGCGCTGATGAAGGAAGGTCGGAGGACCTTTCAAATAAAAAAAGCCGAATTCTCGTTTTCAGAAAAACTATTTTAGCATTTTTCCAATATTTTTCTAGCTATTTTTCGACAGAAATTAACCAGTTTTAGGTCGGAAATCATAGTTTTTTCGAGAATGTTCTCTCAATTTTTTAAATAGAAAAACCCCTTCAAAAGTGGAAATTCATCAAAAATAATAAAGATGAGCATTTAAAAATCGCTTCTACTCTCCTCGGCAACCTTCCGAACATCTTCCAATTGACGAATTGTTCCTCGCCCTTCCTATAAATTCGGGGCGAAAGAAAATCATAAAAGTGAGCGTCTTATGTGCACATTCATCATTTTTGTATACTTTTCTTCCCGCGACATCATCTTCGTCTTCAAAATTCAATATTGTTATCATGATTCATTGCCTTTTTTTTGTTTATTCTTCCTTTCTCCTTTTTCCCAAGTTTTCCATGATTTTTTTGTTTTTAATTTTTGAGTAAAGAATTTTTAATTTTTTTCTTAACATTTTTTTATTTTTTCAGCGAAAATCCTTTCTTCAGAACCTTTTTCTTCAAAAAATGCTTTCCCGAAATGCAAATATTTTTTCAAGGCGCACACACTTTTTGCGTCGTTCGAGTCTCACCACGAAGGCGCGCTTGTCCTCGCGGACGGTTCGAGGACAAGTTGCCGCGACTTTCGAAATTGAGCAGGAATCGAGCATTCTCGGCCGATTTCAGCGATTTTCGATTGATTTTTCAGGTTTTTTAGATTGAAAAATCGATTTTCAGACGAAAAATTGGTTATTAATAGGTTAATTTTGACTTAAATAGTGGGAAAATGACCAAAAACTCGGATTTTTAGATTTTCAAAGAAAAGTGTCGGGAGTTCTGTTATTTTCGACGTTTCTGGGTCAAAATTAACAGAAAATCACTCTAAAAATCATGCCGAAAATAATGGTATGTCTTAAAATCGTAATTTATCGATTATCAGAAGAAAAAATTTCCCGAAATTTGAAATTTTAATTTTTCGATTTCGACAATTCAAATTTTTATTTCAGTTCTCTAGCGATAACTCTGACGTCTTCCTCTGCTTTCCACTCAATTTTTCGGCCAAATCCCTTCTGAAATCCCTTAATCCCTCGCATTTTCTCATTTCCGGCACTCGTTTCCCCTCTAAAAGCTTTCTTTTTCCTCCTTTTCCCTCATTTTTTCCATTAATTACCAATTCTAGCGAGAAAAAGCATAAAAAAGCAGCCTAGGAGCTCTTCTTTTTTCCCTTTTTTGCTCTCCTCGTCTGGCGTTTCTTCATTCTCAATACTCTCTCCATCAGTTTCGAAACTCGTTTTTTTGCTTGTTTTATGTCGTTTTTCATGAATTTTAAGCCCTAAAATTGAATTTTTCGCCAATTTTCCCAAATTTTCAGACCTAAAAATGGAATCCTCGCCGTCCACCACCGCCAACAACAACAATGTCTGGCTCTTCTACCCGAATCTCATCGGCTACGGACGTATTGTGCTCGCCATTTTGGCCATGTACTATATGTCGTCGTCGCCAGTCTGCGCGATGCTCTGGTACGTTCTTTTTCTGGAAATTTGATGTTTGAATTCAAATTTGGCGCCAAAAATGACCCATTTTCGCTCTGAAATCTCCCAAAAATGATTCACTTCGGCTCTAAAATGCCCCATTTTTGCTCTAAAATCTCTGAAAATGATCCATTTGGGCTCTAAAATCACTAAAAATGAACCATTTCGGCGCTAAAATCTCCAAAAATGACCCATTTTTGCTCTTAAATCTCCAAAATTGACCTAATTTAGCTCTTAAAATTTCCAAAAATGAGCCTTTTTGGCTCTGAAATGACCCATTTGAGCTCTAAAATATCCAAAAATGACCCATTTTTGTCTCTAAAATCTTCAAAAAATACCTATTTTGGCTCTAAAATGACCCATTTTGGCACTAAAATCTCTAAGAAATGACCTATTTTGGCTCCAAAATCTCCAAGAAATGAGCCGTTGTGGCTTTAAAATCACCGAAAATGGGTCATTTTACCGTTAAACCCTTCTAAAGCGATCTATTTTAGCACTAAATCTCCGAGAAATGACCCCTTTCGGCTGCAAAATCTTTAAAATTAACCTATCTTAACTCGAAAATGACCTATTTTGGCACTAAAACTCTGAAAAATGACCCATTTTAACGCTGAATTTGCGCTAGAAACCTCTAAAACTCAAGTTTCCAGCTACGCCCTCTCGGCCGGACTCGACGCCTTCGACGGATGGGCGGCTCGCACCTACAATCAGTCGAGCCGTTTCGGAGCCATGCTCGATCAGCTCACTGATCGGTAAGGAAGGGTTTTTGGCTTGTCATTTAGGAAATTTGATATTTTCCAGTTGTGCTCTTCTCGCCCTCGTCATGGCGCTGTGCAAGTTCTTCCCGGACCACTTGTTCCTTCTTCAGGTTGGTTTTGGGGCTTTTAGAACCAAAAAATCAGGAATTCTGGGTCAAAAAACCTCTAAACCACGTTTTTTTGGGTCTCTAGGCAGTCGAAATTGCTGAAATTGGGGTTTCTGGGACACCTAGGGTGTCAGAAATGTGTCTTAGGGCTTTTAGAACCAGGAAATCTAGCTCAAAAACCCCCATTTCCGGCTCTCTAGGCAGTCAAATCTGACGAATTCCGGGCCATCAGACCCCAATATTCCATTTTCCAGCTCTCGGCTGTGATCGACATCGCCTCGCACTGGCTGCACCTCCACGCCACGGACCTCTCCGGTGCCTCGTCGCACAAGCAGTCCTCGAACTGGCTTCTGAATCTGTACTACACAGACAGAATGTTCTTGGGCTTCATGTGCGGTGGAAACGAGGCATTCTACATTCTGCTCTATATTAGAGCCTTCTGGGCTGGTAAGCACTGCTTTTTGATGGGTTTTTGGGCAATTTTAAACCTAGTTTCAGGGGTTTGGCACCTCAAAAACAGTTATTTTCGGGTCATTTTTGACTGAAAATGTGAATTTTCTGATGAAAAATCATTTGTAGAAGTCCAAAAATGCCCAAAACCCCATTTTATGAGCTTTAAAAATTTCGAAATTCGAATTTCCCGCCCTTGAAAACCCCAAAAAACACTTTCAAAAACTAATTGCCACATGCGGGGTTCGAACCCGAGACCCCTTGGCTCCAAAATTTCAATCAAAAATCCCACTAGGCCATCTGGGCAAATTTTGAAAAATCTACTGTTTACGGGTTTTTGGGGGTCCTGAAACCGTTTTTGAGCATAGAAATGATGATTTTCATGATTTTCTGTGCAAAATGAATCAATTTTTCCGCAATTTTCACGATTTTCCAGGCCCCCTGATCTTCGGATCGTTCCACTTCATGAGCATCTTCCCACTGATCGCCTTCCCGATTGCCTTCGTCAAATCCGCCATTTCCGTCGTTCATCTCTACACCGCCGCCGAGATGGTCGTTGCTCACGACGTCAAGCTCCGCGAGAACGCTCAGAAGGCTAAATAAATCGATTTTTGAGTCTTAAAATCCCATTTTTTGTGTCTCAAACTCCTAATTTCCCCTCCTGTATCTCCTATTTACCCCCCAAGAGCTTTGTAATTTGATTTCATTCCGTCTAATAGCTTTATTATTCTAGTTTTCGCCTGCTAAAAATTCCATATTTCCCTAGTCATGACCCCTATTTTTGCTCCCGAATGACACCTACTTAACCCCCGATGTAAATTGGACATACATTTTATTTATTTTTTTTTATCGATTTTTCGCTTTTTTTTGCACCTTTTTGGTTCAAAATAACCAATTTTATATCTATTTTTGGCCTATTTTGGTCGATTTTCACCTCCCTAAACCAATTTTTGCAGGTATTTCAATTTCCTTGAAGTTAGCTCATCATGGCCGACGAGCTCGCGCGCATACAACAGTATGAGTACCGACAGAACTCCAATTTGGTTCTGTCGGTTGATTACAACCTCACCGATCGGCGAGGACGTGAGGAGCCGACCGGTGAGGTCTTGCCGATCACTGACAAGGAGATGAAGAAAATGAAAATGGGCGATAGGGCGCTGAAAAGCAAGGCTCCCGTTCAGGAGCAGAAGAAGAAGAGGTAGGCCATTTTTTGACTGAGAAATTTGAATTTTTGGGTTAAAAAACCCCCAAAATCAGGATTTGTACCTGCAAAAGATCCTCAAAAAACCCTTTTTTGGGTCATTGAAAGCTAAAAAATTGGAATTTCCACCCAAAATTAGGATATGTGCCTCGAAAATAGCCTTAAAACAGCAATTTTTGGGTCATTTTTAGCTGAAAAATCGAATTTCTGAAAGTGCTAAAATTGCAAAAAATACTTTATTTTGTGCAGAAAATCATGTAGATTCCCATAGAAATACAGAAAAACTTTGAAAAATTTTTCAATTTTAAGGGTTTTGAAAACAAAAAAAGTCCAAAAATGATCAAAAAATCATTTTCTGAGCTTTAGAACCTCGATTTTCGAATTTCCCGCCCTTGCAAACCCCAAAAAACATTTTCAAAAACAAGTTGCCACCGGTGGGATTCGAACCCGGGACCCCTTGGCTCCAAAATTTCTGTCGAAAATCCCACTAGGCCATTCGAGCAAATTTCGAAAAATCTGATTTTTGGACCAAGATATGGAGGTTTGGGGGTTTTTGAGCCTAAAACGGTCATTTTGGAGACCAGAAAAGTTCCAAAAACGCTCAAAAAACCATTTTCTGAGCTTTGAAATCTCAAATTTCGAATTTCCCGCCCCTGAAAACCCCTAAAAAATTCTTAAAAACAAGTTGCCACCGGTGCGATTCGAACCTGTGACCCCTTGGCTCCGAAATTTCAGTCGAAAATCACACTAGGCTATCAAAGCAAACTGTGAAAAATTCGATTTCTGGACGGAAGTATGGGTTTTGGGTGGCATGAAACTGTTTAGAGGTATAAAATTCACCTTGTTTCGAATTTTCATCAATCTAGATGATTTTCTCTACAAAAAGCCATTTTTGAGTCATTTTTGAATGGAAAATTCGGAATTTCTGACCAAAAATCCATGTTTACTACTACTTGTCACCTCTCTTCTTGAGATTTCGAGTATTTTTGCGATGCATGGAAAATAAAATTTCAAAAAATCTGACCAGGTTTCTTTCTAGCCCTTATGGCTAGAAAGTTACAATGTCAGTTGACAATTCTACTCAAAAAACTCATTTTATGGTTGAAAATCTGAAATTCCCCATTTTCCAGCCGCCGCACGAGAGATGAGCAATCGAAGGCACCACAACTCGGCAGAGGTGTTCTCGTGGACAACCACGAGCTCACTGGAGCCTACAAACCACGTACCCAGGAGACGAAACAGACGTATGAAGTGATTCTGTCGTTCATCTATGATGCACTCGGAGATGCGCCACGAGAGGTGCTCTGTGGAGCCGCGGATGAGGTGCTGGCGGTGTTGAAGAGTGATAAGCTCAGAGAGAAAGGTTAGTTTTGGACTTTTTGGGGGTGGATTTGAGCTGAAAATGTATGAAAAAACGGTTCAAATCAGAGATTTGAGGGCCTGAAATTGGTAGATTTGGAGCCCAAAATCGCCGAAAATCGAGTTTTCTGAACATAAAAGTCATTTTCGCAGAGAAACAATGCCATATTCGAGTTTAGCACCTTCGACATAGCCCAGAAGCCAATTTTCAGCCCGAAATTCGATATTGCGGTGTTTGCGTACTTTTGGCGCTACAGTAACCCGCGAAATATAAGGCTAGAAACTTGTAGATTTTCGCATACACCTAATTTGAGATAATACACCAAAATTGACGACAAAGTGCACAGATTTCGAAAGCTATGAGTAATACGTCAGATTTGACAACAAAATACACAGGTTTTCGAATTTTAAGCTAATACACCAAAGTTGACGACAAACTGCACATTTTTGTTTGAAATTTTGAGAAATGCGTCAGATTCGACGACAAAATGCACAACTTTCCGATATTTTGAAAAAGTGCGTCAGATGTGACGACAAAATGCACAGAAATCTAAATTTTGGAGTAATACGTCAGATATCACGACAAAATGCACAGTTTTTTGAATTTAGCACCGAATTCTACGCCACAATGCACAGAAATTTAAATTTTTGACTAATACGCCGGATTTGACGACAAAATGCACAGTTTTTCGAATTTTTGGGTAATACGCTAAATTTGACGCCAAAATGCACAGAAAACTGAACTTTGGAGTAAGGTGCCAGAATTGACGACACAATACACATATTCTTGAATTTTTGAATAAAACAGTAGAATTGACGACAGAATGCACAGCATTTTGAGCTTCTAGACCTTGAAATATGAGCAATTTGACTGACTTATATTTTCCAGAAAAAAAGAAAGAAGTGGAAGCGTTCCTCGGCAAGCTGACCGACGATCGTATCGCAGTTCTGACGAATCTCTCGAAGAAGATCACAGATTTCTCACTGGAAGAAGAGAGCAAACCAGAAGGAGACGACATCGACGAGAATGAAGGCGTCAACGTTCAATTCGAATCCGACGAAGAGGACGACGACGGTGGAATGGTGAATGACATCGGAACAGATTCAGATGCAAGTGACGAGGAAGGAGGCGTGGATACCGACTACACAGCTACACTAAAAGGGGACGGAGGTCTGACGGAGGACGAGCAGAAGGCCAGAGGAATTCTTCATCCAAGAGATATCGATGCTCATTGGATTCAAAGAAGTCTTGCGAAATACTTCAAGGATCCTCTCATTGCTCAGCAGAAGCAAACAGAGGTTATCGGGATCCTAAAGAACGCCTCAGACGACAGAGATGCCGAGAATCAGCTTGTACTTCTTCTGGGATTCGATCAGTTTGAATTCATCAAGTGCCTTCGTCAAAACCGCCTTATGGTTCTCTACTGTACACTTCTCCGGCAGGCAAATGAGAAGGAACGGGAGAAGATTGAAGATGAGATGAGGTCTCGCCCGGAACTTCATCATATTCTTGCGCTCCTCCAGGAGACTGACGATGGATCCGTGGTACAGGTGGAGAAATCGAAGCGGGACGCTGAAAGATCCAAAAAAGCCGCGGCTGCAGCGGATGAGGCGATTAGTGCGGGCCAGTGGCAGGCAGGAAGGAAGGTTCTGGATTTCAACGACTTGTCGTTCAGTCAAGGATCTCATTTGATGAGCAACAAGAGGTAAGGAATTCCATTTTGGATCTAGAAAATTCCATTCTAAAGACAATTGTTCCAGCCTGCTCTGGCCAGGGGTTGTTTCTGGGTTTTCGCTGTGGTCTCTAACCGCTAGGTTAACGAGCTAGGTTAGTGAATAAAGAAAACGAGCTCAAACGCTAAAAATCAATTTTCACGACATCTGGAGGCACTGATAACCAGAAAGATGGGTTTCTGGACATCAGGATATACGGAAATACAGAATTTTGAAAATTGAGCCATTTTTTTTCTATTTACCATGGTGGCCTAGAAAATTCAACTGGCAAAAGTTAGGCCATCATGTTAAATTGGGCTAGGAAACGCACAAAACGAATATCTGGCCACTTCTAGGTCATTTACCGTTGTGGCCTAGAAAACTAATTTTTCGAAAGTTAGGCCACCAAGTTAAAATGGCCTAGAAAACATACCAGATGAATATCAGACCTTTTCTAGACTATTTACCATGGTGGCCTAGAAAACTCAACTTGCAAAAGTTAGCCCACCATGTCAAAATGGCGCAGAAATCACCCCAGGTGAATAGCAGGGGGTTTCTAGGCAATTCAATATGGTGGCCTAGAAAATTCAGCTTGCAAAACCTAGGCCATCATGTTGAAATGGCCTGGAAAGCACATCAGACGCATTCTAGATCATTTCTAGGCCCTTTACTATGGTGACCTAGAAAAATCAACTTGAAAAAGTTAGACCACCATGTCAAATTGGCCTAGAAATCACAAAAAAATGAGTACCAGGTCTCTTAAGTCAGAAAAGTTGGTGGCCTAGAACACTCATTTTGCGAAAGTTAGGCCACCATGTCAAAATGGCGCAGAAATCACCCCAGGTGAATAGCAGGGGGTTTCTAGGCAATTTAACATGGTGGCCTAGAAAATTCAGCTTGCAAAAGTTAGTCCACCATGTTGCATCGCCTAGAAACCCCACCAGGGGCATGCTAGGCCGTTTAGCGTGGTGGCCTAGAAAACTCATTTTGCGAAAGTGAGGCCACCATGTCAAACTGGCCTAGAAAGAACATCAAGCGCATGCTAGGTCATTTCTAGGCCCTTTACTATGGTGGCCTAGAAAATCCAACTTGCGAAAGTTAGACCAACATGGCAAAATGGCATAGGAAACCCACCATATCTGTTCATTTCTAGACGATTTACCATGGTGGCCTAGAAAAATCATGATGAGATAAAAGACGCTAATTATAACATGCCCAATTTTCAGATGCGAACTTCCGGAAGGATCTTATCGTCGTCAGAAGAAATCCTACGAAGAAGTCCACGTCCCCGCCCTCAAACCCCGCCCATTCGCCGAAGGAGAGAAGCTAGTCAAGATCTCGGAGCTCCCAAAATGGGCTCAACCGGCATTCGAAGGATACACCTCCCTGAACAGAGTCCAATCTCGTCTCTGCTCTTCAGCTCTCGAATCCAGCGAACATCTGCTTCTGTGTGCTCCAACTGGAGCCGGAAAGACCAACGTCGCATTGCTCACAATGCTCCAAGAGATTGGAAAGCACTTAGCTGAGGATGGATCTGTGAAGCTAGACGAATTCAAAATTGTCTATATTGCTCCGATGAAGTCTTTGGTACAAGAGATGGTTGGAAGTTTCTCGAAAAGACTGGCTCCATTCGGGATTACGGTAGGCGAGATGACAGGAGATGCTCAAATGAGCAAGGAGCAGTTCATGGCGACTCAAGTGATTGTTTGTACCCCAGAGAAGTATGATGTGGTGACAAGAAAGGGTGGAGAGCGAGCCTATAATCAAATGGTCCGATTGCTCATCATTGATGAGATCCATTTGCTTCACGACGATCGTGGACCGGTGCTAGAATCGATTGTGGTCAGAACCATCCGTCAAATGGAACAGAATCATGATGAATGCAGACTAGTTGGCTTATCAGCTACCCTTCCCAATTATCAGGATGTTGCCACTTTCCTCAGAGTCAAACCAGAACATTTGCACTTCTTTGATAACAGCTATCGTCCAGTTCCACTCGAACAACAGTACATTGGAGTCACTGAGAAGAAGGCGTTGAAGAGATTCCAAGCGATGAATGACGTGGTTTATGACAAGATCATGGAGCACGCTGGAAAGTCTCAAGTGCTGGTATTCGTGCATTCGAGAAAGGAGACGGCGAAAACGGCCAAGGCTATCCGGGACGCTTGTCTGGAGAAGGATACACTGTCGGCGTTCATGAGAGAAGGATCGGCGAGTACGGAGATTCTGAGAACGGAGGCTGAGCAGGTGAAGAATCTGGATTTGAAGGACTTGCTGCCGTATGGATTCGCGATTCACCACGCTGGAATGAACCGTGTGGATCGTACGCTTGTTGAGGACTTGTTTGCGGATAGACATATTCAGGTGAGAAAAATTTGCTGAAAATGACTAAAAATAGGCTGAAAATCGCTGAAAATAAGCTAAAAAGTTCGACAATAGGGTGGAAATGGTTGAAATTGAGCTTAAAAAGGCTAAAAATAAAGGAAAAGTCGCTGGAAATGACCTAAAAATAAGCTAGAACAAGCCAAAAATGGCTGAAAATAGACTTAAATTGACTGAAAATGAACTTCAAATCGCTGAAAATGACTGGGAATGACAAAAAATAATCTAAAAATGAGATGAAAAGGAGCTAAAAATAAGCTGGAATCGGCTGAAAATGTCCAAAAATGAGCTAGAATCGGCTAAAAATTGGTGAAAATAGGCTAAAAAAGGTTAAAATAGGACAAAAATTAGCTAAAAATGAGCTAGAAATGACTAAAAATAGGCTGAAAATAGACTGGGACTAGCTAAAAATAGGCCAAAAATGAGCTAAAATAGGTTAAAAATGGCTGAAAATGTGCTAAAAAGAACTAAAAATTGGCTGAAAGTGACTGAAAATTGGTTTTTAAAAATGCTAAAATAAGAAAATAAGCGATAAATAGCCTGAAGATAAGCTTAATATGACTGAAAGTATGCACAGATTCCCGAATTTTTGAATAATACACTAAAATTGACAAACGACAAAATGCACAGATTTTCAAGTTTTTGAAAAATAGCTCAAATTTTACGATAAAATGCACAGAATTCTGAATTTTCTGGTAAAACGTTAGAATTGACCACATTACTACTGTAGTTGCGTTTTAGTTCAATGTGGATTACTGTAGCTTATTGTAGGTGATTTTAGAAATAATGTAACCCAATAGTCTGGATCTACAGTAGTCTACTTTGGATTACTGTAGCCTACCCACCTAATATGTCAGAAATGTACACAAATATTCCTCCCTTCTTCCAGGTGCTCTTCTCCACCGCCACACTCGCCTGGGGAGTCAACTTGCCAGCTCATACCGTAATCATCAAGGGAACGCAAATCTACAATCCAGAGAAAGGACGTTGGACAGAACTCGGAGCCCTCGACATCATGCAAATGTTGGGACGTGCCGGACGTCCACAATACGACGAGAGAGGAGAGGGAATTCTGATTACGAATCACTCGGAACTACAGTACTACCTATCACTGATGAATCAACAACTTCCGGTTGAGAGTCAGATGGTCTCACGGCTAACCGATATGCTCAATGCGGAAGTTGTGTTGGGAACTGTTAGTAGTGTTTCGGAGGCCACGAATTGGTTGGGATACACTTTCCTGTTCGTGAGAATGTTGAAGAATCCTACGCTCTACGGAATTACGCATGAGCAAGCGGTAAGTGATTGCTCAGCTTAAAAATGAAGAAAAACATGGAAAAAAATCTTCTAAAATTATCGAATTTTCGCCCCAAAAAACCATCTTCTGAGCCTCAATTTTCAATTTCAAACCTCAATTTTTCAAACCTCAATTTTCGAATTTCCCGCGCCTGAAAACCCCTAAAAACATTTCAAGAAAAAAATGCCACCGGTGGGGTTCGAACCTGTGACCTCGTGGCTCCAAAATTTCGGTAGAAATTCCCACTAGGCCATCCAAGATAATTCTGAAAAATCTGATTTTTTGACCGAAATATGGGGGTTTGAGGCGTTTTTGAGCCTACAAACGGCATTTTGGAGACAAGAAAAATTCCAGAAATGCCCAAAACATCATTTTCTGAGCTTCAAAACATAAATTTTCGAATTTCCCGCCCCTGAAAACCCCTAAAAACATTTTCAAAAAGAAGTTGCCACCGGTTGAATTCGAACCGGAGACCCCACTTTTCGTCCGAAAATCCCACTAGGCCATCCGAGCCAATTCGCCAAAATCTACTGTTTTAGGGGTTTTGGGGGTCCTGAAACCGTTTTTGAGCATGAAAATGACAATTTCTATGCTTAAAAATAGCTTTCCGATGCGTTTTTTTCAATTTTCACATGATTTCCTCCATAAAAAGAAGCAATTTTCTAACCATTATTTTTTCCAGCGCGCCGATCCCCTTCTCGAACAACGTCGTGCGGATCTGATCCACACCGCATGCGTGCTCCTCGACAAGGCCGGCCTCATCAAATACGACAAACGATCCGGAATCATTCAGGCGACAGAACTCGGACGCATCGCTTCCCACTTCTACTGTACCTACGAATCCATGCAAACCTACAACAAGCTGCTCATCGAGACGTGCTCCGATATCGATCTCTTCCGAATCTTCTCAATGAGCTCTGAATTCAAGTTGCTCTCCGTCAGAGATGAGGAGAAGCTGGAGCTTCAGAAGCTCGCCGAGCACGCTCCAATTCCGATCAAAGAGAATTTAGACGAAGCTTCTGCCAAAACCAATGTCCTCCTTCAAGCATACATCTCTCAATTGAAGTTGGAAGGATTCGCTCTTCAAGCTGATATGGTATTCGTTGCTCAATCTGCTGGACGTCTGTTCCGTGCTCTTTTCGAGATTGTTCTCTGGAGAGGATGGGCGGGGCTTGCTCAGAAGGTGCTCACGCTTTGTAAGATGGTTACACAGAGACAATGGGGATCATTGAACCCGCTACATCAATTCAAGAAGATTCCCAGTGAAGTGGTTAGGTCCATTGATAAGAAGAACTACTCGTTTGATAGGCTGTATGACCTGGATCAACATCAATTGGGAGATCTTATCAAGATGCCAAAGATGGGAAAGCCGTTGTACAAGTTTATCCGACAATTCCCGAAGCTAGAAATGACCACACTGATCCAGCCAATCACAAGAACTACGATGAGAATCGAGTTAACTATCACTCCGGACTTCCAATGGGATGATAAGGTTCACGGGAACGCCGAAGGCTTCTGGATCTTTATCGAAGACACCGACGGCGAGAAAATCCTCCATCACGAATTCTTCCTGCTCAAACAGAAGTTCTGTACCGATGAGCATGTTGTCAAGATGATCGTCCCGATGTTCGACCCAATGCCACCACTCTACTACGTTCGAATCGTTTCCGATCGTTGGATTGGCGCTGAGACAGTACTTCCGATCTCATTCCGTCATCTGATTCTTCCCGAGAAGTATCCACCACCAACGGAGCTTCTCGATTTGCAGCCATTGCCGATTTCGGCGGTTTCCAACAAGGAGTTCCAGACAGTGTTCGCTGAGAGTGGATTCAAGGTGTTCAATCCGATTCAGACGCAGGTAAGGGTTACTGTAGTGTTGGAATTTGAGGATTACGGTAGTTTCGGAATTGAAAATGTTGGTAGTTTTTTTCTGGAAATAGAAGATTATTCTACCTTTTAAGATAAGGATTACTGTAGTTTTGGAAAATGAGGATTACAGTAGTTTTTTTAGAAGTTGAGGATTCCGGATTAATTAGGACATGGCCTAGAAAAAATTGGGTCATGACCCTAGAAGAAAGTGGGTCATGACCTAGAATTGAAATAATGCAAAAAGCTAGCTTGAAATAATGCAAAAAGGGATATATTTTCTGAAAATTAAGCTAGATCACGGATTGGCTCTCTTTAACAATACATTTTTGCAGGTCTTCCGTACGGTCTTCGAGTCCAACGAGAACGTGATCGTGTGCGCTCCAAATGGCTCCGGAAAAACGGCGATCGCCGAGCTCGCGATCCTCCGACACTTTGAAAACACCCCCGAATCGAAAGCCGTCTACATCACCCCGATGGAAGATATGGCATCAAAAGTGTACGCCGACTGGAAACGTCGTCTGGAGGGTGCCATCGGACACACCGTCGTTCTTCTGACAGGAGAGCAGACCCTCGATTTGAAACTTGCTCAACGCGGACAGCTCATTGTCTCGACGCCAGAACGATGGGATAACATTTCGAGACGATGGAAGCAGAGGAAATCAGTGCAAAATGTGAAACTATTCATTGCCGATGACCTTCATATGATTGGAGCCAACAATGGACCGGTTTTCGAGGTTGTGTGCTCCAGAACTCGCTACATCTCCTCTCAATTGGACTCTAATGTCCGTGTAGTCGCTCTCTCCTCATCGCTAACCAACGCCAGAGACTTGGGAATGTGGCTCGGATGCTCGGCAGCCGCCACTTTCAATTTCATGCCACAGACTCGTCCGGTGCCATTGGATTTGGAGATTAAGTCGTTCAATTTGTCCCATAACGCCTCCAGATTCGCCGCTATGGAGCGTCCAGTGTATCAAGCGATTTGCAGACACGCAGGAAAATTGGAGCCGAAACCAGCGTTGGTGAGTTTTTTAAAGATTTTTGAAATTCCAGAAAAAATGAAAGAATTTGTCTAAAAATGGCTTTTTTTATGCTGAAAATTTCAGCCTGAAATCTGCTAATTGAAAATCATAGTTCGAGTCTGAAATTATCAGATTTCGAAGCTAGAAATGGTTAATTTCGGTCCAAAAATGATAGATTTTCAAGCCGAAAATGATTAATTTGGACCTGAAAATTAGTGATTTCGATCCCAAAATAATAGATTTTCAGCCCAAAATTATCAGTTTTTCGAGCTGAAAATGACCTGTTTTAGCCCAAATTTATCAGATTCAGAAGCTAGGAATGGTCAAATTCTGTCCAAAATTATCAGATTTTGAAGATGAAAATGATCGATTCCAGACTAAAATTTTCAATTTTTGAAGCTGAAAATAAGCAATTTCGACTCCAAAATGATAGGTTTACTGCCTAAAATATTGAAGTTTTGGTCCCAAAATTCTAGATTTTCTGCCTAAAATTGAACAATTTTGATGAGAAAATAGCTCGAAAACTGTCAAAATTTCGGAAATTTAATTTCCATTGAAAATTGGTTTTTTTTTCCACCCAAAATCAGGAAGCTTACACGATTTACACTCTGAAAATGGGTAATTTCAGCCCAGAAATGAGTTTCACTCCGGAAATATCCCCAAAAACCCATCCAAAATCTTATTTCCAGGTCTTCGTCCCAGTCCGCCGTCAAACCCGCCCCGTCGCCGTCGCTCTTCTCACCATGGCTCTCGCCGACGGAACCCCCAAACGCTTCCTCCGCCTCGCCGAACACGACGACACCTTCCAAGCGCTTCTAGCCGACATTGAAGACGAATCCCTGCGTGAAGCCGTCTCCTGTGGTGTCGGATTCCTCCACGAGGGCTCATCCCCAAAAGACGTTCACATCGTTCAACAACTCTTCGAATCCAACGCCATCCAAGTGTGCGTCGTGCCACGTGGAATGTGCTATCAAATCGAGATGAGTGCTTATCTGGTGGTTATCATGGATACGCAGTTCTACAACGGAAAGTACCATGTCTATGAGGATTACCCCATTGCCGATATGCTCCATATGGTTGGGCTGGCGAATCGCCCGATTCTGGATTCAGAAGCCAAGTGTGTGGTGATGTGTCAATCGTCGAAACGCGCCTACTATCGCAAATTCCTCTGTGATCCACTACCAGTCGAATCGCATTTGGATCATTGTCTTCATGATCATTTCAACGCTGAAATTGTCACCAAAACGATCGAGAATAAGCAGGACGCTATTGATGTGAGTTTTTTTTTTGGCTGAAAATAGTCCAAAGTAGACTGAAAATGGCTCAAAATAGGCTTTAAATGGCTCAAAATAAGCTTAGAATGGGCGAAAATAGGCCCGAAACGGTCCAGATTAGACTCAAAATAGTCCGAAGTTAGGCTGGAAATGGCTCAAAATAGGCTTAAAATGACGCAAAATAGGCTTAAAATGGTCCAAAACAGGCTTAAAATGGCTCAAACTAAGCTTAAAATGGTTAAAAATAGGCTAAAATTCTCAGAAACGACTGAAAAAATTTGAAAAAACTAATAGCTCGCGGAGGGACTTGAACCCCCATTCCCGGTTCCGGAGTCCGGTGCCTTATCCATTAGGCCACGCGGGCGGTCGAAATCAAAACAAGTCGACTCGACACATATTGTAGTAAACAAGGTTGTTTACCTGTAAACAACTTTGTTTACATTATATTTTTTTTCTAATTCACAGTGAAATGAAAATTGGTTGCCTCCTCTAATAGAAGGGTCCTCCGAGATGGGCTTGGAACAATGAAAGGACCTTCTATTACACGTTTTACGGTACATTAGTCTTAAAATGGTCCCGATTATGCTTAAAATAGTCCAATTAAAAATCTGGCTGAAAATAGGCCTCTGCTAGTCTAGAACGCTCTAATTGCTCCCCAACTCATCTCGAATTTTTGCAGTACCTCACCTGGACGCTCCTCTACCGCCGAATGACCCAAAACCCGAACTACTACAATCTCCAAGGAACCACCCATCGTCATCTATCAGACGCTCTCTCAGAACTCGTCGAGAACACCCTAAAGGACCTGGAGAACTCGAAATGCATCGCCATCAAGGATGAAATGGATACCGTATCCCTCAACTTGGGAATGATTGCCTCCTACTATTATATCAGTTATCAAACCATCGAACTATTCTCAATGTCCCTCAAGGAAAAGACGAAGAGTCGAGCTCTCATCGAGATCATCTCTGCGTCAAGTGAATTCGCCAACGTCGCCATGCGTCATAAAGAAGACGTCATCCTTCGACAACTGGCGGAACGTCTTCCAGGACAGTTGAAGAATCAGAAGTTCACAGATCCACATGTCAAGGTCAATCTTCTGATCCACGCTCATCTATCTCGTGTGAAATTGACCGCTGAGCTCAACAAGGATACCGAAGGAATCGTTCTGAAGGCGTGCCGCCTCGTCCAAGCCTGTGTAGACGTGCTCTCTTCCAACGGATGGCTGTCTCCTGCTATCCATGCTATGGAGCTCTCTCAAATGCTCACACAGGCCATGTACTCTAGTGAGCCCTATCTCAAGCAGCTTCCACACTGCTCCACGGCTCTTATCGAGCGCGCCAAGGCTAAGGATGTAACATCAGTGTTTGAACTTCTGGAGCTGGAGAACAACGACAGATCGGAGATTCTGCAAATGGAGGGGGCGGAGCTTGCCGACGTGGCACGATTCTGTAACCACTACCCGTCGATTGAGGTGGCAACGGAGTTGGAGAGTTCAACGGTCACCACACAGGACAATTTGATGTTGGCTGTTTCGCTGGAGAGAGATAATGATATTGATGGATTGGCACCGCCGGTGGTGGCACCGTTGTTCCCACAGAAACGGAAGGAAGAGGGATGGTGGTTGGTGGTTGGAGATCAGGAATCCAACGCGTTGCTTACGATTAAGAGGTTGGTATAATTTTTGAGAACTTTGGGATTTTAGGATTCAAAAAAAAATCATGATTTTGGCGACTTTTCTAAGGTTTTTACCACGGTTGCCTAACTTTTGCAAGTTGAGTTTTCTAGGCCACCAATGTTTTCGTCTTAGAAATGACCAAATATTCACCTGGTGTGTTTTCTAGGCTTTTTACCATGGTGGCCTAATTTTTGCAATTTGAATTTACTAGGCCACCAACTTTTTTAGCCTAAAAATGACCTAACATTCACTCATTACGTTTCCTGGACCATTTCAGCTTGGTGGCCTAACTTTTGCTAGTTAAGTTTTCTAGGCCACTATGGTAATGGCTGAGAAATGGCCTGGTGTGATTTCTAGACCATTTCATCATGATGGCCTAACTTTTGCAAGTTGGGTTTTTCTAGGCCACCAACTCTTATAACCTAGAAAAGACCTGATATTCACCTGGTGTGATTTCTGAATCTTTTACCATGATTGCCTAGAAAAATCAATCAACAAAAGTTCGGCCACCATCTAAAAATGACATAGAAATGACTTGGGATTCTCCTGATATGTTTTCCAGGCCATTTCATCATGATGGCCTAACTTTTGCAAGTTGAGTTTTTCTAGGCCACCATGGACGATGACCTAGAACACATATCAAATTAATGCCAGATCATTTCTAGGTCATTTTAAGATGGCGGCCTAGAAAACTCAACTTGAGAAAGTTAGGCCACCATCTTAAAATGACCTAGAAATGGCTTGTGATTCTCCTGATACGTTTTCTCGGCCATTTTACTATGGTGGCCTAACTTTTGTAATTTAAGTTTTCTAGGCGCCATGTTAGATGACCTGGAAATGACCTGATATGTTTTCTAGGCCATTCTACTATGGTGGCCTAGCTTTTGCAAGTTGATTTTCCTAGGCCATCAAGTTAAATAGCCTAGAAAACATATAGGATGAAAACCATTCCATTTCTAGGCCGTAAAAGTTGGTTGGCCTAGAAATTTCAACTTGCATGGCTTAGAAATGACCTGATAGTCACCTGATATGATTATAGGCTATTTCAACATGGTGACCGAACTTTGCAAGTTGAGTTTTCTAGGTCACCGAACCCCCAGAACGCTACTAGGACTTCTAAGACTTCAAATCCCCACACTGACTAATTTCCCGTTCTTTCAGACTGGTCATCAACGAAAAATCATCGGTCCAACTGGATTTCGCCGCTCCACGCCCCGGCAAACACGAGTTCAAGCTGTTCTTCATCTCCGACTCATATCTGGGTGCCGATCAAGAGTTCCCAATCGAATTCCGTGTCGAAGAGCCGGGAAGAAGTCGTAAGAGGAAGCACGAGAAGGAGGAGGATGATTAATTTTATTATTCTTTTTCCGATTTTTATTGTTTTTTTTAAATTTTCCCCAAAAATAACCTCTTTCTTTGTTCTCTCATCTCCAAAAAATCCCATCACTCATCATCCCAAGTTATCTCTTTTCTGGAATTTTCTGGAAATCTTTTAAATTATTTTATTTTCTCCCGCCCGTGCGTTTTTTGTTGTTAATTTCCTTATATATTTTCCTGGAGACACACACACACATGAATACCGTACTTTGTAAAATAAACGAGGCTCTCTCTGATGATTTTTAACAGAAAAATGCTCATTTTCGAAATTTTTGGCTCCGTCTGCAAAATTGCCGATTTTTGGCACATTTTCATTGCCAAAAATGTCATCTTACTGATTTCCAGGCAGTTTTTGGCCTATTCTACGCAAAAAATCAATAAAAATCATGCTTTTTGGCCTAAAAACGGCTGAAAATGAGCTAGAAAACTGGAAAACAAAAAAAAACAACGACACTCCGCGCATCCCGCTGGCGCGCGTTGTTTAGCGAGATTGCGGCAAAGAGAGGGAATTTGAATTTCGGTTTTATTTTGAGCAAAAAAATGAACTCGTCGACTTTCAGACTTTTTCGCCAAGTTTTTTTCTGAAATTTTATGGAAAAAAACTCTGAAAATAGTAAAAATATTCAACAAAAATTTTATTTAAAAAAAAAAGGAAAAAAAGCGAAAATTTTGAGATTTTGAAGCATTAGAGAAAGACAAATTGGCGAAAAAATATTATGCTTGTCTGAGAAAAAAAAGGTTAGAGAGTATTCTTTGCAGTCTAAATACGGTAGCGGTCTCGAAGCGGAGAGCCTAAATAGCACACTAAAGTGGAGACGCAGACACTTTTTTGTCTGCGTCTAAACCTTTTTTTTCTCAGACAAGCATAATAACGAAAAAAAAAACTTAAAATACCGAAAATCATGGAGCAAAATTGATCTAAAATTGCAAGAAATACAGAAAATTTTGAAATTAAAAAAACCAAAAAATTGAAAAATCCCGAAAATTGGAGCCAAAAATCCCGAGAATCGAAGTCAGATGGATATTGGTTTTCTGAAATAAAATTGCTTGAAAATTTGAAAAAAGTTATAATTTCTGTGCATTTTGTCGTCAATTATGATGCATTCCCCAAAAAATTCAAAAATGCATTTTGTCGTGAATTCTGATGTATTACTCAAAAATTCGAAATTCTGTGCATTTTGTCGTCAATTTTGACGTTTTTACTCAAAATTAAAAAATCTGTGAATTTTGTCGTCAATTCCGACGTATTACTCAAAAATTCGAAATTCTGTGCATTTTGTCGTCAATTTTGACGAATTATTCAAAAATTCGAAGTTCTGTGCACTTTGTCGTCAATTCCGACGTATTACCCAGATAATTCGAAAATCTGTGCATTTCGTCGTCAATTCTGACGTTTTTAATCAAAATTAAAAAAATCTGTGCATTTTGTCGTCAATTCTGATGTATCAAATCAAACTCACAATTCCTTTTCGATCTCTTGGGACCAATTCCATCCCCATCCACCGGCAGTGGTGTTTTCCGACTGGGCCTTCCTTTTTTGGGTGTCTTGGTTTCTGCGAAAAAAAGTGTGCAAGCTTTGAACTCAATTATCTCGGCTCCCATAAGAGCTATCAAAATTTTGTTAACGATAAAATGCTTATCATAATGTCGGCTACATTTTATCAGTTGACAGATTTTCGATATCTCTCATAGGAACTGGCTGGGATAATTGAGCTCAAAATTAATATACCGTATTTGCTCTAATAGAAGCCTATGCACTTGGAGCTCAATTATCTCGGCTCTTATTAAAGATATCAAAATAATGTAAACTGATAAAATGTTTATCATATTATCAGCTACGTTTTATCAGTTTACAAAATTTGCATATCTCTTATAAGAACTGAGATACTTGAGCATAAAGTTAAGGACTACTTACCACTCAACTCTATCAGAGCGTTCGCTGCGTCTCGGTCCAGTGGGTGGTCTGAAAAATTGCAAATTCTTGGGTTTGATTGGTTTAATCGCGCTCTAGTGGTCAATATTCTAAAAAAGGCGTGAAGTAGCAAACGCGCCCTACTGACACAAGTTCCTTACCATCAATTAGAGCGGATGGAACAAGTTTTACATTGCTTGGAGCTAGAGGAGAAATATTGGCTACTGGTTCACTTGGTCCAGCTGAAGACTTGACATCCGCTGGAAGAGCTGATGGCAGAGCTTGAGTACCAGAAGCTGGAACTTCTGGAGTCATAGATTTTGGTGTAGAAGGAGCTGGAAAAAGTAGAAAAATTGGGAAATTTGGATTACTGTATTTAATTTTAAATTGGGTAATAGTTGATTATCATATAACAGACCAGCCTGTTTGCCGTTTTTCAAGCAGCCAGCTTGCTGGTGCGCCTTCGGCGCTATTTAGCCTATTTTTCAAAAATAAAAATAAAAAATTCAGAATATCGACGTCTTCTGGATTCAAAGGTTTCCAGAATGACGACGTCAAATTAGATTGTTATGAAGTTCCCGTCATTTTGATACCCATATTGCCTATGTTACAAAAAATCGAAAATTCAGAATCTCGACGTCTTCTGAATTTTCAATTTTTCGAAACATGGGCAATATGAGTATCAAAATGACGGGAATTTCATGGGGAATCTTTTAACGTCGTCAATTTTTAGCTTCGTTTTTTTCAGTCTGACCCATTCAGAAGCGCTCCGAATGCATGAATTGTCTGATTTCAGTTCCAGGAATTGAATTGAATTTCACAGCAGATTTCTTCAGAACAGCACACTCATTTCTAGATCCTCCACCAGCATTTCCTCTTGCTCCTGATTCAGTTCCTACTTCATAATGTGCTTCTGGCTTCAGAACTACCATTGGTGGTTCCGGTCGATGCACCATGTTACTGTGCCACGTGGATATCCAGAAGGCGTTCGTAGATCCGTGGGAGCAGCACCCGGGATACAGTACTCTAGCTCCAGAGCTCAAGCTCCAGAGCTCCAGCTCCAGAGCTCCAGCTCCAGAGCTCCAGCTCCAGAGCTCCAGATCCAGAGCTCCAGCTCCAGAGCTCCAGCTCCCGCTGGCCCAGGCTCTCGGCTCCTGGCTCCAGCCGGAGCTCCCTTCTCTGAAGCCCAGAGAAGGAAGAACTGATTCTTCCCTTCACTTCCCTCTTCTTTTATAGTAACTTTCCAGAGGTCAATGGGCCACGAGGGTCATAAAGATTTTTACGTCGCTTTTTTGGCGGAAAAATATATAATCTTTCGAAAACTTTTTTTTCAACCCGGATTTCTTTAATAAATCACGTTCACGTTCAGGAACGTCTTAAATAACTTTTGAATGTTTTCTTCAAAAATCTTTGAACTTAATTATCTCAGTTCCTATCAAAGCTATAAAAAATATGTCAACTGATAAAATGTTTATCATAATATCACCTACATTTTATCAGTTGACTGCTTTTTGATAGCTCTTACTGGAACCGAGATAATTCAGCTAAAAGTACACTTATAGGGTGGAGGTTTTGCCCATCTAACGCGTCAAGTTTGAGCCCAATTATCTTGTTTCCTGGATGAGATATCTAAAATTTGCCAACTGATAAAATATTTATCATATTATCAGAAATACTTTATCAGTTGACCATTTTTTTAATATCTTTCACAGAAATCGAGATAATTGAGCTCAAATTTAGCGATACCGAAAATCCACTTACTGGATGATTGGTCAGTTAGGAGCTTATGCAACAGATTTGAATCTGAAACTTTCTGCGATTTTCAAAGTTTCAAAGGAGCCTTGTAATAGAAGCTCTCCCGCACTTTGAGCTCAATTATCTTGGTTCTTTTAAAATATACCGAAAAGTGATCAACTGATAAAATGTGTATCATGATATTAGCTACATTTTATCAGTTCACTACTTTATTATCTCTGTTACAGGAATTGAGATAAATTAGCTCAAAGTTGCTAGCCAACAACGTAGACTAACCCTGTGGTTCCAAGTTGGATTGACCTCTGGTTTCAGCAGTTTGATCAATTGGGGTTTGGTCAGTTGCTAAAGAAGATGATCCCATTGATAATACCTCTCCAGTAACGCTCTTGTCCATTTGAGCATCACCATCAGTGTCCAATTTTTTCGACACCACACATCCTCCTGAAAAAAAACATGGTCCCTCGTGCTTTTCAGCAGTCCAAAACCTGTCCAGTTTGAACTCAACTACCTCGGCTCCAATAAGATGTATCCAAAATGTGTTAACTGATAAAATGTAGCTGATGACATGAGAAATATGTTATATGTTGACAACTTTTTTATATCTTTTACAGGAGCCGAGATAATTGAGCTCAAAGTGAACGTATAGAGTGTTACTGACCTGACGTAGAACTTTTAATGACATTAAGACGGAACGACGGGAATTGTTTCTCGAATTCATCAGACATGCTTTTCACAACCTTCTCGCATTCTTTTTTGTCATTGGAAAGTTCATCATTGGCTGTCCTCAGTGAAGCGTTGATGGTCTTCACTTTGATCTCCAAACTGCTTGTTTCTATTTTGGCAGACTTCAAATCTATTCTTTTCTGGTTCAGAGTTGTCCATTGTCTTATTCGAGCTTCTAACATTTCAGGGGTCTTGAAGTATTCTATCAGCTCTGGCAAATTTTCCCAATCTGGATGCTGTCGATGTATTTCCTCCAATTCCTCGACTTCCTTTTTTAACTTTTTTTCCTTGGTTGTCGCTTCACCGTGTAGCCGGTTTTGAGAATCTAAACGCTCTTTGAGATCTTTAATTTCTTCTTCCTTGTTTTCAATCTTTTCCAAAAGATCCACAAATTTTGAATAGATAGGGAACGTTGAGATGACGGCGAGCTTCTTGAAAAACGAAGATTGAGATTTTCTTTGATTGTCTTCAGACCCGCTTTTTTGTTCCATTTTCAAGAGAGGCTACAGTTCTGAAAGAGAATGAAAAATTAGTTTTAGATATTGAAACTCAAAGAATAAAAGATTGATAATACACAGGAACCAGTGTGCCTTATCGACAAATGATTTGTCGACAAACGCCCTTTTCGACAAATTTATCGACAAATTTACCGGAAAATTTATGGAAAAATTACCGACAAATTGTCGATAAAAACCACATTTATCGACAATTTGTCGGTAATTTTGTCAATAAAAATGCTGTTTGTCGACAATTTATGGACAGATTTACCGATAAGTTTGTCGGTAAAAAACGATAAAATTTTGTCGATAAATTTGTCGATAAATTACTTTCGACAAATTTACCGATAATTTGTCGACAACTTATCGACAACATTTTATCGTTTTTTATCGACAAATATATCGATAATTTGTCAGGTAAATTTGTCGACGAAATCGGAAAATTTTTGTCGATAAGGCACACTGACAGGAACTAAGATACCGTATATACCGTAAAACCTCTAATACATAGACCGTCACCTCTAATTGAACGTCACCCCTAATAGACCGACACGAGAAATTGCATTCTAAAAATAGACCGACAGCCTCTATTTGAACGACAGCCTCTAATAGACCGACAGCCGCCTACCCCTAATAGAGCGATACCCTTTCCAAAGTGAGGAAGAATATCAAGAAGATAGTGACTCTTCGCTCATTTTTGATTAAAATTTTGTTGTTTTTTTACTAATTTTTGATCTTGTTGTTGCTTTTTTTCTGATAAAATTTTTGTTGTGTTTGGTTTTTTTCATTGAAAAATAGAACGACAGCCCCTAATTGAACGTCACCTCTAATAGAGCGACAAGAAAACAGTCGTTTGAAAAATAGAGCGACATGTCGGTCTTTTTGAGGTTTTACGGTATATGCTCTAACAGAAGCCAACCATATTCGTACACTTTGAGCTCAATTATCTCGGTTCCTATGAGAAATATCAGAATTGTGTTAACTGATAAAATATTGGTGATATTAGGATAAACATTTTTTTAGTTAATACAATTTTGATATCTCTCACAGGAACCGAGATAATTGGGCCCAAATTCATGGTTTGGGTGGGCTGCTATGAGAGGAAATACGATAATGGAGCTCAAATTTAAAGGACATAGTAGCGTTATATTAGAGGTTTTACGGTAACAACAAAGAAGGAATCGTCCAAGTTGTCACCATCAAAAACGGATCACTTGATGAAAATAACTCCAGTAAACTGCAAGGAATATGAAAGTTATGCATAAAAGAAAAAAGAAGAGTGATGGTTTGGTGACAGGGATGTCACCAGTGAGAAAAGATGTGATAAGAAATGTATATCTTGTGTCAAAAGGTTATTTTAGGTGCTAGGAATTTATAGGAACAACTGACATGTAAGCAGAAAATAGATGAAAAAAAAACCTTTTGTCTTTCAAACTTCATCAGCAAACTCTAGCTTTCAACTTTGAGCTCAATTATCTGGGTTCCTATGAAAGATATCAAAAAGTTGTCAACTAATAAAAGTTTTGTGATATTATGATAAACATTTCGTCAGTTGATTACTTTTTGATATCTTTTACAGGAACCGCGATAAATTGCCTTAAAGTTGAAAGTTAAGGAGCCCTTCTATTACAGGTTTGGAGGTATTCTAGGCCTACCGCGTAGCGCCAGAACTTCCAAAAATTCTCAAAAATTTCGCTCAAAAATCCGTCACAGATTAGTATCTGTGTTGCGAGGGGCAGATGACATCTGCACCTAAAACAAATGCGCGAAAAAGAAACGGACAGCAAGATGGGAGGTAAACGAGGGAAGATGAATGTATGTAGAAAGTGAACAAAAGAATACGAATGAGGTGGATGACTGGGAATCGAAACATAGTGAAATTTTAGAAACAAACGTTATGTAGGAGAGACAATGTTGGAATATGAAAATTGGAACTTATAAAAAAGACCCTTAAAATCTGTAAAACCTTAAAAGCTCCCGAAACCCTCTAAAAATCCTAAACCCTGATTGTAAGAATCTCCTCAAATTTATCTTCACAATCCCTGAAATTCCAATAAGACCCTAATATTCGGAAAATTAAGATCCGAATAATCCGAAAATCCTAAAATTCCTAAAAACTGAAAAAAAAACCTAAAAATCCTGAAATTCGATGTACCGGAAAGAAAAACAAAACTGTCCACGAACAAAACACTTTTTGAACAAAGAAACCATAAAAAATGTCAAATTTTGATACAAGAAGAAGAGAAGAAACGGAAAAAGAAAGCGAAGAAGACGAAAACAGAAGAGGAGAGTGCAATCCACACATTACACCGGGGTTGGTGCCCCGGTATAGAGGAGAAAATAGATAAGAAAAATGGGGGCAAAAAATGTAGGGAACAACGGAGATAGCATTTTGATAAGCGAAGAACGATTTATCAATGAAAATAGGGCTAAAAACTTATTCCAATATTCTGAATAAAATTAATAATTTCTGAAACTCAAAAGAATTTCAGAATTTTAGCATTTTAGAATTTTAGAATTTTAGAATTTTAGGATCTCAGAATCTCAGAATCTCAGAATCCAAGTATCTCAGAATTTCTGGATTTCTGAATTTCTGAATTTCTGAATTTCTGAATTTCTGAATTTCTGAATTTCTGAATTTCTGAATTTCTGAATTTCTGAATTTCTGAATTTCTGAATTTCTGAATTTCTGAATTTCTGAATTTCTGAATTTCTGAATTTCTGAATTTCTGAATTTCTGAATTTCTGAATTTCTGAATTTCTGAATTTCTGAATTTCTGAATTTCTGAATTTCTGAATTTCTGAATTTCTGAATTTCTGAATTTCTGAATTTCTGAATTTCTGAATTTCTGAATTTCTGAATTTCTGAATTTCTGAATTTCTGAATTTCTGAATTTCTGAATTTCTGAATTTCTGAATTTCTGAATTTCTGAATTTCTGAATTTCTGAATTTCTGAATTTCTGAATTTCTCTGAATTTCTGAATTTCTGAATTTCTGAATTTCTGAATTTCTGAATTTCTGAATTTCTGAATTTCTGAATTTCTGAATTTCTGAATTTCTGAATTTTTGAATTTCTGAAATTCAGAAATTCAGAAATTCGGAAATTCAGAATTCTAGAATTGTTGGATTCTTGAGAATTCCTGAATTTTCAAAAACCGAAAGTTCATAATTCTTTGAAAAGAAATTCTCCAAAAATAACTTTAGCCAATTTCTAGTTTTTCCAGCTCATAGTCAATCGAAACGGAAATTGGCAACAATCCTGTTTTTGCTTGAATAATAGAAAAATATGTTAAATAATTGTAAATGCGCTCTACCGCTAAAAGAAACCACTAGTCTATCTGGCGCGCCTTCGGAGCGTTTCCGTCGCTGTTTTCAACGAACTCTGACTTTGAGCCAATTTATCTCGCTTCCTATGACAGATATCAAAAAGTGGTTAACTGATAAAATATTTCTAATATTATGATAAACATTTTATCACTTGACCACATTTGATATCTTTCACAGGAAATGAGATACAAGGGCTTAAAGTTGACGGGTCTGATGACATTCTTGCCGCGCGACGCCCCGGTCGGCCGCCATTTTGCACAGTTTTGTGCAAAATGACGCGCTATCCCAAATTTAGGTATTTCAAGTTAAAACAAAGGAATTGCGAAATGACATCAACCCATGGAGGTCTTGCCTCCTGGCGCCCCGTCCCCTCTCTCTCTCTCTCTCTCTCTCTCTCTCTCTCTCTCTCTCTCTCTCTCTCTCCGGAAAAACCAATGAATCTCCGCGTGAAATAGAGAAGAAGAAGCGAGAAGAACGAAGGGACACTCTTTGTGTCCCTTCTCTTCACCCCAAATGAAAAACGGACGAAAAGAGGACAAGCAGCGGGCCGGTCGTCAACGTGTCGCTGGATGGACTAAAAGTGCAGAAAACGGGTAGTGTCGCGGAGGAAAAAATAGCACTAATAATTCATGAGGCTTCGAATTAAAATGGGATCTTTTTTGAGGAAGAAGAAGGAACAATTGAAGAAAAATTCCCATTTTTAGAAGTGAGGCAATTTTGAGTTGAAGCAAGCCCCCTGAACTTTGAGTCAATTTATCTCATTTCCTCTCAAAGATACCAAAAAGTTGTCAACTGATAAATTGTTTATCATAATATCAGTAACATTTTATCAGTTGGCACATTTTTGATATCTGGTATAGGAATAGCGATAATTGAGCTCAAAGTTGAATGTGTGGGAGGGGGGGGGGGCTTTCCCATTACAAGGGGTTACGGTAATTTACAGTTTCTAAACTCTCCTAATCTAAATACTGGAAAAATCTGTAATTGCAAAATTTCTGATTACAAATTTTCCATTATATTTTTTGAATCAAATAAACAGAACCAACGAGAGCTAAGTGAAAAAAATAAGACAGAATTGTATACACAATATGAGTCACCATCCACCGAATGGCACCTTTCATATAACATTTTCTGTTTCTTCTGTCGTTTTTGGGTCGTTTAGAGAAGAATACAAAAAAAGTGGAATACAAAAAGTGACAGGGTGCTCAACAGATAGTTTTGTACATCTAAAACCGTCTACTTCAGCAACTGTCAAGCAAACGCCTGGTAAGATCTCTAACAGTAGGCCATACCAACGGCCAGCTTTGAGCCCCTATATCAGATTTCCTGTAAGAGATATCAATAAGTGGTTCACTGATAAAATGTTAAGCATAATAGCAAAAATATTTTGTCTGTTGACGACTTTTCGATATCTTTCACCGAAATTGAGATAAATTGGGACAAATGTAGAAACACTTTTAGTCTTTGACTTAATTTCTCTCGGCTTCTGTAAAAGATATAGTTCCCTTATAAGCGTTTTTACGGCTTAAATTACAAATTCATGGAATTCTCAAGCTCCGACAAAACAATTGAAATCAGGTCTATATTTTTTAGATATTCAACAATTTGTTAAAATGATAAAAAACTGAAAGTTATTTCAGGGAGGTATGAGGGGGCGGAGACAAGAAACAAGAATATAGGAATGATAGGGTGATGGAAAATGAACAAACAAAGTTATAAAATTGAGATGTCATGCAATTGATGCTAAATTTGAGGTACGGGGGATGTTTTGGAACTAATAATAAAAAAGGAACAATTATGAACCGGCTGAATTGATCTAAAAATTTGAAGTGCAGCAGATAGGAGAAGGCAATAGGGAACTTTTGGCAGCTCTGCCGGTTTAATCTGAAAGTTCACATGATTCAAAACATTTTAAAACTGTAAAATTTACCTGATTTTTCCTCAATTTTTGGTTTCTTTGCTTCCGGAGACTCGTCATTCCATTCCTCAATCCATGCTCGTTTTTGGGACTCTTTAACTGAAGAAAAAATGGTTTAACACCTCGTCAATTTTGATCGTTTTATCTCTGTTTCTGTGAAAGATATCAAAACATGGTCAATTAATGCTGATATTATGATAAACATTTTATCAAAACGATAAGAATCCTTAATCTGAAATTAATGTCTGTGACATATTCAAAAAACGATATAGAAATTATTGAAATCCGCAAAATAACGAACTAGTTATGGAAAGGACAAAAAATACTCAGAAATGTTTTTGGACAAACGGGAAACACATCGATAGGAATATAATTTTGCAGATAAAACCAATGTCATGGTACATACAAGCAAGTTTAGGATCTAATGGAATGAATGGGGATCCAAGGGATGATTCAGCCTAGTTACTTCTTCCAAGACGAACGGGGGACACATAGAAACAAGAAGATTCAGAAAGGCAAACAGATGCGGAATTCCCTGAGAGTTTGGGCTTGGTAGGCGGGGGATGGGGGACAGAATTTGGTATCTAACAGTACAATGATATGGGATGAGGGAAGTGAAAGAAACGAGAGGCGGGATGGTGGCACAGGGAGGAGTAGAAATCTAACCAAGTAAGAACTAGAATTCTGAAAAAGTGAGAAAGTTCTAGAAAGACAAAAAATCTGAAAAGAAGGGGAAGTTGAGAAAGGGGTTCTGAGGGAAAATGAAATGAAAGGCTGACATAAAATTGAGATTTTTGAGGATGACTGAAAATTTGGGATTCTGGAAACGTTTGAGAACGAAGAAGTAGAAAAAAAGCCATAACACTGTGAGGCGGAAACTAAGGGAACAAAACCAAGCTGAGGATCAAAACAAAGCAAACAAAAAAGAATCCGAAGAGCATTTATAGTATCCGATGTTGTGGATTATTCAGTTTCCGTTACTTCTGCGCTTTTTCGATGTTCCCTGTTCATCTTTCACTTCCAGACGTTCCCTTTTTGCCGTTGGCTCGCCCTCATGAGCATCTCCGTTGCATCTTGTGAATTGGCTCAAGAGATTTTGCTCATCTGGGTCGAGCTGAAAAAAATAAGGTTTCAACTTTGAGTCAATTTATCTAGGCTCATGGGAATGATATCAAAAATTTGTCAACTGATAAAATGTTGGTGTTATTATGATAAACATTTTATCAGTTGACCAATTTTTGATATCTTTGGAAACAAATGAGATATATGGGTATTGACGGGATCTGGTTTGAAAAAAGGAGAAAAATTTACCTTTCGGGGATCCTGGTTTTGCAGACGTTTGGCCAGCAAGTTAGACTTTCTTCTCCTATCAATCTTATTGTCGTTTTGATTTTCCAAAGACCTCGCCATGGATTTGATGGCTTCCCAATCCTTCTCTAACCCCTTGAGCTTTGCCTGGCCGTTTTTCAATCTTTTATCGATAGCATCTACCTTCTTAATCTCCTCGTCCTTGATTTCCTTTTTCTTGCAAAGATCTTTTTCTCTCTCCTTGACCACCCGATCAATTTCCTCGACCTTCGTTGCGGCTTCCACTTGTTTCTTCAATGTGGCCAGGTGGCTGATGAAATCACCTTTTTCGTACTGCGCTTGTGCCAGATCCTTGTGATATTGATCGCTTCTTTGGTAGTTTTGAAGCTCAGCCTCTTTTTCCAAAACCATTTTCTCAGCTTCCTGGACCGATGTTGCGGATGCTTGAAGTTTGGTGATCAGTGGCAATTTTTCCTTTAAGATTTCGACGGATTCACCAATTTCCTTGCACATTTCATTATGGAATTCATCGATTTTGATCATATCAAGGTTGGCTTTTAGAACATCAAGTACGAGCTTCTCCTTCTCGATTACTGACCATAAGCCTGAAACAGAAAACTATCCAAATTGTGAGCTAATGGTGACTCACGCTCTCTGTTCTCCCAGCTGAATTCTGGAAGCTCGGCGTCTAGGAGGAACATACTCTCTTCGATGTTTAAATTTGAGATAATGTCCTGGTCATCAATTGTGAGCTGGAAATTCGGGATATTTTTTTTATCATGAATTTACCGTAAGGGCACCCTAACTTTTAACTTCGAGCCAATTTATCTCGGCTCCTGTAAAAGATATGAAAACGTTGTCAACTGATAAATTGTTTATCATGATATCATCACTATTTTATCAGTTGACACATTATTGATATTTTGCACAGAAGCTGAGATAATGAAGCTCAAAGTTGATAGCTATTAAAAAAAACGAAAGTCATGTTTGAAGCAAGTTACAATCCTTTTTATGTGGTGGCCTAGAAAACCAAATAGCTTAAAAACTAGGCCGCGGGTAAATTAAAATTGTGAAATATGTTTAGCTGATGTTAACATTGTTAACATAGTTTTCAAAACGAGAAAGTGTCAATTTTGAAGCGAGTTACACTCATTTTAATATGATGGCCTAGGATTTTCAAATTTCTAGGCCGCTGGTTACAAACGGCTGTAAATTGCTCCAAAAATAACGGTTTTGAGTTTTAAAAACAGCAATAAAACCATCAAGAAAAATGGAATCAACTGATACTAAGTGTGACCAAGTTTTCTCAAAATTTTCAAATGGTCATAACTTGCTTAAGTTGGAAATTTGATTTTTGAAAAAAACGTCTTGAAATTCTCAGAAAAACAAGATATTGCTATGAAGACTCATAACATTTCTCACCTCGAATCCATCCGGTCCCTTTATGAGCTTTTCAATCAAGTCGAGAAGATACTGATCATTGTCTCCTGGCGCCTAAAAGCTGTATCTAGAACCAATAACTCTTCAGGACAACTCACCTCGTCAATTTTTTTCAATAGGAAATTTACAATGCGCCAAGTTTTATCTGATTTCCTGAGGTCCTTTTTCTTTTCCTTCAGCTCAGCTCCTTCATCATTGAATTGTTTAATCGTTTTGTTCCATATAGATTTTTGCTTCATCAGCTCTAATTTCGATTTCTTTTCCTCGAAGAAAGCGTTTGTGACTAACTGGGCCATTCCTTTATATTCTCTCCTTTGCTCTTGTTCGTTCTCGGTTGAACACGAAGCCAACTGTTCCAGCCGCATCCTTTTTGCCTCTTTTCTCTTATTTGAGTGCTCCTCTTCTTTGCCTTTGAGATTCCGCTCCCTTTCTACGATCCGTTGTGCTACTTCGTTCAACTTCTCACTCCACATCAACCTCGTATTCAGAATCTGAATATTATCCTCCAAGCTATTTGTCATATCTTTTCGAAGAGCATTTTCGCTCCAAAGCTTGAGCTTGGCGGAGAAAATTTGTATTTGGAAGCTACATGTCTGTTGGGAGGCTTGAAGCTCTGAAAAGCTGGAAATTATTATATTCGAAATGTTATAGAGACTCACCATCTTGATTCATTTTTCCATAGGGGGATGTAGTTGCCGTTGGAATCATTGGTGGGGTTAGCAATGGTAGAACAGATGACGGCTCTGAAAATTGCATTTTTAACGATTCCTGAGATATCAGATACTAGAAAATATTTCTATCAAGGCGTAAAAGTCAGAATTTCACCGGTTAGTTGACTTTTCGGCCATTTTCAGAAGTCTGGAGCTCAGTTTTCAAGTTTCCGATCACTTCAAAACTTTTGAAGATGTACAAAAATTGTTCTAACTATAAAATAGACAAAATTTCTTACAATTCTGTCTAAAAATAACATTTCTAGCGCTTCTAGGAACCGAGATAGAGCCGCTCCAAAATTTAGGAGGCTAGAGACGCAGACGACGAGACATGCTGCGTCTCTAACTTCGGAAACTTCAAATGACCGTATCTCGAGTTCTAGATGAGCTAGGAAGTTGGTGTTTAAATTGAATGGTAGAGTTTGAAATGGATTTTTTTACGTTTTTGTGAAATTTTACCTTTTCCGGTGATTGGAGCTCGAATGTCAAGTTTTCTATCACTGTAGAAAATTCAGAAACTCCGAGGTCGCGTATAACCAAAGAAGAAAGACTCGCACTGGAACTGTACAAATCGGAGAGACATTAGAGAAAACAGAGAGAAATATGAGAAACAGAAAATTTAGCTCCCTCGTTCCCACATCGTTAAAAATGGAAAAGGGCAACACTTTTAGAAGAGTTAATGAGGGCTCGTGGAGACACAGAAAAGTCCAAAGAAATTGAAGATTGACTAATCTGTTTGCTCATAGAATTTCTGAATGGTGGGGATACTGTACTTTTGCAGGCAGGAAGTTTTTTTTTTTTCAAATTCACATACTTATTTTTTCCACAGAGGGAGAATTTTGGATTGGAAAACTCTAAACTAGGAAAATAAAGAAGGATTAAATTCGTCCAGAATTTAGAAAAGAGCAATTTTTAAACAATTTGTTCGCACTTTCCAAAGCTTTCAAAGTGATCGGGAAACTTGATAGCCGAGCTCAAGACTACGAAAAATATATAATTTCATAAACAATCTAAAAATCAATTTTAAACCCTACAATTCAATCCAAAAACCAACTTTCTAGCTCATCTAGAACTCGAGATACGGTCGTTTGAAGTTTCCGAGGTTAGAGACGCAGCGTGTCTCGTCGTCTGCGTCTCTAGCCTCCTAAACTTGAAGCGGTTCTATCTCGGCTTCTAGACGCGCTAGAAAAGTGATTTCTAAACAGAATTGTAGCGAATTTTGTCTGCTTTATATTTGAAATACTTTTTTCAAAAGTTAAAAAATTATCAAAATGGTGGAAAATCGGCTGCTGGTCGATAGAGAAGCGTGGTTCAATTCAAGGGTGAAATTTTCGAGAATGTCTAACTCTGATAGCTTCAGCTGCTTCCAGGTTCTCATTCCCCGCATTTTGTATTTCAAATCCGTTAATTATCCTCCACCCTCAGAGCACACCTTAATAGGTTTGCGCGCATACCTCTCTTCCTATGCTCATTAAATTTTACGTTTTCCCGGACAGCTAATAGTAAGTCCAAACCCTCTATGATTATTTGTATCCGCAGGCAACGAATAAACTTTTTCTGGTTGTCATGTGTAGTGTAATGAAGTGAGTAGAGAGAATAAATACAATGAAAATTGATACAATTTTCATTGTAAATCTCAGAATCTCAGAATCTCAGAATCTCAGAATCTCAGAATCTCAGAATCTCAGAATCTCAGAATCTCAGAATCTCAGAATCTCAGAATCTCAGAATCTCAGAATCTCAGAATCTCAAAATATCAGAATACAATGAAAATTCACCAAAAAATCATCATTCTGAAATTATCACACGCCGAAGGCGCACCAGCCAGCGCCTAAAGTCCGGCAAACATGCTGGTATATTAAAAACGCTCACCATTATTTTGTCCATTTACAACCTACCTGAGAAGAAGATTGCGAAGATGGGCTGATTAGAGAATCATTAGATGACCTTGACCTACTTCTTTGAATACAATCCTCTGAAATGATACGGCTCTGATTAGTTTTGTTTTTGATTTAAAACGAAACTCACTAATCGATTGTATTTTTGAGTATGATAGCAAAGGTGGGCAATCTGATGGAGCCATTGGAGCTGAAATAGAAACTTAAAAAATGCTCAATTATCTCGGTTCCTATGAAAGATATCAAAAATGTGTCAACTGATAAAATGTTTATCATAATATCAGCAATATTTCATCAGTTGACTAATTTTTGATGTCTTTCACCGGAACCGAGATAATTAAGCTCAGAGTGATAGTATCTGGTTGTGGCACTAACTTGTAAGATCTTGAGACTCACCATTTCTCGAAATTTCTGATGATGTGGTCCCAAGAGAATTAGGAGGAGACACATAGGAACCTTTAATCAGAAATTGATTTATTCTCGGCTGTGGAAGATCGGATCGTTCAAAACTAACAGTTAGATCAGTTAACAATGGACCAATGACACTTTCAACTTTGAGCCAATTTATCTCGATTTCTATCAAAGATATAACTACTATTTTTGGGTTTCTGGTGAAATTTCCGTCATTTTGAGCCCCATATGATCCATATTTAGGTTGATTTTGATTTTCGATCGTTTCGACCGCGGTCGAAAATCAAAATCGACCAAGTATAGGCAATATGGGGCTCAAAACGTCAGAAATTTGATGAAGATTTCGAGAATAATAATATAATCTGTCATTTTCACCTAATTTTGTTTTAAAACTAGGCATTTATGGTTTTTGGCGCAAAAATTCTAAATTCAGAAAATTATGAAAGTTTCTCCAAAATTGACCGAATTGCCGGAAACTACTATTTTTGGATTTCTATAAAAAATTGTCAATTAATAAATCGTTTTTCATAAAATTACAAAAATTTTATCAGTTGACAAAAATTTGATATCTCTTACAGAAACGTTTTCAAGCTACCAAGATAAAAAATACGAAAACTATACTTTTAACTCAAAGTTCGAAAAATCAAAGAAGTTATGGGTGGAAAAAAATTAAAACCCTACAGTAATCTTACCTGGAACTCGATTTGATCCAGTTGACCCATTTCCAACGTTCTCCATTTTCACATTCTGGAGTTTTCTCTTCTGGGATGGCTGGCAAACTACAGGAGGATCTAAAATTTTCCAGATATGACTACCGAAACTTGCACTAGGCTTACCGATTCCAGGAATGCCGCCTTTATTGTCAGGCTGATCCATTTTGGTTAAGCTGGAAAAGGTTGAGAATTTGAAAAGTTATGTACTAAGTTTAATAAGTGATCCAGTTCAATTTTTTGTACAAAATGATAAAAACTTTAGTCAGGAAAAAGCGTAATAATAGCCCGTTATGATTAGCTACCACGAAAAGGGGCGGAGCCTATTTTACAACATAAAAGCTCAAAACTAGGTTATCTAAATTCAAAATCAAATTCCATATCAAATTTCTTGAACTCAGATTCAAATGTTCAGATAAGATAGTTAACAGAATATCCTGATCGAATCCGCTATGAACCTTTCAAGAAGATGGTGACAGATAACAAAGGAAGGCGAAAGTTAGATTCTATTCAACTGCACGTGTTCGCTTGTTGAGTACAAACGAAAAGAAGGATGGCACGATTGGACACTGTATAATATGGAGATTGTGGGAAAAAATGTGCTCTATAAGAAAAGGGAGAGGATAATAAAAAATATATTATAAAAATATATTATAATGCGATTGTAAAAAAGGAGAGGGAGAGAAAATGTGCAAAAATGGAATATTTTTGTTACAATTTTTTAGAAGAAATTCAAATTCAAATTCTCGTAATCCTCTAATGGAAAAGCTCTACACACTGTTAAGTTCGAGCTCAATTATCTCGGTTCCTGACAGAGATATCAAAAATGTGTCAACTAATAAAATGTTGGTGATATTATGATAAGCACTTTGTTAGTTGAGAACTTTTCTATATCTCATACAGTAACCGAGATAAATTGCTTCGAAATTGAAAGCTAAGGGGGAATTCTAATATAAGGTTTACTGTAAATGACGCGTCATCAACGTCAGAAAATTGAGGAATCTGGCAAAGCTGTAATTGTTCGGTCCATCTTTTTCTGGGGCACAAAAAAGGGCGATCAGACACACAGCACCTGTTTCGGCATGCTTTCCCTCACTTTCACAGTAAGGACAAGATAACATCTATGCGTAGATCTTTCCTTTCGAAGAAGGAAAACTAATAAATTGAAAAATTAAACTTCATAAGTCACAAGGGAAAGTTGAGTATGACAATTTTATTATCTGAAAATTCGAACTAGAAAAATAACTATTCAAAAGAAAAAATCAGGAAACTGAAAAATTAGAATTCGAATGACATATCATTAGAATCGAGACCGGGATGAATTCTGAAAAATTGAAACTTTGAAAACCAAAAAAATCAGTTTTCTCCCTTACTATTCTGTGCTCCTTTTAGTCTTTGGTGGCTCTTCGGATGAGGAGCTCCCACTTCTTTTGATACCCTTCCTCTGTTCCTGCTCTGAAACACCGATAGTTATACACCATAGTTTGAGCTCAATTATCTGTGTTCCTATAAGAGATATCAAAAATGTGTCAACTAATAAAAAATTTGTGATAATGTGATAAACAATTTTTCAGTTGACAACTTTTTGATATCTCTCTCATGAAATGAGATAATTGAGCTTGAAGTTTAAAACATCTAAAAAGCACTAAAACCGCAATTAAAAATTTGAGCTCAATTATCTCGGTTCCTATAATAGATATCAAAAGTTTGTCAACTGATAAAAAGCTTGTGATAATGTGATAAACAACTTATGAATTAACACTTTTTTAATGTCTTTTATGGGGACCAAGATATTTGAGCTTAAAGATTAAAACATCTGAAAAGTACTAAAACCGCTATTAAAACTTTGAGCTCAATTATCTCGGTTCCTATCAGAGATATCAAAATTTTGTCAACTAATAAAATATAGGTCATATTACGATAAACATTTCACCAGTTGACAACTTTTTGATGTCTTTTATGGGGACCAAGATAAGTTAGCTCTAAGTTTGAAGTTACCTTTTGTCGTAGAGCATATTTGATGGAATATTGCCTTTTTGAAATCATTAAAATCTTCCCCTATAAAAATTACATAGATTATGAAAAAAATGGAATAACTCACTTATAACATTTCGTAGCAAATCCATCTCACTTGGTGTAAACTCGTCCATTTTGATAAAAGGGACATCGCATAACTTGTTGATAATATTTTCCAGTGTTTCAAGGTTCATGGGATCACCATCCATATATTTCGGTGCAATAAATCCCATCAGAACATGAACTAATTGCTCATTTTGTTTTAATTGAGCAAGGATCTCTCGTTCTCTCTCAATCTCCACTGTTATTTCTTCACAATTGGCTTGTAATTCTTTATGAGATTTGGCAATTGGGTTGTACTTTTCTTGAAGGATCATCACTGATTTTGTAATGATCCTTAACTTTTCAACAGATTCGGAAAGCTTCTTAGTGATATCAGCTAGCTTATCAATGTCGTTCCGGTTATCAGTGACCTCTTTGAGATACCTATCCACTTCTTCTTCTACTTCAATCTTCTCTCTCCTCTTATCAATCAACTCATTTCCAATTTCAATCTTCTTATCATTAGACGCCTTGGCTTGTCGATCGATCTCGTAGAAGCGAACAATCAACCGGCTGATTTTTTGAATGTGCTCATGTTTCACTTTTTGCAACTCATTCTGTTTATCCACATTCGCTTCTAACGTGTGGATTCGATTGACGCACTGGTAGCGCAAGTTGGCTTCGTGTAGATCTGTAAGAGCTCTATTATCTCGGTTCCTATCAGAGATATAAAAAAACTGTTTACTGAGAAAATGTTTATCATACTATAGGCTATATTTTGTTAGTTGACAGCTTTTTGATAGCTTTAATAGGAACCGAGATAACTAAGCTCAAATTGGGCCACTATTTACTAAACTGTTGTAGATAAGCGTTTACTTCAAGCTTAGTTATCTGGGCCTATAAGAGATATCAAAAAGTTGTCAACTAGCAAATTATTTATCATATTATCAGCTATATTTTATCAGTTGTCAAAATTTCGATGATTCTTTTAGAAGCCGAGATAATTGAGCTCAAAGTAAAGGTATAGGATAGGTTTCTAAACTGACCTCTGCCCCATTTTTTGCTTGCAATCAAATCTTGCTCCGTCGGAATCTCGTCTTCTGAAATATTGATTTTTCCAGTTGCTTCAGTATGGCTACTGTCAGTTAGCAAAGGATTATCAACAGTTAGTGCAATTGAAGTGCTTGCCGATGAATTTTGTTCTGAAAAAACTGTCTGTCATTTTAAGCTCAATTATGTCGGATCCTATAAGAGATAACAATAATTTATCAATTGATAAAATGTTGATAATATTATGATAAACATTTTATCAGTTGACTATATTTTGATATCTCTTACAAGAACCGAGATAATTGAGCTAAATTGCACGTATGGGGAGGTGAGCTTCCATTAGGGTGCTGGCGCTTTGAGGTCAATTATCTCAGTTCTCACAAATACTATCAAAAAGTGATCAACTGATAAAATGTTTATCACAATATTCCTAACGTTTTATCAGTTTATCACTTTTTGATATCGTTCACAGGAACCGAGATAATCTCGCTGGAAGATAATAGTAGATTCTTACCGGATTTCAAGCCATTTGTTGTGCTACTAGTGCTGCTACTTAACGACGTGTCGGTATCTTTAAAACTATCTGAAATTTTGAAAAGTACAAAAATGAGCAAAAGTGGAAAAATAACGAACCTTCCCGTCCTTTTTGATTCTTTTCCATCTTCTCTTCACTCATCTTTTTCGCGGCCAGAAGTTTTTGGTCTGAAAATTACAAAACTCTATTTTATAGTCTTTTTTCCCAACTAGAAATATAAAGTACAGTAACTTTCACACATTTTGCAAAAAGAACCACCTTCCTAGCCTTCATACAGGGTGGCTGTTAATTACCCGCAAAAAAGTTTGACGTTATGGTGTTGCCGTCTGGTGCGTTTCTCGTGCCTATAATGATTCAAATTTTGTTCATCAATTTGTTGTGATCTATTGTGCAAAGTTTCAAGTCATTCCGTTGACTTTGAGGCGAATGGCACCGTCCCATCCGAACCTACTTCCTTCATCGCACGTGTCACACAAGGGGAGTGCCGACAGTCCATCATAAAACGTCTCCGGATTCCAAGCTCAGCCGTTTCTGATGCAATCAAGCATTTCTAGGGGCTTGGCACACTTGAGGACTCTCTTGGAAACGCAAGGAAACTTTTGGAAACTGCACCGCAAAAGATCAGTGACGTCAGAGAAAGGATCAGTGGAAATTTGCACTGAATCATGAAAACGATGGCTAGCGATACCGAAATGTCAGGTATTCCATAACAAAGCTTACCAAAAAGAAGCTCTCCATGACCCTTCAGTGTGTGAGAAAAGTGGTCATTCTCTCTACCATCAATAAGCTGATACGGCTGGAGAAGGCAAACCTCTCGCTCAAGCGCACGCGACTTGGCGGACGTCTGGAGAGGTCTTCTCCGACGAGACGCCGTTTGCTTCAGAGTTGTAGTCCGACTCCCAAAATCAACAAGTATTAGCTCAGACATTTCAGAAAGCTTTTCAGAAAGGCCTGGTCATCCGAACATTTTTCTGCTCATGGTTTTTGGAGCATTTTGCTCAATTGACAAGATTTCACATCATTCCGTCGAAAAGGGTGTCAAAATCAGCAAGGAAGTTAAAATTTCAAAGATTATGTATTCCATGGCCCCAAACCCAATTTTTTGAAGGTTATTGGGGTTTCCAACCAAACAGAGCTCTGCCCCACATCTTCAAAATGACTCAACAGTGGTTCGAGACTCATTTTCAAGCCTTAACTCGCATAGACGTATGGTCTGATTTCTCGCCGGGTTGAAGTTCGCTCGACTTCTTCGTGTTGGGATTTTGCAAAGAAAGAGTAACGCTGAATCTAATCCAAATTTGGAGCCCCGGAAAAATTCCTCGGTGGCGGTACGGAACCTTTTGACCTGCGTGCCACAGTGAATGCCGATCCGAGTCGTTTTCGCGCTGTCAGCGATCGGAGGGGTGACCGAGGGGAGCCACTCTAGGTGATAATTATTTGTTATTACATCGATAAAAACTATGTAAAGTTTCATGTTTTTCTGACTTTTAGTTTTGGAGTTACGCTATCTCAAACTATTGCGGGTAATTAACAGCCACCCTGTAGAAGCCAAAACACAGCTGCTTGAAGTTAAAGGAGACGCAGACAGCGAGACACTCTCACTGTCTGCGTCTCTCGCATTCTAGGCTAATTTAAGCATTGTGTTCTTTCAAGGGACATATCTTTTCAGGGACAAACCTTACACAAAAGTTTCCAACTACAAAAATAGAGTTTTAGACTTAAGCTTTAACCTCTGAAATTTTCAGAAAAATCTGGAAGTTGCCTTACCAAAGGAAAATCTGGCGGTTTTGGGTGGTGGTCCTTCTGAAACTTCAAATTATAGCAAAAATTCATAAAGCTACAGTAATCTTACCTTGTACTGTATTTCCTCCTAAAACAGCTCGTGGTTTGTGATGTTTCATCAATGGCTAGAAGTTCCAAAATTCAAAAAAATAGACTCCAAATATGTTAATGTAGTCAAAAAGTGTAAGAGTAAAAGCAGGAAAAAGTAGGAATACGACAAGAAAAAAGAAAAAAAAAGAAGAAGACGTTAGACGAAAATTGTGGGTGGGATATGGAAGAAAAGCCGGGGAAATGAGCCATGAGAAGTCATCAATCTATTTAGGGATTTTTTTTCTGCAGAAGGGTTCGGAAGATAAATTGAAATCCCGAGATTGAGATGTAATAGGAATTTTCGGGATTCGGGTAATTTATTCCGTTTAGGCAAGGCTGCAATATTCTTATGTTAAATTCAAAATATTAGAAGGACCGGTCTTTCTATCCTTCCAAGGTGCCTCTGGAGGGCCCTTCTACTACAGGGGCCTTTCAATTAGAGGGGCTCTTTTATTTTTCCGGCCTTTTTCCCGAAACTATCCAACAAAAAATTCGACAAAGTTTCGTTCAAAATTCACGAAAATCTGCCAATTTCACCAAAATTTAGCAAGATTTTCATCGAAAAATAGAGTTGCAACAAATTTCTATTAAACTGTGGAGTTCCTGGAATATTTTCCACTGAAAAAGTATTTTTTCACTGAAAAAGTGATTTTTAAAACTTCAATACACATTTTGGAAAGGGCCCTTCTATTAAAGATGCACTTCTATTACGAGTGCCCTTCTATTAGAGGGACCCTTTTATTAAAGGAACTGTCTAATACAGATTTTACGTTACCTAGAAAAGGAGGCTCTTTATGACAAAGGGGGGGGCCATGAGAAAAGGGGGGCCCAAGTGAAAAAGGGGGGCCCGAATGGAAAAAGTATGCCTAAGTTAAGATTTACCCATTTTTTTCAAGTTTTGTGGTTGTTTTCACTAAAATTTCGTGCTTTGAACATGTTTCATCATTTTTTTGAAATTTTCAGTTTTTGCCACTTTTCATACATTTTTTGAATAATTATTTTGTTCCTAAGCCTAAATTAATCAAATATTAGCTTAATAAAATGCAATTACACAGTTCCAACAGCAAAAACAGAGTTGTTCATGGAAAAAACGACCTAAACTGAACTTTTTTAAAGTTATGAATTTTCATGGAAACAGGCGCAAAGTACGAAATTTTCATAAAAACAGTGGCAAAACTTGAAAAAATCAAAAAATCTTAACTTAGACATAATTTTTACCCATGGGCCCCCCTTTTGACTTGGGCCCCCCCCTTTTCCCATGGGCCCCCCTTTTCTCATGGGCCCCCCTTGTCATAAAGAGCCGAAAAGGACAGGTCGAGTTTTCTGGACCACCACAAAGTTCAGAAATTCAGAGAATTCCGAAAACTCCAACAAGTTCTAAGAATTCTAAAAACGAAAATTAAATTCTAAAACTCTCTAAAACTTTCAAAAATAAAAAGATTAAGAACAGATTTTCAATTCCTAAACGTTCGAAAACTCAAAAATTCAGAAAATCCCCTAATTTTCCAAAAATGCAGTAATTCAAAAGTTCTGAAAGTTCTGAAAATTCAGTCCATTACAAGAATTGAACGTAGTCGAAATGTGAGCCCTGTGCTCTTTTAGTGCTAGATACTTCGCGTCTTGTACTCTATCCTCCATTATTCTGATTGCCCAATTTGTAGTAGGATGCCGCGTCCCCTCTAGGCAGCGTCTTGGCTTCAAAGAACGGGAGAAAAAAATACGGGTGGTCATAAAAAAAGGAGTCAAAGATGGAAATAGAACAAAAACCTAGAAACAAAAGCTATGGAAATTCAGAAGCTGTCCAAACTTGATAACTGACCGAACACCTCAAAAATCGCTACTTCAACTTTGAGCTCAGTTTTCTCGGTTCATTCAGAAAATATCAAAAAGCGGTCAATAGATAAAACATTAGTGATAATATACCAAAAATTTTATCAGTTGACAAATTTTTGATATCTCTCGAAGGAATCTAGATAATTAAGCTCAAAGTAAACAGTATACTCTAAATGAACATGGAATTTTAGAACATTAAAAACTACAAAGTATTGAAAGATATTAATAAAGAAAAAGCAGCAAAGACGAGGAGTGATGGTTGGTGACACGACGGTCACCAGTGAGAAAAGATGAGATAATAAATGTATACATGTTGTGTCAAAAAGTTCGTTTTGGTGGCATGTAGGCAAAGAAGAAAAAAAAACGTTTTGTCGTTCAAATTGAAGCAGTCACTCAGCACATCATAGCTTTTAACTTTGAGATTATTTATCTCGGTTCCCGTAAAAGGTATCAAAAATTTGTCAACTGATAAAATATTGCTGATAATATGACAAATATTCCATCAGTTAACAACTTTTTCATATCTCTTATAGGAACCAAGATAATTGAGCACTAAGTTCAAGTATACGCTAAATGAACATGAAATTTTAACAAAAATGGGAAATGACCTCTTCCCTGGATACCTCCAGGTGTTTCCATATACATAACTGGTTGGCTAATTTTAGATTTTATGACATTATCGTTTTTGGAGCACTGGCGCCAAGGCCTTCCCTTCCTATTGTTAGCTTGGGATACACACATCAGCCCAGTTGAAATACAGTACTAGCCAAAAAGAAATTCGCAAACAGTTTTTTGACTCTAACTTTCTTCAAAATAGAGCTGAAGAGTCAATCCTTTTTGTAAAATGTAGCAAATAACCTGAGAAAAATGATACTAAAACACTTTCATCTTGAAAACAAAAAGAAAAAAATTTTGCAGAAAAATTCACTTTTTGGAAAAATTCGGATTTTTGAATGGTTTTTTCAAAAATTTGGAAAAAATAGAAAACTATCATGAATGTGAAATTTACATTTCGATTATGATTAAAAAGTGTTTGACCAACTTTTGAACATGTGATACCTCATGGAGATACGATTCTATTCATGGAATGAGTGTTCAAAGTGTCAACTAGAGATTTTTGGCTTTTTATCATTTTCTACTATCGTTTTGCAATTCCAAATGGTCAATTTTTAGTATGTGTTATGTTTTTATCATTTTTCAGATGTGATTCTACAATGCTTAGTCATTTTACACTCGAAATGACGTCTCTCTCAGCTCTGAACACTGATTTTATAATTTGGGAGCCAAGCTAAAACCGGCATCAGGGCCACTTTTAGTCATTCTGATAGAGTCGGTTGAGGGAATTTCGTACTTTTTTCGATAGATATCGATAATACAGTTTAGCCACATCCTATAAAACATAATTACGTGATGCGGAATGCCTATGAAAACACTAGAAAACATTTAAAAGTAGATTTTATTAAGTAAAGTACTGATCAAACAGACTACTGGTTCAGTTTCAGTTCCTTAGTGCCCCATGTGTCATTTTTTACGATGTATTTATCGAAAGTAGTTGTCGTGTGATTATTTAAGGTCAATCAACATAAGATTCCATCACTCCAAAACACAAATTATCAATCTGACCTAACACAGAAATGTCATAACTTGACGTCCATTAGAAAATAGATCAGGAAAACCGGGCGTGGTTATTCCGCATCACGTAATTATATTTTATAGGATGTAGCTGAACTGTATTATCGATATCTATCGAAAAAAGTACGAAATTCCCTCAACCGACTCTATCAGAATGACTAAAAGTGGCCCTGATGCCGGTTTTAGCTTGGCTCCCAAATTATAAAATCAGTGTTCGGAGCTGAGAGAGACGTCATTTCGAGTGTAAAATGACTAAGTATTGTAGAATCACATCTGAAAAATGATAAAAACATAACACATACTAAAAATTGACCATTTGGAATTGCAAAACGATAGTAGAAAATGATAAAAAGCCAAAAATCTCTAGTTGACACTTTGAACACTCATACCATGAATAGAATCGTATCTCCATGAGGTATTACATGTTCAAAAGTTGGTCAAACACTTTTTAAGCATAATCGAAATGTAAATTTCACATTCATGATAGTTTTCTATTTTTTCCAAATTTTTGAAAAAACCATTCAAAAATCCGAATTTTTCCAAAAAGTGAATTTTTCTGCAAAATTTTTTTCTTTTTGTTTTCAAGATGAAAGTGTTTTAGTATCATTTTTCTCAGGTTATTTGCTACATTTTACAAAAAGGATTGACTCTTCAGCTCTATTTTGAAGAAAGTTAGAGCCAAAAAACTGTTTGCGAATTTCTTTTTGGCCAGTACTGTACACAATTGGGTCTTCTTCAGGGTTTTATGGTCTGCACTTCCTTTTTTGTCAAATTTGGAAATTAAGGAATATTCACCCTAGATGCCCCCGAAGCTAAATAAGGATCAACGGACAAACCGCCATACAGACAGACAGAACATGTGTTTGGAGGATAGTGAACTTGAAATAGAGATTTTTACAAAATAGAGATTCAATTTTGTAGATGACAACTTTTTCGTATAGATTCATCTGAATGAGATATGCCGTTTTAAAGTGTCGTGATTTTGAACACAATGTTCGGTTGGTTTCAAGCGGTTTATCTCATTTTGGTGAGTTTGTACGAAAAACATTTCAACTAAAGTTAAAGCTCTGGTTTTGTTGAGTGTGCTTTGAAAGTTTCAGGTAAATCGGAAAACTTTGGATTAGTTTTGTTGGACCTCGAAGCTTATCATTTTTCGAGGAAAAATACCGTAAACACTCTAATAGAACGCCACCTGAATCGTCAACTTTGAGCCCATGTATCTCATTTTCTGTGAGAGATATCAAAAAGTCGTTAACTGATAAAGTGTTGCTGATATGATGATAAACATTTTATTAGTTGACAACTTTTTGAAATCTTTCAAAAGGAGTGAGATATATTGGCTCAAAGTGGGCGGTCCGGGTGGCGTTCTATTAGAGTGTTAAGGGTGTCTATAAAAACTTACTGAATGGTCCCAAATTCGAAATTTCAAAATTCAATTTTGGCGGAAATTTGAGAAAAATTCAAGAAAGGTTACATTTTCAAAATCTTTCTCAATTTATAGCCAGACCAATTAACTATTTTTTCTCCTACTTTCCAAAAACGTCGATTATTGTTTACTGCGTCTTTATTGCGTTCCTCTTATCTTCCTCATCTTCTTCTTTGTTTTTCTTTTTTTGAACTTTCTTCTCCCTTCTCTGAATTTTTTGTGTCTACCAGTTTCACTTTCTTTCTTTGGATTGGTGACGGTTCGAAGTCTTATCAGGTCATCTAGAAAATTTTTTCCTTTTACTTTTACACTTTCCAGACGAAACTTCGGCGAAAAAACTTTCCCAAGACTGACAGATCATGTGACATAACGATTATGGAAAAGATAAAATCTAGAAAATTGAAGAATCTGTCTGTGTGTCTGTGTGTCCATTTGTGAGACTTTGGAGCGTGAAGGGCCCCCATACTGTCAAGTTTAAGCTCAATTATCTCGGTTCCTGTGAAAGATATCAAAAATGTGTCAACTGATAAAAAATTGCTGATGTTATGATAAACAATTTATCAGTTGGCAACTTTTTGATATCGTTTACAGTAACCGGGATAAATTGTTTCAAAAAATGAAAGTTACGGTAACCTATTTTTGGATTTTTTGGAAATTTACGCAACTTTTCAGAGTTTTTCAATTGTCTGAAAATTTTGCCCTATTTTTTGGAACTTTTCGGAAGTTTTCAGAAATTTAGAGTAGTCTTTTAAGAATTTAAGAAAAAAAATACATTTATCTAAAAAAACTAAAAACAAAAACAATTGAAAAAAAGAAACAACAAATTTAACACAGGGAAAAAAGGGGAACTGAATTCTATGAAAATCGATGACCTAAAAAAATTATGGTTCAGAAAAATTATGATCTAGGCTAGAAACGGAAAAAAACGGGAAAATAAGAATTTGGAAATTCAGAAAAAAATTGAGATCAATTTTTGATAAAAATAGAAAAATTTGAAAACTAGAAAAATTCAAACTATGAAAAAAGTGGAAATTGAAAGTTGTAAATATGGAAACTATGAAAAACCGGATTTCTGAATCTAAATATCAATAAAAAATTTGAAATCTATTTTGGAATTTTTCGGTGTAAAACATGATTACTCAGAATCTCAGAATCTCAGAATCTCAGTATCTCAGAATCTCAGAATCTCAGTATCTCAGAATCTCAGAATCTCAGTATCTCAGAATCTCAGAATCTCAGTATCTCAGAATCTCAGAATCTCAGAATCTCAGAATCTCAGAATCTCAGAATCTCAGAATCTCAGAATCTCAGAATCTCAGAATCTCAGAATCTCAGAATCTCAGAATCTCAGAATCTCAGAATCTCAGAATCTCAGAATCTCAGAATCTCAGAATCTCAGAATCTCAGAATCTCAGAATCTCAGAATCTCAGAATCTCAGAATCTCAGAATCTCAGAATCTCAGAATCTCAGAATCTCAGAATCTCAGAATCTCAGAATCTCAGAATCTCAGAATCTCAGAATCTCAGAATCTCAGAATCTCAGAATCTCAGAATCTCAGAATCTCAGAATCTCAGAATCTCAGAATCTCAGAATCTCAGAATCTCAGAATCTCAGAATCTCAGAATCTCAGAATCTCAGAATCTCAGAATCTCAGAATCTCAGAATCTCAGAATCTCAGAATCTCAGAATCTCAGAATCTCAGAATCTCAGAATCTCAGAATCTCAGAATCTCAGAATCTCAGAATCTCAGAATCTCAGAATCTCAGAATCTCAGAATCTCAGAATCTCAGAATCTCAGAATCTCAGAATCTCAGAATCTCAGAATCTCAGAATCTCAGAATCTCAGAATCTCAGAATCTCAGAATCTCAGAATCTCAGAATCTCAGAATCTCAGAATCTCAGAATCTCAGAATCTCAGAATCTCAGAATCTCAGAATCTCAGAATCTCAGAATCTCAGAATCTCAGAATCTCAGAATCTCAGAATCTCAGAATCTCAGAATCTCAGAATCTCAGAATCTCAGAATCTCAGAATCTCAGAATCTCAGAATCTCAGAATCTCAGAATCTCAGAATCTCAGAATCTCAGAATCTCAGAATCTCAGAATCTCAGAATCTCAGAATCTCAGAATCTCAGAATCTCAGAATCTCAGAATCTCAGAATCTCAGAATCTCAGAATCTCAGAATCTCAGAATCTCAGAATCTCAGAATCTCAGAATCTCAGAATCTCAGAATCTCAGAATCTCAGAATCTCAGAATCTCAGAATCTCAGAATCTCAGAATCTCAGAATCTCAGAATCTCAGAATCTCAGAATCTCAGAATCTCAGAATCTCAGAATCTCAGAATCTCAGAATCTCAGAATCTCAGAATCTCAGAATCTCAGAATCTCAGAATCTCAGAATCTCAGAATCTCAGAATCTCAGAATCTCAGAATCTCAGAATCTCAGAATCTCAGAATCTCAGAATCTCAGAATCTCAGAATCTCAGAATCTCAGAATCTCAGAATCTCAGAATCTCAGAATCTCAGAATCTCAGAATCTCAGAATCTCAGAATCTCAGAATCTCAGAATCTCAGAATCTCAGAATCTCAGAATCTCAGAATCTCAGAATCTCAGAATCTCAGAATCTCAGAATCTCAGAATCTCAGAATCTCAGAATCTCAGAATCTCAGAATCTCAGAATCTCAGAATCTCAGAATCTCAGAATCTCAGAATCTCAGAATCTCAGAATCTCAGAATCTCAGAATCTCAGAATCTCAGAATCTCAGAATCTCAGAATCTCAGAATCTCAGAATCTCAGAATCTCAGAATCTCAGAATCTCAGAATCTCAGAATCTCAGAATCTCAGAATCTCAGAATCTCAGAATCTCAGAATCTCAGAATCTCAGAATCTCAGAATCTCAGAATCTCAGAATCTCAGAATCTCAGAATCTCAGAATCTCAGAATCTAAGGTATAAAACATGATTACAAAAGAAATTTGGAATCTAGAAAACTAAAAAATCACGAAAAAAGGAGGAATGTGGAACCTACACAGAGATTAGGAAAACAGTTTTGAGATCAATTCAAAAACTTTTTTAAAACCGAGAAAAAAACATTTTGGAATCTAAAAAACCGGGAATAGACATCAAGAAAAAGTTTTGAGATCAATTTTCAAAAAATTCTAATTTCGAGGTCTCTTATCCGCTTCTTTTAGATGTGTGGTAGCTTCACGCTTCCTACCACGTCTTCTGCCTTCTCCGGAAGCAATTGAAGCATTTGGAGCAGTGGTGGAGGATGACGTGGACGGCTGAGGAGCAGTTGCATCTGAAAAATTGGTTTGTGTTAGTTGGGAATCTTCTATTTTTCTAAAAATTGCTTACCAGATCTCTGATCACTGGAGGAAGTGGATGGCTGGGAAGAAGATACACCTAAAAATCGATTTCTAACTTTCTAACAAGTAGCATTCGCAAATTATATCACGCCAAGGCATAGCAGCCATCTGTTTGAAGCCGCAGAAGCCCAGCAAACATGCAAGTACATTAAAATCGCTCACCGTTACTGTGGCCATTAGCAGCTTGCGAAGGTGGCTGTGAAGAGCTGATACGAGAATCCGTTGATCTTGACATACTTCTCCCAACGGAATCCTCTGTAATGAGAAACCCTGGTTAGTTGATAAGTTGTAAAACGAAACTCACTAATCGCCTGTATTTTTGAGTAAGACAGCAGAAGTTTTGAACTATCTGAGGTACATCGAGAGGAGGACAATGGTGATAGAGCAGTGGGAGCTGAATGATTCTCTTCTCCTAGTGGATGTTCTGGATCATCAGAGGGCTCATTCGAATCTTCCGACGTCTCCTCCGTGTCTTTTCGAGGTTCATCCGGCTTTTTTGGATCAGAAGTTTCATCCATCGTCACTAATTTTCTCACACCATCCCACATCTTCTTTTGTTCGGGGGTCATCTGAAAAATGAATTCTCAGATTTTTTTTCCTTTTTTTTCAAATACTTACATCAAGAACACTCAAATTAATTGTCGCATACTCAACTTCATCCATTAATATTGAGATTTTGAATTGGAGTTGATCCATTTTCAATAGTCGTTCTTTCAAATTTGCTTCCAGTTCCTTAGTTTCCTCGTTGCGTTGTCGAATTTTTTTCGAAGTTTCCCGAGCGAGATCCAACTTGATGGCTGCATCAGCATCATCGACATTTTCGCATTCTCGGAGTTGACCAGCGTATGTGCTCCTCAATCGATGAAGCTCCGCGTTCATTTCTTCGAGTTTGTCCACACACTCTATGATCTCCTTCTCGCGACGCTTGGCTTTGTCCCGCTTCGTGTCCAACTCAACCGATTGTGTCATGAAGGTTCTGAGATTCAATTGGAATCGGGCCTCCGCAGCAATTGGATCGGTTGCCTCATCTGCGTCCTCTTCTCCCTCATCCTCATATTCAGATTCATCGTGGTATGGAGCTGGTCTTGGAATTGGGGTTGCTGTCTTCGATGGTCTGAAAATAAACGTTTTTCTTATCTTATCTGAGCTACGGTCGCTTATGTTACGCCGACGTCTGATAATATACAGTACTGGTCAATAAGATACACCACAACATTTTCAGTCGATTTTTAGCAATTTTGACAATTTTCAGAAGTCCAGATCAGCTGTCAAGTTCCCGAAGAATGTATGATTTCATGAATAATTCAAGTATCCATTCCAAACCGTGCAATTCAATCCAAAAAGCAACTTTCTAGCTAATCTAGAACTCGAGATACGGTCATTTGAAATTTCCGAGGTTAGAGACGCAGCGTGTCTCGTCGTCTGCGTCTCTAAACTTTAAGCGGGTCTATCTCAGTTCCTAGAAGCGCTAGAAACGTGATTTTTAGACAGAATTGTAGGAAAATTTGTATATTTTTTATTTTTTAAATTTTTCCTTGCACGAAGGATTTTTCAAAAATTACAAAAACAAAAATCAACTGAAAAACGCGTTTTTTGTATATCTGGTTAATACGGTATTGTGTATGGTCTTCAAATGTCTCAAAAATAACAAGAAAGAGACTAACCTCACAAACTCAAAATCAGGGACATCTTCTTGGATCTTCTCCTTCTCATCTGCAGGTTGCTCATCGTCATCCGATGATTCCTCGTCCTTGTCTGAAGGCGATTCAGGAGTCTTCGATCGATACCGATTATCCAGACTATCAGCTTTCCGGGCTCTCCGGTCCTGCTCTTCTTTCAGACGTCTGAGATCTTCCTGTCTTTGAGCCAACACTTCTTCCATCTCCTTCTCTATCCGTAACTGCTCTTTCTCCTCTTTCAGTGCTCTAGCTCGTCGAGCCAAGCCTCTCTGATGATCTAATCCTTTCAAATCGGCATACTGTCTTGTCTCCTTACTGTCCCTCTGATGCTCCAGCCTTCTCTTTCTCTTGTCCACAGGATCCTCTTCTACTCGAACTTTCCTTTGAGCAGATCTTAGACGTCTTCTGTCAGTGACCTCTACTTCATGGACGTCTTCTGGAGCAGATCTTCGAAGACCACCTTCATCTTTAATCCTCTGAGTAGATCGACTTTCAGATGCTTCATCTTCAATCCTTCTTCTCTCTTGCTCCTCTTTTGCATTTATCAAAATCTCCGTTATCATCTCCTCCTTCTTCTTCTGAATTTCAATCGCCTCTTCTCGCCGTTTGGTCTCCATAGCTCTTCTCGATGCTTCAGCTGCCTGACGCCTCCGACGCTCTTCTTCCTCTTCCTCCTTTTTCCGTTCCCGTTCAGCGTCTTCCAGAGCTGTCTGACGTAAAAATTCAGTGACCGATAGACCGCTTTCTTTCAGTTTTGCCGACTCTCTCTCCTTGTTTTTAGCGATTCTCTCCCTTTTAGTAAGCTCTAGCCTACTAAGTCTTCTTCTTTCCGTTTTTCTGTCCTGTGCTTGAATGGTCCGCTTATCGTCAAAGGGAACGATGACTAGCTTTCTGTTCAGATGTCTCTCTCTTTCAAATTCACGATCTTCCACGTCATCTAGCCGGATTTCCTTTTGCTGGGCTCGAAATCTGACATCCATCTCTTTCTTTTCCACAGCTGACGTTGAAGCGAACTCCTCATATTGCTCATTCACACTTCTTCTGAGCTTCTTTTTCTCCTCTTCCAACATTTTTCTCCCGCTCATCTTGGTCCTTGTCAGAAGCTCCATTGCCACGTATGGAGCTGCCGGGAGGCCGGAGTTAGCTGGCTTCAGATTCTCGATTGTGAGTCGTTGAGCCATACGAACTCTTTGAGCCATCCGAGAAATTCCATTAGCAGCTCTTGATTCGGCATTCTGGAAAATTGAAAACAAGTTAGTTTAGTTTTGTTTTGGTTCAAAATGCAATAAAAATCAGCTGAAACTGTCTACTAGAAACTCAGTTATGAGCTTTAGAAGAGACGCAGAGAAACGGGAGCGCTCTCGTTTCTCTGCGTCTCTTCTAGACCTCAAAAGCTTATAACTCGCTTCAAAATTGTCCGTTTCCTGTGGTTTTCGGCTTGATTCGAAGCGAAATTTTTCTTCTATCTTTTCAAACTTAAACGCCTATTTTGAGGGCTTTTAATTTGTGTTAGGTACCGTAATACCTGTAAAGTAGAAGTCCACTCTATACATGCACTTTGAGCTCAATTATCTCGGTTCTTATGAGAGATCTCAAAATTGTACTAACTGATAAAATGAAGATGATATTATGATAAAAAAATTATGAGTGGACATCATTTTGTATCTTTGACAGGAACTGAGATAAATTGGCTCTAAATTGAAATTGATCGTAACCGAGTTTTCCAACTGTTTAGTTTTCTAGGCCACCGACTTATTATGACTATAACTTCTGCCAAAATTGAAAGTTTTCGGTTATGACCATTTGGAAATGAATGACCTAGGAAACCAAATTTTCAGAAAATTAACCATATTTAATAACAATCGATTTCATTTTTTCCGCTGGTTCTATTAGTGTATTTGACACTCAAATAGGTAGATTTTGAAGCAAGTTATAGCCGTTTGTAACCAGTGGCATAGAAATTGAGATCAAAGGCCATTAACTTTGATCTCAATTATCTCGGTTCCTATGAGAGATATCAAAAGTGTGACAACTGATAAAATATTGGTGATATTATGACAAATAACTTATCAGTTGACAACTTTCTTGTATCTTTTACAGAAACTGAGATAATTGAGATCAAAGTTTAAAGTTCAGGGGCCCTTCTATTACAGGTAAAATAAACCAACCTCCTGAGCAACTACATGAGTGACCATCTCCTTTAAAAGATCCCCGATGACATCAATTTTTGCGGATTCTCCTTTTTCGAACACCTTCGCAACCTTGAATCTCTTGTAGCCATTGACTCGGATGGCTTCTGTAAAGACTTCCATTTTAATTTCTGAACTTTGATCTTCTCCAAAAAATCTCACTCTTTGTCCTCGTGATTTCCGATCCTAGCTTCGGTAGGTTCCCATGATAGCACTCCAACATCTCCTTGAAAGCGATCCCATCCTGGTTCAACATCCGGTACCGTAAGATGTGCTTCTTGGCGATTCTGTTCATCTTTCGGCTCTTCCGTTGGGCAGATGGATGGACGATAAGGTTGATTTTCTGCCTGTAGAATCCTGAGACCTTATCGAAGAACCTGTCGGTCTTGCAGATGTTGGCAAACACGGACTCCGACGACTCCGATCTTTTGAGCATTGGGCGTTCTTCCTCGTAGTCCTCATCGCCGCTCAAAAAATCTTCGTAGTCGGACTCGATGCTGAAAATAGTTCAAAGTACAGTACCGGCTGATAAGGTATCAAGAAGTAGTTTTTAGTCGATTTTCGGTAATTTTAGGAGTTAAAAAAGCTTTCTAATTATGAAACAGACAAAATTCCCTACAACTCTGTTTAAAAATCACATTTCTAGCGCTTCTAGGAACCGAGATAGAGCCGCTTGAAGTTCAAGAGGCTAGAGACGCAGACGACGAGACACACTGCGTCTCTAACCTCGGAAACTTCAAATGACCGTATCTCGAGTTCTAGATGAGTTAGCAAGTTGGTTTTTGGACAGAATTGTAGGTTTTGAAATGGATTGTCAGATTATTTATAGAAATATTCTCATTTTGAAATGTACAGTACCGGTAAATAAGATCGATTGCGAGCTTCAGACTTCGAAAATGTTCAATTCAGTGAAAAATACAATAATCCATTTCAAAACCTACGATTCTGTTCAAAAACCCACTTCCTAGCTCATCTAGAACTCGAGATACGGTTATTTGAAGTTTCTGGAGGTTAGAGACGCAGCGTGTCTCGTCGTCTGCGTCTCTATCCTCCTAAACTTGAAGCGACTCTATCTTGGTTCCTAGAAGCGCTAGAAATGTGATTTTTCGACAGATTTGTAGGAAATTTCGTCTATTTTTTTTTCAAAACAATTTTTCAAAAGTTACGAAATTGTCAAAATGGTCGAAAATCAACTCAAAAAAACTCACTCAGAAGCCAAATACGGCAGATTGAAGTCATGCTTCCTGAGCATTTTGTCCTGGATCGTGTCAGGTTTCCTTCCTGGTTTGGACGATGGAGCCTTCTTCTTCTTCATGGTCAGCCTTGGAGGTGGAAGCCCTCGACACCTGTTTCTGACGAAGATGAGCTCCTTCCTGGTCATGGTGTCCAAGCGGATGGCCTTCTTTGGAGCTTCTTCGACCTCAGTGGCAGCATCGACTCTTGGGGTGTCTGTTATCAGATTTGTGGTATCTGCTTCCTCCTTGGTCATTGGCCCATGCACCAGGACTCTTTGAATCCCTCTATTGTGCTTCCAGTCGTCGAGGTTGACCAGGAACTCTGTTGGCATCTTTGGGATCTCCATATGGTACACTTTTCCGTCTTTGGTCATGGTGGCGACATCCTTTTGGCCTTGGACGAGGACCGCTGGATGCTCCAAGACGCACTTCTTATTCTTTTGGATGATCTTTGATCCAGAACAGATGATGAAGTAGGCCGACAAGTAGGCCTCATTGGTCTTCTCCAGTCCCCATTCATAGAATGCCCTTTTTCCACTTTTGTTGATATAGTCCTTGGGGCTCATTCCCAGCTCTGTCATCTGAAAAATATTAAGCTAATAACACATTTTTGAAAAATATATAGGTCGCGCCAAAGGCGCACCAGCCAGCCGGAGGCGCGGGAAACCGGCTGATATTTTGAATTTTTAAAAATCTTACCACTTGAACGATTTCCTTCAAAGTGAGGGGCTTGAAGAATGATGGATTCCTAGCCAAAGAATCGAATACAGGCTTATTGGCTCGGAGGATCTCTGCCAGGTGGAGATTGTAGACGGTGACCTTGTCGAAGGCAATGCGGAGGCGGTGCTCCCACCTGGAAAAAATGCCATTTTTTGAATGTTTCGTTGCCTCTCGAGTAGTTGAACTCGTGGACCCAACGCTGGAGGTGCCAGCTGAGCTACCGTAGTTTAAGTAATGTCCGATATTGTACAATTTGAAGTACAGCACCTTTGATTTTGAAAATAGGCAAAATTTCCTACAACTCTGTCTAAGAATCACATTTCTAGCGTTTCTAGGAACCGAGATAGAGCTGTTTCAAGATTTGGGGGCTAGAGACGCAGACGACGAGACACGCTGCGTCTCTAACCCCAGAAACTTCAAATGACCGTATCTCGAGTTCTAGATGAGCTAGGAAGTGGGTTTCTGAGCAGAATTGTAGGGTTTGAAATGGGTTTTCTCTCAGAATGTTTTAAAAATTCCTAGTTTTTCAGAAGTTTTCAAATTTCAAAGCTTACTTGGTGAAATTCACGTCCAGTGGGAAGAACTGGAAGTTGAACATGTCTACCAAATATCGACCATTAGCGTGCGTTTTTGTCCTGTCCAGATTTTTCTTTCCAATTTTCTCCCAGACCAAGAAGAAGCCATGAAGGTGCTTGCCGAGTCGATGGAAGTTGTATAGCTCGGTGTCGGAGATTGTGGCCACTCTGAAGCCTGTCCATGGTTCGATGTCTCGGCTGGAAAATTTAGAATTTAAATGAGGTTTTTAGAATTTGGTGATCAATTTGAGTTTCGCAAAACCTGTAATAAAAAGGGCCTTTTAACTTTGAAATCAATTATCTCATTTCCTGTAACATATATAAAAAAGTAGATAACTTAAAATATGGCTGATAATATGATAAACATTTTATCAGTTGATAACTTTTTTATATCTTTGATAGGAACCGAGATATACTGGCTCAAAGTTGAAAGTGCACTGATGAGTACATTACCCCGTTCCAGGAACGCCTCCTATCATTGGCCCCATTTTATCTCGGTTTTTGTCGATGATATCAAAAAGTTGTCAACTAATAAATGATTGCTGATTTTATGAAAATAATTTTATCAGTTGACAACTATTTCATATCTTTCAGAAAAACCGAGATATACTGGCTCAATGTTGAAAATGCTTTGGTGAGTACTGTAAAGCCCGCACGAAGAACGTCTCCTAACTTTGACCCATTTTATCTCGGTTCCTGTCAAAGATATCAAAAAATGTAAACTAAAAAAATATTGATGATGTTTTGAAAAACATTTTATCAGTTGACCACTTTTTGATATCTTTAGTAGGAGTCAAGATAATTAAGCTCAAAGTTGAAAGTGCCATGATGAGTACTGTAACCCCCGTACCAGGAAAGTCTCTTAACTTTGACTCAATTTATCTTGGTTCCTGCAAGAGATATCAAAAATATGTCCACTGATAAAACATTGCTGATAATATAATAACTATTTTATCAGTTGACCACTTTTTGATATCTCACATAAGAATTGAGATAATTGAGCTCAAAATTAGAAGGTCGGCGGCCAGCTCTGTCTTTTCAATTTCGAATCAATTCGGGGCTCTTCTATTACAGGTTTCACGATGTGTTAGTGAGCACTGATTGCTATCCAGCTACTTGTTCAAAAAATCTGTGAAACTCACTATGTCAAGTTAAAGTACTCCAACTGTGCTTCTTTGAAGCGCGCCGCCAAATAGTCCTTTTTATTTTCCACCGTCTTGGCACTATACGGGAAATATCCACAGTTCATTATCGGAGGAACATGAACTTCTGGGATGTCCGACGATCGGGTGATCCGAAGGTTGATAGATGACTTCGGAAGATGGAATTCTCGAACGAAGAAGGAGGAGTCCAAGATGATATCGTCCGTTGCTCGGCGCTAAAAAACATTTTTAAAGGAACCAATACAGTGCGTTGCAGGTTCTTACGTCCACCCATGTTTAGGGTCATAACTTGAGAGCCGTTAGAGATACCGTTCTAATTTTTTTAAAATCGGATTTGGGACAACAAATTACATCTAGTGGTCGATTTCTGTAATGAAACCTTAAAAACTACCCGAGTTATCTGGAAAAGTCTGAAAAAATACCTTTTGCAACCGTTGCAAGTTTATACGTCCACTTCAAAGATCAGTAGGTCACGACCTCCGGCGAAGATGGAGGTGTCCAATTTTCATTCTGTACAACTAAAATCACCGTGAAAAGCTGTTTCCATTACGCTTTCCTCTTTTCTATGACTTTTTATCATGTCATGGGATCTATCGCCGACTGATGCTGGAAATGCTCTAATCGGGGCAGTTAGAGCAGCTGGATAGACCAGAAAAGCTATCACAAAGCATCTAAATCATTCGCACTGTCATACTGAATGTTTTCTCATTCAAAAATTCACGAAAAAAAACAGGATCAGCTCAAATCCTGCACTCAAGATCCCAATCATCAACCATTACTGTCCTTTTAAATTCTTCAAAGTCGTGTAACGGTATCAACTAGGAGCTGGAACTTGAAATCCTTAAGTGTATGGGTTAAAGATGTCTGGATGATGATTCAAACATAAAAAGAACAGTCATGCTCCCAGCTCCGACCCCTACAGACGATGCCAAAGTACCTTGTCTCCACTTCTCCCGAAAGTGCATCGGACCCAACTTGGGGAAGGTGTTAAAGTTTAACATGATCTATCAAAATGACCTTAATCTGAATGTTTTTTCATTCTAAAAAACTATCTGACAAAATTATCTCCGTTTATACATTTCTCAAGTTGGGTCCGATGCACTTTCGGGAGAAGTGGAGACAAGGTACTTTGGCATCGTCTGTAGGGGTCGGAGCTGGGAGCATGACTGTTCTTTTTATGTTTGAATCATCATCCAGACATCTCTAACCCATACACTTAAGGATTTCAAGTTCCAGCTCCTAGTTGACACCGTTACACGACTTTGAAGAATTTAAAAGGACAGTAATGGTTGATGATTGGGATCTTGAGTGCAGGATTTGAGCTGATCCTGTTTTTTTTCGTGAATTTTTGAATGAGAAAACATTCAGTATGACAGTGCGAATGATTTAGATGCTTTGTGATAGCTTTTCTGGTCTATCCAGCTGCTCTAACTGCCCCGATTAGAGCATTTCCAGCATCAGTCGGCGATAGATCCCATGACATGATAAAAAGTCATAGAAAAGAGGAAAGCGTAATGGAAACAGCTTTTCACGGCGATTTTAGTTGTACAGAATGAAAATTGGACACCTCCATCTTCGCCGGAGGTCGTGACCTACTGATCTTTGAAGTGGACGTATAAACTTGCAACGGTTGCAAAAGGTATTTTTTCAGACTTTTCCAGATAACTCGGGTAGTTTTTAAGGTTTCATTACAGAAATCGACCACTAGATGTAATTTGTTGTCCCAAATCCGATTTAAAAAAAAATTAGAACGGTATCTCTAACGGCTCTCAAGTTATGACCCTAAACATGGGTGGACGTAAGAACCTGCAACGCACTGTACAAAACAAAAAACTCACCCTCATCAAATTCTTCGTATAGACCTCTCGAATCGTTTGAAGAGGAGAATTCTTCCTTGGGCAGAATGCCCAATGATTCTTGAAAAGGATCGGATCCTCGTTGATCTTGTATGGGCGGTCCATCGATATCCACTGGGGTCCTCTTCTCAGTCTCGCTTTCTCCTCAAGTCTCTTCATTGGCCACCAGGATTTTTGGAGATTGGCGCGCTTCTGCTTGCAGGAGTGCTTCTTCATGCTCCGTCCGAAGTGCAGCATCTTTATTGAATCCTCATACTCCACCCCGACAGCTACAATTTCGTCGTGGACCTTCTGAGATCTTGGCATGACTGTCTTAGAAGCCTCCAAGAAGTTCTCCACTGTCTCCGCTACAGTAAGCTCCGGGACATTCCGCTTCCCCTTCTCTGGATCCATATGGTACTGGTGTACCCGGTGGTTATAGATCTGGCGGGTGACTCTGACCCGTTTTTGATGGGAATGCCGGTATTCCTTGATGGTGATAGCCCGGAACCTGAACTTGACTGGCCTAGCCATTCCATGGACCGGGTGGATGTATCTCCGGAACTTGTGTCGACGAGTCCCAACGTCCATTGGGTCCTTCTGCTTTATCAACCGTTGACGGACTCTCTTTGGGGGCGCAGCTGGACCAGCGACTTCTTCGATGAGAGCACTTGGCCTCCTGGTTCGTCGTTTTCTTAGGTCCTTGATGACTGGTGAGTCTGAAAATTGAATTTGGTTAAATTTAGGAAACATTTTTTTGAAACTTTTGAATTTTTTGAATTTTTTCTAGATAATAAAAGGGCCCTTGTGAAAAAGGACCCCCTTTTAAAAATCAGAAAATTTCCGTATTTTTTTAGTGGAAAATATTCCGGGACTTCCACAATTTAATATAGATTTGTTGAAACTCTATTTTTCGATGAAAATCTTGCTAAATTTTGGTGAAATTGGCAGATTTTCATGGAATTTTGAACGAAAATTCGTCGAATTTTTCGATGCAAAATTTCAGAAAAAACTGGCAGGAAAAATAGAAAGGACCCCTCTAATTGAAAGGCACCTGTAATAGAAGGGCCCTCTGGAGGTATCTTAGAACAATAGAAGGGCTTACGATAGTTAAAAGTTTTTAAACTAAACCACCTACCGTTTCTTGGCTCCATAGACGATTCAATAGAAGACATATTTGGATGACGACCGTTTTGATGAAGATTTGGCAAATATTCTAAAATTAGAAATACTTTTTAGAAATTTCCTGAAAATTTGAGCTTCATACATCACTAACAGGAAGCCGGCAAAGATTAGAGGAACAGAAATTAGATGATCCTGGCGATCTTATTTTGGAAGAAGAAATACGGAATAAGGAACCTAAAAGCATCCGGAGGAAGAAATATGAAACAGAATTTCTTCAAAAATATTTTGAAATTTTTTTTTTCAAAAAACACATAGAAGCGGAATATAGGCCTACATCTTGAGTCAGAAAATTTAATGATAACCTCAGATTGTCAAGATATTCCCGGAAAAATCTCAAAAATCCGGAAGAATTAAAAAATTCAAAAACAAAGTGAGAAAGAGGGAAAAAAAAGAGACGCAGGCATAGAAACGCAATTTAAATGGAATGTGCCACCCTGAACCCTTTAGAATTGATTAATTCAATGTGTGCACACACAACCGAAAACCGAAAAAAGTGACTTTCCCACATGCTCCCAGTTATCTTATCAGTTGGGGTTGGTAGGCGAAATTTATAGCATGAGGGGGGAGAGTTACTGATAAGGAAATGGGCATAATAATGGAAAAAAGGCAATCATTTTAATAAAATGGATTGGAAAAGGCTGATGTTTTATTTTGGGTAACAAAAAGGAAATGGAAGAGAAGGAAAAATTACAGAATTCATAAAATCTAAAATTCGAGAACTCAAATTATTAAAATTCGGAGACACTGAAACTCAATAATTTTTTCGAAAATTGAAAATCTCGAAAACTCAAAGACTCTAAAATCCATAAATTGAGAAATTCTAAAATTAAAAAAAAAAAACGAGATGCGAGGAAATTCCAAAATTCAATTGGTCAAACTATAGTGGAAAAATCCACAAGAAAGAAAGTCTTCAATTCCTTATCTCTAGTTTTCTGGCTTGCAGGTCAATTGTCGACAGCTGTCAGCTAGTTTTAAACAATGAATCAAGAAAATGTTCGTTCTGGCCAGGAATCTCAATTTTTCTTGATTTCATATTATCTTATTTCTCAAATTTCAATAAACTTGCATGTTGAAGATGAAAGAATTCCCGAATTCTGTTAATTTTCGGCTCTTTTCAAAATTAAAACATGGAGGTCCCAAAAATACCTCTAATATTTTTTGGGTTCTCAAAAAAGCCTATTTAAAAAATGAAATTAGTTTTTTTGAACCCATAGATTCATTTGATAAGGAATAAAGTAATCTGAAAAGTTCAAAAACTCGACAATTTCAGGTTCGTTTGACTTCTGTTTTTCTTCCAAACTTAATAATGGATTTTTAAAACTCCTTAAATCTTTTAATTTTCAAAAAGATCTATTCTCTCACTCTCTCCCTGCTCTTAAGCTCCAGCCCCTGACGAAAAACAAATGAGAAATGTATATCAATCACTCTGGCCCCACACTCTCCTTCTAAATTTTCGCCTTTTCCCGTTGTAAACCTCCCCTTGCTATCCATTTTATATGGGATCTTCCTAATGAATTAATTTATTTTTGACAAAGGGGACCAAAAGCAAGGGCAAGAAGATATCTTGAAGACGTCTCTGCTTTTGGCAGAATTTTTAATGAAATTGGATGTCCAAAGCTTGATATTCTCAACTTATTTATTTAATTACACTGGTGCTCTAATTTGGCAGTTCCTAGTTTTTGTAATTTCGGAATTTTCGAGAGATTTTTGAATTACTAGAAAAAATTGGATCCAAAGTCCTGGCACCTCAAATTTTCGATAGCTCTTAAAAATTTGCTTTCTTTAAAAATAAAAATAAACATTTTGAACTAAAAAATTCTTAAAAGAAGAAACAAAGACTTCAGAAAATGAATGGGAATTGAGGTACAGCAGAATTTAATTAGTATATTCTCGTTTCCCTCCCAGAAGTGTCGTTGTTTTTCATTCGCTTCTTAAGAAACTTCTTATTTTCAGCACCATAGGAAATTATAAAGTCATTGTTTATGAAAACAAAACTAGTCGCCCTGGGAATGTTCGGTATTAATCTGGCAAGGTACTGAACAAAACTTCTTTTTACATATATTCGAAATAGGAACCTAATTGAGTTAATTTAGAATAGTTGGCTCACTAATTTGGGTAATTTTATGTCATTTTTAAAATATTGATTTCAATTTCAAAGATTTCTAAAGCTTCCACGAATTGCGTATTAGGCTCTCAGCTACCGTATTTGCTCTAATATATTAGAAGCCCACCCTTAACATGCAATTTGAGCTCAATTATCTCGATTCCTTTGAAAGTTATCAAAAATCTGTCAACTGATCAAATATTGGGGATATTATGATAAACAATTTATGTCGCGACCATAGGTAAACCTATTGCACGACCTTATACCAGCAGTAGCTAACAACCACTCTGACTGGTACATAATTGACGATGAATACAAAAGAGGATATTAGTGGATAGAGAAACGTGACCACAACTCCTATCAACTCCAATATCTAGCCTGGCCTCTGGGACATCCACGTGGATCTCTACTGAATATGCTATATAAGGAAAAGGATTGGAAGGATCAATCAGTATCAATCTCTGAGCAATGCCAACACATGATGGACCAACAACACTGGAGCAGCCCCAACCACTGAAGCTACTTCATCTCCTGCCGACCGATCACCGTCACCGATGACTTCAGCGCCAGCACCGACCATGATCTGCCTATCCAATTGATGCGTCACCGACCCAGATTCTCCATCATCGAACCCTCTCTTTTATAATAAAGTCGTTAATTGTTAACTTTGTACAACATGCTCAAAAGACTGTCCCGATAGGTCAATAAAGCCTATCAGGGGCAGCACAATTTATTAGTTGACAAATTTTTGATATCTTCTATGGAAACCTAGATAAATAAGCTCAAAGTTGACTTTTTTGAGAAATCTCTGCGGACGATTGTGTTTTGAAAGCTGAAACATGATCTGATAATCGTCGAAAATTCAATTTTTGGGTTTTAATCAAAGAAGAAAAAAGAGTCAAGATTTTATAGATTCAATTTAAAGAGCTCTAATCGATTGGGAAGTACTTTTCTAGCTAAATGAAGGTTGCGTTAGAAGCAAGCTAATACAGCAATTCAAAAATCGTCCACTTTAAGCTCATATATCTCGGTTCCTATGAAAGATATTAAAAATTAATAAGTTGATAAAATTTTTATCATAATATCACCAATATTTTATCAGTTGATAAAATTTTGATATCTCTTATGGGAGCCAAGATAATAGAGCTTAAAGTGTGTGGGGCGGGCTTCCCATCCAATACATGCACTTTAAGCTCAATTATATCGGTTCCTATGAAAGATATCAAAAAGGTGTCAACTGATAAAATATTGGGAATGTTATGGGGAACAATTCATCAGTCGATTAATTTTCAATATCTCTCATAGGAATCGAGATAATTGAGCTCAAAGGCGACGATTGACGAGCCATTCATAAGAAAAAGGAGCAAATGTTAAATCCATAGCAACTCTCGACGACTATAATGAAAAAGCAAGAAAGTAAGAGGAATTGAAAACAGAACCAAATTTTAGACACAATTCACAAGAAGACTAGAAAAAAGACGATTAAAAATTTAAAAACTAAAACTACCCTCTGATACTTCTGTTTTCTAGAATCCTCGAATGCAGATGAGCAATTTTCGATGTTTTTGGATCTTCCAGTGACTTGTAACCAAATATAGAAGAACCGTAAATTACCGTAACCTGTAAAATAACCAATTAGAAAAAAAAAATACAAATTAATCATCAGAGTGATAAGAGAAATGAAAACAATAGATAAACAGACTGGTAGATAACCAGATAAAAATTAGATATGGTAGAAGGGAAAATGGAAAAGAAATGCAACTTTATTTTGGAAAAATAGTAAGTAGATGTAGAAAAAATTTCTGCTAATGAAAATGTCATGAAATAAAGTAAACCAAAAAAGATTGAGCAAGAAAAGAATAGGAGCAAAATTTGGTCCCAGGAAGCAAGAGACGACAGGGTAGCTGAATGATAGGTCTGGGACAATTATGAAGAATCACGCAATAGAACAATCAATCCAGAGAATCCAGACACATGAGATTTCCTTAAAGGCAATTAATCAATTAGAACAAACTAATTAAGGAGCCCATATAAGATTTGGACCAAAGTGAAACAAAATCAAAGTCTATATAAGACCATCAGCTTTGGATCTCGACTCATTTTAGGCACAATTATTTAGGGATAATTTTTGGAACAATTCTGATAGGTCAGGGACCTCTAATTCAAAAGAGTACTGTAGAACCGTCCCTGGGAGGTCCAGGAGAGAAAAATGAGCAGTACTAATAGTAAATGAAGAGGGTCAAAATTGTTGGACACAAGAAGATGGGCGGTAAAAAAAAAGGGGGGGGGAGGTGACACAATCGAGAGAAAAAGAAGAAGAACGGGGGGACATGGATGATAGGGGAACTGAGAAGAGCAGTTGGTCAGAAAAATGGGAGAAGGAAGGACGACTGGGATTATCGGAAAGGGGACAGAAGAAAAGTTTTGAAAGAAAAAATGAGACAAAATTTTTCAGAAGATGAGCAAATTATTTAGACTGTGTGTCAAGGTTCCAATGAGAATTTAACGAAAGAGGTTAGGAAATCGGAGGGGGGAAAAAGTTTATGAAATACAGTTTTCAGATATCCAGATGATAGAACTGGAAATTATGATGTAAGAATTATGAGACACCTCAGATTGCTTATGAGGAAGATCTTATCTGAAAGGAACCGATTCAAAGGGGCGGAGTTTCAACTTTCACTCAATTTTGCCGCAATCGGTTCCTCCAGACGACCTATTCCCAGCAATCGGAAGTGTCTCAAGATTCAAATGACAATTAAAGAAAGAATTTCATAAAAATGGGACACTTCGAACAGGTACAGTAGTTCAAGAGAAAGAAGAATCTGGGAACATGAAATAAATATCAACTTTCGAAAATTCTAATTTCGAGGTCTCTTGTCTGCCTCTTTTGGGTGTGTGGTAGCTTCACGCTTCCTACCCCGTCTTCTGCCATCTCCGGAAGCAATTTGGGATGTGGAAGCAGTGGTCGTGGATGACGTGGATGGCTGAGGAGCAGTTGCATCTGAAATTTGAATTTTTGAATTTTTGAATTTTTGAATTTTTGAATTTTTGAATTTTTGAATTTTTGAATTTTTGAATTTTTGAATTTTTGAATTTTTGAATTTTTGAATTTTTGAATTTTTGAATTTTTGAATTTTTGAATTTTTGAATTTTTGAATTTTTGAATTTTTGAATTTTTGAATTTTTGAATTTTTGAATTTTTGAATTTTTGAATTTTTGAATTTTTGAATTTTTGAATTTTTGAATTTTTGAATTTTTGAATTTTTGAATTTTTGAATTTTTGAATTTTTGAATTTTTGAATTTTTGAATTTTTGAATTTTTGAATTTTTGAATTTTTGAATTTTTGAATTTTTGAATTTTTGAATTTTTGAATTTTTGAATTTTTGAATTTTTGAATTTTTGAATTTTTGAATTTTTGAATTTTTGAATTTTTGAATTTTTGAATTTTTGAATTTTTGAATTTTTGAATTTTTGAATTTTTGAATTTTTGAATTTTTGAATTTTTGAATTTTTGAATTTTTGAATTTTTGAATTTTTGAATTTTTGAATTTTTGAATTTTTGAATTTTTGAATTTTTGAATTTTTGAATTTTTGAATTTTTGAATTTTTGAATTTTTGAATTTTTGAATTTTTGAATTTTTGAATTTTTGAATTTTTGAATTTTTGAATTTTTGAATTTTTGAATTTTTGAATTTTTGAATTTTTGAATTTTTGAATTTTTGAATTTTTGAATTTTTGAATTTTTGAATTTTTGAATTTTTGAATTTTTGAATTTTTGAATTTTTGAATTTTTGAATTTTTGAATTTTTGAGTTGTCGGAAGACTTACCCTTCTGATTATCCTCTCCTAGCGGAGGTTGTGGAGCATCCGACCCTTCCGATCCCTCAGTCCTATTTCCTGGATCAGAAATTCCCTCTTGCTCCATGGTCACTGTTCTCCTCACCTCATCCCACATCTGCTTTTGTTCGAGGTTCATCTGAAAAATGATTTCTTTTTCTTGAAATCGTTCTCAAAAACTTACATCCAGAAAACTCAAATTAAGTGTGGCATTCTTAATTTCATTCATCAAATTGTTGATTTTGAATCGAAGTTTATCCATTTTTGAATTTCGTTCTTTCAAATTCATTTCCAACTCTTTAGTTTCCTTCTCGAGTTTTCGAATATTCTTCAAAGTTTCCCGAGCGAGTTCCAACTTGATCTCGGCATCATCATCATCGACGTTTTCGCACGCTTTGTGTTGAATAGCGTATGTGCTCCTCAATCGATGAAGCTCCGCGTTCATTTCTTCGATTTGGTCCACACACTTTTTGATCTCCTTCTCACGACGCTTGGCTCTGTCCCGCTTCGTGTCCAACTCGACCGATTGTGTCATGAAGATTCTGATATTCAATTGAAATCGGACCTCCGCATCTTCTGCTAGATGAGTCATTTCTGAAATTATCAAGAATTCCTTAATTTTCAGATTACCGTAAAACCTGTATTAGAAGGGCCGGCCCTTCTATTTTTCCAAGTTACCTCCGGAGGGCCCTTCTATTACAGGGGCCCTTCAATTAGAGGGGGGCCTTCTATTTTTCCGCCCATTTTTCCCGAAAATTTCCATCGGGAAAATCAACGATTTTTGATTCAAAAGTCATGAAAATATGTCAATTTCACCGAAATTAATCAAGTTTTTAAGCAAACAATAGTATTTCAACAAATTTCTATTGAATTTTAGAACTCCTGAAATATTTTTTACTAAAAACGTACGGAAATTTTTCAATTTCACGACTTATTTTGAAAGAGGTCCGTATTTCCACGGGGCCCTTCTATTACAGGGGGCCCTTCTACTAGAGGGGCCCTTCTATTAAAGCGGCCCTTCTAATACAGGTTTTACGGTACTTGTGAGCAGTATACAGTTTTCTTATGTTTTCAGTCGAAATGGGATGAATACCTAACCGACATTCGTGCACATTTATCTCAACTTTCCATAAAAGATAAAAAATTTCCAATTGATAAATTGTTTATCATAATATCAGAAGATATCTTGCATAGTATTTGAGATAGTTGAGCTCACACTTGACAGTTTGGGGGCCCTTCTATTACAGGTTTTACGGTTTTATAGGCTCTCAGAGGTTTGCAAAGATTGGAAAGGAATTTTGCTAGAAAATAAGCCAAAAACCATAGGAAACGGATAATTTTGAAGCGAGTTATGAACGTTTGAAGTTTAGAAGAGACGCCGAGAAACGAGTAGGGTTTCCATGCGGGTAGCGATATACCCGCCCGTACCCGCAGCTACCCGTACCCGCCCGTACCCGTACCCGCTCGCTACCCGGAACTTTTTTTGCGGACAATGCGCGCAACTTGCCGACAATTCGATTTTTCGGTTTTTTTCCGAAGCAAAATCGTCCATTTTTACTGGCTGATGAATTTTTATACCTAAATTATTTTTATTTTCCCTTTAAAACTATTTTCTACATCAATAAGCGACAAAAATTGTCAAAAAAAATCGTTTAAAAAAAGTTTTAACCGAAGTGTCGGCAAGTTGCGCGCATTGTCCGCAAAAAAAAGTTCCGGGTAGCAAGCGGGCGGGTAGCTGGCGGGTACGGTTACGGGCGGGTAGCAGCTACCCGTTCGCTACCCGCCCGTCATGGAAAGCCTAGAAACGAGAGCGCTCTCGTTTCTCTGCGTCTCTTCTAAAGCTCATAACTCGGCTTGTAGTGAACCATTTTCACTGATTTTTAGTGCATTTTGAAGCGAAAAAACTGGAGATTTCAATTTTAAGAGTATCTCACAGACTCACCATCGAAATCGTGCGATTCGTCCTGTTGTTCCTCATCCTCATGTTCAGATTCATCGTGGTATGGCGATGGTGGTGGTCTTGGGGGTGAAGCTGGATCCAATGATCTGAAATTAAAAGTTCTTCTCATCTTGTCTGAGTTACGGTATCTTAAGTTACGCCACCGCCCGATGATATACAGTACCGGTCAGTAAGCAACGCCAAAATATATTTTCCAGGTGTTTTATGGCGATTTTGATCATTTTTCTAAAGTCTAGAGTTTGGCTGACAAGTTTCCGATCACTTTGAAAATTTCAAAGTGTGTAAAACAGACCTGACCGGAAACTTAACAGCTTTTAGACTTCGAAAAATGTATGATTTCATGAATAGCCCAAAAATCTATTTCAAATCCTACAATTCAATCCAAAAACCAACTTCCTAGCTCATCTAGAACTCGAGATACGGTCATTTGAAGTTTCCGAGGCTAGAGACGCAGCGTGTCTCGTCGTCTGCGTCTCTAGCCTTCAAAACTTGAAACGGCTTTGTCTTGGTTCCTAGACGCGCTAGAAATGTGATTTTTTGACCGAATTGTAGGAAATTTTGTCTATTTTATAATAAAAACGGTTTTTTTTTATTTCAAGAGTTTTATAGTGATCGGAAACTTGAAAACTGAGCTCCAGATTCTTGAAAACGATAAAATTGGCCGAAAATCATTTGAAAATACGTTTTTTTGTCCATATTTCATTGCTCAGTACTGAATTTGGTCGTGAATCCCTCAATATCCCAAGAAGAAGCTTACCTCACAAACTCAAATTCAGGGACATCTTCTTGGATCTTCTCTTTCTCAGCATTCGGTTCCTCATCGTCGTCTAACGATGAGTCCTTATCCGCTGGTGAGCCAGGAGCATCCGATGGATAACGATGATCCAGACCATTGGCTTTCAGAGCTCTCGCTTCCTCCTCTTCCCGACGTCTGAGATCTTCCTGCCTTTGAGCTGGAGCTTCTTCCATCTCCTTCTTTTTTTTCAGCTTTTCTATCTGTTGTTCAAGCGCTATAGCTCGTCGAGCCATATTTCTCTGCACATTTAACCTTTTCAAATCGGCATTCTGTCTCATCTCCTCACTGTCAGAGATCTGATGTTCCAGCCTTCTCTGTCTTTTCTCCTCAGGGTCATCGTTTTCTTGGGCTTCCTTTTGAGCAGATCTTCGATGGCTTCTGTCAGCAATCTCTTCTTCTTGGACGTCTTCTAGAACAGATCTTCGAAGCCTCTCTTTCTCCTCGATCCTTTGTCTCTCTTCTGTCGCCTTCATCAAAATCTCCTTTATTTTCTCCTCCTTCTCCTTCTGAATTTTAATTTCCGCTTCCCGCCGCTTGGTCTCCAACTCTTTTTTCTCCTTTTCAGCGTTTGCCACCCTCTCAGCATGCACTAGCCTTTCTGTTCTTCTTTCTTCCTCTCTTCTGACTTGGGATTGTATGCTCCGATGATCGAAGCGAACGAAGACTTGCTTCTTGACCAGCTGTCTTGTTCTTTCAATTTCATAAACTTCAAGGTCATCTCGAATCATTTCTTTCTGCTGGCTTCGAATCCTCACATCCATCTTCTTCCTTTCCATATCTGGCATTGACGCGTATCCTTTACATTGCTCATCGATAGTTTCCCTCAGCTTCTTCTTCTCCTCTTCCATCATCCTTCTTCCATTCATCTTGGTCCTCGTCAGAAGCTCCATTGCCACGTATGGAGCTGTTGGGAGGCCGGTGTTAGCTGGCTTCAGATTTTCAATGGTCAGTCGTTGAACCATCCGTACTCTTTGGGCCATTCGAGACATACCATTTGCAGCTCTTGATTCGGCATTCTGGAAAACAGAAGGGTTTTGCTTCAAAATGCAATAAAAATCGGTTAAAACGGTCTACTAGAAACCGAGTTATGAGCTTTAGAAGAGACGCAGAGAAACGAGAGCGTTCTCGTTTCTCTGCGTTTCTTCTAAACTTTTAAAAGCTCATAACTCGCTTCAAAATTGTCCGTCTCCTGTGGTTTTGGGCTTATTTTTCAGCGAAATTTCTCTCCAATTTTGTTTTCAATTTCGTAACTTGGTATGCCCAAAAGTTTTGAGAACGTTTAACTGGTGTTAGGAACCATAATACCTGTAATCGATCCCCCACGCAAACCGGCAACTTTGAGCTCAATTATCTCGGTTCCTATCAATCGGCTCAAAGTTCAAAGTTAAGGGGCCCTTCTATTACAGGTAAAAGAAACTAACCTCCTGAGCAACAGCGTGTGTGACCATTTCCTTCAGAAGATCACCGATGACGTCGATTTTCGCTGATTCTCCCTTTTCAAAAACCTTCGGAACCTTGAATCGCTTGTAGCCATTGACTCGGATGGCTTCTGTAAAGACAATCGTTTTAATTTCTGGATTCTGGGCACATATTTCATAGGGTAGGAAAATTCGGGGGTGCAAAGGGTACAGATAGGATTGGTACACAATTCTAACATTTAAGATTCTTTTTGTACTCCAATGATCCCAAAATCTTTGTACCATCCGAATGATTTGCCCGAATATTATCACAAAAAAACTCACTTTTGGTTCTAGTGATCTCCGATCCAAGCTTCGGCAAATTTCCATGGTAACACTCTAACATCTCTTTGAAAGCGATTCCATCCTGGTTCAACATCCGGTACCGTAAGATATGCTTCTTGACGATTCTGTTCATCTTTCGGCTTTTTCTTTGGGCAGTTGGATGGACGATGGGGTTGATCTTTTGCCGGTACAAACCGGAGACTTTATTGAAGAAGCTGTCGGTCTTGCAGATGTTAGCGAAGACCGACTCCGACGACTCCGATCTTTTGAGCTTTGGCACTTCTTCCTCGTAGTCCTCATCGCCGCTCAAAAAATCTTCGAAGTCGGATTCGATGCTGAAAATTGCTCAAATTAGTTTAATATCCACAACCTTTAAAAACTCACTCCGAGGCCAAATACGGCAAATTGAAGTCGTGCTTCCTGAGCCCTTTTTCCCGAAGCGTTTCCGGCTTCCTTCCTGGTCTTGATGGGGGACCTTTCTTCTTCTTCATTGTCAGCTTGGGAGGTGGAGAGCCACGGAGCCGGCTTCTGACAAAGATGAGCTCCTTCCTGGTCAGGGTGTCCAAGCGGATGGCTTTCTTTGGATCTTCTTCGACCTCAGTGGCAGCACCGACTCTTGGAGTGTCTGTTATCAGATTTGTGGTCTCTGCTTCCTCCTTGGTCATTGGCCGATGGACTACCACTCTGTCAACCGGTCTACTGTGCTTCCAGTCGTCCAAATTCACAAGAATCTCAATCGGCTGCACTTTCATCTCCATATGGTAGACTTTCCCGTCCTTCGTCATGGTGGCTATAGCCTCTTGGCCTTGGATAAGGACCGCTGGGTGCTCCAAGACGCACTTCTTGTTCTTCTGGATAATCTTTGATCCAGCACAGATGATGAAGTAGGCCGACAAGTAGGCCTCATTGGTCTTCTCCAGTCCCCATTCATAGAACGCCCTCTTTCCAAACTTGTTGATGAAGTCCTTGGGGCTCATTCCCTGCTCTGTCATCTGAAAAATATCATTCTTATCTTTCTTATACATGAAACGCTACACGCGTATGTTGGTCCCCTGTCAGTCTGTTGACTTTTCGAAATCATGAAAAATAAATATAGATTTACGTGACCCTTTGAGAACAAATAAGGAGCGGAGCGACGAACCAGTTAGAAACTGGATTGAAACGCTTCGAAAGCGCCCCAACTATCTGGTTAAGCTATGGAAATAGTTCTTGCATATCATAAAACTAACCAATTGGACAATTTCCTTCAAAGTGAGTGGCTTGAAGAATGATGGATTCCTGGCCAAAGAATCGAAGACGGGCTTGTTGGCTCGAAGGATTTCAGCCAGGTGGAGATTGTAGACGGAGACTTTGTCGAAGGCAATTCGAAGACGATGTTCCCATTTGGTGAAATCCACATCCAGTGGGAAGAACTGGAAGTTGAACATGTCTACCAGGTATCGTCCATTGGAGTGCGTCTTCGTCTTGTCCATATTTCTCTTTCCAATTTTTTCCCAGACCAAGAAGAAGCCATGAAGGTGCTTGCCGAGCCGGTGGAAGTTGTACAGCTCTGTGTCGGAAATTGTGGCCACTTTGAAGCCGTTCCAAGGCTCGATGTCTCGGCTGGAAAAGATAAAATTCAGATGAGGTTTTCAGAATTTGGTGATCAATGTAAATAGAGTAGCCTGTAATAGAAGGGCCTCGGCTGCGCTACGATGTACTGGCTCAAACTTTCCTTATTTTATTACAGGTCTACTGTACACTGGTGGACGACACTACAAGACACTACAGCTACTTGATTAAAAAAATACCAAAACTCACTATGTCAAATTGAAATACTCCAATTGAGCTTCTCTGAATCGAGCCGCCAAATAGTCCTTCTTATCCTCCACGGTCTTGGCACTATACGGGAAATATCCGCAGTTCATAATTGGAGGAACATCGACAGTGGGGATATCCGAAGATCTGGTGATCCGAAGGTTGATCGACGACTTCGGGAGATGGAACTCTCGAACGAAGAAGGAGGAGTCCAAGATGACGTCATCGGTGGCTCGTCTCTGAAAATGTTATTACAGAGGATTCGAAACAAAAAGCACTTTTTTTTGAAACTCACCCTCATCAAATTCTTCATATAGTGTTCTCGGATGGTTTGGAGCGGAGCATTCTCCTTTGGGCAGAATGCCCAATGGTTCTTGAAGAGGATCGGATCTTCCCTGATCTTGTATGGACAGATGCTGTGAACTCCTCTTCTCTGTCTCGCCTTCTCTTTCTCCTCATCCTTTTTGATTGGCCACCATGACTGCTGGAGTTTCACACGCTTCTGTCTGCACGAGAGCTTCTTCATGGACTTCCCGAAATGAAGCATCTTGATCGAATCCCCGTATTCCACACCAACTGCAACCAACTCATCGTGGAATGTTCCAGACTTCTGCATGACTGTCTTGGAAGTTCCCAAGAAATTCTCCACAGTCTCCGCTACAGTAAGTTCTGGCACATTTCGCTTCCCCTTTTCTGGATCGGCATGATACTGATGTATCCGATGGTTGACGATCTGCCGGGTGACTCTGACCCGTTTTGAGTGGATAAGGCGGTGTTCCCTGATTTTTAGAGCCCGAAATTGGAATTTGACAGGCCTAGCTTTTCCGTGGACGGCGTGGATGTGTCTGCGAAGCTTGTTCCGACGAGTCCCGACGTCCATCGGGTCCTTCCGATTTCTCAACATCCGCCGACGACGAACCGTTCTTGGAGGCGCAGCTGGACCGACAACGGCTTCCTCGATGACGACACTTGGATTCCGGGTTCGTCTTTTTCTTGAATCCTTCGAACGTTCCATTATGGGGAAGTCTGAAAATTAAACTTGGTTAAATTCTGTTGGATTTTTTAAAACAATTTTTTCGAATTTTCGATTTTCTGAACATCAGAATTTTAGAATTTCAGACCTTCTGAGCTTCTGAACTTCTGATTTCAAGTTTTTTTTTAATTTGCGTATTAAAATTTTAGATTTTTTGAATTTTTGAAATTTTGAAATTTTGAAATTTTACATATTTTTTCAAAAAAAAAAACTCACCATTGTTAGACTCCGTTGGCTCAATAGGCGACTCGATAGCAGACATTTTTTCTCCGGTATTGAAGAAGAGCCTCGAAGATTCTGAAATTAGGATTTAAAAATGTTTTCTCAAAATTTGAGTTGTAAAAGGTCTTACAGGAAAACGACAGAGATGAGAGAAACATAACTTTATTGTTAGTAAATTTATTTTGGAATATCTATGTCGTAGCTTAGAATTAGAACTCGAAGAAAAAAAAAAATTAAAATCAAGATATTCCCAGAAGAATTAAAAAATTCAAAAACAAAAGGAAAAAGTGGTACAACTCAAAAAGAGACGCAGACAGAGAAACGCAATTTCAATGAATTGTGCCACCCTGAACCCTATGGAATAGATTAATTCACTTTGTACACACACAACCAAAAATCAAAAAAGTGACTCCCCACTTGCTCCCAGTTATCTTATCAGTTGGGGGTTAGTAGGCGCAATTTATAGCATAAAGGGGGAGGGGGGAATGATAAGGAAATGGGTTCGACAACCAAAAGAAGGAAATTATTTTGTTAAAATATATTAGAGAAGGTTGACTTTGTATTTGAAACTAATAAAGAGAGAATAGGGAAATTCGAGAATTGTTTATAAATCTCGAAGAATCTTTTTTTTCGTAAATATAGGAGGTTCTGGAACTTAAACTTTTTTATCAAACATTTAAAATTCGAAAATTCAAAAGTCCGAAACTAGAAAAAATTCAAAAAAGATTCAATTTCCTATCTCTACCGTTTTCTGCTCGGAGGTCATTTTGACAGCTGACAAGTAGTTTCAAGACACTTAATCAAAAAATGTTTCTTCAGGTCAGAATTTGAAATTTTTTAATTTTCTAAATTATCAAATTTCCTGGTTTCGCTGATTTTTATCTCTTGTCAAATTTGAGGTATCAATAAAACTAAAGGTCCCAAAAAATCAGAGGTCCCCAAAAAAAGGTCCAAAAAATTTTAGGTTCCAAAAAATAAAAAGTTAGAGTACCAAAAATACCTTTGATCCTTTTATATCTTTGGTTCAATGGTTCAATTAAATTTTTTGATGGCTTCTAAATTCTCTCATAACTTTTAAACAATTCTTTCAAGTATCGAAGATTCCGAAAAGTTACCATTAGCCCATCCTTGAAGCTCCAGCCCCTGCCGAAAAACAAAGGAGAAATATAAATCAATCACTCGAGTTCCACACTCTCTTCGTCTAAATTTTTCCTTCTTTTCTCGCTGTAAACCCTCTCTTGCTATCCATTTTATATGGGATTTCTATTCCTAAATGAATTCATTTATTTTACAAGACAAAAGAAGACCCACTCGGAGATGTCTCTGCTTTTGGCAGAATTTTTAATGAAAGTTGAATTCGAGTGTGTGATATTCTCAAGTTAATTACTTAATTACGCTGGTGCTCTAATTTGGTTCCTGGTTTTTTGTAATTTTAGAATTTTCGAGAGAATTTGGAATTGCTAGAAAAATATGCGTACTGAAATTCTGGTTTGCCCAATTCCAAATTTGCCAATTCAAAAATTTCAAATAAACCCCCGAACACGAAAAGCAAGAAAACATAAGTAAGAGGAATTCAAAAATGGACATACGCTAGAATAGTGCTGATAAACAGTTTAAAACTAGAACTAACCTCTGATGTCCTTGATTTCTGATGTCCTTGAATGCAGATGAGCAATTTTTGGATTTCCTTGGATCTTCCAGTGACTTGTAAACAAATATAGAAGAGCTGTAAGTTACCGTAACCTGTAAAAATCAATTAATAAAGAAAATAAAAGAATGGCCAGAACAGATAGCAATAGATAAGCATGCTGGTAGGTAACCAGATAAAAATTAGATATGGTAGAACGGAAAATGGAAAAGAAATGCAATTTTATTTTCGAATAAATATTCTGTAGAGCTAGAAAAAATTTATGATAATAAAAAATAGTGTCAAATAAAATCAAGCAAAGAAGATTTCAAAAAAAAAAGAGAAAAAAAGGAAATTTTGGTTTCAGGAAGCAAGGGGCAACAGGGAAGCTGAATTATAGGTCTGGGACAATTATCAAGAATCACGCAATAGAACAATCAATTTAGAGAATCCAGACACATGTGATTTCCTTACAGGCAATTAATCAATTAGAACAAACTAATTAAGGAGCCCATATAAGATTTGGACCAAAGTGAAACAAAATCAAAGTCTATATAAGACCATCAGTTTTGGATCTCGACACATTTTAGGCACAATTATTTAGGGATAGTTTTTGGGACAATTCTGATAGGTCAGGGATAATATCAAAGGAGTACAGTGGTACAGCCTCTGGGAGGTAAATGAATAGGGTCAAAATTGTTGGACACTAGAAGATGGGCGGGCGGTAAAAAAGGGGCGGGGTGACACAATCGAGAGAAGAAGAAGAACGGGGAGACATGGAGGACAGGGCAAACTGAGAGCAGTTGGTCAGAGAGGAGGATCTGGTGGAAAGGAAACGGGAGAAGAAAGGACAACTGGGATGATCGGAAAGGGTTGGCAAAGAAAAGTTTTGAAAGAAAAATGGAAACATCGTTTTTGTAAGATACTTTCTAGAAGTGTATTATGGCGAATCATCTAGACGGTGGAAGTGGAAATGGGAAATTAATAGGATGTTGAAGGAAACTGGAGGGGGCAACTGGGATTGAAAAGGGGACTTTAAGAAAGATTTGAAGAAAAAAAACGCAATTTAAAAAGTTCAGAAGTGGAAACAGAAGTCCAAGAAATTGATAAGCTCCAAGATCTGAAAAAGGCTTTGAAACATATACTGAAACTAATTCCTTTTATCCTAACTTTTGTCCTAATTTTTCAGCGATTTGCCGATTTTTGAAATGCTTCTTTTTCATTATAAACCAGACAAAAATTTCTACGATTCTGTCTAAAAATCACATTTCTAGCGTTTCTGGGAGCCGAGATAGAGCGGTTTCAAGTTTTGAAGGCTAGAGACGCAGACGACGAGACACGCTGCGTCTCTAACCTCCGGAAACTTCAAATGACCGTATCTCGAGTTCTAGATGAGCTAGAAAGTTGGTTTTTGGACAGAGTTGTAGGGTTTCAAATTGATTATCAGATCATTAAAAATATTTTGATTGGAAAAATGAATTTTGACCATTTTAGGAGTCTAGAGCTTGGCGATCAAGTTTCAGAAAATGTTTTGAAAAATATTTCAATTAAAAATAGACAAAATTTCATTTCCTACAATTCTGTCTAAAAATCACATTTCTAGCGTTTCTAGGAACCGAGATAGAGCGGTTTCAAGTTTTGAAGGCTAGAGACGCAGACGACGAGACACGCTGCGTCTCTAACCTCGGAAACTTCAAATGACCGTATCTCAAGTTCTAGATGAGCTAGGAAGTTGGTTTTTGGATAGAATCCTTTGGTTTGAAATGGGGTTTTGGAGGATTTATAAAAATCAGTAGTTTTTCAAAAAGTAGGCAAAGTTCGATATGTGAAAAGATTGGGAAACAGTGATTTCAATGTCATTTTGATGTCAGTTAAATAAAAATCCTTTCATAATATAAAATAGATACAATTTCTTACAATTATGTCTAAAATCACATTTCTAGTGCTTCTAGAAACCGAGATAGAGCCGTTTTAAGTTTTGAAGGCTAGAGACGCAGACGACGAGACACGCTGCGTCTCTAACCTCGTAAACTTCAAACGACCGTATCTCGAGTTCTGGATGAGCTAGAAAGTTGGTTTTTGGAAAGAGTTGTAGAATATGAAATGGATTTTTAGATTACTCATAAAAATTTTCAAATTGTGAAATTCCAAGAATTCAAAAATCAATAGATCTTGGGATTTTGGAATCTATCAATCTTTGAATTATAAAATAAACACGTATCTCGAGTTCTAGATGAGCTAGAAAGTTGATTTTTGGACAGAATTGCACGGTTTGAAATAGATCTTCAGGTTATACAAGAAGCATCATTTTCAAATTGATCCGACACTTGGCCGCCGAGCTCCAGATTCTAGAAAATTGTCGAAAATGGCCAAAAATCAACTAAAAAATTCGTTTTTTCTGTATCTTGTTGGCAGGTACTGTGGTTTTTTGACAATATTTTAAGTTCACTAGCTACAAGGGCTCTAGAATACCCAAAATTGTTCCTAACACCATCTTTCCTTTCTTTCGATTCATTTTGTCTTTCCCATGCCCCAAAACCCAATCCTAAGGGTCAAACAATGTCAAACTGACGGGCAAGTACCATACTTTGCTAATCATGAAACTGCTAATGTTTCTCGAGGGAAGAGAGTTATGGGGTGTGAATTGCGGGTTCTCTTTTGTTTTTCTAGAATATTCTTGAGGGAAAGAAGATCAATCAAATGTTCTCTTTTTTGAGTTATGAAACTGACAGCCGAGCACCAAACAACTTAAAATGGTCAAAATGACCAGAAAGAAAACAACTGAAAATGCGAATTTGTATATCTTATTCTTAATCATAAAATAGACGAAATTTCCTACAATTCTGTCTAAAAATCACATTTCTAGCGTTTCTGGGAACCGAGATAGAGTCGCTTCAAGTTTAGGAGGCTAGAGACGCAGACAACGAGACACACTGCGTCTCTAACCTCGAAGACTTCAAATGACCGTATCTCGAGTTCTAGATGAGCTAGGAAGTTGGTTTTTGGACAGAATAACACGGGTTGAAATGGATTTTTGTATTCTTTACAAAATTATATGTTTTCCGAAATCTGAACTGTATTTAAGACCAATAAAAGCTTACTTTTAGCAGTAAAAATAGCTGAAAATCTTTGAAAAGTATCTAGATCCCGCTCTTCATTTTAGAATCCTATACACACCTCCTGGTCCGGGCTACTCGGCGCAATCTCCGTAATCTTTTACGCAACCCGCGCATCGATATAGAGTCTTCTGGATCAGTTAGCTACGGCTACCGTATCCCTTACGCAATCAGACAATTTCTACTAACCGCAATAGGGCAATACAGGTGTTTGTTACGTAACTGGCATGTGGATTGTCAAAGGAGGATAAGAATCAAAAAGCGTTCCGGTGATCGGTCGAGGAATTTTGTAGAAAAATCGAAAATTCAGGAAAGTTTGAAACAGCCAATTTTTAATCCTAACTACCGTAAACCCTCTAACAGCTTGGTCTCCCTAACTGTCCACTTTGAGCTCAATTATCTCGGTTTTTATGAGAGATATCAAAAATCTGTCAACGGATAAGATCTTTATCATATTATCACTGATATTTTATCAGTTGACAAATTTTTGTTATCTTTCAAAGGAACCGAGATAATTGAGCTCAAAGTCAAAAGTGATTCACAATTATTGATTTCTAATCTCACATTTAGAATTTTGTCAAAGAGTCAGGATGTTTGAGAAAGTAGCTCTTCAACTCATGAAATTTGTTTCATCCTACCGTGCAGCTCCCTACAGTAGCCTTGCAGCTCCCTACAGTACCCCCTATCCCCAGTCACATACCTTCCTATCATTCCGACATTTCTCTCTGCTTTCTTCTGATTGCCCAACGGCATTCGTTGTAGAACTCCATCATGGTTCTTTCCGTGGCTCGTTGAGCATCGGCCTCTGTGAATCCCGACGTTGACGGGGCCTAAAAATATTATCTTAGAGGTTACACCTTTCTCTGATAACGACTTCTGATAACGATACAGAAAATGAGTAACTACCGTAAATGCTCGACTAGAAGCCAACCCTATACGTGCCCTTTGAGCTCAATTATCTCAGTTCCTATAAGAGATATCCAAAATTTTTTAACTGATAAATTACTTATCATGAAGTTAGCTAAATTTTATTAGTTGACACATTTTTGATATCTCTCATAGGAACCGAGATAACTAATCTTAAACTTGACTGTGCAGCGTCCAACATGTGTTACGGTATTGACCTTCTGCTTTCTTTGACCACCATTACCTCGGTAACTATCAGAGGTATCAACAACTTGTAAACTGATAAAATGTTTATCATGTTCTTAGCTACATTCTATCAGTTGACATATTACTGATATCTCTCATAGGAACCGAGATATTTGAGCTCAAAGTACCGAAAGGGTGGGCTTCTATTACAGTAACTTGAAGGTTACACTTTTCCACTACTATCCATCAAAAACTTAGGTAGTGATATACAAAAACTGATAAAAGATAAAATGTGCCGCAAACAAAAAATGACTCACATCTGAGTCCGGATTCCAGAGCTCCGTGGGCCGGGGCTCGGTTTCACCCTTGTACCATTCCATGGGAACATTCTCGAATTGCTCCTGGAATAGCATTGGAGGAGGGGTAGTCTGGAAAATTTTCTTACGGGTTTTACAAAATAGATTTTCAGTTATTTTTACCTTCTTGGCTACTGAGATCTTGCGAGTCGAAGATGAGCTTGGCTGCTGGAGCAGAAATCTCAGCCTATCCTTCACTGGGACCGCCTCCGCCTCCTTATTCTTCTGCTCCTTTAAGGATTCCTTCATGGCCTGCTCCAGGAGCACTTTCTCTGCTTTGCTCATCTGAAAATTGGAATTCGGGGTAAACAGATAGACAGTACAGGTCAATAAGACCTAAAAAACCGTCTTTTTCCTTTTAATTCTGTACAAAAATCACATTTCTAGCGCTTCTGGGAGCCGAGATAGAGCCGCTTGAAGTTCGAGAGGCTAGAGACGCAGACGACGAGACACGCTGCGTCTCTAACCTCGGAAACTTCAATTAACCGTATCTCGAGTTCTAGATGAGCTAGAAAGTTGGTTTTTGGACAGAATTGTAGGGTTTGAAACGGATTTTCAGATTAATAATAGCATTATACATTTTCCTGAGCTCCAAACTCCGGAAAATGGTTAAAAATCAACTAAAGCTTACATATTCTCCATTGAAAAGGCAGTAACCGGCCTCAGCCGGAGATGCCTTTGGAGTGGGGACGTAGATCGATCCTTCACTAGCGTCGCCTTTCTGAAAATTGTCTAGAGTTGTCCGGATGTGCGGTGGAGCTCACTTACGGTGTCAACCAGATACTCTTCCCCATCTCCATCGATAGCTTCAAAGCTGTCCGATCTCTCCCATCCTCCTTCTACGTTCTCGAACTTCTCGAGTTCCGGAGCTTTCTCCAAACTCTGGAGCTCTGTTGCTTCTTTGACTGGCTTCTCTTTAAGATGAAGATCCTTCTTGAGCTTTGGAGCTTCCAAGGATTCGCGTCCTTCTGGTTTCTCTTCGGAAGAGGGTAGCCAGTATTCTGAATCCGAATCCGACGATGAAGACTCCGACGACGTCGTCTCCGCTCGAGATGGTGCCTGACAAATTGGAAGTTTTGAGGATTCTGAATCCGGTGACGTCGTTTGGGATGGAGCCTGAAAGAAGCTTGAGTTTCTTAGGTGTCTTTCAACCAAGTTACCATGTTAGCTCTAAAACCTATACGCTCACTTTGAGCTCAATTATCTCGGTTCCTATGCAAGATATCAAATTTTTGCCAACTGATAAATGATTTATCATAATATCAGCAATATTTCATCAGTTGACAGATCCCTAATATCTCTTACAGGAACCGAGATAAATGAGCTCAAAGTGGTTCACCCTCATAATAGTAAAAGTCACTTACGGTCTCTCGGAGAATCCGCTCCAGGTCCTCATCTGTTCCCTGAAAGATAGGACAAAATTATAAAAAAGAGAAAATTTTTAATACTTACATATAGACCGGTACACTTTCTGGGATCAAAAGGAGCACCGACGATGCCAGGAGGACGATCTGGAAAACAAAATAACTTGATGCATACTAAATTTGCTCTAATGGAAGCCCACTCAAACTATCAACTTTTAGCTCACTTATCTCGGTTCTCGTAAAAGATATCAAAATTTTGTCTACTGATAAAATATTTATTGTTTTATCAGCAATATTTTATCAGTTGACCAATTTTTGATATCTTCAATTGGAACCGAGATAATTGAGCTCAAACTTGACAGTATGTAGGGCGCCATCTATTACAGGTTTTACGAGACTCGCCTTCTTGCTCTTCAAGTCCTACGACGTTGTCTCCATTTTTCGGAACGTTGCTCTCCTCTTCTTCTTGGTGCTTGTCTTCTTCATTCATTTTGAGATTCTTGAATGGTGGTTCGTGGAAGTTGTGGCTCATTAAAAATTACCTGAAAATAAGAGAATTCGTAAAATCCAATTCACAAGGAAAAACGAATTATCAGCTGGCGAAGAATCACGACCGGAAAATGGAGTAGATAGAGGCATATTACCGTGCCTAGTATATGTTACAGTATTCTACTCTTATTACAGTACCTGGTCCCCATTACCGTACCTAATCCCAAAAGACAATCGGATCAGAAATAAAAATTCGTTTAAAAAAGAGAAAAAAAAGTCGCACAACTTCATCCGCGATTATCTCAATTTCTGTAAAAGATGTCAAAAATGTTTTAACTGATAAATATTAGTGATATTATAATGAACATTTTATCAGTGCATAAAGTTTTGATAGCTCTCCTAGGAACCGAGATAATTGAGCTCAAAGTGGACGTAACGGTAATTAGGTGGTCGAGGGTGGTGTGATTTTTGGTGTCCCACCTCCTTTATGGGCTCTTTCATCAATCAATTTCTCGTACATACCTCATCGAACTTTCTTTTCGAATGACAAAGGACAAAAATGGGGTTGTTAACTGTGAGAAATGTACATTGATAGGGTTGATAGGGACGTTGATAGGGAGAGCAAAGGAAGAATTGAAAGTGTACCGAAATGGGTTTGGAGAGGTAAAGGTTGAGAGAGAGAGAGAGAGAGAGAGAGAGAGAGAGAGAGAGAGAGAGAGAGAGAGAGAGAGAGAGAGAGAGAGAGAGAGAGAGAGAGAGAGAGAGAGAGAGAGAGAGAGAGAAGTATCATAGCTCTAATAGAAGCCCATCCTATACGGTCCATTTCAGCTCAATTATCTCTGTTCCCGTAAAAGATGACAAAATTTTGTCATTTGATAAAACATTGCTGATATCATGATAAACATTTTATCTGTTGACACATTTTTGATAACTCTTATCGCAACCGAGATAATTGGGCTCAATTTGCACGTATAGGGTGGTCAGTTATTGGAGCGAATACGGTAGTTGAGGCCCGCCGAAAACGCGAAAATCTCGAATCTCCGAAAAAAAATTCTTTAAAAATTTGTTGATTACTGTACCTAAAACTCTAAAACTACAGAGAAACTAAACTTTAAACGATACCGCTAATCTTGTGTCTCTATGTGTTATGACACCAGAGTGATACATAATATCTCACCTCTAGCTTATTGTCACTGTTCTATTTGATTGATGGTTTTATGGCTGATGGTTTTATGACCTAGAAAACAGATGGAGAGAGAGAACAAAAAATGCCAATTTCAGGATTTTTGAAGGCTAAAAAAGGTTCAAAAATGCCCTAAAAATCATTTTCTGGGCGTTTGAACCTCGATTTTCAAATTTCCCGCCCCTGAAAACCCCAAAAAACATTTCCAAAATAAAGTTGCCACCGGTGGGGTTTGAACCTGAGGCCCCTTGGCTTCGAAATTTCTGTCGAAAATCCCACTAGGCCATCCGAGAAATTTTTGAAAATTTTACTTTTTAGGGGGTTTTGGGGTCCCGAGAAGAACATAAAAATGACATTTTTGAAGACAAAAACGGTCCAAAAACGCCAGAAAAATCATTTCCGAGCTCTAAAATCTTGATTTTCGAATTTCCAATCGGAAATTTTTAAGTTCTAGAATTTTTCCAACGATTTTAAGGACATTAAAAGTTGCTTAATGACTCACCCATCGCTCAGTAGCTAGCTACAGTACCCAAAGCCAAAAAAAAAACGCCTAAAATGATGATTATCAATAGAGCGAACTTTCTCAAGGGGGCGCGCGCCAAGTGACCGAAAGAGAAGGAAAGTGTGAAAAGGCAGGAAGAGAGAGAGCCATTTTCTAATAACATCATTGTATGAATTGCAATATGACATCATTAGAGATAAAGAGATTCAGAGAAAAGCGGCGAGAGAGAATGGAAAAGCGAGAGACGCAGAGAATGGTACAGGAAGGAGGTGTTCGTCATGAGACAGACACGCGCAGTAACTTTGAGTGATGATGATGAAATTCATGGAAAGTGGGGGTACGTTAGCTAGCTACAGTAATCTACAGTAGCATTGGAAAATTTGAGCTACAGTAATCTACCGTAGTGAAAACGGATAAAAATTTGGATGATGCAATTCCCGGAAATTGAGGGTAGTAGCTACCATAGTCTACAGTAGTCTACCATAATCTGCAGTAGTCTCGAAAACATATTCTAGCTACAGTAATCCACCGTACTCAGCTTCCCTAATCTACCGTAGTCTTACAGTAGCGTAATAATGCGATGTTTTGGATAACTATAAAAAAGAAAACAACTTTTTCGAAGAAAAAAGTGGGCGGAGTCTTAAACTTTTAGGATTACTGTAGTTGCCTAGTTTCCTACAGTAACCTTACAATTCTACAGTACCCATATCTGCAGTAACCTTGAGAAAATAAATCTGAAAAAAAAGATTTTTTTCGAGAAATTTCGAAATTTCCATTGGAAAATCTGATGTCGTTTGATGACTCATTGGCTGAATGTTCTCGAATTTTGTTTTTGGTTTTTTGGCGCGAAATTTGAATTCCAAATTCTCTGAAAATCTGAAAAAATGAAAAAGGAAAAAAAAAACGGAATTTGATGGCACATGAAATTTATTTTGGAGAAAATCTTTGGGACATTTTTCAATCTTTAAAAGGCAATAATGGCAAAAAAATGACAAAATTTACAAATAAAATGGACCGGCAACTAGAGATGGGGGAAAATGTCGAGAATAGGGGAAGGGGACTGGAATTTACATAAAGTGAAATGGGATTACTGTAGCTAAGAAAATCTAGAAATTGACATAAGCTGGAAATCCCAAAATCTCCTAAAAATCCAAATTTACAATTTTTGCAAAAAAATGAGCGAAATTCCAAAAATGAGCAATGGAAGGTCCAGAATAGGAGAAATCGGACTACTGTAGAAAAATCTAGAAACTTATATGAACAGAAAATGAGATTACTGTAGAAAAAATGGTAGAAAATGCTAGGGAAAATATAGGAAAATCTATATAATTTTACATTTTTCACAACAAAAAAATGGGGAAATTCGATTTTTACAAAAAAATTAGGATGAGCAATGACAAATTTTAGAAAATGAGCAATGATTAGGTGATAATCTTCTGGGCGTATGGAGCAAATTGGTCCCATAGTTTGGCGATCTGAAAATGACATATTTCAGGCTGAAATTCGGGATTTTATCATGGTGGCCTAACTTTTGCAAGTTTGGTTTTCTAGGCCAACAAGCTTAAAATGGCCCAGAAACACCACTAGGTGAATATTAGATTAATTTTAGGTCATTTAAGCATGGTGGCCTAACTTGAGATTCCTAGGCCACCAAGCTAGAATGGTCTAGAAAACACCCTAGGTGAATAATAGGTCATTTCTAGGTCATTTTAGCATGGTGGCCTAACTTTTGCAAGTTTGAATTTTCTAGGCCACCATACAAAAATGCCTTTTAGACGATTTTTGGACGATTTTGGACCATTTTTGACCATTTCTGGACCATTTTAGGACTATTTTTGCCTCATTTTTCACGATTTTTGGTTATTTTAGGACGATTTTTGATCATTTTTGACCTCTTCCGGGCCATTTTTTTTGATAATTTTTGGGCCATTTTCTTATCATTTATCACCTGTCCATGCGACTGAATCATATTCTGAATGAAATCGACCAAAATGTGCTTCATATCCTCTTCACGTCCCTCTTCAAATCTCTCAATTTCCACTTTAATCGCCTTGCTCATCTCATCGAATTCCTTCTGAAGACGTTCCTTGGCGTCGTTGGTCTCCTGGATTTCCCTGTTGAGCTCCTTGACTTTCAAATCGTCGACTGTGCTCAATTTGGATCTGGAAAATCGATTTTTGAGCTGAAAAGTGGCTCAAAATAAGGCAAAAATGGTGATTTTAGAGGTCAGAAATCAATTTTTGAGCCAAAAAATCCGGAGAAAATGGCTCAAAATAGAGCAAAAAACCACAAAAATCACATTTTTTTGATTTTTAGACTCCAAAACTTCAAAAATCCCGCACCTCAACTCCTCCAACGTCTTCTGCGCCTTCTTCCACTGCTGCCAGATATGAATCCTCTCCCCAACGACGTCACGAATCGACTCCAGAAGCCCCAGATACTCCTCAACGGCTTCTGCGAATTTGGCATTGTGCTCTTCGGCTTGACGGCTCCAGATGCTCGCCGATTGCTCATAGGTATCTGTGAGGGAGGTGAGAGTCAAGGAGAGTGTTGTAGAGTCTTCAGAAGCGGCGAGAGAGGAGAGGGACTGAAAAAGCCTGATTTTAGCATTAAAAATAGCTAGAAAAATGTATTTTCGGGTAGAATTTCGGTCATTTTGACATCAATTTTGATGCCAACATGGCCAAAATTCGTCATTTCAGAACCGAAACCACTGATTTTAGCGGTAAAAATATCGTCAGAAAACGCTCTAGATCGCATAAATAGACCAATTAGGACCAAAAAAGTTGATTTTAGCGGTCAAAATAGCTGAAAATCATGCTATGTTACATGGTGGCCTAACTTTTTCAACATGGGATTTTTCTAGGCCATCAAGCTAAAATGGTCTAGAAAACCCACTAGGTGAATATTAGACCATTCCTAGGTCATTTAAGCATGGTGTGGCCTAACTTTTGCAAATTCGGTTTTCTAGGCCACCATGGAAAAATGACCTAGAACGCACACCAGAGGCGTGTAAGGCTATTTCTAGGTCATTTGAACACAGTGGCCTAACTTTTGCAAGTTGAATTTTCTAGGCCACGATGTTAAATGGCTTAAAAATGGCCTAATATCCATCTGGTGCGTTTCATAGGACATTTTGATATGGTGGCCTAACTTTTGCAGAAATGATTTTTCTAGGCCACCATGGTAAATTACCGAGAAATGACCTGGAATGCACCTGATACGTTTTCTAGGCCGTTTTAACACGGTGGCCTAACTTTTGCAAGTTCTATTTCCTAGGCCATCAACCAAAAATGGTATAGAAACACCACTAGGTGACAATTAGACCATTTCTAGGCCATTTTGACATGGTGGCCTAACTTTCCGCAAGTTGATTTTTCTAGGTCACCATGGTAAAATGACCAGAACACACACTAGGGGCGTGTAAGGCTATTTCTAGGCCATTTTAATACAGTGGCCTAACTTTTGCAAGTTGATTTTTCTAGGCCACCATGGGAAATGGCCTAGAATTAACCTTTTATTCACTTGGCGCGTTTTCTAGGCATTTAACATGGTGGCCTAGTTTTCGCAATTTGAGGTTTCTAGGCCACCATAACAATTAGCCTAAAAATGTCCTAACATAACCCTGTTGAGTTTTCTAGGCCATATTGGCATGGTGGCCTAACTTTCTCAGCATGAATTTTCAAATTAAAATGGCCTAGAAAAGCAACTAGGTGAGTAGTAGACCATTTTCAGGCCATTTCGACACGGTGGCCTAACTTTTGCAAGTTGGGTTTTCTAGGCCACCAAACTAAATGACCTAGAAAACCACTAGATGAATATTAGACCATTCTTAGGTTATTTAATCATGGTGGCCTAACTTTCGCAAAATTGGTTTTCTAGGCCATCAAGCTAAAATGGTCTAGAAAATTAACTAGATCAATATTAGACCATTTTAGGCCATTTAAGCATGGTGGCCTAACTTTTGCAAGTTGATTTTTCTAGGCCACCATGGAAAATGGCCTAGAATTAACCTTTTATTCACTTGGCGCGTTTTCTAGGCATTTAAGCATGGTGGCCTAACTTTTGCAGGTTGAGTTTTCTAGGCCACCTGTTCAAAAAATCCTACCTTAGCCAACATCTCCCCATTCGCAGCCATTTCCCTGCGATGCTGGACCAGCCCAACGGCTTCTGCATGAAGTTTTCTCAGATTCTCATCAAGCTCCTCCCACGACGAGTTGGCCTTCTCAAACCACTGATCAGTCTCCTCCATGGGAATGGTGATCTTGTCGATGACGTCCTGAAATTTTCGGATTTTTGGAGACGAAAAATTTAGTGATTCTACCTTAAAACCATTCAACGCCTTCAACACGCCCAAGCTAATATCTGGCTTCACAGAAGAAGCTGGAAGGGCCGCTTCGATGGTCAGAAAATCCCTCAAATCACAGTCCGATTGCATGCGTGGGTGTTGAATGAGACGGTTCAGGAATCGCTCCAGATGACGTGCACGTTGAAGAATCTCCCGATCCTGGGAAGTGTGGGTGGCGGTCTGGAAAATTGATTTTTATATGGAATTTTGGGCTAAAATCGTCATTTTTATGCCCAAAAACACTTTCTGGAGCCCCAAAAATCCCTAAAAACCAGATTTTTCGAAATTCGCTCGGATGGCCTAGTGGGATTTTCGACCGGAATTTTGAGAAAAAGGGTCCCAAGTTCGATCCCCACCGGTGGCAACTTTTTTTTGAAAATGTTTTTGGGGGTTTTCGGGGGCGGGAAATTCGAAAATCGGGGTTTGAAAGCTCAGAATTTGATTTTAGGGACATTTTTGAACCTTTTTTGTCCTCCAAAATGCCCTTTTCATGCCTAAAACAGTAGCAGGATCCCCAAAAACCCATAAAAAGTAGATTTTTCAAAAATTACTCGCGTGGCCGAGTGGGATTTTCGACCGAAATTTTGAGAAAAAGGGTCTCAGGTTCGAGCCCCACCGGTGGCAACTTTTTTTTGAAAATGTTTTTGGGGGTTTTCAAGGGCGGGAAATTCAAATTTCGAGGTTAAAAAGCTCAGAAAATGATTTTTAGAGCATTTTTGGAGCTTTTTGCATTCAAAAAAGTGAATTTTTAGAATTTTCGCGTCATTTTTAGACGAATCCACATGATTTTTGGCACCAAATAGGCATTTTTGGGGGCTTTTACATCGAAATTTCGCCTCAAAAACGCTCAAAAACGCCTCTAAAACCCTGAAAATCCAATTTTTACCCTCAATTTTTCCTACCATTGCCTTCGCCATCACCGACATCTTCTTCTCTGGTGGCTGTGGAATAATGACCCCTTTTTGACGATATTTTGCCACGATTTTCTCATGAAGATCCATGAAATCTGTGAATCGGCGCCACGTGTCATATCGCTTCCGGGTGTAGCCAGCGACGCCTTCAACCTGGAAAAAATTGAAATTTTTTGAAAAAATTTTTTTTTTTTGAAAATTTGATTTTTTCAAATTTTCAGAAATTTTTACCTCCGTCTCCACACGATACACAAAATGCACATCGAAAAAGCCTCCGCGCTTCTCGAATTCGGCGATTTTCACCTTGAAAATTTGGGAATTCTGGGGTTTCTGAGCCTTTTTGGGTTCTGGAGTGATTTCTGGAGTATTCAGAGTTTCTGGAGCGTCATCATTCAAATCCACGTCATCGTAAAGCGACTCGGAAATTGATTCGGGCATTTTTAGGCTGAAAATTGAGTAGTATCGAATTTTTCAAGAAAAATGCCTTTTTTTGGCTAAAATTTGGGAATTTTCAGCATTTTAAATCGAAAATATGCTTTAAAATTACTCTATTTTGTGTTTTCCAATGAGAAAATCGCGAAAAATCGGTCAAAACTCGACAAAAACCGAAAATAATTCTTGAAATTCGCGGAAATTCTCAATTGTGGATTTACGGTAAACAACGCGCGCTTGGGGGATAGCGGAGTGTCGTTGTTTAGCGAATTTTGGTTTTTTTTTAGCCTGAATTTATGGTAATTTGCTCTGAATTCACAGAAAAAACTGCTAGAAAATAAAGACAAAAAATCTAAAAACTTGAAAAGTGTAAAAAATTCCAGAAAAATCTATAAATATAGCCAGGAATCGGGGATATGAAAAATTGAAAACTTTGCAGGTGAAAAACCGAAAAATCTGAAAAGAAAAACAGCTGATATCTAAACTAGCTAAATATAAAAAAAGACTGCTTCAATTGTCAGAAAACATGGGACAACAAAAACTACAGTAACCCTCACAAAATTTCAGATCACCTATTTTCAGAAAAATCACCATAACCTGGCTGAAAACTTTTCGATTTTTCGGAAACTTTCATGTAATATTAAACAAACATAGAGCTTCATTTTTGTAGTTGACAACTTTTTGATGGGAATTCATATATGTCATGTGGGCGGCATAGAAGGCGGATAATATGGGTTATTGACGTTAGCGCTCAGTTTTAGAGCTATAACTTTGTTCAAAGCTCACGAATTTGCTAGATTTTTTGGAATTTTGTTTTTCAACATGTTAGCAATAAATTCCCGGAGTTTCATCAAAAGAGTTTCATCTTTCATGGAAGTTAGACCTTTTTGAAGTTTTCGCACCTGTAAAATAGGGATCTGTAAAGTTCAAGCCAGCTTATCTCGGTTCCTGTAGAAGATATCAAAAAATGGTCAACTAATAAAATATTGCTGATAATATGATAAATATTTCTTTAGTTGACCACTTTTTGATATCTTTCATGGGAATCGAGATATCTGAGCTCAAAGTGCACGCGTAAGATAAGCTTCTAACAGAACATTTACAATATCATTTTAATGCTCATTTTCCTAGAATTCTGTAAGAGATATCAAAAAATGGTTAACTGATAAAATGTTAATCATAATTTAAGAAACATTTCATCAGTTGATAACTTTTAGATATCTCTTACAGGAATCGAGATAACTGAGCTCAAAGTAGACAGTTGATTTCTTTTTTTTTCTCTTCAAAAATTGAAAATTTAAAGGTTATTTAAACGTGACGGAAAAAAAATCTCTGTGTTTATAAAAAAATCTAAGTGGCAAAAAAAAAGTTTCTAAAAAATTCAAATCCGTGAATCTGTATGGCCCATTGACCTCTGGAAAATACTATAAAAGAAGAGGGAAGTGGAGGGAAGAATCAGTTCTTCCTTTCTCTGGGCTCCAGAGAGGGGGAGGGGAGCTCCGGCTGGAGCCAGGAGCCGAGAGCCTGGGCCAGTGGGAGCTGGAGCTCTGGAGCTGGAGCTCTGGAGCTGGAGCTCTGGAGCTGGAGCTCTGGAGCTGGAGCTCTGGAGCTGGAGCTCTAAGGCTGGAGCTCTGGAGCTGGAGCTCTGGAGCTGGAGCTCTGGAGCTGGAGCTCTGGAGTTGTAGCTCTGGAGTTGTAGCTCTGGAGCTCTGGAGCTGGAGCTCTGGAGCTGGAGCTCTGGAGCTCTGGAGCTCTGGAGCTCTGGAGCTGGAGCTCTGGAGCTGGAGCTCTGGAGCTGGAGCTCTGGAGCTGGAGCTCTGGAGCTGGAGCTCTGGAGCTGGAGCTCTGGAGCTGGAGCTCCGGAGCTGCAGCTGCTGTGAAGTTCAAGATAAATTTTTCAATTCCTGGAACTGAGATCAGACAATTCATGCGGTGTGGCCTAAACAAATGTTCATTTGCGAATTTCACGAAGTTCAAGATAACGATTAAAAAGTTCCTGCCAAACCGACGAGTGAGACGACGCAGACGCAGACGATGATGAAAAGGATTCATGATGCAGGAACGCATTCTGCTTTTTTCAGACTGAAAATAAGAAAAAGATGTTCTGGAGCTGGAGCTCTTTAGCTGGAGCCAGGAGCAAGAGGAGAAAAAATACAGGAAGGATTTCAATTCATTGATCTTGTCGTTTTTTTTTTCTTTGAAAATGGATTTAATAAATGGATTTAATAAATGCAAACTTTTTGATATCTCTCACAGGAACTGAGATAAATGTGGCCAAAGTTAGTTGTCTACCGTAATCCACAAACTGCACATTTTTCGTATTTTCCCAACTTCTCAGAAACCAAAATCTCAAATTTTATTATCTAGAATTCCCATAAACGTTCCCATCCAAACCATCCGAAATTCGATTAAATATTCCAATATTTATAGCTCACTGGGAAAATCGAGAATTTATATTATTCCGCCCCCGGTTGCAAATCTTTTTATAATCAAATTTTATCGTTTTGCTGGCATCTCTCCCACCGGCTTGGCGCCTATAAAAGGAGTCAAAAAGCCTCTGGATTTCCAAACACTCTCTGAAATTCTAGAAATTCCAGATGCCAAACTTTCGTGTCACTTGGGATGGCGGGATCACCTTTCATTGTGAGTTTTTTCCATTTTTCTTAATTTCAAAGCCTAGAATCCATGGATTTCAGAATTTCAGAATCTCAGAATCTCAGAATCTCAGAATCTCAGAATCTCAGAATCTCAGAATCTCAGAATCTCAGAATCTCAGAATTTCAGAATTTCAGAATTTCAGAATCTCAGAATCTCAGAATCTCAGAATCTCAGAATCTCAGAATCTCAGAATCTCAGAATCTCAGAATATCAGAATCTCAGAATCTCAGAATCTCAGAATCTCAGAAGCTCAGAATCTCAGAATCTCAGAATCTCAAAATCGCAGAATCTCAGAATCTCAGAATCTCAGAATCTCAGAATCTCAGAATCTCAGAATCTCAGAATCTCAAAATCTCAGAATCTCAGAATCTCAGAATCTCAGAATCTCAGAATCTAAGAATCTCAGAATCTCAGAATTTCAGAATCTCAGAATCTCAGAATCTCAGAATCTCAGAATCTCAGAATCTCAGAATCTCAGAATCTCAGAATCTCAGAATCTCAGAATCTCAAAATCTCAGAATCTCAGAATCTCAGAATCTCAGAATCTCAGAATCTCAAAATCTCAGAATCTCAGAATCTCAGGATCTCAGAATCTCAGAATCTCAGAATCTCAGAATCTCAGAATCTCAGAATCTCAGAATCTCAGAATCTCAGAATTTCCAGATATAGACTACCCATTGACAGAAGATTTAATCCGCGAGCTGCAAAGATCAGGAGCCGTGGTGCATGAACTTGCTCCAGGTCGATTTCAAGGTAAACTGTGAACATTTGGTCCAATTTCGGCTCAATTCTTGCCCAAATTTTGCCCAAGACTTTCCCAAGCCTTGCTCAAGCTTTGTCTCACGTTCCGTGAGCAAATAATCTCAATTTTCAGCTCGACAAGGTTATCAGGCTGGATCCCAAGGGCAAGTTCAAGGACAAGTCCAAGGACTAGGATATGGGCAAATCCTAGGACAAGTTCAAGGACAAGTGGACCCAGTTTTCGGCCAAGTGCCGTCTCCAATGATAGCTCTTCGAGCTGTTCTTTCAGTTCCTCAAATTGTCACAACTATTGATTTGAATTTCGTCCAAAGAGCCCAATTCTCACAAGCACCAATAAATCTGCAATTATTTTCAGGCATTCAAATTCCGAGTTAGTTTTTTTTTTCTAGAACATTATAAACCCAAAAGACACGTTTCAGATTCTTCTGTGATCCTTTTGGCTCCTCCAGCTCCTCCACCACCAGCTCCTCCGGCTCCAGTACGTTGCCAATGCGGATTCTCAATCAAATCCAAAAAGTCGTCATGCCAATTCAAGCGACGTGTTTTTAATTGCTTCCAAACTGCAATTCTGAACACTAGATTTGAAATGGGACTCCCAGTGAGCCTTCAGGAAAAGCTGATGTTCGCCAAGGACTTCAAAGTCACCATAAAACAAGTGATTACATGGTTTGGGAAACGATCAAGGAGGAAGTAGATTGATAACTTATTGCGACTGTACTAACTTCTTTTTTTATTCTTCAATGAATTTCGATCGGGCTATTATTCTTCCAAAAAGTACAGTATCCACCACAATATCCGATTACATTCATGCCTCTCGACTTGTTTATAATATCCATACCGGTCTGGTCCGTGTCTGGTACAAAAGTAAGGTCACTTTGCATGGATGTCTGCTCGCTTGTCCTCTTCTCACCTTCCCTCTCTTCTTCGCTTGGTGAGCAACTTTGACCTACTTTGATGCATACCATTTGGAGGTGTCTGCTGACTTAGTAGAGGTCAACAGCCGTTTAGTAGTATACAGTTACAATGACTCGTGGAGAGGCGAGAGGAAAACATCCGAGTATGACGTCATGTGAGGTCCGGATAATGGCACATAATTCGGAAAGTACAACGATTCGGCGGTACGAGGGGGTACAAAGTTATTCAGTGGTACAAAACTAAGCTATTTTAAATCTTGACAGCCGAGCTCCAGACTTTGGAAAGTGTTCAATTTTATTAATAATCCAAAAACCCGTTTAAAACCCTACAATTCCGTCCAAAAACCAACGTTCTAGCTCATCTAGAACTCGAGATACGGTCATTTGAAGTTTCCGGAGGTTAGGGACGCAGCGTGTCTCGTCGTCTGCGTCTCTAGTGCTCTAAACTTGAAACGTTTGGGCTTTATCTCGGTTCCTAGAAGCGGGATTTTTAGACTGAATCCCATTGTTATTTATTTGAAGTTCGTTTAGTCTTCCACAAATAACGTTGTCGTCGTAAAGAGGTACATGCGCTAAGAATCCTAGTACAGCATTTTGTCGCTCTCCAACACCTTTCCTCCGCCTAATACGTAATCTACTATTTCTTCTCCTCGCAACTTGGAGAAGACCGATATGTGTTCATCTGGCATGGATTGCGCACACTTTTCTTCTGTTCGTGCCTCCTCCCTGACGAGATACAAGCGGTGAGGAAGTCCGCCAGCAGTCGCGCTCCGCCCAGACCGTCACTTGTTTGTGTTCAGTGTAATCGATCGGTTATAAGCATGTTGCTGAATGCCTGTTCTCGCATAGAACCTACTTTTTACTTGCAGACACTACTTTTACTTGCAGACAAGCGTTGCCTTTTTTCTCGGAACCCTCTCCATTTTCGTCTCATCACTAACTTTTGGGGCGCACGCCAGAAGACACTGTTGCTGCTACGATTCTACCCCCTTCCCTTCGACGCTTTTCTATATCTGTGCCTTCTCTGGCTAGGCGCCGCGACGCAACCGCGTCGCATGGTAGAGGGCGCAGATGCTTCATTTGTTTGATTGAATTTATTTTACGATGTCCAAGACATATCCAGGTGTGTGTCGCCAGTTTTGTTGAGCCAAAATTTCTGTCTCCCTCATTTTCTATGTTTCTCTACCGTGTCTCCTATCTGTGTAGTTCCAAAGGAGACCTTCTATAGCAGGCGATTCGTTGCGATGCGATCGCGTCGAGCGTAGATTCTAAATTTTTCAATTTCTTTAGCTATGTCAAACCTCATCCATATCTTCTTGCTTGGCTCCTCATTTGCTCTTTTTCGTATTTTTCTTAGTTGAAATTCTTTACCGTATTTCATCCTTTGCTGTTTCAGTGTCCAATCACCAACCAACGACCAAGAATGAGCTCTACCAGAAGACGTCGTGGCCAAGCTCAAGGTAACTTTCTTTTTTTCATAATTTAAAATTTTCAAGAGTACCGGCCAAAAATTTTTTATTTTACTTGTTTATGCTGACAATTGTCAACTTTTAAATATGAAAAAATAATAGTTTTTTGTTGGATTTGTCTGAAAAGGTACGAGTATCTTTCTTATATATATAACGCTAGAGGCGTCTGTCCGTCCCGGTGTCCGTCTGTGGAGTTTTGAAAAATGTGGAAAAAAAGTATGTTTACGTGATCTTTTTCAAAAAATTAGGAGCGGAGCTATCAATCAGTAAGAAAAGTGATTAAAACGCGCCGAAGGCGCACCAGCTTGCTGGTACTAAACAAAAATAGAGTTTCAACTTTGTAGTTGCCAACTTTTATGTATAAATTCATCCGAATGAGATATACCGTCGGAAAATGATTCTGGAATTTTTGACACTAGGTTGGTTCCTATCTCATTTGAGTGAATTTGCACAAAAAAGTTGTCAACTACCAAACTAAAGCTTTATACGTATTTAAGTCTAGCCTACAATTTTCGGAAAAATTGAGAAATTCGGAGCTCCTTTATTAGACTCTTAAATTGGTCATTTGCACTATCTTCCTTATATATAAAGAGATGCCTATTGGTCCTCATGCCACGCTTTCCGGTTTTGAAAAGCTAGAAAAATAAGTATAGGTCACGTGCCCGAACCAGTAAAAATTATATCAAATCGCGTCGAAGGCGCACCAGCTTGCTGGTACATCTACCTTGGTAGTAAAAAAAAAATCTACCTTGGTAGTAAATATCATTTCAGCACAGTCAACCTTTTATATTTAGAAATTTTAGAAGCCGCTGTCGCTGAGCAAGTGGAGCAAGCTGCTGCTGAACAAGCTGCCGCCGTTGAGCCACAACAACAGCAAGCTCAGGCTGTCAATGGAGATGCGGCAGTTGAAGCACCGCAAGGTAGTTTAGCAGATAAGAAAAATCCTCTTCAAAAAAAATATTTCAGCTCCTGCTGCCAATTTCGGTGTCGACCAAGGGGGGAATGCTGTCGTCGTCGAGCCCATCGGTAAAGATTAATTTAAAAAAATACTCAAAACTATCTTATTTCTCAGTTGCAGCCGCCCCCGGCCTTGCGCCACCCGTACCATTGGAGCCCATGGAACCCGTCGCCCCAATTCCTGGACTGAACCTTCTGGGCTTGTTCAATTTGTTGCAGCCACAAGGTGAGTAAATTTTCTAAATTCGTATGCAAAAGCGAGTATATTTTAGGCTTCTACAACCCAGGCCAGCTCAATAATCCGAATGGGAATCCACCTTTCCAAGGTAAGAAAAGTACAAATCATGAAAGTTCCATATATATGTATGTATATGTTTTTTTTTCAGCTCTTCCTCTTCCGCCAATCGATGCTCAGCCGTCTGGAGGTAAGAATTTTTGTTTTTCTGAAACGATTTTTGGGAATTTCGAGAGGCGCACATAGTTACAGTACCGGCTATGAATGACATACAAAAAAGTATTTTTCAGTTGACCTTTGACCATTTTCAAGAGTCTGAAGCGCGGCTATCAAGTTTCCTATCACTTTGGTTCATATAATTTTTTGAGAACTTCTAGTCTTTCAATTTCAGAAAATTTTGAGAATGCAGAAATTTGAGTCTAGGTCTCTTTATACCCTCCAAAATTTGCAAAGTGATCGAAAAGAGAAAGCAGAGCACCAGACTCATGAAAATGGTTAAAATTGCCGAGAATCAACGGAAAACCATGTTTTGGTATACCGTAAAACCTGTGTTACAAGGGCCCCTCTAATAGAAGGATCCTCTGTTAAAAAGATCATCCTTCAAAATGTATTTTGAAATCATACAATTTCCGTACTTTTTCATTGGAAAATATTCCAGGAACTCCACAATTCAATAGAAATTCGTTCATTCTCTATTTTTCGTTGAAAATCTTGCTAAATCGTACTGACAATGGGAGATTTTCATTAACTTCGAACGAAACTTCGTCGAATTTTCTTTGCCAAACTTCGGAGAAAAAAAACTGGCCGAACAATAGTAGGGCTCCTCTAATTGAAGAGCTTCTGTAATAGAAGGGCCCACGGCGAATAATTTGTGAAAAACATGGAAAGGGGATTGCTGGCGCTTTTCTCGTGCATCGGAAAAAGAGCAAATTTCAAAAAGTTCAAAAGAAATTAATTTTTTCGTGAACCGACATAGTGATGGATTTGAGACTCTAGGCATCACCTTTCCCCTCAATTTTCCCTCTTCTAGGTCATTCCACCTCGATCCAAGCCAAAAATGCCACGCCAATAATAGCACGCCAAATAAAAATGCAGCAAATTTTAAACAAAAAAAAATAATTTTCCCTCAAATCTACAGTAATCCGACTGCTTCAAATCCTTCAGGGGTCTCAATTCTAAATTTTATTGGTTGATTTTAACATCAAAAAATTTCTTGTAAAATTCTGCACAAATGTTACTAAAAATCATTATGAATGCGGTGGTAGATTTTTTGAAAATTCTCGAAAACCTCCAAAAACGGCGAAATTCAGTTGACTTTCTAGAAAATCTATCAGGGCTTTTATTTTTGGGTCAAATCAGACGTTTTTTAGTTCATTCTGTCTGTTTTTCAATTTTCTACAATTCATACTATTTCCTAAATGAGAAAAAATCGACCCGGAATTTATTACTGCCGAAAAAGCTGATTTTCCACTGTATCGAGAAAAGCGCCAATAAATCAGAAAAAAAAATCAGAAAAACTCGATTTCCAATATTATTCGCCGTGGGGCCAGCACTTCTAATACAAGTATTACGGTATCTTGTTGGACGGTTGACTGTTTGTTCTTATCTCAAACCGAGCCTTCTTCATAAGTCACATGAAAACACTGTAAAATATATTCTTCTCCAGGTCGCGGAGCTCGATTCCGCCGTTGCAAACGATTAATCAAGGAATCGCTCGATCGCCGTGAGGCTCTGGGGAGCGCAATCCTCCAGAATGCTAGAGCCAAAGAAGAAGAATTGTTGGCCATGGGTCTCGACTGTTTCGACGATTGCCAGGATGTTCTTCAACTGGCCCAGACTTCGAGAGCTGCTCTCGATGTTGCTCAGGATGTTGAAGGCGATGGAGCACAGCAGGCTCAACAAGAAAACAACGGAGCCAGCAACTAGTTTCATTGGATCCAATGTTGTTTGAAATCTTTTTTGTTAACTTTCACTATTATAATCTTAAATATATTAATTTTTGTTAATTGTTATTCTTCATGTTTGCAGCTTGATTGTTATTTGTTCTTGAAAAGAAAACAATAAATAATTGGTTAAGTTTTGTATTACTATCGCCTGGGACGCCCCCGCCCCCTTCCCCCAAAGTAGTTTCTGGTCGTAGTTGCATTATCTCGCAATCTAAAATCTTTGATCAAAAATTAGGTTATACTATTATCTTCTAGATCTGATCAGGAGATCTGAGCAGAAGATAGTTATTGAGCTTATGGTCACAATGAAATTTGATACCTTGAGATTCAGAAAGGAGATAAAATGGTTTACAATGTTCCCTCCTTTACAATGTTTCCCGTCAGCCTCCGGAGGGCCCTTCTATTACAGGGGACATTCAATTAGAGGGCGCCCTTTTATTTTTCCGGCCAGTTTTTCGACATCGTAAGTATCGACGAAGTTTTGTTCAAAATTCCATGAAAACCTGCCAATTTCACCGAAATTTAGCAAGACTTTTATCGAAAAATAGAGTTTCAACGAATTTTTATTAAATTGTGGAGTTCCCGGAATATTTTCCACTGAAAAAGTACGGAAATTTTCTGATTTCAAACACATTTTGAAGGGGGGGGGGGTCCTTTTTCACAGAAGGCCCTTCTATTACGGGGACCCTTCTAATACAGGTTTTACGGTATGCTTCTTTTTCAATGAGGAGATTTTCAGACAACTAGGTGAGCTCCATATCGAAGACGACATAGCTGATCATTGAAGACATCTACAGTATGCTTCCACTTCGTTTAATATGAAAATACTTCATTAATATGTATATTAAAATTCATCTTATTGTTAGCAAAACAGAACCAAGAATATATTAATTATTAGATTTTCTCTGCAGACATCGTTTATAGCAAAACCACTTCTTTATTTTTGCCTTCGTCAAACCAGTGACCATTGCCAAATACTCTGAACCCTCTTCCGTAATGTATGGATTCCCCTGGAACCTGGAATTCAGAAGATTCCGTCTAACATCCGTGAAAATCCGCTTGAAAGATCTCCGTTGCACCTCTCTCTGATTCTTAAATCATCGCTTTATTTGCAGAGGAGTCGATCCAATAGACATAGCTACTTCCAACTTTTCCTCCCTTGAAATGTATGAACTCTTTTGAAATCTTGCTTGGAGAATGGTCACTTGAGCTACAGTAAACCTTCGGGGAACGCATTTTCGACGGGGTTTGGATGGTGGGAAACTGGAAAGCAGGGGATTTTGAATTAAGGGAAAAATGGTGGAAATTACTGTAGGTGACGATAATAGGTCAGCAGGTCGGTTGCTGGATTTTGGAGCTGTTGGGGCACCTGCCGTGGGGAGTCCCGAAGAATTTCAGAAATCGACCATAAGCCAAAGGGTTTTCTGAAAATGTTGAAGTATGGTTCGATTGAGTGAAGACCCAACTACTCACCGAACATTTTTTTTGGAAGACGTCATTGAAGAATCAGAAGAGCCTGAAAAGGAGGATGATTTGGAGCACATCGATGTTTCAAAAAAGAGCAACAATATTTTTAACCAAAATTCAACCTTCTCTTCTAAACTGACCCAACAGACACCATCTATCCTTCATCCATAAAATTGAGATTCCCCTTTTCCGTTTCTTTTTTCTTCACTTGTCCAGAATTAGAGGAAGACGAATTGACACATTTTAGAAGGATAGGTGGTAGGATGAGCAATGACTAGGGGGGAGGCGGAAGAGGATCTTTTACGCTTTTTTTGACATTTGGAAGAGGGAGGGGGATAGACCCGTTTCGAGCTGAAAACATGAAAAAGCCGGTGTCTTTCAGAAATTGGAAATATCTGAAAACTAGGAATTTTTAAAAAATTCAGTGAATGCCAACATTTCAATTTAGGTCTGTTTTACATACTCTAAAATTTTCAAAGCCTTCAGAAACTTGAGTAAAACAATAAGGTTGACAGGCGCGCCAAACAAGCTGGCTTACCTGAAATTCTTTAGATTCATCTGGAATTTTCTGTTTTACTTTAGTAAAGACAAGACGAGACGAAAAGTGAGAAAGAGAAAGGTTAATTATAAATCGAACCTAGTGGAAGAATAGATACTAGTATAAAAATGGACAGAATTGACTATTATTGAATGGGGGTATTCAAAAATGCAATTCTTCATAACTGGGACCAGGTCTGATTGACGAAGATGGCTCTCGGGATGAAGACGTTGAAAAGGCATAATTCTTTGATGTGGACGAAGATTGTGCTTGAGGATTCGGCTGTTCTCGTCTGAAAGATATAATATTTTTAATGTTTTAATTTTTCTTGAAATTCCAAAACAATCAGAGATTTGTGAAAATGAAAAGATACCAGAAATGTGAAAAACTCCGAGAAATGGGCAAAAAAAAGTTTGAGCTCAATTATCTCAGTTTCTGTGGAAGATATTAAAAACTGTTAACTGATAAAATATTAGTGATATTATGATAAATATCTCATTAGTTGAAAATTTTTTGATATCTTCACAGGAACCAAGATAATTGAGCTGAAAGTTAGATACGCATTTCTTCTAATGGAGCCCAGCAGTACTGCTAATTTCATGCTCAATTATCTTGGTTCCTGTGAAAGATATCAAGAATCTGTAAATTGATATAATGTTTATCATGAAATGAGTAATATTTTATTAGTTGACAGATTTTTTATATCTTTCGCAGGAATCGAGATGATTGAGCTCAAAGTTGACGGTACGAGTGTCGCTTTCATAAGAAAAAAATTGGATTTAACGTCGAGCTCAATTATCTCGGCTCCTTCAAAAGATATCAAAAATCTGTAAATTAATAAAATGTTTATCATGAAATGAGCAATATTTTATTAATCGACAACTTTTTGATATCTTTCATAGGAATCGAGATAATTGAGATAAAAACTGATTTTGCCTATATTTTCTAGTTTTTGCTTTGGAGAGGAAAAATCAACAAAAAACGAACCTTTTGAAAAGTCCAGCTCCACCACTTCTGTAATCTCCGCATTTCATTTTTCCTCCATGTGGTTTGTAGATGGTATCAAAGTATTTTCGTGCAATGGCCGTCGCATTGACCACAAGGCTCCATGGTATTTCCATCTGTGAAGCAAGACGCCATTTGGTCCAGATTGATTGCCATATTTCTTTTCGAGCAAACAGGCAGCGGGGGAAGAGAAGCTGTTGGTGCAGAAGCTTCGACGTCATCGCCATCAATTTTTGCATCATTTGGAGCATCCAATGCCATCGCTCTCTCCTTTCATGATTTTGCCTTCTGGTGTACCATTCAATGACCTGAAATATTCATAAATTCTATCTGAAATCACTTTCACAATGCTCACCTTTTCTGGACTACTCAAAGTCAACGTTTTTACCGATTCGCAAACAATTTCTTATGGTTTCTCTTCTTGCAAACATAAACTGCACGAAGAGACCGTCAAGGTTTCCGGTTCATTTCTTATTTTGTTGGGGAGTGCGCGAGGAATTGAATATTACGAAATCCAGAGGATTTTTAAGAATAAATAGAATAATTTAGTAGAAATAGGGAATATTATCAGGAAAATCAATAAGGAATTCTCCAAAATAGGATTTTTTGGAGAATTCCTGAACAAGTTAGACGACTATTCAGTCAAGTCATCATGAGGAAAGAATGAATACTGATGGATGGTACCTGGTGGTTTATATACCCCTTGGGGAAGGGGGCGGAGCCTTCTTGGTCCATCCAGGTGGTCTCTCTTCACCTATTTAGAGTGTCATTTAGAAACACACTCGTATTTTTACGGTTTTATGACAGAATTCGGTGCTTTTTGACGAATTTTCCCTGAAGAAATGTTGAATTTGACAAGGTTCAGGAGGCAATTCTTTGTGATGTGTGTTCAACAACAATTTCGAGAACAAGAATGATGGGCAGAATGTAAATTCGCTCTCCATGTTTTTTCTGGACCCAGGACCCAGGACCCAGGACCCAGGACCCAGGACCCAGGACCCAGGACCCAGGACCCAGGACCCAGGACCCAGGACCCAGGACCCAGGACCCAGGACCCAGGACCCAGGACCCAGGACCCAGGACCCAGGACCCAGGACCCAGGACCCAGGACCCAGGACCCAGGACCCAGGACCCAGGACCCAGGACCCAGGACCCAGGACCCAGGACCCAGGACCCAGGACCCAGGACCCAGGACCCAGGATCCAGGACCCAGGACCCAGGACCCAGGACCCAGGACCCAGGACCCAGGACCCAGGACCCAGGACCCAGGACCCAGGACCCAGGACCCAGGACCCAGGACCCAGGACCCAGGACCCAGGACCCAGGACCCAGGACCCAGGACCCAGGACCCAGGACCCAGGACCCAGGACCCAGGACCCAGGACCCAGGACCCAGGACCCAGGACCCAGGACCCAGGACCCAGGACCCAGGACCCAGGACCCAGGACCCAGGACCCAGGACCCAGGACCCAGGACCCAGGACCCAGGACCCAGGACCCAGGACCCAGGACCCAGGACCCAGGACCCAGGACCCAGGACCCAGGACCCAGGACCCAGGACCCAGGACCCAGGACCCAGGACCCAGGACCCAGGACCCAGGACCCAGGACCCAGGACCCAGGACCCAGGACCCAGGACCCAGGACCCAGGACCCAGGACCCAGGACCCAGGACCCAGGACCCAGGACCCAGGACCCAGGACCCAGGACCCAGGACCCAGGACCCACTCGGTAAAAGTGGGCAACTTTGGGGCAGAAGTTGGGTGAATTGGGCTGCGGGCAGACTTGCATTCAAGGCTGGGCAGAAGAAGGACAATAGTCCAACGGCGCGCAGAGGGGCAAAGGCTGGGCAGACGCTGGGCAGAAGCTAAGAAGGCTGCGATGATGCAGCATTTTTTTACGTTTATAAGTTTCAAAAATACTTTTCATACGTTTTCTATGAATTTTCTTACGATTATCTCTAAATTTTTTCAAATACTGTCCGTTTCTTATCCTTTTTTTTAGTTTTCAGCGAAGGAATAGTAGGATGAGTGTCATCGATGAGTGGAATCGTGTCAACCGAACAAAGAAACGAGAAGCCATTGGTGAGCATATAAAAGGATTAGTTTTGTTATGTTTCATTTTTAGAGATGGAATATCAGTTGGCAAGAGGAGAATTCTACGAAATCCCAGCAGAAGAATCCCACCCAGGAGGTATGATTTTTTCTAAATTACGGCTCACATTGATTCAATTTTAGAACCTTCGACGAAACGGAACAGTCAACTGGAAAAAGAAGATATTTCTGACAACCCAGCTACGAATGATTCGAAGGACGATGTAATGGATGAAAATGAAGCGTTTGAGAGTAGTGGTGATGACGCAAACGAGCAGTACAAATCGAAGCTTGGAGTGGAAGATACCGATAACTAGGATGCAAGATTATAATTGTCGTTGATCGAATTTTTTCTAACATATTTACTTTTTCTGTTTTCCTTTTCTGTTTTTCACCCTTTTCTGTTACTACGTTTATTTCTTCAAATAAAATGAATGTTGTTTAGCAAAGCTAGAAAATCTTGAAGAATGAGAACAGCGGGAAGGGAGGGGCCAGAGCGGGCTGTCTACAAGTGGGCAGACGCTGGGCAGAAGCTCTCCCAAAGCTGGGCAGCGTTTGACCTATGAAATGGTAGAAGTTGCCTGGCGTTGGGACTAAAGCTGCCCAGCGTCGGGGAAGAAGTTGCCCACATTTACCGAGCAGGACCCAGGACCCAGGACCCAGGACCCAGGACCCAGGACCCAGGACCCAGGACCCAGGACCCAGGACCCAGGACCCAGGACCCAGGACCCAGGACCCAGGACCCAGGACCCAGGACCCAGGACCCAGGACCCAGGACCCAGGACCCAGGACCCAGGACCCAGGACCCAGGACCCAGGACCCAGGACCCAGGACCCAGGACCCAGGACCCAGGACCCAGGACCCAGGACCCAGGACCCAGGACCCAGGACCCAGGACCCAGGACCCAGGACCCAGGACCCAGGACCCAGGACCCAGGACCCAGGACCCAGGACCCAGGACCCAGGACCCAGGACCCAGGACCCAGGACCCAGGACCCAGGACCCAGGACCCAGGACCCAGGACCCAGGACCCAGGACCCAGGACCCAGGACCCAGGACCCAGGACCCAGGACCCAGGACCCAGGACCCAGGACCCAGGACCCAGGACCCAGGACCCAGGACCCGAGGACCCGAGGACCCGAGGACCCGAGGACCCGAGGACCCGAGGACCCGAGGACCCGAGGACCCGAGGACCCGAGGACCCGAGGACCCGAGGACCCGAGGACCCGAGGACCCGAGGACCTAGGGACCCGAGTTATCTGGATTTTCTTCCATTGTTCGTTATTCTTTGGTACTTTCTGTCACAGTGTTTATAAATTAAAACCATTCCATATAAAAAAAAAATATCCGAAATACTCGTCTTCAATTCCATCCGATAATGAGCTTCAAGAAATCCACAAACACCTGACAAAAATAAATGAAAACACGAATGAATTTTTTGAGGAAATCAATAATAGCTTGATCTTCAGAACCATCCATTGCCGCGATTCTACTCGCACACGTTTCCTCCAACTTCTTCAAATTATAACGAGTCGCAATTTCCAGCTTCCTCTTCAACGTCTTCTTGGATTCTTTCAGAAGAAACTCCTCACACCTTCTCATTGCTGTTGGAGCATCGTACATGTCGGCTAGAAGAGCAACGCGTTCTACAGTAGTATCTGGAAAATTAAGTTGTCAGGAAATCAATGAACCTATGAATTCAATTACCATCGATAGCAGATTCTCCGTATAGAACCTCCAAGAAATAGTGAAAGTCCTCAGGTTCGATTCCATAAAGTTTTACTTCTGATTTCTTTGATTCTGAGAAGTTTCCAAGAAGAAGAGTCTTGAAGACTGGTGATTGGGAGGCGAGAAACTGAAAAAAGCTGATAACTAAAGTAAATTGGAGAGTGTACTAACCATTTTTGATACATAAAATTTAGTATCATTAACGACTAGGATAATATCGGAAACATCTTTTTGGGATTCATCAAACTTTCGCCACAGAAAATTATAATAGCCTCATTCGTCACCGTTTTGGTAGTCTTCCTCCCATGTATCAACAAACTCACACTCTAGTTCTGTTCGAATCGACCATTTGTCTAATGGGGAAATAGGTTGACAATGAACTCGAAACGCGAGCCAATTCTTGCAAAGCACCACCTCCATTTGCCTGTAAATTTCGCTTTTTGAATTTCAAATCAAGTTTTCGCTACAAAGAATACTTACCATTTAACATTGTAACGTTCTTCCCATTCACTGAAGTTAAGCACACCCTCCTTGAATTTTTTGACGTTTTTGAAGACGTGCTTCAACTTGAATCGCTTCTGGGATACGGTTGATTCATCAATTGACGCGTTCTTTTCTTCTTTGGTAGTCATTTTACACAAGGTTCTGAAAAATAGGAATCAAAATGTCACTTTAGCCAGACAGAGACTCAAGTTGCAAAATTGGTTCATAAGAAAAAAAAAAGAGAAGATGAATGGAGAGATGTGTGTGGTTGGGCATATGGACAGGTAGATTGTCCGGTATTCGACCTTCTTCTACTTGGGGTCAGATGAACGCAACAGTTGCGAACCACACCCCACCAGACACAGATCACTTGTTTGTCACGACCTTTCCCAGAAGATACGTTTTTTCTTTCCAGAGGATAGAAGGTACTAATCTCCTCCCATATGGGATTCCCCTGGGGGTCACCTCTCAGATGAGTGTACCACTTACCACCAGACAGTGCTGAAAATCCAACTATTATCGGTCACGACCTTGCTAGAAGATATGTTTTCTCGCGACCCATTTTCTTTCCCAGAGCCTTTTTCTTGTGTAACGAGCTAATAAAGAGGACGTCGCTCGTCTGACGTAAGGTGTGAAGAACGATTGAGGGAGGAGAAGACACTGTCTCATACCAAACCATCTACCCTTGGTTGTCGTTGTGAATTTCTGTCTATATGATGACACTCACACGTCCTCCTGTCTTTTGCGTTGTCTTTCAAAATTGACCTACTCCTAGAGCTTTCTGGTCAGCATGATTCATGATGCTCACCAAGATTCTGAAAATGTCGTGAGTCAATAACTCGATTCATTTAATAGCTACAAACGTCACCCTGCTACCGTTAGAACCCTCTCTTCAAGTTTAACACACTGATGAGCCAAACTTTGCTATGCTCTGCCCTGTTTTTCAATTTTTACCTAATCCTTCTCTGCACATATTCACATCTCCCATTTCTGTATTCTTGCCAGACCACAGTTGATAATTGTTGTTTCATTTTCAGAACCTGCAGTAAAATGGCTTTCAATGAAGAAGGAGCTCTCGAAAAACTAAAAATAGCAGTTGTTGAGGAATTGAAAGCAAATAATGAGAAAAAGTTCGATGAAATGTCAGACAGGCTTCAATCGATTGAAGAATCAATTTCAAAAATTTCGAAATTGATTGAAGGCGATCAAAAATCAAAGGATATATCCGAAGAAAAGCCAATTGATGAATCCACAGCCCTGACTAATGTGAGTTTAGTAGTTCAAGTCGCTTCTTTTGGGATGTTGACTGTTATTTCAGGCATCGTTTTTCCAGAATACAACCAACGTGGCACCTGAGAAGAGCTTTCTGTTGAAGCATGTCTTCAACAACGTCGACTGGTACCAAAACGACGTGATTCATTCCAGTGAATGGGAAGATCGTTTTAATGTGAACTGGTAAGTGGGTACATAATTTCAAAACGTCGCAGTTCTGAAACGTCGCGGTTCTGAAATGTCGCGTTTCCAAAATGTCGCGGTTCTGAAATGTCGCGGTTCGAAAATGTCGCGGTTCGAAAACGTCGCGGTTTCTGGAATGTCGCGGTTCTGAAATGGCGCGAATCTGAAATGCCGCGGTTCTGAAATGTCGCGATTCTAAAATGTCGCGGTTCCAATATTTCGTGGTTCTGAAATGTCGCGGTTCTGAAATTTCGCGATTCTAAAATGTCGCGGTTCTAAAATGTCGCCGTTCTAAAATCTTGCGGTTTTGAAATCTTGCGGTTCTGAAATGTCACGGTTCTAAAACGTCGTGGTTCTGAAATGTCGCGGTTCTAAAACGTCGTGGTTCTGAAATGTCGCGGTTCTAAAACGTCGCGGTTCTGAAATGTCGCGGTTCCTGTTCAAAATTCACAATCTTGGTTTTTTTTTTCAGGCGCATGTTGACGCTACGTCGCAATAAGCAATATCTCGGTTTTTACATTTGTTGCGATCCCATCACTCCCCCAGAAAAATGGTTGATTCAAATAAAAGTAGAGTGTAAAGTTGTCGGTAGAAACCAGAATGCTGTTATCAGAGCATGGGAACGCTGTCACAAGACAAATGAAGCACAAGGAATTAGTATGTTTCTGGAGTGGGACGAAATGAAACACTGGTACCTTGTGGATGGAAATTTGTTGGTGGAAACCAAAGTAACAATTATTGAAACCACTGGATTCGAAAGACAAAAGATTCGAAAGTTTGATGATTCCCAAAAAGATGTTTCCGATGTCATTCTAGTCGTCGGGGACACCAAGTTTTATGTCTCAAAAATGGTTAGTACCCTCTCCGATTTCCTTGAATTTCAACTTTTTTTTCAGTTCCTCGCCTCTCAATCATCCGTCTTCAAAGCTCTTCTTTTTGGAAACTTCTCAGAATCCAAACAATCAGAAGTGACCCTGAATGGAATCGATCCAGATGACTTTCACCATTTCTTAGAAGTTCTATACGGAGAATCTGCAATTGATGGTAGTGAAATTCTGAGATTCTGAGATTCTGAGATTCTGAGATTCTGAGATTCTGAGATTCTGAAGTTATGAGATTCTGAAGTTATGAGATTCTGAGATTCTGAGATTCTGAGATTCTGAGATTCTGAGATTCTGAGATTCTGAGATTCTGAGATTCTTAGATTCTGAGATTCTGAGATTCTGAGATTCTGAGATTTTGAAATTATGAGATTCTGAGATTTTGAAATTATGAGATTCTGAGATTCTGAGATTCTGAGATTCTGAGATTCTGAGATTCTGAGATTCTGAGATTCTGAGATTCTGAGATTCTGAGATTCTGAGATTCTGAGATTCTGAGATTCTGAGATTCTGAGATTCTGAGATTCTGAGATTCTGAGATTCTGAGATTCTGAGATTCTGAGATTCTAAGATTCTGAGATTCTGAGATTCTGAGGTTCTGAGATTCTGAGATTCTGAGATTCTGAGATTCTGAGATTCTGAGATTCTGAGATTCTGAGATTCTGAGATTCTGAGATTCTGAGATTCTGAGATTCTGAGATTCTGAGATTCTGAGATTCTGAGATTCTGAGATTCTGAGATTCTGAGATTCTGAGATTCTGAGGTTCTGAGATTCTGAGATTCTGAGATTCTGAGATTCTGAGATTCTGAGATTCTGAGATTCTGAGATTCTGAGATTCTGAGATTCTGAGATTCTGAGATTCTGAGATTCTGAGATTCTGAGATTCTGAGATTCTGAGATTCTGAGGTTCTGAGATTCTGAGATTCTGAGATTCTGAGATTCTGAGATTCTGAGATTCTGAGATTCTGAGATTCTGAGATTCTAAGATTCTGAGATTCTGAGATTCTGAGATTCTGAGGTTCTGAGATTCTGAGATTCTGAGATTCTGAGATTCTAAGATTCTGAGATTCTGAGATTCTGAGATTCTGAGATTCTGAGATTCTGAGATTCTGAGATTCTGAGATTCTGAGATTCTGAGATTCTGAGATTCTGAGATTCTGAGATTCTGAGATTCTGAGATTCTGAGATTCTGAGATTCTGAGATTCTGAGATTCTGAGATTCTGAGATTCTGAGATTCTGAGATTCTGAGATTCTGAGATTCTGAGATTCTGAGATTCTGAGATTCTGAGATTCTGAGATTCTGAGATTCTGAGATTCTGAGATTTTGAGATTTTGAGATTTTGAGATTCTGAGATTCTGAGATTTTGAGATTCTGAGATTCTGATATTTTGAGATTCTGAGATTCTGAGATACTGAGATTCTGTGATTCTGAGATTCTGAGATTCTGAGATTCTGAGATTCTAAGATTCTGAGATTCTGAGATTCTGAGGTTCTGAGATTCTGAGATTCTGAGATTCTGAGATTCTGAGGAGTTTCTTCTGAAAGAATCCAAAAAGACGTTGAAGAGGAAGCTGGAAATTGCTACTCGATATCATTTGAAGAAGTTGGAGGGAAGATGTAGGAGTGGAATCGCGAATTTGGAAGATATATGGTCTGTAGTTCCGATGGATACGTCAACCCATCAAACTTTATCTGGTCTTCTCGAAATGTTGATCCGTGTTTTCGCTTGTTTTTGTCGGGTTGTTGTGGAATTTTTCAAGCTCATTTTCGGAAGGAAATGAGGATAACTGGAACGGATAACTTTTGAAAAATAATGAATAAACTCGCTTCGAAATTGTTTGAATCTATGTTGTTATTGACTCTAGAAAGTACAGAAATTCAGAACAGAAACGCCGAATAATTCAACATGTTTGGACTAATACATACAGTGCGTTGCAAGTTTATAGGTCCCCCCTATTTTTTGACTGCCACGTGAGAACCGTCAACGCCTTCATATTGGGTATTACGAAATCTGATTCAAGGTCCAAAATTACATATGTCTGCGAAACTTCAAAATGATATCTGAAAAAGTACCCGAGTTATGAACCCTTTTCCCAAAATCAGCCTTGTGCAACCGTTGCATGTTTATAGGTCCACTTCAACATTTTCGCTCAAAATACAAAAATTAAGGACTATTAAGCATTGGGTTGTCAATCAGCAGTAGTAATAACTTCATAAATGTTACTTCACATCGATTTGGTACGGTTTGGGATGTACTGGGTGGTCCGGAACCTGAACTTCAGCTCCGAATTGGATCATTCGGCACCGTTCGCATTCCTGACCACCCCGCCGGTTCTGTACTTTCTGCAATGGTCGTAAAAACTCACCCTACAGGCTCTTCGTGAAATTCCGACCGGGAGAGATGGCTAGCGATGGTAGAACTTTGTTTTCTCCGGGTCGGAAGCATGCTAAATGGATTAACTGAGCCGGAGGACGTCATCCTCGAACATTTTTTGATATTCCCTGAAGTTTTTACGATAAGGGAGAAGTGCCATCTCGAGATATCCTTCCGAAGAGAAAGCACACCACACCAGGAGGCTGTCTCCACCGAACGTAGTCTAAATTTGAGAATCCGAAACATTTGATTTTTGCAAAAAAATCTTTTCAGGTGATAATAAATTCAATTTGGACGGATATTTGACCACGCAGACCCATCATACCTATAATCTCCTCCGATTCGTGCTACCTTTGATGTTTGTTTACATAAGGTATGCAGAATCGTCGTTTTTGGCGCATTGTCTTGTTCTTCTCAGGTCCACCACCTTTTTGTGCACCACATTTTTGCTCTACTCTCCATTTCTATTTTTTCTGACTCTTTAGTTTTATTTTTTAACTATATCTTTTCGACCGGAGTTGGGATCTCTTCACTAGTACCTTGAATAGTCTCGAAAGTGTTACCAATAAAAAAATTATGATGTTTATGTACGGAAATAGGAGTTTTTTTGAAAACCTAAAAACCATATTTGTGAAAATTGAAGGCATTGTAAACAGAAAGAAAGGATGAGAGATCAGAGAGAAAGTGAAAATCTAAAAAACAAATTTTTTTTTGGGTTTTTTGGGGTTCGAGACAAAGAAAAGGGAGAGAGATCGTAGAAAAGCTTGACAAAGAGAGACCAATAAGGATATTGAAAAACTAGATTGTGAGATGAAACATAATTCTGAGATGTGGTAAACGTGAAAAATATGAAATTGAAAAATGATACCCAAAACAACTCATGGGAATACCACTGATTAAAAAAACTTATTCATGAAGAAGTGTTCCGACCATTTCTCGTCTCCGCCTTTTGCGCTCTCGTCAATCTTTTTGCTTCTAGCTTCGCTTCCTGCTCCTCTTTCTGTGTTCCATACTCTGCGCCTACTCTGAATACCTGAAACAATTAATTAAAGTTTTTGATAACTTTTTTTAAACAAACCTTTTCTTGGTCCATCGTCGTCACCCAGAAGGGAACATCATTTTTTGTCCATTCCACTTGACGATTAAAGCCTTTCAATAGAACTGTGTCGGAGTAACTATTGAAATCCGAAAAAATACAATCAAATTTTGGGCGCAAGACCTTGTAAACTAACGTTCAGCAAAGTTATCCTCCGTCATTCTGGTGTTATCGATGAGCTTTTTGACGACGAAGTTGTTACCGATGATGATCGTGACCTTTTTGATCAATTCCTTATTTTCGTCGGTGAGGAAGTCCTCTTCGATCAGCTCAAAGGGGCTCGGAACTTTCCCAAAGAACGCCATCAGCCTGTAAAATCAAATTTAAAAGCGAAAAACAAACGATTTGTGATTTTGAACTAGCAGATTTGTCCTGGGTCCTGGGTCCTGGGTCCTGGGTCCTGGGTCCTGGGTCCTGGGTCCTGGGTCCTGGGTCCTGGGTCCTGGGTCCTGGGTCCTGGGTCCTGGGTCCTGGGTCCTGGGTCCTGGGTCCTGGGTCCTGGGTCCTGGGTCCTGGGTCCTGGGTCCTGGGTCCTGGGTCCTGGGTCCTGGGTCCTGGGTCCTGGGTCCTGGGTCCTGGGTCCTGGGTCCTGGGTCCTGGGTCCTGGGTCCTGGGTCCTGGGTCCTGGGTCCTGGGTCCTGGGTCCTGGGTCCTGGGTCCTGGGTCCTGGGTCCTGGGTCCTGGGTCCTGGGTCCTGGGTCCTGGGTCCTGGGTCCTGGGTCCTGGGTCCTGGGTCCTGGGTCCTGGGTCCTGGGTCCTGGGTCCTGGGTCCTGGGTCCTGGGTCCTGGGTCCTGGGTCCTGGGTCCTGGGTCCTGGGTCCTGGGTCCTGGGTCCTGGGTCCTGGGTCCTGGGTCCTGGGTCCTGGGTCCTGGGTCCTGGGTCCTGGGTCCTGGGTCCTGGGTCCTGGGTCCTGGGTCCTGGGTCCTGGGTCCTGGGTCCTGGGTCCTGGGTCCTGGGTCCTGGGTCCTGGGTCCTGGGTCCTGGGTCCTGGGTCCTGGGTCCTGGGTCCTGGGTCCTGGGTCCTGGGTCCTGGGTCCTGGGTCCTGGGTCCTGGGTCCTGGGTCCTGGGTCCTGGGTCCTGGGTCCTGGGTCCTGGGTCCTGGGTCCTGGGTCCTGGGTCCTGGGTCCTGGGTCCTGGGTCCTGGGTCCTGGGTCCTGGGTCCTGGGTCCTGGGTCCTGGGTCCTGGGTCCTGGGTCCTGGGTCCTGGGTCCTGGGTCCTGGGTCCTGGGTCCTGGGTCCTGGGTCCTGGGTCCTGGGTCCTGGGTCCTGGGTCCTGGGTCCTGGGTCCTGGGTCCTGGGTCCTGGGTCCTGGGTCCTGGGTCCTGGGTCCTGGGTCCTGGGTCCTGGGTCCTGGGTCCTGGGTCCTGGGTCCTGGGTCCTGGGTCCTGGGTCCTGGGTCCTGGGTCCTGGGTCCTGGGTCCTGGGTCCTGGGTCCTGGGTCCTGGGTCCTGGGTCCTGGGTCCTGGGTCCTGGGTCCTGGGTCCTGGGTCCTGGGTCCTGGGTCCTGGGTCCTGGGTCCTGGGTCCTGGGTCCTGGGTCCTGGGTCCTGGGTCCTGGGTCCTGGGTCCTGGGTCCTGGGTCCTGGGTCCTGGGTCTGGCCTGGGTCCTGGGTCCTGGGTCCTGGGTCCTGGGTCCTGGGTCCTGGGTCCTGGGTCCTGGGTCCTGGGTCCTGGGTCCTGGGTCCTGGGTCCTGGGTCCTGGGTCCTGGGTCCTGGGTCCTGGGTCCTGGGTCCTGGGTCCTGGGTCCTGGGTCCTGGGTCCTGGGTCCTGGGTCCTGGGTCCTGGGTCCTGGGTCCTGGGTCCTGGGTCCTGGGTCCTGGGTCCTGGGTCCTGGGTCCTGGGTCCTGGGTCCCTGGGTCCTGGGTCCTGGGTCCTGGGTCCTGGGTCCTGGGTCCTGGGTCCTGGGTCCTGGGTCCTGGGTCCTGGGTCCTGGGTCCTGGGTCCTGGGTCCTGGGTCCTGGGTCCTGGGTCCTGGGTCCTGGGTCCTGGGTCCTGGGTCCTGGGTTAAAAAACTCACTTTTTCGAAAAATACATCCTAGGAATTGAATAGAATACAATAGTAGAAATAAGGAATATTATCAGGAAAATCAATAAGGAAATTCTCCAAAACCCTTACAGGATTTTTGGAGAACGCCTGAATAGGTTAGACGACTATTCAATCAAGTCATCAAGATGAAAGAATGAATACTCATGGATGGTACCTTGTGGTTTATATACCCCTAGGAGGCGGAGTCTTTATGGTTATGTGTGTCTATGTTCTGAAGAGATGTGTGTGAGGGAGCATACAGACAGACTAAAGGTAGAAGGTACAAATCTCCTTCCATGTGTAATTCCATTGGGGGTCCTCTCGGATGAGTGTACCACTTACCACCAGACAGTGACTGGGAAGGTTTCGGTCGTAACCTTCCTAGAAGATACGTTTTCTTGCGACCCCTTTGTTTCCCAGAGTCATCTCTTCTTCTTCTTGTGTAACGTGCTAATACAGTTAGTGACGTCGTTCGTCTGACCTAGACGACGTGGGAAGAAGAGAGCACTGTCTCCTACCGAATCGTCTACATTCTGTCTATCGTAGTGAATATCTGTCTGTTGTCTGCCTTGCCTTTCATATTCCACCTACACCTCCTCTCCATTGCAGCATACTTGCGAGCCGGGCCTTTCCTACCATAGTTTCTTCTAGGATCAATACTTTTAGACTAACTGGTTTAGATATGATAGAACTGGATAAGTACTCCAAAATGATACTATTTGAAGAACTATGTCTAGTCTATGAACAAAGTTACAAGCCACAAAGTGGTCGTGACTTGTAACTTTCTTCTGCACATCAAACTTTATCTGGTCTTCTCGAAATGTTGATTCGTGTTTTCGTTTGTTTTTGTCGGGTTGTTGTGGAATTTTTCAAGCTCATTTTCGGATGGAAATGAGTATAATTGGACACGATACCCCTTTCTTTAATTATGAATGAATTCACTACGAAATAGTTTGAAATTTTTGTGCTCCGCTCCGGAATTGGTTCACTTTGAAGATCGATAAGTGATAAATGAAAGAGAAATTGTCAAATCTATGTTTTTATAGTTGTGAGTTTAAAAAAAATACAGTACATACTTCAATAAAGTTTGATCAAATTAGGACCGTCAGATTTATTCGTTGGGAAGACAGAATGACATATGAGGAAGAAGATTAGAAAGTGAGTCAACCAACTTTAATATTAATACAACACAGAAAACATTCATAACAATTATGAAAGACAGAGCAACTTTCGCAGAGGATTCTTTTTTGTGACTTTTGCTTTCTTCTGAACTACTGTAGTTGTGATTTCATTCATACACTTCTTCTTCAAATCCTCCAGATGATGTCGAGTAGCAATTTCCAGTTTCTTCTCCAACGCCTTCTTGGATTCTTTCAGAAGAAACTCCTCACACCGTCTCATTGCTGTTGGAGCATCGTACATATCAGCCAGAACAACAATATTTTCTATATTGGATTCTGAAAGATTAAGTTGTTGAAAAACAAGTAAATTCCTAATTTTTTTTTACCATCAATTGCAGATTCTCCGTATAAAACCTCCAAGAAATAATGAAAGTCGTGTGGATCGATTCCATTCAGTGTAACTTCGGATTGCTCTGATTCTGAGAATTTCCCAAAAAGGAGAGCTTTGAAGACTGAAGATTGAGACGCGAGGAACTAAAAAAATGGCATTTTAATTAGTTACAATCATACTGCTACAATCATTTCTCACAGTTTTCAATACATAAAACTTTGTATCTCTGACAACCAGAATAACATCAGAAACATCTTTTTGTGATCCGTCGAATTTTCGAATCTTCTTTTTTCTTAATCCAGCTTCTTCGACGATTTCAGCATTAACTTCCACTGTCAAATCTCCATTCAAAAGATACCATCTTTTCATTGATTCCCAATCTATGAACTTATGGAATCCCAATCCTCCACTTGTTCGGTAACACGTCTCCCATGCTCTGGTAATATAATGCTGCTTTATACCAACAATTTTACACTCGAATTTTGTTCGAATCGACCATTTGTCTGCTGGAGCAATAGGTTCACAGCGAACGAAGAGACCGAGATGACCATTGCTACGCTTCGCACTGATGCACCTATAAAGCAAGTTTTTTTGGAATTTCAAATTCCAGCTTTCGCTACAAGGAGTAATTACCATTTCACATTGTAATGATCTTCCTCACCGCCGACATTGAAAACGTTCTCCTGGAATTCATTGACAGTTTTAAAAACATGCTTCAACTTGAATATCTTCTCAGATATCGGAAAGAAGCTGGTTGTGTTCTGAAAAAGTCAAAATATGAATAAAGAGACTCGAACTAAACTTACATCGGATTTTTCAGAATTTTCGATCGATTGAAGCTTTTCCGATATTTCATCGAGGTTTTTCTTGTTTTCCTTTTTTACATCTTCAATTTTTGATTCAAGTTCTTGAAGAGAGTGCTTCTGGTGTTTCTTTATTTCCTCTGTGGCCGCAATCAATTCTGTGCGCATTTTTTGAATTTCCCCTAATAAATCGATTTTCATAGTGGTGTCGGTACCCGGTATTGCCCCAGTTTCAGCTCTTATTTGATTCTTTTCCAACGGTACGGTAGACTGCCCGTCTTCGTTGGTAGACATTCTACAAAGAAGTAAACTTTGAGCAAAAGAAAAGATGAGACAGAGGATGGAGAGACGAGTATGTATAAAAGACAGGGGAATGGTAGATGGTCCGGTGTATAGACAAACAATGAAGGTGGGATAAGACACACCCCACACTGTCGCATCCTTCCCAGCAGGTCTGTTTTCTTGCGACCATCTTTTCTCCTAAAATCATAACGTCGCCTAGAGTAATTATTATTACAAGGACTCACGTACCTCGAGCAGAGAAGAAGGCACTGGTGTTCAACGAGATTGCTGGAAAATCTGTCTCCTGGGAAAGGTCATAAGTGGATTTTCTGTACAACGTCTGTTGGAGGGTATGTGGGAAGGACGACTCCCACCTTGTGTCATTATGCACCAGTTTTATTAAAACACGTTGTCTGTAGAACTCAACTTCAAGCCAAGTGTCCACGGCAAGGCTGTGCAAAATGGCGTCCGGCCGCGGCCACGGCCAGCCGCGGCTTTTATGTGAAAGCCGTGAAAAGCCGCGGCTGGCCGAGGCCGGCCGCGGCTAGTTTATAAAATCACGCGAAGTGAAAATCAATTAGTTTTTGGAAAAATTATTTTTTTTGTCCCACTTTCCCAAAAAAAAAATCTACGTTTCCCATTAAAAAATTCGTTTAAAAGGCCGTGAAAAGCCGCACGGCTAGCCTGGGCCGGCCGCGACCTCTTCAAATTTTTTTCAGAAGCCGCGACCGGCTCGGCCGTAGTACAAGCCGGCCGCGGCTGGCCGGCACAGCCTTGGTCCACGGTACAGAAAAATTCAAACTAGTTTTTATGCATTGAAAAGAAAAGATGAAAAGATACCAACGTTAGGGAACAGGCATGAGTGATAGAAGTTCAAAAATTTTCAGGAAAATCGTAAAATCTTGAATGGAAAATTTTGAATTAAAGGAATTGTGGACAACATAAGATTGGATAACTCGACAAAACTTCAAGAAATTGGAATATTAGATGGGATAGAGAAAATACAAGATTATGGTTAGAAAAAAAATATTTATATGAATGAAACTTAAAAAAAAAAGAGAATCCGGAGTCTATTTTTTCTGTGCATCCTTCTGCATTTGTTCCCATTTGTGTTTCGTCTGGCCACTCTTCGCTTCTGGTACCTCTTTGCTCATCGCATCTCCACAGCAAAGGAAGTCCTCATCGTATTTTCACAGTTCACGCACTGGACCTAAAAAATATTAGTTTCAGTATGACAGTAGTTTGAATTTTTCAAACAAACCATAGAATTCAAATTCTCTCCCGAACTGATGCAGTGAGGGTGAAAGTTCTCGCCCCAATTTCTTGGATTGTTTCCCTTTCCAGCCTGAAAGAAACATGATTTTCAAATTGTTATCCGTTCACTACTATACACTCACCAGTTTTTGAGCTTCAGTTCGTACTCTTTTTCTCCCTTTATTCGCGTCGGATCCCAGGTTCACTCCATTACTTGGACGTTGTTGATTGACTACTCTCCTCACCACTGAAAACATGTGTATCTCGTCTTTAACAGTTACGTTTTTGGCCATCGCTCCTAGCAGAAAGAGGCTTACGTTTAATCCAAAAAGCACTCTTGTGAATCGGTACGTCACAATGTTGTCCATGTCGAACTCCTTCGTAACGTCTTTGACCCATAGCAGTCTTGTAACGCCTCGGTCATCTTCGTGGAGAAATACTTGTAAAAAGTTGGTCCTTAATTGATTAATTGACGGCCAGGTTAAGTTTCCTGAAAAATGAAGACTTGGTCAACATCTTCAGAATACATTTAAAGGTGGGGAGACAGGAGATTTTTCGGAGTTTTTTTGGAGTTAGGGTATGCATTCTGACGTGACGGTGTACAACGCTTAATGTCACTCTGCGTACAGCTGTCGTCCTCGCCTTTATGTATGCAATTGCACCGACGCATTCTCTTTGTCCCCGTGGCTCAGTCGGTAGCGGCGCCGCACCCTCAATCCTCGCCCCCACAAGTTCAACTCCTCGAGGGGTATAATTGAACAGAATTTCGAGAACTTTTTTTTTCATGTCCCCCCCCCCACCTTTAATTTCAAACTAATTTTCTAAGAAAAAAATGGGCTCACCTTTTAAACTCCAATAAACCAGAAAAATCAAGAGGACTAGGCTCTATAGATGCCAGGAATATAGAGTTACGAATAAAAATCCAGAAAAATCAAAAATTCTTAGGCGCGCACATTGCGCCAGTAGAAAAGTAAAGTAGAATGGCTGGTTGGAGGACGATTGGCGGCTAAGAAGATACAAGGAGAATCGGAGAGACGCAGATGTTTGAGAAATGAAACATTATGATGATTCATAAGTGCTGAGGGCGAGAGAGAGAGAGAGAGAGAGAGAGAGAGAGAGAGAGAGAGAAGGGACGCTTGTCCTTCGTTTTTTTCCACCTCGACCAAGCTTTTGGTTTGTGAGTCACCCTCTTTCTTATTCCTCCTGGCGCACATTACCGCCCAGAAGTTTCTTGAACTTCAAATGTCTAAATACCATAATAGAATTTGTTGAATTTTACTAAACATTTTAGAGTATACCAAACAAAAATAGAGCTTCAATTTCCTAGTTGACAACTTTTTTGTACAAATTAGTCCTAATGAGATAAACCTATTTTTAGGGATAATACTGGATTTTTTGACACTTGGTTAGTTTGAACAGATATACCCCATTTGGATGAATTTCTACAAAAAAGTCGTTAACTACAAAATTGAAGCTCTATTTTTGGTTAGTATACTCTGAAAATTTTAGTTGAATCTAATTAAATCCGCAATACTTTTTGGACATTCAAAGTTAGCCGTTTTGAACAGTAAAAACCAAAAATTATTCTAAGGACCAAAATTTGTTCTGAGGAATAAGATATCATAGTAGAACCGAAACGTTTCAGATAAGCTTAAAATTGGTTATCAAAAACAAATCTGTCATAATTAAATTTAGTGAAAATTAATATTTTTTTGAGAACTGGTTTTTCTAGAGAAAAGTTCATTTTGTATGAATAATTGCAGATTCTCCGTATAAAACCTCCAAGAAGTAGTGAAGTTTCTTTAAAGGCGCATATCTCAAAAATGGCTATAGCTACCTAAAAATTTAAAATTAGTGAAAGGTGTAAAATTCTATGCTCTACTTTTTTATAATTTACAAAAGTTGAGTAACTGTTTTAGTTTCAAAGATATGCGCTTTCAAAGAAACGCGGACACCACACGCGGACACATGAAATGGTGGTTGCGTCTCTTTAAAGGCACATATCTGAGGAACCAGTAATGGTACCGAAAATTTATAAATTGCAAAGATGTTGAAAATCCTAATATCTTTATGTTTGCAGTTTATCAATTTTTTATAACTTTGTTCGTTAGCGAGATATGCGCCTTTAAAGAAGCGCAGACATTCAGAGGGGCCGACGCCGAGACCAGTGTGTGCTATCGGTACGGTTTCGGTAAATTTATCGGTAAATTGGCCGCTAACTATCGGTAATTTTTATGAAAAATTTCTGTTATTTTTTTCAAAATTAATTTTTTTTAATTTTTAGAACCGCGACATTTTAGAACCGCGACATTTCAAAACCGCGACATTTTAGAACCGCGACATTTCAAAACCGCGACATTTTAGAACTGCGACATTTTAGGACTGCGACATTTTAGGACTGCGACATTTTAGGACTGCGACATTTTAGAACTGCGACATTTTAGGACTGCGCCATTTTAGGACTGCGACATTTTAGGACTGCGACATTTTAGAACCGCGACGTTTCAGAACTGCGACATTTTAGAACCGCGACATTTTAGTACTGCGACATTTTAGAACCGCGACATTTCAAAACCGCGACATTTTAGATCTGCGACATTTTAGAACTGCGGCGTTTTGGAACTGACCATTTCAGAACTGTTGCAAAACTTTCAAAAAAAACTTGTGAAACAGCAGAAAAAACATTCGTGTAGTCCTCGAGGAAAATAAAAATTTTACCGGTAAATAACCGGTAAAATCACCAAAAAAGCCGTTACCGGTAAGTGAAAATCGGAAGTCACACACTGATCGGGACATCATGATGCCGGCGTCTCTTTAAAGGCGCATATTTGTAAACTACTAAAAACTACTAAAAATGACTACTAAAAATTATAAATTATGAACATGTGTGGAATTTTATGTTCTACATTTTTATAATCTTATATCTCGGTTTCCTCGCTCGACATCAGATGAGCGAAACAATCTCAAACCCCCACACTCACAGAATCAGAATACGACCTTTCCCAGAAGGTATGTTTTCACGCGACCACCTTCTCTCCTCGAATCAACATCGCCTCAAGTAATGTGTTAATAGGGGCCCCATAAAAAAAGTTGGATTGCTCTTTTAGCACGTTACTCGAGCAGAGAAGACGACTCTGGGGAGGCAACGAACGGTATTGAGGGAAAATTTGCCTCCTGGGAAAGGTCATAGGCGGATCGCATATGGATTTTTTGTACTGGGGGCGTCCTTCTGTCCTTGGGACACATCGGATCATCTTCATTCTACTCATTCTTTCTCTGCCCTTTCTAAAACGTGCATCTCTGCCAGACTACTGTAATATGCTGACCACTTTTTTCTCATGTTTTCGATTCCGAAAAACGAGGAACAATGAAGAAGCTAACATCGAAAAGGAACCGGCGTCCGAACAAAAAGTGGCTGAGAAGAAAAGCAGTGAAGAAAATGAGCAAAAGTTCGAGCAACTATCGGATAGGCTTCAATCGATTGAAGCATCGATTTCAAAGATACAACAGATTAATGAAGCCGCTCAGAAATCAAAATATGTAAAGCAATTCAAGTTGAAGTATGCATTTGAAGACGTCGACGAATTTGAGAAGAACGAGCAAAGTTCTAGTGAATGGGAAGATCATTACAATGTGAAATGGTAATTACTGCTTGTGTCATGAACTTTAATTGTAAATCAAAAATTCTTGATTTACAGGTCAATGAAAGTGAGGCGTTACAAGAATCATCTCAGTTTCTTCGTTCGTTGTGAACCGATCACTCCGGCGGACAATTGGTCAATTCAAGTAAAATCAGAGTTGAAAGTTGTGGGTCCAGATCAGCATGATGTTATCAGAACATATGAGAGATGTCACAAAAATAGCAGATCATCGGGATTTATTGAGTTTCTGGGATGGGAAGAAATGAATGAAAGTTACCTGGTGGATGGAAATTTGCAAGTGGAAGCCAAAATTACTATCGTCGAAACAACTGGATTAGGAAAAGAGAAAACTCGACAGTTCGATGAGTCCCAAAAAGAAGTTTCTGATGTTATCCTAGTGGTCAGGGATACCAAATTTTATGTGTCTAAAATGGTTAGCACCTTCTCCGATATAATTTACCGTAAAACCTGTATTAGAAGGGCCGGCCCTTCCAAGGTACCTCCGGAGGGACCTTCTATTACAGGGGCTCTTCAATTAGAGGAGGCACTTCTATTTTTCCGACCAGTTTTTCAGAAATTTAGCATCGAAAAATTCGACCAAATTTCGTTCAAAATTCATGAAAATCTTTCCTCCAAATTTAGCAAGATTTTCATCGAAAAACAGAGTTTCAACAAATTTCTATTAAATTGTGGAGTTCCCGGAATATTTTCCACTGAAAAAGTACGGAAATTGTATGATTTCAGTACACATTTTGAAGAGGAAGGCTCCTTTTTCACAGAGGGCCCTTCTATTACGGGGACCCTTCTATTACAGGGTGCCCTTCTATTTTTCCGAGCCCCTCTCGGAGGGCCCTTTTATTAGAGGGGCCCTTCTATTAAAGGGGCCCTTCTAATACAGGTTTTACGGTAACTATCAAGTATTTTTCAGTTGCTCGCTGCTCAATCTTCGGTCTTCAAAGCTCTTCTTCTTGGAAATTTCACAGAGTCAAAGCAATCCGAAGTGAAACTGAATGGCATCGATCCAGATGACTTTCACTATTTTCTGGAGATTTTATACGGAGAATTTGCAATTGATGGTAATGAAATTTATCAATTTATCAAGGCTGTGCAAAATGGCGGCCGGCCGCGGCCACGGCCAGCCGCGGCTCGATTTTTGAGCCCGAGGCCGGCCGCGGCTTTTGTGTGAAAGCCGTGAAAAGCCGCGACTAGCCGAGGCCGGACGCGGCTTTCTTTATTAAAACGCGTGAAATGAAAACCAATTAGTTTTGGAATAATTTATTTATTTTTTGTCCTACTTTTCAAAAAAAAATCTACGTTTCTCATGAAATAACTATTTTTTAAAGCCGTGAAAAGCCGCACGGCTAGCCTGGGCCGGCCGCGGCCGGCTCGGGCGTAGTAAAAGCCGGCAGCGGCTGGCCGCGGCCGGCCGTGGCACAGCCTTGCAATTTATTATTTTTTTCAAAAAAAGTATTTTTTCAGATACTACTGTAGAAGGTGTGGCTCTCCTGGCAGACATGTACGATGTTCCAACTGTCATCAGAAGATGTGAAGAGTTCCTTCTGAAAGAATCCAAAAAGACGATGGAGCAGAAACTGGAAATTGCGACTCAATGTAATCTGGAGACATTGAAGGAGAAGTGTGAAAAGGAAATCAATTTACAACTTTTGGTGGATATGTTTGATTGAAATCTTTGATTGAAAACTTTCCAGAAAAGATTTATTCTCGATAATTCTTGAATGGATTTTTTTCAGCTCTCGTAAATGTTTTATGTGTTGTAAAAAGGTGTCATAAAATGAATTCTCGTTATTTTTCCAATAAAAGCATTTATACTCAAGAAAAAAGGAGTAATCGATGAAGTTAGGCCCAGAGTCTTATCGGATCTGTCAATCTAAATGTGAGTCAGAATTCATCCAAAAATCTCACGATGTTGAAATTCTAGGATCCTGGGATCTTTGAATCTGGAATTTTGGGATCATAAGATTCAGGGACCCTGCGATCCTAAGATCAGAAAGTTCTAGATTCCTGAGATCCGGGAACTGTCACATTCTGAAGTTTTGAGATTTTGAAATTTTGAAATTATGAGATTCTGAGATTCTGAAGTTCTGAGATTCTGAGATTCTGAGATTCTGAGATTCTGAAATTCTGAGATTCTGAGATTCTGAGATTCTGAGATTCTGAGATTCTGAGATTCTGAGATTCTGAGATTCTGAGATTCTGAGATTCTGAGATTCTGAGATTCTGAGATTCTGAGATTCTGAGATTCTGAGATTCTGAGATTCTGAGATTCTGAGATTCTGAGATTCTGAGATTCTGAGATTCTGAGATTCTGAGATTCTGAGATTCTGAGATTCTGAGATTCTGAGATTCTGAGATTCTGAGATTCTCAGATTCTGAGATTCTCAGATTCTGAGATTCTGAGATTCTGAGATTCTGAGATTCTGAGATTCTGAGATTCTGAGATTCTGAGATTCTGAGATTCTGAGATTCTGAGATTCTGAGATTCTGAGATTCTGAGATTCTGAGATTCTGAGATTCTGAGATTCTGAGATTCTGAGATTCTGAGATTCTGAGATGCGGATCCGACGGCATGCGGATCCGGATTGGCGTCGTTGACGATTTGAACGATTCGATCATTTCGACGAATATACGGGCAATGTTCTGGAAGATTTTTGGGGTAACATGACAGAAAATTCTGAGAAAATTGGACCAAATATGGATTTTGAACCATTTTTCATTATAATTTCAGAGTGTATGTACTAAACAAAAATAGAGCTTCAATTTTGTAATTGACATTTTTTTGTGCAAATTCTCCTAAATGAGATATTCCGTTTTTCTGAACCTAGTGCTATTTTTTGAATTTTTCGTATAATATTTCAAGCAGTTTTTAGGGATAATACCGGGAGGTATATCTCATTTGAATGAATTTGTACGAAAAAATTGTGAATTACAAATTTGAAGCTCTTTTTTCTCACTGTATTCTGAAAATTTTTTCCAACAAAATCGACTGTATTTTGTAGGCGTCCAAATTCGGCTATTTTGAATCAAAAGGGGTACAACTGATGAGTTTTTTTTTTAAATTTATAGTTTAGCTTAATGTATTTTCAATTTAATTTTTCAATATAATAAATGGGTTGGAGACTAAACTTGTTTTTTATGGATTTAATGATTTTTAGAGTTTTATGATTTATTCTTCATCATGTTCGTCGGGGGATCCGACGCTCAAGTTGTTTGGTTCAACCTAGTTGCATATGGATGCATGGTGGTACTCACGGCTGGAAATAATCAGAATCTCAGAATCTCAGAATCTCAGAATCTCAGAATCTCAGAATCTCAGAATCTCAGAATCTCAGAATCTCAGAATCTCAGAATCTCAGAATCTCAGAATCTCAGAATCTCAGAATCTCAGAATCTCAGAATCTCAGAATCTCAGAATCTCAGAATCTCAGAATCTCAGAATCTCAGAATCTCAGAATCTCAGAATTCAAAAATCTCAGAATCTCAGAATCTCAAAATCTCAGAATCTCAGAATTTCAGAATCTCAGAATCTCAGAATCTCAGAATCTCAGAATCTCAGAATCTCAGAATCTCAGAATCTCAGAATCTCAGAATCTCAGAATCTCAGAATCTCAGAATCTCAGAATCTCAGAATCTTAGAATCTCAGAATCTCAGAATCTCATAACTTCAGAATCTCAGAATCTCATAATTTCAAAATCTCAAAACTTCAGAATCTCAGAATCTCAGAATCTCAGAATCTCAGAATCTCAGAATCTCAGAATCTCAGAATCTCAGAATCTCAGAATCTCGGAATCTCAGAATCTCAGAATCTCAGAATCTCAGAATCTCAGAATCTCAGAATCTCAGAATCTCAGAATCTCAGAATCTCAGAATCTCAGAATCTCAGAATCTCAGAATCTCAGAATCTCATAACTTCAGAATCTCAGAATCTCATAATTTCAGAATCTCAAAACTTCAGAATGTGACAGTTCCAGGATCTCAGGAATCTAGAATTTTCTGATCTTAGGATCTCAGGGTCCCTGAATCTTATCATCCCAAAATTCCAGATTCAAAGATCCCAGGATCCTAGAATTTCAACATCCCAGAACTGAGGAGCTGCGGAATATAAGAATCCAGGATATGAGGAATTCACAGATCAGGGAATATCCAGGATCCTATAAAAAACTCACTATCCATCAGTAGAGGCTGGAAGTGAGTCAATTTGCTGGACGAGATGAGTTCGGAAACGATCCAAGACATGATAGTTAAGATTGTTTTAACACAGATGTGCTCTATTGATAACAATTTTATTATGAAAACACAGAAAAGTAAGAATAGCTCAAAAATACAGTAATCCAGATAAAGGGGCAAACATTCAAAGCTATAATGAGTATAATATCCATGGGACTATAGAAAGCTGATTTTTTTGAGGGTGTGACATTGGATTTGGACCATTTTCAGAAGTCTGGAGCTATCAAGTTTCCGATCAGTCTGAAAATTTCGGAGGTTGAAAAACAGACCTAGATTGAAAACTTTGCATTCACAGAATTTTTTGAAAATTTCTTAATTTCCGATTTCCAAAAGACACCCATTTTTGACCTGTTTTTGTACTGAAAACGGGGGAAAAGATGTCTTTTAGAAATTGGCAAAAATAAAACTTCTAATATAGCCCTCTGGTACTATACTGCTCCACATAAATATACGTTCACCCATGAAAAATGGCGAAAAGACCAAATTTGGAGTTTCTAGAAAATATGGTCCGGAGGTTAAAAAGAGTACGATATGGAATACTTTTGGGTCCCAAAGCGAATCCGAATTAAGAATGAGCAATATTTTTATTTTCATTTTTTCAATTTTTTGACTTTTGCGGTTCCACATAAAGATACGTTCACCCCCATTTTTTCCTATGTTTCAGCACCATACTCTTAAATTTTAAACTTTTTGTGTTCCCTTAAACTGTTCAAACGATGTGACGTAAAAAATCATTAACTGTTTTCGAAAAGGGTCAAATTACAGCTAAAAATGCCCAAAACTTGTCAAAATGTCAGTTTGCTTAGAATTTAGGAAGATCCTTGGACGTGGACAATCGATTTGTCCAGAATTCGTTAAATTATGATACAAAGAACTTTTCCGGACGTCATTCTCTTCTTACAAGCCGTGAAAAACGTCAAATCCTTGGATAAGCGCTCAATGTTGTGACCAGTTGTTCCAAAATCAAGAGTCGTTCGAAGCTTACTGTATCGAATGATACAGTTTGACGTGTCATCCAGAAAAGCAAGTCCACCAATTATCAAAAGATGACAGAAGCACTTAGGCTGACATCAGTCCATCCAGGAAAACCTCAGGAGGTTGCTCACATTCACCTCCTCTGACATTGCATCTCGACAATCAAAGTTTATCTTTTCTCAAATCATGTAAATAAGAGTTGTGACCGTCTGGATCATCACAGTCGATATTTTTCTTGTCAGAAAAGATAATCTGAAACTGTGCTGAACATTTAGGAAAGTTGTCGTAATCCGAATAAAAGATAAACTTTGATTGTCGAGATGCAATGTCAGAGGAGGTGAATGTGAGCAGACTCCTGAGGTTTTCGGGGATGGACTGATGTCAACCTAAGTGCTTCTCTCATCTTTTGATAATTGGTGGACTTGCTTTTCTGGATGACACGTCAAACTGTATCATTCGATACAGTAAGCTTCGAACGACTCTTGATTTTGGAACAACTGGTCACAACATTGAGCGCTTATCCAAGGATTTGACGTTTTTCACGGCTTGTAAGAAGAGAATGACGTCCGGAAAAGTTCTTTGTATCATAATTTAACGAATTCTGGACAAATCGATTGTCCACGTCCAAGGATCTTCCTAAATTCTAAGCAAACTGACATTTTGACAAGTTTTGGGCATTTTTAGCTGTAATTTGACCCTTTTCGAAAACAGTTAATGATTTTTTACGTCACATCGTTTGAACAGTTTAAGGGAACACAAAAAGTTTAAAATTTAAGAGTATGGTGCTGAAACATAGGAAAAAATGGGGGTGAACGTATCTTTATGTGGAACCGCAAAAGTCAAAAAATTGAAAAAATGAAAATAAAAATATTGCTCATTCTTAATTCGGATTCGCTTTGAGACCCAAAAGTATTCCATATCGTACTCTTTTTAACCTCCGGACCATATTTTCTAGAAACTCCAAATTTGGTCTTTTCGCCATTTTTCATGGGTGAACGTATATTTATGTGGAGCAGTATATTTGCTGGAGCTTCTCCAATTTTCGTTCCCACTACAATTTAGAGTGCGTAATTCATTCAGAGCAGAGATGTCCGGAATCCGGATTCCGTGTTCCGGATTCCAGATTCCGTGCTTTTTTTCATTCCGGATTCCGGATTCCGGATTCCGGATTCCGGATTCCGGATTCCGTGAAAAATATTTTTGTCCGGATTCCGTATTCCGGATTCCGGAAAATGTTCATTTGTCCGGATTCCGGATTCCGGATTCCGCGATAATTATTTATTCCGGATTTTTCAGAAAATGTTTTAATCTGCATGAATTCTCTGCCGTTTTTGAACTTCCGCGATTTAAAATGCAAAAGTAAAGCACAAAATGCGTTTTTAAACATTTTTTATGCCCACTGGAGACGTCGAAATTCCGAATTTTGTAAGATTTTTTCATTCCGGATTCCGGAAAAATTATTTCATTCCGGATTCCGGATTCCGAGATTTTTTCATTCCGCATCCCGGATTCCGTATTCCGGGAAAATAATTTTATTCCGGATTCCGGATTCCGTATTCCGTTTTTCAAAAAAGTCATTCCGGACATCTCTGATTCAGAGCCTCCTTTACATACCTATACTCTGCTTTTTCCTCAATTTATTTGACAGTCACCTTGTTGTATTGACCGATAACTCTGTAAACGTATATTTTAGTTGAATTTTTGAGATTTTGAGTAAAAATGTTCAATAAAACAACTCACATCAATTGAATATCATCATGTTTCAGCTTCATTCCGTGTTTTCTAGAGAAATGCTGTACCATGATCCGTTTCTCTTTGTATTGCTGTTTGTGGACAACTCGAGATGGTCTTCTTTTTTGGAAACAATCCCAACAAACGACACATGTTTTCATTGCAATTCCTGTCCGTTTCTGAAATTTTTTTGAAATAAAAAACAAAAAATAAGATTTGTGTCACAAAGTTGAAGGTGGTATGCGGTGAAAATTTTTATTGCTTTATTGTATGCAGAAATCTATGTAGATTCTCATAAAAATAAAGAAAAAACTCGAAAAAAATTCCTAAAATGCGAAAAACCGTCGAAACAGCGACGATGTATCCGGTGGCCGAGTGTGAGATTTCTAGGCCACCTGCGCGCGAAATTTGAATTTTTATCGTTTTTCAGTGTTTTTCAGTGAAAACAATTTTTTTATTCGACAGAGTTTTCGACAGAGTTTATCTCGTATTGGAACCAAAATAATTGAGCTCAAATTGCAAGTTTAGTGTGGACTACTAAAGAAAATCTGAGAAAAAAAAATTCAAAAATGGTCTTACCTTTTAAATTCCAAAAAAAAAATTGAGAAAAATCTAGATTGCTAGATTCTAGATCCCAGGAATATAGAAATAAGAATAAAAATCCAGAAAAATAAAAATTGTTAGGCGCGCACATTGCGCCAGTAGTAAAGTAAAGTAGAATGGCTGGTTGGAGGACGGTTGGCGGCCTCGAAGAGACATAAAAAATCGAAGAGACGCAGATGTTTGAAAAATGAAACATTCTGATGATTCATAAGTGCCGAGAGGGGACGTTTGTCCTTTTTTCTCTTAACGAAGCTTTTGGCTTGTTAGTCACCGCTCCTTTGTTTCTTCTGGTGTACAGTACCGGTCAAAAGTTTCTTGAACTTCAAATGCCTAAATACCATAATAATTCGTTGGATTTTACTGAAAATTTCCGAGAATACCAAACAAAAATAGAGCTTCAATTTTGTAGTTGACAACTGTTTTGTAGAAATTCATCCTGGTGAGATATACCGTTTTTCTTAACCCAGTTCTATAATTAGGAGATTTGGCACTTCAAGCGCTATATCTCATTTGGATGAATTTGTACAAAAAAGTGTTAAACTACAAAATTGAAGCTCTATTTTTGTATAGCATTATCTGAAATTTTTAGTCAAATCCAACAAAATCTAATATGTTTTTGGGCGTCGGAATTTGACCATTTCCACTCAAAAACTACTAAATTGATGAGCTTGTTCATCCGGTACTGTATAGTTCAGAATGCTTTAACCCAATTATGTAAAATTCATTGATAAATATTTATTTCACCAGCCACACAAGTATATCAATAGCAAAAAAATAATCACATTTCTAGCACCGAGATAGAGCCGTTTTAAGTTTTGAAGGCTAGAGACGCAGACGACGAGACACGCTGCGTCTCTAACCTCGAAAACTTTAAATGACCGTATCTCGAGTTCTAGATGAGCTAGAAAGTTGGCTTTTGGACAGAATTGTAGGGTTTAGAATGGGTTTTGTAAATTATTTTAAAAAATTTACAAAGTTTTAAAATTCAAGAATCCAAAGATCAATGGATCTTAAAATCTTGGGATCTATCAATCTTTGGAATTAAAAAATAGACAAAATTTCCTATAATTCTGTCTAGAGATCACATTTCTAGCACTTCTAGAAACCGATATAGAGTGGCTTCAAGTTTAGGAGGCTAGAGACGCAGACGGCGAGACACGCTGCGTCTCTAACCTCGGAAACTTCAAATGACCGTATCTCGAGTTCTAGATGAGCTAAAGATTTGGTTTTTGGACAGACTTGTAAAGTTTGAAATGGATTTTTAGATTATTTATAGAAATATGTACTGTACCGGCCAATAAAATATACAAAAAAAGTGATTTCAGTTGCTTATTGACCGGTAGTGCGGTTGCCATCCTTCATCTTCTCCACATCCTTCGCCATCTTCTTCCGCTCCATGTGACGCCGATGCTGGAACCAATTCTTGATCTGCGTCCATGTCAGCCCTGTGCGCTTCTCCATATTGCTCCTATCCTTCCTGGTGACGTAAGGATACTCATTGTACTTGGCCTCCAATATCTCAGTTTGGTTCGTCGAGTAATATCTTGGGTTCAGCATTCTGCTGAGCTTAGAAACTTTTCGAAGTGTTGGGATCCCTTGTGGTGCTGGAGTAGGAGAAGAAGACTGATTGAAATTGTAGGCAGGGCTGAAAGTAAAACCTGTAATAGACGGGCACCTTCAACTTTGATCCCATATATCTCATTTTCTGTGAAAGATACCAAAAAGTGTCAACTGATAAAATATTTATCTGACAATCAGAAATGTTCTATCAATTGACATATTTTTGATATCTTCCATAGGAATTGAGATAATTGAGTTCAAAGGTTTTGTGGAAACTCACTGGAATGGGTGAAGTTTTGATGTTGCATTCTTGAGAATAGTATTAGCCTTCAAGAAAACACCGACTGGAATGGTGGAGAGAGACATCAAAAACGGAAAAGTGGACGACGATGTTGGCTTCTCCAGAAGACTCGTCACAGACCACATAGAGAATGGCTTGCTGAAAAGAAATCCAGAAATCGTCAATTTTGAGCTCAATTATCTCGGTTCCTATAAGAGATATCATAAAGTGGTCCACTGAAAAAATATTTATCATAAAATCACCAAAATTTTATCAGTTGACAGATTTCTGATATCTCTCATAGGTACAGAGATAATTGAGCTTGAAGTTAATTGGCATAGACAATATTGTATCTGGGAAATTTGAACTAACCGTGGCTCTGACTGCTTCTCAGATCCATTGGATTCCAGGGACGTCAATGAAACATTGAATGATTCTAGAGAGATATTTGGAGGTTCGGTTACGTTCTCCATCACTGGATTTCTGGAAAAAAATTACTGTAAAACCTGTAAAAAAGGACCTCTTAACGTTAAGCCAATTTATTTCAGCTCCTGTAAAATATATCAAAAAGTGGTCAACTGATCATGATATTAATGATATTATGATAAACATTTTATTAGTTGACAATTTTTTGATACATTGCACAGGAACCGAGATAATTGAGCCCAAAGTTAAATGCCATTCAGTACAAATTTTGAGAGATCCAGTCTTGGTGCATCGACCAGTTTTCTTGCATATATTTTTGAGCTCAATTATCTCGGTTGCTATGAGAGACATCAAAAATCTGTCAACTGATAAAGTATTTATCATGTGAGCAGCTACATATTATCAGTTGGCAACTTTTTGATATCTTTCATGAGAATCGAGATAACTAACATGTAAGCTCCAAGTTAGAAGCTATTTAGTACAGACTTTGAGAGATACAGACATGGTGCATGGACCAGTTTTCTTTCATATACATTTGAGCTCAATTATCTCAGTTTCTATGAAAGATATCAAAAAATAGTAAACGGATAAAGTATTTATCATGTGAGCAGCTACATTTTATCAGTTGGCCACTTTTTGATATCTTTCATGAGAATCGAGATAATTAAGCTCAAAGTTAAAAGCCATTTAGTACAAACTTTGAGAGATACAGACATGGTGCATCGACCAGTTTTCTTGCATATACTTTTGAGCTCAATTATCTCGGTTGCTATGGGAGACATCAAAAATCTGTCAACTGATAAAATATTTTTGATATAATGATAAACATTTTATCAGTTAAAAATTTTTTGGTATCTCTTATCGGAATCGAGATAATTAAGCTCAAAGTTGACGATATCAAACGTTTCTTTCCTAACTCTCCTCCCGCATTTGACTTTCAACTTTGAGCCCATTTATCTCGTTTCCTGTAAGTAATATCAAATATCTGTCAACTGATAAATTGCTTATCAGATCATCACAAACATTTTATTAGTTGTCAAATTTTTGATATCTTTCACAGCAACCGAGATAATTGAGCTCAAACAGGGTGGGCTTCTATTAGAGCCTATTACGCTAACTTATAAGCTTTATAACTTACTTCAAACTCAACATTTTCAGACAAATCAAACTGCAAAGTGTAGCTCATTTATCAGAGCAAGTACGGTATACAACTTACGTCAATTTCGAATCCATGGCTCCTGGAAAACCAGCTGAAAGAGAAGACGTACTTCCAGGCACCAAGCGAAGTGCTAAATAACAAGGCGAGGGTCGCAGAGAGTCGCTAAATGTCGCCGTTGGCGCGCGAAATGGGAAAGTGGCACAAAAATGTGAGAGACAAGAGAAAAATAAGAGGGCGCAGAGAATTATGAACTTTTGAAACTGTCTGCAGGGGTATTGTTTCGAAATGGGCCTTTTTTGAATTTTATGAAAATTATTACAGATTTATTGACATGAAGAATAACCAAAAACAGAGCTTATCAATCTTAAAGTTCAATTTTAGACATCCTCCACTTTGATCTTCCGGATTTTCACCGGTTTTGGCAAAATCTGAATGTCGTCGTCTTCTTCTTGGGAGCCCGATCCGAAGCCAGTGGCGTCGGATGGATGGCTGATTATGGGGTTTTTGGCAGGGATTGGGGCTTGTTTCGTTTGTTGGTTGGCCATTTGGTGGAAGTATTGTTGTTGTTGGCTGGAAATGAGAGTTTTGAGCTTAGAATCTAAAAATTCCAAGGGTCCTTAGGATCCCAAAGATCCCGAGGATCCTAAGAATCCAAGAATCCAAATCTAAGGATCCAAGAATCCAAGAATCCAAGAATCCAAGAATCCTCGTCCAGCTGATCGCCTCACTTCCAGCCTCCGCTGATGGTTAGAGAGTTTTTTGTTTTTTCATCGGAAAGTTTAGGATTCCTGAGATTCTGAGATTCTGAGATTCTGAGATTCTGAGATTCTGAGATTCTGAGATTCTGAGATTCTGAGATTCTGAGATTCTGAGATTCTGAGATTCTGAGATTCTGAGATTCTGAGATTCTGAGATTCTGAGATTCTGAGATTCTGAGATTCTGAGATTCTGAGATTCTGAGATTCTGAGATTCTGAGATTCTGAGATTCTGAGATTCTGAGATTCTGAGATTCTGAGATTCTGAGATTCTGAGATTCTGAGATTCTGAGATTCTGAGATTCTGAGATTCTGAGATTCTGAGATTCTGAGATTCTGAGATTCTGAGATTCTGAGATTCTGAGATTCTGAGATTCTGAGATTCTGAGATTCTGAGATTCTGAGATTCTGAGATTCTGAGATTCTGAGATTCTGAGATTCCTAGATTCCTAGATTCCTAGATGCCAAGAATCCAAGAATCCAAGAATCCAAGAATCCAAGAATCCAAGAATCCAAGGATCCAAGAATCCAAGAATCTAAGAATCCAAGAATCCGAGAATCCAAGAATCCAAGAATCCAAGAATCCAAGAATCCAAGAATTCAAGAATCTAAGAATCTAAGAATCTAAGAATCTAAGAATCTAAGAATCTAAGAATCCAAGAATCCAAGAATCCAAGAATCCAAGAATCCAAGAATCCAAGAATCCAAGATTCCTAGATTCCTAGATTCCTAGATTCCTGAATTTATAGATTCCTAGATTCCCAGATTCTGAGAATCCTAGATTCCTAGATTCCGAGAATCCAAAAAATTCAAGTATCCAAGGATTCTAATTTTTCTAAAGATCCCAAGGATCATAAAACTCACAATGCCAATTGTTGCTGCTGTTGTTGCCACTGCTGAATCTTCTGAAGTTGCTCAATCTGATTTGTGGGTACCATGCTGACCATATGGTACACTGGAACCCCCATGGTCATCGGAATCCCCATATGCCCTATTAATGCCTGTTGCAAGTGTTGAATATTGTGCATTTGTTGCATTTGAAGGTGCTGGAGGTGTTGCTGAGTCATGAGAGCTTGTTGGATTTGGTGGCGAAGTGGGATGAGGCTGAAAAGAAAGATTTTAGGGTCCAGGGAACCTAAAATCCCAATATTCCAGAATCTGACAGTTCCCGAACCTCAGAATCTCAGAATCTCAGAATCTCAGAATCTCAGAATCTCAGAATCTCAGAATCTCAGAATCTCAGAATCTCAGAATCTCAGAATCTCAGAATCTCAGAATCTCTGAATCTCTGAATCTCAGAATCTCAGAATCTCAGAATCTCAGAATCTCAGAATCTCAGAATCTCAGAATCTCAGAATCTCAGAATCTCAGAATATCAAAATCTCAGAATATCAAAATCTCAGAATCTCAGAATCTCAGAATCTCAGAATCTCAGAATCTCAGAATCTCAGAATCTCAGAATCTCAGAATCTCAGAATCTCAGAATCTCAGAATCTCAGAATCTCAGAATCTCAGAATCTCAGAATCTCAGAATCTCAGAATCTCAGAATCTCAGAATCTCAGAATCTCAGAATCTAGGAATCTAAGAATCCTAGAAATTCTAAAAAACTCACTATCCATCAGCGGAGGCTGGAAGTGAGGCGATCAGCTGGACGAGACGAATTCGGACACGATCCAAGACTTGGTCGGTGTTGGTTAATGACATCTGGAAAAAATAAGGATAATTGAGATTCGGAGAAACGTCTAGAAAACAAAAGAAGCGTCACTACAGTACTCTAAAAACACCAAAAAGAAGAAAATACCGTATTTGCTCTAATTTTCTCACTTTGAGCTCAATTATCTCGCTCCGTATGAGAGATATCCATAAGCTGTCAACTGATAAATTGTTTATCATAACATCACCAATATTTTGTCAGTTGACCATTTTTCGATATCACTTATAGAAATTGAGATAATTGAGCTCAAAGTGCAAATATAGGGATTGGAGCAAATAAGGTGCCTGACAATAAGCGAAAAGGAACATTTTGAAAAGGAAAAAAAATGACGACCAAAACGATAAAATCGATTTTTGGCATTTTGTTGCAGTTTGAGCAGATCAAACAATATAAAATTTGACTTCTGTAAACAAGGAAATTTTGGGGTAGATCAAAATTTTATAAAGTGAAATTGAAAATCAGTTTTTTTTCTAGCGAGGGATTACTGTCTGATTTCGGAACTTATGAAACTTTATGTTTGAAAAAGTGAAAAAAGGAAACATTGAAGAATTCATTAAATTTTAACAGTAAGAATAACAACAAAAATACGGAGTAAACCAAAAAAAAAAAAACAACATCATGTATCATAAAAACTGTAACCGAAGTTAGCATTGAGCTCAATTATCTCGGTTCCTATGCAAGATATCAAAAACGTGTCAATTGATAAAATATTGCTGATATTATGATAAACATTTTGTCAATTGACACATTTTTGATGTCTTGCAGCAGAATTGAGATAATCGAGTTTAAACTTGATCTCTGGTTTCTTCAATTTCTCGAATTTCGATATTCCCGTTCTTCCAATGTTATCTGAATATGTGAAACATCTTTATCGTCTTCCATACCTTTGAAAAACCCTACCTTTCTTTTTCTGGAACTGCAGGATGACTTTCTTGTGGTGCAATCCCTGCTGTACTGGCTCGATCCTCTACCATCCCAACGATCCCGATGGTACGACTCTCGCCGACGACCTGAAAGGAAAACACTAGTTTAGGGTGTCTACCGTAATATTTACTCACCACGGAAGCTCCTCTCGAATTCCTTCTGTGTCCTCGGAGGAGAAATCGCGTATCTCGGCCTTCTATCACTGCGTGTTCTTGTTGACCGACTCAGGATAGTACCTTCCTTGTTTGGGTCCAGAAGATTCGGTCCGGACAACTTGTTCATTTTCTGACAGCCGGAATTCCGCGTCAGGGCTTCCTTTCTTTCTCGATTCTCTCGTTGCATCCTCATAATCTCCTCAACTCGAGCGGGACCTGGAATTTAGGACTTTTAAACTCAGCTGTGTCGGCCCGGTCGGGGGTCCAAGTCTAGTTAAATCAGAAAACTTACAAAATGCCCGCATTTTTTCCAATAGCCGAGTTTCGTGGTCTTCCATCGGGTCGGCTGCCAACTCCATTTTAATCGATTTCAACGGAAGGGGTAGAGTACTGGAAGACCGAGGATCTTGAGAATCTTGTGAGTTGTGTGGAGAAGAGGACGGCGAGATCGGCTCTTCTTGAATGCTTTTCTTTTTTTCCACATTTTCTTGTTGCATCTTCTCAATCTCAGCGACGCGTTCTGGATCTAAACAATCGACATTTTCCACAAAGTGCGTTTTAAATGACTCACAGAAACGGAGTTGAAAATGAGATATCCGAAGTCGCCGAGCACCTCAATTCCATTACCGTAGAAAAAAGAGACATTTTGGACCGATTTTCTGAACAAGGAGGTTGGTGACGGACTTCGGTCAACGGACTTGGAGCAATGGTAGGCTCGCGGGGTGGCAGGCGTTCTGAAAACAAGACCTGTGCTATGTGAATACAAGAATCACCGTACCCCAAGTGACTCCATTTGGTACTCCGTGGTTTGATTGGTAGTGTGGATCTGATGTCTGATTCTTAGATCTTCTGAACGTTCGATTACTAGATCCAGCTGTAGAATCTCTGGATTGATTCCTGTAATATCCAACGCTGCAGACTGGGCGGGTTCGAGAATGCCCGTTGGAGGAATGCCAAGTATTTTGAGCTGGAACAAAAAATCTACGACACTTGACAAGTTGAATATCTCACCTTCAATGGATCTCGAAGCTTCTGAAGCTCTGACATGCCAAGGAGCAACAGGGGGATTGCTCAAGTCGTTCCATTGAGAGGCTCGACGAGGAAAATGGGCGGGATGGGATGCGCCCAGATTATAATGATTGCGGTGCATTCCTAAAAAACCCGAAACCAGAAATTGAACCAATGGATCAGAACAAAAACCAAAAAGGAATAGAACATGGTAAAAGAACCACTAGGGATTGGAGAGTTTAATATAATAGATTCAAATAGATAGCTTTATTAGGACCCTCATATTAAACATTCTTCTGATAGTGAGACTATTTATTTTTGACGCTTCTGACTCGGAACACCATCTGAAGCTCGTCCTCTGCCACGGTCCAGCATTCTGCGCTCCTCTGAAAGCAACTTATAAATTTCAACTGCATAAGAATTAAAATTATACCTCTCAATCGCCTCTCGATTCGCACCAGCGCTTCCTCTGAAAAACCAAAATTGACAAAATATTTGAAATGAAAATATCAAAATTACCATCTTCTTTAGTGGGTTGCTCGTCGTCCGAATCGCCGGTCAGGTCAATGAGCACCGGAGTCTTGACTGGGACTTTTGGAGCTGGTGCTGCTAAATCTGAAATGTGAAAAGCTGGGAAGAATCTTAGTTCTACCTCTCAGAAGCTTAGTTCTGCGCCTCAGGCGCTTCAAACATCAGGCTGGTGCGCCTTCGGTGCGATGAACTAATTATCTTATCATTACCAATATTTTATCAATTTACAGATTTTTGATATCTTTCCTAGAAACAAGTATAATTGAGTGTGAGCTCAAAACGCATGTACATAGTAGGATTCTATTAGTGGAAATACAGTAAGCCTTACTTCCGTGGTGCTGAGAAACTGCTTCGACCTGTTCCTTGTCCTGTGGGCCTTTATCCTCTGGGTTCTTCTGTTGCTCATTGCCTAGACAGATTTTTTTGTTCACTTTCTATTTATTGACCTACCTTCCAACGGCTTCTCATAGAGAAACTTCCATTCCTCGTCTTTTTCCAGCTCTGGTCTTCTGCATTTCTCCGGATATCCTAAAAGTATACGACTTTGGAAATTCTAAAAGTTCCCATACCTCCGCCAAATCCCCAGCTCTCTTGGTTTGGCACTCTTGCCGTTGGCGTTGGAAGTAGGGGTTCCCGATGATTGGTCCCTGGAATGTGGTACAAGCTTTGAAAAACTTATTATAAAACTTCTAATCAAATGACGTACCAGTGTTCAGGCGGGTCCACAGAACGTTAGAAGCAGATACTGCTTCTGGTGTTGGTCCAGCAGTGGACAGCTTTGGAGATATGATCAGCCGAGGAGGTGGGATGTTCTGACCTGGAAGATTCTAAGATGAAGAATCAACAGCTGGATGTCCCCAAGGTTGGGCAAGGCTTGGACTAAATAATGAAATAGCCCATATCTTGGACAGTTTTCAGCTTACATACAGGAAACCCGACTATTATATTAGTGAGTGTTGGAACAACGGAAACTCACAAAATTCTGGAGCTCGGCCAGAAGCTGGTCTACTGTATGGTCCACCGGATGGTCTCCTCTGACCATCTATCCGACGACGATGACCATCAGCCCTTGAAGGCACCGGGCGAGTGCGGTAGGATCCAGGATCTGAAAGAAAAAAGCAAATTATGATTTTATATTCAAATGGATGGTGATTCAACTTACGACGATTTCCATAAATAGACGGAACCACATATTCCGGGCGTTGCATATTGAAGATGTGCAGTTGAAGATCCTGGAATACCATCACAGGTACTTCGCGAAAAATCCGTTACGGACCGTACGCGAATCGTTTTCAGAAAATCACAGTAAAGCATTTCGATTAATCCGTATTCTATCTGTGATTTTCTGAAAACGGTTCGCGTACGGTCGGTATGCGGTTCCTAATTCAACCGCACGCGAACGCGAAGCGCCCGTAACGGACCCATTCGCATTTTACATGGGATAGGGGAGACAAAACGAACAAGATTATTTCCATACACTAAAAGTCGATAAAAAACAATAAGAAGCGAGAGTTCGTGTGAAAAGAGGAGTGCGCAGAGAAAGGATATGATACATACACACAAACGTAAACGAGAACGTGCGAGGAGACTGCGCAACGTGTTCGCGTATGTTGCATATCCCAAGGAATGATGTGTGAGTAAGAGAGTCCGAGTCAGAAGAGCTGAGCTAATACACACTATAGTTTATCTTGTTCCCAATTAGAAATATTAAATAGCGGTCAACTAGGCAAGTATTTCTGATATTATGATAAATATTTTATCAGTTGACAACTTTTTGATATCTTTCACAGGAACCGAGATAAAAATATGATGTTATTGGAGCAGATGAAACAAGTACATGATAAGTGACGGATGCTGAGAATCTATAGAAAACTAGCCCGAACAAATTCAAATCACTAAGTCGCGCCTTTCTTTGAAAAACAAACATAAGTATGAGAGAATGTACAGACGAGAGAGACGACCAAGCAGAAGAAGAAGAAGCGAGAAGGTCACATCATGTGGTCCAAAGGGTGTAGTACTTTGGCGGCGTTGAAAATTTTTTAAATGCCAAAGTCGTTGAAATTTGAGTTGCAATAAATGATTAAGACGCATTCTCTGTGAAAATCGAAAATAGTGTTGTACAGAAAAATTCAAACTTGTTTTTATGCATTGATATTATATATTATGAAAGTTGGGACACTTTTAAGGTAAAAAATGCACATTTGGTTTGGACCCACCCAGTACGGTCCAAACGGTGACCAACTTTGGTCAAAAAATGAAAATTTTTCTCGATCGAGATAATGATTAGATTCAACTTGGAATAGATTATACTTGATATTTTGAGCATTTTTTGTGTTGAAACAACAATCCCATCTCGTTTCCTTTCAGATGAAAATTTTGATTTTTGTTCCAATTTTGAAAAAAATCACTGAAAATTTGACGTCGTGAAAAATTTTAACATTAGCTGAAAAAAGATATTGTCAGATTCAGAATCAGCGTGCAAAACTACACTAGGAAATGTTTGTTTGAGTTTGATTATCCTGGGCATAAGGCAAGTTTATAGCCAAAATGTGCCGAAAAATGAGGGTTGACCATGTGGGGGAGTACATGGCAACAAAAATTCGCCCAAAATCGACCATCTCCAATTTTGACCAAATTTGTACCAGATGTAGTATTTTTCATGGGTAATATTCTGGCAAAGTTTCAGGATCCGTTTTTATCGTCTTTGTGCATTTTTGGAGCTCGTATTTTTTCATTTAAAATAGACTTGGAAGCAATTTTCGCCGCTTTTTTGTGCTTCTGAAAACGCACAAAGACGATAAAAACGGATCCTGAAACTTTGCCAGAATATTACCCATGAAAAATACTACATCTGGTACAAATTTGGTCAAAATTGGAGATGGTCGATTTTGGGCGAATTTTTGTTGCCATGTACTCCCCCACATGGTCAACCCTCATTTTTCGGCACATTTTGGCTATAAACTTGCCTTATGCCCAGGATAATCAAACTCAAACAAACATTTCCTAGTGTAGTTTTGCACGCTGATTCTGAATCTGACAATATCTTTTTTCAGCTAATGTTAAAATTTTTCACGACGTCAAATTTTCAGTGATTTTTTTCAAAATTGGAACAAAAATCAAAATTTTCATCTGAAAGGAAACGAGATGGGATTTTTGTTTCAACACAAAAAATGCTCAAAATATTAAGTATAATCTATTCCAAGTTGAATCTAATCATTATCTCGATCGAGAAAAATTTTCATTTTTTGACCAAAGTTGGTCACCGTTTGGACCGTACTGGGTGGGTCCAAACCAAATGTACATTTTTTACCTTAAAAGTGTCTCAACTTTCATAATATATAATATCAATGCATAAAAACAAGTTTGAATTTTTCTGTACAATGGGCAGAAGGCTTGAAGTTGAGTTCTTCAGAGAACGCGTCTTAAAGTGGGATTTAATTGTCGCAAAATGTTCTTCAACAAATTAGTCATAAAATGACAGAAATTCAAATGTCGTCATTTTGCGCAGAGACCAAGACGGTGTATGATTTGAGAAAACGGATAGAGAGTTTTGAAATATAAAAGTCTGAAATTCAACATTTCTGAGATTCTGAGATTCTGAGATTCTGAGATTCTGAGATTCTGAGATTCTGAGATTCTGAGATTCTGAGATTCTGAGATTCTGAGATTCTGAGATTCTGAGATTCTGAAATTCTGATATTCTGAAATTCAGATATTCTGATATTCTGATATTCTGATATTCTGATATTATGAGATTCTGAGATTCTGAGATTCTGAGATTCTGAGATTCTGAGATTCTGAGATTCTGATATTCTGAGATTCTGAGATTCTGAGATTCTGAGATTCCGAGATTCTGAGATTCTGAGATTCTGAGATTCTGAGATTCTGAGATTCTGAGATTCTGAGATTCCGAGATTCCGAGATTCCGAGATTCTGAGATTCTGAGATTCTGAGATTCTGAGATTCTGAGATTCTGAGATTCTGAGATTCCGAGATTCTGAGATTCTGAGATTCTGAGATTCTGAGATTCTGAGATTCTGAGATTCTGAGATTCTGAGATTCTGAGATTCTGAGATTCTGAGATTCTGAGATTCTGAGATTCTGAGATTCTGAGATTCTGAGATTCTGAGATTCTGAGATTCTGAGATTCTGAGATTCTGAGATTCTGAGATTCTGAGATTCTGAGATTCTGAGATTCTGAGATTCTGAGATTCTGAGAGGTTTAATTGATTGGAAAATATTTTGCGGGTGAGATGACGAGTGTAACCGTAAACACTGATTCATCATGCTCCGAATGCTCACCAAACTGTCTACTTTGAATTAATATACCACATTTCCTGTAAAATATATTATCAAAAATCTGTCAAAACATTTTATCAGTTGATCAACTTTCAATATCTTTTGAAATAACCGAGATAATTGCGCCTGAAATTCACAAAGACGGTTGGCATCAATTGAAGATGACGATTTCTCTGGAATTTTTCAAAATTAGATTGTTCCCCAGGTTTGCTTAAATGAAATACAAACAGCAGTACAGTACACCCATTTTGCTCCATTTTCTGAAGTCAAATTTGAAAAATCGAAAACTAGGCCGTGACCAAGATACCGTAAACCCTGTTCAACTTTGATCCAATTTTCCTCTGTAAAATATATTAAAATGTGATTAACTGAATAACAAAATATTCCCAATTTCAGCAAGATATAACTTAATCCTGTTGGAAAAATTTTCCAGCATTTTCTCCATGCGGTTGTCTACTTTTCATTCAAATCGCATATCCGGGTCTGTTTTTTTGGTTTGCTTCGTCTGTAACTTTGTTCATGAACATGATACGATTCCAAATAATATCATTTTGTAGTACTCATCGAGTTCTATCAAATCTATCTTAGTTGATCTGAAAATATCGATTCTGAAAGGAACTATGGTAGGACCCGCGAATGCCCGGCAAAGGACCGGTTAACAAGTATGGTTGGTTGTTGATATGGGTTGAGTAGTGTGCTCTTATCCAGATTTTTTGGCTCTTTCCGGGAAGAACGGTCCCAGAACGGGACCGCCAGTCCCATCATCGGACCAATGGTCCCAAGAATTGCGACAGCGGTCCCAATGTTTTGAGAACGGTCTCAACGTTCCGACAACGGTCAAAATGTTTTGAGAACGGTCTCAACGGTCCCAATGTTTTGAGAACGGTCTCAACGGTCCCAATGTTTTGAGAACGGTCTCAACTGTCCTAATGTTTTGAGAACGGTCTCAACGGTCCCTATGTTTTGAGAACGGTTCTAACGTTCCGACAACGGTCCCAAGGGTACCACAACAGTCCAACCTGGCTTAATCTGGAAACCCTATTCCCGAAATGCACAAATACCGAATGGTCTTCAAAAAATCTAGTGGAAAATTTAAAATTTTTTATATACTTCTGAAATTCAGCTCTTTTCACAGGAATTTTTGACTGAAGTCACTTTTTTGTCTTTTTCAGCACTGATGTGAACAAAGCGTTTCAGCCTAAGTATCTAATTATTAAACAATTATTAAACAAAATACACTCTGAAAATTTCCAGTAAAAAAATTACATTTCCGATGTTTCCAATAGGGCTTCCAGATTAAGCCTTGTTGGGACCGTTGTCGTACCCATGGGACCGTTGTCGGAAAGTTGGGACCGTTATCGGAACAATGGGACCGTTCTTATAAGAGCCAATTTTTTTCGGCTTGCACCAAACTCAGAAATCGTCGATGCACCATAAAAAGTATCTGCTCAAACTCGTGTCTAGTTGGTAGAATACTCGTTTTGTCTCTCAAACTTGGGTTATTAAACTGATTACAATTAAATATGAAGGTATGTTTGAGAAAGAAGAAAAATGAAAGTTGGGACGAAGACAAAAATAAAGACGATCGCGGAGGGAAGATAGGAACAAACAGTCACCCACCATGGGGGCGTAACTTTACAACAATATTGCACAGAAAAAAAAATATAGGAAGAAGGTGTCCAAAGTGCAAAGGACAAGGGAACAAAGGAATTTGTGTCTGATGGGGAAAGAAAAAAAATGAAATCGCCATCATCTTTTGATGGTTTCAAATATTTAAAAGAAACGAAGTTTTATTACAAAAATATGAAATTTAGGTTGCAAAAGAAGCCAGCCCGTGCACTTTGAGCCCAATTATCTTGATTCCTGTGAGTGATATCAAACATTTGTCAACAGATAAAATGATTATCATTATATTACAAACCAGCACGCTGGTGCGCCTTCGGCGCGATTTAATCTAGTTTTTACTGGCTCGTCGCTTCACTCCTAATTTTTTTCTTAAAGGGTCACGTAAATCTACTTTTATTTTTCAATTTTTTCAAAAGTCGACAGAGTGACACGGGGACCAACAGACGCCTCTAGCGTTTTATTAATAAGGAAGATATTTTATCAGTTGACCACTTTTTGATATATTTGAAAAAACCGAGATAATGGTGCTTAAAATGCACACATAGTGACGAAATTATTGATCCTTTTTAGCACTACCTAGAGTGTAACTTTGGTCCAATTTATCTCTGTTCTTTCAAGAGATATCAAAATTTTGTCAACTGATAAAAAATAGGCAATGCTAACCATTTTGTCAGTTGATTACTTTTTGACATCTTTCACCAAAAATGAGATATATGGGACCAAAGTTGACGGTGTTTTTGCTGCATTGTTTACTGTAACGAGCTGCCAACTTTGAGCCAGCTCTTCTTCTTACCTGTAAATGATGTCAAAAAGTGGTTGACTGATAAAATTTTTATCATAAAATTAGAAACATTTTATCAGTTAACTACTTTTCGATATATCTTATAGGAAACGAGACATTCTCGGTCTAAATTGCTGGTACCTTTGCATTTTCAGGATATTTTGATTTTTTTTGGTTTTCAGATGATAAAAACCGTCGAGCAACTGTGGGAACATGTGGCCCAGTGGCACAGTGGAGATCAAGAATCTTAAGAGGGGAAACGTTTTCTCGCGGAGCTGGTTGCCTTCAATGAATTCAGCTGCCTTTCGTGGCCCGAATACCTATCTTGGCACAATCAAAAACACCTTTCTTGACTTTTAGAAATTATAAATTCCAAACTTTCTTGTTCTTTAAAACGTTATTCATTTGAGTATATGTACAAACACCAGTACAACAATTTAAAAACTCTTCGAAACTTTGTTCCTCTTTCTGCAATCTTACCGTACACTTTGAGCTCAATTATCTGGGCTCATATGAAAGATATAAAAAATCTGCCATTTGATAAAATATTATTGATTTTATGATAATCAATTTATTAGTTAAAACTTTTTTGGAATCTTTTAAAGGAGTCGAGATAACTGAGTTCAAAGTTTTCCTAATTTCCCTTTTTCCTTAGCCAAAAAACAATAATTTTCCTTATCGATTATTCGTTGTTCTCTCCGAGCACCCCGCACTCATGACACAAACACACTCAACAGGTAAGTTTTGCATTTTTTTTTCTCACTATGTCTATGTCTCTCACTCTCTCTTTTGTTTGAGCGAATATACCTAGGTTTACAGTTAGCAATTATAAACTGAAAAATTCCAAGAAACAATGATCCACTTAGAATCCCTGATTTGTCACGCATGCCAGACGAGATATAATCAGAGGAACTTGTTTGGTGAGTGGTATAAAGAAAGAGAGCCACTATATCTCGGTTGGTATGAAAGATTTCAAAATTATGTCTACTAATAACATTTTGGTGATATTATGATAAGCAATTTATCAGTTGACCACTTTTTGATATCTCTTAAAGGAAACGAGATATATGGGCTCAATGATGACGGTATTTTTGCAGCTGTGCTTGAGTAAAGTCAACTTTAAGCCTGTTTTTCCCGTTACCTGTAAACGATGTCAAAAAGTTTTTAACTGATAAAATTTTTATCATAAACTTGGAAATATTTTATCAGTTGACTACTTTTTGGTATCTTTTATATGAAACGAGATATGATCTGTCGAAATCGACTATGTTCGATTTTCAGACGATAAAGACCGCCGAGCAATTGTGGGAACATGTGGCCGCTCAATTTGTCTCACTTGCTCAATATCCGATGAAAATCGAGACTGTCCGATTTGCTCAAAACCTAATGCATTTATTCATAGAACCGTTAACTATGAAGCAATGGTCCAGATGGAGTTTTATAGGACAAATGCATTCACAACGTTTAGAAAATGGTGGGAGACATTGGTAGGTGTTCAGTGGAGCGCATTAGAAGCCCATGAACTTTATGCTCAATTATCTCAGTTCCTAAAAGAGATATCAAAAATCTGTCAACTGATAAAATATTATTGATATAGTGATAAACATTGCATTAGTTGACAACTTTTCGATATCTTTCACAGGAAACGAGATAAATTGGCTCAAAGTTAAATCCGCATTTTGTTTGATAGCTGCCCACCCGTACCGTCACCTTTGAGCTCAATTATCTCGGTTCCTATAAGAGATATCAAAAAGTGGTCAACTAACAAAATATTTATCATAAAATCACTCATATTTCATCAGTTGAACAATTTTTGATATTTTTCACAGGAACCGAGATAATTAAGCTCAAAGTGTATGTGGGCTTCTATTGTAACAAACAGTTATTGGATTCAGGCAACAGGAGTTGGGTGTGCTCCAACTGTACTTCGATGGGGAACTTCAGAATTTGCCTGACCTGTCAGAAGGCTCAGAATCTTAAGAACCAAAATCTCTCAGAAGAGATAATGTGTCCTACATATTTTGATAATATGATAAGACGAGCAGCAGAAGATGGACATGTTCTTCAGTGTAATGCAACACCAGTTAGGCATCTTAAGCTGACAGACTGGACAACTTTGATTGAACTTCAAGTAAAGAAAATACCTTTAAAACTCCAACATAGAAGGCCACATCAACCGTCCACTTTGAAGTCAAATATCTCGGTTACTGTAGAAGACATCAAAAAGTGGTTAACTGACAAAATGTTCATCATAAGATCACCAATATTTTATCAGTTGACCACTTTTTGATATCTGCTACAGTAACCGAGATATGTGGTCTCAAAGTTGACGGTCTGAGTGGCGTTCTATTAGAGTGTTTACGGTGTATTTTATGTCCTATTTTGTCTTTTTTTTTGACGAGTTTCATCGATTTCGAGATTTGTTAACAAATAATCGGAAAAAACTGAATAAAATTTATTGAAAAATCGCTGAAAATTCGAAACAAGTCATCGGAAAATTCGAAAATTAGGCCAGAAAATAATGATTTTTTCGATGTTTTTATGCCAAATTAATGGTTTAATCGATTTTCAGGAATTTGATTCTAATTTTAATAATTTTTGACTGTTTTCAATTGCTTTTGGAGCTGAAAACCGGCCAAATAGGCTGGTGAGCCGACGACCGCTACGCCGACACGCGACGCGTCCGAGCTTCACTCGGTGCTCAACTTCGTTTCCTTCCGCGATGTCTTGTTCTAATGAAACGTACACTGCGCGTCATAATTATAGAGCCACTTCATTTTTCGTAATTTTTATGATATCCGTGAAAGTTTCAGAATCCTTTCCGATGGCGATAAATATCATTTTTGAATCTGAGAATGTAAAAAACATTTAGTTTCAGATAGTGAAGCAACGGTTTGAAAAAATGAAAAAATGTCAAAAAATTCAATTTTTCACTGCGTCATAATTATAGAGCCACTTCAAAAATTTTGCCATCATCACGATTTCTTCACTGTAAAAAGCAGATATTCAAATTCTCCATTAAAAATCAGCATTTACAATGCAATTTCCAAACTAATTGCAGTAGAAAAATTTTCCGTTACAAATGATTTTCGAATTTTTTTCACAAAAAATAGAAGGTTCGCAAAAAACCATTTTTTCCTTTTCCAAATTTTTTTCAGGATTGTATAAGTTATGTCAGATTATTCACAAAGACCCGTAAAACAATATCAATGGCATTATTAAGTTTTCCAAAAAGTGTAAAGTACTGGTCAAAGAGTGCAAACTATAATTATATGAGGTTAGTGAAGCCAACTTCAGGTAGGTCGAAAATATAGTAAATATGTCGAGATACATTTGAAGCTCTCCACATTCATTTCCCATAAATAGAGCTCCAATTCCTTTGTTGGCAAGTTTTTGTCATAACACCATCTAAAAAAGTTATTGTGCTCCGACGTGTCGCGAACTTCAACTCAGAACTCTCATTTACAGTTTTGTGTTTCTTCGTTTCCAGAGGTGTATCTCATTTGTATGGATTGCTACAAAAAAGTTGTAAACTACAAAAATGAAGCTCTGTTTTTGTTTTATATTTCTTAAAATTTTCAACCCGATACGACAATGTATGTCTGTAGAACGAAGAGTAATATACTGACGTTTTTCAGTTCAAAAAAACACCGTGTTTGAAAGTTTGGAAAAATAACATACATTGTCATACAAGGTTGAAAATTTCAAGTGATATAAAACAAAAACAGAGCTTCATTTTTGTAGTTTACAACTTTTTTGTAGCAATCCATACAAATGAGATACACCTCTGGAAACGAAGAAGCACAAAACTGTAAATGAGAGTTCTGAGTTGAAGTTCGCGACACGTCGGAGCACAATAACTTTTTTAGATGGTGTTATGACAAAAACTTGCCAACAAAGGAATTGGAGCTCTATTTATGGGAAATGAATGTGGAGAGCTTCAAATGTATCTCGGCATATTTACTATATTTTCTACCTACCTGAAGTTGGCTTCACTAACCTCATATAATTATAGTTTGCACTCTTTGACCAGTACTTTACACTTTTTGGAAAACTTAATAATGCCATTGATATTGTTTTACGGGTCTTTGTGAATAATCTGACATAACTTATACAATCCTGAAAAAAATTTGGAAAAGGAAAAAATGGTTTTTTGCGAACCTTCCATTTTTTGTGAAAAAAATTCGAAAATCATTTGTAACGGAAAATTTTTCTACTGCAATTAGTTTGGAAATTGCATTTTAAATGCTAATTTTTAATGGAGAATTTGAATATCTGCTTTTTACAGTGAAGAAATCGTGATGATGGCAAAATTTTTGAAGTGGCTCTATAATTATGACGCAGTGAAAAATTGAATTTTTTGACATTTTTTCATTTTTTCAAACCGTTGCTTCACTATCTGAAACTAAATGTTTTTTACATTCTCAGATTCAAAAATGATATTTATCGCCATCGGAAAGGATTCTGAAACTTTCACGGATATCATAAAAATTACGAAAAATGAAGTGGCTCTATAATTATGACGCGCAGTGTATTTAAACAAGGAATGACCCATTTATTAATGAAACTACAAACTACAAAAAGCACAAAATACAAAAATAAATCGAAATTTATCCCTAATTTTCCTCCGGAATCGGTTTCAGCTTGATCTCCTCCTCCTGTGTGGCTCGATTCGAAAGTTTCGGCAAATCTCGGCAAATTATCGAAATCCGTCGGTCCCGGGGCACTTTTTGTCCTTGCCATACACTTTCTGTCTCACCGAGCACTTCATGGGTGAAGTCGTAACGGCCGGGACCGCTGGAAAACGGAAAATATCGATTTTTTCAGTTTTTATCGTTCATTTAAGCGTAATTAAGCTATAATTAGCCAAAATTTTCTAGAGAAAATTCCTGGGACATTCAAAAATTAAATTTTTCTAAATTTCGAAAAAAATTTTTTTTTTCAGAAAATGTTTTTTTCCAATTTTTTAAAATTTCAACTAATTAATTTTTAATTACTCTTTAATTACCCACCCCAACCGATACAGACTCCTTCTTGGCATCAGCAGATCCACCACCAACTCGTCCTTCCGGTCCTTATGCCGGAGCCGCATGATGGCGTCGGAGAGCAGCGAGACACCAGTGATGACGTCGCCGCAGTACTGGAATTTCATTTTTTACTGAAAATCGCACTTTTTATGTATAATTTTCACTAAATTAAAAAATTAATAATTTCAAAAAAATTTTTTTTTTTCAAAAATTCAAATTTCCCGATTTCTCACCCGAATCGAGTCAATGTGCGGTTTGATGACGCCATCCTTGTGCAGGTCCAAAATGTGCACATACGTCAAATGCTCCGTATTGGCTCCGAACGATTCTGCGCGGATTCTGGAGATGACGTCGAGATTCTCGTCTCGCCATTTCCGTTGCTCACGCTCCCGGTACAGGTGGATCGCCTGGAAAGAAAATAGGAGACGTGGGGACTTCTGAATTCAGAATTTCTGAATTTTCGAAAATTTCTTTTTTGAAAATTTTGAAAAATTCGAAAAAAAAATTTTTTTTTCAAAATTTTCCAGAAGACGTCCCGTCATCTGAATCTTTCCTCACATCATTCAGAAGACGTGACCACTTTAGAATTTTCGAAATTTTCAAAAAAAAATTTTGAAAACATTTTTTTTCAAAATTTACAGAAGACGTCCCGTCATCTGAATCTTTCCTCACATCATTCAGAAGACGTGACCACTTTAGAATTTTCGAAATTTTCTTTAAAAAAATTTTTGAAAACATTTTATTTTCAAATTTTTCAGAAGACGTCACGTCATCTGAATCTTTCCTTACATCATTCAGAAGACGTGGACACTTTAGAATTTTCGAAATTTTCAAAAAAAAATTTTTTTTTCAAATTTTTCTGAAGACGTCACGTCATCTGAATCTTTTCTCACATCATTCTGAAGACGTGGACACTTTAGAATTTTCGAAATTTTCAAAAAAAAATTTTTTGAAAAAAAAAATTTTTTTCAAATTTTTCAGAAGACGTCACGTCTTCTGAATCCTCTTACATCATCCCAATGACTCTTCTCGTATCTGAGCCGCTTCATATGTGGTTCCACCTCAGTCAGCAACGATCTTTCCTCGGTTTCAGTGATGAAGTCTCTGAATTTTCAGATGATTAGGCGGATTTGGGGTTTTTTAGACTAATTTTAGGTTATTCAGGCTCTAAAATTCGATTTTCAGCAAGATTTAACTCCCAAAAGGCTGAAAATTCACCTAAAAATCAATAAAAAAGACTAAAAAATCAGTTGGCCACCGGCGGGAGTCGAACCCGCGACCTCTCGCCCAGTAGACAGTCGCCTTGCCGGCTGCGCCAAACTTGTCAAATCAAGGGAAGCTCACTTTTTCACATAACAAGCTTGCCGCATTTCCTCCGCGAGCGCCGCCGGCCATTTTTGAATATTGTGGAACAAAATTAGGCTTTTTTGAAGAGCTCTTCTCGAAATTCGCATTTTTTCTAGAAAAATCGATATTGAGGAGTCTGAAATTTCTCTGGAAATCTGAAAATCTATCTATGGCAATAACCGATGCTTTAAAACCTTTTAAAAATACAAAATCACAGTGATTTTATTGTCTTTTTTAGGAGAAAAAAAGATAAAATTATGCATGCAATCACTAAAAAATAGACATTTTGAGCATTTTTTGGGAAAAAAAACGGAGATTTTTAGTATTTACAATCGATTTTTGAGGGGGGACCAGTCACAGAAAAATTACATTTTCAGAGAAAAAAAAAGATAAATGTACAAGATTTTTGGGAAAAAAGGGACAGGGGTCAGAAAAATTTGTTGAGATTTTTAGGTGGGAAAAAATTGATAAAATGATAAAAAAGAGATAAATCTATTGGACCTTCTTTGGTGCCGCTTCCAGTGCTTCGGCCAACTTCTTCATGTCGGAAAGCGAGCGTTTCAGCTCTTCACGGAACTCGCGGGAGCTCTGAAAAGATGGGAAAATTAGGATTTTTCAAATAAAAATGTTCTCAAAAACTGTAGATTTCAATAAGAACCGTTTTTAACGTCAGAAATCGCTTTTGAAAGTTCGAAAATCGCCAAAAATCGCGAAAAATTGAGGTGGAAGAGAAAATTTCTGAAACTCGGCCATGTGCTAAAAAGTTCGGCCAGGTGGATTTTTAGCGATTTTTGACGGTTTTCAGAGCGCTTGAGATGGATTTCCCGCAATTTTTAACGATTGTGGGTCCAAGAACGTGAAAAATCAGTTTTTTGATGCACTTTGAGATCAAAAATCGCCGAAAAAACAGTGAAAATTGAGATGGAAGAGAAAATTCCTAAAACTCGGCCATGAGCGAAAAACTAGGCCACTAGCAAGTTCAGCAAATTTCGGGGTCATTTTCTTTCAGTTTAGGACAGGTTTCAGCTGAAAATTACGAGAAAATCGAAGAAATTAGCTAAAAACGAGCAAAAACGGGTGTGGAAGAGAAAATCCTAAAACTCGGCCACGAGCTATAAAGTTCGGCCAGGTGAATTTTCAGCGATTTTCGACGGTTTTCAGAGCGTTTCAGGTTGATTTTCAGCGATTTTCAACGTTTTTAAGGTCCCCAGAGGCGAGAAAATCAATTTCCAGATGGATTTTCAGCGATTTTCAGCAATTTTCGAGCGTTTTAGGACAAATTTCAGGTCTTCAGATGGATGTGTCAGATTTTCCAAAATAAAAAACATACCGTATTATCAGCCGATCTCTTACTCGAGATATGGAACGACAGCGTGTTCTCACCAGCGACAATATACGACACACCGTATCCCCGATCAGCGACAGGTCCGAATCCACCTCCAGCAGTGATCAATCTCAAACGAACGTCATCCGAGAGTCCTTTGGCATCGGCTTCACACTGATTCATCGGAGTTTGGGACGTCGAGAGAAGATAGGTCGGTGGGAAGATGTTGTCGAAGAATGGGGACTCCTCTTCGAGATATCTCTTGATGACGTACAGGGCGAAGAGGTGACGATCGACTCCCTGGCCACACATGGCGTCACGATAGAGCTCTTGATGCTTGTCACAGGCTTTGCGGAGAAGTTGAAGACGTTCTTGGGGGGTCTTGGAGGCGTCGAGCATCGAGCGAACGAAATCGGAGGATTGGACGGTGCACGAGCGGACGGTTTCAGTACGTCCTTCACGGAAGAGGCGGGTCATCGAGGCTTCATAGGTTAGCGAGAACTTGTTTTGGTTCTGAAATGAAAAAAATGGTGATTTTTGAGGACTCGAAATTGGCGCCGCCTAATATTGGCGGCCGGTCGGCGGTCGCCGATTTTCGACCAACCGGAATGGAATTCTTTGAATTTTCAAATTGAAAAACTGGAATTTTAAGATTTTCTGAATTTTTGGAAATCTGGATTTTCAGGTTTTGTTTTCAATTTTTGGATTTCTGAAATTTTCAAGATTTTTTTTCATTTTTCGAATATTGAGGACCGACCGACCGCCGACCGGCTTAATCGGCTCAAAACTAGCCCAAAATCTATGAAAAATCGTCCAAAATTCATGAGAAATAGCTCAAAAACCAAGAAAAATGGTCCAAAATTCATGAAAAATGGTCCAAAAATCCATGAAGAATGGTATAAAATCCATAAAAATTTATCCAAAAATTTATGAAAAATGGTCCAAACTTCATGAAAAATGATCCAAAATCCATGAAAAATGGTCCAAAAATCAAGAAAAATGGTCCAAAATTCATGAAAAACGGCCCAAAATCCATGAAAAATGGTCCAAAATCCATGAAAAATGAGCCAAAATCCATGAAAAATGGTCCAAAATTCATGAAAAATGGTCCTAAATCCATGAGAAATGGCCCAAAAACCATGAAATATGGTGCAAAAACGATCTAAAACTGTCCGAATGACATTTTCGAGATTATTTTGGAAACTTTTGGGGTTTTCTGATTTTCGCAATTTCCTGGATTTTTAGATTTTCAGGCTTATCAAAAACCAACCTTAAAATACGTATACTGCAACGTCATCTGAAGGAACGCATCCGGCGACACCTTCAACTTCTTGGCAAATCCTTTACCGTAATCCGTCCAAACCAACAGCGACATCTCCACATCAGCAATCAACGCGTTCGCCACCTCCATCGATTTTCGAATCTGCTCCAAAGCCGGAGCTGGGATGTCCCATTTGAGTCTTTCCGGTGTCAGCTTCTCCTTGGCCTCTCCCTTACACCGCCCATCAGCGTCATATCCAATGAATACAATATCCTGAAGCAGGGACCATTCCGTGAAGTGCGCCATCACCGCAGCGTCTCCCCAAGAGTGCTCAGTATTGATTCCAACATGTCCATTCTTTGAAATAATCAAGTTGAAGGACTTATCAAACCATCTATCGTGAGCTTTCCCGTGGAGCAAGTTATGTGCCCAGTGGTCCAATTTCGATGGATCTTCCGGGTCGTAATGGGTCTCCTCATCGTCCAGAATCACTACGAAGGCGGCTCGTTCAATATCGTTAAGAGAAGTCTTGTTAACTCCACTTCTAAAGTGTGCTCTGCGAGTTTTGGCCCAATCCGCACGCTCTCCAGCTGTCAACGAAGCCAAATGCATTTCTCCTTCTGATGGCTCATAGGAATGCGCTAGAATCGTATCATACTGGTGCTGGAGTTCGCAAGCCTCCAGAAGACGTTTCCCATTATGAACGATGAGTTTGAACCAGACACCTCTACAGTAGACAGCCACGTGTTTAGCATCATCCCAATGGAGAAGGCGATCCACTTCTTCTCCAGGAACCCTGCATGTATTGAACAGCCGCTCGTATTGCATCGTACAGAATGGAACCTTAGTCCTCGGAGAGATGGAAAACGGCGAGACTTCTTGACGATCAACCATTCTGCGGAATTGAAGAGAGGTGTAGGTCAGATTGGCGGCTCTCGACGCCTGATTCGTTGTTGGATGCTCGTTGAGGGTGTCGAATCCGTAGTAGTTGGAATTGATCATAATCGGGGATCGCTGACGCATGTAGACGAATTCCTCCCACCAATCGGTGACGTAGTTCGACGAGAACCACGACTTCAGGGTGAGATAGCGTTGAAGACGTCGTCCGACTCCCTTTCGGAAGCGCTCGGAGAGGAATTCCAGCTCTTGGTACTCTTCGTCGTTGAGGATCGGCTTCATCGAGAGGAGGTGCTGAAAATATAGAGATTGGGGTCTGAAATCGTCTAAAAAAGTGCTGAATTGGTATCATTTAGGTCATGACCTAGATTTTTTAAGTTCTATTTTAGGCCTAACTTAAGCTATTTTGAGTCATTTTAAGCCTATTTTGGGTCATTTTCGTCTCATTTAAGGCCCATCTTAGGCTAGTTTGGATAATTTCAAGCTCATTTTAGGCCTGTTTTGAATCAATTTAGGTTCATTTTAGGCTAGTTTGGATGACTTTAGGCTCATTTTAGGCCTATTTTGAGTCAATTTAGGACCAGTTTAGGCTAGTTTGAGTCATTTGAGGTCCATTGCAGGCCTATTTTAGGCTAGTTTGAGTCATTTTAGGCCCATTTTCTGCCAAATTTAGTTCTATTTTGAGTCATTTTAGGCCTATTTCATCATGACGGTCATGACCTAGATTTTTAGGGTCCTCACCTAGAATTATTTAGGTCGCGACCCAGATTTTTCTAGGTCACGGCCTAGATTTTTTAGGTCATGACCTATATTTTTTCAGGTCACGTCCTTGATAAACTAGGTCATGACCTCGATTTTTTAGGTCATGACCTAGTTTTTCTAGGTAATGACCTAGATTTTTTTAGGTCAAGACCTAGATTTCTCCTAGACTTTTCCAGGTCATGACCTACATTTTTCTAGGTCACGGTCTAGATTTTTTAAGGTCAAGACCCAGATTTTTTTAGGTCACGACCTTGATAAATTTGGTCATGACCTAGATTTTTCTAGGTCACGACCCAGATTTTCTAGGTCACGACCTAGATTTTTTAGATGTCCAGAATTCTTTAAAATCCATTTTTAGGCTAGCCTAAAGAGCCACGTAACGGTCTAAACTACTCAAATCGGTCTAGAATCGTCTAGAATGAGTATTGAAAGGTTTCTGACTATCCAGAAGTGCTCAAATCGGCTCAGGACGGCCTAGAACGGCCCAGAACCCTCCAAATACCTACCTTTCTAACAGTATCATCCAACTTCGGCAGAGGAAGACGTGGCAGGGCTCCTTGGAACGAGTGAAGCATCGGTCCCGCCTTTGAGATGATATGAAGAACGCCCAACCAGAGTTTGGTGGCTTTTGACACTGGTTTTCCAGGCGACTCGTACATCCAACCCTTGTATTCCAGAAGGGTCTTGATGGAGAGACGAAGGAGTTGAACGAAGATGAGCCAGAGGAGAGCGCCAGCCACAGCGATCGAGATGCTTTGACCCAGGTAGCCGTCTCTGGAAGATAAAAGAATTGTTTACTGTAGCTTACGGTCGGTCGACCGGCCAGCAGCTTCGACCGCCTTGAGAGCCCCTAGGCCCTCTAGAATAGACGAGGTTAAGTCATGGTCCAAATGGTCCAAAACTGGTCCTAATTAGTCTAGAAATCGCTCTGGATTGAGCCAATGATAACCCAAATGGTCCTATAACCTTAGGGTCCTTCTAGAAGTCATAGGACCTCCGAAAAGCTTCTAGAACCTTTAGAAACTAGCTGGGAACATTCTGGAACTTTCCAGAAGCCATAGACTCATATAAAAGCTTCTAGAACCTCCTGAAAACCCCCCGAATACTCACCCAAAGACATAATGGACAATATAATTCTGGATGAATGGGAAGATTCCAAAACTCAGGTCATGCTTGATGACCGAGAACACTGCCACGGCTCCGACCACCAGGCCAAGGGTCCAGGAGTTCGCAGGGAACATCCCATTCATAAAGTCGTTCCGGAATCGCCCGGTACGCCTCTTATAAGACCTGGAGATTCCATGCCAGATGTCCCGAAGGAGCTCTTGATCGTAGCTCACAGAGACTCCGTCGTGGCTGACTGAAATTTTTTATTTTAAAAATTGGATTTTGAAGATATTGGCTTAAAAAGGCTCGGAAAAAGGCTCGAGTAGACCAAAAAGGGCCAAAAATGCGACTTTTGATGACCCAAAAATGGCCAAACATGCGATTTTTGGCCCCTTTAGGTCATTTTTAGCCCAAAAACTCACCGGCAAAGGAGAGAGCGGCAGCACTGCGTGCCTCAGCCATGGCTCTTTTTCAATCTCTTCTTTTTCAGCAAAAATTTGAAATTCCCTTATCGATTAGTGATGATGATGGCACAAGTTGTAGTTGTTAGTGATGAAGATGTGTCCCGTATTTTAATGACCCTGAAAACGGAAAAATTATGATTAAGAAGATGTGATTAGGGGGTAATTAAAAAGTAATTAGGAGGTAATTAACGAGAAAAACGAGTCCAAGGAATAAAAATCGTTCTAGAACATTCTAGAAGCGAGCCTGTTACAGTAGTCTAGGATGGCTGCGAATAGTTTCAGAAGCTTCTGGAAGCTTTCAGAAGCTTTGGACCCATAGAAAAACGTCTAGAACCTTCATAGACTGACTGGGAGCATTCTGGTACCTTCTAGAGCCTTCTACACGTACTAAAAAGCTTCTCTAGAACCTTCTGGAATATTCAAAATGCCCAAAACCGACTAGAATTCTTATCAGCGTCTAGGCACTTCTAGACTCATCCAGAGCATTTAGATTATCTCAGAAGCTCTCTATAACCTTCTAGAACCCTCGAGACACCTCTAGAGTCCTTTAGAATCTTCTGGATCCGCCTAGAACCGTCTAGAATCTTCTAGAAGCCCTAACCCCATTGCAAAGCTACTGACCGTCCAGAAAGCCAAAAACTGCCTAGAACCTTATGCTTCTGGAGCAGCCTGGACCGATCCAGAGCTTTTAGAATACTGCAAAACAATCGGGAACAGTCTAGAGCCCACCACGACCCACTGGAGCCCTTTGAAACCCGATGAAAACGTATAGAATTCATTTTAAAGAATCAAAATCGACCAACAATCTATCTTCGCCTAAAATGTTGTTTATCAGACCTGATAACCTGATGAAAGGTTCAAAAATTGGCGAAAAAATTTCCGGGCCGCCCTTTCTCACGTTTTTCCTCTAGTCTCTCTGTTTACATTTACATGGCAGGTGCCGAAGAACGCTTTCTGACTGATAAACAACTTTTCTCGCTGTTTTTCTACCGGGTTGCAAAAAGTGACTAGAAAAACAACGAAAGAGAGAGACTAAAAACTAGGCCAAGAATTCCAAAATTTTGTTACTAAAATGTTCAAAATTTGGCGCCAAAAATGCTGGTATTCTAGTGGAAGGAGAATAAGCCTAACATTTGAAACAACAAAAAAAGAAAATTCCGAGAAAAACTCCAGTCAAAAAGATTGACAAATTCGATTTTCGCGAATTTTAGCACTTTTCTGACTGGAATTTTTTTCAGATTTTTTCTCAATTTTCTGTCTAAATTATAGGCTTAGGCTTCACTGCAATACAGCCGAATTTTGGCACGAAATTCAAGAATTTTGACAGAGGAGGACCCTAGACACATGGAAAAACTATTTTCCAGCTTTAAAAATTGCTCAAAAAGACCCAAAAGCTCCTCCCAGGTGGGTAACAAGGAAGAGGGAAAAAAGTAACGAAAAGAGATCTTTCGGCTCCGTTGCTCTCGTTCTCTTCGATAAAAAGAGAGAAAGGGAGAGAGTGCAGGAGCTGAGGAGACGCAGACGCCTAACGCTGCTTCTTCTTCTTCCTTGGTGGAGAAGCGAGCTGGGTAAACAACAACAGCAGAAGAAGCTGGCCTAGGATTTTCGTGAGGTGGCCGAGTTTTCTATCTATGGGCTTGGGAGCTTGTGAGCTAGTTTAGCTCGAAAAGCTAGCGCTTAGGCCTATTGTGGACCATTAGACCATTTTTAAGGCAATTTTGGACTCTTTTCAAAGGAATCTAGGCCGATTTCAGGGTATTTCAGTCAGAATCTAGGTCCCCAAAAGTGACCAAAAGTGAACTGGATGATTCCTTATCACTATAGCCAGCCTTATCACTTCAAAATGGGATTCAGTGTACTTTCGTACAGAAGAAGGTTGTCACAAAAGTGCCCATTTAGAAGGTCTTGGTTGTGTTGAGAGAAGAAAAACTGATAAGCCAAAAGTGGCAAATAATCAAATAGTGAAAGTTTGATAGACTAATGATCAGAAGAACAGCTCGGAAGTGTGGTCAGTGAGCTTCTAGAAGTTTCTAGAAGTTTCTGTGGCAAAATAACCAGTTTTTGGCAAGTGTAGGCCATTCAGGCCAAATTTAGGACGTTTTTAGCTCAAAAATAGTCATTTTTGACCCATCCGAAGCTAGTTTTTAGGCCATATCCAGGCATTTTTAAGCCAAACCCGTCATTTTTAGGCCAAAAGTAGAAATTGTTGGGTAATAAACAGACCTATTTTCAGGCCAAAAATAGTCATTTTCAGGTTTAAAATAGGCATTCTAAAAGCCAACTCCAGTTGGAATCTTCTATAAGACTTAAGGACCTTCTAAAAGAGGTCGGAATCTTCTAGAAGACGCTGGATCCTTCTAGAAGACATTAGAACCTCCAAGAAGACGTTGGAACATTCCAAAAGACATTAGGACCTCCTAGAAGCCCTTGGAACCTTCTAGAAGACGTCAAAAAATGCTGAAATTGGCGAAAATCAGCTAAATTTCCCCTTTTTTGGCACCAATTACAGAAAAAATTGAAGCTAAAAGACACTGACACACTGATAAAATGAAAAAATCGAACGGCCCCAACCGCCCCAAACACAAAAAAGACGTCACTCGAAGACGATCAATCGTTAGGAGACGCTGTGTAGTAGATGATCAACGTGGACCCCTGTCGAGGACACACAAAGAGAGACGAATGGACGGTGCAAAGTACACTAGGCTCCGCCCACTGCCTTCTCTCTGCCCTCTATATCTCTCTCGGAGGGAGGAAAGGAAAAACGACGTAAGAAAACGAGTTGGTTAGCAGAGGCAGAGGGATCACGAGGCGTTGTGTTATCAGTGATTGGGGACGAGAGAGTGTGGTAGACGAAGAGACGCAGAGAGTGATGGGTGGAAGTGTGTTCGAAAACTAACTTCCATGAGGTCTCTGAACCTATTATCGAGAGATCGGGCAAAGTACAAAGATTTCGGAACTTTTGGAATTTCAGAAAATCCGAAATTTGAGAATCCCAAATTTCTTTTAGACGGTTCCACCACTTTTTTTGAAAGCTAGAACGTATTCTAGAAGGTCCCATTGTCTTCTAGAAGCTTCCAACGTCTTCTGGAACAATCCGACGCCTTCTTAAAGGTTCAAACGTTTTTAGAAGCTTCCAGCGGCTTCTAGAAGGTCTCAACGCCTTCTAGAAGGTTTCAGACGCTTCCAACTTCTTCCTTGAAGATTCTAAGACCATCCAGAAGGTTGTAACGTCTTCTGGAAGGTTCATGACCTTTCTAGGGATTTCCAGAAAGTTCGAATGTCTTCTGAAAGCTTCTAGACCTTTCTAACGTCTCCTAGAACCTTCCAAATGCCTCTTAGCGGTTCCAGAAACTTCCAGACATGACTTTAGCCTCTAAAATCGTAATTTAACGTCTAGAATCGTTATAAAACGTTCTAGAACATTCTGAAACCCACTTTGAGTCCAAAAATAAGCAAAATTGGTCTGCAAAAGTCAAAATACCGGGCATAAACTGGTCCAAATTAGACTAATAAAAACCTGATCTGTTCAAAGATCAACAAAACAAACTTGTCTGCGTCTCTCAATCTCCTCTAATCTCTCCTTATTGACCTCCTTATTGGGGCAATAAAGTGACCACTACAACAGACTACAAACTACAGATTATCTCCAGATGGGACAAAGTCCGCTGGGAAACTGAAGATTTCGTACCCATTGGAATTTTTTCTGTTGTTTTTTCTCTATTTTTCAGTACACTTTTGCTGTGTAAAGTGACGCCAGGGATACGAAAAACAACAGGGGAAGGGAAAAGTTCAAAACTGCCAAAAGAAAGAAAACAAGGCGATTTTTTATGGGTTTGATCACCCAATTTTTATCGATAAACACCGGAAAAATAAACATTTTTTTTTTGTTGCAAAAATTAAAAAAAAATTTTTTTTTCGAAAATTGTTTTTAAAGGGGGTTTTTAGCCGAAAATCTAGCTTGCAAGCCGGAAAAACAGCCCAAAAACCAATAAAATTTCAAAAAATTGGTGAAAAATTTCGGAAAATCCGGAGAAAATACGAAAAAAAAGTGAAAAACGACGAAAAATGATGAAAATTATGAGACGATGCAAACGCGCTCCGACAAGAGACTACAGTAACCCGGAGCCGGATTTAAACTTTTTCGGCGGGAAACTGTTTTGTGTCGATTTACGGGGTCGAAAAATAATTAATTTTCAGCGAATTTCGACGATTTTCAAGTTAAATTCTCGGAAATTTAAAGTTTTTTTGCCGAAAAAATAATTTTTAAAAAAATTCAGCAATTTTCAACAGGTTTTTAGCTAATTTTCAGCAAAATTTAGAGGAATTTTCGGCAAGAATCAAATTTTACGAAAATATTAAAATTTTCGAACTTGTAGCCTACAAATCTATCACTTTCTCTGTGTAATTAACCACCGTCAAGAAGAGACAAAGTACGGAGCGGGGTACAAAGTACAAAAAACGGCAAGAAATACAAGAATTTATTGGGGCAGAGAGGTGTCCACTGTATTAGAAAAAAACCAGTGAAAAAGGAAAGAAAAACATTAATTAGACAGAAAAGAGTTACAGGGACCTGCCCGGGGGCTACAGAATATAGGGGAAATGCGAATAAAAATTGATTTTTTGAACAGAAAATCCTAGAAATCCTCCTCTTTTGGCACTTTTTCCCACGACTCCTCTCCAGAATCTGAGTTGGAGACGTTGAGATCGGCAAGGTCGTCGATGAGGAACGATGTATCTGGATCGTTCAGGAGATCCATGTCGTCTTTTGGAGCCTCTGGAGCCTCCCCAGCGACTTCTTCAGCTTCCTCCTCATCTCTCATAGAGAACGGCACGAAGTCCAGTGGTCGCTTCAGAATCCGATCCTCCATATGAGCAATCAGCGTCGTTTGGGGTGGAATCAGAGGCCGACGATTGCGAATCTCAGTGATCCGTTCCTTGAGAATCGGGTCCGTGACACTTTGAGAGCTCAACCCGAGCCATTGAGCCACGATATGAGCTAGCAATCGATCAGAAGACGCTGGATAGTGCCCAATGAACACGGCCTCGGTGTCCTGCTGATTCTTCTCATCGATTCTGAAGACGTTGCGGAGCTCCTTCTCCAGGAAATCGATGAAAGCCTGGAAATAGGGAATTCAGAAGGTGTTAACGATGATTTAGAGGCGCTTACCCAGTTAACTTTCCGTCCCAGAAGAGCCATACGACTTTTGAAGTCGATCCGGTCGAAGCAGGCGGCTCCAGAGTATGGAGAGAAGCGTCTCAATGGCTTCTTAGGCGACGTCTTCGGGTTGGAGACGGCTCCAGATGACGTCGTTGGGGTGTCTGGAGTCTTCTGAAGCTTCGACGTCCCATTGAGGATGCGACGTTGCTCAGTTTCTTCCTTCTCGCAGAATTGGTTCCATAGCTGAAAAGGGTTACTGTAGTCGTGGTGGGACCCATTTTTCATGGAATTTAGACAATTTTTCATAATTTTTGGGTCATTTTTCGGAAATTTCGAGCCATTATTCATAATTTTTGCGTCATTTTTCATGAATTTCGGCTCGTTTTTCATAAATTTCGGGTCATTTTTCATGAATTTCGGGTCATTTTTCGTGGAATTTTGTCTATTTTTCATGATTTTTAGACCATTTTTCACGAATTTTGGGTCATTTTTAGCGCTAAAAAAGCCTACCTTCATATTCTCCTTATCGGCGAACAGCTTATCGAACGCTGTCGTCGGTGGAGTGGCAATGTCGGATCCGTCCTCGCAGATGTCGTCCAAATCGGTGAACGACATCATGATGCGGGCTGAAATATCGATTTTCAGGCATTTTAAAGTGATTTTTAGCTATTTTCAGCGTTTTTTAGCTAGAAAAAGTTCGGAAAATGGTTATTTATAGGTAGAAACGTTAAAAACCGTCAATTTTCAGCTAAAAACCATCAAATCGATGTAAATTTCATGAAATTTGATTTCAGCCATTTCGACTGTTTTTCACTGAATTTAGAGCATTTCCAGTTGAAAAATAAGTGTCCAAATCGTATTTTGACGATGGAAATCGCGATATTTGATGATTTAGGCCACTTTCAGCGTTATTTTTATGTTCCGGAAGCTTCCAGAAGAGCTATTTTCCAATTTTTACCATGCTCCACGCGTCTCCACTTCCTCATGCCCATATTTCTCTTCACATTGACGCCGTCATTATCCACGTCATCGCCGAGCATCCGACGAGCCGTCTTTCCACCCATCCGCATCTTCTTCGCGGCCTTATTCTTGATCGGGTGAAGTTGCTCGACAGAGATTCGGCGGGAGATCTCGTTGAGCTCATTGTCAGACTCCGAGGGAGCGTAGCTGGAAAATTTGGGGATTTTTGAGCCAGAAATGAGCAATTTCGGGGGTTTTAGAGCTCAATATTCGAAGAATTTAGTCAATTTTGAGCTACAAACTAGGGAAAAATTTTGGAAAATCTGGGGGTTTTGAGCCAGAAATGAGCAATTTGAGGGTTTTAAGAGCTCAAAATTTGAAGAGTTGGGTCAATTTTAGGCCAAAAATCGCAAAAATTGCTCACTTGACATAGTTTTGATAGTTTTCGGTGTCCTCAATCCGGATTGGCCGGAACTCGGACGCATTTTCCTTACGTGGAACTCCCATGGTTGGCTTGGATACGGTTGCTTGTAGCAGAAAGAAGTTTTCTGGAAATTTTAAATTTAGAAGCTGAAAAAAGGGGAAATTGAAGAAAAAAAATAAGCCAAAATACGGAAGAAAATGAGCTAGAAAGGGGAAAAATCCATGACAAATGGTTCAAAATTCATGAAAAATGGCTCAAAATCAAGGAAAAAAGAACCAAAATTCATGAAAAATTGTCCCGAATCCATGGAAAATGGTCTAAAATCCATGAAAAATGGAAAATATGCTAAAAAGGGAGAAAAAGAGCTAAAAACTGAAGTAATCGGGTTGGAAAAGCGCGCCAACGACACGCCAGCTTGTCCATCTAGCTAGCTTTTCACAGAAAATCCATCTAAAAACCAGCTTTTTCAAGATCACATGACACTTATATGGAACACGAATCGTTTAATAAAAAAGATAGAGAAAAGAGGGGGAAAAGAAAGAGAGAAAATTGATTTTTCGGGGCGTTTTCACACTTTGCAAGGCAGGGAAAGAGAAGCGAAGCTTCCATAGATACGTTGTGATCTTTTCTTTATGTGAATTGAGGAAAATGAGTGGGTTTCACAGATAGAGAGAGTGCGAAAAATGAAGAGAATTAGAGAAGCAGAGAGATAGGCGATCAATGTGTGGTCAAGTATTGCACAACATTGGGTCGCCCGAAAACTTATGAATCATATGGGGAAAGTTGAACCTAAAAATTTTTTAGTCCAAAAAATAGATAAATTTGCGTTTTGTAAAAATTTTACGACGTGGTATTTTTTTTGGCACCTAATTATGTGCTTTTTTTTTCGTCAGATGATGTAAACAAGGTCAAAATAATGATTAAAATGATTAGAACTGGTTCAAACTGGATGGAATGTCTGTAAAATGCTGGGAAACTGTAATATTGTCTATTCAAAAAAATCGCACGGGTGAACGAGTGAAAAAACGTGTAGAGAGTGCCCAAACCTGTAGAGGCGCTGTAGAGACGCAGACATTTCGACGCGTTCACCCGCGCGATTTTTTTGAACAGACAATAGTTAGAATACACTTTGCGAAATTCGAATTACAGTAATTTTTTTTTTCAAACAGCTGAAAATAAAGACCTAGCACCGCCTGAACAAATTTAAAGGCACATAGACACTTTTTCTAAGAAAAAGGGTTTACGAATGCGTTCAGAAACCTTCAATATCATCCCTACCACCACCTCGGACCTTCTGGCGCAACAGATGACGTCACGGAGGTCACCATCTGCCTCACCATGATTTTTTGTCTAGCTTCTCTCTACTCTCTCGGCCTCCACCATGCTCGTCTCTACTCTCTCGTCTGCGTGTGTCCATGACAAAAATGTGTATAGCAAAGCACTGCAGAGGGAAGAAGACGTGTTCTTGACCACTAGCCCTAGGGTCTCTAGTCGGGTCCAATTATTTATGGGTGTTCGTTGGAGCGCATTTGCTGAATGGAGAGGAAAAATGGAACGGAGCTGCCGGGAAGGGGAGCAACAGGGAAAAAAGAGGGTCAGAGAAAACGAGAAAAAAAAATAGAAAAGAGAATGTTTTGCAGCTCAATTTCACCTTTCCATACTAAAATTGTCTTTTTTCTGAAATATTTCGTAATTCCTCCCTTAATTTGCACTTTCCGACGTCTATTTGTTCAAATGCGCTCCACTGTACTTTCCTTTAAAAAATTATAAAACGCTCGTATCATATCTTATCACTTTTTCTTATCTAAACAGATCGTCTGACCCAACCACCAAACCAACTATTCTTCACATTTGCACAGCTCATTGGTCTTCTTTTTCCCCCTTCTTTCAAACTTTATTGGAACTTTCCTAGTTTTGATACTATAGTACCTCCCCCTTCTTTTGATTTGATTTTTTTGGAACTTTCCAAATTTTCTGCACTACAGTACCCCCTTTAATCATGGACAAACTTCACAAGGGATGGTTCACCGAGTTCTCTCCAGACGATTTGGAAAAGATTAACAATCCTAATACCGGAGACTCTTCTTCTAAACTCCTCAAGTCTGATGGACAAGAAATGGGCGGTGCATGGCCAGGCCAAGCATTTTCCCTTCAGGTTAAGAAGGTGTTGTTCCACGAGAAGAGCAAATATCAGGATGTGCTTGTTTTTGAGAGGTTCGTCTATCTTATGAACGAAATGCGTATGGGCGCGCCATGGACGGCTCTCCGGCGGGCGCAGCTAGACGTCTAGTGTTTAAAGGCGCATAACTCGCTTCAAACTGAATTTTTTGATTTGCAACAAATTGTGAATTAAAGCTCTTGAATAGCGCTACAAAACCATATGAAACACTTTATACTTTTACATTTTCTCGATTTAGCAGAAGACGATAAAATTTTCCTGCCTCGAGCCAACATTACTTAAGCTTAAAAAATGCATAGCTCGCTTCAAAATCAACATTTTCAATCGAACTAATTTTAAAGTAAAGCTTAATTGTAAAGTAAAGCTCTTTTAACGCTCTACAAAACCATATACAAAACTTAACACTTTAAAAATTTTCTAGATTGAGCAGGAGACGCTAAACTTCGCTTGTCGCTTGCGGTGTTGTTTTAAGATGAGTACAGTCTTAAATGCATTATAACTTGCTTCAAACTCAACATTTTCAATTAAATCAAATTGTAAATTAAAGCTCTTAAATAGTTCAACAAAATCATATGTAACAATAAGCGTTTTGTCAGTTACTGTATTCAGCAGGAGACGATAAACTCTGCCTGTCTTAGGCAGCCCTCTCTACGCTGCTGAGCCGCATACCAGCTTCGAGCTCAATTATATCGATTTCTATGAGTGATATCAAAAATCTGTTAACTGATAAAATATTGTCGATATTACGATAAACATTTAATCAGTTGACATATTTTTGATATCTCGCATAGGAACCGAGATAATTGAGCTCAAAGAGCATGTATAATTTTGAATGCCTTCAAAATTAACATTTTCAGATAAATCAAACTGTAATATGGTGATCTTATTAAAATCCAAATTTCAGCACCACCTATGGAAATGTCCTAGTTCTAGATGGAATTGTTCAAGCCACCGAACGAGACGAATTCTCCTACCAGGAGATGTTGGCTCATCTCCCATTGTTTGCCCATCCCAACCCAAAGAGGGTAGGTGTTTTTCAAGCTCAATTATCTCATTTCCTATACAAGATATCAAAAAACTGTCATCTGATAAAACAATCCTGATATTATGATAAAAATTTTATCAGTTGACAGATTTTTGATATCTCTCATAGGAGTCGAGATAATTGAGCTCAAACTCAAAATTCCAGGTTCTCATTATTGGCGGAGGAGATGGAGGAATTCTTCGTGAGGTTCTGAAGCATGACACCGTCGAAAAAGTGACAATGTGTGAGATTGATGAGATGGTGATTGATGTGGCCAAAAAGTAAGACATAAAGTGCAATAGAGCACATTTAACATCTCCTGTTTTCCAGATTCCTCCCTGGCATGTCTTGTGGATTCTCCCACGAGAAACTGGATCTCTACTGTGGTGATGGTTTCGAATTCTTGAAGAATCACAAGAACGAATTCGATGTTATTATTACTGACAGTTCGGATCCAGTGGGTCCAGCCGAGTCATTGTTCGGACAGAGTTACTATGAGCTCTTGAGAGATGCTCTGAAGGAGGATGGCATTTTGTCATCGCAAGGTGAGCAAGGGGACATCACTTTGAGCTCAATTATCTCTGCTCCTGGGAAAGATAGAAAAATGTTGTCAACTGATAAAATGTTTATCATCGTATTACCAATATTGTATCAGTTGACCACTTTTCGATATCCCTGATGAGAGCCGAGATAATTGAGTTCAAAGTTGATGGTTAGGGAAAGGGGGGAGGGGCGCTTCTATTAGGTCGTCTCAAAAGTAATCCACTTTTTGTGATATTTTTTCAACGAAACTTTATTCAGCTTTAGCAATATTTCAGTAAGTTATCTAATGTTCATTGTGGTCCATCACACCCTGTCAACGTTTTGATAGATGTTCAATGTCTCTCGTCTAGAACGCGGGTGGCTGTTGCGCGAAGAAGGCACCCATATACGATTTTGGGTTCGATCTTCCATCGAAGCGCTTACCCTGTTAACCATTCTAAAGCGGGCGGAATAAAAAAAATTCAGTTAGGGCGAGATTAGGACTATTTGATAAATAAGCGAGTACTTCGATACCTACACCCTGGATTTTTTGGCGGGTAACCAAAACCGAGCGTGGGTGGGCGTTATCGTGAAGCAGTACAAATGTGTCCGGTTCTGGACGCAGAGAACAAAACGAATTGAACTCTTTTTGCAGTCAGAGAGAATATATGTCCGTGGTTACGATCGCACAATGGGAACAAGTTCTCCATAGATCACCCCATTGAAATCCCACCAAACGCTCAACATCTTCCTTTTTACACAAATTTCTCCTTTGTGATGTAATTCTGGAGTTTGGCAAACCTTGACCCAATGACGCTTTCTGTTTTCTTCAACCTACAGACATCCTTTTTCGTTTTCTGACACAAAAAAATGGATCCCATCGAAGGTTCGCTTACGAGTGAGCAAAGACCAACTCAAGTCACAACTATTTTTAATCTGGGAATCACTGAAATGGTGTGGCACCAGTTTACCATATTTTTCTCTGTGTCCAAACTTCGAAGATGATGAAATGCTATCATAATAGGTACACCGAGAGTAGAAGACACTTCACGAATAGTGAGTCTCGGCTCAGCTTCCAGAGCTTTCTCGATATCGGCATCAAAGCTTGAAAATGGGTTGGTTTGCCTTCAAGCGAATAATCGCTTTTCCGAAAGCGATTGAACCAGGGTCGCATTTCAAGATACTCAAGTGACTTGTCACCAATTACTGAGCATACAGATCTATGAGCAGCTGCAGCGGATTCTCCTTTGAGAAAGTCGAAAAGAAGACATCCTCCAAGAGCAAGGGTTTCGTTGGCGAGGCTCTCGGCCAAGAACTGAGATTTTTTGAAACTAACTAACAATTTTTATTGAACATGAGATGAACACTATTAAAACAAAAGAAAACGGAAATCGACCCGCAAACATGGGAAAAATGCATGCTATAAAAAAGTGGATTACTTTTGAGACGACCTAATATTAGAAGAAGGCTTAAAATAAGTAATATTTCTGGCAACTTTCTAGGCGAGTGTCCCTGGCTGGACCTATCCCTAATCACTACCGTAATCCAAAACTGCCGCCGACTATTCCCTACTGCCGAATATGCAGTTGGCAGTGTGCCAACGTATACTTCAGGCCTCATGGGATATGTTATATGTGCCAATGATAAGGTGATAAAGATAGATATAATTGAGTGGCGTGTTTATAGTTTGTAGCTTTTGTAGTTTGTAATGTTGTGTGTATTGTGTACTAACAATTTCAGGAGAATCCATATGGCTTCATCTGCCACTGATTGCTCATCTTGTGGCGTTCAACCGGAAAATCTTCCCAACTGTTAACTACGGCCAATCGATTGTCTCTACTTATCCATCAGGAAGCATGGGATATTTGATTTGTGCAAAGAGTGATGTGAGGATATTGAAGATTTGGGAAATTTGAAAAAAAAAATTAGAATTACCGTAATCCCGGTAATAGAAGGGTCCCTTATTTTCATCTCAATTATCTTTGCTCCTATGAGAGGTAACAAAAAGTTGTCAATTGATGAAATATTGCTGATATTATGGTAAACATTTTATCAGTTGACAAATTTTTCATATCTCTTACAGTAACCGAGACAAATTGGCTCAAAGTTGGTAGCCCTTCTATTACAGATTTTACGGTAGGATTGGAAAATTGAAAAAATGAAACAAAAATTTGGAAAAGTACTAATAAATGGACAATTTTCCCCATTTTTTTGGAATTTAGTTCCGAAAGTTTGCTGTTCAATTGTGAAAGATTTCGCAATATTAACTAACCTTCTTTTAAAAATTTTTCTGATTTTTCGAATTTTTGTGTATGTGGTGTGCTTGTAAGATGGTTGATGGTGTGAAGTTTCCAGATTTCAGAAAATTCAAAATTCTGGATTTTCAGAATCTGAAATTTTGAGATTTTGAGAATCTGAATTTCTGTATTACCGAATTTCTGAATTTCTGAATTTTCTGAATATCTGAATTTCTGATTTTTCTGAATATCTGAATATCTGAATTTCTGAATTTCTGAATTTCCGAATTTCTGAATTTCTGAATTTCTGAATTTCTGAATTTCTGAATTTCTGAATTTCTGAATTTCTGAATTTCTGAATATCTGAATTTTTGAATTTCAGAATTTCGGAATTTCTGAATTTCTGAATTTCTGAATTTCTGAGTTCCTGAACTTCTGAATTTCTGAATATCTGAATTCTTGATTTCCTGGTTTTATGAATTTCTGATCTTCTGAATTTCTGAATTTACTTTTCTTCTAATTTTCAAAATTTTCCAGACCCGTGACGTCACCACACCTTCTCGTGTGCTCACTGATGACCAAGTCAAGAATCTGAATCTCAGATTCTACAATTCAGAAGTTCACAAAGCGGCGTTCGTGCTTCCCCAATTCGTCAGAAATGCCCTAGAGGAGAAGAAGGAATAGAAGGATTACTGTAGTTTTTTAATTTGTCATGTTGTTGTCTTTTGGTTTACTGTAGCTCCAATTGTTTTTGAAAGAGTAATAAATCGATCAAAAAATAACACATGAAACTTTATTCGAAGCACAAACAAATAAAAATAAGCATGAGCAATCGTCAGTCACAGGCATAAAAGATGCGATCGTCAAAGAGGGAGGGGACGAGACGTCGACGTTCCGTCTGGAATCTGAAGTTGGTTTAGTTGATGGATTTAAAGGATTTTCAGATTTTAAGATTTTCCGAAATATTGGATTTTTTGAAATTTCGAATTTCTGAATCTCAGAATCTCAGAATCTCAGAATCTCAGAATCTCAGAATCTCAGAATCTTAGAATCTCAGAATCTCAGAATCTCAGAATCTTAGAATCTCAGAATCTCAGAATCTCAGAATCTCAGAATCTCAGAATTTCTGAATTTCTCTCAGAATTTCGGAACATCTGAATTTCTCAATTTCTCAATTTCCAGCATTTCCAGAGTTTCAGAATTCCAGAATTCCAGAATCCTAGAAAAACTCAAAAATTCACCTTATTCTTCCCCTGCTTGGTCAAGTAGGGGGTTTGATTCGAGACGGACGGACGAGCTCCACCCGGTGGAAGAGTCGAAGATCCTGGAGTAGACGATTTGACGGTGGCAGGTGTAGGACGAATGATCCCAGACTTTTTTTCTTCAGGAGGCGTTGGCTAGAAAATTAGAAATTCAGAAATTCAGAAATTCAGAAATTCAGAAATTCAGAAATTCAGAAATTCAGAAATTCAGAAATTCAGAAATTCAGAAATTCAGAAATTCAGAAATTCAGAAATTCAGAAATTCAGAAATTCAGAAATTCAAAAATTCAGAAATTCAGAAATTCAGAAATTCAGAAATTCAGAAATTCAGAAATTCCGAAATTCAGAAATTCAGAAATTCACTACAGTATACAGTATTTCCTACAGTACCCCCCTACCAACCTCCATTCCCTCCTTGGCCGCCTTCAGAATCGCAGAAACTTGTTGAGTGATTTCATCATCATTCCAACCGGTCAACATCTTCACATTGGCCCGATTTCTGGCGTTGATGGTCAGCAGTTCGGTGCTGACGATCTCATTGAGCACATGATTCTCCACTTCGATGACGTCACTTCCTCTGGGAGCTTTCACAGACACCTCACAGATTTCTCCCGGCGATTTTCGCTTCAGGAAGTATCGGACGCGTTCAACTGGAAAAATTGGATTTTGGAGTTCTAGAATGTTAGATCCTGAAGGACCCCAGAGCCCAAGGATCCAAAAGTCCTATATTCGTAGATTCCTAGATTCATAGATTCCTGGAATCCCAAGAATCCAAGAATCCAGGAATCCAAGAATCCAAGAATCCAAACCCACGCTGAGTGGCTGCAATTGGGAAGTCTCCCATTCCTTGATGGCTCATCCTTAAGGATCTTAACGGGAACAAGTTACGGTATGAAGACTACGGTAGATTGAGGTTGATAAGAAAAGTTTGAAACTGATTACTACTCGTTCCGCCCAGTGATCCAACACATCCTGTGTCGCGTGGCAGGCATCACTTGTTCTCTGGTCACTTATTTATTTTTTAGTTCGAGTTCACGGGAAAAAACACTAATTCAAAAATATATAATTTCAATGACCTACTTCAAAAGGTGTTATGTTGCCGTGGTCATATTTACTGTGGTCTATTTTTCCAAATTTGGAACATGAGTTTTCAAAAATATAGAAAAAGGTGTACTGTAGGTAAATTAAGTTCAAATTTCTCCGATTGTGACAACTTCTTCTGGATATGTATAGACTAGAGTTATACTTCCAGTACAACCAAAAATGTAAAAATTTTATCTTTCAAAGAAAAAACTGGTTCCAAATTATGCATTTGTTTTTAAGTTGCCTCCCGCATCACGTAAATACTTTCCAATGGTTCCGTCGCCTGAAAATTAACTCACATTATTCTAGAGGCTCCAATTAGAGTCAATTATCTCGGTTCCTATAAGGGATATCAAAAATTTGTCAACTGATAAAATGCAGCTGATAACATATAGAACATTTTGTTAGTTGATCGATTTTTGATATCTTTTACAGGAACCGAGATAATAGAGCTCAAAGTTGACGGTTTGGAGGCAGTCTACTAGAGCCACACTGTGAAGTTTGAGCCCAATTATCTCGTTTCCTAATAGTGATATAAAAAATCTGTAAACTGATAAAATGTAGCTGATAATATGATGAAGATAATTGGGTTCCAACTGTGCGCATTGACGGTAACAACCTACCACTTCATTTCGTTCAATAATTTCCATAAGTTCCCTCCTCCACTCTTGACTAGACTCCAAATCAAACGGACATCTATCAATCTTCACATCAGTGTCCGGTTTCATACTCATAGCTCTTAAATGAGGACAACATCCATGCCAATCAAAAAGATTCAACCTTTCCACATCTTTATACACTTCTAGACATCCACAAGTCTCTTCCAGCTCATCTAGTTGGTTATACTGGTCTTCTAGGACATCGATTATACGTTCGATAACCTTTTCCTTGATAACAGGCCGTCCGATAAGTTTGGGTTCTGAATAGAGCGCATTTGCAACTTTAGAAATATGTGGGATACGGTACCTGGACAATTCTCTTCGGTATACAATGGATAATGAATACTAGCCCAATAGATGGCATCCCTGCCTATCATATCTAACCGCATCTTTCTCAATTTGCACTTTTGATCCGTCAAGCAATCCAATTTAATTAACAGAAGCTTATTTATGATATCTACTGTACAATGTCTAATACCATACTCTTCCACGGCCTTGGTAGTTTTGTGTCCACCATGATGCTCCAGAATACAATCCGCGCAAACCGAAAAAGTGTCTACATTGACATTCATCGTCCTAACATGGAAGCATTTCTCACAGATTCTAGGGTCATCAGTTTCTTCTCCGCATTTATGGCAATTTGAGGCACTCTAGAAGGATTCCAGAAATCCGGGACCATGAAAAGTGATACTTACCCTTTTCAGATGCCTGACTGATGTTGAATCACACTCATGGGTACAGTAACCCCCTGATGTTCGTTGTACCCTTATATCAGCACATGGAGGGCACATGACATCTTTTGAGAGATTTTGGTCCTTGAGATTCTGAGCCTTCTGACAGGTCAGGCAAATTCTCAAGTTCTCAATGGAACTACACTTGGAGCATACGCCGATTCCTGTTGCCTGGAAATCGAAGTTACGTAGTTTTTAAACTCAATAATCTCGGTTCCTTCACAAGATATGAAAAAGTTGTCAACTGATAAACTGTTTATCATGATTCTATCAGTTTTTTATCAGGTGACAGACTTTTGATATCTCTGATAAGAACCGAGATAATTGAGCTCAAAGTTTGGGTAAGATTCTATAGAAGCCTTACGGTGTATCAACCCAGTATTTCTCGGTTCCTGTAACAGACATCAAAAAGTGATCAACTGATAAAATATTGCTGATATTACGATTAATATTTTATCAGTTTACAAAATTTTGATATCTCTCATAGGAACTGAGATAAAACGCGCTCCACTGAACACTCACCAAAGTCTCCCACCACTTTCTGAACGTTGTGAACGCATTCGTTCTGTAAAACTCCATCTGAGCCATTGCTTCATAGTTAACAGTTCTATGAATAAATGCATTCGGTTTTGAGCAAATCGGGCAATTTCGATTTTCATCGGATATTGAGCAAGTGAGACAAATTGAGTGGCCACATGTTCCCACGATTGCTCGACGATCTTTATCGTCTGAAAATCAAATATAGTCAATTTTGACCGAGCATATCTCATTTCCTAAAGGAGATATCAAAAAGTAGTGAACTGATAAAATATTGGTGACATTTTGATAAACATTTTATCAGTTGACCACTTCTTGATATAGCTTACAGGAAATGAGATATATGAGCTCAAAGTTGACGGTTTCCCCACATATTGTTTTATAATTTTCAGGTCACCCGGATCCACGTCACCCGGATCCACGTCACCCGGATCCAGGTCACCCGGATCAAGGTCACCCGGATCTAGGTCACCCGGATCTAAGTCGCCCGGATCTAGGTCACCCGGATCTAGGTCACCCGGATCCAAGTCACCCGGATCCAGGTCACCCGGATCCAGGTCACCCGGATCTAGGTCACTTGGATGTAGGTCACCCGGATCCAGGTCACCCGGATCCAGGTCACCCGGATCTAGGTCACCAGGATCTAGGTCACCTGGATCCAGGTCACCCGGATCTAGGTCACCCGGATCCAGGTCACCCGGATCCAGGTCACCCGGATCTAGGTCATCCGGATCCAGGTCACCCGGATCCAGGTCACCCGGATCTAGGTCACCCAGATCCAGGTCACCCGGATCCAGGTCACCCGGATCCAGGTCACCCGGATCCAGGTCACCCAGATCCAGGTTACCCGGATCTAGGTCACCCGGATCTAGGTCACCCGGATCCAGGTCACCCGGATCTAGGTCACCCGGATCTAGGTCACCCGGATCTAGGTCACCCGGAGCTAGGTCACCCGGTCCTAGGTCACTCGGATCCAGGTCACCCGGATCTAGGCCACCCGGATCTAGGTCACCCGGATCCAGGTCACCCGGATCCAGGTCACCCGGATCCAGGTCACCCGGATCCAGGTCACCCGGATCCAGGTCACCCGGATCCAGGTCACCCGGATCCAGATCACCCGGATCCAGGTCACCCAGCTCCAGGTTACCCGGATCCAGGTCACCCGGATCTAGGTCACCCGGATCCAGGTCACCCGGATCTAGGTCACCCGGATCTAGGTCACCCGGATCTAGGTCACCCGGATCTAGGTCACCCGGATCTAGGTCACCCGGTCCTAGGTCACTCGGTCCTAGGTCACTCGGATCCAGGTCACCCGGATCTAGGCCACCCGGATCTAGGTCACCCGGATCCAGGTCACCCGGATCCAGGTCACCCGGATCCAGGTCACCCGGATCCAGGTCACCCGGATCCAGGTCACCCGGATCCAGGTCACCCGGATCCAGGTCACCCGGATCCAGATCACCCGGATTCAGGTCACCCAGCTCCAGGTTACCCGGATTCAGGTCACCCGGATCTAGGTCACCCGGATCCAGGTCACCCGGATCTAGGTCACCCGGATCTAGGTCACCCGGATCTAGGTCACCCGGTCCTAGGTCACTCGGATCCAGGTCACCCTGATCCAGGTCACCCAGATCCAGGTCACCCGGATCTAGGTCACCCGGTCAGGGTCACCTTGATCCAGGTCACCCTGATCTAGGTCACCCAGATCCAAGTCACCCGGGTCCAGGTCACCCGGATCTAGGTCACCTGAATCTAGGTCACCCGGATCCAGGTCACCCAGATCTAGGTCACCCAGATCCAGGTCACCCGGATCTAGGTCACCTGGATCCAGGTTTCCCGGATCCAGGTCACCCGGATCTAGGACCCGTGGCCTAGGACCTCGGACCTAGGACCCAGGATCCCCGGGTCACCTTCTCTAAAGCCCAGAGAAGGTGAGAACTGATTCTTCCTTTCATTTCCCTCTTCTTTTATATTACTTTCCTAGAGGTCAATGGTTTCTAAACCAATTCACGTAGACGTTTTGTTTTAGAATTTTAAATTTCTTTTGAAATTTTTTTATCACGTTTAAACAAAAATTTTCTACTTTTAAAAATTGAGAAACTTCTTTAAAAGATTTTTCCTTTGAACCTAATTATCTTGTTTCCTGCTTGAGATATTAAAAAAACTGTCAACTGATGAAATGTTGGTGATATTATGACAAGCATTTTATCAGTTAACCACTTTTTGATATCTCTTATAGGAAGCGAGATATATGAGCTTAAAGTTGACAGTTGCGCGCATCTCTTGTTACAGTAAGCTGCAAAAAAGCGTCAACTTTGAGCCCATATATCTCGCTTCCTATAAGAGATATCAAAAAGTGGTCAACTGACAAAATATTTATCATAATATCACCAACATTTCATCAGTTGTCAGATTTTCCATATCTTTGACAGGGACCGAGATAAATTGGCTCAAAGTGACAGGTAGAGCTTAACTGGACCTATTTTCATCGATTATTGGCAAGTGGAAACTAGAAAATACAATCTCAGAAATTTAACAATTTTCTTATCATTTTGAAATCTTTTTCAAGTTCTAAATCCATTTCATATATTGTTTCAATGATTTTTTTTTCAAATTTAATGATGGACCGTCCTTTTTAACCACTCACCAAACAAGTTTCTCTGACTGTGACTGGCCTGACAGGAATAACAAATTAGGGATTCTAAATGGATCATTTTTTTCTGAGAATTTCTTAGTTTTTTATTGCTAAGTCTAGGAATACGAAATCAAACAAGAGAGGGAGAGCGTGAGAGACATAGACATAAGGAGAAAAATGAGAAACGTATCTGTTGTGTGTGTGTTTGTGTCATGTGTGCGAGGTGTCCGCAAGAATTCAACAAAGAGGAAAATCGAAAAGAAGAAGGCATTTTTGTTATTTTTTGCCATCAAAAACTTTGAGCTCAATTATCTCGATTCCTTCAAAAGCTGGCAAAACTCTGTCAACTAACAAATTGTTTACCATAATATCAGCAATCTTTTATCAATTGACAGATTTTTGATATCTCTCATAGGAGCCGAGATAATTGAGCTCAAAGTAAACGTAGAGAATGGACTTCTATTAGAGCGTTTACGGTGAAGATTGAGGGAACCGGAGCCCTAGGATCAACATGTCAGGCTGGAAGATCGGATCTGATGAGCCACATAGCATTGTAATGGTTGTGCTTCTGTTTTGAAAAACTCGAATGAATAAAGCTTCATAAAACAAGACAATTCAGAATTTAGAATTTCATAAAGTCAAGAAAAGTGTCTTTAATTGTGCCAAGATTCGGGTCAAGATTTAAGTCATTCGGGTCACGAAGGTCAGCTGGATTCATTGAATGCTACCAGCTCCGCGAGAAAACTTCTCCCGTCTTAACCGAAAAGACGAAGAAGACATTTTTGTTTTTTTGTCATCAAAAATTTTGAGCTCAATTATCTTGGTCCCTTCAAAAGATAGGAAAATTCTGTCAACTAACAAATTGTTCATCATAATTTCAGGATTGTTTTATTAGTTAACAGATTTCTGATATCTTTTCTATGAACCGAGATAATTGAGCTCAAAGGGAACGTATAGAATGGAATTCAAGCATTTATGATGAAGATTGAGGTGTCGGAACCCTAGGATCAAAATAGCCAGCTGGTTAAAGGAAGTTTTTCAAAATTTGAAGTGTCAAAGAGCATTTTAACAGTTGTACTTGTGTTTGAAACTCAAATGAAAAAAGTTTTATTAAACGAAAAAAAACTTTAGAATTTAAAACTTCATAAAGTCGAGAAAGTTATCTTTAATTGTGTCAAGAAAGGTATTCGGGTCCATAAAGGTAGGTGGATTTAAAAAAGGCGAGAAGTTCCGCTTGAAAACTTCTCCCGTCTCAAGATCCTTGATCTCCACTGTGCCATCTTCTTTGTAGTTTTGAAGGAAACCGGGACCAGTATATGAGTGCCATTTCCTCATTTGCTCATCCACGTACTTAGTCTGTTCTCTCAAATTTGCAGATTTGGAGCATTGAGGATTAATTTTCTGAATTTCGTCTTCGTTGGTGGGAAAGTGGTAAACGTATCGAAAACGACTTCGTCTCACTTCTCGACGGATTTCCATTTGGAATGAGGTAGTTAACTGAAATCTTCAAGTGCTTGAGATGCGTTATATGTATCATAAGTCACTCACTTTCTCTCCTCTATAGATTAGTTCCATTAGAGATCGTTTTTCGGGTGCACTAGTGGTCAAATAATAAGGACAAACATCAATTTTCTGCTCCAAATGTGCTTTGTCAGCCATTGAATGAAAATGTGGAGACCTTCCTTTTGAATCAAATATATTTAATTCAACGACTTGATTCCAAAGGGAAACACAAAAACATTTAGTTTTCAACTTTTGGATCTGTTCGTATTGAACTTCCAGACTTGATAAAGTTTTTGCAAAGGTTCCTTCTTGAAAAAAATCATTTGTCGGAATAATGTCTTCAAGATGTGCCATTGGATCCTTTGCGAGTTTCATCAGCTCACTACTTGTCAACATCATTCGTTTGTATTTCAATCGACATTTAATATTTTCCTCGTCTAGATGAAGTTTCCCTCTCAACAGAGTCTCCATAATTCCGACAGCTGTTCCCAGGATCTTATCTCTTTGTTCTATCCCATCACATGGCCACTTGACATGCACATCATGACCCTTATGGTGCTCCAAAATACAGTCAGAGCACAAGTTGAACCTTGAGTCAGGATCATCCATTTCTCGCTTCAAAAGTGGTCCATGAAACTTGGGAGTCTTGGTTTTCGAAAAGCACAGATGACATGGAATGGGGTCCTAGAAAGTGTAAGCTTAAAGATTTGTTCATTTTTCCAGAAAGATCGAACCTTCACATCCTCGTAATCCAAGATATTCTCCATTTCTTTATTACCGTACTCCTTGGTAGCACAATCATCACAAACCGCATAATCAGCAAAGTACATCCCAGTGTATGGTCGAGAGAATTTGCAAGTCAGACAGACCTTCAAATTTGTACAATCCGAACATTTTGCGCAATAACCTAGGGATTGAATCTGGAAAAAGAAATATGAAAAACGTAGAACCAATCTATCTCTATTCCTGTAAAAGATATCACAAGGTTGCCAACTGACAAAATGTTCATCATATTATCATGAACAATTTATTGATTGACAAAGTTTTGATACCTTGCACAGAAACCAAGATATATAGGCTCAAAGTTGACTCTCACCTCTTTCCCATGATCCGATATTTCGTAGGCCATGAAATTTTCACGAGTTGCCTTCATACTGGTCAGTATTTCGTACCACTTCCTGATAACATCGAATACATTTTTCTCATATTCTTTTCGAAAGCCCAATGCTCCATAGTTAATATTCCTTCCAATAAATGCCTCTTTTCGGAAGCAAATTGGGCATTTCATTGTTGGATCGGAATCCACGCAGACTTCACAAACCGAGTGGCCACAGGTTCCAGAGACAGCCCGACAGTTTTCGTCGTCTGGAACGTACTGATTGGTAAAAACGACAAATTGAAGGAATGTATACCGAATAAATTAGATTTTGTTCCATCTCGACAAGCATGGCAAATCAAGGACTCCAGCTTGACCATTTTTGTTTCGAGTGGTCAGATTCGCAAGAGAAAAAAAAGTAAGGGGACAGCGGAGAGACAAAATGTGGTGCGAGAGAGATGAGAAGTGAGAAAAAGAATGAGAGAGTGAGAAAAAAGAGATGTTGGAAGAGAAAAATGAAAGAGACTGGGACCATTGGTCCAAAGTTGCACATTTGAGAAAGAGAGGGAGAGAGACGCATAAGAACATGAGGAAGGCAGAAAACGGCCTTCAGAGACTGGTCCTGGAGATCAAGGATCTTAAGATAGGGGAAGGAGAATAATCTCACTTCTCGTCTCCCTTTCACCACATTTTTTCTCTCCTCTGCTCCCCTCCCTTTTCATTTCCCTCACGAAACTGACCACTTAGCACACAAATGGTCAAACTGGACTCCTTGATTTGCCATGCTTGTCGAGATGGGACAAAATCTAATTTATTCGGTAATAATTCTTTCTCAATATTCCTCATCCATCAATCCAAACATTTTAGACGACGAAAACTGTCGAGCTGTCTCTGGAACTTGTGGTCATTCGGTGTGTGAAGTCTGCGTGGATTCTGATCCAAATATGAAGTGCCCAATTTGCTTCCGAAAAGAGGCATTTATTGGAAGGAATATAAACTATGGAGCATTGGGTTTTCGAAAGGAATATGAGAAGAATGTGTTTGAGGTGATCAGGAAATGGTATGAAATTCTAACCAGTATGAAGGCAACACTCGAAAATTCCATAACCTATGGAACATCGGACTACGGGAAAGAGGTAAGGGCCAACTTTGAGCCTTAGTATCTTGGTTCCTGCCCAAGATATCAAGAAGTAGTCAACTAACAAAATATTTTTGATAATGTGGTAAAAATTTTGTCAGTGGACTACTTTTTAATATCTGTCACAGGAACGGAGATATATGGGCTCAAAGTTGATGGATTGCTCCTCTTCCAGATTCAAGTCCTTGGTTATTGCGCAAAATGTTCGGATTGTACCAATTTGAAAGTCTGTCTGACTTGCAAATTCTCTCGACCATACATCGGGATGTACTTTGCTGATTATGCGGTTTGTGATGATTGTGCTACCAAGGAGTACGGTAATGAAGACATGGAGAATATCTTGGATTACGAAGAAGTCAAGGTTTGGTCTTTCTGGAAAACTTTTGAGAAAACTTAGTGTAAACAATTCCAGGAACCAATCCAATGTCATCTGTGCTTTACGAAAACCAAGACTCCCAAGTTTCATGGACCACTTTTGAAGCGAGAAATGGATGATCCAGACTCAAGATTCAACTTTTGCTCTGACTGCATTTTGGAGCACCATAAGGATCATGAAGTGTTTGTCAAGTGGCCATGTGATGGGATGAATCAAAGAGATAAAATTCTGGAAACCGCTGCTGGAATAATGGAGACCCTGTTAAGAGGGAAATTTCATATTAACAAGGAGGAGAATATAAAGTGTCGATTGAGATACAAACGAATGATGTTGACAAGTAGTGAGCTGATGAAACTCGCAAAGGATCCAATGGCACATCTTGAAAACATTCATAACAATTTTTTTCAAGAAGGAAACTTTACAAAAACACTATCTAGTCTGGAAGTTCAGTATGAACAAATCCAAAACTTGAAGTCTGAATGTCACTGTGTCCCACTATGGAAACAAGTAATTGAATTGAACATTTTCGATTCAAAAGGAAGATCTCCACATTTTCATTCAATGGCTGACAAAGCACATTTGGAGCAGAAACTTGAAGTTTGTCCTTATTACTTGACCTCTAGTGCACCAGAAAAACGATCTCTAATGGGACTCATTAAGAGAGGAGAGAAAGTGAGTGACCTATTATATAAAGGACCACAATATCCCAAAAGTTTCAGTTAACTACCCCATTCCAAATGGAAATTCGTCGAGAAGTCAGACGAAGTCGTTTCCGATATGTTTACCACTTTCCCACCACCAAAACCGAAATCCAGGAGATCAATCCAGAATTTTCCAAAGTTGCATATTTAAGAGAATGGCGTAAGAAGATGCATGAGGAAGCCAAGAAGCGTCCTGTAGAGACTGGTCCCGGCTATCTTCAATACTTCCTAGAAGATGGCACAGTGGAGGTCAAGGATCTTAAGACGGGAGAAGTTTTTCCTCTGGGTTTGCCTTCAATGAATCCAGCTACCTTTTCTGACCTAGAAACCTTTCTTGACACTGTTAAAGACAACTTTCTCGACGTTACGAAACTCTGATTTCTGAAGCTTCTTGTTCAATAAAACTTTATTAATCGAGGTCACATAAAAGTTGAAACTACAACAAGTACAAAAATTAAAATGCTGTTTGACGCTCCAGATATAGAAGAAACTGCACAAAGGCCACTCTCGTTGTCAGCTTTGGATCTCCCAGGTGGACATTTTGATCCAAATTCTCCTCTTTCCTTACCAGTCTTTCTGGAAAATTCAATTATTAAAACCATACTTGCAAAATCAGGCCCCGGCCCGTGACTCCTGGGCCCGGCCCAGCCCGGCGAGCCCGGGTTCTCCAAACTTGAAAAAGTGTTGAAATTTCAGAGATTTTTTCAATTTGTTTTGTGAATAAACTATTTTTTTACGGAGTCTTTTATCTTGAAAAGCTTTTTACTTGACAGAAAAATCGTCCATTTTTTTAGTAGACCCCAAAATTTTTTTTTGAAAAAACAGGAACATTTTTTTCTGAAAACCCGGGCCGGGCCCTGAAAATTCTGAAAAAAAAGCCCGGCTCGGCCTGGCCCGGTCCGTTGCAAGTATGCTTCTTCGTAATTATGTGATGATTGATATTCAATTTGTAGCGGGTTTTTTAAACAAATAAAATGATTACATTTTTGAAAATTTGAGTACAGTGAAAATATATAAGCATGTTCAATTAAGATTATCTCTTAGGCTTCATCAAAACCAATTGTTCGTGTTTGTGGCAAGTTTTAAGCTGGAAATTATCCAAGAAAGTTCTGGAAAGGCTCCCGTCTTGACGGAAAATAATCAAATGCAGAATTGATATAGCGGAAATGCTCTAATATAATTTTTTATAAACATGCTTTTAGACTACTGTAGTTGTTGTTATGAGGCCAACAGCTTCGAGGTTTGTATCAGAATAACACTTCAAGAGGATTTTTAGAGCCCCAACATTTTTTCATGAAAAAATCGAACTTTTTTTTTTAGAAATTTGCTAGTTTTTTCCCTGGCAGAATGTTCATGTTTGCCTAGGCCACTGTTGGCATGAAACACACATTTATTTTTCTTATCACCTTTTTTGTTTCTGCATTCTCATCACGTACACGTCACACAATCACGCACATAATCAATAAGTTACTTTTTTTTGTATCTCTGTCTCTCACTCTCTTCCTTGAGTGAGCGTCCTACTAAATTGGAAAGACCTAAAGCTAAAAATGATTCATTTGGAATCATTGGTTTGTTACGCATGCCAGACCAACCAAAATGAGAGGAACTTGTTTGGTGAGTAATAGAGTAGATTAGCCGCTGCTTTTCCTGTTTAGGGTCTCCTGCTAAAAATGTTACAGACAAGCCACGTTTGAATTGACAACTTCATTAAGCTTGTAAAATTCCAAATTGATTTTTTTTGGGTTGATTGAAATTGTTGATTTTGAAAAAAAGGAGTTTTTGTAACTATTCCTGAGGTGCGCTAGACTGTCCACATCGAGCTTGGTTATCTCAATTCCTATTAGAGATGCCAAAAATCTATCAACCGATGAATTATTTATCATAATATCAACAATACTTTGTTAGTTAACTACTTTTTGATATCTTTCACAGGAATCGAGATAAATTCGGAATAACTTGGCAATTAAAAAAAACATTTTTTCCCTCAATAATTGTATTTGTTTCAGATAATAAAGACCGTCGAGCAATAGTGGGAACGTGTGGACACTCAATTTGTTTCACTTGCTCAATATCCGATGAAAATCGAAACTGCCCAATTTGCTCAAAACCGAATGCATTTATTCATAGAACCGTTAACTATGAAGCAATGGCCCAGATGGAGTATTACCGTACAAATATGTTTGCAACGTTTAGAAAATGGTGGGAGACATTGGTGAGTGTTCAGTAGAGCGCATTTACAAGCTATTTGAGTTTTTGAAAACAGGAGTTGGAGTATGCTCCAACTGTACTTCGATGGGGAACTTGAGAATTTGCTTTACTTGTCGGGAGGCTCAAAATCTCAAGGACCACGATCTCTCAAATGATATCATGTGCCCTCCATGTGCTGATACTCATGTGAAACTAGATCAGTGTGATATAACATCAGTAAGGCATCTGATAAAGGTAATATTATATTTGTTATGGTATTTCAGTTCCCATAATTCTTCCAGAACCCCTTACCAGCTCATTGCCATGAATGCGGAAATGAAACTGACGATCCGAGAATTTGTGAGGGATTTTTCCATATCCGTAGGAAGAGTTTAAAATTTGACACTTTTTCGGTTTGCGCCGACTGCATAATCGAGCATCATGATGGACACGAAACTATGAAGGCTGTGGATCTGTATTCTCTCCGATGGTGTACAGTGGATATCATTAGTAAACTGTTGTGGAACAAATTGGGTGGTACGACGGACCAAAAGTGCAAATTGAGGAAAATGCGGCTAGATCACATAGGTCAACGTGCTATCTATTGGGCAAGTCTAGATTATCCATTGTATACCGAAAAGAATGCTCCAGGTACATTAATACAGATTATAATATTTCACAAATGTGATCTATTCAGAACCTAAACTCATCGGACAGCCAATTATCAAGGAAAATCTTATCGAAAGCATAATTGATGTCCTAGAAGACCAGTATAACCAATTAGAGGAGCTGAAAGAGACTTGTGGTTGTGTGGAAGTGTATAAAGAGGTGGAAAGATTGAAACTTTTTGATGAGCGTGGATTTCCTACACACTTCGAAGCAATGTGTATGGAACCGGATTCTAATGTGAAAATTGATAGATGTCCGTTTGACTTGGAGTCTAGCCGAGAGTGGAGGAAAGAACTATTGGAACTTATTGAACGAAATGAAGTGGTAGGTTGTTCTAAAAGGTCGTACTTTGAGCGCATATATCTCGGTTCCTGTAAATGATATAAAAACTAGTAAACTAACAAACGTTTGATTATATTAGGTTGGAAGGAAAGTAACTGTCCATTTTTTATTAGTAAGTGAAACAAAAACAAGATTAATCCAAGATTGACGGTATGTACCGTCGTGATCCACAACATGTTGACAACATTCAAGTAACTTTTGGATACCATACCTCCAAAAGCAAGCTGGCAGCGAATCAAAGTTTTCCTCCCGTAGATGTTTTTTCTCATTGAGAGTGTTAAATTCTTTTTCTTCCAGGTGACGTAGTATATCTCCTAACAACCAATAATATGATAAAGCTGAATCAGGAAGTTAACGGGAATAAAAGAGAACCGTCCAGCCAAAGCGGCCCTCACAAAAAAAGTCAGACCTGAGCCGCTTCAGCGGGACGGTTCATTCTCACCTACTTATAGTCCCGACTTGACTCTATCAGATTATTGGTTATTCGAAGACATGCAGATACGGAATTTTGCACGATTTATGTGGAAAAAAAAACTGGAAAAAAATGAATACTTTAACTCACGGCTAGCTGGTTTTTGGAGGTATGGTATCGGCAATTTACCTGAATGTTGACAACATGTTGTGGAACACGATGGTGCTTACTGCTAATCTTGGCTTAGTCCGTTTTCTGTACTATTCACAAATATAACAAGAGACAGTTACTTTCCTTCCAATCTAATAATGTCAAAACCAGATTGTCAGACAACCATTTATGATATCATCGACAGGAAGCGAGATAAATAGTTTCAAAATTTAAAGTTCGGAGGCCATTCCATTAGAATGTTTACGATAATTTTAATTAATTTTCAGGCAACCGAACCATTGGAAAATATTTATTTTCAAACGGATATTTCATTTGAATTGGATACCATACGAATAATGTACGAAAGTCTCGCGAATAAAGATTGATGACGCATTTCTCATGGTGCATCGATAAAAAACAAAAATCAAAAAATTCATAAAAGCTTCAAAACCTATCTCCACCCTCATTTTTGAGTTTTTTCTTCCGATAAAAATTTCAAATAAATAACGTTTTCAAGAAATTCTGGTAATTTAAACGATCCCTAAAGACTTCGAAAAATTGAAAATTTCAGTTGTTTTTCTCAAAAATGTATCTCCTCATTGGTTTCTTGAAAAACAATGAGGGGAATTGATTTGTTTAATAAAATTATTTATTAATTCGAGTTCACATCAAATTCAAAACTACAACAAGTACAACAATTAAAATACTCTTTGACATTCCAGATCCAGAAGGAAGTTCACAAAGACCACCTTCGCCCTCTGGTCTCTCTGATGGACATTTTGATCCTAGTTCTCCCCTAACCACATCACCTGGTCTGAAAAATTCAATCATTAAAATCGAAAAAGCTTCGAAAACATCACCAACCCTTTATCAACTATATAGAGCTTCTCAGTAGAATTGACGTTTGCACAGAAGTACTGAATGCAAGCCACTTTTGTGGCTGTTGGGTGGTACCACATTTTAGAGGCACTCAAAGTACTGTACATTTCGTTTTCTTTGACTTCTTGGACCTCGTAATATGGGCAACGATGTTTCTCTTTTTTCGCCGCGCTCTCTAGCTCCTCGTCATATTTTAATTCATTCATATTAGCGATTTTTTCTTTCATCCCATTTATGATTCTGGCACGGTTTACAGTGTCTTCACACTCTTCTTGGTATTCGGTGAGCTCCGAATAAACTGAAAACAAAAATTTCAAAACACACTTTTTGACGATTTTTTGGCAAACCAAGACAGAAGAGAAGAATGATCAAAAAAAGCAATTTCATCGTGGAGAAGATTCCAGAATGAGTAAATTTGGGATAATTGTGGCAAGTGGGTAATCTAGTTTACAGAGAATCGCAAAAACCAGGGCAATTACAATAATTAGGGTGCTATGGCAGTCGGGACCACCGAATTTTTCATGTTATGCTGCTGCTGAAAATGTGGCATTGTCCCAAAAACAGGTTCTTTGTATTTTCGAAAGTCGTTTGGAAATAAACTTATAATTTCGAAAAAAAAAACTATCAAAAATGTTTCCCAGACTTATTGAACTTCTAAGATTCTGAATTTCCAAATTTAGATATTTCCTAACTATTAGTAAAGATAAGATTCAGAATTGCAGAGTTTTGCATTTGCTGAACTTTTGTAAATGTTGATCTCCCAGTTAAAACTTTCTCAATATCTCAACTCCCTAACTCAGAATTTCTGGAATTTTAAAAATGAAATTCTGAACTTCCGAATTTTCAAATTCACAAAACCGTCTTGTAACGTTATAATAGTTATCTGTTTTGTTCGTCTTCAATAAAGCTTTATTCATTCAAGTTCAGATGGAGTTTAAGACTATGACAAGTACAACCATTATAATGTTCTTTGACACTCCAAATCCAGAAGAAACTGCACAAAGGCCACTGCTAGCTTTGGATCTCCCAGAAGGACATTTGGATCCTGGTTCTCCGGTTTCCTCACCACCTGGTCTGAAAATTTTGATTATTGAAACAGAAAATGCTTTCAAAACTTAACAAACCCTTTATCAATTACATAAAGCGTCTGATCAGATTTAAATTCTTTACAATAGTACTCAATGCAAGCCACTTTTGTGGCAGTTGGGTGTGTTGTCGTTTCAGAAGCCGACCAAGAGATGTACATTTCGTTTTCTTTGATTTCTTCCACAGTTCCAAACGCGCAGCCATGTTTCTCCTTCTTCACCGCCTTTTCTAGCTCCTCGTCATACTTCAATTCATTCATGTTGGCGATTTTCTCTGCCAACCCTTTAAGATCTCTCATCGTGTTTATGTTTTCTTCACACTTTTTTTGGTATTCGGTGAGCTCGGAATAAGCTGAAATTAAATTTTTAAACTCAAACTTTTTGAATTTTTTTTTTGGCAAACCGAGAGAGAAGAGGAAAAAGATCAAAAGAAGCGATTTCATCTTGGAGAAATTTCCAGAATGAGCAAATTCGGCATAGTTGTGGCAAGATTATGCGGCCGGATAGTCTAGTTTCCCGGGAGTTCAAAACTAGGACAAGTGGGGGAGGAAAACAATAAATTTTCTGACGCGTAAAAATCGAAAATTTCAGCTCCTTCTGCATACTGTAAAATCTGTATTAGAAGGATCTCTTCCCTATTATCTTTGAGCCGAATTTCCCCGTTTCCTGTCAAATATTCAAAAAAAGTTGTCGACTGATAAATTGCTTATCACAATATCACCAGCATTTTGTCAGTTGACACTTTTCTGATGCCTTGCATAGGACCGGAGATAATTGAGCTCAAACTTGACAGGGGGAGGGAATTCGTTTTATTTGAATCGTCACTTTTGTAACTGGAATTTCAACTCTTAATCGTTTATTTATGTAGTACCAGCCGGTTTGCCGCGTCTCCGGCGCTTCAAACAGCTGGAATTAACCTTTTTCTTTTACTGTTCGTCGCTTCGCGACTCACTCTTTTTAAAGGTCACGTGAATCTATATTTTATTTTCCAGTTTTTCAAAATTTGCGGACAGAGCCACAGAGAGACAGAGAAACAAAGAGACGCAACTTCATTTATCTTCCTTATATATAAAACGCTACACGCGTCTGTCTGTCCCGGTGTCACTCTGTCAACTTTTGAAAAACTTGAAAAATAAATATAGATCTACGTGACACTTTTAAAAAAGTAAAGAACTGACTAGGGAAATATCTGAACATGATTCCGAGTTACAATTCATGACCTATATCATTAGAAAGCCCGTAAAATTCTTATTCGGAATGTGTTTTCTGTTTTTGCGAAACGGCGGTGAGCTTCGAGAAAATTAGGTCAAAATATAATTTTCAGTGGATTTCCAGGCTGCATTTTGCATTGAAAGTCGACGCGATGCACGTGATATATTTATTTCAAATTTGAGACCAAACACAGCCTAGAAATCCACTGAAAATTATCTTTTGACCTAATTTCCTCGAAGCTTACCGCTGTTTCGCAAAAACAGAAAAACCATTCCGAATCAGAATTTTACGGGCTTTCTAATGATATAGGTCATGAACTGTAACTCGGAATCATGTTCAGATAGTTCCCTAGTGAGCCACCAATAAGTATAAAAAACTAGGTTCAATCGCGTCGTAGGCGCACCAGCTTGCTGGTTTATTATAAGAATGATACTCTGGAATTTTAAAAAATCAAAACATTCTGAACTGCTTTTTCAGTACTGCAAAGTTGACTATTTTCTCACTCATAGTGAGCTATTTGAGCTCACTGTTTTCTCTATTTGAGCTCACTGTTTTTTCTTGAAGAATTAGTTTTATTTGAGTTGCCACTGAATATTTTTCTAACTGGAATTTCAACTCTTCTGACTGAAATTTCAACTCTGAATCGTTTGCAGCTCCTTAACGATATATGAAAAATATATTCAAACATTTCATACTCAATAAAAATTCATTCATTCGAGCTCAGATGAAGTTTAATACTACGAAGAGTAAACCATTAAAATGTTATTTGAAGCTCCAATTCCAATGTTTACTTTCAGTTTGGGAGGAAAATCACAAAAAGGACTCCATCGGGTTGATCTTCCAGGTGGACACTTTGTTCCTGGATCTCCTTCTATCCGACCTTCTTTCCTGAAACTTGCAAATATGAAAAACAGTGTTTTAAAAACGTCACAAACCCTTTATCAATTACATAGAGAGTTTCATTAGACATCAACCTTATATCACTACAGTAGTACTGAATGCAAGCGACTTTCGTGGCTGTTGGATGATCTGTAGTGCGAGGCTCTTGAACACGAATCCCACTGTACATCTTGTTTTTTATAATTTCTTGAAAACCGGACGTCGAGCAACCATGTTTCTCCTTTTTTGCCTCTTCTTCTAGCTCTTCGTCATACTTTAATTTATTCATATTAGCGATTTTGTAATTCTGCGATCTTATGCGTCTGATATAGTTCACACGAAATTCGCAGTCTTTTTGGTATTTGGTGAGCTCCGAATAAGCTGAAATCAAACTTTTTATTTAATGTTAGATAAATTTTGACAATTTATGACAAACCAAGATAGAAGGAGACAAGGATCAAAAGAAACGATTTCATCTTGAAGAACAATCCAAAATGAACAATGTTAAGATAATCGTGGTTGAAAAAATCGCGTAAAATCGCAATTTCTGTGAAACCAAAAAAGTGCTGAAAATCCCAGAATTATCTGAATTATCTCAGGAATGAGCCACTTTGGAACCCCTCATCTCGCTTTGTTGCATTTTTACAAAAAAGTTGTCAATACAATTATTGTCAATAAATTAATTTCAAATTTTGATTTGTATACTATACAGTTCTCAGACTAATCAAAAATTCTAAACTGATGTTTTATGACTGCAAAGATGCCGATATTTCTACGGATTATATTACCGAAAATGATATATACTTTGTCTTTGGGAAACTGTGAAATTTGGTACATCCAAAAGACGACTATTTTAGCCTAAATCACCATTTATTTTTTTTCGGATTATCTTTTTTTGAAAACAGAGTCAAAAATTTGTAGATCTACTCGATTACTTTTGTTTAAACTTCGTTTTCTTTGAGTTGCCACTGTTATGACTGGAATTCTAACTCTAAATCTTTTCGCGCTTTTAAAGACTATAAAAACAACTACTCAAAAATTTCGTACGCAATAAAAATTCATTCATTTGAGTTCAGATAAAGTTCAATACTACGACAAGTACAACCATTACAATGTTCCTTGAAACTCCAATTCCAATGTTCTCTGACAGTCCGATTTCAATGCTCGTTGTCACTTCAGGAGAAACTTCACAAAGATCATTCTCCGTTGCTGATCTCCCAGGTGGACATTTCGATCCTGGTTTTCCTTCAATCCTACCCTCCGATCTGAAAATTCTAATTATTGAAACCAAAAAACTTTAAAGCAACACAAACCCCTTATCAATTACATAGACCTTCTCCTTATCTTTATAGCCACCACAGTGGTATTCAATGCAAGCCACTTTCGTTGCTGTTGGGTTATGTGAAACGTCACTCACACTAGTTGTGCTGTACATCTCGTTTTCGATGACTTCTTTAAAAATCTTTGAGCAACTATGTTTCTGCTTTTTTGCCGCTTTTTCTAGCTCCTCATCATATTTTAACTCATTCATATTGGCGATTTTGAAATCGCTCGCATCTTTGACTCTGATAAAGTTCGCAAGGCCTTTGCAACTTTGTTGGTATTTGGTGAGCTCCGAATAAGCTGAAATCAAACTTATTTCGGATTACTTTCGACAGTTTCTGGCAAACCAAAACAGAAGAGGAGAAGGATCAAAAGAAGCGATTTCACCTTGAAGAGCATTTCGAAATGAACAAAGATTGGATAATCGTGGTAGGAAAAAAAAACGCGTAAAATCGCAATTTCTGTGAAACCAAAAAAAGTGCTGAAAATGCCTAAATTATCTCTGGAATGAGCCACTTCGGAACCCCCTTATCTAGCTTCGATGGATTCGTACGAAATAGTTGTCAACTACAAACTTGAAGTTCTTATTTTGTTTAGTACACTCTGGAATTTTCAGACAAACCAAAACCTTTTGAACTGATGTTTTTTTTTATGATTCATAACTGATAAAATTCCAGTCTCTGCCATACTGACCAAGTCTTGTGTTTGCCAACGTTGCAATTAGATAAGAAAGAACATAAAAGACGAAACGCGGTTGTATTATTGCCCGAGGGAGCATTTTCACTTCTTCCGTTTTTTTTTTCATTTATATTTGAAAATGTTATAATTGAACTTTGAGCTGAAAATGCTTTTAGAGGCTGATATGATTTTATGGTGCTAGGCTCATTTTCAGAAAGCTCAAAGTGTTTTAGTGCAACCCTGGCTCTTAGAGCATTTCGTACTTATTTTTCGGTATTAATGGTAAGATGGTTTAGCTTCTTTACACTAGGACCTTCGCACTTCTGAAGGACCAAAAAGTGATTTGAAAAAAAGTGAAGATCTTTTAGAAGTACCGATTTTTTTGTAGAAAAAAAAAAGATATTCAACTCCTATGGCCTCAGAGAAATTCAAATTCTATAGTTTCTAATTTTCAGAAAGATGAGCAACAATGAGGCAGAAGTCCCGAATGCTGTGCCAAACGATGTCATTTCTGAAAGGATGGATATTCATGTGAAGAGTGACACTGGCACACTGCACGTATTTGAGATGAGCAGCAATGATACTCTTGAGGATCTCAAAAAATGCTATCAATCGAAAACTGGAATGTCTTTAGATTTTATTCGCTTCTACCACTATGGTAATAATTTGACTCTCAATAAAGCAAGTAAGTATAGGTCTTTTTTTAGGTAGACAATTGTGGGATGATGAAATGAAACTTTCGGAATATGGCATTGGTCATTTGTCGTTTTTGCTTATGGCATCACGGAATGTGGGCGGTGGTGTGAGGGAAGAAACGTCTGCTAAAAACGGCCAATAAATTCCAAGGCGGAAACGTTCAACTTTTCGGAGTGAACTAAGCTGCTTCCGGTAATCTGTAGAAGACGAATTGACTTTAATATTTTTCCTGACGTTTTGAAGAAAATTTTCATTGTACCCTCATTGTTTTTCATTTTCCTTTGTTTCCAATCCTTTTTTTGTCCTTTTTCGAAAAATAAAATAGATTGAATAATATCGAGTTACCCGTTTATTTTGAACAATTCAATCAGTTTGTTGCAATTTTTAATAAATAGAATGGTTCAGAGACCAGAAAGTCTCTAACGAGGAAACGTCATTCAGAAAACGCTTCAGAATTTTCTCTAAATTGATGACCTAAAAATTCAAATCTAGGTTATGACGTAAAATTGAAATCTAGTCCATGACCTAGAAAAAATCTAGGTCATGACCTAAAAATTGAAATCCAGGGACCCAGGACCCAGGAGCCAGCTGGAGTCCTTTGTAGAGCTCCTGGCTCCTTCTCCTCCTTCTCGGGACCCCAGAGAAAGTGAGAACTGATGCTTCCCTCCATTTCCCTCTTCCTTTATAACACTCTCCCTGAGGTCACTGGGTTTCTACGTAGATTTTTTGGTTAAAAACAATTTTAAAGCTTTTTTTCCGCAAAAATAAAATTTGTTCACCACGTATTTAAATAACCGTCGAATTTTCGAATTTTGAAATCTATGTAACGTATTAAAATGATCTTTCTTTGATCTCCATTATCTCAATTCCTGTGAAAGATATCAAAAATCTGTCAACTGATGAATCATTTATCACAATATCAGCAATGTTTTATCAGTTGAAAAATTTCTGATACCTTTTACAGAAATCGAGATAATGAAGCTCAAAGTTGAGCGATGTTGTGTTAGAGAAAATACAGTAATCAAAGTATGAAAGCGTTTTCAAAACCTATGCGGAAGCTTTCTGCGAAAGTTGCGTAAGACATCAGAGATGATGTCCCGCAGTATTGTGAATCTATGACCAGAGAATTGAAAAACCCAAGTTCAACCAAAAGTGACATGAAAAGATTTATATGGTCTTTTGAACATGTAATATGAACCAAATGGATTAAGTGGAATAATCCCCTCATTTCCTCATACGAGGTCACTCTTGTGAATGTGACAACTCATTTTATATTTCAGTTTTTATTCTTTCCTGCTTTTTAACAAAGAACATTTTGCAAACGAACAATGAACGATAAAGAAGAGGATTCAAATGAAAGAATTCCGGAAAATATCGAAATCAAGTTTACGAATAGTTCGAATAAACTGCACTATTACTATAAGGCAAAATGTAATGATACCATTGCGATGTTGAAGCTCCACTACCAGAATTTGTTCAAAGTTCCAGCTCAACGCCTTCATTTCTTTTGGGAATGTGAGTTTAGCCAAAATTTAGAAGTAAAAACTTTTATTTTAGGGACAACATTAGAAGACCATCGATCTTTAGCTTCCTACGGAATGGAAGACTTCGCAGTCATTCGTGTTCAAGTTCTCAATTATTTTGACGCATTTCTCATAATTTCTATACTTTTACTAATTGTGGTTGTTATATACGGATATCTGAATTCTGGAACCATGCCGGCAAAGGTGGATAACGAGTACCGATTTTTTAGGTTGTTGTAACGTAAACTTTACAATAGAAGGGATCCTTATTTTGTAACTTTGAACCAATCTGCCTCGACTCCTATCAAAAATATAAAAACGTTATCAATATATCACAAACATTTTATCAGTTGACGGATTTTTTACTGTATTTCTTGGTGTTATAATAAATGTTTTTAAGTTTGCTCAGGATGCTCTTCAAAAATTTCTCTAAATTAACTTATTCATAGAATCGGATATGGGTTTTTCCGTAATAATAGTGGCTACCTACAATACTCACTGAAATTCAAGAGTCTTTGAGTCAATGTATCTCGGTTCTTGTAATAGATATCAAGAAAATTTCAAGAGCAAAAATGTTTGTCTTGAAATCAGCAACATTTCATTAGTTGACAATTTTTTGATAACTCAATTAGGAAACGAGATAATTAGGACCAAAGGGAGGATTTTTTTAAGGAGTTTCACTAGATTTCAAAAGTAAAAATTCGAAATTTATTTGAACGTGATAAAAACTTTTTTGTGCACAAAAAATTTGAAGAAAAATAAATTAAATTTTATACCAAAAACGCTACGTAGAAACCCATTGACCTCAGGGAGAGTGCTATAAGGGAAGAGAAATATGGAGGGAGAAATCAGTTCTCACTTTCTCTGACTAGGGACCTATCTGAGTATGATTCCAAGTTACACTTCATGACCTATATCATTAGAAAGCCCATAAAATTCTGATTTTGAATATGTTTTCTGTTTTTGCGAAACGACGATGAGCTTCGAGAAAATTGGGTCGAAAGATAGTTTTCAGTTGATTTTAGTACTGAAATCTGCATTGAAAATCGACGCGCGACACGTGATATGTATTTTTACAATTTCAAGAGCCAAACACAGCCTAAAATTCACTGAAAATTATCTTTCGACCCAATTTTCTCGAAGCTCACCGCCGTTTCGCAAAAACAGAATACATATTCAGAATCAGAATTTTATGGGCTTTCTAATGATATAGGTCATGAATAGTAACTCGGAATCATGCTCAGATAGGTCCCTGGTGAGGTCCGGAGGAGGAGGAGAAGGAGCCGGGGGCTCCACCTGGGAGTCAAGGGCTCCAGCCCTGGGTCCTGCGTCTATTTTAGATAAAATCTAGGTCATGAACTCAAGATTGAAATCTTGGTCACGACCTAGATCATGGTCTATCTAGGTCATGACCTATACCATGAACTATCTAGGTCATGACCTAAACATTGAAATCTAGGTCACGACCTGAAAATTGAAATCTAGGTCATGACCTAAAAATTAAAATCTAGGTCATGACCTAAAAATCGAAATCTAGGTCATGACCAAAAATCGAAATCTAGGTCACCGCCTAGAAAAATTAGGCCATGACCTAAAAAATCTAAATCTAGGTCATGACCTAAAAATGAAATCTAGGTCAAGACCCAGGATCAAGGACCCCGGACGCGGCTGGAGCCCTTGGCTCCCAGGTGTCCCTGGCTCCTTCTCCACCTTCTCCGGACCCCAGAGAAAGTGAGAACTGATTCTTCCCTCCATTTCCCTCTTTCTTTATAGCACTTACCCTGAGGTTAATGGGTTTCTGCGTAGATTTTTTCGTCTAAAATTTAATTTATTTCTTTTATAGCCGTCGAATTTTCGAATTTTGAAACGTAATAAAAAAATCTTTTTTTACCTCAATTATCTCAATTCCTGTGAAAGATATCAAAAATTTGTCAATTGATAAAATTTTTGTGTTTTCATGATAAACATTTCTTTAGTTGACAATTTTTCGATATCTTTCTCAGGAAACGAGATAATTGAGCTCAAAGTTGACAAACAAGGTCGGTCGCGCTACTGTAGCTCAACTGGTAGCGACCCAGGCACTTCCAACGGTGGCCCCACAAGTTCAACTCCTCACAGCAACAAATTTTCAAGATAACTTTTTTTCATGTCCCTGCTCCTTTAACAAACTTTGAGTTCTAGGTACCTAGACTTTGAATTATTGCCAAATTCTTTGAACGGATATTTTGAATTTTAGATTTTTTTCAAAGAGAAAAGTTGAAAAAAAGTTTTATTACCGTGGAGTAATTAGAAACATAATCATCATGTCAATAGCTGATTTTTCAACAATTATTATGTTTTATTCAAAAAGCCAACAGTGAACAGATAGAAGAAAAACGACCCAAAAACAATGTTTTAGACGACCTTGACTTCTTCCTCCAGGTTGATTTTGTCCACGACGATCTTCTTCGCCTCCTCCACGATTTGAAACCAGACTTGCGGAAGAGTCAGTTCCACAGCATCATTCTGCATGGCATCGAATTCTTCTTGAGTGCTTCCGAACTAGATGAGTTCTCATCACCTCATTTGCTTCCAGGAACTCATAGCAAATTAAGCGATTGTCGACGTTGCAAGTGTTTTGATGAACTGCTTTGGAATCAAAGGGCAAGCATCCTGAAATTCCGAATTTAGTCTCCTGATGTTCTATCAAGGTACCAACCTCGAGCTTCCCCTCTTTCTTTTGAAATGGTTCTCCAAATCCTTCGAAGGATATTTTGTCCCCTTCTCCTTTCCTCCTTCTTCGTCTTGGCGATATTCCTCCAGAATTTGACGTTGTTCGAACTGTAAAGCAATTAGTTTGTGTTTTTAAAGACGTGTTTTTGAAAATGGGTGAATTCGAAAAAATATCGAACGAATTTCGAGAATTTCTACAAAGAAATGGTATGACATGGCCGGGTGTGTTTTCTGGGTCATTTTGACATGGTGGCCTAACTTTCGCAAGTTGGGTTTTCAAGGTCACCACGTTAAAACGGGCTAGACAAGCACTGGATGAATATCAGACCATTTCTAGGCCATTCCTTCAGAAGTTAGACCACCATATCAAAATGTCCCTGAAAACACACCGAGGTCATGTTAAACAATTTCTGAATTTCTGAATTTCTGAATTTCTGAATTTCTGAATTTCTGAATTTCCGAATTTCTGAATTTCTGAATTTCTGAATTTCTGAATTTCTGAATTTCTGAATTTCTGAATTTCTGAATTTCTGAATTTCTGAATTTCTGAATTTCTGAATTTCTGAATTTCTGAATTTCTGAATTTCTGAATTTCTGAATTTCTGAATTTCTGAATTTCTGAATTTCTGAATTTCTGAATTTCTGAATTTCTGAATTTCTGAATTTCTGAATTTCTGAATTTCTGAATTTCTGAATTTCTGAATTTCTGAATTTCTGAATTTCTGAATTTCTGAATTTCTGAATTTCTGAATTTCTGAATTTCTGAATTTCTGAATTTCTGAATTTCTGAATTTCTGAATTTCTGAATTTCTGAATTTCTGAATTTCTGAATTTCTGAATTTCTGAATTTCTGAATTTCTGAATTTCTGAATTTCTGAATTTCTGAATTTCTGAATTTCTGAATTTCTGAATTTCTGAATTTCTGAATTTCTGAATTTCTGAATTTCTGAATTTCTGAATTTCTGAATTTCTGAATTTCTGAATTTCTGAATTTCTGAATTTCTGAATTTTTGTCCCAAACATCGAAACTATTGAAGACATTTGTTCTCACCTTTAACTTTTCACAGCGACTCGAAGAGCAGTAGGAAAAATATTCAGAAAAATACTAGAAAATTACTCTTTCCGAATCCATTCCTTGCAGGATTCCATGGATAGAGTAAGAATAACAGATATTCAGAAAAACAAAGTAAAGGCACATAACACACTGCTCCATTAGAAGAAATAGTCAAAAAAATAAAAGAGAATAATAGATATTCAGAAAAATAAAGTTTCTTCCAGAACCCATTCATTTAAAGGGTTCATCGGAAGAAGCACCAGAATATGGAGGCACATACACACTGCGCCAATGAGAATGAATGAGTGAAATGAGGAACAACGAGGGAGACAGGCGTTGTGGGCGTGGCTAACGTTCTGTCTGTTGACGTAGACAAGCCAGATGTGTCCCCTCGTTCGGGGAAATATAACTGCAGAAGAGGAGACAGCGATCTCTGCGTCTTCATGATTTTACTGTACTCTGAGATCACCAGAGAGGTGATACTTTTGAAAGGTCAAAGGCAAGAGCATAATGTGAGGGATAGAGGGGAGACATTCAACAGAAGTGACGTAGTATGATATTCGAATGAACAGACTTCTTGAAAGGGAGTAAATTTCATAAGATCTAGGAAATTGGAGTGTGAGAAAAAATGTATTTTCATTAAATTGAGCGTTTTATGGATCAAAATGGGCAAATAAGAAATTAGGAAATTATAAGCGTTTAGGGTACGAAAGACACCAACAGAAACCCAAATCAGAAACATCGAAATAGTAAAAAGGCAGTGTGAAATTTTCAGGAAACTTTTCTGGACAACTGGAAATCGAGATTTTTGAAATTTTAGACTTGAAAAGACCCACCCAGCTTCCGGGGGTGTCCAATAACTCAAGATTTTGATTGCGAATCTCAGCGAATATAAAATGGAAATTATGGAACTGAATAGGAAAATAAAGATATTGGTTTTCCAGCCAAATCGCCATTGGGAAATGTTTTGAAATCTAAAAAAGGTTATTCCTACAAGTTCACTTTGAGCTCAATTATCTCGGCTCCTATGAAAGATATCAAAAATGTGTCAACTGATAAAATATTTATCACAATATCACCTAAATTTTACCAGTTGACACATTTTCGATATCTCTCACAGGAACCGAGATAATTGAGCTGAAAGTCCAAGTTTTATAGTTTTCCTGTTGAATATACCTTTCCGACTTGATTCCGATTGGATTTTTCAGCACCGCCGCTCTTATCAATGCCATTGACAGCCCCAGTAAGGCTGTGCATCTCATACAATCATCCGTTAGACTATCAGCAATGAAATTCAATTGTGCCAATAGATAAGAATTTGGAGGGGTGCTGCAAATACAGTACCGACCAATGAGGTATGTGTCGAAAATAGATTTTCGAAAAAAATGTATCTACAAAAAGACAAAATTTCTTACAAGTCTGTTGAAAAATCACATTTCTAGCTGTTCTAGGAACCGAGATAGAGCCGTTTGAAGCTCCGGTGGCTAGAGACGCAGACGACGAGACACGCTGCGTCTCTAACCCTCGGAAACTTCAAATGACCGTATCTCGAGTTCTAGATGAGCTAGGAAGTTGGTTTTTGTGCAGAATTGTAGGGTTTGAAATGGGTTTTCAGATTATTCATAGAAACGTCTTGACTAAAAGTGGATTTTTGCCCACTTTGATCATTTTCAAAAGTCTGGAGCTCGGGTAAAGTTTCCGATCACTTGAAACATTTGGGAGGATGTAAAACCGAGTTTTTTGAAAATTCCTGCTTTCCCCAATATCTGAAATACACCCTTTTTTGGTCCGTTTTCTACTGAAAACTTGAAATACTGGTGTCTTTCAGAAATCGAAAACCAACGTATTTTCGAAAAATTCTGCCAAAATACTGACTTTTGAAAATGGTCAAAATGGGCTGAAAGCATTTGAATAACATGTTTTTTTCCTCTTACCACGGCCCGGAAGTCAGTTTATTCCGAATAAACGTGTGTATCTGATATCCCATCAGATATAAATCAAACAATGCAATTCCAGTCATTATTGAATTTATCGAAGTGGTTCTCATTTTCTTCTGTGATAACACTATCAAATGGACAGTGTTAGTGATAAAAGAAATGAGGGCAATTATACCTTCATAGGATTTTAATTTGGGGAGCCAGCGCCTTTAATTGAGCAAATTATTATGGGAAATTGAAAAACAACTTACGGCATGTCCATTTTTAAGCTTAAACGAAAGAAAAGATTATGCTCGAATAGTTTGGCTAATCAGAGGAAAGAAATAGTAAGAACTTTGGTTTCTTGAAATAGATTGGACAAGTTACTTATAATATTCAATTATCTCGCCATATTCTAGGAGTATATTAGACATAAACCTATAATTTGTTGGAAACAAAAAACCAAAAGCTCATTGATGAAAAAGTTAAGAAATCGAAGGAAACTTTTTAGAAGTCAGGCTCTTTCAAGCAGAAGTATTTTATTAAAGTTAGGTTACAAAATTTCATGCAAATGCATTTTTTTATTTAAAACCATGAACTTAAGAATAGAAATTCAATTGAAATCAAGTGCTTTATTGAGTAGGTCTGCAACAATTTCTGGGTCCATTTCTCTGAAATTCTCTAGAATGACTGAACGAATATCCTCTTTTGAATAAATTTCATCGAAACACAGTTTGTGAAGGACAATCAATAGATTGCATAGATAATAAATGAAAAACTCACTTTCAACTGTTCCAACCTATAGTTACCAGTCAATTGTAACTTCTTTTTCTGTCCCTTTTTCGATTCTTTTATCAACAATTCCTCACATTTTGAAAGATTTAGAGATGAGAGGGTAATAATTCCCCGCCCCGATTTCTAATTCTAAAATTAAAAAAAAATTTAATTCCTTTTTCGTCAAGATTCCCAAAGTTTGAGAACTTTTTTTCATTCGAAAATTGATAGAGGAACAGAAAAAAAATCAGCAATAAGTGCTGATAAATCGAATTCTTTATCTCTCTATCTCTCAAAAACCAGTTACTTCTTCAACGAACCGAAAAGATGAGTCTTCCTATGTTTCAGAAAATTTTTTTTCAGAAAACCATCCGACAAAATAAACCATCCGACAAAATGAACCATCCGACAAAATGAAACATCCGACAAAATAAACCATCCGACAAAATGAACCATCCGACAAAATGAAACATCCGACAAAATAAACCATCCGACAAAATAAACCATCCGACAAAATGAACCATCCGACAAAATGAATCATCCGACAAAATAAACCATCCGACAAAATAAACCATCCGACAAAATGAACCATCCGACAAAATGAATCATCCGACAAAATAAACCATCCGACAAAATAAACCATCCGACAAAATGAGCCATCCGACAAAATGAACCATCCGACAAAATAAACCATCCGACAAAATAAACCATCCGACAAAATGAACCATCCGACAAAATAAACCATCCGACAAAATAAACCATCCGACAAAATGAACCATCCGACAAAATGAATCATCCGACAAAATGAACCAACCGACAAAATAAACCATCCGACAAAATGAACCATCCGACAAAAAAAACCATCTGACAAAATGAACCATCCGACAAAATGAACCATCCGACAAAATGAATCATCCGACAAAATAAACCATCCGACAAAATAAACCATCCGACAAAATGAGCCATCCGACAAAATGAACCATCCGACAAAATGAACCAACCGACAAAATAAACCATCCGACAAAATGAACCATCCGACAAAATAAACCATCCGACAAAATAAACCATCCGACAAAATAAACCATCCGACAAAATGAGCCATCCGACAAAATGAACCATCCGACAAAATAAACCATCTGACAAAATGAACCATCCGACAAAATAAACCATCCGACAAAATAAACCATCTGACAAAATGAACCATCCGACAAAATGAACCATCCGACAAAATAAACCATCCGACAAAATGAACCATCCGACAAAATAAACCATCCGACAAAATGAACCATCCGACAAAATAAACCATCCGACAAAATAAACCATCCGACAAAATAAACCATTCGACAAAATGAATCATCCGACAAAATGAACCATCCGACAAAATGAACCATCCGACATAATAAACCATCCGACAAAATAAACCATCCGACAAAATGAACCATCCGACAAAATGAACCATCCGACAAAATAAACCATCCGACAAAATGAATCATCCGACAAAATGAACCATCCGACAAAATGAATCATCCGACAAAATGAACCATCCGACAAAATGAATCATCCGACAAATTGAACCATCCGACAAAATGAACCATCCGACAAAATGAATCATCCGACAAAATGAACCATCCGACAAAATAAACCATCCGACAAAATGAATCATCCGACAAATTGAACCATCCGACAAAATGAATCATCCGACAAATTGAACCATCCGACAAAATGAACCATCCGACAAAATGAATCATCCGACAAAATGAACCATCCGACAAAATAAACCATCCGACAAAATGAACCATCCGACAAAATGAACCATCCGACAAAATGAACCATCCGACAAAATGAATCATCCGACAAAATGAACCATCCGACAAAATGAATCATCCGACAAATTGAACCATCCGACAAAATGAATCATCCGACAAAATGAACCATCCGACAAAATGAATCATCCGACAAATTGAACCATCCGACAAAATGAATCATCCGACAAAATGAACCATACGACAAAATGAACCATCCGACAAAATAAACCATCCGACAAAATGAACCATCCGACAAAATAAACCATCCGACAAAATAAACCATCCGACAAAATGAATCATCCGACAAAATGAACCATCCGACAAAATAAACCATCCGACAAAATAAACCATCTGACAAAATGAACCATCCGACAAAATGAATCATCCGACAAAATGAACCATCCGACAAAATGAATCATCCGACAAAATAAACCATCCGACAAAATGAACCATCCGACAAAATGAATCATCCGACAAAATGAACCATCCGACAAAATAAACCATCTGACAAAATGAACCATCCGACAAAATAAACCATCCGACAAAATGAACCATCCGACAAAATGAATCATCCGACAAAATAAACCATCCGACAAAATGAATCATCCGACAAAATGAACCATCCGACAAAATAAACCATCCGACAAAATGAACCAATTGACAAAATAAACCATCCGACAAAATAAACCATCCGACAAAATAAACCATCCGACAAAATGAACCATCCGACAAAATAAACCATCCGACAAAATAAACCATCCGACAAAATGAATCATCCGACAAAATGAACCATCCGACAAAATAAACCATCCGACAAAATAAACCATCTGACAAAATGAACCATCCGACAAAATGAATCATCCGACAAAATGAACCATCCGACAAAATAAACCATCCGACAAAATGAACCATCCGACAAAATGAATCATCCGACAAAATAAACCATCCGACAAAATAAACCATCTGACAAAATGAACCATCCGACAAAATGAATCATCCGACAAAATGAACCATCCGACAAAATAAACCATCCGACAAAATGAACCATCCGACAAAATGAATCATCCGACAAAATGAACCATCCGACAAAATGAACCATCCGACAAAATGAATCATCCGACAAAATAAACCATCCGACAAAATGAACCATCCGACAAAATGAATCATCCGACAAAATAAACCATCCGACAAAATGAACCATCCGACAAAATGAATCATCCGACAAAATGAACCATCCGACAAAATAAACCATCTGACAAAATGAACCATCCGACAAAATAAACCATCCGACAAAATGAACCATCCGACAAAATGAATCATCCGACAAAATAAACCATCCGACAAAATGAACCATCCGACAAAATGAATCATCCGACAAAATAAACCATCCGACAAAATGAACCAATTGACAAAATAAACCATCCGACAAAATAAACCATCCGACAAAATAAACCATCCGACAAAATAAACCATCCGACAAAATGAACCATCCGACAAAATAAACCATCTGACAAAATGAACCATCCGATTCAGAAATTTCTGAATTTCTGAATTTCTGAATTTCTGAATTTCTGAATTTCTGAATTTTTGAATTTCTGAATTTCTGAATTTCTGAATTTCTGAATTTCTGAATTTCCGAATTTCCGAATTTCTGAATTTCTGAATTTCTGAATTTCTGAATTTCTGAATTTCTGAATTTCTAAATTTCTGAATTTCTGAATTTCTGAATTTCTGAATTTCTGAATTTCTGAATTTCTGAATTTCTGAATTTCTGAATTTCTGAATTTCTGAATTTTCGAATTTCTAAATTCGTGAATTTCTGAATTCGTGAATTTCTGAATTCGTGAATTTCTGAATTTCTGAATTTTTGAATTTCTGAATTTCTGAATTTTTGAATTTCTAAATTCGTGAATTTCTAAAATCCTTTTGGTCCATGTTCCCCATTTTTTGTATCTCATCTCATTTTCCCATTTGACCATTTACACATTCATCATAATTAATCCATCATAATTCTTGCGCATCCTTCTTCTTCTTTGTCTATTTCCCCTTGCAACGTCTCCCTTCTTATACACACACCCTTGCCAGGAGTGAGAGAGAGAGAGAGAGAGAGAGAGAGAGAGAGAGAGAGAGAGAGAGAGAGAGAGAGAGAGAGAGAGAGAGAGAGAGAGAGACGCTAAGGTCATCCTCACCCACTTATTTTAAACGAACACTGCCACCACCCGTTGGTCCACCAAATGGCCACCCTCGCTATTGGCAGGCAGTGACGTCTCTTTTTTCCTTCCTTCTTTTTTCTTCTTCTTTTTAGAACCACTTTTTTATTGCTCAGCATAAAAAATGGACGACGAGAATGACGATTCAATGGAGACCCAGCTCGACGGTGAGGACTTGGGTCAGTCCATCACTGATGAAGGTTTCTTGGCACAGGTCCAACAACGACAGCAAGAAACCAGCGGGATGAATCAGATTCTGCAGTTGGTGGGTTTTTTATGCTTTCAACTAATACCAATTTTTCCGTTCTTGTGAGAGGTATCAAAATATAGTTTACTAACAAAATGTTTGTCATAATTTCATCAAAATCTTATCAGTTGAGCGTTTTCTGATATCTTTCACTGGAGATAAGATAAATTGGGTTAAAGTTATACATTGTATTTGCTCTAAAGTCCCTAAATTTCTAAATTTCTAGGTCACCGACATGGACCTCCAGGAGCCAGGAACATCGTCTTCAACAAACGTGATGGAGTTCAGTGGAATCCAACAGGAGTTGGATAATATTGAAAAAGAGCACAATGATGTGGTGAGTGTCTCTCTGTCTGCGTCTTGTTCTTGCTATCTGGGGTCGTTTGGGGGGACGTGTGCGCGCGCACACGTCTTCATTGACAGGATTAGCAAGGAATAGGAATAGAAAAAAGAGTCCAACTACAAAAACTACAATTCATAGACTTCAAACTGATAACCTATACTTCTTTGATGTTTACTTTGGGTTGTGCCCAAAAAATGCGTTTTTGAGAGCTTTAAAAATTTCAAAGGACCATGCTCTAGAGGCCCACCCTATACGTGCACTTTAAGCTCAATTATCTCGGTTTCTATGACTGATATTTAACATCTGTCCACTGATAAAATATTGGTGATATAATGGTAAACATTTATGAGATGACAAGTTTTTGATATCTTTCAAAGGAACTGAGATAATTGAGCTCAAAGAACATGCATAGGGTGGGAATTTTGCTGTCTGCGTCTCCTTATCCATGGTCTCTGTGTCGCGCGCACGTCTTCATTTGCATACGATTATCTCCAGCAGGAAAAAGTAAAAATGAGTGGCTAGAAGAAAAAAAAAGTAAAACTTCGTAGGCTACAAATAATGGTCAACATCATTGTGATAGCTCTTGTGTGTCATGAGATATAAAAATTTTTAAAAATGATGTAAAAGAAAATGAGTGAAAGAAAACACTTCAAACACATTACCGTGTTCGAGCTCAATTATCTCGGTTACTAAAAGTGATATCAAAAATATGTCAACTAATAAAATGTTTGTTATAATTTCACCAAGATTTTATCTGTCGACACATTTTTGATATCCCTCACAGAAAATGAGATAAATTGGGTCAAACTACATGCCATATTTGCAGAGAAGCGACATACTAATTGAGTTCACAGCTTCAAACGTCTGACCTACACCAGAAACTAAACCCCCTAGCCAAAATTTAATTTCAGCTCCAAAAACTCGAAGAAGCCTCCCGATCCGAAGCCATCCATCAAGTTCCCGCGGCTCTCACCAACATTTTCGGGACCTGGAGAGTGCTTCCCAACCAAGAAGTCCACCCATCAACCACAATCACCCCATACGCCCCCGCCTTCATGTACAAATACATGTGGTACAAATTGGATGGATTCAACCTCCATTCGGTGCTTTTTACAGGGCACAATCATCAAAAAAGTGTGCAGACAATTGGCTTGGAGACAAATGGGGACATCGAAGGGACCAGGAAGATGATGTATGTGGATAAGGATCGACTGGTCACTAGCCATCGAAGACAATCGGATGGGATGGAGGTGATGAGAGTGGAGGTGTTTGTGGAGGATGAGAAGCTGTACTTCATCTTCCAGAAGGATCAATATCGGTACATCCGACAGTATGAGCGAGCTTTTCAAAGGGCCTGATTTTTAGAACATTTGTATTTTTAATACGGGTCTCTTATCTGTGATTTTCAAGTATTTAAAAGAGTATAACTATGTCTAAAGATGTCCTAATAAATTTATTTTTTATATCACTGTTTCTTGAAACAGTCGCCGCCTATTTAATGCTCAAACACCAATTCCAAAAAATTTTGAGTTTATTTACTTCTTCTCTGAAATACACCATTTAGCTCCACTACAGTACTCCACAAAAGTTTAATTCCACCCTCAGTTTGCACGGAAACACCTATTTAGGTCAATTTTCATGAAAAGGTGTCAACATGAAAAATAAAGGTCTCCCTTCAAAACCTACGTACAAAAAATTTGGAGCCATCAACCTGACCCGGAAACGAGAAACCGGAAAAATTCCAAAAATCACGTTTTGGTCGATCCACAAAAGTTTAATTCCACTCTGAAAAAGTGAGATTTTGGAGGTTTTGAAGCTCTGAGGAATCTTTTTGAAGTTCTGAATTCGAAATTTTTCAAGCTTCTGACCCCTACATACGAAGACCCTCATACACAGAGTCCGAATTCCGGATTTCCGGGTTCCGGATTTCCGGATTTCCGAACTTCCGGATTTTCGAATTTTCGAATTTTCGAATTTCTGGAGTTCAGGATTTCAGGATTTTAGGATTTCCAGATTCCGGATTTCCGGATTCCGGATTTCCAGATTTCCGCATTTCTGGATTTCCGCATTTCTGGATTTTTTTATTATGTGTACTGGATTATGTTGCTTGGATTTGGGAGTAATTCGGATTTTGTGATCCGGATTCCGATTTCCGAATTCGGGACTCCGGATTCTAGGTTCATCATTCTGGATTGTATACCCCGGAGAATCTGGATTCTGGACTGCTCATACTGTATTCTTCTCAGGTCCTGGATTTCTCAGACTTCAAGAGTTCAAAAAAAATTTTAACCGGTTCCGGAAACACTTAACTTCTTTTTCCGTGTTTTGACACGGTTTGCCACGCTCTGCATTAACTTGAGCCGGAGTTGGATTTGATTTTTTTCAGTTTTTCAGTTTTTCAGTTTTTCCGTTTTCCCTTTATTTTCTGCAATGCCTCTGCTACAATTTGTTTTCAGATGTCTCTTGGAAAAACTCTCAGCGACTACGAAAAGGGACAAGTTGATGCCCGGAAAGCTGCTGGAATGTCAAATCGCCAGATTGCAAAAGATTTGAGAAGGTCCCATACCGTTATAAACTCGTATCTTCGAGATCCATTGAGATATGGAACAGGAAAGCGCTCCGGAAGACCAGGAATCTTGACCAATCGAGACAAAAGGATGATTTTGAGAAAGGCGTCCAATGCAATCACCACATGCAAGAAGATCAAATCCGAGCTCAATCTTGGTGCATCTCCGGAAACAATTCGCCGTGTGATTTCAAAAAGCAATTTTATAAAACATCGTAAGATGAAAAAAGCTCCATTCCTGAAGGCGGAGCATCGCATCAACAGAGTCAAGTTTGCTCGAGACAATGTTCGGACTGATTGGAGAAAGGTTTATCATAATTTAGAAGTTTTATTCTAAATTTATTTTTTAGGTCATATTCAGTGACGAGAAGAAGTTCAATTGTGATGGCCCCGATGGATACCGCTCGTACTATCACGACCTCCGCAAAGAGAAATTAAGATTCTCCAGAAGAAATTTCAAAGGAGGAGGCGTGATGGTATGGGCGGCAATTTCATCGGAAGGTCGGATCAAGCTGATCTTCGTCACTAAGAAGATGAACGGATCGGATTATCGAAACACTCTTCGTCGAGGACTCTCGCGTTTTTGGAGAAGAAACAGGAATCGCGGATTCATCTTCATGCATGACGGAGCTCCCATCCATCGCGCCAGAAAGACGACACAATGGCTCAACCGTCGCAACATTCCACTGCTCAGCTGGCCGTCGTACTCTCCGGATATTAATCCAATCGAAAATGTGTGGGGGTTCATGGTTCGGAAGGTCTACGACGGAAACAAGCATTATTCGAACGTCTCTGAATTGAAGAAAGCGATATTGGACGCATGGAAGCTGGTTGACCAGCAGTACTTGGATTCGTTGTACCTATCAATGGATGATCGGCTTTTCCAGTTGACCCTTAGATCAGGAGGACCAACAGATTATTGAACTCGCTTAAAGTTAATAAAAAATAACCTAGAATCCGGAGTCCCGAATCCGGAAATCGGAATCCGGATCACAAAATCCGAATTACTCCCAAATCCAAGCAACATAATCCAGTACACATAATAAAAAAATCCAGAAATGCGGAAATCCAGAAATGCGGAAATCTGGAAATCCGGAAATCCGGAAATCCGGAATCCGGAAATCCGGAATCTGGAAATCCTAAAATCCTGAAATCCTGAACTCCAGAAATTCGAAAATTCGAAAATTCGAAAATCCGGAAGTTCGGAAATCCGGAAATCCGGAACCCGGAAATCCGGAATTCGGACTCTGTGTATGAGGGTCTTCGTATGTAGGGGTCAGAAGCTTGAAAAATTTCGAATTCAGAACTTCAAAAAGATTCCTCAGAGCTTCAAAACCTCCAAAATCTCACTTTTTCAGAGTGGAATTAAACTTTTGTGGATCGGCCAAAACGTGATTTTTGGAATTTTTCCGGTTTCTCGTTTCCGGGTCAGGTTGATGGCTCCAAATTTTTTGTACGTAGGTTTTGAAGGGAGACCTTTATTTTTCATGTTGACACCTTTTCATGAAAATTGACCTAAATAGGTGTTTCCGTGCAAACTGAGGGTGGAATTAAACTTTTGTGGAGTACTGTATAATCAAAATCCCGCAAACCAAAACTCAAAATATATTTATCATTTTTCTTCATTTTTTTTTTTGAAAAATAAGAAAAAATGGTTTTTGTTCTCAATATTACCAACGATGATGATCCGATAGTTTTTGATTGTGATGATTCCTATGACTCATGGATCGAAATCACGAAACATGTAATTCAGTTTATGTATCTCGTTCCAGGAGGTAGGTCAAATTTAGGACAAAAGAATTGAACTGAATTGTCGTTGGTTAGCTGACAGCCCGTCGGTCGTCCGTTCTTCTTCCGTTTTTCGCCCGTTTTTTGTATGATTCTTGTACGCTTCTCGTCCGTTTTTCATCCATTTTTTATCCGTTTTTTTCGCCCGTTTTTCATACGATTCTTGTCCGTTTCTCGTCCGTTTTTCGTCTGTTTCTCGTCCGTTTCTCATCCGTTTCTCATCCGTTTCTCGTCCGTTTTCATCTGTTTTTCATCCGTTTTTCGTCTGTTTCTCGTCCGCTCATTATTCCGTTTTTTGGTCCATTCTTGGCCAGTTTTTCGTCCATTTTTTGTCGGGTTTTCGTCGGGTTTTCGTACGTTTTTCGTCCGTTCTTCTTCTATTCTTCGTCCGTTCTCGGTCCGTTTTTTGTTCATTTTTCGGGCGTTTTTCGCCCGTTTTTCATCCGTTTTTCATACGTTTGTCGTCAGTTTTTCGTACCGAAAAACCTGTAATAGAAGGGCTCCTACACTTCCAAGTTCAAGCTCAATTATCAAGTTTAAGCTCAATTATAATTTTTATGAAAGATATAAAAGTTTGTCAACTGATGAAATGTAGCTGATAAAATAATGAACAATTTACCAGTTGACAAATTTTCGATATCTTTCACAGAAACGGAAATAATTGATTTCAAAGTAGATGATTCGGGTGAGCTTCGATTAGAGGAAATACGGTACTTTTCAGGTATCCTAAACTCTCTCCTTTTCTACACTATCTGGTTCGGCCATCGTTTGACCTACAGTAACAGCTCCTTTTTTGTGATCTACTCCATAGACTGTTTCGTCAGTGTCCTTATCATTATCTGTGACATAATTGGTCGCTTTATTATGTACATTCCACCGCTCTGTCCCATCTTATCCCCATATTTCTATAACCCTCTATACTTTTTCAAAGGCGTTATGATTGTGATGAATCACTCGAAAACTTGCAAATTCATCATTCAATCGTTGCTAGTTCTGAATAGAATGACCTCGGTGATCTGGCCGCTGGAGTACTCAAAAATGTGAAGAAAGTGGGTCAAATGGGCAGTGGCTTTGATTATTTTATTACCATTGGCCACGGATTGGAATTTGGTCATTTCGAGGGTTTATATGGAACCAATGTTTGGAGGATTTTATTTCTTCTACACTAGAAAAGTTGCATGGGTACGGTTGTTTAGAGATTTGTCAACAGAGCGCGTTTTCCAGGCCAAACAATCCCGTTTCCAAGTTTTCTTCATATCCATTGCATTTGGATTCACTATTGTTTGCACTTCCTATACCCTTCACGCTTTGAAAAAACTCAAAAATCGAATCACTAAAGCTGAAAGAACGATTTCCATCGCTAGTGCCTATATCTCCATTGGTTATATTGTTCTATCCGTTTTTCAAGTTTTTGAATAACTTGAAAAAATTCTGTAATTGCTATTTTCAGGTTTTCTATGCCTTCTTTCCCTATTTGCCAGGTGGAATAATGGTTAGCTTGGATCATGTGGCTTATGATATTTTGGATGTGGGGTGAGGATTAGATCTGTTCCTTTGAAATATATCAAAAAGTTGTCAACTGATAAATTATTTATCATAATATCACCAACATTTTATCAGTTGACAATTTTCTGATATATCTTATAGGAACCGAGATAATTGAGGTGAAAGTTTCAGGTCTCCATTCATCATGATAGCGGTTAACCAGACTTTGAGACAACACGCTTTCGGAATGACACTGAAAAATTGAAATGGAATTATTTCCAAAATTAGGTTTTGTAGTTTTTGTGACTGAAATTTTAAAATTGTTTATCTGTAATTTAATCAACTTTAAAAATAAAATATATTTTGATGTTTGGTGTCTAAATGTAGCTTCTGTAATTATTAGAGTTCCGACCCGCGAGACGATTCTCGCAATTTCTCGCTTCTTCTCGCAAGCTTGCGGGGCGGACCTGTCTCGCATTTCTCGCATCATTTCTCGCACTTTCTCGTTCTCGCACGTTCTCGCATTTACTCGCATATACTCGCTCTCGCATTTCTCTCTTCTCGCAAAAATCTATTCTCGCGTCATTCTCGCGAGTTCTCGCGAGAATATGCGAGAATCTCGCAATAGTCGCAATTGCGAGAATGGCAAATGAAATTAGCCCTGCATTCACAAGTGAAAGCTGAAATTGATATTTCAGCAAGCCATGGTGGGCTAGAATTTTTTACGGAATAAAATAATTTTTCACTTAATCTGAGATCTGGAATCTTGAATCTGAAATCCTGAATCCGGAATCTGGAATCCGTAATCCGAAATGCAGAGTTTGAATTCCGAAATCCGGAATCAAGAATCCGGAATCCGATATGCAGCATTCGAAATCCGGAATCTGTAATCCGGAACTCGGAATCCGGAAATCCGAATCCTGAATCCAAAATCAGAAATAGGAAATCCACAATCCGGAATCCGGAATCCGGAATCCGGAACTCCGAATTCGGAATCCGGAAACCGGAATCCGGAATCCGGAATCCGGAAACCGGAATCCGGAACCCGGAATTCCGAATTCGGAATCCGGAAATCCGAATCCGGAATCCGAAATCAGAAATAGGAAATCCGGAATCCGGAATCCGGAAACCGGAATCAGGAAAGCGGAATCCGGAATCCGGAATCCGAAATCCGAAATAGGAAATCCACAATCCGGAAACCGGAATCCGGAATCCGGAATCCGGAATCCGGAACCCGGAATTCCGAATCCGGAATCCGAAATCAGAAATAGGAAATCCGGAATCCGGAATCCGGAATCCGGAATCCGGAATCCGGAAACCGGAATCAGGAAAGCGGAATCCGGAAACCGAATCCAAAATCCGGAATACAGAATCCGGAATCCCGAATTCGGTATCCGCACACATGAGAAGATTTGTAAATTTTAGGTCGCGAAAAATGGCATGGAAAAAGTAGTCGCCAAAAAAAAAGAAATTTCCCAAAAAAATTTTTTTTTGAAATTTTTTCCAAAAATGTTCCCGAAAATGTCATTCCGACTAAATAAATTTTTGGTTAAAAATGGTGAAAATTGAAGTTATTTACAGCAAATAAACACAGAACTGCTCAAAATAGCTTCGTTTTACTCTGTTTTTTGCTGATCACCGATTAGAACCGTAGAGCTTATATTTTATGAACTCAAATGTCAATTTTCAGCTTTTAATTGTCAATTAAGTGATAATTTCATTCCCCATTCTCGCCATTGCGACCATTGCGAGATTCTCGCATATTCTCGCGAGATCTCGCGAGAATGACGCGAGAATTAATTTTTGCGAGAAGAGAGAAATGCGAGAGCAAGAAAATGCGAGAACGTGCGAGAACGAGAAAATGCGAGAATAATGCGAGAATATGCGAGACAGTTCTAGCATAAAAAATGCGAGACTCGCAAATATTTCTCGCGAGTTGCGGACGCTGACTCTCGCGGGACGGAACTCTAGTAATTATAGGACATATTTTATTATTCAAAAAATAGAATTAGTTGGACAACATTTCAAGAATTTCATATCACAATTTTTGAGAGGCTAACTTTGAGTCAATTTTTCGTGATTCCTATCAAAGATAACAAAAAGTTATCAATTGACAAAATGTTTACCATAATATCACACACATTTTATCTGTTGAAATAGTTTTGATATCTTGCCTAGGAGCCGGGAAAAATGACTCAAAGTTGATAGTTACGATAATTTTGGATAAAAATTGAAGGGGGAACACCTATAAGAAATTTGAAATTTAGAGTTATTGACTAGCTTGGTCCTTCTCAAAAACGTTTTTGACGTTCTTCTAGAGTTGCCGCAACCAGTAGAAATGCCAGAATTGCCAACAATAAAAGCACGTCCGAGTGACTTAGGACTACGACACGAATGACTGCAAATCCTTGGATTCCGTAGGAGGCTAAAGATCGATGATCTTTCAATTTTCTCCCTGAAGTACAAGTTGTTTCTTTTTGATTCTAGTTAAAAACTCACATTCACAGAAAAATATAAGACGTTGCACTGGAACTTTAAACGCATTTTGGTAGTGAAGCTTCAACATTCCAATGGTATCACTACTTTTCGCTTTATAGTAATAATTAAGTCCATTGGAGCTATTCACAAACTTGATTTCAACAGTTCCCGGAATAATTTCAATCAATTCTTGTTCGTTATTATCGATAACTGGAATCATGACTTGTAGGTCATTCATTGCTCATTTACGAGGAATAGTTTTTTGAAAAGTAGAAAATCAATGAAAAGTTGAATAGAGGGGTTAGTAGTGGAATTCTGATTGTTTATACAAATTGAGAGATCTCATAGACTTGATTTTTAAAATAAATAAATCCAGATGCGTCTATTTTTTCCTCCCTCTCTGTTATTCCGCACGATTTCGAAAAGTTAGAAAATTGGCTGGGGAAAAATACTTGACTTAAACTATGAGTTTCAAAACAGGTACCTAAAGCTTCGTAAAATCTTAAATTTTGAAAATTGAACAGATAAAACGGTATTAGAGATTATTTATTACTGTTATTGAGTATTAGACTTTAAAAAATAATAGTAGTTCCAAATGTTCATAGCTAGTACTGCTAAAACCGAGAGGCAAATAAAATCACCGAGAGTGTAAACATTTAATTCCGCGAATTCTCGGAACCCATAATATGATAGAGGTTGATGATTTTCCAATAGCCTCCCTAAATAAGAGTTGTTTTTTTTGTTAGCTTTCATTTTAACTCACAGTTCCAAAAGAAATAAACATATTCCCTATTAACTTTGAATGCATTTTCGTAGTGGAGCTTCAACACTCCAATGGTATCACTACGTTGAGCCTTATAATAATAATTGGAACAATTGAATAACCTTTTAAACTCGACTTCTACAGTGTCCGGATTTATTCCATTTGGATCCTCTTCTCTATCGATGAATGGGATCTCGTCTTGTTGGTCATTCATTCTTCATTTGCAAGAAGTTTTTTTGTTAAAAAACGGGAAACTAAAAAATGGAGTATAAAATTGTTTGTCCAATTCAAAAAAGAGACGTTGCATAGGAATCAGAAGGGATTATCCCATATAATCCATTTGGTTCTCATTGTACATGTTCAAAAGACCATATTTCCCTTTTTGCCACTTCCGGTTGAACTTGGATTTATTAATTCTCAGTCCACAGGTTTACAATGCTGTGGGGACGTAATTTCTGATGTCTTACAAAATGTTCGAGAAAAACTTTGGTCTAGATTTCGAAATCGCTTTCGTAATTTGATTACTGTATTTCCTCAAAAACTGAATGAAAAATTGCAAAACTGAATATTTAAATCAATTTTAAACATAGAAAGAGGACTGAGTAAAAAGACATTGAGGAAAAAGGATATTGATAAGAAGTTGAGTGATTAGCAATTTCTGAAAATTTAAAATTAATGAATACTGTTTTTTGGGAAAATTAATGAGGAAGAAATATTTCAACAACTAGCAATGAAAATTTAAAACGTCAACTGATAAGAAATACATTTCTTATCACTTACTTCTCCTTCCTAATTTTCTGTGTACATAATAATCTTGCTATGATTAAAAATAATTGAAATGATCAGTTTTGATCTGTTTCATTCAGTTTCTTTTTCCAAATTTTGAGTTTTTTTTGAATTTATTTTTTCAGATGACTGCGAAAAAATTCTCTCTGGAACATGTATTCCAAGATGTTGATAAATCAGAAGAACAGGATAGCCCGGAAAAAGAACATTTTGGGGTTAAATGGTAAGTCTTAATTCCCAGTTTTAGAATTCCAAAAAATATATTCAGGAAAATATTAATACGCCAATAGGACGATTATCTCTCAATGTTTCTATACGCAAATTTAGCTGAAAATCAAGAAATTCAGGCTGATTTTGAATCAAAAATTATTTCAAAAAACAAGAAAGTATTCCATGCAAAGCATGGGAGTAAAGTATTTGAGAATAGAAATGGCGGTTCGGATAATTGGGGTTTTCTCGAATTTATTGAATGGAGAACTTTGGAGAATGAATATTTGGATGATGGGAAGTTGGAAGTGGAGGTTCATGTGAAGATAAATAAAATGATTGGATTTCGAAAAGAATTGAGAAGTTTTGGAGAAAAAATGAAGCAATTTTCGGATGTTATATTGAAAGTAAAAGAGCGAAAATTCTATGTTTCGAAAATGGTGGGTTATTTTCAAAATTTTAAAAATCTATCCGATTTTATCAGTACCTCTCCTCTCATTCTCCTTATTTTGCGACTTTATTTCTGGGAAAATTCCAAGAATCTGAAATCGAATTAAAACATGTAGATCCTTACAATTTCCAATACTATCTGGAAGTTCTATATTTAGAAAATGGAATAGATGGTGGGTTACTGTACCTACTCTCTTTGTATTTGAAATGAAAAAGTTACAGATGATACTGTAGATGGAATTCTATCAGTCGCTGATAAGTTTGATACTCCAATAATTGTCCAAAAATGCGAGGAATTTTTGATTAAGGATTCAAAAATGGGGCTGATAAAGAAACTGAAACTCTCTGAAAGCTATAACATGGAAGAATTGAAAGTGAGTTTTAGAATTGAAATCTGAGCAATAAATTGGTTTTTTTTCAGAAACTGTGCTTAAATATGATCAAATCAGAAGATGAAAATCGTTACCAGAGGACCAAAGTGAAATGGACCCGAAAATTCTTTTGCTTTTGATTGAATTTGGCATTTTTATTCAGACTTAATTCTGTTGAAATGTTTTCTTATCAAATCAAATTTTTTAATTATAAAATATATAATTTTTAAATTTGTATCTTTTTTTCTTGAAGAAAGGAGTTTAGGTGCAAGATGGGCAAGAGAATTTCTGTTACTTTAAAAATCCAAAGTTCAAAAAAATAGTTGAAACAAATTTATGCAGTGTGTGATTGGAGTAGTTTTGGGAATTTGGGAATTCGAATTAGTTAAAAACAAGAGCTTTCTTAAGAAGCTCTGCAAGAACTTCATGATCCACTTCTCTGGGATCCTCTGGAATAACTGAACAAATATCATCTTTTGATTTGATTTGATCCAAGCACAGTTTCTGAAAAATAATCAATATATTGCTCAGATTTCAATTCTGAAACTCACTTTCAACTGTTCCAACCTATAATTTCCAGCCAATTCTAACTTCTTTTTCAATTCCAGGTTCGACTCTTTAACCAAAAACCCCTCACATTTTTGACAATTAAAGAGGTGTCGAACATATCAGCCACCGATAGAATCCCTTCGACAGTATCATCTGAAATTGCTCACTCTAAAAAATTAGGAAGAGTACAGTAACCCACCATCAATTCCGTTTTCTCCATAGAGCACCTCCAGATAGTATTGGAAGTCTTCAGAATTAACATATTTTAATTCGATTTCTGATTTTTCAGATTCTTGGAATTTTCCCAGAAATAGAGTGGCGAAATAAGGAGAGTGAGAGGACAGGTACTGAAAAAAATCATATAGTATTGAAATTTTTTCAAAAATTACCGTAAACCTGTATTAGAAGAGCCGGCCCTTCTATTTTTCGAAGGTACCTCCGGGGGACCCTTCTATTTCAGGGGCCCTTCAATTAGAGGGGCCCTTCTATTTTTCCGGCTATTTTTTCCGTAATTTTTAATCGAAAAAGTTGGCGAATTTGAGTTCAAAATTCATGAAAATCTGCCAATTTCATCAAAATTTGGGAAGTTTTTCACTCTTTCATCACATTTCTATAAATTTTTGGATTTTTCGGAATATTTTCCATTGGAAACGTACAGAAATTTTTAAATTTCAAAACACATTTTCAAGGGGGTCCTTTTTCATTGAGGGCCCTTCTAGCCCTTCTCGGAGGGCCCTTCTACTAGAGAGGCCCTTCTATTAGAGGGGCCCTTCTAATACAGGTTTTACGGTACTCACCAATTTTGAAACATAGAATTTTCTCTCTTTTACTTTCAACATCACATCGGAGAACTGTTTCATATCCTCTCCAAAACTTCTTAACTCTTTTCTGGGTAATCCAGTTATTCCTTCTGGTAATCCAACCATTTTTGTTATTTTCACACGAATTTCCACTTCTAATTTTCCATCATTCAAATAATCATCTTCCAATGTTTCCCAGTCAACGAACTTGTGCCAACCCCAATTATCCCAACCGCCATTTGTATTTTCAAATACACAATTCCTAAACTTTGAGTGAATTTCCTCCTTCTTTTTTGAAAATATATTCACAGTAAAATCAGATTGAATCTCTTGGTTTTTATTCATATTTGCATATAACCAAATTCCGAGAAATCCGTTTTGTTTTAGTAGGTTAGCTTTCCTGAAATCGCATTCCCATACTATAAAAGATAAGCAAGAAGACTTACCATTTCATTCCAATATTCTCTTCTACTGAACTGTAGAGAAATTTCTCTTCTTCTAATTTCCCAACATTTTCGAATACATATTTCAGAGTGAACTCTTTGTCAGTCATCTGGAAAAAAAAATTGACTACTAAAATCAATTTTAAACATAGCAAGAGGTCTCAGAAAATGAAAGAAGTGATAAGAAATTAGGTCATCGCATCGGAAAGTTGAAAAAAATATATCTGAAAATTATAAAAATGATTAAAACATGAAACAACAAAAAACAAGGCTCAACAAAATTAGGAATACAAGGAAACAGGTTAGATATATATTTTTCTGATGAACAAAATTAACAACTAGCAAGAAAAAAATGGCTTGCGAAATATCCACCTCATTTGCTAGTTCTAAAAAAATGATGAAGAAAAGAAAAACAATTTAAAAGCTAGCGATGAAAATGGAAAAAGGTCAACTGATAAGAAACACATTTCTTATCACATAATTTTTTTCCTAATTTTCTGTGTACATAACTATCTTGCTATGGTTAAAATTAATTAAAATAGCCAGTTTTGCATTTCCTTATTCAGTTTTTTTTTTGAATAAACAAAAACGTTCTAAAATTTTTGGAAATTCTCACCCCTCATCTCTATTTCTTCAAAAACCAGTTTTTTCTTGCTAATTGTTAATTTTGTCCACCAGAAGTTGATATTTCTAACTTTGTTGAGTCTGTTTTCTTTTTTGTTCAGATTTTTTTTTTAATTTTCCGCGGTTACCTACTTTCTTATCATTTTTCCGTTTTCTGTCTTTCTGTGTGTATTCATGTTTTTTTATACAGATGTCTGAAAAAGAATTTGCACTGAAATACAAATTCAAAGATGTTGGAAAATTAGAAGACGAGCAAAATTTATTTAGTCTTGAGGAAGAACATTTTGGTGTAAAATGGTGAGTGCTATCGCTTATTTTTTTGAAGTTCTATAAATTCTATTTCAGGAAATTTCAGATACAAAAAAATTACCAACGCCTCGGAATGTATCTATTTACAAATTTGGCTGAACATCAAGAAATTTACATTGATTATACTGCGAAAATATTCCCAAAAGACAAGAAAGTGTCATCCCATTTGATGTCTCGGAGTAATGCATTTGAAAATAAAAACGGCGATTGGGATAATTGGGGTTGGCACAAATTCTTTGACTGGAAAACTATGGAAGATCATTATTTGGATAGTGGAAAATTGGAAATGGAAGTCCATGTGATAGTAAATAAAATGATTGGATTTCCAAGAGAAGAATTGAGAAGTTTTGGAGAGGAAATGGATCAATTTTCGGATGTGGTTTTGAAAGTAAAGGAGCGAAAATTCTATGTTTCGAAATTGGTGAGTTATTTTTTAATTTTCTATTTTTCATCTATTCGTTTTTTTCAGTACCTCTCCTCTCATTCTCCTTATTTTGCCACTCTATTTTTGGGAAAATTCCAAGAATCTGGAAAATCAGAAATCGAGTTAAAAAATGTCGATTATCAAGACTTTCATTACTATCTGGAGGTTCTCTATGGAGAGAATGGAATAGATGGTGGGTTACTGTACCTATCGTAATTTTTAGAATTAGCAATTTCAGAATACACTGTTGCAAGAATCCTTCCAATTGCTGATATGTTCGACACTCCTATAATTGTCAAAAAATGTGAGGAGTTTTTGGTTAAGGAATCAAAAAAAGGACAGAAAAAGAAGCTACAATTGGCTGGTAACTTTAGATTGGAACAATTGAAAGTGAGTTTTAAATGTATTATATGTGCAATATATTGATTATTTTTCAGAAACTGTGCTTGGCTGAAATTAAATCAAAAGAGGATATTCGTTTAGTGATTCCAGAGAATCTCAGAGAAATGGACCCAGAAATTGTTGCAGAGCTACTCAAAAAAGCACTTGAATTCAATTGATTTTCAATTTTCAAATTCATCGGTTTTTAAAAAAATTTTGCATTAAATTCTGTCACCTAATTTTTATAAAGTAATTCCGCTTGAAAGAACATGACTTCTAAAAAGTTTCGTTCGATTTCCTCGTTTTCATTTTTTCCTCAATGAGCTTTTGGTTTTTGTTTTAACCAAATTTTAGGTTTATGTCTGAAGTACTCCCAGGAAATAGCCAGATAATTGAATATTGCAAGTAACTTTTCTTAATCGACTTCAAAGAAACCAAAGTTCTCACTATTTCCTTTTTCTGATTAGCACAACTATTCAAGCATAATTTTTCTTTCATATTAGCTCTAAAAAATGGATATGCCGTAAGTTTTTTTCTAAATTTCTTTGGAATAATAAGCTCAATTTAAGACGCTGGCTTCCCAAATTAAAATCATATGAAGGTATAATTGCTTTAGTTTCTTTTATCACTAACACTGTCCATTTGACAGTGTTATCACAAAAGAAGATGAGAACCTCTTCGATAAATTCAATAATGACTGGTATCACAATTTTTGATCTATATCTTATGGGATATAAGATACACTTTTTTATTTGGAATAAATTGCAATCTGGCCCATGGTAAGAGGGAAAACCTGTTTTAGAAGAGCCTTTGACTTCGAGCCGATTTATCTCGGTTCGTGTCAAAGATATCAAAAAGTAATCAACTGATAAAATGTTCATCATAATATCACAAACATTTTATCAGTTGACAACTTTTTGATATCTTTCACAGAAATCGAGATAATTGAGCTCAAAATGCAAACATTTTCAGCACCCCTCCAACTTCTTACCGTTTATCACAGCTGGGTTTTATTGCTGATAGTTTGGCTGATGATTGCATGAGATGTACAGCATTTTTGGGACTTTCAATGGCGCTGATAAGAGTGATAGTGCTGAAAAATCCAATTGGAATCAAATCGGAAAGGTAGTATTTTCTCTGATAGAAGGCTACCTTATTTGAGCTCAATTATCTCAGTTCCTATGAAAGTTATTAAAAATGTGTCAACTGATAAAATGTTGCTGATATTATGATTAATAATTTATCAATTGACAAAATGTCGATATCTCTCACAGGAATCGAGATAATCGAGCTCAAAGTGAACTTGTGGGGATAACCTTTTTTCAGATTCCATAACATTTCCCAATGGAAATTTGGCTGGAAAACCAATATCTATATTTTCCTATTCAGTTCCATAATTTCCATTTCATATTGGCTAAGATTCAAAGTCGAAATCTTGTATTATTGGACACCTGGGGACTCTATGTGGGGGTTTTTTAATCTGAATTTTTTTTTCAAAAATCCCGATTTCCAGATGTCAAGGAAAGTTTCCTGAAAATTATACACTGCCTTCATACTATTTAGACGTATCTGATTTGGGATTATGGAATGGTGCGATTTATTCCAAAGTGTTCATTCTAATTGATGGGATGATTTCAAAAGTGGGCGGAGCTTGAGTTTGTTTGGAATTTCGAAAACATGTTTCAGGTGCTCCCAGCAATTTTATTCCCCGTTTTAACTTTCATTTCAGTTGCTCAGTTTCGGATAATCAGAGAAAATCATGAGCGGTTGGCTCAACAATCGGATCAGAATTTTCAGCAGAGCACGTTGACTACAAAACTCGTGATTTGTATGGCTATCTCCTATATGATCAATGTTCTCCCCTTGGGATTACTGTACCTGCTACAGTATACGTGTGCGGAGATGGATTGCGAGTGAGTTGAACATGTCTAGGGTTAAAGCTAGCGATTTTCCAGGATCGGATTTGTTAATTATATGTTGGCAGCTGGAGTATTTTCTACAGTAACCACTATTTTGCATCTTCCAATTTGTGTGTTCATTTCGCAACAGTATAGGTGGACATTGAAGGAGTTGCTAGGGATTGGAATTGTAATAAAAAGCTTTTAAAAAAACGGCAAAAAATAATTTTTGAATTTCAGACAAAAGTTCAGGCGAATTTGTCGTCGACCAGTTCCAACATGATCAATCGAATGAATTAAAAATATCATAATACTTGTATTAAATACCGTAATACATGTATGAATATCACTTCCCTCTTACTCAGCCTTTTTTGATTCATAAATCGCTCAATTTAATAAATATTTACTTCCATCATTCAACACCTGCTGTCATACATACTAGACGAGAAAAATTTCAGGCGCCAAAATGTTGTTTTCTTGAGGCGCTGTCAGGTTTCACACCTGAATTTTCAGAAAACAAAAAATTTTACTCTCGTTTAGAGAGAATACGTATTGGCTAAACTTTCAAAAGCCCATGGATTGGCAACTGGACAACGTCGAACTAATTTTTATGCATCCAAGATACCGCATATAAAACAAAAGCCCATCTAAACTTGAACTTTGAGCTCAATTATCTCGCTTCCTATGAGAGATGTCAAAAATCTGTCAACTGATAAAATGTTGGTAATTTCATGATAATCAGTTCATTAGTTAACAGATTTTTGATACCTCTCATAGGTACCGAGATAATTGAGCTCAAAATTGACGGTTTCTGGATTTCTTTTCAGCAAGCCATTCTCTAGTTACCATTGTATTATCATTAACTGTGTGGAACATGTCTGGAGCGTCAGGTGAAATTTCAAAAGCTTTTGTTTCCGTATTACTCATTATTTGGCCCTCGTCATTTTTTCTTGGAGACAGACATATTCAGAACGCCGCCGGCATTATTTATGTTCCCTTTATTCTCCCTCTAGCAGGTTATTTTTTGTTTTTAATCTCGCATGGGTGGTAACATGTCTCCACTTCCGTTATTCAATTTGCCCAACTAACATTTTAATAAAAATTTTCAAAAAAAATTAATTTTTTGTTGTAGTTTTTTCGTAGAGGCTCCAAAAGACAACACTATGGATACGTAAGATTCTTTCAGATGAAGATTTGCAGAAAATATTTTCAGAGAATGGATATACCAACTTGAGCGTTATGATCCCCATTTGTCTGCTATTTCATTTTTAGTGAACTCCATTCATTTGGTTGTACTAGTTCAGAAATCAATGAGAACATCTTCAACAAATATTATATTGTTAGGAATTGCAATTTCTAATCTGGTATACATGGTTTATCCAATTATAGAATGGATAAAAATAGAATACGATTCTTCTAAGGCGTGGTAGGGTTTAGGTGGCTTGAACTTCTTTCATTTTTCTTTTTAGCGTTCTCCCGGATCCATACGCCTACGTATTTTTCCAATGGATATATTTTGCTGTTCAAAATGATGTCAGACGATGTGACGCTTTTTTAGGCCTAGCAATGGCTTCAATTAGAACGTTTGTGCTCAAGTTTCCGATGAAGTAAGTGAGCATCACCTACAGTACTCATCCAATCAACCGGTTTCAGATCGAGCACGGCTACTAGTGTACCTTTTGGATGGAAGAACTGTCTTATCGTTTCCATTTTTAGTTCCATTATTTCCATTGCATTTTTCCTGAGAAATGAAATTGCTGTCACAGAGATGACTCTTTGGGAATCGGATTGCTATGCGCAATCTTCGAATGAAACCTCTAATATAGTAGCGTATACGTTGCTACCTTCGGAACTATCAATGTGGAATAACTTTTTGTTCTCGAAGATTGAGTTGCTATTGGATGGGATTACCAGCAAGGTACGGTACCTTTCAGCTGTCTCAAACTATATATTAGGAGGTTCAGATAATCCCAGCAGTTCTATTTCCTGTTCTGGCTCTTCTTCTTATTGTCCAGCTTCGGAAAATCGAAAAATCCCGGAACAAAATGTTTTCAGACTCCAACCAAAACAAGTAATCCCGGAAATTTCAAATTTTCAAATTCCCGCCGAAAAATTTCAGAAGCTCCACAACTACAAAACTTGTACTTTTCAACACGATTTCATATATAATTTCTTCACTTCCCTTTGGAATTTTATATGTTCTCTTCTCGTTCAATACGACATGGTGCAATAGAGTGTAAGCCTAGAATTTTGACTAGCGTCCTCGGCCTACGGCCGACTCCGCTAGGCGCGGCTATGCCGCGCAATTAGGTGGAATCAGATGCAGGGCCTTCGGCCCTGGCTCTGTGGAATCAGTAATTCAAGGTTCAGTCTGTTCTCCCTTCGCTCGCTCCGCTCGCTCAGGTCGAACAGACCGGACAGGGCCTTCGGCCCTGTAACATGAGAAGTTCTGAATCGAGTGTAATCAGTTGCAGGGCCTGCGGCCCTGGTTCATTTCTCTATCCGAATCAGGGCTAAAAGTATAGAACCAGTAGATATCAGAAATATCAGGAACAAATAAAAACGGAAGCTTCAGCGGAAAGATGTTCTAAAAGAGGGAGGGATACATTATTCGAGACAAAATGTTCGAGTAATTTTTCACGATATTTTATTTTAGACAAGAATTTTTGCCAATTTTTTCCAAGTTTTTTGTGGTTTATGACCTATATCTCAAGTACCAGCGTACCTGGAAAGAATCTGAAGCCAAAAATAGAAATAAGATATCTTCTTTCCTAGGGAGGCAAAAAATCAGATGAATCCATTCAGTGGTTTTCGCGTACCAAGAGATGGAAGCTGGACCATCGGAAATTCGAACATTTCACTCAAAACCTATCAGCCTTTTCAATTTTTAAGCAAATTAAGTCATTTTTTTTTTGACAACATAGGTATCAAAATTACGGATCGAGTAGAAAAGCCGGATTTTTGATTTAGGCCCTAGTTCACCAGAAAAAACCGAAAAACTTCAAAAAAACTGGATCTACTTTTACGTTTTGCATCATATCTTGGTTCAAAAAGTACCACTTTTGACGATTTTTGGTAACCGGATAGTCATAGATATTTTCTATAGATCATTAAAAAAATCAGCAAAAACGGACCGGAATCGACCTAGTTAGGATTTTTCTGAGAAAATTTCTACAAAATGTCGAAAATGGGGGTACGTGAAACTTACTCGATTTAAAGGAAGAAGGTGGCGGATAAAAATATGATAAAGATTTTCAGACACTGTACTTCTTATTCATACGTAATGTCAATGCTAACATCTCTCATGACATTGACCCATTTTCCAATTTGTTTGGCAATGTCTTCACAGTATCGGAGTACGGTATCGGAGTTTTTCAGATCCAAAAAGGATCCGGGGACTACGGTAGGAGATTTGGCATCGTTGGGGATCATACTGTAATTTCAGGTATCCAGACCGAACACAATTAATCAAGGAAAGACATGTTCAGTGACAATGAGTTGAAGTATATTTGAATATTTGATTTTTGTTATAACCTAAATTGGAAAATGGCTCTAAACCAATAAATTGAATAAAACCCCACATTTTGAACGTTCAAAAACAGCTGCTTGGAATATATTATAAGGAAAGAGGGAAACTCCAGACAGTGGCTAACTACATGTAATCAGTCTGAAAAACGAATATCAATGAATGTCCTTATGTAATCAGCAATCATAAAATTTACTATCTTCATGAATTTGATTGAGAAAATGTGTTTTTCTGGTTAGGAAAACACATTCTCTGAAAATTGGATTCAGTGTTGACCTGCTTTAGGCCAGTTACGGCTCTAGCACCACAATACTGGGAATTAGTTTTTTAAGCATACATGTTTACATGCACGGTTTGGATAAGACCCAGGACCCAGGACCCAGGACCCAGGACCCAGGACCCAGGACCCAGGACCCAGGACCCAGGACCCAGGACCCAGGACCCAGGACCCAGGACCCAGGACCCAGGACCCAGGACCCAGGACCCAGGACCCAGGACCCAGGACCCAGGACCCAGGACCCAGGACCCAGGACCCAGGACCCAGGACCCAGGACCCAGGACCCAGGACCCAGGACCCAGGACCCAGGACCCAGGACCCAGGACCCAGGACCCAGGACCCAGGACCCAGGACCCAGGACCCAGGACCCAGGACCCAGGACCCAGGACCCAGGACCCAGGACCCGACATGTTCAGTGACGGAAAGACATGTACAGTGACAATGAGTTGAAGTATTAGGTTGTTCCATAAGTTTTTTCCGATTCTGAACGCTCAACTTCGAAAATTGATAACTTTTCAGTGGGATGGTTTTTCTCAGCAGTTGTTTTTTTGTTGGATAGAGTATCTCATGGACTTGCTTTACATATTCTGCCTCATTCCTAGTTATTGTCGTTCGCAAGTATGACGCTTGCTTCCGTCCCTCACCATCTACATTTTCAAAATGCCCTTTCATTTTTATCGCTTTTTGGTTTGAACAACCATGATATTCACAAGATAATGAGAGAAATATATAGAGGACTACCTTCTACTGCTACCATCATCAAACATAGGGCCGCTCGCTTTGAAGCGAAAAATTTAGAATCGAAAGACGAAGATCGGCATGAAAGTTGGATTTGGCCCTATTGAAGAACAGAGTTGAAGCCGATCCGTTTCAAACCACTCGTGAAATGTTATAAGCGTTGACCGTTAGCCAACCAAGCATTGCGACCGGATTGAAGTCTCTTGGCAACTTCAAGAACTGCGTCGATTCGTACCCAACTTTTTAAATGACTATTCTATGGATCGCCATGTAGACATGGGCATGTTTCTCCTATCATTTCTTCACACGTTTAGTTAAGTGAATGATCTTTTTAATGTAGATGATAAGTAGGTGAGCTGCTCTAACACTGTGCGGAAGAGTCAGTTGATTAACAAAGAAGAGCTAGCTTTGGACGTCCCCTAACCTAAATTTTCCGTGAAAATGGGTATTCTATGTGCTTGATGGTCTGTCAAAGGAATGGAAACTGGGACCTTTTAGATCAATGTACCAATATAATGGCCGCCATTTATAGTTCATAATTAGAGAAATAGAATTTGGCAGTCGAATCGAAAAAAGCGAAAATACGAAGGTTTACTTCCAGCACGACAGTGCGTCATTGTCTGTCAACAGAGGCATCAGTCAAAAACTCATGTCGTTTGGCTGGACTATTCTTTTGCACCCATCGCATTCTCCGGACCTTGGCCATTCAGATAAATGATTGTTTGGGGTTCTTGAACGTCATCTTGATAGAAAAGACTTAAGTTGAAAACATGACACCAAAAAGGAGTTCGCTCACTTATCCAATCGCAGCCCTCCTCGTTCTGGGCCGATGGAATCAAGGAATTACCAGAGCGTTACCAGACAACAATCAATGCTCATGGATATTACTTTAATCAATCTAGCCCCCTCCGCTCTGAGAAAAATTTGATCAAAAATGTTCCCAAAATCGGAAGAAACTTATGGAACACCCTAATATATTTGAATATTTGATTTTTGTTATAACCTAAAATGGAAAATGCCTCTAAAACAATACATAAATTGAATAAAAGCCCACTTTTTGAACGTTCAAAACCAGCTGCTTGGAATAGATTACGCATTATAAGGAAAGAGGAAAATGTGGAACATTTCAGGTGGTCAAACCAAACTCAATTAGTGGAAAGACGTTTTCAGTTACAATGAATTGAATTTTCAGATAATTTTCATCTCGAATTATTTGTTTTTTAATGTTATCTGAATTGAAAACACCTGAACCAATAAATTGGATTAACACAGCTGATGCATGAACCGCTTAACTCAATAAAAACATTCTGAACGTTCAACACCCGCTTTGACTAGATTACTATACACTGCGCGTCATAATTATAGAGCCACTTCATTTTTCGTAATTTTTTTGATATCCATGAAAGTTTCAGAATCCTTTCCGATGGCGAAAACTATCATTTTTGAATCTGAAAATGTAAAGCACAATCAGTTTTAGATAGTGAAGCAACGGTTCGAAAAAATGAAAAAATGTCAAAAAATTCAATTTTTCACTGCGTCATAATTATAGAGCCACTTCAAAAATTTTGCCATCATCACGATTTCTTCACTGTAAGAAGCAGATATTTAAATTCTCCTGTAAAAATTGGCATTTACAAAGCAATTTCCAACCCAATTTGAGTAGAAAAATTTTCCGTTACAAATGATTTTCGAACTTTTTTCACAAAAAATGGAAGGTTCGCAAAAAACCATTTTTTCCTTTTCCCAATTTTTTCAGGATTGTATAAGTTATGTCAGATTATTCACAAAGACCCGTAAAACAATATCAATGACATTATTAAGTTTTCCAAAAGATGTAAAATACCGATCAAAGAGTGCAAACTAGGATCATACTAGTTTTATGAAGCCAACTTCAGGTAGGTCGAAAATATAGTAAATATGACGAGATACATTTGAAGCTCTCCACATTCATTTACCATAAATAGAGCTTTAATTCCTTAGTTGGCAAGTTTTTGTCATGACTCCATCCAAAAAAGTTATTTTGCTCCGACGTGTCGCAAACTTTAACTCAGAACTCTCATCTGCAGTTTTGTGCTTCTTCGTTTCCAGGGGTGTATCTCATTTGTATGGATTGGTACAAAATTGGTGAACTACAAAAATGAAGCTCTATTTCTGTTTTATACCTCTCGCAATTTTTAACTTTGTATAACAATGTATGTTATTTTTCCAAACTTTCAAACATGGTGCTTTTTTGAACTAAAAAACGTCAGTATATTACTCTTTGTGCTACAGAAATACATTGTCGTATAAGGTTGAAAATTTCGAAAGATGTAAAACAGAAATAGAGCTTCATTTTTGTAGTTCACCACTTTTTTGTACCAATCCATACAAATGAGATACACCCCTGGAAACGAAGAAGCACAAAACTGCAGATGAGAGTTCTGAGTTAAAGTTTGCGACACGTCGGAGCAAAATAACTTTTTTGGATGGAGTCATGACAAAAACTTGCTAACTAAGGAATTAAAGCTCTATTTATGGTAAATGAATGTGGAGAGCTTCAAATGTATCTCGTCATATTTACTATATTTTCGACCTACCTGAAGTTGGCTTCATAAAACTAGTATGATCCTAGTTTGCACTCTTTGATCGGTACTTTACATCTTTTGGAAAACTTAATAATGTCATTGATATTGTTTTACGGGTCTTTGTGAATAATCTGACATAACTTATACAATCCTGAAAAAATTTGGAAAAGGAAAAAATGGTTTTTTGCGAACCTTCCATTTTTTGTGAAAAAAATTCGAAAATCATTTGTAACGGAAAATTTTTCTACTCAAATTGGGTTGGAAATTGCTTCGTAAATGCCAATTTTTAATGGAGAATTTGAAATTCTGCTTTTTACAGTGAAGAAATCGTGATGATGGCAAAATTTTTGAAGTGGCTCTATAATTATGACGCAGTGAAAAATTGAATTTTTTGACATTTTTTCATTTTTTCAAACCGTTACTTCACTATCTGAAACTGAATGTCCTTTACATTTTCAGATTCAAAAATGATAATTTTCGCCATCGGAAAGGATTCTGAAACTTTCATGGATATCAAAAAAAATTACGAAAAATGAAGTGGCTCTATAATTATGACGCGCAGTGTACATTTACTAAGAAAATCTATCTAGAAAACCAACCACCACCCCCGTGATGAGACAAAGAAACGCTTCCAGAAGGCTTGATAATCAAAATTTCGAGAAACGGAAAATTCGGGCATCATCTCGCTGCTATTTCGAGTTATCTGTGAAAATTTGGGAAATTTCGGTGTAATAGTGACTTCGCTAGGGCCGGCGACTCGGAACAAGCGGACAAACACACACAGAATTCTGTGATTGTTAGTAATAAGATACAGATTTTCTATTCATTTTTCTGTCGGATTTCCTTTTTTCCCCCAGCCCGATCATTTGAATATCATATTACGTCACTTCTGTTGGATGCCTCTCCCCTCTCCCTCTCATTATGCTCGTTTCTTTGACCTTTCAAAAGTATCACCTCTGTAGGGGATGTTAGAGTACAGTGAAATCATGAAGACGCAGAGACCACTGTCTCTTCTTCTGCAGTTATATTTCCACGAACGAGGGGACACATCTGGTCTGTCTATGTACACAGAACGTTAGCCACGCCCACACCGCCCGTCTCTCTTCGTTTTTCCAATTTCATCGTCATTCGTCTTTTCCTGGCGCAGCGTGTATGTGCCTCCATATTCTGGTGTTTTTCCCACGAACCCTTTGAATGAATGGGTTCTGGAAGAACACCCTATTTTTCTGAATATCTATTATTCTCTTCTATTTTTCTGACTATTTTTTCTATTGGCGCAGTGTGTTATGTGCCTTTATACTCTAGTATTTTTCTGAATATTTTTTCTACTGCTCATCGAGTCGCTGTGAGAAGTTAAAGGTGAGCAAAACTTCTTCAATAGTTTCGATGTTTCCAAAAAAAAAAATCAGAAATCCGAAAATTCAGAAATTCAGAAATTCAGAAATTCAGAAATTCAGAAATTCAGAAATTCAGAAATTCAGAAATTCAGAAATTCAGAAATTCAGAAATTCAGAAATTCAGAAATTCAGAAATTCAGAAATTCAGAAATTCAGAAATTCAGAAATTCAGAAATTCAGAAATTCAGAAATTCAGAAATTCAGAAATTCAGAAATTCAGAAATTCAGAAATTCAGAAATTCAGAAATTCAGAAATTCAGAAATTCAGAAATTCAGAAATTCAGAAATTCAGAAATTCAGAAATTCAGAAATTCAGAAATTCAGAAATTCAGAAATTCAGAAATTCAGAAATTCAGAAATTCAGAAATTCAGAAATTCAGAAATTCAGAAATTCAGAAATTCAGAAATTCAGAAATTCAGAAATTCAGAAATTCAGAAATTCAGAAATTCAGAAATTCAGAAATTCAGAAATTCAGAAATTCAGAAATTCAGAAATTCAGAAATTCAGAAATTCAGAAATTCAGAAATTCAGAAATTCAGAAATTCAGAAATTCAGAAATTCAGAAATTCAGAAATTCAGAAATTCAGAAATTCAGAAATTCAGAAATTCAGAAATTCAGAAATTCAGAAATTCAGAAATTCAGAAATTCAGAAATTCAGAAATTCAGAAATTCAGAAATTCAGAAATTCAGAAATTCAGAAATTCAGAAATTCAGAAATTCAGAAATTCAGAAATTCAGAATTTCAGAAATTCAGAAATTCAGAAATTCAGAAATTCAGAAATTCAGAAATTCAGAAATTCAGAACAAGTTTTCAAAAAAATTATGTTCGAGACTCGCAAACGAGCTTTCATATTGGAGTTCAGAAAAAAATACTGCGAAAATATTACGATCAGATTTTATTCTCATGCTTAATCCGGATTTTCGGGAAATAAAAATTACGTTTCGAAAATTCCTTGCTAACTTTTTTATGACAAAAGACTTTCATTCTTTCTAAAGTTACCTTCGAACAAAACTGTTTACAGCTGGGTTGCTGGTACCAGCACGTTGTTAGAGATCATCGATTGGATGAAGACCGAATGCAGGGACTTAGTCAAAAAAAGAAACATACCGTTCGTCGAGTGGAGCAAGCGCAAAAACATTGGAACAAGCCAACATTCAAAACCGCGTCAGCCATACAGCTCCAGCGGATTATAAGTCCAATCCGCGCCCGGGATGACGGAAGGGAGGTGGAGGTGCACAATTTTTATTTTATTTTTCAGTCTAATTAATACTTTTTCAGCTACCAGTCTCTTTCCGATTCGACCGGCAAATGTTTGAAAGAGAAGAGGACCACTCCTTGCCACGGGATGAACGTCGGATCAAAGCCAACGTCCACTTGTGGGGTGAAACAGTTGGAAAAGTGGGTGTCCCACATCGAGTGGCTTTGCAAATCGTGCAAGTCAATTTTTCAAAGTTTTTTGTGTGAAGTTTTTTCAAATTATTTTGGAAATTCGAAAATATATAATAGAAGTCTTGAATTTCATGAGTTTAGAACTTCAGAATTTCGAAGTTCCAGAAGTTGGGAAGTTGAGGAATATTTAAAAACTTTCTAAGTTTCAGAATTTTCGAATTTCTGAATTTCATATGTTTAGAACTTCCATAATCAAGAAATGGAAATATTGAAAAACTCGGAATTCAGAAATTCAGAAATTCAGAAATTCAGAAATTCAGAAATTCAGAAATTCAGAAATTCAGAAATTCAGAAATTCAGAAATTCAGAAATTCAGAAATTCAGAAATTCAGAAATTCAGAAATTCAGAAATTCAGAAATTCAGAAATTCAGAAATTCAGAAATTCAGAAATTCAGAAATTCAGAAATTCAGAAATTCAGAAATTCAGAAATTCAGAAATTCAGAAATTCAGAAATTCAGAAATTCAGAAATTCAGAAATTCAGAAATTCAGAAATTCAGAAATAATTCAGAAATTCGGAAATTCAGAAATTCAGAAATTCAGAAATTCAGGAATTGAGGAATTGAGGAATTCAGGAATTCAGGAATTCAGAAATTCAGAAATTCAGAAATTCAGAAATTCAGAAATTCAGAAATTCAGAAATTCAGAAATTCAGAAATTCAGAAATTCAGGAATTGAGGAATTGAGGAATTCAGGAATTCAGGAATTCAGAAATTCAGAAATTCAGAAATTCAGAAATTCAGAAATTCAGAAATTCAGAAATTCAGAAATTCAGAAATTCAGAAATTCAGAAATTCAGAAATTCAGAAATTCAGAAATTCAGAAATTCAGAAATTCAGAAATTCAGAAATTCAGAAATTCAGAAATTCAGAAATTCAGAAATTCAGAAATTCAGAAATTCAGAAATTCAGAAATTCAGAAATTCAGAAATTCAGAAATTCAGAAATTCAGAAATTCAGAAATTCAGAAATTCAGAAATTCAGAAATTCAGAAATTCAGAAATTCAGAAATTCAGAAATTCAGAAATTCAGAAATTCAGAAATTCGGAAATTCAGAAATTCAGAAATTCAGAAATTCAGAAATTCAGAAATTCAGAAATTCAGAAATTCAGAAATTCAGAAATTCAGAAATTCAGAAATTCAGAAATTCAGAAATTCAGAAATTCAGAAATTCAGAAATTCAGAAATTCAGAACTTAGAAATTCAGAAATTCAGAAATTCAGAAATTCAGAAATTCAGAAATTCAGAAATTCAGAAATTCAGAAATTCAGAAATTCAGAAATTCAGAAATTCAGAAATTCAGAAATTCAGAAATTCAGAAATTCAGAAATTCAGAAATTCAGAAATTCAGAAATTCAGAAATTAGAAATTCAGAAATTTCGAAACTTCAAAAAATTCCAAAAGAGAGAAAAGGCCTAACTTTTAAAATTTGGGTTATGCTAGGCCACCAGCTTTTTTGACCTATAATTGGTCTAAAATGACCTTGGTGTGCTTTCTGGAACATTGTGACCTAGTGGCCTAACTTTTGCAAGTTGAGTTTCCTAGGCCACCAGTTTTTTGGCCTAGAAATGGTCTAACATGACCCGGGTGGGATTTCTGGGTCATTTTGGCTTGGTGGCCTAACTTTTGCAAATTGGTATTTCTAGGTCCCCTTGTAGAAATGGTCTAGAAATGTTCGGAGATTCATATAGTGTATTTTCTAGGCCATCTACCATAGTGCCCTAGAAAACCCAACTGGCAAAAGTTAGGCCACCATGTCAAAATGACCCAGAAAACGTACCCGAGACATGTAAGATGGTTTCTAGGTCAAAAAACCTGGCGGTCTAGGAACCCCAACTTGCAAAAGTTAGGTCATAATGATAAAATCGCCTAGAGTGAACTGAACCCAGTTCAGTGGTTCGAAATTTTTTTCGAATTCACCCTTTTTCAAGAAAGATTTTCCGAAAGACAAACAACTTACAGTTACTTTACAGTTCGAACAGCTCCAAATTCTCGATGCAAGGGCATTGCGAAGAGGCCTATGACGGAAAGGCCGACTTCAACATCGACACAATCTATCGAAAGATTTGAGGAACCATTCTGGAGATATTGGAAAGCAGAGTGTGTGATGAAGGTTGGTACCTTGATAGAACATCAGGAGACTAAATTCGGAATTTCAGAAGCCGTCGTTCAGCAAGCAGTCGCTCGAGCTCATCCGATGAAGAAATGGAAATGTCTGTCAAAGAGATTCGCAGTAAGTGATCATAAAGATATACAGTTTTATCGAAAATTGCCTAAATTCAGAAAGAAATACCACACTCGTGGTCTACGACCGCAACAAATACACGAGTGCTCCGTTGATGAGAATGGATGTCGGAAACTCTTGCATAGGAGAAGCCAGAAGGATGGGTGGACATTCCACACAAGTATTGGAGAGTCTGAATAATTTTTTTTTGTTGTCAGATAGCTTTCTTAAATAAATATTTGATTGAAAATTGATGAATACTTTTTGCTGAAAGTGGTTCCAAAGTCCTGTAACTACGATAGAAAATTTGAAATCAAGATTTATTAGTCCTTCCTTAGCTTCCAAGTTTCACATAAGAAAGTAAAAAAGAAACAGAAGGATCCAGAAAATATTAACCAAGCCCACGAAAAACAACATCTTCAATTCATTTCTATTATTCACACGAATCCGTTCCTGATACATCCAGAATGATATCGGATTCTGGTACTCTCCTCTGAATGCCTTGATGGTGTGATTCGGTGGTGCCCTCATGATAGTCTGTCTGGCGCCTGGACCCACGTGGTGATATCTGACCTCTTCAAATCGGAAAACCGCGAAGCAAGCCCAGATTTTGGCGATGATATCATTTCGAAGCTTCCGGAAGCGGGTTGCAATTCCGTCGAACCATTTTTTCTCGAAAAACTTGGTCCGTTGAATGCGTTCGGTGATGTTGGAGTTTAGGTTTCCCATTCTGGAAGGATATAACGATTACTGTAAACGCCAAAGAAAATAAGGGTGGAAAATGGTGAAAAATATAGTTTTCAGGAGGAGAGATAGCCTTGAGAAATCAATAACCCACAAAATCAATATCGAATCGTTCCTTCCCAAAAAGAAGAGCAGATAGGTATGCAAACAATAGGTTCTTGGCGTCTGGACGATGTGGAAAGAGGACCCACTCTTCAAGGTCACATCGTTGAGTCAGGTTTTAGGATAACCAAATAGACTTGGGTACTCTGGGAAAGTAGATACAATCTGCCTAGCCCATTGTGACCCCATGGGGCAGGTGACATCGGACAGTAACCGAAGAAGACCGCAACGATGATCAGCGTGAGAGACGATTTGAATTCACGAAAAAAAACTTCCACACCCAACGGGTTGAACAACTTATGCGCCCTATCTTCAGATTTTCAGATTACCCTGATAAGCCATTAAGCTAGGATTTCTTTTCAAAATTTAAAACCAAGACATTTTAATTCATACAAACTTTATTCCATTCCATTTCATTCATTTCAATAACAACATTTCAAAAACAAAACAAAATCAAAAAAAGAATTTACGGAGAAGTACAATGAGTACGAGACAAAACGTCCAGATGAGAACAGTGAGTCCAACAATGTATAAACAGAATTCTGGTCGACCGTCCCACCACTCCTGGTCTTCGGCTTCTTGACGAATAGCGAGTCTTTTCAGACCATTGGCTCTTTTTTGATCTCGAATCGCTTTTTTGAGTTTTTCATTTTCAGCGGTGAGAAGTTTTTCAGCCTCGTTGAGCAGATGGTCGAGTTGAACGGAGATTGGAGTCATTCTGGAAGAAAGCAACGATAAAATGCAAATCAAAAAATACGGTATTGATTGGCCAGACACAAAAAAAAGGAGACAAAAAAGAAGACCAGACTGTCCATCTGCTAGTACGCGACGTCTAAATGGCAGGTACCAGATGACAGACTGAATTGGGACGTTGTCTTGAGGGAAAGAAGATCGTTCTTATAAGATAGACAAGAACAGGAGGGTCTAATGGGACAATAGGTGTTCTTATTGGATAGCACTAGGGTATTATGAGGGTTAGCAAGTGTTGAGCCAGTCAGCTGTGTGAAGCGCTTCACAATTTTCATAACAAGATTCAAAACAAAATTTTATTCCATTTGATTCAGTTTACAAAAAAATTTTTGAAACAAAAGTTCCAATTATTGCACCAGACGCGAAGCAGAAAACGAGGAATACTGTAGTGTAGGCCATGTGTGAGAGCATATGAAGTAGAAAGTTCCACATAATCTTATGTCTGGCTTCTTGCATGATAGCAACTCTCTTCCGATCATTTGCACTCTTTTTATCAAGAATTGCTTTTTTGAGCGTTTTTGTATCGGCGGTGATGAGTTTTTCAGCCTCGTTGAGAAGGTGGTCGAGTTGAGCGGAGATTGGAGTCATTCTGGAAGAAATAATTGATGAAATGGAATTTGAAAAATACGGTATTGATTGGGCAGACACAAACAAAGGAGACAAAAAAGAAGACCAGACTGCCCATCTGCTAGTACGCGACATCTGAATGGCAGATACCAAATCACAGACTGAATTGGGACGTTGTCTTGAGGGAAAGAAGATTCTTCAACAAGATAGACGAGAAAAAGAGGGTCTAATTGGACAATAGGTGTACTTATTGAATGGCACTATGGTATTACTGGGGTGCTCACCTCCTAGGGTTCGCAAGTTTTGAGAAATGGTGTGGGCCCAACGTTGGAGATACCACGCCACTACCAGCTGAGCTACGGTGGCGGAACTCCTGCCCGTGGAGTTTTTGAAAAACTTGAAAAACAAGTATAGATTTACGTGACCCTTTAAGAAAACGTGAGGAGTGAAGTAGACAACTAGGTCAAACCTTGCCGAAGGCGCACCAGCCAGGTGTTTGAAGCGCTGGAGGCGTGGCGCAATACTCTAGATGATTATTTGCAGCTCACCCAGAGAAACCAAAAAGCGATGTTTAATTTCACAATTTTCATAACAAGATTTAATACAAAATTTTATTCCATTCCATTCAGTTTAAAACAAAATTTTCGAAACAATAGTTCCAATTAATGCGCCAGACGCGAAGCCAGACGCGAAGCAGAAAACGAGGAATACTGTAGTGTATGCCACGTGTGAGAGCATATGAAGTAGAGAGTTCCACATAATCTTATATCTGGCTCCTTGCATGATAGCAACTCTCGTCCGATCATTTTCTCTCTTTTGGTCACGAATTGCTTTTTTGAGCTCTTTGTTTTCAGCGGTGAGGAGTTTTTCAGCCTCATTGAGAAGACGGTCGAGTTGAGTGGCGGTGTTTGGGGTCATTCTGGAAGAAAGAATTGATAGAATGGAAGTTGAGAAATACGGTATTGATCGGTCAGACACTAAAAAAAGAGACAAAAAAGAAGACGAATCTGTCCGTCTGCTAGTGCGCGACATCTAAATGGCAGATACCAAATGACCGACTGAGGGGACCATATCTTGGGGGAATGAAGGATCAAGATAGGCAAAAGAAAGAAGGTCTAATTGGACAATAGGTGTTATTGAATGGCACTGTGGGATTATAGGGGTCAGCATGTAGTGCTAAACCTGTAATAGTAGGGCTCTTACACTGTCAGTTTTGAGCTCAATTATCTCGGTTCCTACAAGAGATATCAAAAATGTGTCAACTAATAAAATTTTTCTGATGTTATGGGAAACAAATTATCCGAGATAAATTGGCGTAAATTTCATTGTTAGGGAGCCCTTCTATTACAGGTTTTACTGTATAACAATGTATATTTATTTTTACTGCAAAAAATTGTTGAGACTGTAAAAAATGTTTATTGGAACAAATATTTTTGTTTGAATTCGGTATGAAAATCTATAGAATTTTGAATTGACGACTTAATTCACTTCCGCTTAAGTTGCATTTCCACTAATTGCGTTCGGGCTCAGTACCTGAAATTTCTCACATTTTCCCCTTTTTTTATTCTAACCCTCCTACCGTAGTCCTAGGTTCAATCTTAATTCTCAATAACTCCAATACCGTACTCCGATACTGTGTAGACATTGCCAAGCAAATTGGAAAATGGGTCAATGTCATAAGCGACGTCAGCATAGTTAACGCATCTGGATAATCGTAACATTGGCTGGAAATTTCTTTTCAAATAGTTCAGCCCTCCCAATAAATCACTCACACCTCCAGGCACCATTTTGGTAATACAAAATGGAGGATGTATACAATTCCCGTGGGAAGGGCTGAAATCACATATGCAATTGTGTTCAAAAACACGAATTTTGTAGTTATGGAGCTTCTGAAAATTGGGCGGTAATTTGAATAATTTGATTTTCAGGTACTTGTTTTGGTAAGAGTCTGAAAACATTTTGCTTCGGGATTCTTCGATTTTCTGAAGCTCGAGAGTTAGCAAGAAGGTCAGAATAGGAAATAGAACAGCTGGGATGATCTGAACATGTCAATATTAAATTTCAGCCAGCTAATAGCTGCTCACCTTGCTGAAAATCGCATCAGCTGCTAGTTGAACCTTCATGAACAAGTAATTATTCCACTCGGTTAGTTCCGATGGTACCGTCGTGTACACTATACCAGAAGTTCCATTCAGAAATTGCCCATAACATTCCCCATAATCTACACGAACCACTTGCATTCTTAGAAGATGTGTGAAGGAGAAAATAGAGCTAAGAAGAAAAATAATAAGACAGATTTTCCATCCGAAAGAAACGCTTGTAGCGGTGACGGACCTGAAAATGGTACAGTGTAACGGAGTGAAGTTATGTATTTGGGACAGTACTACAGTATCCAAACTTTACATCCTTAGCTCTTACCTCATAGGAAACTTGAGCACAAATGTTCTTATGGAGGCCATTGCAAGGCCTAAAAAAGCGTCACATCGTCTGACATCATCTAGAACAGAATAATAAATCCATTGGAATACAACGTAAGCGTATCTCGGTAAATGTGGGCAACTTCTGGGCAGACGCTGGGTGAATTGGGCTGCGGGCAGACTTTGATCCAAGGCTGGGCAGAGGCTGGGCAATAGTCCAACGGCGCGCAGAGGGGCAAAGGCTGGGCAGACGCTGGGCAGAAGCTAAGAAGGCTGTGATGATGCAGCATTCTTTTAACGATTATAAGTATTAAACATATTTTTCATACGTTTTCTATGACTTTTCTTACAATTATCTTTAAATTTTTTCAAATACTGTCAGTTTCTTATCCTTTTTTTTCAGTTTTCAACAAAGGAATAGTAGGATGAGTGTCATCGATGAGTGGAATCGGGTGAACCGAACAAAAAAACGGGAAGCCATTGGTGAGCATAGAAAAGGATGAGTTTTGTTATGTTTTATTTTAAGAGATGGAATACCAGTTGGCGAGAGGAGAAATCTACGAAATCCCATCAGAAGAATCCCACCAAGGAGGTATGATTTTTTTTCAAAATTAAAGCTCTCATTGACTCAATTTTAGAACCTTCGACGAAACGAATTAGTCAACTAGAAAACGAAGAGGACATTTATGACGACGCTATTACGAACGATTCGAAAGACGATGTGATGGGAAACAATGAGGCGTTTGAAAGTAGTGGTTGTGAAGACGATAACGAGCCGTCAATGGACTTCTTCAGTTAGTTTTAGTTTAAACTTGCAAGCGTTGTAGAAGCTAACGTTTTTTTTGAAGCGGTACTTGTAACTAGTAAAATTCAGATTTCGAAAATGCAGTATCGTATGTTGCTGCCATTTTCCTTCACAACAACTTTTCTGACTCAGCCGCGAAAGACATTTTCACCATTGGGAAGGTGCTCAACCAGTACCCTAGCATCAAAGTAAGGTGGTGAAGTTAGAAACTTCGAAGTAATTTGAGTTATTTAGTTGAGTGATGTGAATCGTAAGGTAGAAGAATGGTGTGATTACGATCCTCGAATATATTCATTCTGCGATTGGGCGAGGTTTATTATTCAACTCCACCGAGAGGAGCAGGATCATCGAACCAACTTATGAACATATTCAAAGAAATTTTTCTCAAAGTGAGCAACTCTATACATTTTCTGAAAATGCATCTGCTATTTTAGCTTGTATCACCTCAATACTTGATTTGGACTATTTCCTATCGGCCAAACAGTGGAAGACGTGACGACAAACACTTCGATCGTTTCCCAGAAACGTTAGTGACGGTGCTTAAAGGTGAGTAGATTTTGGTCTCGGATCATATTATTCAATATTTCCAGATTTTGGAATGGACGCCATCGCGAATTACGTCCCCACCCGTCTTCTTCCAGCCGACGCCGATATGGACGACAAGTTCGTGAAAGGATTGCCATACCCATTCGAGGAAGCTTGTAAAGAGATTGTTAGACGCCACAACTCTTACGAGTCAGCTGATAAGCTTGTTCGTCACGCGATTCATGGTGCTTTGTAGGTTTTCAGAAAACTCTTCTCCAAAAATAGATATTTTCCAGACAACTTCTTCGCACCTATCATTATGACACAGCAACCGGGATTCTCGTAAATTGCAATGTAGGAAAACTAATATTCTTCACATCAAAGATAAATTTTTCATTTTTGCAGAAAAGATCGGAGTGTTCGACACATTTGACGTGGAAAGACTACAAGTCTAAACTAGAAGTTGGAGACCAAGATGCCTAGGAGACAAAGACTGGAGATCTACTTATAAGTGTCGTTGATCGAACTGTCTCATTTTACATTTTTACTTTTTTTTCCTGTTTTCCTTTTCTGTTTCTCACCCTTTCCTGTTGTTGTTTCTAACTTTCAAGATAAACTCAATACTGTTTAGTACAGCTAGCAATCTCAATTGGTTTCAGGAAGAAGGGGAACGGGGGGAAGGGAAGGGGCCAGAGCGGGATGCCTACAAGTGGGCATACGCTGGGCAGAAGCTCTCCTAAAGCTGGGCAGCGTTTGACCTATGAAATGGTAGAAGTTGCCTGGCGTTGGGACTAAAGCTGCCCAGCGTCTGCCCAGAAGTTGCCCACATTTACCGAGATGAATCCGAAAATATGCTGAAAACATAGATTATTATTGTATAATCCGCTGCCATGGTTCCCAGTGTTCCTGATGGAAATAAAAGTGCACTAGGCGTTACTACAGTAGTACAGCGAGCTCGGCGACAGTATAGATGTAATCACTTATAGTTAGCTCGACTACTTAAAAACTGTTTTTAAAAGTTTAGTTGTTTTATATCAATTAATTAGATATCAGTTACTACAGTAGTACAGTGAGCCTTAGACCAGTGGTATAGTGGACCAGACAGCACTATAAACGTAATTAAGTAGCTTTTTAGGGATAAATGGACCATTTAATCATTTTTTGGGGTCCACAATTACATTGTACTTACTGCTTTGTACCATAGTTCACAAAGTTTTTAGAATCTCAAGCTTCGATATTCCCAATATTCAAACTCCCTATACCCTACCATGGTCTATTATAATCGTATACACTATTCAACCATTCTAAAATAGGCCAAGCCATGTACACCAAATTTGAAATAGCTATTCCCAACAATATAATATTTGTTGAAGATGTTCTCATTGATTTCTGAACTAGTACCAACAAATGAATGGAATTCCAGAAAAATGAAAATGCGCATAGGTAAGGGTCATAATTCATAAGATCTTATATTTTTTTCATAAGATCAAAAAAATCATATTTCATAAGATCAAAAAAATCATACATTATCATGTTGTCTTTCAGCAGAATCTCAATTTTTAAAAACCAAAACTCAAAGAATTCATTCATTTCGACTGCGTTTTATATCTAGATTTCCTCTTTTCTAAGAAACTAAAATTTCAAAAATTAAATAATATTCTAAGAAAAATGTCTAGAAGTTGTTCTTCATGAATGTTGTTGTCGGGGAAAATTCCGGGTGTGAGAATCTGAAAAAAATGATACTAGACATGGGGGCACATTCTCTGAATAATTAAAAACGTCTGAATTTTTTTTGAATCAGAAACTCATTAGAAAACATATACACATTTTAAAAACATTTTATTTGTTGTTTTAAAAATATTTTATAAAGAAAATCAGGCCTCTGTGGAGTTGAACTTTTGGAGAAAGTATCAATGCACCTTCAATCACTCTTTGACCCAGATAAAATGATAAAACGGATCCATTCAGGTGTCACTAGGTATTCTCCCTTTTATGGATCTGTTACGGATGGTATTACAAGTTCCAGAGCACAGTACGAGAGCAGAGCGCAATGTCCAGAGATTGAAAAGAATTAATAAAGGAGACTCAATTAATAGTCCCTTGAATTGCATTTCCAATAACAGTGTTCGGTTTGAATACCTGAAACGTTCGACATTTTCAATTTCCAGTTCCAAGTTTCCTATGGTAACATCAGAACTTTTCTTGAACTTCAACAATCCGGCTACCGTACTCCGATACTGTGTAGACATTGCCAAACAAATTGGAAAATGGGTCAATGTCATAAGAGATGTCAGAAAATCAAACACTTGTAGGAAATTGTAGCATTCTCTGAAATTTTTAGCATTTTTAAGCCATAAATTAAGACTTACCCATCAAGACACCACAATGGAAAAAACGAATAGGTGAGATAGAACATTCCAGCGGGAAATGAGGAAATCACATAAGCAATTGTGTTGAAAATTACGAATTTAGTTGTTGCCGAGTTTCTGGAATTAAGGAGGAAATTCGAAATTTTTAATTAATAGAGCTACTTGTTCTGGTTAGAGCTTGAAAACATTTGGTTTCGGTTTTCTGTGATTTTCCGGATCTCAACAATAAGAACGATTGTGAGAATAGGAAATAGAACAGGTGGGAGGATCTGAACATCTTTGTCTTAAACTTCAAACAGCTAACTATAATAGATAGTGTACCTTACTGAAAACCGTATTCATCACCAAGTAAATCTTTGAAAACAAGTACCCATTCCATTTTGATAGTGTCGATTGTACCATGATGTACAATTCAAAGGACGTTACATTTTGATTCGATTCCTCATAACATTCCGATTCAATATAACCAACATGGGCTATTTGGTTTGTGAGGAAAAGTGCGGAGGAGATAAGGGAACTAAAAAGGAAGGCGATAAGACAACTTTTCCATCCGAAAGAAACACTTATAGCGGTGCGAGATCTGAAAACGATACCGTAAGTATTAGTTGAGATGCAGTGGCGAGAAGTGGTGAGGAGAATTTTTCCGAACATTCGTAACTTTGTTCAAAATTGCTCAATCGACTTGAAATTTTGCATGAAAATAGCTGTAAAATCCAAAAGCATAAAAATCGGTTTTTTAAAAATTTCTCACTTTCTGAATTTTCAGAGCAGTTTCAGATGTAAGAGTGGTTCGAGAATCCAAAAAAAAACTTTTTCCAGAATTTTTTCTGGCTTTGATTTTAGATGTCAAATGATTCTCAGTGTCCAAAGATGTACCAAAAAAGTTTTGAAGAGTTTTGGAAGTCGGGCTCTCGAGTTGTGATGCTCAGAGCACAAAAGGTATGTGTCGGTATTTTTGCTATTTTATCATTTTTATAACAAAAAGTTTTCAAATCGTAGAACATTTTTTTTCTCAATTTATTCGATTTTAGAGATTTTCCCTAGAGGTGAAAAACATGAAAAAACAATTTTCTACAATTGTAACATTCTAGTCACCAAATTGATAAACAACTCAAAACACACAATTCGTGAAATTTTGAGCATCAAAAATGAATTTTCAGCTGAGTGATAGCAAAAATACCGACATATACCTTTTGTGCTCTGATCATCATAACTCGAGAGCCCGGGTTTCAAAATTCTTCAAAACTTTTTTGGTACATATTTGAACACTAAGAATCATTTGACATTTAAAATCAAAGCCAGAAAAAATTCTGGAAAAAAGTTTTTTTTGGATTCTCGAACCACTCTTACATCTGAAACTGCTCTGAAAATTCAGAAAATGAGAAATTTTCAAAAAACCGATTTTTATGCTTTTGGATTTTACAGCTATTTTCATGCAAAATTTCAATTCTATTGAGCAATTTTGAACAAAGTTACGAATGTTCGAAAAAATTCTCCTCACCACTTCTCGCCACTGTAGTACTGTCCGTACTCTCCTTACTATCTAACTTGCCCCATCCCCTTTTAAAACTTCGAGATATAGTCCACTTACTTCATTGGAAACTTGAGCACAAATGTTCTAATGGAGGCCATTGCAAGTCCTAAAAAAGCGTCACATCGTCTGACATCATCTTGAACAGGAAAATATACCCATCGGAAAAAGACGTAGGCGTATGGATCAGGGAGCATGCTGAAAAGACACACCGGCTACTTTTGGATAATGGAGGATAGTTCAAATATAGCTTCACAGTTTGCTAGCCTCTAAAAACCAAGTAGTTCTTGTCCCCGATCCCATACCATAGCTTAGTAGAATCGTATGCCCATTTTATGTATTCTATAATGGGATAAGCCATGTATAACAAATTAGAAATCGCAATTGCTATCAATATAATATTTGTGGAAGATGTTCTCATTGAGTTCTGAACCAGTACTATTAAATGAATGGAATTCACTAAAAACGAAGCTGCTGATATGTGAGGTTCGTAATACATAAGATTGATGATCCAATTTCTGGAATTACTTTATAGTCGAGGGACTTTTTCACCTACATAAAGCATACCTTGCCATGTTGACTTCTTGCAAAAAACACAGCGAATGTTTTTCAGAATGCCTTGTGCCTTTAAATCCCAGTTTTCCTTTCTCTTGTTTTTGAGTAATTTTCGTTTGTTTTCGTCCGCTTAGTTTTTGATCAGTTTTCAGAAAAAGTAACGAAAAACAATCTACAAAAATAACTGACTATTAGTATTATCGTATGCAATTTTCAGATTATTTACAATTGGATAAATCAGGTATACCAAATTAGAAATCGCAATTCCCAACAATATAATATTTGTGGAAGATGTTTTCATTGACTTTTGAACCAGTATCACCAAATGAATGGAATTCCAGAAAATTGAAACTATGGTTGAGTAAAGTTCATGAAACAAAAAATAGGAATAGGAATATTGAATCTGTCACATCATAATTATCTCTTATTGAGAAGAATTCGGAAAATGAGTTATATTAATTTTTTCTGAAAAAAATATGAAGGTCAGAGACATATTAGAGAAATTTTTCAGCTAGAATTTTTTTTCGGGTTCCTTAGGACATTTTTTTTCCGGGGAATAGATTGAAAACAATGAAAAATAGTACGTTCTCTAATGAGCTTTTATTTGTGAAGACTTCAAGATGTGATCATATGAAAAAGAACATGGGACTTGAATAATTCCAGCTGATTTCCAGAAAAATCGAGCGCTCAATTTATTGTGTTCGGCTCAAGCACCTGAAATCTTCCATATTTTCAACCTCGACGCAAAATTTCCTACCGAAATCTCAGAATTATTTTTAGATCTCAATAATTCCATTACCGTACTCCCATACTGTGTAGACATTGCCAAACAAATTGGAAAATGGGTCAATGTCATGAGAGATGTGAGAGGCTCTATTAATTGCGTATAATTATAACATTCTCTGAAGACTTCTAATATTTTTGGGCACAAAATTCCGAAAGGAAGAACTTACACCTCTCACACCACTCGTAGAAGAATGAGTCTAAGAAGTGATCAATTCCAGAGGGAAATGTGGAAATCAAATATGCACTTGTGTGGAAAATTACGAATTTAGTGGTTACAGAATTTCTGTAAATTGGGCGAGAGTTGGAAATTCGGAAGTTTTTGGACTACTTGTTCTGGTTCTGGTTCGAGAACATCTTGTTTCTGGATTCTGCAACTTTCCGGATCTCAACAATAAGTAGAAGAGTAAGGATTGGGAATAGAACAGCTGGGATGACCTGAAACACTCTATCTTTAATTTCAGACAGCTAAAAGCTAGCGTACTTTCCCGGAAATCCCTTCGACAACCATACAGGGTGGCTAATAAGTATGTGGTTTTTTTTGTGCGAGCCCCTGGCACCGTGCCAAGTGCGATTTTTGAAAACTTTCGATGAATTCCGAAAGTATGAGACGTTTATAAGAGGTCTCCATAACCAATTGCCATCACTTTTTGTTTCTACTTTTTTTATGCAAGCTTATTCACACCGTATTAAAATTTTCAAGCTTTAACACTGAAAATACGATGATGTTGGACCCTCAGCGTCGGTCAGCCGTTAGCTCAGGAAATCGCTAAACAGTTAAAAACAAAAGAATATTTCAATGAGTAACTAAAAAAACAAAAATCTCGTTTATTGAACATTTATATTATCTGTGGGATCCTCCAGAAGAGAACGATATGTAGGTGCGCCGCCTCTACAACGTCATATGGACCTGTGAGGAGATCTCCACCACTGAGTCGCTTCCAGGAAGCAGAAAAAATTGGCAAACTGTGTTAAAAGATGACTCAAGACCCCCTAAAAGTTTTTCGGTATAAAAAGGACTTTTCCCAAAATCTGTCATGGTCTGAGCACGGCTGACAACTGAAGGTAGAGCTTTACTGGTCTTCATTGACAAACACGTGAAGATCAACTCGGATACCTACCAAAATATGGTTTTGAAGGGTTTTCAATTTCCCTGAGTTGCTAGTCATGTTGGCCAAAACCAATTTACTATGAAACAATATTCGGCACCGCATCGAAGCTCCGAATTCACGAAATCGGGGGTCGAAGCTTATTTAACGCGATACTGGGAGAAGGAGTTGAAGCTTGTCTCGTCGCCCGATCTCAACCCCCTGAATTTTCATTTTTGGGGTACATGGAGAGCAAGATCATGACTTGTTCTTGCCCAAGTTTCGACTTGCCCAAGCGAGCACTTCTCAAGTTATGAGATAAAACAGGCGACAACTACCTGCGGCGCACGGTGACTTTTTTCGCGGAGCTTCTGATGGCCTGCATCAAAGCCGAAGCATTCAACTCCGATTATGTACTCAAATAATTATTCAACTGGTCCTATATTATCAGAAAATGAACTTAGTTCGAATGTCATAAGCCAATTTTTTTCCAGGGCACTCCGAAACAAAAAACCACATACTTATTAGCCACCCTGTACAATATTTCGGAAACAAGTAATTACTCCACTTTGATAGTTTCGATGGTGAGAGGATATACACTATACCAGATGTTTCATTTGGAAGTCGCCCAGAACATTTCCATTCAGTATAAGCCATAGGAGCTATTTTTGATGTTAGGAGATGTGCGAAGGAAATGATGGAACTAAGACAAATGGCAATGAGACAACTTTTGAATCCAAAAGAAGCACTTGTAGCGGTGCTAGATCTGAAAAAAAAAGTAGCCTAATAGTTGGTTAGTGTATCGTATCCGAACTTTACACCCTGACTTCAAAGCTTTGAGGTAGAGCTCACTTACTTCATTGGAAACTTGAGCGCAAAAGTTCTAATGGAGGCCATTGCAATGCCCAGAAAAGCGTCACATCGTCTGGCATCATTTTGAACAGAAAAATAAATCCATGTGAATAAAGTGTAGGCGTATGAATCGGGGAGTATGCTGAAGGATACAGCTCATCTATCAGAAGTTTCATTAAACCCTACCATGTCTTAGTGCTATTGTATAACCTTGTAACCCATGTTACAATAGGCCAAGCCATGTAGATCAAATTAGAAATCGCAATTGCTAACAATATAATATTCGTTGAAGATGTTCTCATTGATTTTTGAACTAGAACAACTAAATGAATGGAATTTACTAAAAATGAAATTGTACATAAGTGACGGTTATAATACAATAAATCGTTTGCCCAGTGTCTGAAAATTATGATAGGGAAAGGTTGTCTTTTTCATTTGAATGAATCTTACGTATTCATGACTTCTGGCAGAATAAATATGTAGTATTTTTGTTGTCTGGAAAAAAAGAAGATTAGAAAATAAGTGTATGACTGAGTGTTTTGAAAAATTCCCTTAATTAATTTTTTCCTAATTTCTCTTGTTTTTTTTCAATTTTTTTGCAGAGAAAAAACTGGCCCAAAATATTTGAAAAATCTGGCACCAATCAGCGAAAAAACTGACCAGAGTAGGCAGCCTTTGAAAAATTTTTTTTTAGAATTTAGATCTCTGAATTATCAGAACCATCCCCAGATTCTAAGAATTTTTCAGTTTGACCGCTTTTTTTTATAACGAGTTTCCTTCATGAAACTTTTTTTCTGTGAATTCATTATAACAAGAAAAAACGAAATATAAAAAGGCAGTTGTTTGTTAGACACAATAATTAAAACACAAATAAAAAATGATCCCAGAAATCGAAAAATTAAGAAATCGACACTTTAAAATTTTGTCGATAAAACTGTCATTTCACATTTGTCATCATGATTGAAAAGGTCTTACTGTAGTTCCAGAATTTTGAGAGTTTGTGGTGTCCAGTAACACAGCAAAAAGAAAAATTGAGGGTTCAATTGATTGCCACTGGAATGCCATTCCGAGTAGTTACCTAAATCTTCCACATTTCTGACCCTCCTTTCAAAATCTCCTACCGTAGTTGCTGAACTATTCTTAGATCTGAAAAATCCCACTAACGTACTCCGATACTGTGAAGAGTAGATATTGCCAAACAAATCGGAAAATGGGTTAAGGTAATAAAAGATGTCAGAAATTCCAGTAACTGTGGATAATTGTAACATTCTCTGTAGACTTCTAGCATTTTGAAGTACAGAAACAGTTTCCAAATGGCAATTTTATCGATTTTAAACCAAAAAATCAAAGAAATATCAAGATCAAACTGTCGAAAAGCTTCTTGAGATAGCTATACGTTTCCAAGTGTTATCTGTCATTGGAATTGTTGAACATCATCTTATGCACATCTCAAGAACCGGATATGAGAAAAAGATGATGTTAGGTGATGAATATGGAATGCCGAAGCTTATCAAAAAGCTTATCAGTCAAATGAATTCATTGGAGAAGGCTAAAAAATTGGAAACGTCTCCGAAATTCGAGAAGTGGTCGGATAGAACCAGATCGCTGATTTTGGCCCGTCTTCTGAAGGCTCTGTGAGTTTTTAAAAATATGTGCTTTTTGCTGTTACTGCTTCATCGTTTGATAGCAATCTTTCTTATCAATGATTATTTTTTATTTTTTATTGCTAGCTCTAAAATTGTTTGTCTCTTTTTTTTGTTGAGTTTCTTCCTTATTCATTTTTGTTGGAAAATTCTTTTTCATTCTCTTCATTTTCCATTCATAGCCTAGATTGCACATAGTTTAGCCGAACAGTTTTTTTCATGAACGTAGACAGAAGAAAGCTTGCATATTAGACCCCTTTTCTGACTACGCCCACTTTCTATGGGAAATTTTTTCTTGGTGTTTGAGGAGCATTTTTACACCACAATGAAGGACAATTCTCTGTTATTCCTATCTTTTCAGATTAGCACAACTGATTAGAAATATCAATCTTTTTTTTTTGACTTTTCAGCAATGTATGTTCAGAAGAGGGAGCTTGTGATAAGAAGAGACGTCAACGTCCAAGAAATGGTTAAATATGAAACTTATACAGTGACAGAAAGACATTTTGGCGCTCCATGGTAAATCATGAATTCTTTTTTAGACGAACGATTATTTTTCAGGACTATGAAGTACTCCCGATCTGGTGACCACTTCGATTTCTGTGTCGATGTGAATGTCCAAACAAACACAAAATGGATTATTAAAACGGAAAACACTTTGAAGTTGATTTCTGCCAATGGAACAGTTTCGTCGATTAAAGAAAATTGTGAATACAAGCATTCGAACATGATAAATTCATGGGGATGGGACGATTTTATAAGATGGGCAACACTCGTAAATGACTATATGGTCGATGGAAAAGTGACAATTGAAGCGCATATTGTCATTAAAGAAATGATTGGATTTGGAAAGGCAAAACTTATGAAATTCGACGAATCAGTAGCCGAATTTTCAGATATTGCGCTGATTGTCAACGATCGGAAATTCTATTTATCGAAATATGTGAGTAAATATTTAGAAATTTTTAAAAAAGAATAATTCTTGCAGTTCCTTGCTCTCCAATCCTCCTATTTCAAAACTCTTCTTTTTGGAAAATTCGATGAATCTGCAAAATCGGAAATCAAGCTGAACGGAATCGAGGCTGACGATTTTCAGAACTTTCTGGAGCTCATTCACGGAGAATCTTCTATTGATGGTAGCAATAGAAAATGCGCTATACAATTTTGATTTAAAAATTTTAGATGATACTGTCGCAGGAATTCTCCATTTGGCTGATATGTACGACGCACAGACGGCTATTAAAAAATGTGAAGAGTATTTATTGAAGAATTCGCAGAAAAAAATACCACAGAAATTGCAAATTTCGTTGAGATATAATTTGGAGGATTTGAAGGTAATTCTGAATATCAACAAATTTTTCTTATAATTTTTCTCTTTTTCAGAACAAATGTCTCTCTAAAATCACGACAATTTCCGATATCCAATCGATCGTGACGTTGAAGTTCAAAGAAATGGACCTATCAACTATGGAGACTCTTCTTCAGAAGTCTTTGGATTTTTCTAATAAATGACCGCTTGGTGTTCTCTTGATTTGTTCATTTTTCCGTTTTCCCGCTTTGCTTTCTTGCTCACTCTGCTAAATGAAGCTTTTTCTTCAAAATTAACTCGAAAATGAGGAATTCTTAAAGAAAAAACATCGAAAAACTTGAAGATTTCAAGGTGGTGTGCGGTGAAATTTTTTATTGCTTTATTTTGTGCAGAAATCTATCTAGATTCCCATAACAATAAAGAAAAACTTCAAAAAAATTCCTGAAATGCGAAAAATCGCGTCGAAAAAGCGCCGATGTATCCGGTGGCCGAGCGGCCAAGTGTGAGTTTTCTAGTCCCCCCGGAGGAAGAAGCGCGCGAATTCAAATTTTATTTGATTTTCGGCAATTACTCTTTGACTCCACATTCTCTTTGGCAACAATATCTCTTTGACTACATTTGTCTCTTTTACTACACTTGTCTCTTCGTCTCAAGAACTGAATAATACGTGAAATTCACTGACTTTTAGAATTCAAAAAAGAACCAGAATTCAAAGATTTGTTTTCAGATTTGCATCATAATATAGGTTCCGTTACGAAAATGTTTTCTCTGAATTCATCAAAACAACGGGAACAGAATATGGGGAATGATACGTAGTCATTTCTGTTCCTCGATGTTTTTTTTTTTCCGTCTGAAAATGTTCCTGGTGCGAGAATCCGAAAAACATTACGGAGGGAACCTTTGCTGTAGAATTAGAGTTCTGACTTTTAGAAAAATTGAAAACAGAGAAAATTGGAAAAAAAACAATTTTTTGTAATCTAAAACATTTTTGTGATTTTCCGGATGTAAAAAATTATTCGAAACGCTTAAGCGATTTAAAATTACAGAATTTACGATATTTTGGTGTCGAAAATATCATGAAAAAATCCTACTATGACATAATTTTTATTCCGCGAAATTAACTTTCAAAAATAAATTTGAAGAATGAAAAAAAATACCGAGAAATGAAGCTGTCTAGACCATTTTCTTGTCCCTTCTTGGATTTTTTTCAAAAAAACTTCGTGGTGTGAGAATCTGAAAAAAAATAGATCTCATTTTCTGAATAATTAAAATCCTAGCAAGACAGACAGAAATGCTTCTAAAGTAAGAATTCGGAACATGGATATTGATAAATATTTTCAGAAATCCGTCAATTACTTGCTGGTTGTGAGCTTCTGGAAACGGAGAGTGGAAATCTAGGAAGAAAAAATCAAAGTACATTTTATTGAAATCAATGTTCGGAAACTTAAAAAATATACATCGAAGAACATAAAAATTATCACATTATCAGTTTTCTTATCTTTTAAATGGCATTTCCAGTAATTGTGTTTGGTTTCCATACCTGAAAATCTTCCACATTTTCAAGTCCCCCAGTCAAAATTTCTTACCGTAGTTCCAGAACTATTCTTAGATCTGAAAAATCCCACTACCGTACTCCGATACTGTGTAGACATTGCTAAACAAATGGGAAAATGGGTCAAGGTAATAAATGATGTCAGAAAATCAAACACTAATAGGAAATCATAACATTCTCTGGAATTTTCTAGCATTTTTAAGCTATAAAATAAGACTTACACATCAAGACACCATAATGGGAAGAATGAGTAGGTGAGGTAAAAAATTCCAGCGGGAAATGAGGAAACCACATATGCAATTGTGTTCAGAATTACGAATTTAGTGGTTGCCGAGTTTCTGGAATTTAGGCGGGAATTTGAAATTTCTGAATTCCTAGAGATACTTGTTCTGGTTAGAGCTTGAAAACATTCGGTTTCGGGTTTCTGTGATTTTTCGGATCTCAACAATAAGAAAGATGGTGAAAATAGGGAATAGAATAGGTGGGAGGATCTGAACATCTTTATCTTAAATTCCAAGAAAGCTAAAGGTTACTGTACCTTACTGAATACCGCATTCATTACCAGATAAAGCTTAGAATACAGGAACCCATTCCACTCTGATAGTGTGGACGGTACCATGATGTATAATTCAAAAGATGTTTGATTTACATTCGATTCCTCAAAACATTGCCATTCGATATAACCAACATGAGCAATTTGTGTTCCGAGGAAAAGTGCGAAGGAGATAATGGAACTGAAAAGGAAGGCAATAAGGCAGCTTCTCAATCCGAAAGATGCGCTTGTAGCGGTGTGGGATCTGAAAGCAGTAGATTGGACTTATCCTAACTTTACATCCTTAATTCTAAGCTTTCTAAACACTTAAAAACTGCTTTAAACCTTTTAAAATCCCTGGAAATCGCGGTTCGCGTCCAGATGGCTTAGTGGATTTATCCACTCAATTTTTACGAATCTCAACACCAAAGTTCGATTCCTCTGGGTGTCAAAACTTTTTGATTTTTGTGTGGACCTCGTAAAACACATATTTTTATCGGAGTTGAATTTCTGAATTTCTGAATTTCTGAATTTCTAAATTTCTGAATTTCTGAATTTCTGAATTTCTGAATTTCTGAATTTCTGAATTTCTGAATTTCTGAATTTCTGAATTTCTAAATTTCTGAATTTCTGAATTTCTGAATTTCTGAATTTTAAAGCAGTTTTACACAGATTTTCGTTTTATAGCTTTAAAATTATTTTTTTTTTGAAATTTAGCAGTTCAGTTAAAGTAAGTCAAAAATCATTGTTTTTGAGGTACAGCTCACTTACCTCATTGGAAACTTGAGCACAAATGTTCTAATTGAAGCCATTCCTAGACCTAAAAAAGCGTCACATCGTCTGACATCATCTTGAAGGGAAAAGTAAATCCATTCGAAGAAAACGTAGGCGTATGAATCAGGGAGTATGCTGAAAAGATACACGATCAAAAACAAAGAGTGCAGTATCCCTAAACCATGTCTTGGTATTATCGTATGCCTTTTTCATCCAATCTATTATAGGCCAAGCCATATATACCAAGTTGGAAACTGCAATTGCTAACAATATGACATTTGTTGAAGACGTTCTCATTGATTTCTGAAGCAGTACCACCAAATGAATGGAATTCACTAAAAGTGAAATTGCTGATAAGTGAGGGGTATAGCAATCAAGAACGTATATCCAGTGTCTGAAATTAATTGTTTTGGGAATCTTCAAACTGAATGAATCGTACCTTTCCATGGCGTTGTATTTCAGCAAAACCTTATGGAATCGTCCCGTTGGACACGCATTTTATACTGACAAGGGAACCTCTCCATATGTTACGCGGGGATTCGGATGAAACCTATGCTAAATAGTAGTACACCGGCTATCTAGAAAAACCTCGCAATAATAGCGGCCCTCGTGAAGGTCTATTCAAATGGCGAGGCATTTTATGATTTTTCGTGAGTTCGGAGTTGGTACCGTTCGAGCGTCCCTAACTTTGTTCATTTTTATGGTAGACGTTCAAACTTTTTTTATTCAAAAGGTGATAAACTGGCAAGCATTTATGTCAAGTACACCTATGTTCTATCTTCAAAACGAAAGTCAGGAAAATGGAAAGTATGAAAATTTCAAGTACCAACGAATTCAAAAAATGCCGATTTTTGAAAAAACGTATTCGGGGGACCATGCCTATCAGATTCCTCAAGGCGAGTAACGTAGATATCCGTGTTCAAATATAGGTCGAGCCCTTGAGTTACGAGACTTATTTCAATTTTTTTCAAAAAAAATTTACAATTCATGTACCCCTATACATGAAATTTTTCGAAAAATTTTTTAACTTTCTAATGCGTATCTTTCCAGTTTCTGAACATGCTTTTGTTGCTTCTCTTTATTTTTATTTGTTATTTATAATTTTTGAAAACTTTATTTTTTCGAAAAATTTCATGTATAGGGGTACATGAATTGTAAATTTTTTTTGAAAAAAATTGAAATAAGTCTCGTAACTCAAGGGCTCGACCTATATTTGAACACGGATATCTACGTTACTCGCCTTGAGGAATCTGATAGGCATGGTCCCCCGAATACGTTTTTTCAAAAATCGGCATTTTTTGAATTCGTTGGTACTTGAAATTTTCATACTTTCCATTTTCCTGACTTTCGTTTTGAAGATAGAACATAGGTGTACTTGACATAAATGCTTGCCAGTTTATCACCTTTTGAATAAGAAAAAGTTTGAACGTCTACCATAAAAATGAACAAAGTTAGGGACGCTCGAACGGTACCAACTCCGAACTCACGAAAAATCATAAAATGCCTCGCCATTTGAATAGACCTTCACGAGGGCCGCTATTATTGCGAGGTTTTTCTAGATAGCCGGTGTACTACTATTTAGCATAGGTTTCATCCGAATCCCCGCGTAACATATGGAGAGGTTCCCTTGTGAGGTTCCTTTGAAAAACAATACGAGGAAATTGACCTTGACTAGACGATTTTTCCCATGGATTCGGCGTTGTCGAATTAAAGATTTTTCTGAATTTACAAAAAAAAATCAAAAATTTAATGAATTGTCAGTTGGGCAGCATTTTATATTGAGGCTCCTTTGGAAAACAATACGAAGAAATTGACCCGACTAGACAGTTTTTTCCCACCATGGATTATTTGTTTCAGGAAAATTATTTGGTATGAGAATCTTGAAAAATATAGAGGACACATTCTCTGAATAATTAGAAACCAATAAGAAATAGTTCAGTACTCCTCCAGGTTTTCTTGAATCTATAGAAGTACATGATAACTGATAATGAAAATCAGAAAGAAAATAACAATCTAAATACATTTCCAGTGAATCTTGGAAGAGTTTTAGAAGAGATTCGTTTGTCAGGATTTCTCAGACTCTGTATAACTTTCCCATTTCACTCAAAATTCTCAGTTTCCTGTCCCATATTTTTCATTAAATTTGTTTCGCAATATTCCTATCATGTGAATACTAAATTTAGAGAAAGAGAGAGAGAGAGAGAGAGAGAGAGAGAGAGAGAGAGAGAGAGAGAGAGAGAGAGAGAGAGAGAGAGAGAGACAATAACAAACAAAGTTTCATTGCTAATCACTAAATTTCTTATCACTTCCAAGTATACACATTTTTTCTTTCACACATTGCCCGCTTTTCCTCTAACTGCTAGTTTTGCTGTTTCTTTATTTCAGATTCTTTTAAATTGACTGCTTTCTTTTGCATTTTTTACTTTTATTTCAACTTTGCAGTTATAGTGTTGTTTGGTTTACCGTGATGTACTCTCTAGCTATTTCTGATTTCAGTTCCAATGACTGGGAAAGAATTCACTCTGAAATATGAATTTACGGGTGTTGGGGAGCTGCGAGAATTTCAATATCCTTATAGTCCGGAAGAAGAACATTTTGGAGTGAAATGGCAGGAGAAATGACTATTTTTTGAAATCTGATAGATAATTTCAGGAAAATAGGCATACAAAAAGTCGGGAACCTTCTCAGGGTGTATTTGTTCGGAAATGCGACTCAAAATCTATTTATTGATTGTACTGCGAAGATAATACTAAAAAACAGAGAAAAAAGTTCAATGTATTGGAGTAATGTGTTTAAAGCCTCTGGTTAATAATTGAAAAAGAAGAAGCAATATAGAAGAGATTTTGCTCGATTTCCACAAAATAATATTTTTCCTACTCAATAAGTTAATAGCAAAAATTAGGTTACGGTAGTCTTCGTTTTACCTGTGTCACAATTTTCCGTAAACACCAGAGATGTCCGGATTCCGGATTCCGGGCATTTTTTCATTCCGGATTCCGGATTCCGTGAAAAATATTTTTGTCTGGATTCCGTATTCCGGATTTCGGAAAATTTTTACTTGTCCGGATTCCGGATTCCGAGAAAATGTTTTATTCCGGATTTTTCAGAAAATGTTTTAATCTGCATGAATTCTTTGCCGTTTTTGAACTTCCGCGACTTAAAATGCAAAAATAAAGCACAAAATGTGTTTTTAAACATTCTTTATGCCCATCGGAGACCTCGAAATTCCGAATTCTGGATTCCGTATTCCGGATTCCGAGATTTTTTCATTCCGGATTCCGTATTACGGATTCCGGAAAAATTATTTCATTCCGGATTCCGGGAAATTTTTATTTGTCCGGATGCCGGATTCCGGATTCCGGAAAAATAATTTTATTCCGGATTCTGGATTCCGGATTCCGTTTTTCAAAAAAGTCATTCCGGACATCTCTGGTCACAATGTACCGTAAACATTCTAATAGAACGCCACCCCTAACTTTAAACTTTGTGCTAATTTAGCTTTGTCAGTTCCTGTGGAAGATATCAAAAAGTGGTTCACTAACAAAATGTTTTCGATAATATGACACACATTTTATCAGTTGACCACTATTTGATATCTTTTACAGAAACCGAGTTATAAGAGCTCAAAGTTGGGGGGGGGGGCGTTCTAAAAGAGACGGTATATTTTTTTTAGGACGGTGCATTTGTTCATATAATTTTGACAGGAAAACTATTAAGATGAAATATTTGAATGATGGAAAATTGAAAGTGAACATTCATGCGAACATGAATACAACGGTTGGATTTCCGATCGAAAAGGCTGCCCTCCCAAGAAGAGAATTAAGAAGTTTTGGAGAGGAAACGAAACAATTTTCGGATGTGGTTTTGAAGGTTGACGATCGAAAGTTCTATGTTTCAAAACTGGTGAGTTAGTTTCCTAATTTTCAAGAATATAATCATTTAGGTTTTTCCAGTACCTCTCCTCCCAATCTCCTTATTTTGTCACTCTATTCTTGGGAGCATTCCAAGAATCTGGAAAATCAGAAATCGAATTAAAGGATATCGATCCTCAAGACTTCCAATGCTATCTGGAGGTCCTCTATGGAGAAAATGGAATAGATGGTGGGTTACTGTACTTATCGTACTTTTTGAAATAAGAATTTGCAGAGGATTCAGTTGAAGGGATACTAGAAGTTTCTGATATGTATGACACCCCATTATCAGTCAAAAAATGTGAAGAGTTCTTAATTGACCAATCAAAAATGAAGCTGAAAAAGAAGTTAGAATTGGCTGGAAAGTATAGATTGGAAGAGTTGAAAGTGAGTTTTCAAAAATTAACCTATATAATAATTATTTTGATTTTTTTTTTCAGAAAATGTGTCTAAATCAAATCCAAACGGTTGCTGATATCCGTGCTGTCATCCCATTGGATTCCTCGGAAATGGATCATGGAATTCTGGCAAAACTTTTCGATAAACTTCTTGATTTTCATTAATTGGTCGTTGATCAGTAATTTGTTTTTTTTTTTTTCAAATTCGACAAAATAATTTTAATAAAAACTTTAAAATTCAAATGATTTCTTTTGAAACATAAAATATAAAAGATTGGTAAAATTCGATGAGAAAATGTTAGAACAAAACTAAATCAGAATATGAAGAAATTTATAAAAAGCGTTCTTAATTTTGAGTTTCAAAGTTTCTAGTCTAGAAGCACAAAATAACTATAAGTGAAAAAAATCGAAAAAAACGCCTTTTATCACATTTTTGAATTCTCATCTTCATAGTATTAAATTTTAATTCGCTGACATTTAATTGACATTTTCACTGATTGAGTTTGCTTTGATTATCTGAAAAATTCCAAAATTTCCTTTCAGATTCAAAACTTCCTACCGTAGTTCCAGACTCTTTTTTAATTCTCAATAACTCCACTACCGTACTCTGATACTGTGTAGACATTGCCAAACAAATTGGAAAGTGGGTCAATGTCATAAGAGATGTCAGAAATCCCAATGCGAATACAAAATCAGTTAAACCTCTAAAATTTTTCCACACTTTTAGAATTTAGAATTCCAAAAATAGACTTACACCTTCACGAACCACGGAATATCGTATGAATGGAGGATATATAGAATTCCAGAGGGAAGCGCGGAAACCACATATACTATAGTGTTCAAAAATACAAGTTTTGAGGTTGCCGAGTTTCTGAAATTTGAGCGGGAATTTGAAAATTTTGAATTTAGGGAACTATTATACTTCTTTTGGTTAGAGTCTGAAAACATTTTGTTCCGAGATTTTTTGATTTTTTGAATCTGAAAAATTAGCAAAAGAGTGAGAATAGGGAATAGAACAGCTGGGAGGATCTGAAACTTTGATACTAAATTTCAGACTGCGCCAAGGCACCGTACCTTGCTAAGAATTGCATCCAATGCCATATGAATCCTTGTCAATAAGGAGTGATTTCACATGCTTAATATCGACGGCTCCAACACATACATTATAGCAGATGTATCATTTGAAAATCCTTTTTGACATTTTAACCTAAGATAATTTACAGGATTTATTTGTGTTGTTAGGAAATGCATGGAAGAAATGATGGAACTGAGAAGAAAGATAATAAGACAAGTTTTCCATCCAAAAGAAACACTTGCAGCGGTGTCAGATCTGAATCCAATAGAGTAAGAACTATACTTCGAAATTGAGATAACTCACTTCATAGGGTATTTGAGCACAAATGTTCTAATAGATGCCATTGCGAGGCCCAAGAAGGCGTCACATCGCCGGACGTCATCTTGAATTGAAAAATAAATCCAGTTGAAGACAACGTAGGCGTAAGAATCCGGAAGTATGCTGAAAGATGCGAATTCGTGGATTATCTGGTATGGGGATCCCAGAGATCATACGGGAAAAAATGGATCAATATCCTAAACTCACCATGGCTTAGTAGAATCATATATCATTTTCAGTCCATTTATTATAGGATAAGCCATATATACCAAATTAGAAATCGCAATTGCTAACAATATAATATTTGTTGAAGATGTTCTCATTGACTTCTGAATTAGGACCACCAAATGAATGGAATTCACTAGAAATGAAACTGCAGATAAATGAGGATCATATTGCAAAACTTCATGTATCCATTGTCTGGAAATGTTTGATAGCATGGGGAGTTTCATCTGGAAGACTCTTACCTATTCATGCTCTCTTCGGAAGGTCGGAAATTAGAATTGAAAAAAATCTAATTGGTGTAGAATCCTTAGCTGAACATGTGATATCTGAGTTTCAGATATTTTCAGACATCCAAACAACAAATTTCAGCTTTTGTTTTACTCAAAAAAAGAAAAACCTTCTTTTTTTAAATTAAAAGTGCTGTGAGTGGAAGACAGATGTAGGTTGAGCCCGGAAAAGCGTAACAAAAACTTTCTTGATTAATTTTTTCCTTTCCAATAATTTTCAATCAATTCATCAGAGGATTTAGTTAAAGGAGGCGAGACAGCAAAAATTTTGGGGGACGAAATCGCACCGCGCTTATGTAGGTCATCGGTCGTCAGCCGCGTTTGCGCCCCCGTAGCTCAGCCGGTAGCGGCGCTGAACCCCTGAGCTGCATGTCATGAGTTCAACTCCTCATGGGGGTTCTCTAGGCAAAATATCAGGGGAACTTTTTTTTGATGTCTAGCCTCCTTGGTGGCGTTCTATTAGAGTGTTTACAGTAATCTTAATATATAACATAACCAGTTCAAAAATCTGAGGAAATTAGTGAAAAACTGGCAAAAAATATCAAGGAAATTCGATAAAACCAGCAGACTAGAATAATACAAATCTTAAAAATTCAGATCTCTGAACATCATTTCATAATGAGGCTCCGCCATGAAACTATTTTTCTGCGAACTCATTAGAACAAAAAAAAACTGATAATAGGTCTTAATGATAAGCAGAACCGACTACAGTAGTCATTTTTGTTCCTCAATGTAAATATACCTTAAAACCTCAAATAGACCGACATGTCGCTCTATTTTTCAAACGACTTTTTTCTTGTCGCTCTATTAGAGGTGACGTTCAATTAGAGGTGTCGGTCTATTAGAGGTTTTACGGTATATATTTTTTGTTGAACATTTTCTGTGGATTAAAAGCTCCCTCAAGCTGACAATATCTGAAAATTAGGGTTTTTAGAAAATCTCAAAAACAATGATTTCTTCAGTGCAATCAAATTTATTTGAGACAAAAACACTGTAATCAGGGACCAGTATGATAAGGAAAAAGATCATAATTTAGTGGAAAAAAACAGGAAAAGAAGTACGAATAGGGAACCCAATTGGGAATTCGGGGGAATTTTGAACATGTTGACCCATATAATTTTAGGGCGAAAAAATCGATAAAAATCATGGGGGAGAAGTTAGAAAAGGTTAAAACATATTTTTAGACGATATCATTTGACATGAGAAAAAGGAGAATTATTGAATATCATATTTAGTCAAAAGACCAAAAAGCTCGGCGGAGAACTTCTTGAATTCGTCCTTGTTCGTTTTCTTGAGCGTTTCCAGTCCGTTGATTACCATGGAGCCTGGAAAATTACAGTAATTAATCATGACATAGATTCCCATAACCATGACCTAGAATTCTAAAAGCATGACCTAGAATCCCAAGGCTTAACATCCCGAAACCATGAGTTACAATCCCAAAAGCATGGCTTAGAATCCCAAACCATGACCTAGAAACCCCAAAACCATGACCTAAAAAACCAAAACCATGACCTAGAATCCCAAAAACATGACCTAGAAACTATAAACCATGACCTAGAATTCCATAACCATGACCTAGAATCCCCAAACCATGACCTAGAATCTCAAAACCACGACCTAGAATCCCAAAACCATGACCTAGAATCCCAAAACCATGACCTAGAATCCCAAAAACATGACCTAGAAACTATAAACCATGACCTAGAATTCCATAACCATGACCTAGAATCCCCAAACCATGACCTAGAATCTCAAAACCACGACCTAGAATCCCAAAACCATGACCTATAATTTCAAAACCGTGACCTATAACATGACCTAGACTTCTAAATTCATGACCTAGAATCCCAATACCATGACCTAGAATCCTATGACCTAGAATCTCAATACCATGACCTAGATTCCCAAAACCATAACCTAGAATCCCAAAACCATGAGTTACAATTCCAAAACCATGGCCTGAAATCTCAAAACCATGACCTAGAACCCCCAAAACCTTACCTATGAGCATACTATGGTTGCTGGCCTCCTCGCCGACTCTCTCCTTGGTCTTCTTGATCTTCTGAGCCAAATCAACGGATTTTGGCAAATCCTCGGATCCATCCGAGTCCTCCTCAAAGTCCTCCTCCACGTCTTCTGGCTTCTCGTACTTCACATAACCGCCTCCTCCTCCCATCTTCACCTCCATCTTCACCGCTGGCTGCTCACGGAGCATCTTCTGAATGTCCAACGACGTCGGAGGAGAACGTCTTGGCGATGAAGCTGGCGAGTCGCCGATATCGACATATCTCGGAATTTCCTGCCCTGGACGTCCGCCGTTATAGGTGACCAGTGGTGTCTGTCGCTTGATGGTTGGTGGCACGGCGGCGCGATTTCCGACTAGAGAATCCCGTTTTCGACTGTCGACTAGAAGACGTGCGGGCCCGAGGGACGTGTTGGTGCCGACGATGCCAGATGATTCTGGAGGTGGTGCCACGATGACTCGATGAGTTGGAGCAGGTCCGTTTCTCAAGATTCCACGATGGGCCGAGTAGTTCTGTGGAGCCGGTGGGCGAGGGACAACGGCGAGACGTGGTAGGCGACCCAGATGGGATTCTGGAAAAATTGGAAATTGAGGTTTTTATGGCCGAACTTTCGCAAATTTGGTTTTCTAGGCCACCACTTCAAAATGGCCTAAAAATGCCGTAACATGACCCTGGTGCGTTTTCTAGGCCATTTTAGCGTGGTGGCCTAGTTTTCGCAAGTTTGGTTTTCTAGGCCACCACTTTGAAATGGCCTAAAACTGCCGTAACATGACCCTGGTGTGTTTTCTAGACCATTTTGACGTGGTGGCCTAACTTTCGCAAATTAGGTTTTCTAGGCCTCACTTCTACATGACCTAAAAATGCCGTAACATGACCCTGGTGCGTTTTCTAGGCCATTTTAGCGTGGTGGCCGAACTTTTGCAAGTTTGGGTTTCTAGGCCACCACTTCCAAATGACCTAGAAAACATACCAGGGAAATGTTAGAGCATTTTTAAGCCATTTTGAAGTGGTGGCCTAGAAAACCAAATTTGCAAAAGTTAGGCCAACAGCCAAAAAAGTGCTGAAATCGGCGGAAATTAGTGAAAATCGCACATTTTTGGCCGAAATTTTTTTCGTTTCTTGTTTGAAAATCGAGGCTTACTATTAGGCATTATTTTGGCGCCAAATTAAAAAAGATTCAAAATTTTGTAAGCCACGCCCCTTTTTTGAAGGGTTTTAAGCCGATTTATAGCTTTTTTAGCCTAGAAATTTCAAAAAAAACCCACCAGCCACAAAATTCTTGGGAAACGGATCCGCCGAAGCGTCTCCAGAAGCCTTCTTATCACCACCTCCTTCGCTGCGACCGCCCGAAAATTGGCTCATCAGCGCTTCGGCCAAATTCACCGGCGTTTTTTCCTTCGCTGACGATGCTTCTGAATCCGCTTCGGAGTGTGGAGATTCCATTTGGAGCACCGGCGGTCCGTCGTCGTTTTCCGACGCGTCGGCGATCGGTTTTGCGCTGAGACGGGCCGAGACGCGACGAGTGCTCATTTGAAGCTGGAAATTTGAAATTTTGGGATTTTTACAGATTAAAACTTGAAAAAAGCGATAAATTTCCGCTGAAAAACTGTTCAAAAATCGCTAAAAATCGAAAAATAAGTATATTTTTTTCGGAGTTTTGGCCAAAAAATACCCAATTTTAGCGGAAATTTTTTGCTGAAAACTACAAAAACTAAACCGAAATTTCAGCTAGAACCGAAAATTCCAGAAAAAAAAACGCTGAAAATTCGGTTAAAATGGTGAAAATTCGCCGCCAAAAAAGACAAAGAAAAAAGGAAAAAATGGCGATGGAAGAGTTTTTTTTTCTCGGCCACCCCTTTTTGCCGGCCACGTCCCTCGGGGCGAGAGAGTGGCGGCAAAGAGAAAAAGAGAAAAAAAGAGAAATTTTTGGAAAACAAAGGTCTAGGTAGAAAAGAAAGTTGTAGGAATTTCCAAATTTTGGTTAAAATTTGGGGTTTTTGAGTTTTCTATAGTTTTCTCGGTCATTAAAATACTTTTTTAGGCCACGATTTGAAAATTCGATTATTTTTGAAATGCTGAAAATGCTGTAAAAGTGCTCTGGAGTCTTTAATTTTACTGCAAAAATGCTCTAAAATACCATCAAAGGCATAAAAAAACAAAATTGCCTCAAGAAGGATTGAACCCGAGACCCTCTTTTCCCGGCTAAATGACAGTCAAGCCTCTTCCCGGCTGCGCCAAGTGTGTGCAAGCTCATGGTCGACGCGGAGAGGAGTTTATAAAGCTTCTGAAAAACACCGATGAAACCACCGCTTTATAAAGGCTTCTCGGTCGTCATGAACGCTCACGCACATTTGGCGCAGCAAGTAAGACGCTTGACTGCTAATCAGCCGGGAAGGGGGACTCTCAGGTTCAATCCCTCTTGTGGCAAATTATTTTTTAAGCTTTTTTGGGGATATTTTAGAGTACTTGCAAGTTATATAAATGAGTCCGGACCACTTTTAAATGATGTATAGCCTGTTTTTGTTGAAATTGTATGTGAAAATCGAGTAAAGTTCATTAAATAAGGGTATTTTTCGAGAAAATCAATTCAAAAAACAGGAAAAAAGACTAAAAACTGATTATTTTCTCCGGAAAAACATGACAAATGCGGTTATAATTGGGATTGATGCGATGATCCTTCGATAGCTCCATATCACGGCTTTCAAGGAGACGTAGGTGGCAGCAACTGAAAAATAAAAATTTTTAGGCTTTCAATCGAAAAACATCGAGAAAAATCGGCTGAAATTTCAGACGACTTAGCGAAAAACGTTCCAAAACATCTATTTTCAAACTTCGCGCGCAAATGGGTGTCCAGTGGAGCGCGCTTGCTTACGTTTCACTTACTTTTCGTCGGCGAAACCTTCCAACTTGTCGCTCGATCTCTCCAACTCGGTTTTTCCTTTTCTAATTTTTTCAGCACAATTTGAATTTCCTCCCGATTCGCCGCCATCTCCCTCTTCATCATTTTCAGCTCCTCCTTCCCGGAAAGTTCTCGAATTTGGTCGAAATTCAGTGAAATTTCAGATTTTTCCAGAATTTCCAGCTTCTCTCTTTCCAGATTATCGATTTTTTGCTGGAATTTATTCACAATTTCTTGGTGTTTCTCCAAGGAAATTGTATTCAATAATTTGCTCCTCAAATTCTCATTTTCTCGAGTTAGCTGCGCATTTTTCAGCTTTAAAATTCCATGGGATTCCGCTAAATTTGATTGGATTTTCGAATTTATTTCTTTGAATTTTTCTGGAAATTTGGAAGTTTCGGGAAGACCGGAAGTGGCGGATTTCAGCTTGGAAATCTGGAAAAATTGAATTTTTAATATTTTTTTTTGATTGAAAAAATATACCGTTTCAGCTCGATTTGGGACAGATTTCGCCACTTTTTCTGTGAAATTCGTCATTTGTTTTTTGAAGGAGGAGAGCATTTTGTCTGGAAAAAATATTATTTTAGAAAACGTATTTTCAGGATTTTAGCTGCAAATTGTTAAATTTTCAGAGTTTTATTGGTTTTAACATACTTAAATCTACTTGAAAATGACAAAAAGCGGGTTTAAAGTCCTTTTTTTGCCGAAAAATCGAGAAAAAATCGAAAAAACTTCCGAAAAATACCAGGAAAAAAATTGAATTTCAAATCGCCGCGCAAAAAAATCGGATTTTTATCCGTAGAGCGCGCTTGCAATTTCAGTGATTTTTTCAGCGAATTTTTCAGTTATCGATATCTTGGCTCAAACTAGACAAAAACGCATGAAAAAACCACAGAATTGTAGAGAAAAATTTTCTTTACAAGATGGGAATAATTTTCGCTGTTAAAAATATTCAGGATATGCGAAAATTGGCAAAATCAAAAATCTATGAAAAAATGCGCTTTTTGTCATTTTTCACTTAATTTTCAGTGTCAAAAATATCGTAATGTGAATTTTAAACAATTTTATAATTATTCAGATGCTCTTCGTGATGAAAAAACAAGAAAAAATTTAACAATTTATTGAAAATATGAAAATCATTAATCTGACATCTTATCAGCAACCAAAGCGACGACAGCGAGTGATAAGACTCCAACAGCTACCACATAACCAATCGGTTGCTTCCGAGCAACAGAGATTGCCTTTCTGCCTACTGAAAAATAACATGGCCTAGGTTTTTGTAGAAGAAGTTTCTAGGCCACTCACTTTTTCTAAATCTCTCCACCATTGCTTCCCAGGTTCCAACGAGCCAATCACTGATAACAGGAAATAACTGTAAACGGGTTGCCTGACGAACTTCCTGGCGAAGAATCCGAATTTCCTTCTGGATGCTTTTTTGGGTTTCGAGAAGCTGCTCATTGAGCATTACTTGCTTTGCAAGAATTCTTCCTATATTTTCTGGCTCCGTGGTTCGTGAGTCATGATACGAGCCCTGAAATTTTCAGCTTTTGGAGTCTTGAAATCCCATTTTAAGCTAAAAAAAGTTATTACCTCAACAACCTGCGGCGTCGAATTTCTTGTTGGGTGTACCCCATGCGGGATGGTCCATCTCTTTGTTTCTCGAACTACTATGGTCATTTTTTCCTGAACATTTATACGCGTGTTTTTGAGCTTAATTATCTGGGTTCCTACAAAAGCTATGAAAAATCTGTCAACTGATAAAATGTTTATCACATTGTCAGCTACATTTCATCAGTTGACCACTTTTCGATAGCTTCTACAGTAGCCGAGATATATAGGCTTAAAGTGCAAGACTTCTATTGGAGCAAATACAGTAATCCTAACTTTAACCCAATTTATCTCAGCTCCTGTAAATGATATCAAAAAATGTTCAACAAACAAAATGTGTATCAGATTATCAGCAATATTTTGTTAGTTGACCATCTTTTGATAGCTTCTACAGTAACCGAGATATAAAGGCTCAAAGTAAGATACCCTATTAATATAGGTCAAAAATTAGCCAAAAGCAAAAGTTAAAGGAAAAAAAACTGGCAAAAAGTTATCTTCTGGCAACAACTGGTCTATGTGTATATGAATGTGTGCGTTCCGTCGGTTGACCTCTTCTGCCCTTCAAAGTGTCTGATTCTCTCAAAAAACCACACTATTTCCTCCCTCACCCCTCTCCTCTTGATTTAATCTCAATGGTGGTCCCGCCTGTTGGTCTTGTAGAAAGTGTACAGTGAGCTGGTGGCAAACGTGAACAGAGAAATTCTGGATTTCTGAATTTCTGAATTTCCGATTTTCCGCATTTCTGAATTTCTGAATTTCTGAATTTCTGAATTTCTGAATTCCTGAATTTCTGAATTTCTGAATTTCTGAATTTCTGAATTTCTGAATTTCTGAATTTCTGAATTTCTGAATTCCTGAATTTCCGAATTTCTGAATTTCTGAATTTCTGAATTTCTGAATTTCTGAATTTCTGAATTTCTGAATTTCTGAATTTCTGAACTTCTGAATTTTTCTGAATTTCTGAATTTCTGAATTTCTGAGTTTCTGAATTTCTGAATTTCTGAATTTCTGAATTTCTGAATTTCTGAATTTCTGAACTTCTGAATTTTTCTGAATTTCTGAATTTCTGAATTTCTGAATTTCTGAATTTCTGAATGTTTAAAATTCTGAATTTCTGAATTTCTGAATTTCTGATTTTCTGAATTTCTGAATTTCTGAATTTCTGAATTTCTGAATTTCCGAATTTCTGAATTTCTGAATTTCTGAATTTCTGAATTTCTGAATTTCTGAATTTCTGAATTTCTGAATTTCTGAATTTCTGAATTCTCTGAATTTCTGAATTTCTGAATTTCTGAATTTCCGAATTTCTGAATTTCTGAATTTCTGAATTTCTGAATTTCTAAATTTCTAAATTTCTGAATTTCCGAATTTCCGAATTTCTGAATTTATGAATTTCTAAATTTCTGAATTTCTGAGTTTTGGAATTTCTGAATTTCTGAATTTCTGAATTCTGAACTTCTGAATTTCTGGATTTCCGAATTTCTGAATTTCTGAATTTCTGAATTTCTGAATTTCTGAATTTCTGAATTTCTGAATTCCTGAATTTCTGAATTTCTGAATTTCTGAATTTCCGAATTTCTGAATTTCTGAATTTCTGAATTTCTGAATTTCTAAATTTCTAAATTTCTGAATTTCCGAATTTCCGAATTTCTGAATTTCTGAATTTCTGAATTTCTAAATTTCTGAATTTCTGAGTTTTGGAATTTCTGAATTTCTGAATTTCTGAATTCTGAACTTCTGAATTTCTGGATTTCCGAATTTCTGAATTTCTGAATTTCTGAATTTCTGAATTTCTGAATTTCTGAATTTCTGAAAATCATCTGAAAATGATCCGTAGCCATTTATATAACTGCAAAAATACTCTAAAATATCCTCAAAAAACCGAAAAATGAACTTACCCCCAAGAGGAATTGAACCCGAGACTCCCCCTTCCTGGTTGAGTGTCAGTCAAGCGTGTTACCGGCTGCGCCAAGAGTGTGCAAGCTTGAAGTCGGCGCGGAAAGGTGTACATAAAGCTAATGAAAAACACCACGAGACCACCACTTTATAAAGGCTTCTCGGTCGTCGCGAATGCTCACGCACGTTTGGCGCAGCCGGTAAGAAGCTTGACTGCCAATCAACCATGAAGGGGGGACTCTCGAGTTCAAACTTTCTTGTGGCATATAAGTTTTTTTTTTGCTTTTTAAGGCTTTTTTTTCTGAATTTCAAGCAAAATTTTATGTTTCTGAAAAATTCCAAATTTCGGAATGTTTTTTCCACGTCTCCAAGATGGAAGACAGCGAAGAAGGTGAATGGATAGACTCAACGAAGACTTCTGAGGACCACCTGTAGAAAAAAATCGCAAACTATTTTTCAAGAAATGCCAAATAAATACTTTATTGTTTCAACTGTTCTGATTCAAATTATACTTCAACGGGAATGTGGGGAAAAAGACCATGGGGTGGGGAAATGGAGAATTTGTGAGATGCGAAATGACGGTGAGACATTGTAGGGAGCTGGAGATTGGAGATTCTGGAGACGGACGACATCTAGGCCTTCTTGTCTGGGCACGCCGATGCCTTAATGAAGCTGTCCGGGCACTGCTTTGAGCAGCAAATGGTAGCCAAGTCCACTTCTGATCCACCGGCTGAAAAATGATTGATTAAGATCAATAGAGGATTGGATTCAAACTTACAGATATCACCGCAGATTTGGGCGATCTTCTCCAGGAGCTTGAAGCCACATGAACCACGACGAGCACGAACCTTTTTGGCGTACTTCTGGAGCTCGTAGATGTCCTGGAACATCTTGGCGTAGAGTTGAGCTTGTTTGTCCTGGTTGTCTTCCAGCTGCTCCTCAAGAGATTCCATGTGGTCCGCGGATTCCTTCAAGTTGAAGGTGTTGACCGCCAAGATGAAGGCCATGCAGAAAGCGAGAGCCATGAACTTCATGTTGGGAGAAGGGGAGGATGAAGCGTTAGACTGAGATGTCAAGCGAATCTCATTGAATTTCAGCAGCTTTTAAGGGATTCCAGATTTGGAGGCGGGGCTAAGATTTGGGGGGGGGGCGGAGCCAAGGGAGCAGAGAGGGCGCTAGAAGGGCGGGATCAGAAAGAGGAGCACGAAGACATCAGCTAGCGAGAAGACGGAGGTGACAATTAGATGATACCTTCATGGAAATGAAAACAAGTTGGAGAAGGACATTGAACAAAGATGAAGAGCAGAAAGTTGGAGAAAATTGATGGTTGACGATTTTGGGAATAAAAAAAGTTAGGCGATTTTTTGAACAGTGACGCTGAGAGAAGATTGTCTGGAAATATTGGAATATTGGATTTCTAGATTTCCGGACACCTGGATTCCGATAATCCTGGATTCCTGGACAGTTAGATCCTTGAAATTTTGAATTCCCGGATTCCTTGATTTCTGCAGTCCTGACTTCCTGGACTTCAGATCCTTGGGCTTCTGGATTCCCAAATTCCGGGATACTCAGATTCCTGAAATCCTGATATTCTGGATTCCTGAATTTTGAGCAGATTCCGAACTATGCTCCTTTTTGTTCTCATTGAGATCAAAGTCTGAAAAAAACCAATCTGAAAAAATGTTCCAAACCAAAAAGTTCACTTTTCAAGAACAGAAATTCTCAAGACATTTGGTTTTTGGAGTTCGTTTTTTTTTTTTGCAAATTTTCAGACTTTGAATTCCCACACTTTTTAGAACTTTTTGGAAAATTGAAAATAACAAACTTCTTGATATCTGATTTTTTGATTTTTCCAGCTCATGGTCAGTTTTCTTCTTGATGAGCAATCTGTAGTATTTGCGGTTCTAATAATTTCTTCTGGATCATTCTTCCAGAATTATATTTTTTAGTAAAATAGTCTTCTTGATCTTATACAGATTCAAAAATTGTGAAGCGGAACGTTACAACTACAAAAATATATAGTTTGAGAGACAATTCAAATTCCATCCACATACATTTCCACCACATTCCATGGGATACTGTAGATTTCTATTTTTGAATTTTAGATTTTTGTTTGATCTCTGAAAATTGTCTGAAAGTAGAATATTTCATTTTAGTACTTTATAAGTTTTGTATTCAAAAGTAATCTAGGGATTGGAATGTATTACCTGTTATTGAGAATATGAATAACAAGTTTCTGACTTTTCGAAATTTGTAGTTTTCGGGTTACGGTAGTTCTAAAACACAAAAGATCAAGCAATCCCGAATTCAAAAAGCTATAGTTTTAGATTTTTGAATTTGGCGCGAATTTCCGATTTGCCGCCATTTTTAGCTTTTCATTAGGTCATCGGATTAGCAGCAATATATAGAAGCCACATAAATGTTTCAATCATCTGTCTAAACATTTCAAAGTGCTGACTTCCCAAAAAATCCCTTTGACATATCTGCAAAATTAGTCATTAGAACATCCGTTTGGAAGTCAGAAAGGGCGTCTGAAATAGCAATAATCCTTAATTTTTTCGTACAAGGATTCCTTTGCTAATCAGTAAACACGTGACGAAACAATCTGAAAAATTCGGACTTCTGGAGTCTTCAGAAAAAATGGCACCAAAATTTGCAATCAAATGGGTCCAGAATTTCAGAATCTCTTTCTCAAAGAATCCTAACATCATCTGCACTTCATTTTCCCCATTTTTTCAATAACATGCAATTCAAAAATGTTCGATTTGAATTTTGGTGCTCAAACTTCAAAATATATAATTTCCAACGCTTATCTGCCCTTTTCAGATGTTCAGAACATAATTTCAGTCTATTCAAGTGTGCTGATTCGAATTTCAGAGAATTTGAACGCTTGAACTTTTTGTCAACAAGCTTCCAGATTCGAATTTCTTGATAAGCGGGATTTTTGAACACGTGAAACTTTCAGAAGAGAATTTCAGAAGGATTTCAATGGAAACCAAATTTTCAGAACTTTTGAGATTCTGAAATTCTGGAAGTTTCTGACTTTTCAAATTTAGTAGTTTTTGGGTTACGGTAGTTCTATAATACAGTTCTATATTATAAATTCTTCGATTTCTAAAGTCTCTAGTTTGCTTCATTCTTGAAGCTTTTCGAAATCTTGTTTACCAAAAATCCAAAAAACTAGTTCCTTTGTACTTTTTCTCTTGACACGCTAATCAGTGTGTTTATCAGTTTTGCACTAATCAATTATCACAAAAATTTTTACTTTTCCATATTTTGATGTTAGAATTGTGTCATGTCCTCTTTCAAAATTTGCATTTATCTTCAATTTTTTGACTAAAATAATCTGGAATTTGTGAAAGTTTGTGCCCTTAATTTTGACATTTCAAATTTTCGACGGCTTAAAATTTTCGAATCGTTAGCAGAAACCAGAAACTTCTGAAAAGTTTATTTTAAATCCTCAGAATTAAGAACGATGACAACATTTTGTTTTTACAACGGCACTCCCAAAGTGGGTGAGAGAATTCCCAAAAAATAGATGACGAGGTTCTAAAAATGTTGCACTCTCTGGAATAGCATAAATCAGAAAAAATGACACCACAATTTGCGTTCAAAAGGGTCCAGAGATTCTAATTAATGAGCTTCTGTATCTTCGAATCTCAAAATCTGCAAAAATAGAATCATAACATCAGCTGCACTTCATTTTCCCCATTTTTCAATAACATGCAGTTTCAAAATGCTCGATTTCAATTTCAATTTCAATGCTGAACTTTTGAAACTTCAAAATATACAATTTCCAAAGCTCTTTCTCTGCCCTTTTCAGATGTTCAGAACATAATTTCAGTCTATTCAAGTGTGCTGATTCGAATTTCAGAGAATTTGAACGCTTGAACTTTTTGTCAACAAGCTTCCAGATTCGAATTTCTTGATAAGCGGGATTTTTGAACACGTGAAACTTTCAGAAGAAGGGATTTCAGTTGGAAGCTAAATTTTCAGAGAACTTTGAGCAGAATGTTATAATGTTCCGTAATTTTCAGACGAAAGGTTTCAGGGTTTTCAGCAAGGCTTAGTTATTTTCAGATATTTTCAGACAAACAACATTGTGACAATTAGCGTTGTTTTGAAAGAGATAATATCCATATTTTGAACTTTTAGAAAATGTAGGAATAATTGTACAAAAAACATGTTATTGACAGTTTTAAAGATTGAATACAAAACTACGAAAATGAATAAACACTGATTGGAAACAAAGAAGAACAACGGAAAATTCGGTTTGAAAAGATCAAAAGATCCTATTAGTCGGGAAATCCATACATAATTAGAAAAGTTTGATAAAATTCTGGAATCTGTCTTCTGGGGTTTCAGAGCATGTAAAAACCTATTGTCGAATTAAAAAAAAGTGGAATTTCCTGGAAAATTTCGCGGGCGGCTTTGTCGATTTACGGGGCCTCGCTAGAAAATCACTACAGTAGTAAACTTATTTCTGTGAATTTAGTGGGATTTTCTGGACAAAAATTAGATTTTTTGGTACGAAAATGATCGCTAGCATCCCTAAAATCTGATTTTATCGAAAAACCGAACATAATTGCGAAAGTTTTCAAATTCTCACATCAGGTGTCACTTTTTTTTAATCCGACAATAAAAATCAACATGTTACCTTCCAAAATGTATATTTTCCGGTACCGTATATCCTAGGAGAATTCCACTATGATTATCTTCCCACTCATCACTATACAATGTCTGCTAAACAACTACAAACAGTTTCTTCACATCTGACAGTACAATAAACAGATTTATAGAGTCTGTTACGTAGGAAAGACAAGGATTTTTGAATTTAAGACTTATCGAGCTGAAATTTAAAAAGAATGGAATAATTGGGGATCTATGGAAATGGGAACATACTAGAAATTCCTAAAATTTGAAAACTGAAATATAGTTGTTTTCAATAATACTTTCTTTTTTTCTCAGTTTTGCTATTCTTTCAAATTTTGGACACACCCATTTTCTCATGGGTGGTCTGGCTTCTTCCTTCTCTGATCTTTTTTTGTTGCTCATTTTAGTTAGAAACCAATTTTTCGAAGCAATTTTTCTGAAATGTCGAAAACCCGAGAGTCTGAAATTGAAAACCCTCAGCCAATTGAATTCTTATTTTCGAAAAGTGTAGTTTGAAATTCTTAACTGCAGAATAAGCTCGGAATTCCTTCTCAAGAAGAGTATTTGCAGCTATACAGATTGACCACAAGCCATTTTAAAAGGGTTCTGGACACTCACAACCACACGCTTCAATTTCGATTGGAATTTTTGTGCTGAACTTTTGAAACTAATCAGTAAACAAGTGACAAAACAGTTTGAAAAATTCGGACTTCTGAAGAAGAAATGACAATCAAAATTACATTTTAAAGAGTCCAGGGATTCTAAATATCGATGTACAAGCAATTTTAAAATTTTCGATTTCAATTTCAATTTCAATGCTGAACTTTTGAAACTTCAAAATATTCAATTTCCAACGCTTCTCTGCCCTTTTTCAGATGTTCAGAACATAATTTCAGTCTATTCAAGTGTGCTGATTCGAATTTCAGAGAATTTGAACGCTTGAATTTTTGTCAACAAGGTTCGAGTTTCGAATTTCTTGATAAGCGGGATTTTTGAACACGTGAAACTTTCAGAACAAGGGATTTCCGTGGGAAGCCAAATTTTCAGAGAACTTTGAGCAGAATGTTATAATGTTCCGTAATTTTCAGAAGAAAGGTTTCAGGATATTCAGTAGTGAACATTTATTTTCAGAGATTTTCAGACAAACAACATTGTGACGATTAGTGTTGTTTTGAAAGAGATAATATCCATATTTTGAACTTTTAGAAAATGTTGGAATAATTGTACAAAAAACATGTTATTGACACAATTTAAAAGGTTGAATTCAAAACTACGAAAATGAATAGACACTGATTGGAAACAAGGAAGATAAACTGAAATTTGGTTCAAAAAGATCAAAAGATCGTATTAGTCGGGAAATTCATATAATTTTAAAAGTTTGAGAGAATACTGGAATCTGTTTTTTTGGGGTTTCAGTGCATGGAAAAACCTAAAAACCAAAATTTCACCTTTCAAAATGTATATTTTCCGGTACCGTATACCATAGGAGAATTCCGCTAGCATTATCTTCCCACTCATCATATAATGCCTGCTATACAACTACAAAAAGTTTGTTTTACATCTGAAAATACAATAAACAGATTTATAGAGTCTGTTACGTAAGAGAACAAGGATTCTTGAAGTTAAGATTCATCGGGCTGAAATTATGTAAATTGAAATAATTGGGGAAGGTGGAAATGAGATTTTGAATGAAATTTGAGTCCGAAAAACGAATGGGATATTTGTGGTTTATTATGCTTTCGTTATTCCTCAGATTTGTTGTTTTTCATATTTTGAACACACCCATTTTCTCATGGGTGGTCTGGCTTCTCATTAATTTGGCTTCGGGAAGAAATACAATTTTTGGAAAATTGTTTTTTGCTAAGATTCCTTTTGAGATTCAGAGACTCTGAAGTTATATGTTTCGATTTGCAGCGCTTTCATTCTAACTTCCTTGTTTTAAAAATATCTCTACAGCGGAATTTCTAAATCTGAAAAACTTTAGTTCCAGAATATTCTCTAGTCATTTTTCAAACTTGTAACATCTCAAAATTCGTTTGCCCTTTTCCTGGAAAAATGTAACATCTTCGATTTCTTTTCTCAGAAGGACCTTAATCGAAAAAAAAATTACACCAAAATTTAGATTCAAAAGGGACCAGGGCTTCTCAATATTGATGTTCTGAATCTTCGAATCTCAACATCTGCAAAAATAGAATCATATCATCATCTGCACTTCATTTCCCCCAATTTTTCAATAACAAGAAATTTAAAAATGTTCGATTTCAATTTGAATTTTGGTGCTGAACTTTTGAAACTTCAAAATATACAATTTCCAACGCTTCTCTTCCCTTTTCAGATGTTCAGAACATAATTCCAGTCTATTCAAGTGTGCTGATTCGAATTTCAGAGAATTGAACGCTTGAATTTTTTGTCAACAAGGTTCGAGTTTCGAATTTCTTAATAAGTGGGATTTTTGAACACTTGAAACTTTCAGAAGAAGGGATTTTAGTGGGAAGCCAGATTTTCAGAGAACTTTGAGCAGAATTACAGAGATATTCCGAAGGTTTCAGATTAGCTATTTTCAGACATTTTCAGACAAATAAGATTGTGACGATTTGTGTTGTTGTGAAAGAGATAATATCCATAACCCGAACTTTTAGAAAATGTAGGAATAATTGTACAAAAAACATGTTATTGACACAATTTTAAAGGTTGATTACAAAACTATGAAAATGGCTAGACACTGATTGGAAACAAGGAAGAACAACTGAAAATTCGGGTCGAAAAGATAAAAAAATCCGATTAGTCGGAAAATCCATATAATTCGAAAAATTTGAGAAATTCTGGAATCTGTTTCCTAGGGATTCAGGTCTTGAAAACTCTATGAAACCAAAAAATCAAAATTTCACCTTTCAAAATGTATATTTTTCAGTACCGTATAGCCTGGAAAAATTCCCGTCTCATCATATAATGCCTGCTATACAACTAGAAAAATTTTGTTTTACATCTGAAAATACAATAAACAGATTTATAGAGTCTGTTACGTAGGAGAGGCTAGGATTTTTGAATTTAAGACAAATTTCGAGACGAGCTGAAATTTGAAAATTTTGGAATAATTGGGGATCTGTGGAAATGAAATTTTGAATAAAATTTAAGTCGGAGAAACGAATGGGATATTTGTGGTTAATAATGCCTTTCTTATTCCTCAGATTTGTTGTTTTTCATATTTTGCCCGCCCTCATTTTCTCATGGGTGGTCTGGCTTCTGCCCAGCTCTCATTTTTAGAATTCAATCATCTAAAATCCGAGAAGCTTTGAATTTCAGAATTTCAGAATTTCAGAAATTCAGAAATTCAAAATTTCAGAATTTCAAAATTTCAGAATCCAATTTTCAGAGTCCTCAAACTTTCCCCATTCCCCAAACTCGAGCTCATTCCGTTCAATTTTTTGTTCTCCATATCTAAAATCAACGCGTTCAGATGTGTATTTTTCTCATATTCATACGCATTGCATCCCATGGGAATATGCTCTAAAATGTTCTAGAACAATTTATTATTTCTTGTGTCCCTTTAAAAAAGTGCACACTTTGTTATGATTATTCATCGTTCAGCAACTGGCACGAAAAATTATAAAAATTGTAGGGTTTCAAAAAATTGAGGTTTGATTCTCATTTCTGGCTTATCAGTTATGGGAACTTTTCCAAGCGGATAAGAACGTGCGATTTCGTAAAAAGTGCAGAAGGATTTGTGTTCGTTTAGATATTCAAAAGAGGAAATAGAAGATGTTACATTTTTCCAGGAAAAGGGCAAATTACGAATGTTGAGATGTTACAAAGTTGGGAAAAATGACTAGAGAATATTCTGGAAGATTAGAAGTTTGATTTTCAGAATTTTCAGATTTCGGAATTTTTATATTTCTGAATTTCTGGAAAAATAGTAGAATTCGAATAAGCGCTGAAAATTCGAAAAATTTTAATTTCAGAGTCTCTTCTCTGAAATCTTGATACCTGAATTTCTCAAAAAACTGTTTTTTTTCTGGCCAAATTAATGAGCGCTGGGCGGAAGCCAGACCACCCTTGAGAAAATGGGTGTGTCCAAAGAATGAAAAATAACGAATCTGAAAAAAAAGAGAAGGCATTATTAACCATAAATATCTTTGCCATTTTTCCTATTCAAATTTTATTCAAAATCTTCTATAGATTTCTATAGATCCCCAATTATTCCTATTTTTACAATGGATTCCTGGATTCCTGGATTCCTGGATTCCTGGATTCCGGATTCCGGATTCCTGAATTCCGGATTCCGGATTCCGGATTCCGGATTCCTGGATTCCTGGATTCCTGGATTCCTGGATTCCTGGATTCCTGGATTCCTGGATTCCTGGATTCCTGGATTCCTGGATTCCTGGATTCCTGGATTCCTGGATTCCTGGATTCCTGGATACCTGGATTCCTGGATTCCTGGACTCCTGGATTATGGGTCCCGAATCCCAGATCCCGGGAAAATGGAGCAAACTAGAAACGCTAGAAATCGAAGACTTACAGTATTCTAGAACTACCGTAATCCAAAAATTACAAAACTTGAAAAATCAGAAAATCAGAAAGATGAAGATTCTAATTTTCCGAGTTTTGATTACACTTTTCTGTGGGGTTACGCGCACTGTAACCGGAGGCCAGGAGGTTTAGCCCCGGAGGGTCGTAAACCGACTGGTAGAAGACATTGTATAGCATGATGAGTGGGAAGATAATCCTAGTGGATTTCTCCTAGGGTATACGGCACCGGAAAATAAACATTTTGGAAGATGAAATTTAGGTTTTTAGGTTTTTACATGCTCCGAAACCCCAGAAGACAGATTCCAAAATTTTCTCAAACTTTTCGAATTATATGGATTTCCCGACTAATATGATCTTTTGATCTTCTTTAGTCAAATTTTCAGTATCATTACTAATAACATTCAGCAGATTCCGTATGTGCGTATGTATGTAGCGTTTCGTTTCACCCATTCAAAGTTAACACATTGAGCTCAAACCTGGACAGGTGAATCAGAAGTGTGTCTTAGTTAATGCCCGAGCTTTTTGTTTTTCGAAATTTCGATTCAGAAGTCTTCTGGAGACGTTCGTTGCTTTCACCACAGTATAGCGTGGAGGGCAGAGTGGGCGAGAGAGGAGGGTGAGAGGCGAAGAGGGGGAGGAAACCCCACACACGTGTACGCCATTTCTACCAACATCTCTGTGGTGAACCGGTGGTGTAGCGGCTAACGCGCCACACTTTTGTGCGCGCTATGCGTGTTCGAGTCCGACCGGTGGCAATTGTTTTTTGTTTTTTGAACAGAGTTTATAAATGAGAATAAAAATGCCTGGATGTTTTCAATCAGTTCGAATAAAATCCTAGCATGCTAGGATTTAGCAAAGAGTTTCCCAGTTTCATTTGTTTCAAGCCAAAAGAAAGATTGGGTTGAGATTTGAAGCTTTTAATTTTCTTTTGTGTCATCAGGAAGTTTTGGTCAAACATTTGGTACAAAAATCGGTATATTTTACGTTTTTTTTTCTCTAAGATTACAGGTACTGTAAGCGGAGTCCAGGAGATTTGTTTCTGAAGGGCATGGCATCCATCGTTTTGCGACTTTAACCAAATATATCTCGATAACTGTAAGAGATATTTCAGAAATATGAGAAGGAAAATTTTTGTCTTGATATCAGAAACATTTCTTTAGTCTTGATATACGAAACGAGATAATTAGGGTCAAAGAAACCATCTGTTTAAAAAGTTTCACAGGTTTTGAAAGTAAAAATTTAAGTGTCATTTGAACGTGATGAAAATTTTTTTTGAAAAATTTAAATTTTAGCCAAAAAAACTACGTGAATTGGTTTAGAAATCCACTACCCAAGATGACCTCAGGTAGATAAGATAAAGGAAGAGAAAAGTAGAGGAAGAATTAGTTCTCTTTTCTCGAGGCTCCCAAGAGAGCCCCGGAGAAGTCCGGATCCGGGATTCCGGGATTCCGGGACTCCGGGATTCCGGGATTCCGGATTCTGGATTCCGGGTTCCGGATTCTGGATTCCGGGATTCCGGATTCCGGATTCCGGATTCCGAATTCCGGATTCCGGATTCCGGATTCCGGATTCCGGATTCCGGATTCCGGATTCCGGATTCCGGACTCCGGATTCCAGATTCCGGATTCCGGATTCCGGACTCCGGATTCCAGATTCCGGATTCTGGATTCCAGATTCCGGATTCCGGATTCCGGATTCCTGGATTCGGGATTCGGGATTCCAGATTCCGGATTCTGAATTCCAGATTCCGGATTCCGGATTCGGAATTCGGGATTCGGGATTCCAGTTTCCGGATTCCGGATTCCTGGATTCCGGATTCCTGGGTCCGGATTCCGATCTCCGGATTTCGAATTCCTGGGTCCGGATTCTGGCTTCGAGATTCCTGATTCTGGCTTCCGTGTTTCCGGATTCCGGATTTGCGAGTTCCGAATTTTCTATCATCTGAAAACCGTAATTTCCGAGAACCCGGGTCCGGAACTCGAGATCTGGAAACCGGGATTCCGGATTCCGAATCCCGGACATCGGATTCCGGATCCTGGATTCGCAATTTCCGAATTTTCTATCTTTTGAAAACCGGAATTTACCAAATTCCGTATTTCAGAAACTAATAATTTCGGAAATTTGAAATTCTTTTCCAAAATTCAAAAATGTTTTCGAACTTCCGAATAATTTGTATCCGCTAATTGTTGATGTTCGTTCCGAATTTCTGGATTTCTTTACTTATGACTTTTCAAAATTTGAAAATTCCAAATATCTCAAATTTATAAATTACCGAAATTTCTAACTTCCGAACGCAGAAATTCTGAAACTCTGAATATTCAAATTTCCGATTTTCCGAGTTTAGAACTTTCGAAAATAGTCCCTGAGCGAAAGTGGAAAACACTTTTTTGTAAGGTTACACGCACTGTAAGCGGAGCCCAGGAGGTTTAGCCCCGGAGGGGCGTAAACCGACTGGTTTCTTCCTTATTTCCAACCAGTGTCTAGCCATTTTCGTAGTTTTGTATTCAACCTTTAAAATTGTCTCAATAACATGTTTTTTGTACAATTATTCCTACATTTTCGAAAAGTTCAAAATATGGATATTATCTCTTTCAAAACAACACATATCGTCACAATGTTGTTTTCAGAAAATATCTGAAAATAACTTTCAAAATCCTGAAACCTTTCGTCTGAAAATTACGGAACATTATAACATTCTGCTCAAAGTTCTCTGAAAATCTGGCTTCTCACTGAAATCCTTTCTTCTGAAAGTTTCAAGTGTTCAAAAATCCCGCTTATTGAGAAATTCGAATCTCGAAGCTTAATTGCAAAAGTTCAAGCGTTCAAAATCTCTGAAATTCGAATCAGGCACACTTGAATAGACTGAAATTATGTTCTGAACATTTGAAAAGGGCAGATAAGCATTGGAAATTGTATATTTTGAAGTTTCAAAAGTTCAGCACCAAAATTGAAATTGAAATCGAACATTTTCCAATTGCATGTTATTGAAAAATATGGAAAATGAAGTACAGATGTTGTCAGGATTCTATTTTTGCAGGTTTTGAGATTCTCAGCTTCAGGATCTCAATATTCGGAATCCCTGAATCGTTGAGAATTTAAATTTGAAGATGCTACTTTTTTTTCAAAAAAAAATACAAATTACAATTGTTCAGATGTTACAAGTTTTAAAAATGACGAGAGAATATTCTGAATAATAAAAAAATTCTCCTAAAATTGTATTTCTTCCCGAAGCCAAATTAATGAGAAGCCAGACCACCCGTGAGAAAATGGGTGTGTCCAAAGAATGAAAAATAACGAATCTGAAAAAAAAGAGAAGGCATTATTAACCATAAATATCTTTGCCATTTTTCCTATTCAAATTTTATTCAAAATCTGATTTCTATAGATCCCCAATCATTCCTATTTTTACAATTTCAACTCGACCAGTCTTAAATTCAAAAGCCTTGCTTTTTTCTACGTAACGGACTCTATAAATCTGTTTATTGTATATTCAGATGTCTGAAAACAATTTGTAGTTGTATAGCAGACATTGTATAATGATGAGTGGGAAGATAATCCTATTGGAATTCTCACAGGGTATACGGTACCGGAAAATATACATTTTGAAAGGTGAAGTTTTGGTTTTTAGGTTTTTACATGCTCTGAAACCCCATAAAACAGATTCCAGAATTTTCTCAATCTTTTCGAATTTTATGGATATTTCGACTTATCGGATTTTTTGATCTTTTCGAACCGAATTTTTAGTTGTTCTTCCTTGTTTCCAACCAGTGTCTAGCCATTTTCGAAGTTTTGTATTCAACCTTTAAAATTGCGTCAATAACATGTTTTTTTGTACAATTATTCCTACATTTTCTAAAAGTTCAAAATATGGATATTATCTCTTTCAAAACAATACAAATCTTCACAATGTTGTTTGTCTGAAAAGGTCTGAAAATAATTATTCAAATCCTGAAACATTTCCTCTGAACGAACATCATGACATTCTGCTCAAAGTTCTCTGAAAATCTGGCTTCCCACTGAAATCCCTTCTTCTGAACGTTTCAAGTGTTCAAAAATCCCGCTTATTAAGGATTTCGAATCTCGAATCTTGTTTGCAAGAAGTTCAAGCGTTCAAATTTTCTGAAATTCGAGTCAGCACACTTGAACAGACTGAAATTATGTTCTGAACATCTGAAAAGGGCAGATGAGCGTTGGAAATTGTATATTTTGATGTTTCAAAAGTTAAGCACCAAAATTCCAATCGAAATCGAAGCGTGTGATTCTGAGTGTCCAGAACCCTTTTAAAATGCCTTGTGGTCAAATTGTATAACTGCAAATACTCTTCTTGAGAAAGAATTCCGAGCTTATTTTGCAATTAAGGATTTCAAACCACACTTTTCGAAAATAAGAATTCAATAGGCTGAGGGTTTTCAATTTCAGAATTTAGGGTTTCGACATTTCAGAAAAATTGCTTCGAAAAATTGGTTGCTAACCAAAATGAGCAAAAAAAGTCAAAGAAGAAAGAAGCCAGACCACCCATGAGAAAATGGGTGTGTCCAAAGAATGACAAATAACGAATCTGAGAAAAAAGAGAAGGCACTATTAACCGTAAATATCTTTCCGTTTTCCCGACTCAAATTTCATTCAAAATCTCATTTCCACACATCCCCAATTATTCCAAATTTTTCAAATTTCAGCCCGATGGATCTTAACTTCAAGAATCCTTGTTCTTCTACGTAGCAGACTCTATAAATCTGTTTATTGTATTTTCAGATGTAAAACAAACTTTTTGTAGTTGTATAGCAGGCATTATATGATGAGTGGGAAGATAATCCTATTGGAATTCTTCTAGGGTATACAGTACTGGAAAATAAACATTTTGAAAGGTGAAATTTTGATTTTTAGGTTTCATAGAGTTTTCAAGACCTGAATCCCTAAGAAACAGATTCCAGAATTTTTTCGAACTTTTCGAATTATATGGATTTCCGGACTAATAGGATCTTTTGATCTTTTCGAACCGAATTTTCAGTTGTTCTTCCTTCTTTCCAATCAGTCTAGTCATTTTCGTAGTTTTGTATTCAACCTTTAAAATTTTCAATAACATGTTTTTTGTACAATTATTCCTACATTTTCTAAAAGTTCAAAATATGGATATTATCTCTTTCAAAACAACACAAATCGTCACAATCTTATTTGTCTGAAAATGTCTGAAAATAGCTACCAAAATCCTGAAACCTTTCTTCTGAAAATTACGGAATATTATGACATTCTGCTCAAAATCCCCTGAAAATCCGGCTTCCCACCAGGCTTGGTCGGAGAAAAGTTTTCAGAGAATCGGATACACGAGTTTTTATCCGAATTTTTTTTTCGGAGAATCGGATATCCGAAATTTTATCCGAATTAATTTTTCGGAGAATCGGATAATTTCGGATAAAATTTTTTTTTCGCCTTTTGTCGAGGCGAGCGATTGAAAACACAATTTTCCGATGAACGGCAACATTAATAACAACTAATAAGACGAAACTAACACCTGCGAAACCGCAGGAAGCAATAATTTGGTTTAATTTACTGCTCAACTTTCGGATATTTTTTGTCTCTGTCGGAGAAATTGTCCGAAATTATCCGAGTTTATCCGGGAAAAAAGCTCGGAGAATTCTCCGTCGGATAATTTATCCGAAATTATCCGAAAAACCCGGATAATCGGATATCCGATTATCCGACTCCGACCAAGCCTGCTTCCCACTGAAATCCCTTGTTCTGAAAGTTTCAAGTGTTCAAAAATCCCGCTTATTAAGAAATTCGAATCTCAAAACGTTGATAAAAAGTTCAAGCGTTCAAAATCTCTGAAATTCGAATCAGCACACTTGAATAGACTGAAATTATGTTCTGAACATCTGAAAAGGGCAGAGAAGTGTTGGAAATTGTATATTTTGAAGTTTCAGCACCTAAATTCAAGTGGAACAGTTTCAAATTGCATATTATTGAAAAATAAGGAAAATGAAGTGCAGATGATGTCAGAACTCCGTTTTTGCAGATTCTGAAATTCCAAGATTCAGAACATCAATGTGGAAAATCTCTGGACCCTTTAGAATGCAAATTTTGGTGTCTTTTTTCTGATTTATGCTATTCCAGACACAGCAAACATTTTTAGAACCTCGTCATCTATTTTTTGGGAATTCTCTCACCCACTTTGGGAGTGCCGTTGTAAGAACAAAATGTTGTCATCGTTCTCCATTTTTTGGATTAAAAATAAAATTTTCAGAATTTTCTGGTTTCTGCTAACGATTCGAAAATTTTAAGCCTTTGGAAATTTGAAATGCCAAAAGGCACAAACTTTCACTAAATCCCAAAATGTACAAAAAGTGCATATTTTAAAAGAGGTCAAGTCACAATTCTAACATCAAAATATGGAAAAGTGCGAATTTGTGATAATTTATCAGTGCAAAACTGATAAACAAACTGATAAGCGTGTCAAGAGAAAAAGTACAGAGGAACAAGTTCTTGGAATTTTTGGTAAACAAGATTTCGAGAAGTTTCGAAAATGGAGCAAACTAGAGACTATAGAACTTGAAGAATTTCAGATTTTCAAGAACTACCGTAACCCGAAAGTTACGAAATTCGAAAAGTCAGAAACTTGTTATCCATATTCTCAATAACAAGTAATGCATTCCAATTCCTAGATTACTCTTGAATACAAAAATTACAAAGTACTTTAAAGAAATATTCTACTTTCAGACAATTTTCAGATTTGGGTTTTTGAGATCAAACTAAAATTCTAAAACTCAAAAATAGATAACTACAGTATCCCATGGAATGTGCTAGAAATGTATGTGGATGGAATTTGAATTGTCTCTCAAACTATATATTTTTTGTAGTTGTAACGTTCCACTTCACAATTTTTGAATCTGTATAAGATCAAGAAGACTATTGTACTAAAAAAATAATATATTTTTGAAAATTGTTCCAGAAAAATTAGTACAACAAATACTACAGGTTGCTCATTAAAATATGATCAAGAAGAGAACGTTATCAGTGAATTTTGAAACTGATCTATTGAAATCAAAAAATCAGATATCGAGAAGTTTGCTTTGTTCAAATTTCCGAAAAGTTCTAAAAAGTGTGGGAATCCAAAGTCTGAAAATTTGCAAGAAAAAACGAACTCCAAAAATCAAATGTCTTGAGAATTCTGTTCTTGATAAGTGAACTTTTTGGTTTGGAACATTTTTCCGATTGGGTTTTTTTTCAGACTTTGATCTCAATGAGCACAAAAAGGAGCATAGTTCGAAATCTACAATTTCAGAAGTTCGATAACCAGGAATCCAGGAATTCGGGAATCCACGAATCGAGGAATCCGGGAATCCAAGAATCCAGGAGTTTAGGATTCCAGGGTTACAGTAATCTCCTTATCCAGAGTATCAGGGATCCAGAAGCCCACGAATCTGAAAATCTAGAAGTCTAGGATTCTAGAAATCCAGCAATCCAATTCCAGGCATTTTCAGACAATCTCCTCGCCGCATCACTGTTCAAAAAGTCGCCTAACCTTTTTTTTCTCAAAATCATCACCTACCAATTTTCTCCAACTTTCTGCTCTTCGTCTTTGTTCACTGTCCTTCTTCAACTTGTTTTCATTTCTCTGAAAGTGTCATCTAATTGTCACCTCCCTCTTCTCGCCAGCTGACGTCTTCTTGATCCCGCCCTTCTAGAGCTCCATGGCGCCCTCTCTGCTCCCTTGGCTCCGCCCCAAATCTTAGCCCCGCCCCCAAATCTGGAACCCCTACAAAGCTGCTGAAATTCAATGAGATTCGCTTGACATCTCAGTCTCACCCTTCACCCTTGCCTTCTCCCAACATGAAGTTCATGGTCCTCGCAGTCCTCCTTGCGTTCTGCATGGCGGTCGACGCCTTCAATCTCAAGGAATCCGCCGACCACATGGAATCTCTCGAGGAGCAGCTGGAGGACAACCAGGACAAGCAAGCTCAACTCTTCGCCAAGATGTTCGAGGACATCCACGAGCTCCAGATGTACGCCAAGAAGGTTCGAGCTCGACGTGGTGCTTGCAGCTTCAAGCTCCTGGAGAAAATCGCCGGAGTGTGTGGAGAAATCGGTAAGTTCAAATTCAATCCTGTATTGATTGAAAATCATTATTTTTCAGCCCCTGGATCGGAAGTGAACTTGGCTACCATTTGTTGCTCCAAGGAGTGTCCAGATGAATTCATCATGGCTTCGGCGTGCCCAGACAAGAAGGCCTAGATGTCGTCCGTCTCCAGAATCTCCGCCCGATCTCCAAAGTCTCATTTCGCATCTCATACATTTTCTCGTCATTCTTTCCCCACCCCAATGATCCTTTCCCCCACATTCCGTTGAAGTATAATTCCAATGAGCAGTTGAAACAATGAAGTATTTATTTGGCACTATCGTTTAAAAATAGTTTGAGATGTTTTCTGCGGGCGGTCCTCAGAAGTCTTCGTTGAGTCTCTCCATTGTTCTCCTTCGGCGTCCTTCTTCTTGGAGACGTGGAAACTGTTGGAATCGAAAACATGCTTTCTGATCCTCAGTGTCTACAGGCTGTCCTCAGAAGTCTTCGTCAGAATTTATATTCAAAAGGGTTCAGGGATTCTGAAAGTTGAGATTCTGAACCTCAGGATCTCAGAATCTGTAAAAATAGAATCCTAACATTATCTGCACTTTATCAATAGCACTATGGGAGTTAATCAAGGAATTCATGACTCAAAATGAATCAGAAAGGTGTGGGAAAGAAGAGTACGGTAGTTGTTTAAGAGTATGTCTCAAGCTGTTTGGGTGTACTGTGGGAAAATGGAAAATGAACAGATCAGGAGAAAAGGACGAACATAATAAGGAGCGAAGCGACAAACAATCTGCTAATCAAAAAATATGATAAATTCTAATCAAATAATCTGAACGAGTCTCTCGAAAAGTTTCGCTTTGGTCCCATCCGACATCTCCGCGTATTCAGAAGAAATCTTCAACTTTTTGGCCTTTTCTACAGTATCCACTTGATGGATTGTCTTCTTCAGCAGTTGGTCCAGACTATACTTATCAGCCATCCACATTTTCTTCTCATTTTCAATTTGAGACACGTTGATGAGATGGTTCTCAACCTGACGGAACACCGAAGGCATTATGAATCGATCAGCGAGTTCCAGAAGTTTCTCGACGGTGGTGTCTGTAAATTTTTTGTATTTTAGAACTACCGTAGTCCGCAAAATTCGAAATTCGAAAAGTCAGAAACTTGTTATTCATATTCTCGATAACAAGTAATACATTCCAATCCCTTGATTACTCTTGAATACACAAATTACAAAGTGCATATAATGAAATATTCTACTTTAAGACATTTTCAGATTTGGGTTTTTGAGATCAAACGAAAATTCTAAAACTCAAAAATAGAAACCTACAGTATCCTATGAGATGTGCTGGAAATGTATATGGATGGAATTTGAATTGTCTCTCAAAATATATATTTTTGTAGTTGTAACGTTCCACTTCACAATTTTTAAATCTGTAAGATCAAGAAGACTATTGTACTAAAAATATACAAATAGGAATGATCCAGAAGAAATAAGTACGACTACAAATACTACAGATTGCTCATTAAAATATGATCAGGAAGAAAACTGATCTATTGGAACCAGAAAAAACAGACCAAGAAAATTCCCAAAAAGTTCTAAAAAGTGTGAGAATCCAAAGTGCGAAAATTTGCAAGAAAAAACGAACTCCAAAAGCCAAATGTCTTGAGAATTTCTGTTCTTGAAAAGTGAACTTTTTGGTTTGGAACATTTTTTCAGATTATTAGTTTCAGACTTTGATCTCAATGAGAACAAAAAGGAGCATAGTTAGAAAGCTCAGAATCTTAGAATCTCAAAATCCAGAAATTCCGGAATCCGGGAGTACAGGAATTCAGGAATCCAGGAATCCAGGAATCCAGGAATCCAATAGTCCAGGAATCCAAGAATCCAGGAATCCAGGAATCCAGGAAACCAGGAATCTAGGAATCCAGGAATCCAGGAATCCAGGAATTCAGAAATTCAGAAATTCAGAAATTCAGAAATTCAGAAATTCAGAATTTTAGAAATTCAGAAATTCAGAAATTCAGAAATTCAGAAATTCAGAAATTCAGAAATTCAGAAATTCAGAAATTCAGAATTTTAGAAATTCAGAAATTCAGAAATTCAAAAATTCAGAAATTCAGAAATTCAGAAATCCAGGAATCTAGGAATCTTGGAATCCAGGAATCCAATTCTAGAAAATTTCAGACACGAAAACTCACCATTCGGAAACACATTTTTCGGGTAAATCGTGCTCATGAGTAGCCCAAAATCCTTGAAAAATATATCCTTAATCGGAACCTCATTCATCGCTCCCTCCTTGAAATTTGAAGAAAACAAAGCAGAGAAAAAGTCAGAGTGGAGAGACAGGAACTGGAAAAATAGACTGGATATAGCCTATTTTTGATCCGCTTACCGCTTTGCTAACATACAACTTCTTATCTCCAATCAGTAGAATCGAATCAGTGTTCTCCGATTCTTTGAACATTTCCTCGTAGGACAACTCTTCCGGATAACGATGAGGAACCAGTTCCCATTCAAATTTCACAGAGAAATTTTCAAACGATGTGGTTTTCTGGATAACCTTCTCAACCACTTGATGAGTGCTGGTTAGATCCACATCAACACGAATAGGAGGTTGTTCGGCGGTTGAATCGAAGTAAGTTATTAAGATATGGCCTGTAAGTCCGTCAATTCCTTGAAGTTTCAATTGTTCCCAGTTGAAGCTCCATGACAGACAAGCGGTGGTCAGTTTGTCCACCATTTTGCATCTATAGACGCTGTAAAAACTCAAAAATTGTTTTCTGATTACCGCAAAAACTACGGTGCGTAACATAAGTATAGGGCCACTCCAAAATTTAGCTATAACTTTTTAAAATCCTAATTTTTTGAAAATCTAAAAGCAGAATCGTAATCAGCATCCAAAACTAATCCAGGAAAATGATTTGGGTAGTTTTATTCATAAAACTGACCGGATGCCGGAACAAAAGCTCAAAAATCGCTAGATTTTGCTAGATTTGCTAGATTTAAGCTAGATTTTGGGGTGGCCCTATACTTATATTACGCACTGTAGAAGGAGCCTCTATCTTTAAACTTTGAGCCAGTTTATCCCGGTTCTTGTGATAGATACAAAAAAGTTGTCAACGAGTAAATTGTTTATCATAAAATCACAAACATTTTATCAGTTGACACATTTTTGATATCTTCCATAGAAATCGAGATAATTGAGCTCAAACTTCAAAGATTACTGTAGGATGGCTTAGATAACTAACCATACAACTCCATCTTTTATAATAGTTTCCAATAGCCCTGAACTAGCATTGACTTCCTTTTTGGAACCAGAATAAAGAATCTTCTGGTCAACCATTGCTCACCGTAAAATAGAAAAAAAAAATGAAAAGATCCCAACCTTCCACCTTTGGAGAAAGAGATTCTGATCTAAGAGACGCAGACACTAGGAGACATGAATCACCGCTCTGTCGCTTTCTATCTCTCGAGAAGAAAAATGTTGTCCATTGCTAAGTCTTAATTTTTCTTTTGTTCAATTTGAAGGTTTCTTTCTCTTCCCTCTCTTTCGAAAAGGTCGAAGAAACTATTCTCTTTTGAAACTTGAATTATTTTTCGATGAAACGTTTCTTCCCGTTAGTTTAGTCTGCATTTTATGAGTATTTTGTAAAATACTTAATTACCTTTAGTTCTCCTCATCACATGCATGCTTCCGAATAATTTTTTTGCGTATAGATTCAACAAAACCATGTGTATGATACACATTCGGAAAGACTTTTTCAAAATTGAATTTCACAAAAAATACGGGAAAATTTGGTCATTTTGTTAATGAAAATCGTACCAGATGCCTTTCCTTCCGGTGCAACCACCAAACCCACCTGATTTACCAATGTCGGAAGATGTTATCAAATACAAGAGTGGTTGGGTTCAAAATCAATCAGAACTTGGCACAAGTACAACAAAAGGATTGAAATGGTGAGTTTTCGCAAGTACTATGCAGCCACTATGAAAATTGATGGCTGGACACCCCGAAATCGTAAAACTGGTCAACGAAAATTATATTTTAGGTGTCTTGTCACTAATTGAGTCATAATTTCTAAAAATTCATGAGTCTGGGCACATTTCATGAATTTTCGGGTACAAATGAAGTTGTTTGTTTTGAACCTATTAGGTTGTTCCGAAAGTTTTTCACATTTTTTGACATTTTTTCAACACAAATTTATTCAACGTATGAAATATTTCGGTAAGTAATATGTTCACTATTATGGTCCATCACAACCTGGCAACGTTTTGCTAGATGGTCAATGCCTCTCGCGTAGAACGCGGGTGGTTGTTGCGCCAAGTAGGCGTTCATATACGATTTGGGGTCCGATTTTCTATCGAATTTCTTGCCCTGATAACCATTCTGAAGCATGAAAAGTAAGTAAAATTTTGATAGCGCGAGGTCTGGACTATATGACGGATGACCTAGTATTTGGATACTCAGACCCGGCATTTTTTGGCAAGTGGCCAAAGTCGTGTGCAGGTGCGCATTATCGTGACGCAGAACCAATGTGTCCGCTTCTGGATGCAGAGGACGATACGTATTGAATACGTTTTGCAGTTGGCGACAGTACATGTCCGTAGTAACGATCGCAGAATTGATAAAAATCTCTGTATTGATCACACATGGCAACACCACCAAATGTACAAGATCTCCCTTTTTTGACAAATTTCTGCTTTATGATTGATTTCTGGGGTTTGGCAAACTTTGACCTACTGATTTTTTCTGTTTTCTTCAACCTACAGATACTCTTTATCGTTTCCTGACACAAGATAATGGATCCCATCAAAGATTCGCTTACGAGTGGGCAAAGACCAACTCAAGTCACAACTAGTTTTAATCTAGGAATCAGTCAAATGGTGTGGCACCAGTTGACCATATTTTTCTATGTGTCCGGAACTTCAAAGATGGTCAAATGCTATCATATTAGGTAGACCGAGAGTAGAAAAAACTTTATGAACAGTGAGTCTCTGCTCAGCTTCCAGGGCTTTCTAGATATCGGCGCCGATACTTGAAAATAGGTGATAAAAATTAGGCTTCTTTTTGAGCGAATAATCACCGTCCCGAAAGCAATTGAACCGAGGTCGCATTACAAGATACTAAAGTAACTTATCACCAATTGCGGAGCATATAGATCGATGAGATGCGGCATCGGATTCACCTTTGAGAAACCCAAAAAGAAGGCAACCTCAAACTTCATGGGTTTTGTTGGCGAGGCTCTCGTCCATGGACCGGGATTTTTTGAAACAAACTGGCAATTTTTATTGAACATGAGTTAAAGATTCTTAAAACAAAAAAAAGAAAACGAAAATCGATCGGCAAGAATGTATAAAATGCGCGCCTAAAAATGTGAAAGACTTTCGGAACAACCTAATAGTTTCAAGTTTACCAGCCTGTTTGCCGCGCTTCAGGCGCTTCAAACAGCTGGCTGGTGCGCCGTCGGTGCAAGTTAACCTATGTGTTATACTGTTCGTCCTTTAACTCCTCACTCTTTCTTTGCAGGTCACGTGAAAATATATTTAATTTTTGAGCTTCTCGAAATGTTCGGAAAGAGTGACAGAGAGATAGACTAAGAAAGAGACGCAAGTTCATTTATTGATTATAAAAATGAAAATAAATCAGATCATCTAGTTTATTCGTTTTTGCCAGTGTCTGGAGAAGACAACAAATCGAAAACAAGGGCTACCTTATTTGGCAATTTAGCTGGGAGGATCTCAAGCCACAACGAGTTTCGGGGTTCACCGGAGAAATTATCTGGTATTGGAAGGTATTGGAAACTACAAACTCTTCAAAAGTAGAAGTGGATGTGACAAATCAGGCACAAACGGTTCAAATCAGCGATACTGGTTTAATCAATTTCCCCGTTTGTTACGAGTACACTCTAGTCCCTATCATTTCATTTACGGGACTTTACGATGAAATGTTCCTTCCATCGGACAAAAATGATGCTATTCTTGAAGTGGATGGGATTCAACTCCATGTGAACAGATCAGTGAGTTAGATGGCCTAGAATTCGCATTTCTCTAAATCTTTTCCATTTTTTTTTCAGTTCCTCTCATACCACTCTGATTTCTTCTCCGCCCTATTTTCCTCAAATTTCAAGGAGGGTCAAATGGAAGTTGTTCCAATCAAGGATGTGACTTATGGAGATATTGGATTACTTCTCAGCACTATTTATCCCAAGACAGTGTTTCCAAATGGTATTAATTCTCATTTTGATGGTTTAGAATATAAAAAAAATTTTCCAGACAAAAGTATCCCGAAACTCTTGGAACTAGCCGATCGATTCATGATTCCATCTGCTATCCACCACGTCGAATACCATCTCTTGAACAATACAAAAATAGACAACGAGAAGTTGATGTGGATGGCTGATAGATATGGAATGGAACTGTTGTTGGAAAAAATGATCATGGAATTGGATACTGTAGCGAAAGCAAAGAAATTGAAGGGGACATCGGATTACATGGAGTTGTCTGATAAGACGAAGGCGAAGATCCTGGATAAAGTTATGACGATTATTTGATTGATTTGTTTAAACCTTGTTTCATCTGGAAAGTTTAATTTTTTCTGTTAAAACTATTTTTACTTCTAATTAAAAATGTTTGTTGTGATTTTTGATAGAATTTTTGTTTCTTTTCCGCCATCCCGATTTTAGTGAGAGACACAGATGGTAGAGGGAGAAAATGGAGGAGAAAAAATGGATGTGAAAGTTATCCCTGGATAAGTCACCAGGGTAACCGAGAAAGTGTAGAGTAGTGAGAGACGCAGACGTGAGGGTGACGGACGGATGGTGTGTGAATATATCTCCGGCGTAGAATGAAAAAGCTGTGTTGTGCGAATTTGTCTCCCTTTCGGCTTTACAATTTTTAGTTACTAAAAGTACCATTTTATTTCACAACATTCCTATATGCCGGCAATTTTTTTTTCGAGCAAAATTCGCCTTTATTCTTTCCAGGTATTTCGAGCTGGGGGAATAGTACGCATCTGATTTGTCAATGTCAAAAGAAGTATTCGAATACTCCAGTTGTTATTATAAATTCCATCTACCCGAATATGAAACAAGCACAGAAAAGGGATTGAAATGGTGAGTTTTTGATAAGAGTTTGTCACAAACAAGAAATCAGATCACCCATTTTATTCTACTTTTCAGTGTCTGGAAAAAAGAACTAATTGAAGGCAAGTTATACTTTACCTGGCGATTCAGTTGGGACGATCTGAAGCTTCGACGAATTTCGGGGTTTACCGGATACATTATCTGGTATTGGGACACGGATGGAAACCCTTCAAAAATAGAAGTGGATCTAACCGATCAGGCACAAACGGTTAAAACAGAAATAAGCGATTCTTATTTCAATCATACGGTCCGTTACGATTACACTTTAGTCCCAATCCTTTCAAAGACGGACAATGAACTGTACGATGAAATGTTTCTTCCATCGGATAAGAATGATGCGATTCTCGAAGTGGATGGAATGCAACTTCATGTGAACAGATCTGTGAGTTAGGCAGACTAGAATTCGGAATTCACAAAATCTGATTAATTTTTCAGTTCCTCGCATACCATTCTGATTTCTTCGCTGCCCTATTTTCTTCTAATTTCAAAGAAGGACAAATGGAAGTGATTCCAGTTAAGGATGTGACCTATGAAGATATTGGACTACTTTTAAGCACTATTTATCCGAAGACTTTGTTTCCAAATGGTATTATTCCCCATTTTGATGGTTTAGAACATTTAAAAATAAAAATTTTCAGACGAAACTGTCCCGAAACTTCTGGAGCTAGCCGATCGATTCATGATTCCATCTGCCATCCATCACGTCGAATACCATCTTTTGAATAACACAAAAATTGAAAACGAGAAACTGTTGTGTTTGGCTGATAGATATGGAATGGATCTGTTGTTGGAGAAGATGATCAAGGAATTGGATACTGTAGCAAAAGCAAAGAAATTGAAAGCGTTATCGGATTACATGGAGCTGTCTGATAAGACGAAGGCGAAGATTCTGGATAAGGTTATGACGATTATTTAAGTGATCTGTTCAGTTTTTAGTGTCACAATTGGAAAAGTTCTTTTTTCTAATAAATGATGTGTACTTCAAACTTCAAACTTTTTAGTTCAACAAAGTCTTTGGTGCCTGAGAATCCGAAATTGGATTTTGATGTGCAGATTATCAAGATTTCAAGAATTCCAATAACTTCTGCGCGATCATGTACTTTTTCCAATTGAGTTTCTCTATTCTTGAAGATTTCTTGTTTATTTTCCGAAACACATCAACTAAATATTCTCAAACCATTTAGAACTCCACGAAAAAAAAGCTTCCATCATCATTTTGCATCTAAACACGCCGAAAAATCAATTTCCATCGCAATTGTTTGGAAAGTGATAAGACATGTTGGTGCCTACGCCTCACACACACTTGCTGATAAGAAGAATACTACTTAACATATCATTTAACGAGCGGCAGTTCTCTCACTCTATTATTTTTATACATACGAGTCATGGGTCACAAATGTAAACAAAATTTTCTTTCTTCTCTTTTTGCACTCCATCTTTCGTAACCGTTTCCAATAGCCCAGAATAAAAAATAATTAATGACTAAACGTTTTTCCCGCTTCCGATTTCCAAAAGAAGCGGAAATCGACTGATATTCTCTAATATTTTCTCTTTGGGAAATCTGAATTTGCAGAACGTTTTTGAATTTTCGAAATTATCGGATTTTTTGGAGTTTTTTGGATTGTCGGCTTTTTAATTGAGAATTTTCAGAATAATTAGAATTTTCATGAGTTTGACAATATTCAAAAGACTAGCGGTTTTATATTAAAATCTCATTATATCTCAATTATTAGGTTTTTGGTCTCTCTCCCCGCCTGTGTATTATACAGAGAATATACCGACTGGATTAAATGTAAAAAAAAACGTCGAATGGTCTTTCTCTTTTTATCCGTTTTATACTACGGATACCTTTCACCTCAAATCTCCCCATTCAATCCATTTGACCTCATACATTCTTTTGAAAATGTGAGAAAATGAAGCAATGCCTTGAAAAAATTGATGTGTTAAAGGTGGTATGCGGTGAAAAATTTTATTTCTTTATTGTATGCAGAAATCTATGTAGATTCTCATAAAAATAAAGAAAAAACTCAAAAAAATTCCTAAAATGCGAAAAACCGTCGAAACAGCGACGATGTATCCGGTGGCCGAGTGTGAGTTTTCTAGGCCACCTGCGCGCGAAATTTGAATTATTATTGTTTTTCAGTGTTTTTTTCATAGTTTTGAAAAGATTTCATAATGTTTTTGTTAATTTCTCCAAGATATGGCGGAAATCCTGGAAAAATATGAGAAAACACTGAAAAACAATAATAATTCAAATTTCGCGCGCAGGTGGCCTAGAAATCTCTTACTCGGCCACCGGATACATCGTCGCTGTTTCGACGGTTTTTCGCATTTTAGGAATTTTTTTGAGTTTTTTCTTTATTTTTATGAGAATCTACATAGATTTCTGCATATAATAAGGCAATAAAAATTTTCACCGCATACCACCTTTAAACTGTGCACAAATTCAAAAAATCTTGATTAAGATCTGATTTATCAATGCCGGAAGAAGTGTTCAAATACACCAGTGGTTGGTATCATCACGATCAACGTGATCTTGGCACAAGCACAAACAAAGGATTGAAATGGTGAGTTTTCGCAATTACTCTGTACTAACAAGAAATCATAACATCTATCATAACTTTTCAGTGTCTGGAAAAAAGAACAAATCGAAGACAAGTACTACCTGACTTGGCAATTCAGTTGGGAAGATCTGAAGCTTCAATCCGCGTCGGGGTTTACCGGAGAAATTATCTTTCGCTCAGACGCAAATTTAAACGGTTCAAAAATAGAAGTTGATTTAACGGATGAGATTCAAGCTATTCGAACAGAAACCACCGAAAATTTTTTTTTGAATAGCCGTGTTCTTTACGAGTACACTTTAGTCTCCATCATTTCATTGACGGACAGGGAGCTTTACGATGAAATGTTCCTCCCATCGGATAAGAATGATGCGATTCTTGAAGTGGATGGAATTCAAGTCCATGTGAACAGATCGGTGAGTTAGATGGCCTAGAATTGTAATTTCTCAAAATATCTTCTATATATTTTTCAGTTCCTCTCATACCACTCTGATTACTTCTCGGCACTATTCTCTTCTAATTTCAAAGAGGGGCAAATGGAAGTGATTCCAATCAAAGATGTTACTTATGGAGATATCGGATTACTTCTCAGCACAATTTATCCAAAAACAGTGTTTCCGAATGGTATTTATTTTCATTTTGATGGTTTAGAATATTTAAAAATTCATTTCTAGACAAAAGTGTCCCAAAACTTCTGGAACTAGCCGATCGATTCATGATCCCATCTGCTATCCATCACGTCGAATACCATCTTTTGAATAATACAAAAATCGAAAATGAGAAACTGTTGTGTATTTCTGAGAAATATGGAATGGAACTGCTATTGGAGAAAATGATAAAGGAATTGGATACAGTAGAGAAAGCGAAGAAATTGAAGGCGTCTTCGGATTACATGGAGTTGTCGGATAAGACGAAGGGAAAGATTCTGGATAAAGTCATGACAATTATTTGAACGTTCTGATAAAATTTTGTTGTTATAAAGATAATTCAAGATAATAATATTATTTTTCAACATCTAGACATTTTTTTAGTAGCTCAACAAGAATTTCATTATCAATATCACTGGGGTTTTCTGAAATAACTGAACGGATATCTTCTTTCGATTTCAATTGGTTCATACTCTTTTTTTTTTGAAAAATTAAAAAGCTCTTCAGCTCCAAATTGAGCGAAAAAGTAGTTCAGTGATAAGCATTAAAGGTGGCGGGACCTTTCAAAATGATCCCGAGAAATTGAACTCTTTGGGATCCGATTCCTTTGGGATCATATTGGTGTGGGGAGAAAGCTACAATTAGCACGTCAATGTCTAGAAGGGTACAGTCGTAAAAAAATGAAGACGTTGATGGCGTGGGAAAATTAGTTGATTTTTTGAGAAGCTAGAAACACATGAATAGGCGCAAAATACATTTCCATGTTCTAGTTTGATTTGTATGGCGTGGGAAAATGGAATCATTGAAAGATTTTGTTCTTGATAAAAGTGATTAGCCTGATAGTGAGATTAAATATATTTATGGATCCTGGATTATGGTTTGATGTCAACAACTCTTATGTCAGAGTGGAGAGGACTGGAAGGCTGGAGGAGAGACTCAACGAAGACTTCAGAAGATGATTTGAGACAATTAACGCCAAATATATATATATATTTATTATGATTCAAATTCTGATTCAAACAACGGGGAGAAGAAGTACTGGGGTGGGGAATGCAATAAAATGAAAAAAATATATTTAAGCTGTCAGAGATTACAATCTGGCGACGTGAAGAAATCTGGGCAGACTCTTGACTAGATGAAGTGTTCTGAGCATTCCGAGCGGCTGGAAGGAGAAGTCATCTCTGCACCAGACTCGCTTGCTGGAAAAAACATTTAGTTTTAATAATTGGTATTTGAACTCACTAATTTTTCGACAGTATCCCGCATTCTTTTGCAGAAGTTTGAACCCACACCCGAGATTGCGGGATCTTCTTGGTGTTCTGGGGTCCTTGGATGTTCTTGAAGATTTTTGTGAAGAAATTGGCTTGGTCGTCGCTTCTCTTCTCCGAGTTGAAGATGGAATAGGCCATACCTATGGTTAGGGAGAGAAGAAGGAGAAGGGTGAGGGTATTCATCTTGAATTTGAGAAGCTTTCCATTGGTGAATGAGACTTTGACTGGAAATCGGCGCGGTTTAAGCAAGAAGAGCGGAGTCAACATTTTCAGATTAAGGCGGAGCCCTTGGCGGGAAAAGCGCGAGGAAAGTTCTAGAAGAAGAAGTTGAAGGTTGCAATTAGGTGACAATTTGGAGTTGGAGAAGGAGCAAATGACAACACACAACATGTTTTGTGATTATTATGATGTGAGAAGATGGAAATCGTACGAACTTCTGATGAATTCTGAGATCTTATCTGAGAAATTGAACTCTTTGGGTCTATGACTAAACACAACCTTTGGGATCATAAGAGGTACAATTAATACGTCAATGTCTGGAAGGGTAAAGTCGTAAACAAATGAAGACGTTGGTGGTGTGGGAAAATTCGTTGATTTTTTGAGAAGCTAGAAACACGTGAATGAAAGCAACATACATCTCCAAGTACTAGTTCTGATTCGTATGGTGTGGGAAAATGGAATCATTGAGTGTCTTTGTTTTTCATAAGGGCGAGAAACCTGGGAAAAAGTTTATTTATGGAACAGTTTTGGAATTGATCTTACAAGAACATTTCGAAAGGTTGAAGGCAGTGAGAGTATTCTGGAATGCTAATCAGCGGGCTTCAAGCATAAAAGTACTCCATGAATCATTTTTGTCCTCTTGAGAATCAAGCGACATTTGTGCTTTCTTTCTGCTGATCACATTCGACACCCTAAATTATGGCACGTCAGAGCGAAGAGGCTGAAGGAAAGACTCAACGAAGACTTCAGAAGACGACTGGAAACAATGAGTGCCAAATATATAGATTTATTATAATTCAAATTCTGATTCAAACATCTGGGGGAAAAGTACTGGGGTGGGGAATGGGATCAACGAAAGAAATTATGAGATTTAGACTGGGGGAAGAAGAAACGGATCTGAAGAATTTGGGAGAATTTGTGACGACATCTAGAGCATCTCTGGACAGACACTTCTCTTGATGAACTCTTCTGAGCACTCCGAACGACAGCAAATTGAAGCGATGTCCACACCGGTCTCGCTGGCTGAAAAAATCAATGATTATTGATAAAAGTTATTATTTGAACACACTCAATTCTCCGCAGTACCCAGCGATCTTTTGGAGAATCTTGAATCCACAGCTGAGACGACGGGAGCGTGACTTTTTGGCGTTCTGGGATCCTTGAATGCCATTAAACATCTCGGCGAAGAAGTTGGCTTGATTGTCGGCCATCTCTGGCATGAGTGGCTTCTCCGAGTTGATGGTGGAATAGACCGTAGAGACGGTGATGGAGAGAAGGAGGACGAGGAGAAGGGTATTCATCTTGGAGTTGGTAAAGGGGAAGTGAGAGGAGCTTTCAGTGAGAAGCTATTCGGGGGAGAGTGAGACTCTGACTGGATATCGGCGCCGTTTCAGAAAAAATGGGCGGAGTCAACATTTTCAGATTCGAGAGGGGGCGGGGCACTAGGCGCGAAAGGAGCGATGGAAATTCTAGAAGAAAAAGAAACAGAAGACGTCAGAGTAGAAGGCGTTGCAATTAGGTGACAAGTTTAAGGGCGCCGAACAAAGAACAAATGTCAGTAGACTTGTGTTTTCCGTAGTTTATGAGTAATTGGTGATTATTAATGATGTGAGTTGTTAGAATTCGTACGAACTTTTGAACAGTGGGATTTACTTGAATTTTTTTGCAAAAAAATTATATATGAGATATCGTAAGATGTGTAATGATGTATTAGCATCTCTAAATAGACTGAAAAGTGGATAACGAGAACGATGGTGTGGGAAAGTAGAAATCGTATGAAGAGTAATGGAAGAGCCCCCTGTAAAGAAGGACTCCCTCCAAGATGTGTTTTGGAGTTGAAAACTTTCCGTACTTTTTTGTGGAAAATAGAATCCGGAATCGTGGCAAATATTTTCGAAAGTGTGGAATTCGAATGTTTCTTTGGTAAGTATCAATTATCCATACCAAATAGACAAGTAACAAAATTGATAACAACATTGAAGTTTTGCATAATTGTTAACTTTCTATTCCAGGAATCGTAGGATGAGCTAGACTTTGAAACGTATTAGTATAGCTTCGAATTGTCTTACAAGCAACATTTTTCGTAGTTATACTAGCAGTGCTCCAGACAACTACAAACACTCCAGACTTCCTATTGCTCATCGAATATGATCAAGAAGGAAACTAAAACTCCAACTTCTCGAAATAGTTCGACATGTCTAGCAATTTTCTCCACTTCTCCCCAAAGTTTGACTGCTTCAGCTGTATTCCAGAACTTTATTAGTTTGAGAGATCAAAAAGAAATCAGCGGTTTTGTTGATAACAGTTCAAAGTAGAAATTTTGATAGAAATTTCGCATTTTCTTCAGTTTTTAAAAACTTTGGCTTGCAATTAAACAATTGTAAACACGAAGGAAAAGACGATTAAACAGATTTAGTCATAACCAACTGATAAGGAATTGTGGGGAATTGCGGCATGAAAAGGAGTGACATAATGCTGGACCTCTAATTAATTCTCTACTATTCTTTAAATAAATGCAAGGTAAGTTTACTATTTCTAAACACCGTACCCCCGTGGTCAACCTAATTTATCTCGTTTCCTTTGAGGGATATCAAAAAAAATGTTCAACTAACAAGACGTTTTTGTTATTGCGAACAACATGTTTGTTAATAAAGATACAGTAACGGACATAAAGATATTTAAAAACGTATAATAATTTTTATGGTAACAACAAACGTTTCAGAAGTCGTTGGCTATTCAATTAACATAAATGATTTGTTCAACTCGCCTCCAAAAACAGAAGACGCCCGTAATAATGATAATAACAAGAGTTCGATGGAATATGAATATCCATCAACTGAAGGAAACGGCGAAGAAGGGATTTATGAATATATTCCTGAAATCTCGAAACCCACATCATTTTTCAAAAAATACTGTTGCAGACTTCTTGCAGTTTTAATTTTAGCAGGTCTTGTTGCGGTTTCTATTATTGTGTGTTTTGTTTGGCCAAAGATTTTTCATCATACAGGTACGTCTGAAAAATAAAATATGAAATTCAGAAATTCTAAAATTTAAAAAAAAATCTGAAATTCAATGAAATCTGAAATTCAGAAACCCTAAAATCCAGAAATGATGAATTCTGTATTTTGAAATTCAGAAATGTTGAAATTCAGAAATTTTGAAATTCTGAAATTTTGAAATTCTGAAATTTTGAAATTTTGAAATTCTGAGATTCTGAGATTCTGAGATTCTGAGATTCTGAGATTCTGAGATTCTGAGATTCTGAGATTCTGAGATTCTGAGATTCTGAGATTCTGAGATTCTGAGATTCTGAGGTTCTGAAATTCCGAAATTCTGAAACTCTGAAATTCTGAAATTCTGAAATTCTGAAATTCTGAAATTCTGAAATTCTGAAATTTTGAAAACCTGAACTTCTGAAATTCTGAAATTCTGAATTCAAAAGAATTCTGAAATTTAGAAATTTAGAAAATTCTGAAATTCTGAAGTTCCGAAATTACGAAATTTTAAACTTCTAAAATTCAAAAAAAAATCTGAAATTCAAAAAATTCTGAAGTTCTGAAATTCTGAAATTCTGAAATTCTGAAATTCTGAAATTCTGAAATTCTGAAATTCTGAAATTCTGAAATTCTGAAATTCTGAAATTCTGAAATTCTGAAATTCTGAAATTCTGAAATTCTGAAATTCTGAAGTTCTGAAATTCTGGAATTCTGAATTTCTGAAATTCTGAAATTCTGAAATTTTAAAATTCCGAAATTCAGAACATTTGAAATTCAAAAATTCGGAAATTCAGTGAAATTCTAAACTTCCCTCTAATATTCTTTGTTTTCAGTTACGACCACTACATCTATAACTGCACCGGATTCTACTCCTACTTATACTACTACAAAAATTCCAATAACTACAACTACCCGAATGTTCACTCCGACTTCACAAAAAACATCTACAATGCTTGAAAAAATTACTGTAACCAGTGGACCAAGTACCAGAACTACCCCTACTGGTGAGTTATTTTTACACTGTTATTTATTTTTTGTTTGAAAGGAAAATCTTGTATTTATTAAAAAAATGGAATCCTAATGAAGAATACCAGCCTGTTTACCGGACCTCCAGCGCTTAGAACAGCTGGCTGGTGCGCCTTCGGCGCGATTCATCCTATTTGTTTCAAAGAAGCTCAATTTTTTAGACGGCACCTCTTGCGCTTCAACGGACTATCCGTCGACGTTCCTATTTGCCTATTCTAATGATTTCTCGTCGGAAACTGTTTCGGATACATGGGATAAGTTCACACATTACCGTAATTATTATGACTGGTTCGGAAGTATTCGATTTGATACCGAACATTTGGATATTCAGTTTCATAAAGATATCAAGTGCGTTGTTTTTGGAACAACAAAAAGAAAAAACATAGAATTCCAGAGATGTCACCTCAACTATTGAAGGGAAT